>OY720372.1:10012500-12446250 GCA_963082945.1 Cerastis leucographa | reverse complement strand
TTGTAATAGTGCTTCGTTCGTCTTCTGGTCGTAATCGTGTCTGCTGAGCATGAGGTCCCGGGTTCGATTCCCAGGTTGAGCAAAGTGCTAAGTATTGGGTTTATCCATCAGGAATTTCTCAGTACTCACATGGTACTAACAACATAACTGGCCAAATGTTGTTAACCTATTAGGTACACCTCTGCCTAACCCTTCTGGGATTACAGGCGTGATGTTACGAAGTCTGGAATAGACTGAAAGCATCTAAAAAAAAAACTTGTTGTTTTTCATATAATTCTGTTTAGTACATCATCTCCAAACTAACCGAATACAGCTGAGTACCAGTATTTTACATAAAGCGACTGCCTATCTGACCTCCACAACCCAGTAACTGGGTAATACGATACCCCTTTGTAAGACTGGATGTCAGAATTTTGGCTTCTGGCTACTCGTAACGACTGTCAAAGATCTACAAATGACAGTCGGGACCAACGGCTTAACGTGCTTTCCGAGGCACGGAGGAAACTCGGTTTGTAATGATGGTCACCCACCCAGACCAAACTCGGCAAGCACGGCTTTACCTTAAAGATCGACCCGTGCGGCTATTTAGCCACGAGCTCCTCTAATCCTGTTTAGTACAACGATAACATAGTTCCAAAAGTTACCAAATTCGAATTAGAAACAGCTAAAGCCACAACCCACATCTCTTAACTTCGGAACAGTAAAAGACAATAAATCTAGATGTTTTACAGACGCAGAACACCCTTAGGCCCGATAAATTTATTGATGAAGAACGCACTAAGTTTCGGAAGAAATATTGGTCTTTAGGTACAAATATTTTTGAGCGAGGACTAAAAATGTTTTATTGAAACATAATAATGAATTAATACATAATATTCCTGCTGTAATTCGCAAATGGTTAAGCGGGGTGGGGAAACTAACAGTAAATAGGGTGACTGGTAATTAGTAACCGATACTTAAACACGTGATTATACTCATAATAACTAACAACTTACCCAAAGAAACATTTTTTTATACTCATTCTCTTTCATCACAAGCTGATAGGCAAAAAGCGCGCGCGCGCAAATTTCATACGGCTGTTGTATTATCGTGATAAAAGTGAGAAGGGGTGAGTCTATTTAAATCAACCAGGCACAATTTTAGTCGAAACTCATCTGAATCTAATACTTAAAGGGAATCATAGACACGACGAACAATCGGAATCAGGCACAAATCTAGATCCCAGGCCACTACTGAAAAATATCTGATGGTAACTTCTAACCTAGTAATTGAACCCAATCACCTTGTGATCAGCAGTAGCGCTAGCGATCACTGGATGAACTAAGCAATCGTTCCTCATTCTCCTGCCTCTTATCTCATTTTTAACCCCCGACCAAAAAAAAGGGGTGTTATAAGTTTGACGTGTGTATCTGTGTGTCTATGTATCTGTGTGTCCATCTGTGGCATCGTAGATCCTAAACGGATGAACCGATTTTGATGAAATTGGTTTTGTTTGAAAGATATTTTAATCGAGAGTGTTCATAGCTATGTTTCAAGAAAATCTGCTCAGCCATTTAAAGGTCATCACCTCTTTTCTAGTTGAAGGGAAATAAACAACTTCCACAGATCTGGTCGATTCGAAATTTGAAATCTGGTTACTTGTCACCATGGGCATCGCCGGGGGGGTGGAGCAATGCACCCCTCCTCCCACCGCTCCCCCCTAAAAGATCAAGTTTTTTTTAAAATTTTATAACTCCTTGTTTTCATTAATTAGCGAAAAGTGGAAGAAATGGAGGAGGCCTATGCCCAGAATTGGGACAGTCAAGGCTAAGATCCAATAATATAGGTTTAAAAAGCATGAAATAAAATAAAATAAAAAATTTAAAAAACCCCCGACACAACAATAATCCAAGGGTCTTAACGTTGGGGGACCGCTAAGTAGACCGCTTAGTACAAGCACAAAACAAAGCGGACCCCCGACGCTAAGACGCTTGGATTATTTTATTTATGGTTTTTTTAGAGGTAATTTGTGTCGGGGGTTTTTTAAATTTTTAATTTAATTTTATATTTTAAGTCTGCAACCTCTTTTCTAACTATATCGTCCTTCACACAGTACATCTATCGTTTCTTTGGTCTTCCTTTAATCTTATAACAATCCACATTCATACTCAACTAGACGGAAGGTGTAGTCTATAAATATATTACACTAACTCGGAATTTATGTCTGGTATAAATGCCTGTTCATAAAAGCAAATACTATTTATAATTACGAATACATTATGCTATGATACAGGATTGTGTCTATTACTATGTCTTCCCACGCGACGCTAAATGTCAGCTAGGGAATGGATCAATGCAGTGTATACCGACTTAGTGATGCTTAGTGTTCCGATTCGATTCTGTACAGTATCGATAGAACAGGATGCGATGCTCCGATATTTTGGATCGATGTAAGTGACTACAGTCAAAGATATATGGCTATCAGCTATAAGACCGCCGTTGTACCCATAAAATTATCAATATTGTGAAACAGCTTTGTGACAATTTTTAGTGTTCTTTAAAGAATGCTCTATTCTATTTATTATCCTAATTTCAGCAATCAGTAAATTCAAAAGAATACAAAAGGAGGACAAAAAAGGTCTACAAGTAATTTCTGGAATTTTACCAAAACTCTTAGAGGTATACTCCCATATTTGGATGATACAAAATGATTCGATATTTCGAGAATCGGATTGAAGTCATTCGATACGATTTTGCGATCAGGGGGGTTACTAAGACGCTTAAAACATTATTGTTCCATTCCTATTCCAGAGTAGGAAAGAGATGGATCTAACCGACCTGTATAGCTCCGTCTCTTTTTCACTCTGGAATAAGAATGGAACAATAATGTTTTAAGACGTCATGGTACGCCACCAGAGGAACACCGCGCGGTCGTGCTAGGGAACGCGCGCTCTTGCTAGGGCCTCCGAACGGATTTAAAGTATCGATAAAAATGCAAGTACCGTGCATCCCTCCAACTGCGTTTTATTGTTCAATACGATGCCATTCAAGTTCATTTGCCTTTTAAAGTATTAGAAATGTGGTTAGAATAGGCAATAAGAACGAAATTAATAGCCAAAAGCTTGCATGGATGATAGTTTTGATAGATCAGATCAGGTCGTAAAGTTTTAAAGCTTTCTCAGTCTTTGGAGTTATTGGCCACGGACACTAAAGCTTGGCAAAATTATTCGTGGGTTCGGCATGCCAAAAGGATGCTGCTGCATATTTCCATTCTTCTTTATCGTGGGGTTAGTGCCAAAAATGGTGTCAGAGTTTTTATACCGCCCATGAGGCTTCTTAACCTTTGCTGCCTAAGTCCGAAGGTCACACCATTAAGCTATTACTGCTTCCATTTCAATTATCACTGCTTCCATTTCAATAATCACCGCTTCCATTTCAATATTTTTTTCCATTTAAGCAGGAGAGTGGCTATTGCGTCTATTGTGACTCAAAGTAAAACCAAAATGAAGGTGGAATTTTAGAAATGAGTTGTCGAAAATCGAATGAATTAATGCCCTGCTGAATGCCCTGCTGCTATTTTCCGTCATTATTTCTAGATTCCAAAGTTGGAGTGTATCGGTTTCTTCTGAACAAGCGTGCTCTACCCTAGGCTGTGTTACACCAAGCGAGTTGCAGCCAAACGCAAGCCTATTTAGTTCTACTCATCAAAAAATCTGCTGTTCCCTACATTTTGACGAGTTATGTGAAGTACGGAACAGCAGTTTTTTTTTCGCGATTTTAGTTTGGTCCCATATTACATGTTGTTCATAATGATGAGTACAACGACCTCTTTAGAGATTGTTGGTGTTTTATCAAAACCCTGTATATTGCCTTCTCATTTTTGTTACTTTACGTCAATTCAATTCATTTTGTACTTTTTCTTCATCGTTACTGCTGATAGGATGTCGTTCTGTGAATGTTGGTAGCTTGATTTTAAGCGATTTTAGGGCGCACCGAGGGAACGATACGTAATTTCGAAATAATTCCGTTCGTATGATTCCTTGCTGCATCGTTATTACTTACACTTTAGTTATGAAATTAATTTGTAAGATATTCAAGCATTCACTCTATAAATCATACACTTTAGAAACACGATTACTTGTAGTTTTCTCGATAGAAAATAATGCCAAAGTATTCTCTAAAAAAGAAAATAAATCCTCAGTACGGCGTAAAACCTTCACGGAAGGTCAGCTTTTAAACAATAACAAAACTACATGATTTCTTAATAGAAATCATGTAGTATTACGTTACATACATTTTAGATTTTCAAAATGTGTATTGGTTTTAATAATATGAAGGAAATACTTAAATTAGCGCATTATAACTAGAGCCGCCGCTCTTCCTTTCTTCAGAAAAAAAATAGTCGAACGCCTAATGCCTTATTGGTCTAGTGATCACAAGCGCGACTGCTGAACATGAGGTCTTGGGTTCGATACCTGGGTCGTGCAAAATTATATTTGGTTTTTCTATAAGGAATTTCTCAGTAGCAGCCATGGAGTCTAGACCTGTGCCTGCTTGATAGCAATAAGCTCGCCCCCATTACATGGGACTTAAACATAACCAGCCAAATGTGGGTGTACTATTGGTTACAACTCTGCCTAACCCTTCAGGGATTAATGGCGTGATGTTATGTTAAAACTTCAAAAGCAAAATACACGTTTTTAAATATTTTTATCAACATATTCAACTCTGTACTCACAAATTTGCATTAAGCTTCTAAATGGCGTTTTTATGCCTTTTAAAAGCGAACTGCATTCAGCACAGACAAAGTGGAGGTTAAATATTAAATGAAATAAACTAGAACATTCTAGCATTCACTCACATTTTGTAGAGAAGCTAACAGAATAAAAATGTCGGATGTTTTTGCTAAATGCTGTGACGTAGCTTATTTTCCCGAATGAGTTTTTCGTATGCTGAATCTATACTTATACTATTATAAAGCTGAAGAGTTTGTTTGTTTGCTTGAACGCGCTAATCTCAGGAACTACTGATCCGATTTGAAAAATCATTTCAGGGTTAGATAGCCCATTTATCGAGGAAGGCTATATGCTATATATCACGCTACGACCAATAGGAGCGGATCAGCAATGAAAAATGTTGCGAAAACGGAGAAATGTGACGCAGACGAAGTTGAGCTAGACAACTAGTTTTATGATAAAGTATCTGAAAAAGTAGTTAAGGCCGTGATAACCCGAGTGCCGTAGGCATTCATCGCTTACCTCAGCCACCGCAAGGAACAAAAACGCAAATCACGATATGCAAGTTCAGATCCAGAATCATCATCATCTGCCTAGCCTTTTCCCAAACTCTCTTGGGGTCGGCTTCCAGTCTAACCGGATGCAGCTGAGTACCAGTATTTTACATGAAGCGACTGCCTATCTGAGCTCCACAACCCAGTAACTGGGTAATACGATACCCCTTGGTAAGACTGGATGTCAGACTTTTTTTGGCTTCTGACTACTCGTAACGACTGTCAAAGATCTACAAATGACAGCCGGGACCAACGGCTTAACGTGCTTTCCGAGGCACGGAGGAAACTCGGTATGTAATGACGGTCACCCATTATATATATATTATATACCCATCACCCAAGTTCAGGTCCAGAATATGTTGTGAAATTTGAATGCTCTGGTTTTCATATTACTGCAATATTCACTTTGTGATTAATATATAGCAAAGTTGAGGACTACTTCTAAGTGGTGTATAATATTATAATTACTTAACTAATTGAAAAAACAAATAACAGTAATACGAACAATATTTCCTTTAGCACAAGTAATAACTTCTCTGTATCTTCATAGGGCATATCTTGAAGGGTTTCCTTAATGAATTTCTTGCAGTTAGTACTACTCGTATAATTTAAGGAATACATGTTCCTTTTTTCATTTAGCCCATTATAGATTAGCGGTCCGAGGTGAAAGCATGTTTTGTACTTTTTTGAGGGCAAACTATATCTTTCCGTCTCCTTTTAGTAAATTCAGCGCTGAATGGAAGTGCTCATTATAAATAACTGTCGAACTGATTTATACAAGAGGTTTGTGTGGGGAAAAGGAAAAGGCGGCAAGTAGCAACTTTGAGAATACTCGCTCCACCCCATGAAGTGATACAGTAAGTCAAAATTGACTGACAGAGAGCAAAGTACTTGCCTTTCTTTTTATCTGCAATAAATCGTAGTTTTTTGAGTACGTACATACGGATTTTCGAAGATGGGGCTGTGATACCCCGAGGTCTTGGAAACAAACGTTAAGCCGTTGGTCTCGCCCCTGATCTCTCCCCGGTCGTATCGGATGGCCGTCCCATTAAACTACAAGAGTGCACCTGTGTTTGCTCACATACTTGTGTCCTAATATCTTATGGTAACCTTTCTCTGATAATGGCCCGAATGAATGAATTGAATGTGCCCTGGCGGTTAAGAGAAGTTAAGTCATGCTCACTTAAATGTCACGCTGATGGTGGCGCATGTGTCGGGTCAATTAGTTCCCTTCAAAATGGTTGAGTTGAATGATGGCTGATCCATGCGTTATGTTTGTGAACGGGCGCTGTCAGTTGTGCCTGGTCATGTCTTAGTTATCGGCGTTTTTGCTTAAGTGGGGCTAATTCCCCCGTGTTCCCCTACATGGGACTTAAACAACTGGGAAAATGTGGGTTAGGTTAGGTTACCCTTCAGGTATTACAAGCGTGATGTTATGTTATTACTTCAAAAAGTTAGCACACTGTTACCCAAAATCCTGCACACAATAATTCCTCTCATAGCAAATAATCCCCGAACTATAAATAAATCTACCTGAATGCTCTCATATTCGTAAAGACAGCAGAAAGTATGGCTGAAATACAACTCAATCAGCGTTAAGGGGGCGACAACTGGTAACTGCGACAAATAACAATGAACGAGGTGTAGTCATTGGAAGGGAGAGTTTTTCCACTTTTACCCTACACTGCGGGACAGATTAAGCTGGACGTTGAGGGAAAATTGTCGAGATTTTTTTTATGTATGAAGTTTGACGGTAGACTGCCTTTCCACATAGACTTAGTATGCGATTTTGGCTATCAAATGGTATTTATTTGTGTTAGGTTTGCAGAAATAAACATACAAACCGGTATAAAATTGTGTTTCTTATACAT
The DNA here is from genome assembly GCA_963082945.1 of Cerastis leucographa. Lineage (NCBI taxonomy): Eukaryota > Metazoa > Arthropoda > Insecta > Lepidoptera > Noctuidae > Cerastis > Cerastis leucographa. The sequence goes on along the minus strand of OY720372.1, from coordinate 12,439,110 downwards.
GTGACTACACTTCTACTTTGTGTCGTTGGCACGACGTAGCGGCCTTGTCGATGGCAGTGCAGAGGTCGCTCAGCCTACATAATAGGGGTGAAGACTGGGTAAAGAAAACGAAATTCTATTTTGTCCGTCAGACAGGTAGTACAAAAATATTAGACATGTATTTTTTGTTTTATCAAAATATCAAATAAGTACTTAGTTAAAACTCACTAAAGTTGGGGAGTGGGGGCTTACTACGTCACAAGTAGGTATAAAAATTACCTACATGTGACGTCATGCGCCATTTCAACTCAATATATCTCCGTAATGTTATGACCACGTGAAAAAAGAAAAAATACGTGTCCAATACTTTTCAATAATCTACCCGACAGAAAAATAAAAAAAAAATTAAGTAAAAAAATATCCCCTATTGGGGGCTCAGCATGCAGGAAAGATTATGCTACAGCTCCACATTATCACCCCGCCGCATTTTTTCCTATAATAAACAGTCTTGCGTTTGGCAGTAACTTGCCTGATGGAAAGTAATGATGTGGCTTGGGGTGGAGTACGCTTGAATAAAAGGAACCGATTAACTCAAACTAAACTAAACTTTGAATAGATCCAAATTATACATTGAGTTCTTCAGTAGTGTGTTTATCGTCTTCTAGAGCTCAACAGCTCCAGACGATAAACTCACTAAAATAACTAAATTTTATCCTTTTATATATATAAGCTTTGCTTTAAGCACGTCATTTAAATCCGAATTGAGAATAAATCTCTTTGAAAGCAGGTTGAAAGCAGTATTTAATAGAACCTGCAGAGCAAAGTTCTGCAATACGTTGGGATTACGTTCCAGGAAGATTATTTTCACCACATTTCTACTATGTAGGCTAATCCGTGAAACTTCAGGCAGAAATTAAGCAAGATTTTCACTACTGCTGAAAATATAATAATTGTACTGCTTATAACAGTGTAAATTAAGCTAAAAATTGTTTAAAAATATTATTTTGCAATGTTAAAAAGGTCTCGTTGTAGAACATGGTTTTTTAATAACTTCAAAAATCATATTAATTCTTAATAACATGTAGGTACTATCTCACCTGACTGTACACAAACTCACGCCTTTTTTCAGCGGGGTAGACAGAAACTACAGACCATGTACTAAAATTCTTACATGTTTCTTTAAGTATGTAAGAATTGGACGTTGCACTTTGAACGCAGCAAAAATCCGCGTTCATATAATCTGGTCATACACTCATTTTACGCCATTTACGAGATCTACTTACCTAAAAATCAGAATGTGTAAAGGTAAGTTGTGCAAAAAATGATGTTTTATGTACCTAAGCTATCCGGGTGTCACCACTGCGAGGACCGGCCGAAGGACACCATGGAGCACACCGTGGAGGTCTGCTTCCCCTGGTCAGAGCACCGCCGTGTCCTCGTAGCGGGGATTGGCGGCGGCGACCTCTAGCGTCCGGCCTTGGTTCAATCCATGGTCGGGAGCGAGAGTTCTGTCTCGCTCCGGACCATGGGAAGCCGTCGCCTCTTTCTACGAAGCAGTCATGCTAGCAAAGGAGGACGCGGAACGTGAGAGGGAGAGAGCCTCACGTCCCACCCGCCGCGGGAGACGGGGGCAACCAGTGGCCACCGGCTACCGTAGGTGCGTGCCTGTGGACGGTGACTGATGGGCTAGCTCACCGTCCGTCCGCCTCATGAAGACAGGCCATGCGACGGCGCGTTCGTGTTCCACGCGCGCTTCAAGGAGATGTCAACAAATCGAGAAGGGTCTGAGAAGGCCGATGCCTGCCGAAGTCTGCCAGGGCTGCGGGACTGTTCGAAAGAGATACCGTGGCCCTGGAACACAAATTTCTGTACAAACATATTTTTTCTTATTTATTTACCTACATAATTAACGCCACATATTTCAAACAAACAAACAAACAAATAACTAATTAAACATAATGTGTGGTCTTGTTCAAATTAATCCTTCTAATGGTCCGTTAATTTTAGCCAACCGGAGGTAGGACGCTGTTCGATGAAAATTGTTCGCCAAAGTTTGGGCAGTCGCTACAGCAAACTTCCATTGCAGACACGACGAAGTTTTGCAGGAAATTTATTCAGGATGTTTACTAACTTAACTACCTGATTTGGATACTGTACAGAATATAAAAAGACTGAGGGATGGAACTGATTATAGCAATATTATGCATTAAGCATTCAAAGTCAATGCTCACCATCATCAGAATAGTTTTTGACGACCATTAGGTACCTACTTACACAACTTATCAAGTAGTCTATTAATTTATTATTAATTTGCAGCTACATGTCCTTCGGATAACATTCAATGAGAATTAAAAGTTAGAAAAAAGGAGAAAACAAGAGAGCCTAGACAAGAGGCAAACTATTTGAAAGCGTTTTTCTTCAACGACATAAAGCTTCTCGGTACCGTATGCCAATCCAAAACATACATTAAATTATTAATTCTACTATCGCTTTCGCTGATACACAGATAATAGGAAAGTCTAGACTAAAACCAATCAACAAAACAAAAGAAAACTCGAAACAAATGACAGTCAGAAAACCTCATCTCCTTACTTTCATAAAAACAACTGAAACTCGAGAAAACAATGTAGATCCTTTTCCCTGCACGCCAGTGTTCGGAGCACAATAGCCATAGTGTTGTAGAAGTTATTGGGCCGAGCCAAAGTACGGCCTTTGTGAACTTATCTCGGGTGTTTTCGACCTGCCAATTGAATTTTGACCTTCCGAGATTCGTATTAACTTTCTTTTTTTATTCGGGTGCAAAGGGGTGTGATTGAGACTAATTTGATTAGCTTGAATAGTTTTTAAAACTTGATAATAATAATGTTAACATAATTTTGATAGTAGGTAAGTTAAGGTCTTTTGCTGTATACAGGGTGTAACGGAAAGGGTATATACATCCTTAAGGGTGTGCTACAGACCATCAAACTGAACATGTTTCTTAACATAAAAATTTTTTGAAGCAAAAAAAAATAAAGTCGAATAGGTATTGTAATTTTCTATATCCCTGACATACTATTACATCACACCTGCTGCGCCGAAGAGATTAGCAGAGGTGTAAGGACCTAAGTATAAAATAGAAAACTGTTATTATGGCCAGTTATGTTTCTGTTCAATATAATACGTTTTGTAGTAAGCAACGACTTATTGTCGGGCCTACGATGTCCTCCCATACTTAAGTACTAAGGCTGTAACATAGAAAAATTGTAAAGCCAAATGATTTTAAAAGAGTAACCATGGAGTTTCTTGCCGTTTCTTCTCCATAGGAAACGACCAACCCGAACCGAGCACCTTTTTGTCGAAGTTTTACAAGTGCCCATGTAGGCCTATATGAAATAAAAATATTTTGATTTTGAATAAGGGGAGGACCTTTTGCCGTCAACCGCACTGTTGCGGGCTGCGGGCCGTGGGTTTGTTATTAAGAAATTTGAAACGGAATAACCTAGCTCATTTTTGGACCTTGGAATCAAAACAAAAACCTCATCAGCCTCAACCACTAGTAGCTATGAAGTTATGTTGTAATTACAAATTCACACGAATTGCGGAAGAAAACACTGCTTTTTTCATCATTCCTTACTTATAAGTCTATGAAACCTGCAAAAGTGAACAAAAATAGAACTACTTTATTGGATGTTATTTTCAGGAGGACAACATTCTATCAATGCAAACATACTGCTGAATAGGAATATTTCCCAAAACGAGGGGTAATTGCCGTAAAACTTCACAATTTTTCCCACTAAATAGTCTATTTTTTCCAAGTTAAACATGGGAAGTATTTTTACCCAATTAATGCAGTAAGTTGCTACTGTATAAAATACTCTTTCAGAGTCGGCATTCGTTCTATTTTTCATTGAAATTAAAAAAGCCACGGTCTAGAAATGTCCGGTTGCTCGGATAAAAGTTACAACTACTAGTGGAAACTAGTGCATAAAGGAAGCTACAACTTGGTCGTAAAGCCTAGGACACTGCCGGCACCCTAGTAACCTGATTACCTCACTATGAAGCTCTCTGCGTTAATACTAGAACAGTGAACCAAAGAGTTCAGTGTGTTTGTGAAAAATCCAAAAGTATAAATGAAAAAACAGAGCCCCAATTTGAAAAGTGATCACGTGAATTGCTGCAATTATTATATTCCGCACAAGTTGTCCCGCGCAACTTCGTCTGCGTCACATTTTCCCCGTTTTCGTAACAGTTTTCATTGCTGCTCCGTCCCTATTGGTCGTAGCGTGATGATATATAGCCTATGTCCTTCCCCAGGTTGAAATCTATCTTCTTGCTAAATTTCATTAAGATCCGATCAGCCGTTTAGTCGTGAAAAGGTAACAAACAAACAAACAGAGTGACTTTTGCATTTATAATATTACTAGCTATCCCGCGCAACTTCGTCCGCGTCACATTTTCCCCGTTTTCGCAACATTTTTCATTGCTGCTCCGCTCCTACTGGTCATAGCGTGATGATATATAGCCTATGTCCTTCCCCAGGTTGAAATCTATCTTATTGCCAAATTCCATTAAGATCCGATCAGCCGTTTACTCGTGAAAAGGTAACAAACATACAAACAAAGAAACAGAGTGACATTCGCATTTATAATATTAGTATGGAAGTATGGATTAATCCAGTAATGCTCGTGCTATATAGTAACAGCTGCACGGATCGATCTTCAAGGTAAAGCTCCGTTTGCCAAGGTCGGTCTGTGGATGGGTGACCACCTGTTACATACCGTGCTTGTCTCCGTGCCTCGGAAAGCTCGTGAACCGACGTGAACCAACCAGTGTTACCAAGGAGTACCGTATTACCAAGCACTAACTGGATTGCTGAGGTCAGATAGGCAGTCGTTCCAAGTGAAATACTGGTATTCAGCTGCTAGGACTGGAAGCCAACCACAATAAAGTGGAAGAGGCTAGGTAGACGATTATTGAGTAATAGAAGTATGGTAGAGGACTTGCTGCTCCGACCAAAAATTAGGGGTAGGAGGCTGAAGAATGGTTATAATATGATCAGAAGTTGTTATCACACAATAGCACGCAAGCTAATTGCATGGTATCGTGCAAGTTACTTGCTCATGCCTCACTCATGGGGCATTGTAGAGGTAATTAGAGTAGGATATTTACGTTTGAAAATCATCGATGGATATTTAGAAATTACTTAGTAGACACACAAATTGTTTAGTAATTGTTAGTGTGCCCATCATTTAAATGAACGTTGGCTCCTAAAACACAGGCTTCTGGCTTAGTTTAGGAGGCAGAAGTTCGCATTTTAATAGGTCTTCGCTGTACAACTTTGTCACTGTATGTAAGTTTTACTTTTTTTCCTTTGTGTACAAAATAAATTAATTTATTATTATATAATTTATTATTTGTTTTGATCTGTAGAAATGCTTACTTACTCTTATTGGGCACAATTTCCAGCTCTGCTATGGTTATGAAATCAGAAAAGGCACATGTAACATAGGACTTCGTTACTTAATCAAACTTATACATAATAAAATATACCCAGCCAAACGAATACGTAACGCAAAGCTTTCAATTCCTAATATTAATATCTCAAACCAAAAAAACTTCTTAAACATAAATAAAAGACTCCCGTAACAACTACCCCAAACAAATTACGAAACCACTTTCCTGATTCTTTAAAAAAAATTTAAGCAATCAAATACTAAGTCATAACATTAATTACATAAAACTTCTAACTATAGACCCTAATTCCCTGAGAGAGGGTAGAAATTAATGTTTTGTTTGTAAGATACACTTACGATAGACGTTCGCTCACTTCGATAGGACGATTGCAAGTGACAGATGACAAGCGCCATATTGGATTGTCTGTGGCAGAACAGCACATAAGGCCGCGTTCCCACTACGTCGTGACGACATATTATCGTGTCGTTGAAAGCGTCGTCTTGTCGTTACAAATAGGACGACACGATTAACTGTCGTCCACGACTTTTTTTTCAAATACGACAGATTGTCAAGTCAATGTGTATAATTCGAACAGCTAGAGACGACAGATAAATTAATCGTCCCGACGTAGTGGAAAAGCGCCGTAACTTGAAATCTCTTGTTGCCGTGGTTTTGCTTGTAAACTTGATGTTTTATTTATGTTACGGTGTGTGGTTTTTGTCCCTGTCTAGTAAAATTGTGTTCTGTGAATCGTATCAATTTTCAACAAAAAATAATTGTCCATTTCCTCTTCTTTTTGTTGTATCGTTTGGACCCAGTAGGTGGCCACGTTTATTGCAGCGTCAGAAGCGTTGTTCAGGTCGTCGAGGGTGTAGGTAAACGGACACCTGGGTCACTCCAGCAGCCGAGGCATGAGTTTGATCTGGGGCGTCACACTCGCACTCAGTGTCGGAGGAATTAATAATACCCCATTTTGCCAGATTTATATTTTCAGCGGCGTTCTTGGGTACGCAATCGATTCAGAGCTTTCTAAATAGGACACTGTAATAAATAATCCTTAAAAAGCTATTAATATAAAACTTTTAATAAGACCAATCACCAGCTACTATCTTATCAATAAGGCACCATTGATCCACTGCTACGGAGCCACCATTATCCGATCTTTTTTCCTTATCTATGACCTCCTACTTGACGTCTTGACGAGGTAATTGATTGTAATGGTCTAATAGTCATGTTATTTATTAAATGTGATGATGACAATGGTAATATAGTCAATGGTGGTGCAGGAGCTTATTGATAAATAATAACAGCCGCTCGGATCAATCTCCAGGTCAAGCAGCGTTTGCCTAGGTTGGTCTGAGGATGGGTGACCACCCATTACATTTCGTGCTTTTCTCCTTGTCTCGGAAAGCACTTTAAGCCATTGTTCCTGGCTATTATTTGTTGATGCAGATTTGAAGATCCTTGGTAACTGTTTATCTTGTGCTACGTGTTGTAGTAAGCAACGACATATTGTCGGGCTTACGTTGTCCTCTCATACTTAAGTGCCAATGCTGTAACATAGAAACATTGTAGAGCCAAAAGGATTTTAAAAGAGTAACCATGGAGTTTCTTGCCGGTACTTCTCCATAGGAAACGACCAACCCGAACCGAGCACCTTTTTGTCGACGTTTTACAAGTGCCCATGTAGGCATATGTGAAATAAAAATATTTTGATTTTGATCTTTGACAGTCGTTACTGGTAGTGGCCTAAAAGTCTGACAACAAGTCTTGTCAAGGGAAATCGTAATACCCAGTTCTATTTGGATTGTGGAGATCAGATAGGTCACTAGTCACCCCCTGTAAAATACTGGTATTCAGCTGAATCCGGTTAGACTGGAAGCCGACCCCAATATAGTTTGGAAACGGCTAGGCTGATGATGAAAATGGTGAAATCTGATGTTTATGGGTATTAAGATTACGACGATTTGAAGTGGATGCCAGTGGTGTTCCAGTGGAAATGGTCTTGACTTCCATGTTATAAGACAAATGCCATCCCAGACAGGCACATTAAGTAAATTATTTTATCACCCGTAAAGGAAAATATCGTGCGGAAATGTCTTAGAGCCAATAATTCGTAAACATGTGTGTTCTACCAAACTAAACCGTGTTCCGGGTCTGGCTGCTTATGTATGTGAGTTTAAATCTTTGTAAACGCAACCACGGTACAGGAGAAAATCATAGTGAGAGGCAAAGTAAAAACAAAATAGGTATGTGTTTTTTGAGAGGGCTTAAGAGGGCTATTACAATTTTTCTTGTATTTGAGTGTTGTTAAGGTTTTTACTAATATATGTACACAAATTAAAAAAATTATTTAGAAGGCTCCCTAGAGGAATAATCAAAATTTCATGGCCATATTCTTTTTTAATTTTGTGGCCACACCTAAACCGTAAAAACACATGTAAACTCAGAGTTTTGATGTGTTTAAATTGTAATAGCCCTCTTAATTGGATATCAATTCAAGTACCTTCCTATCGTATCATTAAGCTTATAATCTCACAACTGACTCACAGGACTAGTATTGCAACAAGCAAAACCTTTTAAATCCACTCTCGCATTATTATACACCAGCTTCATTGCTCATCATAACCACAGATCCAAAAGCCAAAAATTATTACTCCTGCCTTCCTACCGAATCAACAAATAACCTCGTTTAAAAAAAAATAAGTGTTAGGCTTTCCCCCTGCCTCCCTTTCTCTCTAGGGGTGGTCATTTATCACAATCGAACCGACGTTTGGAAACCCTTCATAACCTAATCTATCCAATCAGAGGGGGGACAATGTAATTGACATTATGATTTAAGTCTGTGTATAAATAAATGGTCATAGACTGGTTAGCGTTTTCTTTTTGGTTTGGTTACATTTTTTTGTTTGTGGTAAGTGTTTAGTTGTGCAATGGCAGTGATTTTGATATAGTGTCACCATCTGCCTAGCCTTCTCCTAAATTTATTGGGGTCGGCTTCCAAACTTACCGGAGGGCGCTGAATACCAGTATTTTTCATGGAGCAACTTCCTATCTGACCTCAACAAACCAGTTAGTACTAGGTAATACTATCGTAGTACCCAGGATTATCACCCTTGGCAAGATTGGTTGTTAGCATCGAGCCACTAACTACCTGTAACGACTATCAAAGATCTACAAATGACAGCTTGGACCAATTACGGCATAGCGTGCTTTCCTAGGCACGGTGGAAACTCTGTATATATTGATGGTCAACCATCCACAGATCGACCTCGTGCTGCTGTTATTATTTAGCCATGAGGTCCTCCCACGAGATCTTGAGATTTTGATACTGTGCGAAGGGCTTGAATTAAAAACGAAGGATGAAATGTATGGAAGGTGATTATGACGAAAAACCGGCCAAGACTCACGCACGAAGGTTTGCGTACCATTATTTATATTAAAAAACGAGCAAAAAAATCACTTTTTTTTATGTGAGATGTTTTTAGTATTTGTTGTTATAGCGGCAACAGAATAACATAATCTGTAGAAATTTCAACTGGCTAACTATCACGGTTCATGAGATACAGCCTGGTGACAGATGGACGGACGGACGGACAGCGAAGTCTCAGTAATAGGGTCCCGTTTGACCCTTTAGGACTCTAAAAAGGACCAACTTCTTTAGAAGTAATTATAAAAAAAGTCCTCCACTCTTGAGATAACGACTACTAGTGAAGTTTGCAAGAATAAAATATACTGCGCCGTCCCTCAAAAAGTTTGCGAATGGTAATAATTTTTTCATTAGCTGTGATTTTGTTAGTGAGCTTAAATTCTATGATGTTGGTACCTATTACTATTTTTTTAGGTCTATTAGTTGGTATAAAGGCTACCTAGATTACTATAATAGTTTCGACGACTAAAACTTAGGTCAAGGCAAGGTTAGGACGAGCCTATCCTAGCCTTGACCTTTCTGGCGTAGTTTGTTACGCAGAGATTAGGTCAAGGACCCATTATGAATTTAGCTCTTAAATGTGAAAATAATGGTAAAACTAAAAAAAAAAAAAACTCAAAACTAAAAAAAACCTCAAAACTCAGTCTTATGTGGACCCTTTGTTAAGGTAAAATTTATTGTCTGTGAAAACATACCAAAAGTGTATTTTGCAAAAAAAAACTTTATTATGAAAAAGGGGTGTTTCTGTTCTTCTTTAACTTTTTTATATAAGCCTACTCCGTCCCACTGGTGGGCAAAAGCTTTCTTTAACTGTCCTAGTAAAAAAACACTGTAAGTATGCGTTTAGTACTGTCTAGTATATAGTTTAAAAAAACTATAAAATTATTACACTAACTATTAACTTATTTTAAATTAGAAAACTAATAAACTAATTTTACTGGTACTGTAAAGAAATTCCATTTCCACCTGAGAGTATTTTACCCTGAAGAAACTAAAATGTAACACAAAACGCGCTTTTACTGCGGTACTGAAAACCTCAAACAAAACAAATTCGCAGAATGATTTTCAAAGAGATAATATCTGGCTTTTACTCGTACTTGGAAACTGTAATGTAACGTGTCCTGGTCTACCATGACGTCTTAAAACTTGATTGTTTTACTCATTTTCCTTGGAGTTTCTTGCCGGTTCTTCTCGATAGGAAACGACCAACCCGAACCGAGCACCTTTTTGTCGACGTTTTACAAGTGCCTGTGTGACATAAAAAAAAAATTGATTTGATCCAGTGTGGGAAAGCGATGGAGCTAGACAACCTGTATAGCTCCGTCTCTTTCCCACACTGGAATAAACGTAAAATAATACTGCTTTAAGAAGTCATAGTTACCCCCTAGTCATAAACAGAATAGTTGCCAAATACCTATTTAGCTACTACATATCGACACGCCTGTAAACCTCGAAGTGTTAGGCAAAGTACCTCGTAGTACACCTATATTTCGCCAGTTATGTTTAAATCCCATGTAATAGGGGGTGAGCCTATTGCTATCAACCGGGCTCAAATCCAAACTCCGTGACTGATATTGAGAAATTCCCGATGGAATAACCCAATAACACTTTGCCCGACCCGTGAATTGAACCCAGGACTTCAAACTCGGAAGTCGCGCTTGCGACCACTTGACCAACGAGTTCGTCCAACACAAACTCCTTAAAATTTACGAAGAACGAAGCCACGGGCAACAGCTAGTAACCTTTAAAGAAGAAACTCAATTTTTCGCTTTTTATTGGCATTGTGCTGATAACAGAGAACCGTTTGCCAAACTTGAATAAGTTAAAACTTAGCTGATATCAACCATTCGGGTAAACTAAAACACTTCTGTTGTCTTTAAATAAAATTATTTATTTACAAAATAGGTTTAATTACGGATAGAGCGTTTTTGAAAAACTCGTGAAATAATCATATTAAAAAAAAAATTGTATACAGCTCCATCATTCCTATTCTTAACTTATTAATATAACAAACTAAACATACAAAAATAATCACGTCCTACTTGACAAGCCTTGACAATAGATTTTTATAATATTCGTACCATAATGCTCGATTACTCTTCACTAAAGGAATAAATAATGTCATAACTAACATTTGAAAGTATATTGTATAAATTTGGATAGAAATAGTAACTTTAAATCCATCACATATTACATAAGTCAATACAAAAACATTGCTCAAAAAAAATATAGATGTCGCTAGTAAAAAACGACGCCATTTTTCTTTCCTTGTTTCTTTCTTATCCACTACACTTCTTGATTTTATATTTTCAGAAAAAAATAGCGAATACAAAAGTTTTATAAAAAAAGACAAGTTGAAAATAGAAGGAATAATATTGCAGGTAAAGATAAAGCACGAATATATATAAATTACACGTATAAATTCTATGTTTCCGTCTACAATTAAAAGTTCAATGGAAAGTAAAATCAATTTAAAAAATAAAACTAGTAAAATAGGCCCGCCCCATGCAAAAAGAGTGCTTTTAAGATACTTCCGTTTCATATCTCCATTAAAAACTTTTACCAATTTTACGTAAAATACGTAACTCATTACTACTAACCAATAGTTATATACTGACATCAGAAAAATAAAAAAATAAAAATAAACAGTTATAAATTGAATGGTCCACATAACTTTGCCACAGCTACTTAAAATAAATGACATAACAACCAGACGTAAGATATTCACTAGTGTTGCACTGAGATACACGTAGTTGTCGAAATTACGGAACTTCCTGATGAGGCACCACGATGTCACTCCGTATATGAACGTCGCCAAAGTCAAAGCAAGCATAATATAGTTTAAGATCTGATAGCAAGGTACAATTTCCTCTCCGTTACTGGCTTGCTGTGTAAGCCAGGTTACAAAGGTGTTGTTTTCAACCATGATGACTGGATAAATATCAAATATTATCATTTTATAAGTTTTACACTTGATAGTAAAAACCTCGGTGATAGACGAAAATGTCATTAATATTGAACACAATAAAAATTTCAGATCGAACGTTACACTAATAGGAACAGAATCATACTAATGTTAAATTAGGCCACATTTTTCGGCACTTAGTACTAATGGATTTTGTTTTTTTGTCTTATCTACCATAATGGCACCGGTAGTCCATAAAAGCCTGTGATAAAGCCGATATTTGACTTATAATACGTCATTGCGTAAAAAAAAGATTCCTTGAATAATTTGTTTTACGTTTTCGGGAAATGGTATTAATGTACGACTAAAGATAAGTGTGATCAGGTAACACAAAAGATTAGCCGAATAAACTTAGGTATAACCACAGCCCAGTTCCTCATAATCATTGCGATAGTTGAAACTGAAGTATTTTTGGTAAGGTAAGGTAAGTGAGAACCATGCACTAGCCGAAATAGTCGCAGTAACTAAGCTAGAGTACCCCGACCAAATGAGTAAGATTATAACTGTAAAAGAAAGCCTGCGAGCCGAGCGGTGCTGTGGTAGCGGCCGGTGAGCAGTACATCCAAGTTCTTGGCATCAAATCGCCAGTTACAATCACATTTTTAAAAGTCACCGTAAGCGTTCTTCATTTTAGAATCTTAAGTTTATCTTCACACCCATCTTTAGCCGTAACAAATTAATAGTTTTCATGATGTACAGACAAGAGCACAGTGCGGAACGTTACAAAAGTAATCATGTCATACTTCTTCTCAATTGACTCTTATAGTATTTGTACCATAATATCCGGTTACTTTTCACTAAAGGAATGAATATCGTTACAGCCAATAGTTGTATGTGCATTGTCGCAATACGTAATACTATAGAGAATTTAAAACCAGACCAAATAACAAAATACAATACGAATACGTTGCTTAAAAAAAATATAAATGTGGCTGTATACAAACGACGACATTTTTCTTTCATTCTTTCTTTTTTAGAGACTGCACTCGCATTTGTTTCTTTAGAGCAAAACAGAGAATACAAAAGTTGAATAAAAATTATCAAATTGAAAATAGTAGGTAGAATGTGGCCACCGATTAAAATGCAATTACCTATATACAGTTTGCGTGAAAACTGTGTATTGTCACTGTCCAATGATAGTTCAATAATGAATAATATTAATCTACAAACGAACAACACCACACAAGGCAAGACCCAAGCAAATAGAGTGCTTTTCAGATACTTCCTTTTCATATCTCCATTAAAAACTTTAACAACTTTAACATACAGAACATAACACATTACTACCAACCAATAATGATACACTGTCGACAAGAACATAAAAGTATAAAAAAGAAAATTTATAAATGGTATATTCGACACAATTTTGTCACAATCTCGTAAAACAATTGACATAATGACTAAACGCATTATATTCACTAGTGTTGCACTGAGATACACGTAGTTGTTGAAATTACGGAACTTCCTGATGAGGCACCACGATGTCACTCCGTATATGAACGTCGCCAGAGTCATGGAAAACATAATGTAGTGCATAACCGTGTAACAAGGAATCCTATCTGTATTCGATGGAATAATACTGTAGTCATTTCCCATTATTGCACTGGAAAACAATATGTTAGAGACAGACGTATATATAACTAACAACGCGCTTGTTGCAGTACGACACAGTGGTTTTAACAAGAACAAAAATAAAATAATGTGATCAGCCATCGAATTTGCAGTACAATGTGTACTAATGGATTCTGTTTCGCTTATCTTATCAGTAGTAATGGCAGTGGTAGTCCATAAAAGCCTATGATAAAACAGATATCGCTTTAATGTAGGTCTCAAATTATGATTGGAAATGAAAAACTAACCGTCGATTTGCTGACGTAGATATGAGTTTAATATTTTTTGGTGCCGCCATGGCGGTGCAGTGCGTCCGGCATGTTTGCCAAGAACAGGGTAGGTGACTTTTACGCAGTCATGATAAAGGCACAGGCCTCCTTTTTGAGCTAAATACATCAGTCTGACAATAGAATATTGAAGGCCATATACGAGGTAAACTACTTCTTCGTATATGGCAATTAATATTCCAGCTATATAATATCCCAATGTATCTGATTATGTAATTCTGAATATTTTTGTAATTATAATCGTAATGTATGTTATAATGTAATTTTGTAATTTTATTTTATTCTATTCTAATTCTTCTTCACTGTAATAATCATTGTTGTGTAGTACTTACTCCTGAAAAAAAAAATAGTCTGTAAAGACAGACAATTTTTTTTTTTTAGTCCAAAAAACTTTGTAACGAATTACTTTTGATTTAGGGCTGACTGCTATGAAGTATGGCTATACTTATGGAACGTCAACTCTGCGCATCACGCCTACACACAAATAAGTGATGTTAACCTTACAGTTGCTAGGTCATATCTGGCGCATGATGGAGAAACAATATACGGAAATAACTACTCAGAGGATACTAACTAGCAGAAAAAGACAAAGCGACACACCTAGAAGGAGATGGCGGATATGCGAGCCTAGTTTAAAAAGGATTGATTTACAGGAGAAAATTCAATAATTATAACAAAAAACATCCACTGGCATTCAACTTGATTCCGCTAAAACTAAATTTAGGCTAAGATGAGAATGCAGCAAGTAAAATATGCTAATTATCATGCGACATGCAACCCAAAGTATACTTAACACGTGACTCTGTGGGACATGCTCAGTAGATGTATTCCGTATCCAAGCCTGAATCTAAATTCAGTGGGATCGAAACAAAATAATGCCTTGCCAAACACACAAGAAAAGAAAGACGATGCTGCTCCTCATCTTGGTGTTACCAACAACCAACACTGCAATGCTTACGACATATCTCTTGTCAATCGATGTTTGTAGTATTCGTGCCATAACTCTCGATTGCTCTTTAGTAAAGGAATGAATAATGTAACGGCTAATATTTGAATGTTAATTGTTATAAAGCGTATCAATAACGAAAGATTTAAAGCATCCCATATAACATATGTCAATACAAAAACATTGCTCAAAAGAAATATAGATGTCACTAGACAAAAACGACGCCATTTTTCTTTCCTTCTTTCTTTTCTTGTGAAAGCATACTCATTCGTATTTTTGGAAAAAAACAAAGAATGCAGAAGTTTAATAAACATGATCAAGTTGAAAAACATTGGAACAATATTACATGTAAATAAAATACACAAATAGATATAAATTCTACGTACTTTATAACTTATACAACAAACAGATCAATAAAGAGTAGGATCAATCTACAAATAAGCAGTACTACAATAGGCACGCCCCACGCAAACAGAGTGCTTTTAAGATACTTTCTTTTGATTTCTCCATTAAAAACGTTTACAAGTTTAACATAAAACAGGTACAACATTACCACTAACCAATAATGATAAACAGTCGTCTCAAAAACAAAAATATAAAAGTAAAGATTTATAAATTGAATGATCGATATAAGCTTATCGCAGTCTCGTAAAATAAGCGACACAATAATTAAACGCATTATATTCACTAGTGTTGCACTGAGATACACGTAGTTGTTGAAATTACGGAACTTCCTGATGAGGCACCACGATGTCACTCCGTATATGAACGTCGCCGTAGTCATGCTAAACAGAGTATAGTGATAGGCCTGATAACAGGGAATAATAATATTTAGTTCCTTGTTACTGATATTGAGTGTAGGGTTGTGTATGATGGTGTCTTCATCAGCCATGATGAACATCAAACGTTGCGATGATGCACTGATACTGTAGTCATTTCCCATTTTGATACACTTGTCCTTATTACACACGCAGCAGTAACTGATAATAAAATGAACACTGTGATACTTTTAGGCCGGACATTGCGGTGACAGGAACCGAAACAAACTAATATGTTTCGACCAGTATGTTTGCACTTAGGTGGTGTACTAAACAAAATCTGTTCCCCTTATCAGTCGTAATGGCATTCTCAATAAAAGCTTATGATAAAGTTGATATTGTGTTCACAGCATGACTTAACTTTTTTAACAGGAAAAATAATTCTTTCTATTAATCCGTGTGAATATATGTCCTCACATTTTCCATTTTTATTAAATACTAGCTGTCCCGAGCAACTTCGTATGCGTCGCATTTTCCCCGTTTTCGCAACATTTTCCATTGCTGTACCGCTCCTATTGGTTGTAGCGTGATGATATATAGCCTATGTCCTTTCCTAGGTTGAAATCTATCTTCTTGCTAAATTTCATTAAGATCCGATCGGCCGTTTAGTCGTGAAAAGGTAACAAACAAACTAACAAACAAACAGAGTGACTTTCGCATTTATAATATTAGTATGGAAGTATGGATGCCATTATAAGGGTTGAAAATTGATACTTAGGAGGATAGCTATGATGCACTAAAAATTTAAATAATTTCAAGGTTTTTATTTTTCATTGTTGATAGATTTGATTTTGTTCTTCCAGAGACACTTTTACAAAAAATATATAAATTCATTTCAATCCAATTTATTTTATTTATATCAGACTCATCAATCCATAATTTTGTTACTTAGTTCACTTAATGTACTTAAAATGAATGTTAGTAATTAAATAATCATAGACAAATACATACTCACATATAAATACTCATCATCATCTGCCTAGCCTTTTCCCAAACTATCTTGGGGTCGGCTTCCAGTCTAACCGGATGTAGCTGAGTACCAGTACTTTACATGAAGCGAGTGAAGTGACTGCCTATCTGACCTCCACAACCCAGTAACTGGGTAATATGATACCCCTTGGTAAGACTGTATGTCAGACTTTTTGGCTTCTGACTACTAATAACGACTTTCAAAGATCTACAAATGACAGCCGGGACCAACGGCTTAACGTGCTTTCCGAGGCACGGAGGAAACTCGGTATGTAATTATGGTCAACCATCCACCTATAACCTTAAAGATCGACACGTACGGCTGTCTTTATTTAGCCACGCGCTCCTCATACACAAATACTCAACTACTCACATACATATACATACTATTATAACAAAATTTTAATTTAACACCAAAATAAAATAAATGAATGCAGTCATTTTAATGTCGTTTGAATTACTTTTGTTACACAATCTTCAAAAAATAAATAAATTAAATTTATAAATAAGATAACAATAGGTAAGTAGATAATAAATCGTAATCGGCCTATCGTTACTGACAGGATTATGGTCGCCAATTAGTCTGACATAGTTGTGATAGAGCGGTCAGCGTGCTGCGTAATGATAGTCGATGTTACCATCCCGCATGATGAGAACGTCGTGAAAGCTGAGAAAAAGAAAAAAAATAAAATTAATCTTATTACAATGATTCAAAACTCTGTTTTAAACGACGCAAAAAATCTGCTCTCCTCTCCGAGCCAGTCCGTGTGAACGGACCCTAATACTAATTGTCACTGCCATCCACGTCATTGACGAGATGAAGCGGGCATGGACCAAGCAAAGCAAAAAGGAGATGGTTTTATGGAACAGTGAGTGGAATATGGACGCAATTGACAATGATAATCCTCACAACAAAGTAAAACAATATTTTGGTTTAATTTCTTTACTGTTGGCAAAATGTGATGCATTAGTACAGTAACTTATTATCCAACGAGCTTCTACAAGAGGTTTCATTTACGTGTTTTAACATAAAACATTTTTCCAATAGCACCTCGCAAAATTTATACTACAAAAATGTACAAAAATGAAATGATTTTTGTAATCAGACTAGTAGTTCCAGAGACTACTTGTTAAAAACAGGTTTGATTAGTCATTATACTAATAACATAATATAACATAACTTTATTTCACAAAAACAGATTCAACAAGTTTTATATAGAGAGTTTAATGAGCTTTGGTAGAAACACAATGCAATACAGTCTAAGAACTGAAATCTATACACAATATTGAAAACCGTGCCTCTCAAACTAGGTATAAACCTGTATCTTGGGAGACAGTGATTCAGCTTAAAATATGATGCTATAAGTATAATAGACTGTGTCGATCTACCTGAGCGATTAAAGATACTCGTAATACAATTAATTTATATTTATAATATATATTTTAAATGTGATGTGTGTGTGTGATTGGACATAATATGTAGGTGGTTAGACGACGTACGTAGTCCTGTTCCAGTAGCCATTCCGTTAATTTTTATTTTATTTAATATCTATTTAGATCGTCGTTTAAGATTTATTATGTAGATTGGAATTTGTTTGTAGATGTATGGACTTAATGTGTTGTTTAAACGTTTAGATTAAATATAATGATAGGTTACAAACGTCATTAAAAAGGTTGTGGACATAATAAAACTGTACTTGTATAAAATATGTCGATTAACGTCATGGTGGGTTTGTAACAGGATAACCTCAAAATGGGTGGAAGACGTTTTAGAACTGCAGCTCGTAATTCCATATAACGCGATAACAAACAACAGGCTCGTTTTATCGCCCAGATTTTGCACTTTTGGAGTATTTCAATTAGGGGCTACTACGGCAACAGCTGTCTCAACTATATCCTTGAAACATCCTGATCGCTGCGTTTTTTCAATAAGTTTGTTTTCGCTAAAAGTGTTAACTTTCTCCATTAACACAGTTCATAGTCGTAGTTTGTTGGTCACCAAACGTATGACGCCTATGCTGATCCTCTATTTTGTACCGATAATCAACACTACAATAATTACAAAATATTTCTTGTTAATCTATTCTTGTAATATTCGTACCACAACTGTCGGTTACTCTTTAATAAAGGAATGAATGACGAAATGACTAATATTTGAAAGTTAAAAGAAATAGTTCGTACGACCACGGAAAGTTCTAAAAGATCCCATATAACATAAGTCAATACAAAAACATTGCTCAAAAGAAATAATGACGTCGCTACACAAAAACGACGCCACTTTTCTTTCCTTCTTACACTTTTTGAAACTTGAATCGCATTTGATTCTTTAAAACAATATAGTGAAATCAAAAGTTTTATAAAAACAATTAAGTTGAAAATCATCGGAATAATGTTACAAGTTAATAAAACGCACACATATAGATAAATTAAACGTAATGTTTCTATATCACTTCCTACAACTAATAGTTCAATAAAGAGTAGAATCAATCTACAAATGAGCACTACTAATATAGGCAGGCCCCAAGCAAACAGAGTGCTTTTAAGATACTGCCTTTTTATATCTCCATTAAAAACTTTTACAAGTTTAATATAATACACGTAACACATCACTACTAACCAATAATTGTACACAGTCGACAGGAAAATAAAAATATAGAAGTAAAAGTAACTATTTATAATTTGAACGACCGATATAAGTTGTTCACAGTATGTGAAAACATGCGACACAATAATTAAACGCATTATATTCACTAGTGTTGCACTGAGATACACGTAGTTATTGAAATTACGGAACTTCCTGATGAGGCACCACGATGTCACTCCGTATATGAATGTCGCCAGAGTCATGCCAAACAGAGTATAGTGATAGACTTGATAACAGGGAATAATAATATTTCGTTCCCGGTTACCGATTTTGAGTATAGGGTAGTGTACGGTAGCGTTATCAGCCATAATGTCATATGTTGACATCATACGTTGCGCCGAAGCAAAGATACTGTAGTCATTTCCCATTTTCATACACTTTTCATCATAAATATAGATGACAGACGCAAAAACAACTAAAAATAATGTGAACACAGTATAATTTTTAGGCCGGACATTACTTTAACAGGCACCGAAAGACACTAATGGGCTTCGACCAGTATGTTTGCACTTAGTTGGTGGACTAAACAAATCTATTTCCCTTGTCTTATCAGTAATAATGATGTCCTCAAAAAAAGCTTATGATAAAGCCTTTATCGCATACTATGACTTTCATTTTTTTATTGCAATATAATATTGTATCTATCGATTAGAGAGAATATTGCACGTTTGTCTTTTTCTACTATGCATAATATTATTCAATAACATATCTAATGTTATGTATTTATTACTTAAATTATATAATTAGAATAAAATATGTCAATATGAAAAAATGTTTAAAAAAAACACACTCAATAAATAAATTAGCAGATAAGAAGACATTACAAAGAAACAAAATCACGACAAACTCCTTGCTAACCTATTGTTAAAGTATTCGTCCCATAAATCCCGGTTACCTTTACCTAAAGGAATAAATAACGTTATAGGTAATATTTGCACATGCGTTGTTGCAATACGTATTATGAAAGAAATATAAAAACCATCCCAAATAACAAAATACAATACGAATACATTGCTTAAAAAATATATACATGTTGCTATATACAAACGAAGCCATTTTTCTTTACGCTTTTCTTTTTTAGAAGTCGCACTAGCGTTTATTTCTTTAGAGAAAAATAGAGAATACGAAGATTTAATAAAAACAATCAAATTGATAACACTCGGTATACCATTGCATGTGACAATAATACAAACATAGCTATACGTTCTACGTATAAATAGCATAGTGTTACAGTCTACAAACACAACGGTAATGATTAAAATCATACCACAAATGAGCAATGCTACTAAAGGCAAGCCCCAGGCAAAGATACTACTTTTAAGATACTTCCTGCTCATATCTCCATGAAAAACGTTAACAATTTTAACATAATGAACATAACACATTACTACCAACCAATAATTATACACAGTCGATAAGAACATGAAAATATAAAAATAAACATTTATAAATTGAACTGTCGACACAATTTTGCCACAATTACTTAAAATAATTGACATGACAACCAGACGTAAGATATTCACTAGTGTTGCACTGAGATACACGTAGTTATTGAAGTTACGGAACTTTCTGATGAGGCACCACGATGTCACTCCGTATATGAACGTCGCCAGAGTGATTGAAAAGAGAATATAGTGTGAGAACACAAAACAGGGAATTTTTACTGTCTCCTGATTTCCACCACTCTTTGTAGAGCAGGGTTCATTGATGTCGTTATCAGTCAAAATAGACAACAGTTGTTGCGCCAAAGTACAGATACTATTGTGATTCCCCATTATTGTACAATTTTGAACAAAAATGTAGATGTCAGATGTAGAGGTGACTGAAAGGACGCAACGGTTACAACAGATATAAGTGATGTGATGCAGCCATCTGGTTTTTGGCACTGATCGGTCTTGTTTCCCTTGTCTAATCAGTCGTAATGGTTTAATAAAGCCTTTGATAAAGCCGATTTTGCATTCATTGTATGACTTAATGTAGTTAATTTAAAATAAAACTGTTTGTCCACGTGTGTGAAAATAATAATTCGACTCTTGATCTGATAAAACGACAGAACTTTTTCTTTAAAACTGGAAAAATTCAGTAAGTAATCAACTATATGCGAATAGATATGAGCGTTGCTTTCAATGTATAATCAAACTGTATTGTGGTCCGTGTATAAAGTTGCATGCAACTACACAAACATGGCGCTAGATGTTCTTTGCATTTTTTGCGACTCCTCCAAGGCATTCGATTGCATATAGCACATTGAAAATGCATCAGAAAAATGTACCATCACGGTATGAGGGACAGAGCTCTCAACTTTATGACTTCCTATCTGAACAACAGAATTCATTGAGCTGATGTAACCGCCAAAAAAATTCGATTTGATCCGCAGTCAATTTGGGCGTTCCTCAGGGTTCCATTCTCAGACTTTTCTTTTTCACACATGAGCCTTGCCTCTTTTATTTAAATTCAACGTCTGGTGGGATATTTCATGGAGATAACGACGTAATTTCTAAAATTATTAAAAAAAGTAAGTTTAATAATCTCCTCTTAAACGAGAAAACCCGACCAGCCGATGGGGCCGAAAAGTTCTGGAGTGGCGACCACTAAGACGTCGCGTTTGAAGGCCTCCTACTAGGTGGACCAAGGCTGGTGAAGGTTACGGGAATCCGCTGGATGCAAGTCGTACGGGACCGGTCAATATGGTGATACATGGAAGAGGCCTATTTCCAGCAATGGACGTCTTTCGGCTGAAATGATGATGATGATGAAACGAGAAAAAGTACCTTTTGTGGCAGAGAGTGAATGTCGACACACTAGTTTTTTTTTCGTTGTTGTAAAATGTAAAGTGATTCCGATAAAAACCAATCCATTAGTTCATTTATTTATTTATAAAACAATTCACATTCTGTTTGTGTATTGTTTTATACGAATATAAAAAGCATGCAGCAGAAAAAAATATCATCATCATCGTGCGTTGAATTCAAAATAATTATGATCGGTAAACTATTCATAGTCATCCATCCAATAACCAAAAAACCAATGAAAACTTTAAAACACTACCCACATTTTCGTTCTACATTTTCTACAATATCTATTACAGCTGTCTAGTCAGTCGGCCACTATAATGGAAGAGCCCTGAAAATAATTAAAAGTCGTTTGATGGCGTGTCATGGGCTGGCCTGGGAGTGGAAGTACTTCCATAATGCGTTAAGGCGCGTTCACGGAACGTCGGAAGTTCTTTTATTGTTACTAGCTGAAATTTACACGTTCACTTAATATAAAAAGTAGATGAATTGCTATTTCTGAAAACATACTGCATGGGGTAGACAGTCGAAAGTACGCATGGCGACCAATCAAGAAATACAAATCCAGTTCAGTCCAGGAAATCTCTCTTCTTAGTCGTTAACTCTTGACAGAGTGGTCGAGATCATGGAGGGTCGCCCACAACTGCGGTCGCTGCCTTTGCGATCCTTTTCCACCGCTTTCTATTAGCCGCATGGCGAGCACATTCTGCCACAGGGAACTTGGTGACAGATTTGATGGAGTCTGTCCATCGGGTTGGTGATTGACCACGTGGTCTCGTGCCTTCGACTCTACCCTGAATCCAGGAAATCTAGATTCACATCATACTGGAAAATAGCTTGATGTGTCGCTGAGTGTCTACAAAAATCTAACCAACGTAGCAACATATTAAACGTATAGTCGGGAATACAAATCAAATCAAATTCATTTATTTCAAGTAGGCCAGTTACAGGCACTTTTGAATAGTCGAAAAACAATAAAAATGAAGCTACAGTCCAAGATATAATAACTGTGAAAGTACTGTAGTTGCCCATTCCAAAGCGTGGATCTCTATGGAGAAGAATGGGCAAGAAACTCCATGGACACTCTTTTAAATCAGAATCTTGTTACAAATTCTTAAAAACTTGATACACCATGTCAATTTACCGTGTTACTATTTTTGTTTGCGTTTGGCCCGAACTCGCCTGATGTGAACCGATGATGCGGACAAATGAAAGGCCTGTTTAAATTCATTATATTTTTGTGGCCGAGAAGACACGGTATCCGTTTTTCAGCACATTTTATAAAACTGTCAACGAATGAAAGTGGTGATTTCAATTTATTTGGCAGGCAATTTGGTAAATTAATAATTTCCCAGACTTCAATTTTACTATGATGAGCTACACGTAAGCAAAGCCAGGGACTTGGCAAGTATTATCACGTATTTGTACGATTTTTTGCGTCGTATCACAAATGAGATAAATCGTATCATGCGATAATAGTAAAATCTTTGCCCTGTTTTATCCTGCGATAACTCTAAATGTGAATATCAAATACCTACTATCTCTATGTGAAGAGTCCACACTCAGTCCATGGGGGTAAGCAGAAACCATAGAACCTGCTACTTTTCTCACGTACTACTATTGCCTCCTCCTCATTAATACATCAGGTCATACACGCACGCCGGTTGCGAGTACCACGCACGTCACCTTTCTGAAGAACCTTACCAATAAGGTCAGTGTATGTTCTTCTAGGACGTCCCTCCCAGCGGCGTTGCCATCACTCACATCTGCCTTGTAAACCTCTTCTTAGTCGTTTCATAATATTAACTGTTGTTTTACATCCTCGTCAAAATTCAGGAGGTTGTCACAAAAGACACACATAAATAAATAAATAAATAAAATTAAAAAATAGCCTTTATTACTTCCTTAATATAAAAAACAAAAAATACAAGATAACTTTAAAACTTCTTAAGATTAATTAAGGATCCCTCTTTGGGTAAAGGCCTCCTCCATTTGTTGCCACTGCTTTCTATCACCTGCTATAGTAGACCAGTTTTGGCCCGCCGTTTTATTAATTTCATCGGCCCAAATTAGGGTACCTATTTAATTATTAATAAAGGCTGTTTTTTTGGTTGTTTGAATTTGTCAGTATTTCAGAATAACCCCCTTAACGAGGTTTAGGGAATAAGAATTTATCGAATAAACTTTTGAGATTTTTTGTGTGAAAGCACGGTTACAGGGATGTATCAGACAAATGCCGATTTTCGTAAATAAGAAAACAAAAAAAATACCTACCCATTTTATTATTGATTTGGATCGAGAATCATTAGCATTGTTACCTCCTTTAATTTAACGAGGATGCAAAACAACACGTTGTATAAACCAACTGTATGTTCTCTTAAACCGCTACGTTCTCGTATAACCTCATTCATCAATTTATTTGCTTACGTCCAAGGGTTAAAGGTATGTGTTTGTGTATGTAAAGTGGTTGGTTGTAGATTGCATGAGAAAAATAGAAAGAGAAAGATAGGGTGGAAAATAGAAAGAAAAAAAAGAGAAAGATAGGCTGTTGTGGTGCAGCTTGGGAGAGGCCTAAGTCCAGCAGTGAACTGGGCGTGAATGGTTCAGTAAACTGCTGTGTGCTGAGTTGATTGTTCTCCTTCTTCTCTTCTTCGGACAGAACGGGTTTGTTACTCTTTCATGCAAAACTATTAAACGGATTTGAACTAGGCACACAGCTGGCTTATAACCTGGATTAACACATAAGATAATTACCGAACTCCACGCGACTGAAGCCGCGGTCATAAAATATAATTATTAAAGTATGATTATGAACAACATGATTGACTAAGTATTTCCAATAACTCAAGGGAATTAATATCCCTACCCACAATTGATTGATACGCGACAACCACCGACCACGCACACTCACGACATCACGATTTTGTGCGGTGCAGTCAAGATTGAATTAAGGTTTAAAGGTTATAAATAAATACTTAAAATAAGGTAAATTATTTTGTATTTATACGATGTTCAAACATTTTTGAAAGCAATGAATACTGCCTCTTGTTTCTTTAGACCTGTCTGAAGATAAAAGAAGGTTGCAATTATAAAACCTAGACCATCTGCACCTATAACATACAATGTCCTCAATGGTTTTTGACAGAAGCTTTGTGCTTGAAGTTTTTTACTAAAGTTGGATATGCTACCCATTTAAGAGCACATGAAAGAGCAGCACACCAAAGCTCTCGACAACCACCCTAATGGCTGTCTATATGTATAACCACCAAATGGCTGAAATCGGCTAGATGGCATCATCATCATCAAAAATCAGGTGTTCACTCCTCTACATTTGATTGAGATGGGGAACCCTCCTAGGCCTCCTTCGGGCCCGAAAACGAGCGCTGTTTCCCGTCTAAAGATATTATAATCGTTACCTCATATAAAACATCACTATGGCCGGGTCACGCGAAAATCGACCAACCGAACCGTATGTAACATCTAGAAACTACTTAACTCCAACAGCTTTCAAAGTATTACATTGTCTTTTTAATCTATCAAAGAAAACCTTTTAGTCTACACATAAAAAAGTTAGTCATTGTAACCGCAGTCTTACATAGGAAACGAGGGAGCGGCGGGAAACGGGCGGGGTCGACCGACCCATATACTGTGGATCAAGCAGTTGAACCCCGCTGACCCGTTTAACTTAACACTACTAGTTATTAGCTGTTTAAACTGAAACGAAAAATGTGAGGATACTACAATGCATTGGAAAATTTTGGAATGCAGTGCAATGTTTCAATGCACACACACGATTTTTTTTTATACGTGCGTCTCATAAAACATGTATTGTATTTTGGAGCCAGTATTGGCATGTCGACTGCACGTTAAAAACGTGTGCATATAGTACCAGCCTATAGTCGTCCAGCTGCAGAGCAGAAGCCTCTTCTAATGTAGGGAAGGCATGACCATTGATCAACTCACTTGCTGCGTGTCCTATTGTCCGTTTATTACAGGAACTGATGAACGCTACAGAGCGCGCAAAACTAGTGGCTAAGTTCTGGGCCTACACAATTTAGATTGAGATCGACACGCTAAGAAAAAGAACTCGCTTGGTCGAAGCGTATTGGTCGCCGTAAACGCCATGAGCATATTGTGCATAGGCCCTTAAAAAGACAAAGATAAGATAACCTATTCTAAAATACGCAGCAAACTTTACGCAGATCTTAGAACACAATGATATTTAGCATAAAATCGTGTGAACACGTTAGAGCTAGACTAATGTTATGACCATTACTAACACTGTATGATAACCGGCGTGGGCACGTCCGTCGTAGGCGTGACGGTCCTATATTCGATGCCTGCTGCCTTAAAGACGCTTACAGATTGCATGAGGTCGTATGTCTCTGATCAGAAAAAAAACTTGAATGATCTCATTCATCTTCGCGGTAGTTGGGTATGTTTTAAACTTTATTATTTATTTAGTTTTTATTCCTGTATTATAATAATGAACTATATTGTTTGACATCGGTCGATAGGATAGCAGAAAAATATATCCGTGATTCCAATTTTTTTGGATGTAGAATCCACCATATTGATTTAGTTCGAAATGAGGTTACATTTCGAACTAAATCAATTTTTGTAATTTTGAATTGTCACCCGGACAATAAATAGCCTAGTCGATTAAGTCGTTGGTACAACGCTGCCAGAACAGGGCATTATGTCATACCACAGACCAAAGAGATGGACTTACCAAATCAGGGCTTCAATAATTTGCCATTCCATGCACGAATGCCCAAGAAGAACGGCAGGCAGAGAGAAATGGCACCGCTTAGCTAACTCATCAAAATACGATGCGAGAGAAATCAGTGGCGTGCTTAATGGCAAAAATACGCCAAGCTCGTAAGACAAGCAAATTTTTCAGAAACCCGAACATCATGAGGAGTAGGTTATAAGGGCAACCCGAGTTTTTAGGCTTGTATGAACGTACTGCCACTAACGTGTGTATCAACCGGTTAACAGGCCTGCGACATGGGTGAGAAGCTGACAGATTTTCATCAACATCATTGCCAGCCTTGCTGCAGCCGCCGCCGTGTAATAGGCCTCCGTCGTTTCGTGCCATTTTTCCTTTGTTTGCGAAAGTCTCAATCAGGTCCTACCCACGATCTTCTGAATGTCAGCCGAACAAATCGAGTGACAAAAACAGTCATTTCACTGCCTCCTTGGTCTAGTGGTCGCAAGTGCGGCTGCTGAGCATGAGGGCCTGAGTTCGATTACCGGGTCAGGCAAAGTCTTCATCAGGAATTTCTCAATAGTAGCCAGGGAATATTCGACGGCACGGTTGGCGCAGTGGTTGCGCAATCGACTGCTGCGCTGCGTGTCGCGGGTTCGATCCCCGCACGGAACAATTATTTGTATGGCCTACAGATAGTTGTTCCGGGTCTGGCTGTTTGTGTATGTGAGTTTAAATCTTCGTAAACGCACCCACGATACAGGAGTAATGCCTAGTGTGGGGCAATGTTAAAAAAAAAAATGTGGAGTTGTGCCCGGTTGATGGCAATAGGCTCGCCCCCTATTATATTGGACTCACATATATGTAACTGGCGAAATGTAGGTGTACTATTAAGTACAGTTCTGCCCAATCCTCCGGGGACTACGGGCGTGATGTTACCTTGTTACAAAAACGAAAAAAGTCGTAAAAAATCGGGCATATTAATCTGTAGGCACCATAATACTAGTGATAGCGGGAATGTGAAGTAAAGTGGCGTTGATTAAAGTGCAGTTTGTGAATTGTAATCGCAGTTGTATTTATGACAACGTTTAAAAAATACATATCATTAATATTCATAAAACAATTAAAACTAGATAATTAAAGCTAAAATAACAACATATTATAAAAGGGCGCCTAAAAACTCCTCCTCAACGCTGTCAACCGGTAACGTGCCGAAGAGACTGGCGGCATTGCCACGTTGCATGGCAATACTTAGCCTCTGGCCAAGGTAAAACCCAGTGCCCTTGGGTCACGGGAAGCGTCATCTAGGCGTTTGGAAATTTCCTTAAAAAAGGCTATGAGCACTAGGACCAGACGAATGAATGTAATTAAAGGTTCGTTGCCGTGGCCGAGTGAAAGTCTGACAACCAGTCTTACCAAGGGGTATCGTATTATACCCAGCACTAACTCGGTTGTGGAGGTCAGATAGGCAGTCGCTTCATGTAAAATACTGGCATTCAGCTGCATCCAGTTAAACTGGAAGCTGAGCAACATGGTTGGTAATGGCTAGGTAGATGGTTATGCCGTGGCTGAATTGGAAATCTCTAAATTAGTTTCGAACCCAGGTCGGCCGGAACAATGACTATGTCCAAAGGATCACGGACAATACAGATATCTAGTGCATTTGCGGCTTCTCACTACATACGATGGCCCATCATCCATCTTGTGCCGCATCCTCTGTCACCTGCGCACTTGATGACCTTATTTATGGCTGTGGCGTTAATCGGGGCTCGGGTGTCTTTTTTGGAATCGACACGGTAAGAAGAAGAATTTTGTACAAATACTTCTTGGAATATCTTGCAGAGTCCGGTGTCCGCAGGCAGCCTAAAATACCTTTAAAAACTGTTTTTTTTTTGGTCTCAAAAATATCCTTTTGAATCCTGTTACTTGCTAGTATAAATTTAACCCGGTCTGATCAGAAATAACACGTTCCATTTCTAAAGCCCTAATAACTCGTCCTTGGTCCCACGGATTTTTTAGTTTTTTTTTTTTTATATATATACTTTTTATAATCGTTTAATTTGCCAGTAACGCCTTTTAAAGAGCAGTTAACTTCCACAAAATTTAATGATCCACCAAACTCCACCACCAAAGCCTTTATTAAAACCGGCTTGTAGCGCTAACTTCCGAACTTCCATAAATTCTTGGCGAAATTATCAGCCCATCCTTTGGCACTCTTTGCTAGTAAACAAGTATGTCCCCGACGTCGTCTGAGGATGATTAATGTGTCACCCCCCGGCTCACCCCCTTTCGGGACTTATGTTTACCTTGTGGAGGGGGACACTATTAATTAGAGTATATATTATTACGAGGGAGGGTCTGGATTTGTCGGGCAATGTGCGTTAGATATAGGGTGGGCTTGGGAGCAGTTGGCTAGTTTTGTTGTAGACTTGTCTTACTACCAATTATTCCCCTACTTATACATGCGAAATGCTGTGAGGATGTTTGTTACTTTTTCTCGCCAAAACTACTGAATGGATTTGAATGAAATTTAGAACGCAAATAGGTACATTGTATCTCGGTAGTGTGATCCTGTGTGATAGTTACCAAATGCAGTGGGGGTAAGCTAGTATTGAGAGCAGCGGTGGCCCAGTGGTGGCAGCCCCGACTTACGAGCAGTAAGCCGTGGGTTCGAACCCAGGCAGGCGCATTACTTTGTGTAATTTAATTCATCACCGCTGCCCTCACAAACGGCGAAGGAAAACATCGTGAGGAAACCGGCATGTCCTAGAACTAAAAATTCGAAGACATGTGACATCTACCAACCCGCACTGGGCCCGCGTGGTGGATTACAGCCCACTCCCTCTCATAGAGAGGAGGCCTGTGTCCCAGCAGTGGGAGCATTATAGGCTGATGATGATGATGATGAAGCTAGTATTTGTGAATCGCTTGTTAGTGACAATAATGTTTAAAGTTTGGCCTGCTCGCTGATGCAGTCTTAAGATCATTTGTGCGTAAATGTCAGACCATGCAGCGCAAAATGGGAGGAGAATGGATAGATTTTCATTATCATCATTAAAGTTTTCTTTTCATCATTTAAGTAAGTAATAGGGCAACTCATCATGATCTGCCTAGCCTTTTCCCAAACTATTTTGGGGTTGGCTTTCAGTCTAACTGGATGCAGCTGAGTACCAGTATTTTACATGAAGCGATTGCCTATCTGACGATACGATACCCCTTAGTAAGACTGCATGTCAGACTTTTGGCTTCTGACTTCTCGTAACGACTATCAAATATCTACAAATGACAGCCGGGACCAACGGCTTAACGTGCTTACTGAGGCACGTAGAAAACTCGGTATATAATTATGGTCAGCCATCGATGGAACAACCTCGGCAAGCACGGCTTAACCTTAAAGTTCGACCCATGCGGCTGTTATTATTTAGCCACGAGCTCCTCAGTAATAGGGCTACTCAAGAACTTTTAAAATACTGTCTCTTCTATAACCAATTGTAATGGAATTCTATCAGTTTAATTGTTGTTTAACTGCACATCGTCATAACGTCAGACGTTATCATTCAATTTGACCATATCGATATGGTCGACTACCGAAATTGAACCATAGAAACTATGGCATCCGTAGCGAAGTAGCAATGCGTGGAATATGTGCCGAACTTGAATTTATATCAAGCCGAGTTCCTGTTATGTGATTTACCATGGCTCTTGGTTGATTATCCATGGAATCTTGGGATAGACTTCAAAATGGATGCGTGTGCGAGTATGAGTACCGTGCCAACTTATCATCTGGGCACACTATGCATGTGCCCAGGGCCCTCAATTAGTTAAAGCCGGTCCTGCTTAGTACCCCATTTCTAAACACTGTCATGCACAGAACCTTTACTGTGTCTGACACTCATTCAGTGGGTGTCGTGTTACCCAGTAACTGTGTTACTGAGGTCAGATAACCAGCCACTCCATGTAAGATACTGGTTTTCAGCTGCATCCGTTTTAGCTGGAACCTAACCAGAAGTAACCACAACGTTTGGAAAATGCAGGTGATGATCATCATTCTTTCTTTTGCCTTTTTTTCGATTAACGTGTTGTCAGAGTTTTTATGCTGGCTTCACAGCATGTAAAGGAACATTACAAGGAAAATTTAGAGAGGCGCTCTTCCTCTCTCTACTTATTTAAAACTTGCTGTATCCGACAGGGTCCATAATTGTGACTATTATTTTTTATTTGACCACCTGTTAGGTGTATGTACATTATGGATGCAATAAATGATTTGAATTGATTTAAAGCCAACTCAGAGGCCCATGGTCGAGAAAAATATTTCAGGCATGCTAGTTTGATTTCCTCACGAAGTTTTCCTTCACCGAAGCAAGTGATTATTGTACAATACGCACATGAACCCGAAAAATCAGAGCTACGTGACAACTGCAATGCAGAATATCGGCCTAAAAACCACATTTGAACGTCATATCAAACTTTAAAGACACATAAGTTCATCTCAAAATAACTCATCATATTCCTTGAATCACTAAAACCGCTAGTAACCGCAGCAGCTTCATATTTTACGATTGCCGTAACAATTTTATTGTTTTATCATTGTCATTGTTATTGCAGCAACCGCACGTTTGTCGATGGGTACTTCACGTTGTTTTAATTATTTTGTATTGATTTTATGAACAAATGTCGGATCTCATGCAATGTGTTTTAATAATTAACTGGGTACCGTAATTTATTTTGATTACTAGCTGTACCCAGCATGCGTTGCAATGCACTTTTTACTACCCACCTACCCTATCCGACCTACCTACCCTATCCTACCTACCCTACCCTACGCTACCTACCTACCTACTCTACCCTACCCTACCTACCTACTCTACCCTACCCTACCCTACCCTACCTACCTACCCTACCCTACCTACCTACCCTACCCTACCTACCTACCCTACCCTACCTACCTACCTACCTTACCCTACCTACCTACCCTACCCTACCTACCTACCCTACCTACCTACCCTACCCTACCTACCTACCTACCCTACCCTACCTACCTACCCTACCCTACCTACCTACCCTACCCTACCTACCTACCCTACCCTACCTACCTACCCTACCCTACCTACCTACCCTACCCTACCGTATCCTATGTCCGTCTCCTGGTTCTAAGCTACCTCCCCACCAATTTTCAGTCAAATCGGTTCAGCCGTTCTTGAGTTATAAATAGAGTAACTAACACGACTTTCTTTTATATATATAGATTTACGTATTTTGTGACAACATTCAGAATTTTGACGAGGATGCAAAACAACACTTTGTATATGTATAGGGTGGCTGGTAATTAGCCTAAACATGTGATTGTACTCATAATAACAAACAACTTTACCTAAGAAACTCTTTTTTTCACTTTATCACAATTACACGAAGTGTTTTGAAATTTGCGCGCACTCCTGTCGCCTATCAGCGGTTAGCCGCGTGACGCTATTTTGCCTCATTACTATCATACCGTGTAACAGTGGGTAGGCAGAGTACCCGCGCGGCTCGCAAGCCGGCTCCGTAAGCTGTAGCCAGTAGCCGCTTCATACGGCTGTTGTGTTATTGTGATAAAAGTGAATGAGTAGAAACAAAGTTTCTTTGAGAAAGTTGTTTTTTATCATGAGTATAATCACGTGTTTAGGTATCGGTCAATTATTACCAGTCACCCTAAATTTGTTTTATTTCAAATTATGTCTAAAATAGAAGCTAATAAGGTTTTTCAAGCAAAAAAGTAAGACAGCTTTTTCATGTAATTGCTTCGTTCATTAGTTTAATGAACGAGGCGATTATTAACCTTACTGTACCTTATTTTGCAAAAAAAACTGGGTGTGGCGAAAGTTCAGTTGGCGAAAACATAAAATTAAAGTTACACTATGTGGACACGCGTAAAAATCTTGGCGTGTCCAGGTGAAGAAGTAATAAGTGATCCTATTTTTTTGTTTCACCACTGGACACACGTGTTTCCAGTCTTTCGTGGCGAGTTGGTACTAACCCGATTATGGTCCTGTTGAAACAAGAAATGACAGGCGACTCACAAAGACAGAATATGTGCGTGGTTTTTTTTTTTTTAATAAAGGAAAAGGTGAATGAAGGATTGTAGCGGTTGGGGTTCTTTAGCTTCTGATTACTTTCTTTTGAGAATAAGCCTGACTTTATGTATTTTTATACTTAGTGTTCATCGGGTACATGCAGAATGTATATCTGTAGTTGTATTGTTTTATAACAAAGAGACAATTTTTGTTAATAAAGCTTTCCTGATTAAATAAAGCCCAGATAATAATTTCATTAGTGAACCAAATCTGTTATGACAACAAGATAGAGGAAACGTGGTGTCTGTGATAAGGTTTAAGTGAATAATGACCTGAATATTTTTTTAACGCGGCGTTGTGCACTTGCTTTTGTTATAAAAAATGGGTAAAAAATGTTAAACTCGCGTCAGGACACGTGAACGTCACGTCACATGTTCTGATCGAAAATTTGTAAGACGGATATTAGTACGGTGATATTAGGTAACGAACGAATTTGAAGTTTATGACATCTGCTATTGAGTTTAGGATTCTAAAACTGCATAATTATCTTATGCACAAACAAACCTTCGGTTTCTCCAAAGAGGTAAATTTCGTAAGACGGATTGTAATAATTCTGAAGTGTTAAATTTTTAATGTAATATAAATTGTCATGTTTGTGTTCGATAGCGCAATAAATGAATATTGTATTTTACCACATAAATTATAGTACTTTTATACCGATAATTAAAGCAAGTCGTGCAAAATTAATCCCTGACCATTCCAAAATATCAAAAATGCACAACGTTAATACCTAAGCAAGTTTTCACTTCTGCCGGCACTCTCGGAGTGCAACCCGTTTTTTTATGTACCTATTTACAGATCGATACTTCCATGGTCCATCTGAGCCATAAAATAAGTTGCCAAAGTGACCATCACTCCTGTAATCCCCAAATGATTTGATAGAGGTCATTATGGTTTTCCTAACCTTAGGAGTACTTCTTAATGGAACCTTCACCATCAACCTATAATGTTCCCACTGCTGGGTCACAGGCCTTCTCTCTATGAGAGGGAGTGGGCTGTAATCCACCACGCGGGCCCAGTACGGGTTGGTAGATGTCACATGTCTTTGAATTTTTAGTTCTAGGACATGCCGGTTTCCTTACGATGTTTTCCTTCACCGTTTTTTAGGTCAGCGGTGATAAAATAAATTACACAAAGAAATGCGCTTGGGTTCGAAGTGTTCGAACCCACGGCTTACTGCTCGTAAGTCGGGGTTGCCAGCACTGGGCCAACGCTGCTCACAATGGAACCTTACCTCATTTGAGATATTTTTGAGTATCCTAATGCTCTCAACTGAGTATCATTCCAGGTTCCGGGCAGCTACTACGAAATTTCAGATCTAGTAAAAACACACAAGGTTCTGAGAAAAAAAGTTTCATGGTGATATATGAATGGCTTAAGAACATGACTTCACACATAACCTTAGTAAGTGACTTTACTCCAACCAAAGCGAACAAAAATCCCAAATCCGCATCGAAACAAACAACAAAAAAAGCGACAATATTCTTGCTAACAAACATATTTAGATCAAACCGAGTGCTTTTGAGTAGAACGGGAGTTCCATCAATCATAACCTTCGTTGACACGCGGAACAAAAAAACGGAACTCTCGGCCTGATCGTCATTAACGATAATTAAACGAAAAGAATGACCAAATCACTTTTCTGGTGAATAAATTGAAAACAAAGGAATTTCAACCTTGTGAACTTGAAGATTAGAACGGAAATGTTTTTGGGGATGGTAGTGGAGAAGTTGGTTGAAAGGAAACATGTGATAGGGTTGGCAATTTTTGGCGGTAACGGAAAAAGTTGAGCTGTTTTTTTTTAATTCCAGTGAAGTCTAACGTAAAGCTCCTAACCTAAAAAATAAAAATAAAAACATATTTCAATCCAATGGTATATTGAATAGGAAGGTTGTATTAAAAATACTTGTATTAAAAGTAGACAACTGCTATAAACGTAGCATCCTACATTCTTTTTTTCCCCGAAGAATTATGCAGAAATAGTAATCGTAAGGTCAGAAGTACAGCAGCTATTGAGAAATTCCGGCTGAGAATAGAAAAGTAGTCAAACCCAAACTCAAAGAATTTATTTCAATTAAACCATTTCTGGCACATTTTGAATACAAAAAAAAACCACAAGTACCCTACGTTTAAGGCCCAAACATACTTACGTGTCGTGGCGTGTCGTGACGCGCCAGAAGCAAATCGGTTTCATACATTTAATATGGTTAGGGACATATTTGCATGGCGTGTCGTGTCGCAACGATGTATGAAACCGAATGATTCTGGCGCGTCACGAGACGCCACGACCGTAAGTGTGTTTCCGCCTTTAGAACCATACTCACCCAAACTAGAAATAAAATATGTATTTATGAAAAAAACTCGTTTATAGCAACTGAAAAATTTCTGCAAAATAAAACGTCAGCGTATTTTCCGGCGGCCATGATGCTTTTATCTACTTCAAGCGGCGCATGAAAGTAACCCGAATAAATTCTAATAGGCTTTTGTCGTTGCCAAGGAGTATAAAATTACTACTTTTAGGAATGATTTTGGGGTCAGATGGGTCTCTAAAAGTAAAAATAGTTGAGATAGGAACTATGGGAAGTTTTTCAGCTAGGGGTCTAACACTATTTGTTTATTTATTATTAGCCATTTGTGTCCCACTGCAGTGCAAAGCACTCCCTTCCTTCTTTCCACTTATCCCTAACCAGTGCTGTTGTTCGCCAATCCTTGTGGAAAGAGTCGAGTTCGCCATCATCATTCTCTTGGGCTGCTGCGTACACTAAACTAGGAAAAAAAGATAAGAAAATCGACAGTTATGTTACAGGCGGCCTCGGCGACTGGCAATCGTTTTCAAAGCCTTTTGTATTTTTATATGGATTTTCAAAGGAATGAATTTTCTGCATCTCATGGCAGTGCCTTTCATTTTAGTTTAGTTTAAAAATGATGTAACTATAAAGATATCTTACTAACATAATTTTATTAAGATACAGGCAGATATTCTACTACAAAACTTCATGAGTGTAATTAATTACAAAAGGTCATTAATTTGAAAAATCACCACAAAGGTACCTACAAAGTTTCGAATATTAATCACCCCAAATTTTAACTGCCTCTGTTTCACCACCAAATCATTCAGCCAACATCCCAACATGTCATCCTTAGCCAGCTTCCGACGGGATCACTCGCCGCCCCTGATTGGCTGCCGCGTTCCCGCCAAAAACGCCATGATGAATGACAGCTGTCAACTTAACCTCAACAATTTGTTAGGTGACATGTTTTAAAAACAAATTATTGTCACTTAGATTATTCGTTTAGAAGTGAAG
The DNA here is from genome assembly GCA_963082945.1 of Cerastis leucographa. Taxonomy (NCBI): domain Eukaryota; kingdom Metazoa; phylum Arthropoda; class Insecta; order Lepidoptera; family Noctuidae; genus Cerastis; species Cerastis leucographa. Next base: position 12,403,107 of record OY720372.1, on the reverse strand, counting down.
AAAGGGATTTTGTTTTATTTAATTTGCTGACTTGAATCTTGAATCATACTGAACCACAAACATAGAATTTTAATATCTATGTTTAAAAAAATAGAATACGAATACCTTGTAATATCATATGTTTCGTGTACTCGTAATGGGTCCTGTTACGGTCAAATCAATGCTAGCCTGTAGCATCTACTGACGTCCATCAGGTGGGCGATATAATCCTTTTTCCCAATATTATCATTGACATTTTTATTTCATTTACAGGCCACCTTACTTTTATATCATGGTTTTCTGTTGGCTGTTGATTTCTCTGGGTTTTAGTCTGCCAACGCTCTATCATATTTTTTCACGTACTAAGTTTCAAAATTCCTAACAAAGTCACTTAGGCAAAACTTAATTAAAAGCTTTAATTTAATTTGTACTACAAAGTGTGAGTAACGATTCTATTTCCACCCGGCCACTCCTGCGATGTTATTTTTAACATTTCACTATGACAGCGACGTGATTACACCATGGGGTGCTCATGGGCTTCTGGACACGCGTGCTTTATTAAATAAGAAGCCGCTAAGCGATCGTGGCACGAACCAATCAGAATGGGCCGTAAAGGTGACTATGCTTTTGTAAATTACAGGATAAGTCTTACTTTTTCTTGGAAATGATAAAAATGTAATAGAACTAATTATTTACAATAAAAAAATGTGCTCGTTCTGTGAATAGTTCGTCTTAGTTTCTATAAAGGGTGTAAAACACCTCTTAACGAAGCCGAAAGGCACTGGTTCTCCCAGTCATTGCAATCGTTTTTTTGTTCTACACCATACCTGGGAACCTTCTAGTTACGGAGATATTAGGGGTCAAAGTTCCAACTTTTTGACAAGTATTTTTTTAAATACAAGTTTTTAATGTAAGATGTTTACTTTAAACACCTCCACGACCCCCTTACTATTCAATCCGTCCATCAGCACAATGTTTTGAGTGCGTTACATTGAGTTCTACCACAAAACATGATTTTACACCCCCCAAAAAAAAGTGGTTTCCCAGCAATATTTTTTGCGTAAAGTTACTTAGTTTCATGTACAAAATGCTTGGTTGACGGCTTCGTGATGAGGTGATTTACACCCTGTATACACGTTGTGGTAAATAAAGTAGCCAATACCTATACGTGCACTGGTGACCCATTACTTGACCTAACAAAAGCCTTTGCTAGTATGTTTAGAAGGAACAATCCTTATGAACATCCTAGCAAAGGCTTAAAAAGATGGAAGCTATTGATATTCGAGGTATAGCTCTCCAGTGGTTTCAGTCTTATCCTAAGGACAGCATACAAAGAGTTTCCATGAATGAAAAGTGCAGCAGTTCTAAGACGACCCACTGACCGTTATGCCAACCTAAACTATGGAGTTCCTCAGGGCAGTCTGCTCGGGGCAACCCTTTTTATCGTATATATATAATGTGATTGGACCGAGGTAAAATATTTGCCTGCATGATACTGTCATAATCTTCTTTGACAGAAGTTGAAACGGGTTCAAAAGACTGCTAACGTGGATTTAAACCTGGTTTTCCAGTTGGCTTATCCATAACGAACTAACGCTTAGCTTTGATAAAAAAAAAAGGAAAAATGAGGTTCCGTATTTTAGCGTCAGCTTACTAAGGTCATACCCAAGTCATCAACAGGAAACCTTGTGATATGAATGCACTAACAACTGGTACCTTCCTTCTACGGTAAATTGGTCCACACAGACGAACATCTTAATTGCACTAACAAATAGAACATGTACGAAAAATACGTCACATTAAAAAAAATGCAACGTCTATGTGACATTTTGTTTGTGCAATGTTCTCTTGAACATGACATTTCACTTTATTTTAACGAACATCGACGGTCAAAAAAATATTAGTTAGATCAATGTAAACTGCACCTTAAAAAGCTTTTAGCAACTATGTTCCGCACGATGCTTAGCAGTCAGAGATAAGAGCAACTAATCAATCGTTTATCATCCTAAGTGCTGAAAATTTTGGTCCACTATATTAGTTTGTTTCGGTGTCTGGCAAAGTAAAGTTCCATTTAAAACATTCTTTGTTTTGACTTAGTTGGGAGTATTATATACATCGCCGCCATTTTTATGTTCAATTCTAAATCAAAGACTATGCAGTGACCTAGTGTCGACATAATAAAAGGTTCATCATGGCTGAAACAGAAACTAGCAAACCCATCCCAGTGAGTGAACACCATGATAATGAAGTTCAGAAATTTATCTTGTACTATTTGATCTTACACTATGTTCAACTAGCCATGACTCTGGCAACGTTCATATACGGAGTGGCATCGTGGTGCCTAATCAAGAACTTTCGCAATTTCAACAATTATGTGTATCTCAATGTGATTCTAGTGAATTTATTGCGTTTAATCGTTGTGTCGCTTCCTTTGGTCAATAATGTATACATCGCAGTGTTTTTACGCCACTGGGATTTACATTTCATGATCTACTTATTTCTATTGACCGTGTTCAACTATTGGTTGATAGTGATGTGTTACATGTTCTACGTCGACATAGTAAAAGTATTTAAAAAAGACATCAAAAGGGGATATCTTAAAAGTTTTCTCTTTGCCTGGGGCATACCTTCGACAGTAGCGGGCTGTACTAGACTGATTATATTATTTATGAACCGAGAAGAAGATGATGAAGATTTGATTCGTAATTATGACGATGTTTTCCTTTTTGTCACGTGCAACGCTTTACCAGCTATGATTAATTTGGTTCTTTATATACAACTTGTGTTTTCTTTGTTTCCTTGCAATAACACAATTGAGTGTACAATGCCTAAAAAGTTAAGAAGAAAACAAAAATTGGGTCGTTTATGTACAGCAACAGCTTTGTTTGTAGTCAGAAACATTTTTGAATTAACAATGCTTATATGGGATTTACTTGATATGTCAGCCTTGACACGTGTTGTAACTATTAACGTTCAGATATTGTTTCTTGCGTTATTTGTTCCTTTAGTTAGGAGTAACCGGGTATGTTGGCATGAATATTTGAAGAACCGATTGAAGATACAATGTCGTGAATTTTATTGTTGTGTTGTTAGTCGGTAATGTCAAGAGTACAGTAAAAAGAATTTAAAACTGCTCACATATCCACAAATATTGTATCCATAGATAATAATATAAAAATAATAATCACTATGCGAGAAACGTTTCATTTTGTTTAGGCTCTAAATTGTGCTATAGAAAAGGACTAGCAATTTCCAAGCATTGTTTTATCTTGAATGTAATTCCTTTTGTTTTTTCTGTATTATTGCTGCTGTTTTACTAAGCATGTTTACGAAATATATTTTAATAATATGTGAAAAAATTACTTTCTTTTGGGGTTATGATAATATCTTAAGGTATTTTGTTATAACATTAAACTCAGTTGCCCATAAAACATTTATTTAATTTAGATAATAGTCTAAATGGTGCCTTTAATCTTAGTGTTGTTGTTATGTCTATCATTTATTCTAAGGAAAAAATGTTTTTTTTCTAACGTATTTAATACATATTTTCATAAATGTATTGGCAAATAATTCCCCTATAGATTTACAACAACATAATGCAGTGCAAGTAGCTACAGTGCTATAGTGAACCACATGCGATGTATCTATAATTGTGAAATCTGCATGTTGGTAATAGCATATATTATTAAATCATCATCATCATTTCAGCCGAAAGACGTCCACTGCTGGACATAGGCGTCCCACAAGTGTCGCCACATTGACCGGTCCCGTGCGACTTGCATCCAGCAGATCCCCGCAACCTTCCAACGCAACGGCTTCTAACAAAAGTGGCAGTGGGCAGGGCACATTGCTTGCAGAACGGATGGCGGATGGAGCCGAAAAGTTCTGGAGTGGCGTCCGCGAATGGGACGACGTTGCATATATATATATTTATACTAAATAGGCTTGCATTGGCCGCTACTCGCCAGATGTGACGATGATCATGCGGCCAAGGATTGAACACGCTTGCTTAGAGTGAGTAATCTATAATTCTTTCGGCGGCTGAGCTGGGGACATATGAAGGGATTAATTTCTCGTTTAGCGTAATATCTTAGAAAACCGTTTCTTTAATACATTCCAGTTTTTTCCCATTTAGTATGATGTGACATGGGTCATCTTAATCCTAAACCCAATTTGGGCCAAACCCATATAATTAGGGTTGCGCTTATCCTTTTCTATTTTCAAATCATGCAACAATTTTCGATTGCTCTTATAGGAGTTGTGGCAAATTTTAAAAGGTAGGTAACGGTAACTAAAAACAGGTAGGTACGAATTCAGAAATTCTTAAACATATAGTTTCTAATCTCATAATGTTCCTGTTTCAGCAGAAGTGTCTCATGGTTTACGCAATCGAATGCTTTAGAAACCTCGCAAATGATTCCAATAGCTTATTTCCCAGCGTTAAAAATGTTTGATATTAATAATAATAATAGGTATATTAGGGGAACAACGGCCTCAGTTGTACAAAGCCCTTTGTTTTAATCGTGCTGATATTCACGAAAGATGGTTTATTTTTATTAAATTTTAATTGATGTACAATTTGATTCAGCAATTTGATTTGTTCCAAATACCTTACTAAAAAGTGGCAGAATTGTTGAGTTCTTAACTATTACAGGATTTGAATATCTTCAAACAATTAAAATAAACATTTTCATGATTAATGTTTAGAATACGTTCAGCGGATTAACGGTTGTGTTTTTCGGGTTTCAATTTTTAATATTAGGCTGTTCAGCGTCTTCATACAAAGTGTATGTAATGCGCGCCGTCCTGGATTAAATCAAAAAAGATTTTCATAATATAGTCCATGACTTAGGATTAAGATTCATACCTTTTTAGATAGCTGACAAGACAAGGATATTTTCCCAGTAATTTATACATCAGGTGTAGGTAGTATTGTTTTTTTAGCAATAGACAATATTTTTAAGAAGTCAAAGCAAATTTTACTACAAACGAATGTTTGACTAGTGATCTTTGCCAAAGATTTTGGCATTTTTGAACTTTTAACTATTAACAAAGGTCTTCTACGGCATCAGCTATGATAATAGTTTAAATTTCAAAACAGTCGCTCCGTAAATCAGTTTTAATTTGGCTTCAAATTATTTAATCTGGGATGTTTCATACAAAACTAAAAATCGAATTAGCTCAAAAACTACGGAATTTCGGTAGAACATTTGGTGGCTGGAAATTTTATTATTAAGGTAACACCGGCTGAGAGGAAAGTTTTGTGTATGAATGTGGATGGCTATTAGAGTTGAGGAAGACCAAAGAAACAATGGATAGACTGTGTTCAGGATGATGTGACTAGAAAAAAGGCAAGTGCTGAGATAACAAGTCAAAAAGAAGTATAGAAGAAGACGACAAGACCCCAAATAAATTGGAATAAGGGCAGGAGAATAATGATGGTAACACCAGCGTCATTTGCAAATGTAGCTGCCGCTTCAGCACAACCCGCTGCGCTAGGAAGATTGGATGGCACAAGGTTGTTGACACATGATGCATCCCACAACAAAGGCCTACCCAACTTCAAAGGCATTATAGTCATATATCATCTAATCTCTTCCCTTTGTCGCGTGCTAATCCGTTGCGTTCTAAATGGCTGACACCCCGGCGTTGACAAGAGCACTACGGATAATGTCATTAATGCTGGCGTGACCTGTACTCTTACTGCACGAAAAGCCATGGTGTCCGAAGCAGTCGATTGCTTCGCAACACTTACATCGGTAGCGATTCGGTATCAATTTTTATTTTAGTGGTTATCTCTCACAAGTCTTTGTCTGATAGTGAACCCACACCACACGTAATCTCACTCACATGCAAATTTATTGAACGTGACCTTCGGCACCTTTAAACGGTTTTGAAATTTGTACTGCACCATTAAGAGATAAGAGCAATTAAACAAAATCGATTGTTATCCTAAGTGTCGAAAATTTTGCTCCATTACATTAGTTTGTTTCGATAACTGGTAAAGTAAAGATCCATTCAAAACATACTTTGTTTTGACGACTCTATTCTTATGTTCAATTCTTAAACTGACTGTGCAGTGATCTAGTGTCGACACAACATAAGAGCTTCATCATGGCTTATATCGAATCTAGCAAACCAACCCCAGTGAGTGAAACTGAAGATGATGAATTTGTGAAACATAGCTTACACTATACTCAGCTAGCCATGACTCTGGCGACGTTCATATACATATTGATATCGTGGTACCTCATCAAGGAGTTTCGTACTTTCAACAACTACGTGTATTTCAATGTAATTCTAGTGAATTTAATGCGGTTAATTGTGATATCGCTTCCTTTGATCCATAATCAAGTTTACATCGCAGTGGTTCTCTACCTTGGGGATTTACATTATATGATCTATGTATTTCTATTGATGGTGTTCAACTTTTGGCTGATAGTGATGTGTTACATGTTTTACGTCGACATTGTACAAGTATTTAAAAGAGACGTCAAACGAAGATATCTTAAAAGTTTTCTCTTTGCTTGGGGCGTACCTTCGACTGTAGCTGGCATCACTGCATTGATTGTAATATTCGTAAAAAAAGAAGAGGATGAAGAATTTATTCAAGATTTGACTGCAATTTTAGTTTCTGTTACATGCAGCTATTTACCAGCTATAATTAACTTTGTTCTTTTTATTAAACTTGTGCTTTCTTTGTTTCCTTGCAATAACACAGTTGAGTGTGCAATGTCTAAACAGGTAAGACGAAAACGAAAATTGAGTCGTTTATGCACAGCAACGGCTATGTTTGTAATCAGCAACATTTTTGTATTGACGATGGTTTTATGGGAGTTTCTTAATATGACCGCTATAATTCGTATTATTACAATTACCGTACAAATATTATTACTTGCGTTATTTGTTCCTTTAGTAAAGAGTAACCGGATATATTGGCACGACTATTTAAAGAATCGATCAAAAATGCAATGTCGTGATTATTGCTGTTGTGTTTGTCGGTAATGGCAAGAGCATGGATGACAGAGTTCCCTGCCTGATCTTCATCAGCAAAGCCAAGTCAATTTCATATCAAAATAGAATTATTGTTCCTAGTGTCCTAGTTTCATATGGAGAAAAGTTGCAAACATCATGCTGTATCATTAGTTTTGTGTCGGTGATGTCAAAAGCTTGGAGAATAATGATCCCTGTCTGTTATTAGATTCACAGTAACGTCGAATTATTGCTAGTTTCTAGACTAATTTTAATTTAATGATCAACTTCTTAAGTAGTGATAGTTTTGCAAATATAATATGTTTTTACCTTGTTTTTTTTTTAATTTACTTACCGCCTCACTTACTTTTTCTACAGACGATTTTCTTTGAGTTCTTTAATATGCTTGCTTAAATTAATGAACAATACCTACATAGCATAAAATTGAATTAATGCTATTTTTTGAATCTTTATGCACTTGTTAAAAAATACTCTGTACAATGGTAGATTTAATGCCTTAGACCTTTTCTACCAGTCTATCTTATAGAGTGATTTCAATTAAAATCATGGGTTTGTTACTGCAAAAAGTATATATCTGTTGCTCACATTTCTTCACCTGTTGCTTTAGATATACTGTTGATTTCATCATCGTCATCATACCAGCCCAGAATAACCCACTGCTGGGTAGGCCTCTCCTTTTTTCTGACACACCTCTCGGTTTTGTGCGTCCCTTATCCAGGTTCTTTCCGCGACTCTGGCGATATCGTCTACCCAACAAGCTTTAGGCCCTTGTTTCTTTGGCCTAATCTTGGCCACCACTCGGTCAAAGCCTTGTTCTACCCCATACAGTTGATTTACTAGATCCCAAGTCATCAAATCATACAGCTTCTATTGTAAACCATTTTCAAAAATATTTGTCCTCCTACGTTGTACATTATATAGAACTACAAATCATGAATAATATTTATACATAATATCGACTGACTAAATCTTTTGGTTCCAATTACATAATATTTAAGACATTAAAGTTATCAATGTCGCCTCTGACATTAACATGAGCTTTTTTATACTGGGTACTAAAGCCATTATTGAACAAGATAACAGAATAAAACATCGATAATAAGCCTAAGTGCCTAAAATTCGCTTTCATCACATTAGTTTGTTACGGATACTGTTATAACCATGTTCTATCTGATAATTTTATCAAATCAAGTGAATAGATTGTCACAATCATAGACTTTTGCTGAACAATATTTAGTTTTCAAGAACATGATATTTAAAAAATACTGCTGTTTACCTGAGTATCGGAACAATTATGAAAGACCGCCATTTAACATTGTTGTTTTCCAGTGTACGGTATACGAGTAAAAGAATGACTACAGTGACTGAGTTATGCGGGAGATGGACAGGAAGATCTGAGTGATGACACAATTAACAAAGTTTGTCATGGCTGATAACGAAAGCGGCGATCCCAACTCTTCAGTGAGAGATAATGATGACTTAGAACAATTAGTCCACGCTTATATGATCGGTCACTATATTCAATGTGCAGTGTCTGTGGTTATATTCATATACGGAGTGACATCGTGGTGCCTCATCAAGAAGTTCCGTAATTTCAACAACTACGTGTATCTCAGTACCGTCCTAGTGAATATATTACGATTAATAGTTGCGTCAATTCTTTTACTCGTAGGACAGGGATATGTTGCCGTGGTTGTTCGACTGAATAGTTTGTATTTTATCATCTTTATGTATTTTACGACTGTTTATAACTATTGGTTGGTGGTGATGTGTTACATGTTTTACGTAGACATTGTAAAAGTGTTTGATTATAATATTAAAAGGAAGTATGTTTGGAGCACTCTCTTTGCATGGGTCATACCCATATTGGTGTTGCTTATCTGTGGATTAATTTTAATCTTCATTGAATTAGCTATAAAAGCTGATAGAGAATCGTTTTTGCTAACTTTTTTAGAATTTACCCTTTTTGCAACATCCATCGCTTTACCTGTTGTCATGAACGTTGTACTTTTTATCCCACTTGTTTATTCTTTGTTTCCTTGCAATTATAAAACCGCATGCGCGATTCCTAAAAAAGAAAGAAGAAAACAAAACTTAAGTCGTTTGTGTACAGCAACAGCTATGTTTCTTTTAAGCAATATTTTTGTGGCGACTTTTCTATTATGGGACTTGATGGATGTTCCACACTCAATACGGGTATTTACATTGAGTATTCAAATAATAGTATTAGCGCTGTTTGTCCCTTTTCTAAAAAGTAATCGATCATTATGGCACGAATATTTAAAAAAACGATTTAATAGCATCATGTCTTGATTTTACCTTCCGTCCTCTAAACACATCAATCATGTACCACTTTTTTTTCCGTTGTGAAATCATCAAATGAATCTTCCTGCTCTGGGCGGAGCGGAAGGGAGTGTCAGACTTGTACTGACTAAAACCCATCCATGTTTCTTCTTAGCCCTTTGTTTTCCAGGGCCACGGTATCTCTTTCGAACAGTCCCGCAGCCCTGGCAGGCATCGGCCCTGTCGGACCCCTTCCGGATTGCTGACATCTCCTTATGGCGCGCGTGGAACACGAACGCACCGTCGACACGGCCTGTCGTCATGAGACGTACGGACGGTGAGCTAGCCCATTATTCACCCTCCACAGGCCCGCGCCAGCGGTGGCCGGGGGCCAGTGGGTGGCCCCCGACGCCTTAAAATTATTGATTTTATGCCTTGTGAAACACATCTACTGACAGTCGATTGGCCTCAGTAGCGTATTTACCCTATGTCTAAAAAGGGACCTGGCCAGGGGTAGCTCACTGCATTCCTTGTCTTCTTGATACAATCATTACTTGTATTATCTTTTAGTTTTCCGCCCAGTAGCTTCTATCAGTTTTAATAGATTACGTTTAGTTCCACCTTTACAATTATAGCCCGTGTCAAATTGGCCAAGTTCTCATTAAGGTGTGTCAAATGAAAATGTTCAATCAAATTGACAAACGATTTTTTAATAAAAACTACTTCTTTCTACGGTTGTTTAACCGTAGAAAGTAGTAGTAGAACCGTTCTTTCTTCGCTGCGTTATAAAACTGACGACTCGCGCCGGTGTCCTTCTAATAAAAAAACATTTTGACGCCAGAGAACAAAATTGAATTTTGTGCGATCTCTCAAAGGCTTTCGAATCCGTTAGCCAGGAGACACTTCTGCTGTAACTGGAATGAAATATGTTTTATTTGGATTTTATCACAAAGATAAATGGCGTTAACTCGTTAGGTTCTGAAATTACCACGGCTGTTCCTCAGGGTTCGAGTTTATGTCCATTCCTTTTCTTAATCAACATGAATGAATTGCCCCAATCACTTCAAAATCAACCGAAGCTAGCACGTGTGGTCTCAAATGTACAGTTGAATGGTTTAATCCCAAATCTCAGACTCATACGATTTCGTTTATGAATCATTTTTAACAAAACTTTCCCCATAGATACCTCTCTATTACTCGATGATTGTGCATTTTATTTTCAGATACATTGAAGTACAATAAGTTTGGTTATAATTACATAATATTATTCAAGTGTAGCAATGGTTTCAACACTTGAAATTATCACAGGCTTTTTTAATGTAGATAGGTGTTGAACTATGAAGTATATGATAAGGAAAACAAAACATTGACGAATATATTAAGTGCCCAAAATTCGCAGTCGATATATTAGTTTGTTTCGGTTAGGTACTCTTATGGTAAACATCGATTACAAAATTATACTGAGTCAATTGAATTGGGAGTCACAATCATAGACGTTTAACAGTTTTATACTAGTGTTCTTGAAACACGATTTTAAAATAAAATACTGTATACCTGAGTATCGGAACAATTAAAAGCTCGTTATGGCTGATAACGAAACCAGCGAACCAGATCGCAATGATTTTGAACTTTTTACGAAATCTGAAGTGATTTTTAACTATGTTCAGAGTGTTTTTTCTTTGGTTTCGTTTATATACGGAGTGACATCGTGGTGCCTCATCAGGAAGTTTCGTACTTTCAACAACTACGTGTATCTCAGTGCCATCCTAGTGAATATATTACGATTAATATTTGTCTGGGTTACTTTAATTTTATTCGAAAGAAATATTGATGTGCCTCTTCGGATCATTAGTTTATTGTTTTATACCTTTGTATATTTATCGACGGTTTACAATTATTTGTTGGTTGTCATGTGTTACATGTTTTACAAAGATATTGTAAAAGTGTTCGAATTTAAAATTAAAAGAAGGTATCTTTTTAGCACACTCTTCGCCTGGGGCGTGCCTCTAATAGTATTGCTTATCTGTAGATTATGTTTTTCCTTTATGGAAAAAGCAGCGGAAGATAAACTACTATTTTGGTTTGTTTTTGTATTTATATCCGCTTATATTACATGCAGCATTTTACCTATGCTCATGAACGTTGTTCTTTTTATCAAACTTGTGTTTGCTTTGTTTCCTTGTAATGTGAAAAACGATTGTGAAATTTCTTCAAAAGAAAGAAGAACACAAAACTTGAGTCGTTTATGTACAGCGGCGGCGTTGTTTCTTATAAGCAACGTATTTGTTGTGACTTTTCTACTATGGGAATTGCTGGGATTTTCGGGTTTAATAAGCACTTATACATTAAACATTCAAGTAATAGTTATTGCGTTATTTGTTCCTTTATTAAAAAGTAATCGGTCAGTTTGGCACGAATTTTATAAAAATCGATTAAATGGTATCATGACGTGAATAAAATGGCTGTCCAAATTTACAACACAAATGTCAAAAATAGATGTTTACAGGCATTAGTTTATTTGGCTATAGCGTCAATCACATGAGAGTTATTACCTACGAGATCGACTTTAATCATTCAACGTCGATTATTTCGATTGGCCTTTAGGCCAATTATAGTGCTTCACTGACCGTCGGTGCACAGCATAGTCAGATATGCGCATTGCCCAATCGTCAGATTTTAACATATAGTGTACTCCTGACCAACTAACAGTGCGGACTGGTACAGGCTTTTCCACAATGAATTTCATTATTTTCATAGCGCGTCGACTGACGTACGACATGTGGGCGCGTGTGTGCTGGTCCTCGTACGCAGTGTGTGGCATAGTGCACGTACGTTCTGTCAATTTAATATTGCAAAGTTTAACGAATTTCAATACATGTAAATGAGGTTCACCACCGACTTACGTACCGATATGATTGGAAAAACACTAACCAGTCTAAAGTACCAGAAGATAGATAGAAGAAGACGTTGAATGATGAACGTAGATCATGTATGTTACGAATAACTCAGTAGGAATACATTAATCCAATTGGTGATTTTTAAGCTGCAGAGACCATCTTATTACGGTCATATAAATACTTCCAATATGCTAAAAGCCTTGCCACGTTGAAATAACATATAGATAGACCTCCAATTTTCCACTGGAACAATGTACATAACAAATATTTTCTTACAAATGCTTGTCGAGGTCGGTTTGTGGATGTGTGACCATCCCTAACTACGTACCGAGTTTCCTCCTTGCCTCGGAAAGCACGTTAAGCCGTTGGTCGCGGCTGTCATTTGTTGACAGTTGTTACAAGTAGTCAGAAGCCGAAAGCCTGACAGCCAGTCTTACTAAAGGGTTTCGTATTATCTACAGTTTCGTAAAAAAAGAAAATAAGACCTTTTCAAAAATTACTCCTCTCTGTGTCAAACTCCCTTGTTGTTTGACGCAAGTCCCATCATCTAATATCGTGATGTTTTGTGATGACGTAGGTGTTACAAATCGTCAGTCATTACTACACTTTAGATTGCTAAATGAACATTATACCCTACTAGCGCAATTACGAGCTGAACTGATAAAGTTCGATAAACGGAATCGATTACACAAGTGCCGACAAATTTAAATGGGTATGAATGATCACATTAGTATGATTTCATAGCTGTTGAAGCAATATTTGATCTGAAAGTTTTAATATTTTGGCTGCATTCAGAAATAAGCAAGACAGTGTTTAAATTCACAGCTTTGTGCGTGATATTTTAGTGGATATTTTTCGTGAACACAACCAAGTGAAACGAATCAGACCTACGGATATCGTACACAGATTTCTATATTTTGGATACGTGCACAGTTCTTTGAATATTGTTCGTCGTCGTATTGTCCGACCTGCCCTACCAAGGGATATCGTGTTTCCCAAGTCGCTCCATGTAAAATACTGGCCCGAGAATCCGATACGACTGGAAGAGGTCACCAACATAGTTGGCTTACATGTTAGTGATGAACCACAGTTTCGGATTTACCAATTTGATGTTCACCATGGCTGATCATTATAACGGAGTAGAAAACTCAACAGTGAGTGAAATTGATGATTATCCAACAGAAATTGTGTATATTATTGGACACTATGTTCAATGCTTCATGACCCTTGTTACGTTCATTTACGGAGTGACTTCGTGGTGGCTCATCAAGAAGTTTCGTAATTTCAACAACTATGTGTATCTCAGTATTACCTTAGTCAATGTAATACGTTTAGTCGTTGGTACAGTTACTTTAATTCGATTCGGTATGTATATTGCCAAGCTCGTTCAATACATCAATATCTACTTTTTTGTCTTCATGTTTTTTTCGGCTGTGCATAATTATTGGTTGGTTGTTATGTGTTATATGTTTTATGTTGACATTGTAAAAGTATTTGAAAATGAAATCAAAGGAAAGTATCTTAAAAGTTTTCTCTTTGCCTGGGGCGTGCCACTAGTACTATTGATGATTTGTAAATTGATTTTGATAGTTATTGATCTAACTGAAGTGGATGATAAAGGAATAATACTATTGAAAATTGTCGAAGCTTGCATTTTCATAACGTGCAACTTTTTGCCTGCAATTATCAACTTGATCCTTTATATCGGGCTTGTGTATTATTTGTTTCCGAGCAATAGTAGTGTAAATGCAATAATTACTAAAAGAGAAAGGATAAAACAAAACTTGAGTCGTCTATGTATGGCGACCACTATGTTTCTGTTAAGCAACATCTTTGTGTTGACGATGCTTATATGGGATTTGTGGAATTGTTCAAACATTATACGAGCTCTTTCATTTTGCTTACAAGTAGCAGTCCTATCGTTATTTGTTCCTTTAGTTAAAAGTAATCGAGCACTATGGCACGAGTATTATAAAAATAGATTGAAAAGGACTTTTTCATGATTTGGCCCGTCCGTTAATAACAAGAAGCTGTATTGATCATCATCAGCAAAGAGCCTCAGTTCAATTGTTATTTCTGTCTTCTATATTTGACTGTGCGTTTTCTCTGGCAAAACATTAACATCAAAACGTGTTGGCTGATGAAATAGAAGATTTCAACTAAGTAAAGAGAGAAAGAGAGAGCAATAGAGATTTAAACATGTATTAGAGGAATGTTTTCAGTTTTTGGTTTTGGTTTCTGTTTATACTTAGTACGTAGAGCAGTTTCTGGTTCGTTTATAGTAACACTTTTCGTAAACTCGTTCAGGAGTTTAGTTTTTATCATATCCGTGGTGATCAGAACATTGCTATTTTCGAGAGCCATAACCAACGGATCATAATATGAGGTCAGTCCTCCTAATAAAATAGCAGCTATAGTGGAGTCTTCCAGCTCTTTGCCAATATCCGATAGATCCTGAGCAGTACTCAGTACTGCACTAATATACTTTTCAATGGAATCGAAATCGGATAAAGAATATGTATATAATCTTCTTTCTAAAGCTAGATGACGTCATTGTGACAGTGCATTGTTTGATGAATGACTATAAATGAAATGAACTTTTATATTTCCATTCAAAAACCACACTAAGCACTATGCTATACAAATTTCGTGCTGATAACGTGTTGTAAAATAAGTTCATCATCTCCCTAGCCTTTTCCCAAACTCTCTTGGTGTAGTGTATGTAGATATCAATATATCTCACTACAAACCGATTACAGTATTGTAACGTTGCCTCGGGCGCGCACGTCGCTCGGTTATTAATACCGGTCCGTGTAGTGGGGGGCAGTCGTTGTCGGACTGTCGGCCTGTGCGGTGGTGCGTTGGCGAGTCAACTATTAGTGTAACTATCAATGGATAAATGTGCATATTTTACATTGGCGACGAGGATAAAACCGTAAGTTTTATATTAAAAAAAAAAAAAAAAAAAAAAAAAAAAAAAAACACCTACAGGGAGATAACTAATCATATTTTGGAAAGAAATATTCAAATTACTATTTATTTATTTATTTATTAATTTTTAATTCAGGTAGAACCCATAAATTTGTTAGTATTTCTTAACCTATGTTAGTATAATAGACTAAAAACATACGATAATGAATAAATACCTAATTACGCCACCTCACGGAGACACCCGGCAACAGTACATGCACTGCGCACAAGTACCCTATAAGGCGGCCCTCAGTCTTACTAGCAACAACGCTCAGAAGACTGTTGTCGCTGCCCCGCATCCGACGCAGTAGTGAAGCAGATCTTTTACGAATGATCGCAAAGAAGTCGTCGGTACGCGCTGTTGCGAACATCCCCGACGCGCTACAGAAACGAGGCAGCGACAGCAGTATCCTAAAAGCATTGTTGTATTGCACACGCAGGGCATTAAACGTTTTCTGCGAGTATCTGGTCCACAGACTGCAGGTGTAAAAGGTCTGGCAATAAGCCCTAAACAGAGTTATCTTGACATTGCTGTCACACTTTGCAAATCTGCGGGCCAGCATGTTGCATCTTACGGCCAATGCCCTACGCTCCCTCTCAATATCACAGTTATCAGTGCCATCTTCTGTAACCCAGTGACCAAGGTACTTGACCTCCTTGACTCTGTTTAGAGTGGCACCACATAGCGAGACTGGAGGTACCACTTCACATTTCTTGTTTTGTGCCATAAAAACTAACAGCTCGCTTTTCTTGGCATTATACCTCAGTCCATGGGCCCCAGCATAGCACTCACATATCTTTAACAACTTCCTAAGAGCACTGATTGATGGACTCAGCAGCACCATATCGTCAGCATAACTGATGTTGTTGAAAGACACACCATCGATCGTGCATCCGATGCCAGTGCTGCACACTACACTTAACTTAACTTACTAGTGCTATTACACTTCAAAAATTAAATTATGAATACACCGTGTAAATCACCTCATCACGAAGCCGAAAACCAAGCATTCTGTACATGAAACTAAGTAACTTTACGCAAAAAATATTGCTGGGAAACGACTTTATTTTTGGGGGTTGTAAAATCATGTTTTGTGGTAGAACTCAATGTAACGCACTCATAACATTGTGCTGATGGACGGATTGAATATTATGGGGGTCGTGGAGATGTTTAAAGTAAAAATATTACATTAAAAACTTGTATTTAAAGAAAAATACTTGTCAAAAAGTTGGAACTTTGACCCCTAATATCTCCGTAAATAGAAAGTTCCCAGGTATGGTGTAGAACAAAAAAAATGATCGCAATGACAGGGAGAACCAGTGCCTTTGGGCTTGGTTAAGAGGTGTTTTACACCCTTTATAATACGTTAGAATCTGTCATTAGATATATTAATTGTTAATAAATAATTTTTGTAAAGGCTAAAACAAAAAGTGGTTCCTTAATATATTGTTTTGCAACTAATTAAATGCTATCTTGGGTGTTAAGGAAAAATCATACTGATTAAATTATTTAACATAACATTACGCCTGTGTTCCCCAAGGGGGTAGGCAGAGATGTGTGATACAACCACGTTTCACCAGTAACGTTGAGCATGCCTGTTGCCATTAACCAGACGCCAACTCGGACTCAGGTCTATTATTGGGAGGTTCCTAATGGAGAAACTCAGTGACACTGCCCGACCTGGGAGTCGAACCAAGGACCCCATGTTTAATTATTTGATTTATACTACAGGATTAGTTCTAAAATAATAAATCGAATAGCAGTAGAATATCTCTACTGGTCATTAAATTGACAAGTCATCAAAGAACGTCGGTAATAGCAGTAGAATATTCCTACTGGTCATTAAATTGAAAAGTCATCAAAGAACGACGGTAATAGCACAGTAGAATATTTCTACTGGTCATTAAATTGACAAGTCATCAAAGAACGTCGGTAATAGCAGTAGAATATTCCTACTGGTCATTAAATTGACAAGTCATCAGAAAATGACGGTTATAGCAGTAGAATATATATACATACTGGTCATTAAATTGACAAATATTTTAACGGTGCAGCAGGAACGAGAATGGGTACGCTGGAAGCGGGTACTGTTGATCTACCTGGAAGTTGCTGGAATAGAGAGTAGTGCGAAGAAACGCGCTTCGCATTGTTGGACTAGAATTGCAGGAAATATTCTATAATATACCAGATGCGAATGTTTCACCAGCAGATGAAGTGGAAGTCTTCGCAGTGGCTATAACCAAACTCGACGCATACTTTCTACCTAAACAAAGTAAGATAATATATGAACGTCACTTTTTTCGTTTGATAAAACAAGAAGCAAATGAGAAGTTTGAAAAAATCCTAGTACGGCTTAGACAAAAAGCAGAAAAATGTCAGTTTAAGGGCAAAGACGATCATATAATCGATCAAATTACAGAAAAGAACAACTTAAAGAGCTTAGAAAGAGATTTCTACAAACAGGAAGCACAATAACACTGACAAATATAATTGTTGAAGCAAATACTCTTGGAGCTGTAAGTCGATAAATAGAAGAATTCGGAGGAAGCAGCACATCAACTGAGAACATAAACAGAGTGGAGAAAATAAAAGAAAATATGAGGGAAACAACAACAAACAAAACCTGGGACAATATGAAATAAAATAAGGTACAGGTTCGTAACCAAACAAACAGCTGCAACAAGACTTTTTATGGTTACGCAAGTAAGAACCCCCTCAACCTAAAGGGACCATTTGACGCAAAAATAAAAATCGCAGATAGATCAGAAAATGCAACTGTTTACGTCATCGCTGATGGAACTAGAGATCTGCTTGAGAAAGAAACTGCCATGGCTATGGGTGTTCTTAAAATCGAATTAGAAATCGACCAAAAGGAAATAAAGAGTTTCCTAAATTCAAGGATCTTTTAGTGGAGGTACCAATCGATGAGAAAGTACAACCAAGTTCTCACCCATTAAGAAGGATCCCCATACCACTAGAAGAAAAAGTTGAAATCAAAATAAAAGAACTGTTGGAGAAAGAATTATTGAGGAAGTTCAAGGATCCTCAAGATGGGTATCACCAATAGTGCCGGTTTTGAAAAATACTGGAGAAGTCCGCATTTGCGTAGATATGAGGCGGGCCAATAGAGCAATTTTACGTGAAAATCACCCATTGCCCACTATGGACAAGCTATTACCAAAAATAAAAAGTGCAAAGTAATTTACAAAACTGGACATCAAAGATGCTTTTCACCAGATTGAATTACATCCCGATTCTCGGCACATTACAACATTTATTACAAGTAAAGGTCTATTCAGATACAAAAGACTAATGTTTGGAATATCCTGTGCCCCGGAAATTTTTCAAAAAACCCTGGAACAAATGTTATTGGGATGTAATGGCACTATTAATTTTATGGGAAGGATTTGGAAGAACATGATCGAAGATTAGAAACAGTAATGAAAACTTTAGAAGAAAATAATGTAGTACTGAGAAAAGACAAGTGCATATTCAGGGAAGAAAAGGTTCAATTTTTAGGACACGAATTATCACACAGAGGTGTAAAACCATTAGATAAGTATGTGACAACTATTCAATAATTTCGTCCACCTATGAATATAGGTGAGCTTTCAGAACTTCTTGGGATTAATCAATTATGTTGGAAAATGGATTCCAAATTTGGCAACAACTACTGAACCATTGAAAGAACTGCTTAGGAAGAAATAGACCAAAACCACAGAATTAAAAAATCTTTGTGGCAGTAAACAGGAATTTGCACGAATTAAAATTGACCCTGTCTAATATTCCTACTCCAGGATACTATGACGTCAAAGAAGAAAAGAAAAGAAGTCTGACTATAGTAATAGCAGATGCTAGTCCAGTAGGACTAGGAGGAGTATTAGTTCAAATTAATGATCATGGACTTCGCATTGCAGCGTATGGTCACCGGACACTAACAGACTGTGAAAGGCGATATTACCAGACAGAAAAAGAAGCCTTAGCTTTGGTCGGGGCGGTGGAACATTTTTATGTTTTTCTGTTTGGAAAAGAGTTTGAATTAGTGACCGACCATAAACCACTCGAGGTTATATTCGGTCCTAAATCAAAACCATGTGCAAGGATAGAAAGGTGGATACTACGCCTTCAAGCATATACATTTAAAGTAATATACAGGCCTGGCAAAGAAAATGTAGCAGATAGTTTATGAAGATTGTGCAAATTAAATAAAACGTCACAAGACAAGTCGGAAAACTATATACACCAAGTTGTTAAGGAAACAGGCCAATAGCAGTATCACTGGAAGAAATTATGGAAGCATCAAAGCAAGACACGGAAATATTAAAAACAAGGGAAGGCCTTTATAACAACAAATGGGATGAAGAGGTAAAAAATTACAAAATCTTACAAAACGAATTATGCTTTTACGAAGGAGTTTCATTGAGAGGCACTAGAATTGTTATTCCGAAAAAAAAAAAAAATTGCGCAGTCACGTTCTGACAGCTACTTACGAAGGGCACCCAATAGTCCTAATGAACGCGAGACTAAGAACCAAAGTTTAGTGGCCTTGATACCAGGAAACTGAGAACTTGGTCAAATGCTGCAAAGGCTGTACATTGGTCTCTGCTCCAAATCCTCCAAACCCATTGAAGCGACGGGCATTACCATGTTAAACTTGGGTAAATACTTGTATTGATTTGTTGGGTCCTTTACGAAGTATCGATTACATATTAGTAATCGTCGATTATTTCAGTGGATACAAGGAGGTAAAAATTTGTCGTAAAATTACCAGTGCTGACATAATAAAATGTCTATAAGAGATTTTTAGCAGACTTAGTAACCAGATGGCAGACAGTTCTACAGAGAGGAGATCTGTACTGAAAGGAATATAGTTTCGCATAATACGGTACCATACTGGCCTCAACAGAACGGAGAAGTCGAACGTCAGAACCGAGATATTCCAAAGAAAAAAAAAATTGTCAAGAGCGAAAAAACTGGCAAGAAGCTTTGTTAAAGTATGTATTTGGCTATGTATAACGGTACCCCGTATAGTGTTACAGGTAAAACTCCTACAGATCATTTTTCAAACGGCAATACCGTGGCAATATACCTATGGCAGGAGACATTACACATACACTTAAACCAGAAGATTCAGATGTTAGATACAGAGATCAAGAAAAGAAAGAAACTGGGAAAGAATATACAGTTAAGAAAAGAAGAGCGCGTGAATGTGAACTAGTGCCTGGGGATAAAGTTGACGTCAAGAATATGGTCAAAGATAAACTAAGCCTAAATTATGTCCCAACTTCTCATACTGTAGAAAAGAGTAAAGGTGGACACTTGTGTTCGAAACGATATAACTGGGAAGGTATCACGAAGAAATGTAGTTCATTTGAAGAAAGTTGAAGGGAAGTTATAAGTGACCAAAATAAAGAAATTAACATAGGGGAAGATGTAAATGAATCAGAAAATGGAATAGAAGAAGAAGGGGAAAAGGAAACATTAAATTAAAACATATTATGATTTACTAAATATTTATTGTGCTGTGATTTGGTTAAGCTAGAGATATCTTCTGGTTTCATAAAAACTAGTTAAAACAAAGAAGGGATGTAGTGTATGTAGATATCAATATATCTCACTACAAACCGATTACAGTATTGTAACGTTGCCTCGGGCGCGCACGTCGCTCGGTTATTAATACCGGTCCGTGTAGTGGGGGGCAGTCGTTGTCGGACTGTCGGCCTGTGCGGTGGTGCGTTGGCGAGTCAACTATTAGTGTAACTATCAATGGATAAATGTGCATATTTTACACTTGGGGTCGGCTTCCAGTCTAACCGGATGCAGCTGAGTACCAGTATTTTACATGAAGCGACTGCCTATCTGACCTCCACAACCCAGTAACTGGGTAATACGATAGCCCTTGGTAAGACTGAATGTCAGACTTTTTTTGGCTTCTGACTACTCGTAACGACTGTCAAAGATCTACAAATGACAGCCGGGACCAACGGCTTAACGTGCTTTCCGAGGCACGGAGGAAATGGTCGGTATGTAATGATGGTCACCCATCCACGGACCAACCTCGGCAAGCACGGCTTGACCTTAAAGATCGACCCGGGCGGCTGTTATTATTTAGCCACGAGCTCCTCTCGAAGTTAAAATAACTAAATAAAGTTGTATATTAGGTTTGTGACATCTTTATTGTATCTTTTTCATATGACAGATATTCACACACACAGTTTGTTCTATGTAGATAAATTCAAAATACTTAAGGCGTTATATACAGCCAGTATTACAACATGTTTCAACGTCGAAAAACAAACTTCGATCTTGTAGGTCAAGAGCTAGAGAGAATTCATATAAACTCGCTCATGAAGCCAAAAGCAATGCAGCTTTCGATAATCATTTTGTCATACGATATTTGGTAACCGATAATTACTAATTAGTGACCGATTCTTAAACACGTGTTTATACTCATGATAACAAACAACTTTCCCAAAGAAACATTTTTTTGACGTGACAACGTCTTATAAATTGGTTTGCCGGGTGACACTTCAAGAAACTGCGTTACGCTCCGCTCACGTTATGCGCTCACAATGAGAGCGAGTGAGAGGCACGCGTCCCTATAGCGTTGTCACGTTCAACTATCGTCAGTAAACCGACTTTACAGACAACCAATTTTTTAATATTCATTCACTTTTATCACAATAACACCACAGCTGAATAAAATTTGCGCGCGCTTGCTAATAAATGTTTCTTTGGGAAAGTTGTTTGTTATCATGATATCATGAGTACAATCACGTGTTTAAGTATCGGTCACTAATTATCAGTCGTATAGAAGTCCATAAAATGGTTGTGCGTTGTTTCATCGCTAATTGTTTAAACGAATTTCGTTTCACATACTTTTTTTCTCATATTATCATTTCATAGAATAATCAATACCCAGAATACTTACTTTGAAGAAATTTAAATCATCGATTTTTGTTTCAAATAAAGTTCAATGTTAGAATATTCATATCATAGAATAACAAATCAAATATTCTTTATCCACATATTGTTTGTTTCACATAAAACTTATTTCGAAGAATAACATTTTAATCGACTGACAGTTTCTAAAATTCAAACCTCCTATAAAATTACAACACCGGGTTCACAAAAATAATGCGGGTAAATTCTTGTCAAGCAGGAAAACAATCTTGTTATTCAATTCTCCCTAATGGTGTCCATGCCTGTTGCATGCAGCATGCAAGCAAGCATACAACTTGCAGCATGCATGCAAGCATGTAGCAAGCAAGCATCCAAGCAAGCAAGCATGCAACAGGCATGGTTTCTGTCACGGCTCCGGCGCTGCGGGGCTCCGGCGGCCCCACGCGAGTTTATCGTCGCAGATGGTATTAACGCTCACCACCGCAGCTTCGGCTTGCTGGCCGGCGAGCCGGCCAGCCTCAGCCGCGGCGGCGAGCTTAGAAACCACCTGCTCCTCAACTCGCGGGCCGCCTCATCCCTCCGCGCCTACGCGGGCTTAAATTACACTCTAGGGGTAGGGCAAACAAGACTACGTAAGGTCTGTTTTGCAGCCATTCGTTTCTGTCACTAACTTTTGTAGTACAACATATTGGCTTTTAAAGACAATATTTTAATTTTTAGTTAATAATTTCGTTAAAATAAAATACCATGGAAACATACATCGAACAAACAATATTCGCTGAAAAATAATTCTGCTGTTTGATAAGTTTGTCAGATAAAAAAATGTGACTGTAAAATTCTTTGAATTGTGTTTCTGTATAATATGTTTCATTCAAGTAAATGGTAGTCGAAACAAAAATATTCGAAATAAAAATACAGGGACTAAATAGTATGTGAAACATTTTCTGGGAAACGAAATTCTGTGAAATTTCTGTCTGCGAAACAAGGTGACACCCCATAAAATATAATTTACATCTATTGATGCAATTGTAATTATTATTTTGCAATGACGTAGATAATTAGAAATTACTCAGGAGAAGTCAGTGTTATGCAGTCGCTCCCTGTAAAATACTGGTATTTAGCTGCATCCAGTAAGACTGGAAGCCGACCCAACAAAGTTGGAAAAAGGCTAGGCAGATGATGACTCAGAAAAAGCAATGAACACTATAGGCTGCTAGCACATTATAACCTGTGTACCTGATAAAGCAAGATAAACAAAAACGATTTAAAGAGCTTTGGCACTGCGCTAATTTACTGCCCTGATCATATCAGTCTGATTTCATCGCTGTTGAAGCAATCATCGATTGGACAGTTTTAATAATTTTGGACGACCGTTTTTGGTCACTGCTGTATTTTGAGCCTAGTTTTATTAAAAAGTATAGTGTACAATACTGGCTGATAAATACAGTGTCTGAGTGCACAGCTTTTGGTGCTCATCATGGCTGATAGTGATACCAGCGCCGAATTCTCTCCTGTGAGTGAATTTGTATACTTAACAGAAATTTACTATATCATCGGGCACTATTTTCAGTTCGCCATGAGTCTAGTGACGTTCATATACGGAGTGACATCGTGGTGTCTCATCAGGAAGTTCCGTAATTTCAACAACTACGCGTATCTTAGTGCCATTCTAGTGAATATATTACGTATGGCGCTTATGACGCTTATTTCAATTAAATGTGTCATGTACTTAACTATGCTCCATAGATTAGTTTTTTTATTTTTCTCCATGTATTTTACCGCTACGTTTAACTATTGGTTGGTAGTGATGTGTTATATGTTTTACGTGGATATTGTAAAAGTGTTTAATACTGACATCAAAAAGAAGTATCTTAAAAGCTCGCTCTTTGCCTGGGGCGTGCCTCTGGTATTATTGGTCATTTGTATGTTGATTTTTGTCTTTATTTACCTAGGTAAAGAAGGTAACATAGAATTTATACTTAGTGTTTTTGTGCAGGCTGGCATTTTAATCACGTGCCACATTTTACCAGCAATTATTAACTTGGTTCTTTATATCAAACTTGTGTCTTCTTTATTTCCTTGCATTGACACAAATGCCTATCTTACCAAGAAAGAAAAAAGAAAACTAAATTTGAGTCGTTTATGTATAGCAACTGCCATGTTTCTGCTAAGCAGTGTTTTCGTGTTAATGATGGTTCTATGGGATTTGTTGAATGCTTCGAGTAGAGTACGAGCTATTACATTTTGCTTACAAGTAGCAGTTCTCCCGTTGTTTGTTCCTCTAGTAAAGAGTAATCGGGAAGTATGGGTCGAGTATTATAAGAATCGAATGACAAGGAATAAGTCGTCAGTTTTGCCCCCTCAGTACCCTTAGTAACACCAAACCGCAACTTTAACGACTTTTTTTTTCATAAATTGTATGCAAGATGAATTTGTTACTTCCTTAAAAATACACTTTTAAGGGCAGATGGCAATATTTTTTTGCAAAATCATCTTGCTAGATGCAATATTGTGTCTGTGCGAGTCGTAAATTGTTCATTGAAGAGAAATGACGAAAATAACCGAGGCGGCAAATAAAAACAAAAAAAATGGTGTAACATTAAGTTAGTCACAGTACAGAAAAGCGATACTTTAAAAAAAAAAAACATAATTTATACACGAAGTTCAATAAAAAAAACACTTTTCTGAATTGTATGATCTATCTAATGACCACAAAAATGGCTTAAAGTATCATGTACTTTTTTTGAGAATAATTCGTGCATCAAAAATCAAAATCAAAATATTTTATTTTACATAGCCTACACGGGCACTTATAAAACGTCAACAAAAGGTGCACGATTCGGGTTTGTCGTTTCCTATGGAGAAGAACCGGCAAGAAACTCCATGGTTACTCTTTTAAAATCATTTGGTTTTACAATATTTGAAGTTACAGCGTTGGTACTTAAGTATGGGAGGACAGCGTAGGCCCGACAATAAGTCGTTGCTTACTACAGAAGGTAGTAAAAGAAAAAAAAAAAGAAAAAAATTTGCATATTTTTGTTTGCCCATGTGTATGATTCATTAAGAAATAGTTTACCTTTAAATGTGTTTTGTGTATCTAATTGTGCGTTTCCACTGGTAAAATCGATAACAACCACTTGTATAATGAGTTAAAAGATTTCAACTAAGAGGAGTGAGAATGAGTGAGGAGAAGAGATTTTAAGATGTTGTATGTGTCCCACAAGAGCGACGTCAAATTATTATCATTGATCTAGTAAGTGTAACAGTTTATAATGATAGATTTCTGGCAACTAGTGTATAACAAACTGTAGACATCATTATTTTTCTTGTGTCAATCAAATTAAACGCGCCTAAAATGCCAAAACATTGACTTCTTGTATGAAAATTTTGAAACACGTTTTTTTGGAATACATTCTGAAACCTAATTATTTTAAAAAATCACATTCATTGCGGCAATTTATATTGCAATGACATAAGTAATTAGAATTACGTATGCCCAAGTGAATCAATGAAACCTATTTCGACTCCTAATAACCGCAAGCGTTATTGCGAGCTTTACTGATAAATCAAGATAAACGAAACGATTGCAGGATGAACTCTCCAAAACTTTGATCATTTAGTCAGGTTCTATCGCTGCTGTAGCAATCATCGGTTTGACAGCTTTCATATTTTGGTGACAGTAAAAAGAAGCTGGAATAGTCACAGCCTTTAGTTTACAATAAAGAAGAATATCTACCGCATCCGAGTTTAGTATCAGATCTTTGAATAACGTGCACAGATTTTAAGATATTGAGCACAGTTTTTTTGGATATCGTCCTTTGTGGCATCACACACAGTCTGTTTGAAGCCACAGCTGTTTTGTTAAGTTAAAATTTTTGTGCAGAAGTCTCTCAAAATAATGGAAGATAGCTACAGTGTCTGAGTGCGCAGTTTTTATTATTCGACATGTCAGTTAATGATACCAGCGTAGAATACACTCTAGTGAGTGAGAATGATAATTCAGAAGAACTTTACTATCTCATCTTGCACTATTTTCAGTGTACCATGACTCTGGCGACGTTCTTTTACGGAGTGATATCGTGGTGCTTCGTCAAGAAGTTTCGTAATTTCAACAACTACGTGTATCTCAATGCAATCTTTGTGAATATCTTACGTTTAGCTGTTGGGTCGCTAACCTTAATCCAAAATGGCATGTATATTACCAAGCTTCGACACTACATCAATTTTTATATTTTTATCTTCATGTTTTTTTGCGCAGTGTTTAACTATTGGTTGGTAGTGATGTGTTATATGTTTTACGTTGATATTGTAAAAGTATTTGATACTGAAATCAAAAGGAAGTATCTTAAAAGCTCGTTCTTTGCCTGGGGCGTGCCTTTGATGTTATTAGCCATTTGTAGATCGATTTTCGTGTTTGTGGATCGAGCCGAAACACGTGATCAAGAAGAAAGAATCATGACGTTTGCCTGGGCTTGCATTTTGATCACATCCAATGTTTTACCTACGATTATCAACTTGGTGCTTTATATGAAACTAGTGTATTCTTTGTTTCCTTGCAAAGAAGCTGTAAATGCAATAATTCCTAAAAAAGAAAGAAGAAAACAAAATTTGACTCGTTTAAGTATAGCAACCGCAATGTTTGTCCTGAACAACATTTTTGTGTTGACCATGCTTATATGGGATTTATGGAATTGTTCAAACATAGTACGAGCTCTTTCATTTTGCTTACAGGTAGTAGTCCTCTCGTTGTTTGTTCCTTTAGTAAAGAGTAATCGGGTAGTATGGCGTGAGTATTACAAGAAACGAATAAAAAAGACGTTTACCTAACTACTTTTGGTTGGTTGTCAGTATCGCCAATCCAGATGTTGTTAAGATACGTTAGGATCACGATTCCGAAACCGCACGGTTTCTTCTTATTTCTCACTTGTATATTTGATCGGACGTACCTTCAATGCACGGATTTTGCGCTTGTTCCGCGTGACATAACGAGTGCTAATAGTAACGACTCATTCCCCTATGGATACTTAAACCCCCACAAAATCGACGTCTTGATAAACATTGATCCTGTACGCACGACGACCAATCTAGCTATGAAAACCAGTATATGTTGAACTTTTTCTGTTCGGGAAGCGTATAAAAACCGGGGTTAGGTTATATTAAATATGTATAGCTTGGTGTGGCGCCATGTGTACGTGTTTAACGATATCACCCGCTTGGATCCAGCACATTTTGAACCAACCATTTTTTCCTATTAATCGATCAAAAGTTAATATCGTACAATGACATAGGTAATGAGGTATTATCCAAGTATAGCAATGATTGCTAATCCGAACATTTTTGACTCTTATTGAATGCTGATGCAATTACAACTTGTATTGATAAAGCAAGATAAACAGAAACAATAACTGAAGTGCCCAAAATTGGATCTGATCACATTAGTCTTATTCCATCGGAGGTGCAGCAAAGATTGATTTGAAAGTTTTAATATTTCTTTGGCATAAAAGTTAAATAGTTAGACAGTAACAGCAATGAGCGTGTTTTTTAAGCTTCCAAGTGTACAATAATGGAAAATAACTACCGCATCTGAGATCAGAATCATCTTTTGAGATATCGTGCACAGATTTTGAGATATTGTGCACAGTTTTTTGGATATAATTATTCGTGGCTTCAAACACAGTCTGTTTGAAGCCACAGCTATTTTTAAAGCCAAAATTTTTGTGCACAAGTCTTTTAAAAGTAAGTGGACAAAGCTACAGTATCTGAGTGCACCGCTTCTGATGATTGACATGGCTGGGAATGACACTACTGAAGACCCCACTTCACTGAATGAAAATGATGAAACAACAGAACTTTTCTTTATCATCGGCCACTATTTTCAGTGTACCATAGCACTGGCCACATTCTTATACACGGTGATATCATGGTGCCTCATCAAGAAGTTCCGTAATTTCAAAAACTACGTGTATCTCAGTGCCATCCTAGTGAATTTCTTACGTTTAGCCGTCGGGACAATAACTTTAGTTAAAGGCGGCTTGTATTTTCCCAAAGGTGTTAAAAACATCAATCTTTATTTTTTTATCTTCATGTTTTTGTCTGCTGTATATAACTATTGGTTAGTAGTTATGGGTTATATGTTTTATGTGGATATTGTAAAAGTATTTGACGCTGAAATCAAAGGGAAGTATCTAAAAAGCTCGCTTTTTGCCTGGGGAGTGCCTTTGATGATAATCGTCATTAGTAGATCTATTTTCTTTTTAATTCAGCTAGCTGATGAATGTAATACCGAACGAAGACTATTGGCTGTAGCCCGAGCTTGCTTTAGGATCCTATCCAACATTTTTCCTACGATAATCAACTCGGTCCTTTACGTTAAACTAGTGTACTCTTTGTTTTCTTGCAATGATCCAATAAATGCAATTATTCCCAAAAAAGAAAGAAGGAAACAGAATATCAGTCGTTTCTGTATAGCGACAGCTATGTTTGTGCTAAACAATCTTTTTGTGTTAATGACGCTTCTATGGGATTTATGGAGCGGTTCAAACATAGTAAGAGCTCTTTCATTTTGCTTACAGGTAGTAGTCCTCTCGTTGTTTGTTCCTTTAGTAAAGAGTAATAGGGTAGTATGGCAGGAGTATTACAAGAATCGATTAAAACGAACACGCGCGGATTCCGCGCGTGCCCCGCGTTTCTCAACGACTGCTTACAGTGACGATTTTTTCAACCTCAATTGGATTTGAAAAACCCACACGATCGTCATCTTATTTATTTCAATTATCATTTGACCAATTGCATAATAATTTTTCATTAGAATTTTCCTCATTTATCGTCTGTAGTAATACATTCCCATACATCGATGAGTGCTTTTTGGCAATAACATATTTTAATCAAACAATGTATGTGACACCAAACGTTATCAAGTCCATTATTGACCGCTGGCTCAATTACGAACCCTCCTGATAAGGCAGGTTAACGGAATCGATTATATTAGTCAAGTGGACAAAATCTGGTTTAATCACATTTGTCCGTTATCCTTGTTATTACAATGTTCTATCTGAAAACTTTATTACTTCACCGACTGTGTTAGAGGTCACACCTATGTCAGTGACTCGCATTTTTGTTTTCACGAGTACATAGTATTATCATCTTGTATTGTTCCCACTGCTGGGACAAAGGTCTCCTCTATGTGAGGTCTTTCAATATTTGAGTTCACTTCGTTTGAAGATTGTGATGGCTGTTATCGACTCTAGTGACAACGCTACAGCGTGTGATCCTTACGTAAGTAAGGGTCCTGTTTATTTCATCGTACACTGTATTCTGTACACCTTGTGTCTACCAACTTTCATCTACGGCATAATATCTTGGTGCCTCATTAGAAAGTTCCGTAATTTCAAGAACTACGTGTGTCTCAGTGCAACTCTAGTGAATTTAATGCGTTTAATCGTTGTGACGCTTATTTTACTTCATTGCAACGGACATCTTGACTTACAATATGAATTCGTATATTTATTTATGTCTCTCACTATGTTTCTGGCAATAGTGTACAACAATTGGCTGGTAATAATGTGTTATATGTTTTACATTGATATTGTAAAAGTTTTTAAATCAGATATAACACGAAAATATCTTAAAAGCTTCCTTTTTGCCTGGGGAGTGCCTTTTATTGTCGCTATAATTTGTGGAATACCTATACACTTTATCAATTTGTCAGAAAATATTAACGAAGATACACTAGTTACTTTGATCGGCGTAATTATTGTACTCGTGTGCATTGTTTTGCCTGTGTTAACGAACTTGTACATTTTTGTCAGTTTGTTATGTTCTCTGTTTCCATGTAAAGTTATAAATGCGTGTGTGGTTACCAAAAAAGAAAAAGTAAAACAGAACTTGAGTCGTTTATGTACAGTCACGCTAATGTTTATACTCAGTAATGTCTTTGTTGTGACATTCGTTATATGGGATGCATTTGCCCTTGCAGAATTAGCGCGAGCTATTACATTCTGCTTACATATAATCGTTCTCACGTTGTACATTCCTTTAGTTAAGAGTAACCGGATACTGTGGTATGAGTATTATGAAAGTCGATTGAAAAGACCATGTCGTGATTATTACTGTTGCGTTATTTGTCAATAAGAATAATTCGCTAATAAAAAATTTTGTTTGTTAGGTTAAAAGGGTAAGGGTTGAACCACTTCTGGCAGCATGGAATCTCACTTTTCTATGCTCCTTTCCTTTTCTATCGCTTAGAGCCGCCATTTGCTAGAACGAGAAACAGAGCTGCCGATAACATCATCGATGCAACCGTGAGTGACTGTGTTCCCGCTCAGCTACTCGCTCTAGCATATATCGCTATAGCATATCACGGTGCTGAGCTGTAGAAAGGGATAGTAGCATGTAATGTGCGATTCGTGTTGTCGGATGAGTTCTAACCCTAATCTTTTATAAGTCTAAGGTTATTCTAATAGCCACATGGTCGTTGTAAACGTCGCGTCGATTAAGTAGGACGTTCTTGATGATCCATGTATTTTTTTGTATCTCATATATTTGCGGGCAATTGATTGTAATTAGTATATATAATAGTATGTAGAGATTGACTATGTATTTTTGTTCCATCAGTAACATCACATTTTTTCTCAATAATATTTTTGGACAATTGTTATTATTTTTAAACTTTGGCAGTATGAACATCCAGCATGGCAAAGCTATCAGCTTTTTGGGCACGTTTTCCGTTGATATCAAAGACAAGTAATTATTTTTGTGATTTGCGATTATTTTCTTATATACTTTATAAGTTTTAACGTGTGTAAATATGAATTAAGTGTACATAATAATATTAGTTAGCAAATTAAATTTTAAGTAATTACGCATGTAAAATACAATAGATTAGATAATGTTCCTTCTGTGCCGTTTGTATCTGATTGTTGTAAATTAATTTCTTTTATTTTTAGATTTGACACTTTATTATGATCCATTTCTGCATCAGATGTCAGCGGAATAGTATAAGAAGTGTTGTCTACCCTAGTTGTAAGCGTATAGGTTGTAATTAGGTACTAAATGTATATTCCTTTAGCTTAATTTATACACCCTTTGTAGAAATAAACAATGTGAATTTGTATTCGGTCGTTTTTTTTTAACACATCTCATCTTTCTTATCTCATTTCAATTTATTAGTTGCAGTTTAGCTGTTGAACATGACCAGCATTCACGTAAAATTATTGTAAAAATATTACTTCTCCATTTGAACCAGATTTTTCTAATAAGTTCATGAGTTTTTTGCACCCTAATCTTTTTCATAAAATAAAAGTATCTGAATTACTACATTATCATCTGTCTGCCAGTAAAATTTCCGTCAAAATCAACTGATAGTCGCAGACAAAATTTAGAAAAAAAAAACGTTTTTTTTTTTATTTACTTTAAAAAAACTGTTATTTTTTAATTACAAACAGACACTTCAATTGTACGTATTTGTATAGATGATGATATTATGTTCTCACCACTTTTCTCTCAACTGTCAGACGATCCCTATTTTTCAGTAACTTAAAGTTAGTAAAACAAATCTGCTTAATTATAAATTCTTCCACACATTAGTAATTAATGTTATCATCCGAATTTTATGAATAAGGAGAGGTACATTTTTAAAATGTCATTAACATTTAATTAAACAAAGGGGAAGTCTTGCTAATGGGGTAATTTCGTGCTGACTCCAAATAAATGACTCTCACATTTTCTGTTTACATGAGTTTCTTCAATTCTTAATATGGTAGGAATTGTTTTTCACTAGTTTGTTATAGGTACAAACAGGGAAATTAATTAGTATGCACATTGACACACTACGTCAACGTTGACATGTGAAAAAATTGACTTGATTGATTGTGTGTTAAAATTGATGACAATGATAATCAAATGATATCGTTGTCATCCATTTTAATTTTATTATTGTTATCAATTTTATTGCTTTTTCGATTTTATCATTTTGCTTTTTATTATTGTCTTTTTGTTTTGGTGGGCACAGTATTTTATACATTAATCAATTTAACCAATGTTATAAATTTTATAATTTTTACTTCATATTGTTTCTTAATGTCTTTTCTTAAACTCGTAAGTAACAATATAATTGGATTGGTATTTGTGCAAAAATATGTGAATGTTTGTGTTTTCGAGCGTATGGCACTCGTGGGCTGCAGCTGAAAATCAGCGAAGTCGTCAATCATTAAAAACAAAGTCAAATAATTTATTTCTATTAGACGGCATTGGTACATTTTAAAAATAGATACATAATAATTAATTCTATTGGTTCTAAGTTGTCTTGTGTTCGCAAACGTAATTTTATCAGCGAACAAATGTGTCATTGGCTGACACTGGGTATTTAATTTTAAGTCAAGTTTATAATTTTAATTTTGGTATGATAAACGAGCGCTTCTCGCCATCAAACTGTAAAGTTTGGCGAGTAAAAACTGTAAAAAAAAAATTGTATTTTAAACATTAAGAATAATAAAGAAAAAAAAAAAAAGCGTCAGGTGGTACACCTTGTGTTGCCATCTGGCATTATGCTGAGCTGAGGCCCTTTTGGCATTATTAGTCTAGTTTTTTTTATTTATTTTGTATAATTAGGGTTCCGTACCTCGAAAGGAAAAAACGGAACCCTGATAGGATCACTTTGTTGTCCGTCTGTCTGTTTGTCAAGACCCTTTTTCTCAGGAACGCGTGGAGGTATCAAGCTGGAATTTATATCAAATACTCAAGTCTACTGTCCCTTCGAGCTGTGAAAACATCAAACTTCTAAGCCAACGCAATCAAACGATACAGCCGTTTATATCGCAAATTTCCCCCAATTTTCGACACTCGCAAGGGAATCAAAACCTACAGGGTACTTCCCATGAACTCAATATCTTGAAATTTGGTACGAAGCAACGTGTTATAGCACAGATAAAGGAAAAATTGCGAAAACCGTAAATTTGTAGTTACATCATATAATAAAAATATTTTTAATAACTTTAAACTTACTACCCCTTTCCTCATGAACGCGTAAAGGTATTAAATTGAAATTCATATCGAATACTCAAGTCTATAATACCTTTAAGCTGTAACAAAATCAAACTTGTATGTCAACGCAATCAAAAGAAACAGCAATTTAAGCCGCATAATTTCTAACCCGCAACTACTTGCAGGGGAATCAAAACCTAAAAGGTACTTCCAGTCGACCTAGAATCTTGAAATTTGGCATGAAGCAATGTTTTATAGCACATATAAAAAAAACATTCCGAAAACCTTAATTTTTTTGTTACATCACATATTTTTATTTATTCTCTTCAGTATTTTTTTTTCAGTAATTGTTTGTACGGAACCCTCTGTGCGCGAGTCCGACTCGCACTTGGCCAGTTTTTTTTAAAGTGTTATTAATGCCAAATAAAATCAATTTTATTTCTTTCTTTCATTTCAGCCCGGAATCACCCACTGCTGGGTAAAGGCCTTCACTTTTTGCCGTCACACTTCCCGGTTCTGTGCGTCCCTTATACAGGTGTTTCCCTCGACTTTGATGATATCGTCGACCCAACGAGCTTTAACACGTCCCTGGCTTCTTTGGCCTAATCATGGCCACCACTCGGTCAAAGTCTTGCTCCATCGGCCATCTCCACGTTTAGCCAGATGTCCAGCCCAGATCCATTTAAGGCGCATCGCCCGTGCCCCGACGTTGTAGACTTTCGCCGTCGAGGGTAATGCCGAAAACAGCTCGCTCCATGGCCCTTTGTGCCACTCGTACTCGATGGACCGTCTCCTTTGTGTGCGTCCATGTCTCGGCACCGTAGCTCATTGTTGGCAGGAGACATTGGTCAAAAAGGCGGGTTTTTAGGCACTGTGGGATCTTTTTGGACCGAAAAATATATTACTGTTAACCAAAGGACGCCCATCTAAGCTAAGCTGTACTCTCTTAGAGATATCCTTGTGTAGTATTCTTGGGTAGAACATGTCCCAGATAAACATAATGTTCCACCATCTCCAGACACTCGTTTCCAACATTAACAGCTGAGACAGAGACGTCCGGGATGCCTGATATCACCTTCGTCTTGGACATGTTGATTCTTAAGCCAACTTGCAGGAAAACAGGGTCTAGTCCCTGGGTCAGTGGGTGGGAAAACAGGGTCGCCCTGACTAGACGATGATTGGTTCCGGTTTAAAAGGGAGCGAGGACAGAAACGCCAGTGAATACATGTTTGAGTGAGCTTATTGAGCTTATGTAGTCGAACTCGTTTTTGGTCTTTCCGTCAGGGCTCGCCCAAGTCCATTTTCTCGAAAGTCGCTTTTTAAAGAACGTATTCATAACTTACATTTTCTTATGCTCAAGAAAATTTACTATCTTTTGCTACGCAGACCAAGGTCAAATCTAGAACTTTCGTTTGTTAGCGGCTGGCCAACTCTTGCATTGAAGTAGCCCATGATGGTGTAAAAATGTGATGGTGTATCGGCAAGGGCCTTTTCAATATCTTCGTAGAAAGTGTCCACGACTTCTTACGGGTGTTGAGGATGTGGGGGCGTAGACTTGAACGATTTATAGGGAGTATCGATTATTCAGTTTCAAGATAACAAAACAAACTCTTGGTGAGATGCTTTTGATATTTTGAACTGATGACGCTATCGATATATACGCCACGGAATGAGGACTCTTCGTGACCTCTGAAGAAGAAAAGATAGCCTAACTGTAGTTCTAAGAGCTCTTCACCTTTCCGGCGTATTTCTGATAGGCCTATGAGATCCCAATTGATAGATTCGGTCTCAACCTGAAACTCTAAAATTCGTTCGTCCGTTCTTAGCGTCCTAGCGTTGTAACACGCCAGGGTCAGGGTCGTTGGGGTGTGACAGCTGGGCGACATCCAGAGATTTTTAGCTCCCCATGCCCCGCCATTACCAGAGCCGCTGTCGGAACTTGGAACAGCGGGGTTGCTTGGAACTGAGGGCCGAGAAGTTTTTGGCAGTTTACATTTTTTTAAAGGGGTGTTTTTACCAAACGGGAATGAATACACGCATACTCAAAAGTTTTCGAAATGACACTCAATGTATAAAAATCAAAATACCTAGTTTAGTGGAAACGGTTGAGCCGAGAGAACCGGAGATGTCTCATAAATGTCTAGGCTAGCCTCGGCAGTTTGCGGTCAAGCAGGCAGCAGCGCATAGCGGAGATGAGAAAGAACTAGGCGAGTAGCCTGTTCATACATCTCTGCTCCGATCAAGCCAGTAAACTTCTCCACAAAAAAAAACGACTCTCATAAACAAACCATCCCTAATAACCGAAAAGCTTGGTCATCATACACCATTCGGCTGTAATCAACAAACCCGACGATTTTGACGAATATTAATTCGACAAAGTTGTTTCGAGTCGAGATTGCGTGCTTAATGAACGGACAGACAGTCTACTTGCTATTGTCTTTCAATCGGCCGTAGATTAAATTCTATCACAGTGAAAACTCCACCTAAGCCACATTTTGATAAAGTTGAGATTACACTGTAACGGTAGTTATGATGGAAATCATTAATATTGTTGGCAATCAGGCTGTATTGTTTATTGTTTTATTTCGGTAATTAAATGACCTGTTTGTCTAGAAAATTGCTTCAGTCTGTGCCTGTGCGTGTCAATTATGCAACTTTATTTTGCGCGGTGGAAAATCAATTTGTTTCCTAGCAATTGTCAGAAACCCGAAGGTTTGAAAACCAGCCTTGCCAATGGGCATCGTGCAATATATTGTTCGAAGTTCCATTTCGCTGTTTTAGAGTTGTCCCAATACTAAAAATTATTCATGTTCATCAGATTTTTTCTTTGGAGGTTTGCCTCGTAATTTTAATAAAGGTACTCTCGAGGACTTTCGCAAAGTAACTGAGTATCTAAATACGAGTATGTCAGCGGTAACGATAGTAGAAATGTCAAAAATGTATAGAACTGACTTAAGCTACCGAAAAGCCAATCGTGTAATAAATGTACCCAGTTTGACATACCAATGCAAATTTTCTTAACAAGCAGCGGCAACTTGAACAGCAAACTATGGTGAGTTGTTTTAGAAATACAAAACGCTTAGGCAGCAGTTTTCTTGGCCTTTTTTTTTTTTTTTTTTTCCGGATGGGAAATCATCATATGACTTCTCCCGCTCTGGGCGGAGCGGGAGGGAGTGTCAGACTTGTACTGACTAAAACCCACCCATGTTCCTTCTTCGCCCTTTGTGTTCCAGGGCCGCGGTATCTCTTTCGAACAACCCGCAGCCCTGGCAGGCATCGGCCCTTTCGGACCCCTTCTGGTTTGCTGACATCTCCTTGAGGCGCGCGTGGAACACGTACGCGCCGTCGACACGGCCTGTCGTCATGAGACGGACGGACGGTGAGCTAGCCCATTACTCACCGTCCACAGGCTCGCGCCTACGGTGGCCGGGGGCCACTGGTTGCCCCCCGACGCCCGGGGCGTCTCCCGCGGCGGCTGGGACGTGAGGTTCTCTCCCTCTCACGTTCCGCCACCTCCTTCGCTAGCATGACTGCTTCGCAGAAGGAGAGTTTTCTTGGCCTTCTGGACGATATTAAGCTACCCGAAGAATACAGGATTTAATTATGTTAAAAAAATCAGCCCATCTCAGTCATGACCCCAGCAATCGGCTTAACCTCGCGGATTAATCGCCAGCCATTTAGAAACAACTATTGGGTATCAATCCCAATCTAATGTGTTAGTGTAAATAGACAAATAGCTTCTTGATTGTCGTTGATGGAATTATCTATTGTGTGGTACCGTTTCAATGAGGCTGATAGAAATTAATGAAGATATTTCTTGGTTAGGTATAGTTTCACATAAAATCATCCTGTGATAACGGAAGAGTTAAGCAAAGGAGTAACTATGGTACACCCAAATCTCGCTAGTCATGTTTGAGTGGCCAAGTAATGGCAGGGGATCACGGAACGTCACCACTTCCAAACGCATCGTCGATGGCAGCGCAAAGATCACTTCGGATGCATGGTTTTCGCTTGCTACCGATAGACTAGACCGACGCTACGACGCTTGGATTAATTTATTAAAGGTGTTTTAGAGGTTTTTTGTGTCGGGGGTTCTTAAGTTTATAATTTTTATTTTTATTTCAGGCTTTTTAAACTTATATTATTTTTATATAAATTAAAAAAAAAAGTATATTAGGGCAGGCTCAGTAATGCCCATGGTTACAAGTGACCAGAGTTTAAATTTCAAATCGACTAGAAGTGTGGAAGTTGTTTATATCCCTTCATCAACTAAAAAGAGGTGATGATCTTCAAACGGCTGAGCGGACATAGTTAGGAACACTCTCGATTAAAATACCTTTCAAACGAAACCAATTAAATCAAAATCGGTTCATCCGTTTAGGAGCTACGATGCCACAGACAGACACAGAGATAAAACGTCAAACTTAATAAAATAAAATTATTAAATTTAATAAAATTGATCTCAATGACGGGAACACATATTAGTGACATTCGCGTCATTTTACATGCGCCACGAGTACATTAGAATTTTGATAGCGGTCAAAGTGCCAAATAATTTTATTTATTTTCGTATACCTACTTAATTTAGTAAATTGACTAATGTCTTATTTTGCATATAAACAAAGCATTTGAAAGTGTAGCTAGTCTATCCTTTTTTTTATTCATTTAGAATTTAAATATATTATATATATATAGATATATATTGCTACCTGCTGCCCGTGTCTTCGTTCCCGATTCAAACTCAAACTCAAACCCAAAGCATTTATTTCAATTAGTCCATTACAGGCACTTTTGAAAGTCAAAAAAACACAAAATAAAACGCGAAGCTACAGTCGCAGCCACAAGTTATTTGCTTAACTTGTAAAAGTACTATGGAGAAGAATGGGCAAGAAACTCACGACTACTGAGCATGTGGTACTGGGTTCGATTCCAGTTCCAGGTCAGGTAAAATTTGATTGACTTTTTCCATCAGGAATTTTGCAGTAGCAGCAACGGAGTCTGAATTTAGGGCCAGTTGATGACAACAGGCTTGCCCCTTTTACATGGGACTTACAAACATAACTGGCGAAACAATAAACACAACAATCCGAATTTTGCATTAGATTAAGTACTTTACATAAATTATTTAGCATACCTGCTGAATTTAATAGATAGGTCAAAAACCGATGTAATTATAAATGCACCTAATCAAGGATGAATAGATACTTTTATTATTCTATTATTCAGTTACTCATTATTCGGATACCTATATAAAATACATTCTTTGTCTAGCGGTGGCTCAGTGCACTAGTGGTAACCAGAAGTACATAGGACGTTTGAATTCGGTAAGTTTAATACTATTTATGAAACCAGGTAGTGTACCATGACGTCATAAAACAGTGTGGTTTAAATCTTGATAAAATTATTTGGATTAAAATTAAATTATATTGTTTGGGAAAGGGATGGTGCTAGACATCTTCTATAGCTCCATCTCATTTTCACACTGGTATGGCAACTGGTTTAAGATGTCATAGTAACTCCCCAGGGCCCAGCAA
This sequence comes from Cerastis leucographa, assembly GCA_963082945.1. Taxonomy (NCBI): domain Eukaryota; kingdom Metazoa; phylum Arthropoda; class Insecta; order Lepidoptera; family Noctuidae; genus Cerastis; species Cerastis leucographa. Next base: position 12,364,567 of record OY720372.1, on the reverse strand, counting down.
AAGCGCGTTAGGTTCACGATATCGTCAGTCACGGGAAATACGTAGGTACTAGGTGAGTGTCGCACAGATTCAAGAAATATGGCAAAACAAAGGGAAGGCCTATACCTGACCGCGAGTGATTCTGGGCTGATGATGATAATACATACAGTGGAAAGGTAAGTCTAACACCAGAGGGCCTAAACAAAGATAACATTTAATCATTAATAATGATGATGGATTATAATATCAGCCTATTACTGTCCCACTTTTTGGCAGAGGCTTTCTTCCCATACAGAGAAGGCACGAGCATTGATCACCACGCTTGGTCAGGCGAGGGGCTGGTGGTTTTATCATCATCATCAGCCTATATTGTTCCCACTGCTGGGATACAAGCCTTCTCTCTATGAGAGGGAGTGGGCTGTAATCCACCACGCGGGCCCAGTGCGTGTTGGTAGATGTCACATGTCTTCGAATTTTTGGTGCTAGGACATGCCGGTTTCCTCACGATGTTTTTCTTCACCGTTTTTAAGAGCACTGGTGATGAAATTAAATTACACAAAGTAATGGTCCTGTCTGGGTTCGAACCCACGGCTTACTGCTCGTAAGTCCACCACTGGGCGACCGCTGCTCTCTGGTGATTTTAGACGTACCTTAAGTCTCGGTTTCCTCACGACGGTTTTCTTCACCAAGGTAACAAAACCGAAAAGCTTATTTCAATGCTGTTGAAAGTCGCTGTAGTAATACAAAACACCATGACAGCGATTGGAAATTCTGAAAAACAAGATTCGTGATGGGCGGACTCCAATTGAAAGTGGAAATTTGGAAAGCCAGAGAGGAGCCAGGTGTGGAACTGAATGGGATACCAGTACCTACCCACATTTTCATAACCGAAACACTGCAACGTTATTTGGTAGCAGAAAAAGACACGGTGAATGCTCATCACCGGATGAAAATCTTTTTAAAATAGCCTAAAATACATATAATTTTGTATTTTTGTATCTTACTCCGGCCGTGACGGATTATTGTACTAAAGAGTAACAGTTAGAGAGCACCATGATTTTTTGGAATTTTATTTTATTGGCTCTCATCATCATCATTTCAGCCGAAAGACGTCCACTGCTGGACATAGGCCTCCCCCAAGTGACGCCACATTGACCGGTCCCGTGCGCCTCGCATCCAACGGATCCCCGCAACCTTCACCAGGTCATCGGTCCACCTACTGGGAGGCCTTCCAACGCATCGTCATCCGGTTCGCGGTCGCCATTCCAGAACTTTTAGGCTCTGGTCGAATTAAATTATTAGTTTTTCAGAAATGGTACAAGTAGAAGCAATGGATCCAGCACAGGAGTTCATCAACCAGGTGATGTCTCACAATCAGGCAATGGACGAGGTGATGAAGCGCGGAGACTCAGAAGTTCAGCAGTTTTACTGCGGCGCGGCTGTGTTTGTGACGGGAGGCTCCGGCTTCCTCGGCAAGCAGTTTATTGAGAAACTTCTCAGGTGACGAAAGTAACTAGTATTTCAAAGAACACCGATACATGAATTTCCATATTTGCTCAGGAACTGAACCATAGGACCTGGTGATACTGATATTTTATCACGATGATGTAAAAGTCGTTCAATTATGTATTAAATAACATCAAATACTGGCACAGGAGCGTAGAAATAATAGGCACAACGACAAACCATAAAATCAAACTATGAATAAAAATGTTTACATAACATTTCAAAAACTTTAAGTCAATTGAGAATCTAGTCTAGTATAAATACGTAACAATTTAAAAGCGAGTGTTACTTGTCTAGGTCCTCAGAAACAGGACAGGATATTTTTTGAGCATATATAATAAGTAAATATTGAATAGTTAATAAAACAAATAGTTTTTTTCAGAGCGACGAAAATTTCAAAAGTGTTCATGCTGCTGAGACCAAAAAAAGGCAAAGGAGTTGAAGATAGGCTTAATGCAATATTAGAGGAACCCGTAAGTGTTAACGATAATAATTAGTAACAGTAAGTGACTTCGTGTGCGAGTCCGACTTGGATTTGACCGGATTTACATTATTATCTATATTTTTCAATTCAGTTATTCGACAAAATACGTGAGCAGCTGCCAAAATTCGCAGAGAGGATCATACCAATAGCAGGAGATGTAGGTGAACTGAAACTCGGCGTGAGCGATGAAGACTGGAGCACTCTCACAGATCAGGTTTATTGCAAGGCTGTTTTTTTTATACGCTACAGGCTTGCGTTTGGCTGAAACTCGCCTGAAGTAAAGCGATGATGAGGCCTAGGGTGGAGCACTCTTGCCTAGAAGAAACCGGCGGTCCGCACAATAAATTTTGAAGCAACGCGCTTTGTTGGGGTCTTGGAACTTCAACCATATTAAGGTGACGCTTCGACGTATCTCTGCTTTTCCGATGATAGAATGGGGATGGAGGAATTAGATAGTGTAATTCCAAAACACAATCCCTGAAATGTATTAATAAAAAAACGATAGGCTGGTGACTTTACGGCAATGTTCAAGGCTTTGGAGCTTAGCCTTGACAAGGGAATCGTTTATGTTTTCCAAATTTGACTGAGAGTCAATACATTTTGGACTATAAGGACAAGACTGTCCCCCAAATCCCCTATACCGCGTCTTTGTGTTTTATCTAGCTTAGCAACGGACCTTTTGTGGGTTGCTGGATGTCACGTATCTTTGATTTCATGGATCTAGGACAAGCTGGTTTCATCAGTACGTTTTCCTTCACCGTTTTTGAGTGCAGTGGTGATGAAATACACTACACAAAGTGTCAGGCTTGTCTGGATTTGATCCCACAACCGTTGGGCCACCACTGCCATCAGACGTAGTTCACTAGAATATAATTATACCTTGTTATGGCAGGTGAACATAATATTCCATATGGCTGCGACAACGAGGTTTGACAGCCCACTCTATATGACAACCATGATCAACGTACGAGGTACCAGAGAAGCGTTGTTCCTCGGCAAGGCTTGTAAAAACTTAAAGTAAGTAACCTCTATACATTTTATCTATATTCTTGACTACCATGATAATCTTAGATCTGCTGACATGGGGTTCTAGGTTCAATTAGAAATTAGTGTGGGACAAAGTTAATGATAATAATTTAAAAATTAACCTAAGCAAAACCAACATCATGCAATACCATCAGCGTCGGGAAAATAATAACATTAATATCAAATATAAAGACCATAAAATTCAGGAAGTTGATAGTGCTAAATTTTTAGGTATTTTTTTTTTTTGAATGGCATCTTGCAGTTCAGGTTGTCGTCTGCTTAACCGGACTATCCTGTGGGTGCCTTTAGAGTAAGGCCTCCAGCCAGGGCATAAAAACTTACAAACTAAGCGACTGCACGCTAAGGGCACCCCCTGTGGGGTACGAACCTCGGCTTAGGGCGTCGCTGGGGGAGGACTGCATGGGGACAGGCTGGATCTGAATGGTATCATTATTTAGGGGCTGATTTAAAACTGCTGGCACAGCATCGCGGGCTGGCTCGAGCGAGGGTCGGGGAGGGCATGGACCGGGACGTCGCGACGGACCTCGACGGCGAGGTCGGAAAGACGGCGGTTTGAGTCGGAACTTTTTAAGAGTGCTAGTCTCTTTGCTACTCTCCTGGAGGAGGGTGATAGCATCATCTGGAGTGACAAGGGTATGCCTAGGACGGCGTACTGTACTAATGCGCGAGTACTAACGGGCGGCCGCTGCGATCAGGGGATTACGGTGTTTAATGGCGTTATCGAAGAAACGCTTCGAAAGACGTTTCATAAACTGAAGGACGGTGGGCATTCTAAGGTCTACGTGTAGACGGTCATTACGGAGATAAAAAGGGGCTCCCGTGACTCTACGTAAGAACCGGTTCTGTAAAATTTGCATCCTATGGATGTACTTAGGCTTGGTGTGAGCGTACACGACGCAAGCGTACGTCATAATAGGGCGGATCACCGCGGTATAAAGGCGCAACTTGCACTTGAGTGACAACTTGATTTTTGCCGAAATCATGAAATGAAGCCCATAGCAAACGCAGCTCGGTCGCGAGCTGCTTTGATGTGCGCCGCGAAAGACAAGTGGTTGTCAAGTATGACTCCTAAGTACTTGGCTTGCTTCTTCCAAGGGATAGGCTTACCGTACATAGTGATCGGGCTGAGCGCGGGTGGCTTAATTTTACGCTGTTTAGAGAAAAGAACTGCCTGGCTCTTGTCGGGGTTCACCTCGATTCTCCATTTCCGGAACCAAGCGCCTAAGACGTTGGCTGAGGTTTGTAGGGTGCTATAGATAGCGTCGTGACTGCGGCCAGTGTAATAAATGGCCGTGTCGTCCGCGAACAGGGCTAACTGAGCCTTCTTGCTCTTGGGGATGTCACTGGTGAACAGAGTAAAGATAAGGGGAGAGACGACGGAGCCCTGAGGGACTCCGGCTCTAATGGGGTGGGGGGAAGACAGTGCCTTCCCGATGCGATAGCGGAAGGTGCGATCCGACAGAAAGTCTCGTAAGATGAGCACGAGACGGTCCGGCACTCCCAGTTTGTACAGCTTATATAATAAGCCGTTGTGCCAGACTTTGTCGAAAGCCTTTGCTATGTCGAAGAACAACACACCCGTCATCGCTCCACGCTGGAAGCCAGCGCTCAAGTGCTCTACGATGCGATGGGCCTGTTGAATGCAAGAGTGTCCGGTTCTGAAGCCGAACTGCTCGTTGGGGATGAGACTCTTAGCCTCGGCGAAGTCTTTGAGTCGCTTATAAATGAGTCTCTCGTAGATTTTGCCGAGTGCGTTCAGGAGACTGATAGGTCTGTAGCTCGAGGGCTCAGACTTGGGTTTTCCTGGCTTGGCGAAACTGATGACAGTGGCCTCTTTCCATATTTGGGGAAAAGCGTTGTTGCTCAGGGCGCCATTGAAGATGGCCGCCATTAACACGACGAGCTGAGCGGGGAGGAGTTTAAACACCCTATTGGTGATTCCGTCTAAGCCGGGTGCTTTGCGCGGTTGAAGCTTATTAATGATGTCTTGCACTTCGTCAGCTGTGACCGGAGGCAGAGGATCATCTGGGTCTTCTACAGGGGGGAGGGCGGCTCTACGTTCGACGAATGCGTTCACCTCATCGAGATGTCGCTTGTCTACTGGTTGAGAGCTGGGGGAGCACTGGGACTCTAGGCTGTCGGCTAGGCATTCGGCCTTCTCAGAGTCGTCGAATGCAACGCTCTTATCGGGTCGGGTGAGGGGAGGCATCGAAGCCTCTTCGGTGGAGCGCAACTTGCGTTGCAGCTGCCAGAAGGCTAGGTGGGTAGGCTCAAGCTCGCTAAGCGTCTTGACCCATTGATCTGAACGATGCTCACTAGTGCGCTTCTTTACAGCACGCTGTAAATGACGCATGTGAGCTTTGTTCGCGTCGCAGGGAAAGTTGCTGTAGGCACGGATGGCCGCGTTCTTCTCGGTTATCAGTTCACGTACGTCAGCGGGTAGTATCCAGCGTTGATCGCTCAATGCTGGAACTTCTCGTGAGCAATCCTTCAGTACGGATTGCACGTGTTCTGTAAACAAGTTGATGGCGGCCGTCGTGTCTGCGACTGAGACTATGTGGCCGGGGATGGACTCCAGGTGAGACGACGTGGTGGATTTCAGCTTTTCGCAGACTTTCCTCCAGTCGGTTATCACTTGGGTCGGCGGGGGCTGGCTGGGGTCAGAGGGACCCGAGCGGGGTACTAAGTGCATGAGCACTGGTCGATGGTCTGAGTTAAGCTCATGTAAAGTCTCGATGGAATGCAACTTAAGGTTGACATTCTTGAGTAGCGCTATGTCGAGAACGTCCGGACGTTGGTCGGGGTCGTGGGGATAGTGAGTGTGCTCCATAGGAGCGATGGGATCGAAGTTGAGGGACTCACCCAGGTTATACACGTGACGTCCTCTGGCAGAGGTCGTCGTGCTGTTCCAGGCGGGGTGTTTGGCGTTGAGGTCGCCCGCTATGATAACGGAGTCACTCAAGCCGAAGAGGACGGCAAGGTCTTTGGTGAACAGAGTGTGCTCCTCGGACGTGCCGCCGGGAGGGATGTACGCGGAGGCGATAGTGATCGGTTGATGACCGGTCATGCCTAGTCGACACACTGAAGTCTCGAGTAGAGACTCCATGGGAGGGGGATCTAAGGGGATGCAGTGCAGTTCTTTTCTATAATAGATTAGAGTACCGCCCTTGTGGCAACGTGACCGATCGTTGCGAACTATGCGATAGTTGGCAATTCTCGGATCGCGGTGACTGGGCTTGAGGAAGGTCTCCTGTATGAGGAGGATATCAATTTGATGGTCACGGAGGAAGGTGGCGATTTCATCACGCTGGCTTCTAATGCCATTGGCATTAAAATACCCTAATTTAAGGGATCGGGGTTTGGTACACGTTAATCTCGTATTATCCATTGAAATTAAAGATTAATGCCGCTGAAGGCTTCGCCTAACTTGATTAGGGACTTGAGGATAATTTTAAGCTTATCACCGTCAGTGTTAGCCTCCCTGAGATCTGCCGCCATGCGGTCTGCTTCGGGGGTGACTAACTTTGCTAACGTTTCTAAAGTTACGTTAGGAGAGGAGACCGCGGCCGCAGGGCCGGGAGGCGCGGGACGAGCGGGCGCCGGTGCGCTCGCTTGGGCCACGGGAGTGGGGACAGGGGCATCTAATAGCCCGGGAATGGGGCTGGACTTTGCTTTGCCGAGTGCCGGGAAGGCTCTCTGGTGGTTCAGCGAGGTCCAGGGAGAGGGCCTCTGTGCAGTTGGTAGCCTCACCGATGGGCTTTCTCTCTGCTGGCGGGCGTTTGCACGCTTCGCCAGTTTAGAGGAGGAGCCTTTGGGGGCTTTCGGGCAGCCGCGGTAGTTAGCCGGGTGGCCCGACTGGCTAAATTTTTAGGAATAACGATTGACAATAAATTGACTTGGAACACTCAAACTGACATAATATGTAAACGACTAAGTAAATCTGCGTATGCACTATTCCAACTTTCAAAAAAGGTTAATATTGAGACATTGCTAGTAGCATACCATGGACTCGTAGCTTCTGTTTTACGGTACGGAGTTATTTTCTGGGGGCAGTCGGCTAATAGGGAAGTTGTATTTAGGATGCAGAAACGCTGTGTGAGGTCTATGTGTGGTCTAAAAACGACAGATAGCTGTATTCCATATTTCAAAAAACTAAAAATATTGACACTGCTAGCAATGTATATATTTGAAACAGCATTGTTTGTAAAAAAAAACCAGCATTTATTTGTAAGCCTATCGGCAGTCAGAAGAAATCCATTGCGTACTCAATATTGTAACAAACTATGTAACGTTAAATGTAAAACGGCCTTAATGCGTAAAAGCATTTTCGGCAACGCTCCAAAAATTTATAATAAAATACCGGATACCATTAAAAATATGCCATTAATAAAATTCAAAAAGGCGCTTAATAGCTTGCTTAGTGACAAATGTTACTACACACTGGAGGAATTTCTCAATGATGACTCAATGTAATTCTGTTTCTATTTTATAAGATTATTAGTATTGAATTGTTTTTTTTTGACATTTTTAATTATTCTGACTTAGATTTTACTTTATGTTTTTAATTTCTTGACATTTATAACTAAATAATTCCTGCTTTAAATCTGACATCACTTAATTTTTTAAATAATATTATGTAATTATTATAATTTATTTTGAAATTTTAACTAAGCATGATTTTCAAACATTTTCTCCTTTTTATATTTAAAATTGTAATTTTTGAGCTAAATGCACACCATATTTGTACGCCTCCTGGCATAACATAGCGTTCTGTTTACCAAACTCAAGATCTGTATTTCGTTACCTGTGTTAACAAATAAAACTGATTTGATTTGAAAAAAAAAAAAAACCAGGTCATATAAACTGTTATTGGGGTTTTTTGCTCCGTCAGCGTTTTGGAGGTTGGACAAGCAGTTGCTCTAGACCGAGTTCCTTGACCGATGGCAATTTAAAGTGTCTTTAATAAATTGTTTTAGTTTACACACGCAGAATCAACCTTCGAACACTTTTTTAAGATTTCACGGTTTATAAGTCAACTTACACTATCACTTGGTAACTGTCACTGGCGGGATGTAAACTTCTGGTATTCTACTCTTTGTTGTCATCCCGCGATCATGGCGCTTGCAAGAGCGTCGAAATATCGGGAGCTCACAATAATTAAAAGATAGAAATCACAGAAGATATTCCGTGAGTGTCAGTATAAGTTTGATATTGTTGTTGTGTTTGAAACCCTTTAGTGATTTAATTTTTCTTGCTGTTCCAACGTTATTTATGTTGACAAAAATTACTAATTAAAAATAATATAACCTTATCTTTCATAGATCCTACGTTCATGTTTCAACGGCATACTCTCATGCTTGCTCCAATCGTTCAAATAAGGAAGTATTAGAAGACTTTTACCCGAGTCCGGTGGAACCGGAGACGATGATCAGACTAGCTGAGACAGTTGATGAGACCAGACTGGATGCCATGACTCCCGGGTAAGTGGTAATCTATTCAAAAATAATCTATGCGAAAGCAAGTTTGTCTGTTTGTTCCTTTTTCACGAAAGAGCTGAATGGATTTCAATAGAATTTGACACCCAGCTAGACCATGACCTGGATAGGACATAGGACTTCTTAATCCTTGTAATACATTCACATGGGATAATTTCCGATCTCCAACCGGGAAAGAAGAATGAATTTTCAATTTTGTTTTCAGATTGATCAAAAACTGGGCAAACAACTATTCATTTTCAAAGGCCGTGGCCGAAGACATGGTCAGAACCATGAGCGAAGAACTCCCTATATGCGTTGTTAGACCTGCTATTGGTGAGTTTTAACCGTACGAAAAATTAGCCTCGAAACTTCAAATTTTCATATTTATACTATCTCTTAGCTGCCACGGTTTATTTTAATTACTTTATTGTTAAATTACTGATTTAAAATATTTTACTCTGGACGCTCTTAACTTGCCCGTATATCTACATCGTTCTCACATATTTGTAATTCTTAACATGAATGATGTAACCAAGATTTTGTAACATATTTTGATTTAGAAGAGTGTCCTTGGAGTTCCTTGCCCTTTCTTCTCCATAGAGATCTACGCTACGGAATGGGCAACTACAGTACTTTCACAAGTTATTATGCCTTGTGACTGGGACTGAAGCTTCGCGTTTTTTTGGTTTTTACTTTCAAAATTGCCTGTAATGGTCTAATTGAAAAAAATGCTTTGAGTTTGAGTTTATATCATAGACCATCTATTTTGCCTGGGTCCTCCCAATGCTGGGCAAAAGCCTCTCTCTACGTTTTCACCACACGCTGGCCCCTGCTACTGTGGGGCATTCCGTTCTGTAGGAAATATGATCGCGCCTCCAATTCCCCATGGTCAACCGCGGTGTCGCCAAGGGATCCAATCATTGATTCATCTGTTACACTGTGTGGCTTTAAATCATCATCATCTTCTTGCCTTCGTCACATGTTACTTGGGATTAGCGAAACCGATTTTTTCATATATTCTCCCCTATTATTCTTCGATTCATTCACTATTCTTTTATAGTTGATCCTTTTTTTTTTGGTGTCCATCGGAATGAAATATAAATTGACGGAGAGGGTTCCATCTATTTATATTTCTTCCTCATCACATACAATATTATGCCTTATCTAGCTATCATATTTAGATGGCCCGTATCATAAAGATAGCCAAAGTTCACCTTCATAATTGTCAAATATCTTGTTACAGTATTACATTCTGCACGAGAACCGCAGCCGGGATGGATTGATACATCTAATGTATACGGAGCCTCTGGTGTAAGTAAGATTAATATCTGTCTACAATGAGTTTCTGCTAAAATAACATCATCTGCCTAGCCTTTCCTAAAGATGTTGGTGTCAGCTTCCAGTCTAACCAGTAATTTTCAAGGTGTGACTCCCGATCTGACCTACACAAACTAACGTTACTGGGTTAAACAAATCTTGATATGACTAGTTGCTAGACATTCAGGCTTCTGCTGACCACCCATAAATACTGTCAAGGATCTACAAATGACAGCCGAGACCAACGCATTAATGTGCTGTGCTGTCCAAGATATTGTACTCTAGCGGCCTGACTTACGTCATCGCGCGGGCCCCTTTAGGCCCCATAATTACGTCATCGCGCGTGTCAAGTGGCCTGCGCTCACAAAAATGCTTATCGCTCGAGTTCTGTTAGCTCTTATCTCAAACGGTAAACAGTTTCGGGTTCTTGAAAAACGAGACCATGTTTTACAATATAAACAACTGTTTAATAACTACTTGAGAATTATAAACATCGCATAGAAATCAGAGAGCTCGCCGCAAACATAGTGTTGTCGTAGTTTGTTTTTTTTTTTTGGTAAAACTACTGAATCAATTTACACGAAACTTTAGATCTAACATAACAAATATACAAGTAATCTAATGACAGTGTTTTTTAGGAGTCCTACATAAATTATTCTTGCAAGATTCCAATTCAAACGTCTTAGTAGAATCGGCCATTTTCTAACTGCGCAGTTCAATGCATGAAAATACTTGAAATATCAATAAATATGAATAGATATGCCTCGAATGCATGAATTATCACTATTTTTTCGCTTATTACTAATGTTTCCAAGACCATATTTCATTGTAAAAGAGTCAAATTCATATTTTCAATTTCGACTGATGAACTTCACAACAAAGGAATTTTTGGAGAAATTTTTGGGTCAAAAACATAATTTTTAGATATTTTTTCCAGCAAATGACTATCTAAAAAGTTACATTATACACTTATAACATTCTATACATTTACTTACCAAAGTTTAACAACACAAAACACAAAAATTTCACTGCATTCCAAAACAAAACAACACCGTTCCACACTGGCCGCCATGACGCATTTTGACAGTCAACAAAGACGCGTTTCTTTATTTTTTTAATAATTTTGTGCAGTTGTTAGGTTGTTATGTTTGGTTTCATTTTAATCGAACTCTAGTTGGCCAGAGACGTAAATTTTTACAAACGAATTAGACCCTTACTGTACGTACGATAAGGGTTTAAATTTGCTCGGACGAGGTTGTTCCACCAGTGGAACAGCGGGCCGATAAGCAAAAAAATGATGTTCCTCTGGAGGAACAAAAAGAATCGAAAGGTTTCTAAAAACAAATTTTAGCCTTTCTGCGATTTTTAACAACACAACTAAAAACCAATCTGCTTTTATTTTCAGCTGGGTCTAGGCGTAGGCGTGGGTGTGATGCATACAATATTGATCGATGACAAGGTTCGCGTAGATTTTGTACCCGTTGACTATGTCAATAACGCAACCATAGCTGCAGGGTGGAAGACTGCCAAGAGATGGACTGCTGGCAAAACAAATCCGAAGGTCTATACCGTGACGCTGTCTACGAGGAATCGGGCGACCTGGGGTAAGTAACAGCGTACATAATCAGCCAATTATGTTCCAATGAATTGCCCTGAAAAGATCCATGAAACAGGGCAAACATGGATACCAGTCTACTTGAGAGTGTCTTATAAAAGAGGCCTATCTCCCAGCAGTGAAATTATTATGTATACACCGTGTAAATCACCTCATCACGAAGCCGTCAACCAAGCATTCTGTACATGAAACTAAGTAACTTTACGCAAAAATTATTGCTGGGAAACGACTTTTTTTGGGGGGTGTAAAATCATGTTTTGTGGTAGAACTCATGTAACGCACTCAAAACATTGTGCTGATGGACGGATTGAATAGTTCGGGGGTCGTGGAGGTGTTTAAAGTAAAAATCTTACATTAAAAAACTTGTATTTAAAAAAATACTTGTCAAAAAGTTGGAACTTTGACCCCTAATATCTCCGTAACTAGAAGGTTCCCAGGTATGGTGTAGAACAAAAAAATGATCGCAATGACAGGGAGAACCAGTGCCTTTCGGCTTCGTTAAGAGGTGTTTTACACCCTTTATGCATATTATTTTACGTCTTATTATGTTGTGGAGCTCGTGGCTTAATAATAACAGCTGCTCTGGTCGATCTTCAGGTTAAGCCGTGATTGCCTAGGTTAGTCCGTGGATGGGTGACCATCCATTACATATCAAGTTTCCTCCGTGCCTCGGAAAGCACGTTAAGAGCGTTTACGCCTTACGAAAGGAGATGTTTCATTTTCGGCCATAAGATGTACATTTATTGAAAAAGAGGAAAAAATACCACGAACTTACGAAAAATATTCTTTCGTGAATTTAAGCCTGATTTGCTGTGCACAAAAAGTAATAGTTTTTCAATTATTGCCCCATTCTATTCAACATGGCGTCTTCCAGTTTGCAGTTTGCTTTCGTTCTGAAATCATGTCACACAAAAACATAATATCACATCGACGTTAAATTATGAAAAGTATTTATTTTTGTAATTAATTATTATTATTGGTCTCTAAGACATAATTTTCAACTAATTATAAGCAAGTGTGGTGATTTCATCGTTAAAAACTATATAATAGGTACTACTTTTTTGGACTGTAATTCTGAACGAAAAATTCAAAATGACATTTTGTTCTGACAAGTGACAAAACCCATCAGTGTCTGTCAGTCAGTCTCGTTCGTCTCGTATTGTCTAACGTTTTATGAAAACAGAAAACAAAACAAATACGAAAGCATCGAAAAAAAACAGTTCTGATAAACAACTATTATCAAATAACAATTTCTAGGTTATGTAAACGTCATCTCTACAACCTGTCATGGCTGTCATAACTTTCGCGACAAACGCCAAACATTTTTAATTTTTATTCTGTGCATTAAACCCATTTATTATTATTTAAAAAATGTTACTTTATTCTATTCAGGGGATGGTTTCCCACCTTTCCTGAAAAGTACAGGTCATGGCCGGAGTCCCATACAAAAATGAAACATCTCCTTTCATACAAACTTTCAAGTCCTTATGACTCCGAAATGACTGAACCAATTTAAATGAAACTTCATACTCATAAGCAGCACATAGGTCAAAATAGTTACTAAAAAACATTTTCGAAATGTCATTAAAAAAAAAGGGATAATTGGAAATTTCTGTTTCTATGAAAATTTATAATAATCGGTCTAATTTAGCTGTAACACTATTTTTCGAAAATGGTTAGTAACTTATTAGACCTATGTTTACCTTTATTTACTACTTTATTACCCTTTTTACGCTACGCAGATGTTTAAGTATGTTGAGATGGAGTCTTGCAAGTCAATTTTAGTCCATTTTCTCCATAATATCTGCCTCGTTGGTCCAGTGGTCGCAAGCGCGACTACTAAGTATGAGGTCCTGGGCAATTACCAGGTCAGGCAAAGAGTTATTGGGTTTTCCATTAGAAATTTTTCAGTAGCCGCCACAGAATCTGGATTTGTGTCCGGTTGATGGCAATAGGCTCGTCCCTTTTTACATGAGACTTAAACATAACTGGCGAATTGTGAGTATACTATTATTATTGCCTAATCCTTCGGGAATTAGAGGCTTGATTTTATGTTATGTTTCTCCCTGGTCCATTAAGATAGGAACACTGTCATACTCTACTGGGAGCCAAGCTGAAAAGAAATATACTTTTTTACAGGTGACCTCATGCCTATATTGAGGAACGATACCGTAGCGAACTATCCACCTCCAGCAGCTATAGCGTACAGTCTCTACGTGAAAACAAGGAGCAACATAATGTTTTGGATCCACACCTGGTTGCTGCATCTGATACCTGCGTACATCATTGATGGAGTTTGCTCTCTTATTGGAAAAAAAAGACGGTAAGAGAAACTCCTCGTCCTCCTCTTCTTGATATTGGCTCTCTGGTATTTAGTAAAGAAATCTTTGCATACAAGCCAAGCTCTAAAAGCTAACTTGAACACTATTGTATAGAATCTGGTTCTTCTAACCTAACAGACAGATGTGTTGCTGGGGAGTCTTCTTCCCAGCTAAAACACTAGGAAGTAGCGAAGGGGGACTGTCTCTTGTAATTTTGACGTTCAAAAAGTGCTGATTATCAGCCTAATTTGAATAAATGACTTTTGATTTTGATTTTATAATTTTATATGGCAAGTTTTTTTTTTGTGATTATGTGGTTTCTGTTGCCAATACAACTGGCTGTAATACAACACATCTTAATCCCAGTATTAACACAGACTCCATCCAAAACTGACTTATTGACCTAGATACTTCTCGAATCTATTGCCAAAAATCTAAGAGCACAGCTTTTTCTTAAACAGTCCATGCGTATCACGTTCGTGGATACTCTGTTCATGCAATGATCTTTTCAGCATGTTTCCTTTCATTTTCAGATTCGTTAAACTATACACCAAAACCTACAAGTTAATGACTACGATGTCGTATTTCACCTGCAACAATTTCTATTTTATTGACAAAAATACTGAAGCATTATACAACAGTCTAACCAAAACTGATCAAGAAATATTCAATTTCGATGTCAAGAAAATAGACTGGCGCGAATACATGATATTATGGGCCTTAAGTATAAGAAAATACATACTAAAAGATGGGTTATTGAGAACTGAGTATGCTAAGAAGAAGCAATTCTTTTTAAAGATATTTACTTACTCTGCTTTTGCGTTTTATTTCTTTATGCTGTATAAAGTATTGTCTTTTTTATTCTACTTCACTTTTGTTAAGTTGTTTTAGTGAATAAAGTGTGTTTTTTTCTACTTTACTCTTTTTTGCCCTTGTACTGCTGACTTTTTCGCAACCTTAATAGGGTACACTACATAAATACGAAAAACATTATTCCGATAGTCACAAGTTCGAATTTTAAAATGCCGATAGTCATAATTCCGAATGGCTCAAAATTCCTAATATAACAACTCCGACTTATCATTACTCCTATTTTTATAATTCCTAAATTTCAATATTCATTACGTTTATAATTACTATTCTCAAAATACCGAGTTTTAACAGATCAAATAACAAAAAGTCCGACTTAATGATAATTCGAAACATCAAAAATACGAATTCCGATTATTAAAATACCGATAAATACAAATCCGAAATTCAAACGCCTTGTTCTCTTTTAAACTATAATTGTTTAGTTTTGAATAAAAATATTTGTTTCAAATAAAAATATTTTGTTTCCCTAGTCACAATTCTAACCTAACCTAACCGAAGTGATTCATCAATAATACAGGGGATTTGCAGCATGCAAGCAAGCATGCAGCCAGCATGCCTGGTCATCTCTTAGGCGCTATCAGTTATGCCTGGTCATCTCTTAGGCGCTATCAGTTGTGCCTGGTCATCTCTTAGTTGCCACGGCTTATTTCGAACTAATTATTTTATTTTTTAATTGTCTTTTTTTTTATTTTACTATGGACACTTTTAACGTGCACGTCTTGCTACATCGTTCTCACATAATGTACCATCTCAACATGAATGATGTAACTGATTTAAAAGAGTGTCAATGGAGTTTCTTGCCCATTCTTCTCCATAGAGATCTACGCTTTGGAATGGGCAACGACAGTACTTTCACAGTTATTATGTCTTGTGACTGGGACTGTAGCTTCATTTTTATTGTTGTTTGACTATCCAAAAGTGCCTGTAATTGGCTTACTTGAAATAAATGATTTTGATTTGATTTGATTTGATAAGCAGGCATGCAACATAAATAACAAAAGCATAAATTACACTCTAGGGGTAGGGCAGACAAGACTGCGTGAAGTCGGTTTTGCAGCGATTCGTTTCTGTCACAAAATTTTGTGGCACAACATGTTGACTTTTAGTTTATTCGAAGTATTGAAAATCGGAATGTCGTTTTTCAGACCGAGAATCCTTCGAGCATTTGATTCTTCGAACGTATGAAAATTGGAAAACTAAATGTCACATTTACGACTTTCGGTAAAATAATTTTCGTGATTTTTAATAATAGACATTATAATTCTTAGGTATTATGAAATTTGGACTTTTGACACTTGGATTATTGAAATTCGGAATAAAATATTTCGTAGTATTTGGGTGTTCCCATCCTTAATAACTGGTGTGACGGATACTACAACTACATTATTTGTTTTACTATAATTTTCTATCACTAACATTTTTCCCTCTTCCTCCGGGGTGCGTTCTTCCATCCATGTTCATAGATTGTCACCATCATCATCATTAGCAGTCTTATTTCAACCATATAGCAACTATTGAAGGTGAGCCAATAGCCATCAACTCGGAATATTTCTCCTTGTCTTTTGCGAGGTGGCACTCATGATTTCTTTCCATTCCTGCTTATTGTATTTTATTGAACTAAACCTTCTGGTTGTTGCTGTTGTTTTAATATTGAGGTCGTGTCATATTTACAAAAGAGACGTGCGTTCGATGGATTATCTTGTCATATAAACTGTTAGTTTTCGGCGGCACTGTCAGTTTTGTGGGATTAGAGATTTCCATTTTGAATTGGGGATCTAAAATAGGGAAATGGCGGTTTTATACAATATTTTGTACGCAAAATGTTTTTTTATTATAAGATAATATCTTACGAAAACAAGTTTTTTTTACAGTTTCTTACTCGCCAAACTTTACAGTTTGATGGCGAAAGGTAGGGTAGTATACTTCCTTTTATAAAATAGAAGGTACTTTTTTATTTTATTTTTTCACTAGCTTACACTGTCTCCCACTGCTGGGCAAAGGTCTCCTCTCTCCCCTTTCTCCTTAAATACCTCTCCATCCTGTGCGATCTCTAGCCATGTTAGCCCCGCAAACATAAGCAGATCGTCACGCCACCTTCAAAGAAACTAGACTATAAAAATTCCACTATGGGTCAGATCAGAGGCGACTAAAGACTCCAGGGTTACCAGGTCATTGGCCATTAGATGAATCATTTACCTATTTGAAGACGTTCTAGTGACGTCACACTTTCATATCTGGAGCACAATATGTTGACTATGATCACAGCATTGCTTTCAGATATCTTCTAAGTGCGATATGAGATTATACCACGTGGGTCCAGTGCGGTTTAGTAGATGTTACATTATGGATGGTAGTCGGGGTGGAGGAAATTATAAACCAGGACTTACGAGTACCCACTGTGTGGCCGACCCTAACACAGTTGAGAAAAGGTTGGCAGATGGTGCTCTCCGGTCGTTTGTGGCTAAACAATAACAGCCACACGGATCAATCTGTAAGGTTAAGCCGTGCTTGCCGAGGTTGGTCCGTGGATGGGTGGCCATAATTACATGCCGAGTTTCTTCCGTGGCTCGGGAAGCACGCTAAGCCGTTGGTCCCGGCTGTCATTTGTAGATCTTGGACAGTCGTTACGAGTAGTCAGAAGCCAAAAGTCTGACATCCAGTCTTACCAAGCGGTATCGTATTACCCAGTTACTGGGTTGTGGAGGTCTGATAGGCAGTCGCTTCATGTAAAATACTGGTACTCAGCTGCATCCGGTTAGACTGAAAGCCGACCCCAAGATAGTTTAGGAAAAAGGCTAGGCAGATGATGATGTTCCCTATTTATAAAATAAATTTCATAGCATTGGTGTTGGCGCTAGTACAACGGTCACGAATCTCATTATAGAGGTCAATTTGGCCAATTGTGTGCGTCGCCTACATTGAACTGGCCAGCACTTGCTAAATGTTGATTATTCACCGTTATTCACGCCATTTATGTAGAGGCAAGAGTTGTGAAGTACCTAGTTTATCGGCCAAAATTGAGCAAAAATTGAGTGCATATGAAAAAGCAGCACCCCAAAGCTATTAACACCCACCCAAGAAAGCCATCGAATGCTGTCGCTGTGGCCGAAATCGGCTAGATAGCATCATCATCGTCATGTAACCAAAAATGTGGTTTCTTTTTATTTTTAGTGCTAGCATATTGTCATATTTGGAGTAAGAATATCTGGTGTAATCTGTTGTTGCTTCAAATGCATAGTGGGGTGAAAAACCTCCACCAAGTACATAATTTGGCCCATTCTGAACAATCAGACCTCTGCTGTCGACCTTCCTGATTTGCTGATTAATTTCTGTGAGCTATTATAGCTCCAGCTGTAGATAATTAATTATTCTAATGTTAACACAAGAAAGTGTAAAAAATAGAGTGGTACAATACTTTGTTCTAAAGGCGTGTTTCGAAAGATTGGTAAGATTGGATCAAAATTTTTTCGATAGCATTTTTCATGTAACCCTCAACAACCACCAACAGAATAGACCTCATATTTTGCCCTACCTAAAGCCCAACTTTTTGCAAGTTGTATTAGGTACACAATCGTAGGATATTACCACCGGTTATTAACAGCACTTTGATAGCAGCTCCAGGAAGGAAAGCATTCGGCAAAACATTTCCCCTCGCGGTTGATGGATGGCCTACAACTAAAATATGGGAGGGTCACACCGCGCGGTTAAACGAGATCAGTTAACTATCGTTAGGTATGTAACATTTATTTTTGAGAAGAAAATGTTAGGTAAGTGTCAATTAGGTAAAGAGAATTTTACAACTCCATTGATAGTGTGATTTTTGACCACTGGTTACTATCAAATCTTATAGTATAAATAACTTGCCTGTAATGTCCCACTGAGGGGAAAAGGCGTTTCTTCCTTTTCAGTCTTTGCGATAGAAGTCTAGCTAGTCACAGCATTTCCACCTCCTACCGAGAAATTGTCTGGTATTTAATTACACCCACTTGGTGCTTCTTTTAGCTCATTTATCGCCTTACGTGCAGCCCGATTATCTCTGGCCCAATCAGACTTAAGCTTGGCAGTTTTCTGGGTAGGTTACTTAATTTATCCACTATAGATATGGCATGCTGTGTTTCTTACATAATTTTTAAACCATTTTTACCCAAATCAAATTAAAAAGATTCTTTCGATCAAAGTTGATACTTTGATCGAAAGAATCTTTTTAATTTGATTTTTTTTAACCTAAACATCAGTTTAACGGGTTAAACATCAGTTTAACGGGTTGTTGTGGAACTCGCCCCCAAGGTGTTTGCCATGACGTAAGTTTCGCGTGTAAGCTAAAAGTTTCTACGCTATAGCGATACCTAATACTCGATGTGGAACGATATAGATGCAGGAATTTACGGTCAGAAGGTTGAATTAATGCGATGTTAGGAAATTCGGTCTTTCTTTCTTCATCGTGTGGTAAAACGCCCAACCTGTTGTCAGAGTTTTTATGCCTCTGACTTGGCTTTACATGCCGTCGAGAAATATCTCTCAGGCATTCTTGGTTCCTCACGATGTTTTCCTTCACCGAAGCAAGTGATAATTTGTAGAATACGCACATGAATCATTGGTCTTGGGTTCAAACTTCAAGACTTATGACTTGGCAGTCCGACGGTAACACCACTAGGCTTACACAGCTTATAATAAAGGAATTTCTTCACGATAAAGATATACAAGCATTAGTAATGCTTGTTTACAGAAAAGAAAAGAAGAGCCCTTGACGATTTCTTAAAGATCAGATGCTTCTTCTTTTTTATTTATAATTGTAAAAAATGGAGATCATTTATTTATACCGAATAGTACGGATGGTTGTATACAATATGTTAAAAAAAAACCCTGTCCAATCCAAAACGGGCGTAAAGGTATACCAATGACATTACCAAATCTAATAAGAAACATAAAATATTAATGAAAGTGATATATTATTAATTTTTAAAAACCCAATTTTTGTGCCAAAATTTATCACCATTTCCCTAAAAGCTAACAAACTTTAAAACGGGAGAACACCTTCTTCAGCATTAGTATGTGCAATCGTTAGTTGTTTGTTTATTACGTCATTATATGAGAAGCGACCGGAGTGTTGTCCTGTGTTGCCATGTCAGTTTCCTCATTTTACATTTTATTTAATTTTTGTCGGGGTATTTTTTTTACTAGCTACTTAAAAATGTCGATTCCTAATAACACCTTTGCGGAACAGACAGGGGTTTTCTTAACATATTATATATGTTACCGGCTAAACCCGATTTCCGGCTAAACTAGATTGTCCTAGGCCAAACTAAGACTCATCATAACAGGATCATATAGAGCAACCCAACTACATAGGTTAGGTTAGGTTAGAACTGTGCCCATAAACGCGAGCCGAGCGAGCGTAACGAGCGGTGCCACATCCAAGTTAGGCGCATTGTAAATGTTTTGTTTGGGTCAATATATCCTGACACGATAAGCCACTAAACCGGTTTGGCCTAGGAAAAACTAGTTTGGCCTGAAATCAGGTTTGACCGGTAACATATACACGATTGGCAGATTGGGATAGTAAATGATATTAAAGATTTAAAGCTCCAAACACTTCGTTTGGGTTGGCTTGATCCATGGTAATTACAGGAAGAGTACAATATATACGACAATGTGGTTTCCAAGACTGCTGTAGAAGTATGGTTAATCTCGAATAAAGAGCTACTTTTGGACTACATCTTAGGTATAATGGTCGTAAGCGTCTGAACAAACCTTGGGTTAGATAGTGTTTTTAGTTTTAAGGGATTTCCAACGAAAACTTGGTACTTCTGTACGTAATCTGAGCAGTGTTGCTAACCTGGCCCTCTAATACCCGTAGCGGAGCGGGAAATGACTTTGTTTATAAAAGGGAGTGACGCTAACGTAATAATTTGTAACATTGGATTAACTTGTTCGTATTCCTGCCCTTTTGGTATCAAGAGGTTCGTTGATTTCTGCTGGATACGTTGTTAATGAAACTACTTATTTCAAGTCAGCTATTTCATGTAGTTTGAAATTAAATGTTTTTTGGAATAATTCCAAAAGAGGAAACCTATAATTATTTTGGCACTAGAGTAGCACTTACTGGCTTTTTAGGCATTTTTGTTTATTTGGCCCACATAGCAGTCAAGTCAATACGCTGACAAATATCGGCCAACATGTAAGTGCCCGCGGAGCTTGTGGCTAAATAATAACAGCCGCACGGGTCGATCTTTAAGGTTAAGCCGTGCTTGCCGAGGTTGGTCCGTGGATGGGTGACCATAATTACATACTAAGTTTCCTTCGTGCCTCGGAAAGCACGTTAAGCCGTTGGTCCCGGCTGTCACATGTCGATCTTAGACAGTCGTTACGAGTAGTCAGAAGCTAGAAGACTGACATCCAGTCTTACCAAGGGGTAACGTATTACCCATTTACTGGCTGGGAGGTCAGATAGGCAGTCGCTTCATGTAAAATACTGCTACTCAGCTACTGCATCTGGTTAGACTGGAAGCCGACCCTTGTTTAGGAAAAGGCTATGCACCCGACTCCAACCAACTAAACCTCAAAAACCCCCCCACATAATCGCATTCTACATCCAAACTTATTCCACCCGCATAACACCGTATTGGTTACATAAAAAGCATTTTATCACCTCTTAAACACCACAGACAGACCCAAACACACCCAGAACACAAAAAGAAACAAAAATAAAAAATAACCGCGATTGCACTCATTCAAACCTAAGTACTGACAAGTTGACACAAGATAGAGATGGAGATATGTGTCTTGTTTAAGAAAGAAAGGGATGGTTAGATCGTTACTGAACCATTGGGGTCATCAGACTGGAGACAGGGGTACTTGCACTTGACCCCGACGTGAAGTAAGGAACGAAAGGCTTTCGGATTTCTGGAGTTTCAATGTGCTATTTTTAAGTGGCGTGAAACTTATTTAAGAGCTTTTTTTACACAAATGAGGGGACAAAATAAAATGTATTTGTAGTTAAAAGATAGATTGAGAAATGTTCGATTTGACAGAGGATATAGAGACAATTAATAAGAAGTATAAGAAAGACAATATAAGAAGTCAGAAAATTAAAAGTAAGTTTGCAAAATCGCTTAAACTATTCTTTCTCAGGAGTCTATATACAGGGTGTAACGGAAAGGGTATATACATACTTAAGGGTGTGCTACAGACCATCAAACTGAACATATTTCTCCATCGGTCAAACATCGTTACAACGAAAAAAATATCTGCTGCCCCATACAAAATTTTAATATCTATTCGACCCAAATGTATGGGGCAGCAGATAATTTTTTCGTTGTTACGATGTTTGTCCGATGCAGAAGCATGTTCAGTTTGATGGTCTGTAGCACACCCTTAATCATGTATATACCCTTTCCGTTACACCTTGTATAGATTGCTGGTAGAGGGTACATAAGTAGTTTCTAAGATTAAAATTTATTGATTGTTAAGTAATAGTATATTAACATTGTTTTTTAAAAATATAGTTCCGTTCCCACAGACAAACTGTGAAAATGGTTTTTTGGGGCTTGATTTTTATTGAAATTGTTAAATAAATAAATATAAAAAAATATAGAAAACTACATAACATCACGCCTGTAATCTCGTAATGGTAAGGCAGAAGTGTACCTAATTGCACACCCACATTTCGACAGTTATGTTTATGTTCCACATAATAGGGGCGAGCCTATTGCCATCAACTGCGCACAAATCCAGGCTCCGTGGCTACTACTGAGAAATTGAAAAACCCAATAACACTTTGCCCGACCTGGGAATCGAACCCAGAACTACAAGCTCAGCAGTCAAGTTTGCGACCACTAGACCGAAGAGGCAGTCGAGGCAGTATTTTAGAAAAGTCTATGTTTTTTAGTTATATAATATTGAGAGGTTTAAATGTTAGGCAATTGACATTATTATCTCGTGTATTCATCAATGTTTTTATTTAGATTTTTAAATATTTTTACACAATTTTATTAATAAACATTTAAAAATATAAAAAATTGTATCCCACAGGCATTGGGAACAGAGTCTGGGCTACCGATGGTCAGGGCTCTTGAGAGAGGAACCTTCTAACAATACATGCCGTGTCCAGAAGTACTGCTTCTGAATCAAGCGCTTGATCCAGCTGCCAAGCGAAAGACACATCACATGTTGATCGAAGGTTTTGGCTATTAAGCCATTGGCCGACACGACTATAGGCACAATGACTACTGTACTCTAAGATTATTATTAAGGCACAGATAACAGTTAATTTCAAATGACAGGCCCTAAAAATTTTGTGAGTAAAAAGTAATAAAACTACGCCCCGTGGTTTCATTTGATAGGAGTTTCACACAAAAAGAAAATTAATTACCTATCAGATATGAGTTACATGGCGAAAGTTATTCACTACTAGCTGTCCCACGCAACTTCGTCTGCGTCACATTTTTCCCGTTTTCGCAACATTTTTCATTACTGCTCCGCTCCTATTAGTCGTAGCGTGATGATATATTGCCTATGTCCTTCCCCAGGCTAAAATCTATCTTCCTGCCAAATTTCATTAAGATCCGATCAGCCGTTTAGTCGTGAAATGGTAACAAACATACAAACAGAGTGACATTCGCATTTATAATATTAGTATGGAAGTATGGATGTCGGGCAGAATCATCCCTTGACGGATGCAGGTAACAAGACGAGTACTAAAGAATCCTCATTCCCATAGTCATAAAAATGGGGTTAATTAGGGGATGAAAGAACTGAAGATGACGGAATGCCTCGTTAGTCTGGTGATTGCAAGAGCGACTGCTGAGCACAACGTCTTGGGTTAAATTCTCGGGTCGGGCAAAGTGTTTTAGGGTTTATCCATCAAACATTTTTCAGTAGCAGGCACGAAGTCTGGGTTTGTGGTCCGGTTGATGGCAATAGGCTCGCCTCCAATTACATGAGACTTAAACCACAGCCGAAATGTTAGTCCTATTAGTCATATCTCTGCCTAACACTTCGGGGATTACAGCCAAAATGTTATGTAACTTTTAGATAATGAAAGCTTGTATACAAGGTGTTGTTTTGCATCCTCGTCAAATTCAAGGAATTCTCGTCCCGAATCAATAAAAAAATGGGTAGATTTTTTTTCTTATTTACGGTAATCGGTAAGTGTGAACCACCCGTGTTTTAAACGCGGTCCGTCTGATTCACGCCCTATAGTAGACCTATAGTCGCGCTTTCACACATACAAACTATCAAAAACGTTTATTCGATAATTTCTTATTCCCTAAACCACGTTAAGGGTGTTTTCTGAAATACTGTCAAACTTGAACAACCAAAAAAACTACTACAACTAGGTACCGTAATTTTAATTGATTATTTATGTCTTTGTGACAACCTCCTGAATTTTGACGAGGATGTTGTTTGACACCTTGTAGAAATTCGTAATTTTTACTGATATGAAACCTCATCGGGTCTAACGGTTTGTTTAACCTAAAATAACTCTAAATAAAAAAGACAGCAATAAACATTTATTCCCTAGAATAACACGGAAACAGGTTAGTTAAAAAATTAAAATGTAATTCGGTAATGCGTCCGCTTCAGCTCGGGCATAATTAGTGCTCATTTTTAATTGCATACTCGCAATTCAGTTAGTAGTTGTGACTTGATCTACTGGGGTAACTCATTTAGTAAATTGCATACGTTTATCCTGTATTTTTGACCAACTTCTAAAAGGAGGAGGTTCTTAATTCGATTGGTATTTTTTATTATGTATGTAAACCGAATACGCTGATATTTATGATCCAATTTGTGTGATTCTTCTTTAGTTTGATGCGGAATAGTTGCCGTTTGGTTCCATAAAAAAATTTATATAGTTTTGCCCAGTAGTTTTCATTTTATGACCATTTATTTATTTATTTATGTACATTTTTCACGTATGTACACGTATTTCAAAATCAAAATCAAAATCAAAATATTTTTATTTCACATAGGCCTACATGGGCACTTGTAAAACGTCGACAAAAAGCTCGGTTCGGGTTGGTCGTTTCCTATGGAGAAGAACCGGCAAGAAACTCCATGGTTACTCTTTTAAAATCATTTGGCTTTACAATTTTTCTATGTTACAGCGTTGGCACTTAAGTATGAGTGGACATCGTAGGCCCGACAATAAGTCGTTGCTTACTACAAAACGTAGAACAAGATAAAAAGTTACCAAGGATCTAGGAATCTATAAGGCCTACAATGTCCACACATTTACAAACAATCGGTAAATAAGAAAATGAGTCTATACAAGCAAAAAAAAAAAAAAAGAAGATATTGCAAAAAGACTAGATTAAACAAGTGACACAAATGTTGTCATCCGTGCTGTAACTATTCTAAACAAAATGGTGTAATGATTAAGAAAATATTGTAAAACATCTGATTAAAAAATAATGGAAAAAAGTAAATAAAAATAAAAAAGTAAATAAAATAAAACATAAAAATTAAAAAATATAAGATTGAGAATAGTTAGAGACATCCACACATTTGTGCCGTTTTATGAGCTACCAGGGAAGCCGCATGTGCGTAGGGGCTCAGGCCAAACTTCTTTATCTTCAACATAGTCCTTAATTTTGTAATATGCTTTTTTAATTAGGACACGTTTGATATAATTTTTAAACTTTCCATCGGTTAGTTCTGTAACTGACTTTGGCAACTTATTATAAAAGCGTATACTGTTAATAAGAAATGACTTGCTAGTTTTAGTTAATCTAAATTTGGGTATTACAATTTCGTGTTTACTGCGTGTATTTATATTATGAAAGTCGCTTCTAATTTTGAAAAGTCCTCGGTTTTTGCGGACATATAAAATACATTCTAAAATATAGAGTGAAGGCAGAGTAAGTATATCGATTTCTTTAAATTTTTCTCTGAGGGACTCGCGAGGACCCATTTTATAGATGGCGCGGACTGCCCTCTTTTGCAGTATGAAAATTGAGTCAACGTCTGCTGCCGATCCCCACAGCAGAATGCCATAGGCCATAATACTATGGAAATAAGCGTAGTATACTAACCTAGCCGTGGCTACATCAGTTAGCTGCCTTATTTTCCTAACTGCATAGGCAGCTGAGCTTAACCTTCCCGAAAGAGTTCTAATGTGCGCCCCCCACTGCAGTTTTGAATCGATAGTAATCCCCAAGAATACAGTTTCCGCTATAACATCAAGTTTTTTGCCGTCAAGATTTAAATTTAGGTCACGTTGTGGTACATTTGGTAAAGAAAACTTAAGACATTTTGTTTTATTCGTATTCAGTAAAAGATTGTTGGCTGCAAACCATTTTGAGAGAATAGTTAGGCTTTCGTTGACGTGTAAGACGTCCGTATCTTTTCTATGAATTTTGAAAATTAGCGAGGTGTCATCAGCAAATAGAATTATATCCGAAAATTTGGCCATCATGTAAGGGAGGTCATTAATATAAACAAGAAACAAGAAAGGGCCGAGAATTGAACCTTGGGGCACGCCCATCTTGACTATAGACCCGCAGGACGTCGCCCCATTTACATTTACTTTTTGCTGCCTGTCCGATAAATAAGAAAGTACAAGATCAGCAGCTAGTCCACGAATTCCGTAGTGGTGTAATTTACAGATCAGTGTTTTGTGGTCGACGCAGTCGAACGCTTTTGAGAGGTCACAGAAGATGCCAATAGCATCCTGGGACTTCTCCCAGGATTCCAAAATGTAACTGATGAGTTTCACTCCCGCGTCCGTTGTCGAACTACCCTTCGTGAAACCAAACTGCTGACTATGCAGTATCTTATTAGAATTGAAGTGAGACAACATCTGGTCCAGCATGATTTTTTCATAGATTTTACTCAATGCTGGAAGCACAGATATAGGTCTATAATTAGAGGGATCACTCTTACAACCTGATTTGAAAATTGGTACTACTTTACTATGTTTCATCAGGTCAGGAAACTTACCGCTGTCTAAACATTGATTGAATATGCCTGCTAAGACAGGAGCAATTGAGTCAATGATGTTTCCAAGAACCTTGACTGATATCCCCCATAAGTCTTCAGTATTTTTTATATTGAGACTTTTGAATGCGTTTTTAATTGTATCAGTACATACTGGTTTAAATTTAAAGTTAGGTAAGTCTTTTGTAAAGTTCTCTTTAAGAAGAGCTTCAGCTAAAGTAGCTGAGGAGGGGAGAGATTTCGTAACCTCTAACGGAATGTTGGCAAAGAAATTGTCTAGAGTCTCAGCGACTTCTAGCTTATCACAAATGGTTTTATTATCTATTTTCAAAGACAGTTCATTCTTATCTTGTTTTTGCGTCTTTCCTGTTTCTCTGTTAATTACCTGCCACACAGTTTTTATTTTATTCTTAGAAATACCGATTTTATTACTTATTGTTATAGATTTTGCCTGAGCGCAGACACTTTTGAATATTTTTGAATAGTTTCTAACATAAGTGTGAAAGACTTGATCTGAGGTCAGAGATTTTTCGTGATATAAATTGTATAAAATATCTCTGCTTTTTCTTATTCCCGCAGTGGCCCATTCGCTAAATTTAGGTTTTAAGTTGACTTTAACTTTTTTTACTGGACACGTTTTATTAAATTCCTGGCAAACTGTGGAAAATAATATGCCATAGTTTATATTGGGATCTTCTAAATCAAAACTAGCGTTAGAAAGATTGCTAAGAACATTATTATTAAAAGATTTTAATTTATTTTTAGAAAGAGGTCTTAATTGAATTGATTTAACTAAGTGTAATTTTTTTTCTAACTCAAAAGATACAAGTTGACCAGTATGGTCTGACCTAACGCCACTAATTAATGAAGAATCTTTTACTATGCAATTAGTAAATATATTATCTATGCATGTAGCTGAGGTTGCTGTTATTCTGGTTGCTTCATTAAATAAATATTTTAAGTTGAATGATTTAAACAATGAGACCAGCTTACATTTTTCTGGTGAATTGACTAACAGATCAATATTTAAGTCACCACAAACAAAAACTAATTTATTATCTGTGAAAAGTTTACTAAGTATTTCTTCCATTGTGATTAAAAATAATGACAAGTTTGATGCTGGTGGTCTATACACACATAAGACAGTATGACCCTCAACCTCTGCACATGCTACCTCACATAAGCGATCAACAGAGTAAGCAGTGATATCCTTCCTCTCCTTATATCTGAGACAGCTATTACAAAGTATCAGGGTACCACCACCCACTGAAGATCTGTTGAACGCACTGGCAACTGAAAAATTATTTACATTAAACAGCATCCTATCTGGTTTTAACCAAGTTTCACTAAAACATAAAATATCCATGTGGTATTTATCTACTAACATTTCCACGTCTAAAATTTTGCCGGAGAAGCGATTTATATTCTGGTGATAAAGTAAAATATTGTTACCAGGCTTCTCTTTTGTCGGCTCTAATAGTTTAAAGAATCTATAACAGTATTATTGGAGACACAAGATAATACTGTTTCATCACTTAACCTAGTCTCAGTTAAATCATCAATAACTGCGTGTATAAAAAATGCTAAAAGTGAAGCCAAAAAATGTCGACTTTTTTTGGCAAGAAACATATGTTCCCCAATCAAAACAAAATCTCTAACAAAATTGTTAGTATCAAAAAACAATAGACGGTCACTATGACGACATGATAAAATATGCATCAAGTTATTTAAACTAGAAATATAATCATTTTCCTGAGCAAGTAAAGTGTCAGAGTATGGCAATGCACATAAAATTAATTTGCCTAATCTTAACTTAAGTAAAGTGTTGATACCATTAACTATGTCCTTTTTTGAGATACTCAGACTATTTCCAATTAAAAGTACAACTATGGTCTGCTCATTCAATTGAGTATGTTGAATTTTATTAATGAGCTCATTAAAATGTAGGTTATGGTGACAATGGTTCGCTACTGTGTGTTTAGAACGGTTATTTAACAAAGATCCAAAACCTATTCCTATCCTATCAGAATACACTAAGATATTACTTTGGATGGGGTTCAAAGTTGCTACAGTATGATTTGAAATGGGTAAAGCAATAGGAGCAACATGCTGTGACATGAGAGGTGGCGGAGGGTCAGCACAACTACAGGTGAGATTGTTAGTCAGTGACTCATACCTTTCCGCATTATACTTCACCAGGTCCACCAACTCACATGCCTCCTGCATACGCTCACTCAACATCTGTTGGCTACACTCATACTTATAAAAGATTTCCTTAAGTGTATTTTCCCTAATCAGTAATTCCGTTTGAAGGTTCTGTATGTCAACATCATACATTTGTTTGCTAGTTTCTAAGTTACTGTTACATATATTTAATTGGTTTTTTAAGTTTCTAGATTCCCTTCTGAGTTTAACATTATATTTAAATACACTTTGAGTTTTTAAGAGTTTTTTATACTTCTTTATGCTTTTGTTGATTTTAATATACTTCTTAATTTTATTATGACTACTTAGAATTGGACATTTAGTTAAGGTATCATCCCCAGTTAGGTCTATTGTGATGGTAGGCTGCTCACACTCCAGTCCGGATACACTATGCATCAGCTCATCGTACAGGTTATTGGTGTTACAAACCTCTTCACTGGTTTTCTGAGAGTTGATGGAGGTAATGGTGTTGTGTGCCTCGCTCAGTTTTGCTTCCAGTTCAGAAATACGTTTCAGCGCCTGGTCATGAGTGTCATGGCATTGCTGAAAATCTGACACTAGTTGACGAAGATGGTGATGCTGGTCCAGTATATCAATGTGCTGGGTGTGAAGTTCAGCAAGCTGGCTCTTCAGTTGTGTGTTTTTGGTCACTATTAATTCAATCTCAACTTCACTTTCATCTCGTTCCCGCAGCAGCTTGCTGCACTCATTTCTGCATATATCCAGCTCCCTCAGCGCTGCTTTCAGTTTGTCGCTCATGTCACGAACAGTAGCTCCACGGGTCATCATGTTGACTGATTAACTCAAGCGACACCTGAAATGTGACAGGAAACAGCTGAGTATATGAAGAGAATATTATGTTAGAAGAAAACTAGAGAAAGTTATAAAGTTAGAATGAAAATGAAAAATTATTAAAAAAAAAACAAAAAGAAAGGATGAAATTATAACTTATGAGAAAATGAAGGTATATGAGAAAAATACACTAAAAATAAAGAAAAGCTATTGGATTTAATATTCTCAGACTTTTTACGGTTAAAATTGTAAATAATAACTATTTTAATTTAAATACTGATTGCTAGACTATTTATTTTTTTACAAGGAATGGTAAAAAACTTGAGTTTAAATGGGAACAAAGTATTTGTTTACTTTACATAATTATGAACTAAGTGTTTTACTTTATTTACAGCATATTAAAGACGAATATTTTGTGTGTAGTAGGGTTTGCAGTGATAATTCATGTCTGGGGCAGGTGTTTGCGTCCTCAATTTTACTTCCACAAATTGTCAAGCAAAATGAGACATGAACGTAGCCGGTGTGTACTGGACGTCGCTCAGAGCCCTGAGCAGTGTTTGTGTGATGTATAGTGTGTAAATAAGACAACATTAATAAGTAAATTAGAACAGAATACTCTCCCGGTTCGAAGAATTCAAATCCACAGTCGAAACGTTGACAGCCGGTAGATGACTTAGCGAAATATCGATTGATATAAGTTATCACAATTTAAACAGGTCACAAACACTACGTGTGTCACTTTATACATTGATTCTAATATAAACAAAAGATTTAACACAAACTAATCACAATAAAACAATATTTTTAAAATAAATTAGCTAAGAGGTCGTTTTTTCACGACCGGTCGATAGTGTTGCCAGCAATATTCTTCAATATTTCTCCGTGATTACTGGACCGATGTAGATGATTCTTCATTCATTTGGTAGGAAAAGCTTGCCCGGTGGGCCCATATGAATTTAATTAAAATAAATAAAATTAAAACATTTTAAATTTGACCAACTTCTAAAAAAACACAAAAAAGTGAAAAGTCGGTGGCAAAAAAGTAAATAAACAAACAAGTCACCGAATGCCGAAAGTAAAATTATTTTCCACCTTTGTGTTTTTTTTGGAAGTTGGTTATATTTTATTTGTTTAAATAAATTAGGTTTGGTTGTCTCTGTTATATTTCTTCCAGCGTCAGTGGTGAATAAGAGCAATTTCATTGGAAGTTAGACGAAAGCAGTGCTGCCGGTGAATGAAAAGTTGTGTGGTAATCAGTTATCGTGGTATGGGCTTGTGATGCGGAGAAATGAGGAAAATGTCGTGAGGAAAGTATTGAGTTAATGTGGATGGTTATAAGATTAGAGGAAGACCGAAGAAATGATGAATGGGCTGTGTGAAACTGTGAATAAGATGATTGGGCTAGAAAGAAGATGACTGTTGAGATGACGAGAAATAGAGAAGTTTGAAAGAAGAAGACATGCTGCGCCGACCCCAAATAAATTGGGACAAGGGCAGGAGAATAATGATACGAAACTAGCTGTTGAACGCGTTTTTACTTGCAGCGTATATCGGAATGCAAGCTAAATCCAGGCCGTAGTCTTCATGTATGCCAAATTGTATTTTATTTCTTTCTGCTTTTAAAGCATGATTAAGGAACAAACATGTTTAGCAAGTCATATTTTCTATAGGTAACTAGCTGTCCCGCGCAACTTCGTCTGCGTCAAATTTTCCCCGTTTTCGCAATATTTTTCATTGCTGCTCCGCTCCTATTGGTCGTAGCGTGATGATTTATAGCCTTTGTCCTTCCCCAGGTTGAAATCTATCTTCTTGCCAAATTTCATTAAGATCCGATCAGCCGTTTAGTCGTGAAAAGGTAACAAACAAACAAACATACAAACAAACAGAGTGACATTCGCATTTATAATATTAGTATGGAAGTATGGAAGTATGGATTAGAAGAGAGATCGTTCCTTTTATTAAGAAGGGTCGTAGAATTACCATTTTCAGTCACATTTTCCATGTTATGCTTGTAAATTATGCCTCTAAATTATCTGTATGTACACACAACGTTACATCACGCAATACATTTCTATTATAACATGACCTCGCTTTGTAATGATTTCCCGTACCAATAAGAGGTCCGCATAAACTGGTTTTGTATAGGTTGATTGGTTGGATAGGTTTATGTGGTTTTGTGTTAGGTTAACCTAACCTAACGCAAAACCACATAAACGTGTGTGTTCTGTGCATCTGTATGGTCGTGTTAATTTCCGTACGGAACCGCACTGCACGATGGTCTAGCTAGATTGGCAGGTGATGCTTATCATAAACTCTGAGATAAAATACACTTTTGAGCAAAGTGTGTCGTTTACTGGATGCTGTGCGAACGGGGTGGAAGATATTGAGAGAATTATAAGAAGACCCGTTTCTGGGTCATTCATGTATGTTTTTCAAACAAAGTAATTCTGAGTTTATCATGGACATCACTGACATCGGTGAAGGAAAACATCCTGACGCAAGCTGGAGTATAAAACTAATGTATTCTCACCAAGGCATTCTTACCTTCTCTGTATGAGAAAAGGCCTTTGCCCAACAGTGGGACAGTAATAAGCTGGTATTATTATAATGATGACGAAAATCGTTTCTAAGGCAACCTGGTTCTACCTTAGTTTATAATGAAATCTTGTGCAATTTCACGCTTGTGATTTAGAATGTGCGTTTGTGTTTTGTGTTGTTGATTTTTATTCAGTAGATAAGTATAAGTAGTTCCCAGCCTCTACCTTTTATTCTACTCAATATTTATTTTAACTCTTATGTCTATATATATATATTCGTCAAAAAATTCGTCGATATCGCTGTCAGCAGGAAAAGTGCCCAGCAGGCTGGCCGCATTGCTACCTTGGAAGGCAATGCTAATTCTTTGAATATTTTTTTTCCTGCTCATGGAATTATTCAGCACTAGCCGTTTGTACTTTAAACGTACAAAATATGATCAAGTACAAATAGTCCTCAAGCAATTCGGTTAACACTAGGTAAGTACTTGAATTTGCAACAAAATTCCCCATTTATTTCCTCTCGTATAAAAGCTTTTACTCATACAGTACCTATATCGTCAGATTTTAGAGCTGTGTGAACTTTAACGGCCCGTTTCTGTGACCCAGTTCTCACATTCAATTCCTGAAGCTTACGTAGACTTTACCGAGCTTATGCCTTATACATACTATATTTTTGGTCATATTATCGCGGACACCCAGTGAGTGTATGAAAAGCTCTTTTCAAAAGTCTCTCTTTGCTTGTACGTGGGATGATTACAAGCTATAATCAACAGAATGAGCATTATCAGCTAACAGCGTTTCCACTGCTGGGACGACCTGTCTGTAAGAGGGAATCTGGTCCTTTTAACCTAACAGACAGATGTGTTACTGGAGAGTTTGTTCCGCCACTTCTTCTTCCCAGCTAAAACACTAGGAAGTGGCGAAGGGCGGGCGTTTTAGGGGACTGTATCTTGTAATTTTGACGTTCAAAAAGTGCTGATTATCAGCCTAGTTTGAATAAATGACTTTTGATTATGATTCTGGAGAGGACCGTCCACGAACATTTATAACTAGCAGTAGTGGTGCTCGAATTTTTGGGATATGCGCCAGTTCCTCACGATAAGAGCAGTCAGAATCAAAATCAGAATCTTTATTTGTTATTTACATAAAGGTGTTAACATATTTGAGCGCTATGTTTTGCCGCGAAGGCATACAATTTTTAAATAAAATGTAATTAAAAAACTAAGATACTTACAAAAACTTAATAAAACAAACAATAAAGAAATTATCATTTATAAAATCTGTAACAGTATTATAACATTTTTCTATTAATAGAGAGGATAGAGCTGTCTTAAATTTTAATAGGGGTTCCCTATCCATTTGCATAAAATTTTAAGACCTAATATAACTTAGCATAATTATGTTTTTTCATAATAGAATTACGCATAACAGGTTACGCATAATTTTTTTAAGCATAATTTCTCTAACCATAATAATGATTAAGCATAATATTCTAAAGCATAATGCAAGCAAGCATGCAGCATATTAGCAATATTATTATGCCAAAACAAATTGTGCCAAAATCGTTATGCCGAAGTATATTAGGACAAAGAGCATTATGCGAAAAGAAGGGATGCCTTTAATAGGGGCAATGTTCTTATACTATCGGGTATTTTATTATAAATGTTTGAAGCCATTCTATTAGAGGCAGTGGTCATGATCTGCCTAGCCATTTCCCAACTATATTTGAGTCGGTTTCCAGTCTAACCGGATGCGACTGAATCCCAGTAATATTAAAAAATCACAGTAAAAGATTCAGATTAATTTAGCGTTTCAACCTCCTTATACTCAAAAACCTCTTTTTTAATGTGCTAACAAAAATGTTATAGTTTTGAATGGCAATGCTTTACCGCAACAAGCGTTTCAAGCGTGGTTGCAAGCTGGCAAGACTCTCGACGGATATATCCTGCTTACCCCCGACTTGTGTAGCGCGACGATACGACCTCGTTACGGAACACGTATAGTCGCGAACAAAAGTGTTGGCGACTATACGTGTTCGTGTAACTTTTTTTAACGATTTTTGCTGTGTCTAGAAATTTATTCCGAACTGACCCAGTTCCATAAACCAAAATTACTGACGTCATAGAAGGAAAGATCGTGAGATTACGTGGACTTATCCTACTGTATGGTATGGTTGTACGGATATTATGTTTGTAACTCTTTCACGGAAAAACTACTGAACGGATTTATATGAAATTTGGCATACAGATAGTTTATAACCTGTATTAACACATAGGATACTTTTTATCCCCATAGTACCTACGATCTCGTGAAACACTAACCGAACTCCACATGGGCGAATCCGCGGGCATAAGCTAATAATTAATATAAGTCTGAAATCACCAATCCGCCTAGAGCAAGCGAGATGATAAATGCTTATCTCTCTGTATTATAGGAGGCCATTGTTTTGAAGTGAGACTTCTGGTATAGTTTATCATCATCAGCCTATAATGTTCCCAGTGCTGGGACACAGGCCTCCTCTCTATTAGAGGCAGTGGGCTGTAATCCACCACACGGGCCCAGTACAAGTTGGTATATGTCACATGTCTTCGAATTTTTAGTTCTAGGACATGCCGGTTTCCTCACGATGTTTTCGTTCACCGTTTTTGAGGGCAGCGGTGATGAAATAAATTACACAAAGTAATGTGCCTGCGTGGGTTCGAACCCACCGCTTACTGCTCATAAGTCGGGGCTGCCACCACTGGGCCACCGTTGCTCTCTCGCTCTGGTATAATTCATCATCATCATCATCATTAGCCTATAATGTTCCCACTGCTGGGACACAGGCCTCCTCTCTATTAGAGGCAGTGGGCTGTAATCCACCACACGGGCCCAGTACAAGTTGGTAGATGTCACATGTCTTCGAATTTTTAGTTCTAGGACATGCCGGTTTCCTCACGATGTTTTCGTTCACCGTTTTTGAGGGCAGCGGTGATGAAATAAATTACACAAAGTAATGTGCCTGCGTGGGTTCGAACCCACCGCTTACTGCTCATAAGTCGGGGCTGCCACCACTGGGCCACCGTTGCTCTCTCGCTCTGGTATAATTAACCTTCTTAAAACAATAAACAGTAATTTAATAATAATATTTCTCAAATAACTTTGAAATGATTCCAAGAATAATTATAAACAAGGGTTTATTTTCAACTCTGTAGTTTCAACCCATAAAATATCTTTAACTGAGCCCGCCCACACAGTGCGAACTGCCAAATGCTAGACAAATTGCGATAATGTTGTTTAGTATTGATATTCTGTTTTGTAATACAATAGAAACCGTTTAGATTTTGATAAAGTTTGTTTCAAACTATACAGAACAACAGTTTTCTATTTCAGGTTGTCTTAATGTTTTATTGTATTTAACTTGATAGGTATAAATTGTCTTTTTAGTCTAGAAAAATTGGTGCTACACAAAAAAGGCCTTAAAACATATGTAGTAAATGGTATAAAAAAATCAAATATTAAAATTAAAAACAGCTCTACAGGGTGTTACGGAAAGGGTATATACATACTTAAGGGTGTGCTACAGACCATCGGACAAAAATCGGAATAGCGAAAATAATATCAGCTGTCCCATACATTTGGGTCGAATAGATATTGCAATTTTGTATGGGGCAGCAGATAATTTTTTCACTGGAAACACGTTTTATGATGAAAACTATGTTCAGTTTGATGGTCTGTAGCACTCCCTTAAGTATGTATATACCCTTTCCGTTATACCCTGTACATATTACAATCAAAATAATAAATAATAAGTCCACTTTAAGTGTGCAGTTCAAGTATAGGCGGAAAAACACAGAAATATATTAAATGTATTAAATTTGACATATCGATATAAATTTTCTGGACTAGCAGCACCACTTGGAACTGCACACTTAAAGTGATCATGCTGTATGCAGCAGAATTCCTAAGAAGTTTACGACAGACGTCAAAATCACGCCAACTGCAAAGCTAAAACTACTGCATGAAACTTTTACATGAATTTCATAACACAAAAATACTTCACATTCGCCATTGCAGTCACATAAGTCTCCAACAACATGAAAACGTTAGCATTGCAACCTCATAGCAGTTTTCATGAAAAATATTTAGTTTACAAATAAAAGCTTACTCTTGGCTGCAATAAGTTGAATTTGTAACCGACTGTCGTGCTATCGACCACTACAAAAGACAGCTAGCGTCCTTAGTAACATATACATTACAAAACATGTAATTTCAAACCTTATTCCTACTAGAAAAAAGCTCAGATTCAACTCTACCAATGCTGGTAGAAAAACCACCTCAATCCAATTCCAACCTACACCACCAATAACTACAGCTCAAAATTGAATGCTCTCTACACACACGCTCACATAGACAAACTCGTTCGATAATATAACTTGTTGCACGTCACGCCACACACACACAGACACGCCAACGCACACAGAAATGTTTACACTAGCATAAATGGATAGGACTTGTTGGCAAAAAGTATTGAGTTACGACGAAATGATAGAAAAATATATATTTCGTGAGCTCCCGGCCGGGCGGCCTTAAGGACAACTATTGAATAAATTGTTGATGTTACCTCCGAAATTTTGTGATCGGGGGAAAGGTAACGGTAACATGTTTATTTCTGAGCCGTTTCTAGGAGACATCTCAGCTTGGTTAGTGGCAAAAATAAATGACGAAATCGTTGGTTCACAGAATAGGGGTGCGGACTGGGTAAAGAAAACGACATCCTATTTTGTCCGTCAGACAGGTAATACAAAAATATTAGACACGTAGTTTTTGTTTTATCAAAATATCAAAACATTACTTAGATAAAACTCATTAAAGTTGGAGAGTGGGGGCTCACTACGTCACAAGTAGGTATAAAACTTACCTACATGTGACGTCATGCGCCATTTCAACTCAATATTATATCTCCGTAATTTTATGACCACGTGAAAAAAGAAAAATGTGACCAATACTTTTTAATAAACTACCTTACGGACAAAGAAAAAAAAATGTGATTATCCCCTATTGTTATTGGAACGAAGTTCCTTATCGCGCGTTGTGAAAGGGGGCTAGACGGAAAAAATTCTTACGAAAAGTTGTCACGACACTTTTTGCTATAGTAAGCTTTATTTCTTTAAAATAAAGTTGAAATTTCCTTAAATTACGTACAGTTGGGGTATGTAGGTATGTGAGTAAGGATAGATATTATGATTATTATTTTGAGTGACCGAACTACAAAGTACAAATTCGGTTGTGCAGTTAAGTAAGACGTATTGCTTCGAATTAAGGATTAATCTTCCTTAAATTAAATATTTTATTTTTCGCACACTAACTTAAATCTAAAATGTATTGATATTATGTACGTGAAAGGAACTTCGTTCCATCCGGGTGTCCCTTGACACCTCTCAAGTTTTTTTTTTCTTATTAAGAGTGGTTTACTCTTCGATCCTGTATAAGAACACAACATAACATCGCGCCTGTAACCCTCGAAGGGGTAGGCAGAGATGTACTCATAGTACACCCACATGTCGCCAGTTATGTTAAAGTCATGTAATATGAAGCGAGCCTATTGCCATCAACCGGGCACGAGTCAGGACTCCGTGGCTGTAAATCCGGTTTATAAAGTTAAAACTTACACAAATCTATGTAAATCTAATTTTGAGCTTGGTTTTTAGGGTTCCTTAGCCGAATGGCAAAAAACGGAACTCTTATAGAATCGTCATGTCTGTCTGTTTGTCCGTCCGTATGTCACAGCCACTTTATTCCGTCCGATACTATTAGGACTACACAGCTGACACTTGGTAGGTAGATGTATACTGTGAACTGCTTTACGATTTTTGTACAAAAAACAAAAATTGATTAAGGATATCCCCTCTCCACTCGGAACTGAAACTTAAAAAAAAACCATCATACCTATACGCGTAATGTCTTTAGATTGGTCTTTAAAAATGACTAAAACCATTTTTTTTAAAGATAGACACTTCCAAAGTGGTAAAACGTGCCCCACCCTCTAATTTATAAATAAGAAGACAAAAATTCTGAAAAAAATATTGGAATGTATAACGTAAAAAAACTTTCAACGAAAATTAGTTTGAATAAGATTTGATATTTAGTTTTTGAGATATGGGACTTTTTCACCAAACTGCAGCAGTTGTTTTTCATTAACTTACTATAAAAAACAAATTTAGTTTTGCGGTTGAGTGGAAGTTTACTAATGAATGACCGTTCAAAATATTGTTATTATATTGTTGGGGCTATGGAACCCTGTGTGCGAGTAAGACTCGCACTTGGCCCGTTTTTCAATTGGATTTTCAAAGTTTCTCACCAACTGCTACTGCAAATTGGTAAAGAACTTGAAAATCGAATTGAAACTGCTAACTCAAACTCAAAGCATTTATTTTAATTAGACCATTACAGGCACTTTTGAAAGTCAAAAAACAAATAAAAAACGTGAAGCTACAGTAGGTACCAGTCACAAGGCATAATAACTTGTGAAAGTATTGTAGTTGCCCATTCCAAAGCGTAGATCTCTATGGAGAAGAATGGGCAAGAAACACCATGGACACTCTTTTAAATCAAAATATTGTTACAAAATCTTGGTTACATCTTTCATGTTGAGAATTTCAAATATGTGAGAACGATGTAGAAGTACGGTCAGTTAAGAGCGTCCAGAGTAAAAGATTAAATCAATAATTCATAAAATACGTAAAGTAATTAAAATAAACCTGTCACACTAAATGTGGAGGTCAGATAGGAAGTCGCTCCATTAAAAATACTGGTAATCAGCTGCATAATACAAATTATGGTTCGCTTGGAAGCCGACCCCAGCATACTTGGGAAAAGGCGAGGTTAATGATGATCGTATTTTATCATCTTCATCGCTTCAACTTATATCACTTCGGCCTAAAAATACTCCTGATTTACTCTGACCTTCAACTCCTACGGTGAGATAAATTATCGCATCCATATTATTACTCAGAATCAGTAAACAATTTCGCCCACTGCAGCTTATATTAAATTCCGCGTTGAACAAAGAGTTTATACGATTCATGTTCTTTGAGAATGTAATACTATGTGTTATAGCAAAAATACAGACAAATAATCAATAATTGTATTAGCAATACAAATATAGGCTGATGATGATGATGATGTTGTATTAGCAAAATACAGATAAACGTCATCATCATCAGCTTTATAATGTTCCCACTGCTGGGACACAGGTCTCCTCTCTATGAGAGGGAGTGGCCTGTAATCCACCACGCGGGCCCAGTGCGGGTTGGTAGACGTCACATGTCTTGATTTTTTTAGTTCTAGGACATGCCAGTTTCCTCACGATGTTTTCCTTCACTATTTTTGAGGGCAGCTGTGATGAAATAAAATACACAAAGTGATACGCCTGCTTGGGTTCGAACCCACGGCTTACTGCTCGTAATTATGGGCTGCCACCACTGGGCCACCGC
Source organism: Cerastis leucographa (assembly GCA_963082945.1). Taxonomy (NCBI): domain Eukaryota; kingdom Metazoa; phylum Arthropoda; class Insecta; order Lepidoptera; family Noctuidae; genus Cerastis; species Cerastis leucographa. Next base: position 12,324,999 of record OY720372.1, on the reverse strand, counting down.
TGCATAGATAAACGTAAAATAAAAAAAAAATCGGCTTGAGTTTGTCGATCTTTGTTAGTCGGGACGGCTAATCAAAAGTCAGAAAGTCTGACAAGTTTTTTGACGAAGTAGATGTTGATAGGCTTGCGTTGGCTACATCTACCCTTATCTCAATTCATTTGGGGTCGGCGCAGCATGTCTTCTTCTTCCATACTTCTCTATTACTCGTCATCTCATCCGACACCTTTCCTGCCATATCGTCTTTCACACAGTCCATCCATCGTTTCTTTGGTCTTCCTCTTCTCTAATACCCATCTAACCCATCGACCCAGTGGTCCTCGTCCACGAAATAGTTCAAGTTAGACATGAAAATGCCTAGGTTTATAGCTAACGGGAAATGCGAACACCACCTCTGAGTTCCAACCCTTCGCTAAACACGCACTTTTTTAAATTCATATAATTTCCTCCAATAAAAGCATTCCCCTGAAACAGCATTTTCTATACATTACGTACTTATTATTATTCTAACGGTGTAAATGACTTCATATAAGCACACTTTCTCCCAAACGTGATATTATCAACCCTCCGCTATTATCACCAAAAAAGCTCGATCTACCATCTTATCCCAACCTTTCGCCACGAGGGATCAAGTGAGAATGGCCATCGTAACCGATATAAAAAGACCCCTACCTCTTAGTTTCCTTCCCCTAGGGTCAAATAAAGTACTTAGGATGGTGTGAAGCGCAGAGGTCAATAACAAATGGTAATGGGTCGGTCTGAATGACTTTGAAGGTCAGGGGACTAATTTCAGAAGGAAATGGAAAATGAGTATCGATTCCCGATGTTGAGTTTCCAAACGGGTGGAGTGCATTTTTTCTCCGCTTGTTATATTCAGTTAGTTTTAGGACAACGTCGCCTTCTCTGTCTGGCTTCCAGTCTAGCTGGATGCAGCTGAGTACCAGTATATTACATAAAGCGATTGCCTATCTGACTTCCCCAACCCAATAACTGGGTAATACGATACCCCTTGGTAAGACTGGATGTCAGACTTTTGTCTTCTGACTACTCCTAACGACTGTCAAAGATCTACAAATGACAATGCTGGGACCAACGGCTTAACACACTTTCCGAGGCACGGAGGAAACTCGGTATATAATTATGGTCACCCATCCACGTACCAACCTCGGCAAGTACTTGTTATTATTACACGTTATTATTTATTATTATTTTTAGAACATAACAATGAAACATAACAACAAGCAGCAAAGTATCGTAAAAAATGGTTATTTTAAAACGTCACTGCGTCGTGCATTTTCCGCAACTCTGCTAGCATTTTTGAAACAGAGCAAAACTGCTTTGATATTGACGAATTATTTCAAAGGAAAGAGGAAGAAATTAAGAAAAATACCAGTTTCACGTAACATAAGACGTCAGTCTTTTTTAACCGATTGTTTAACCGCTTTGGGTATAAAAGACCAGACGCGCAAAAATAGACATAGTAGATACATGGTGTACTTGTCATGTCTAACTATGCTGAGATCAGCATAAAAAGGGACTACACTTTTCCTATATGCATTGATTCATCCCAAAAATCAATACAATTGAAATCATCAGTCAGACTCATTGAACGCACTATCAGTATTATAAATTCCACTTCACCGACGTAATATTGATGAAAGCCCGCATTAATTAGGCAAAGCATTCGCCATAACTGTTGGTGCTAGGCATCAAAATTTCACAAAGGCATTTCTGACATTTGATTCACTCGTTTTGTGATTACAATCTGAGCTAGTGTATTTGTGACTGTGGGATTCCTATTTCACGGTTTAGTGTTTTTTTTTTTTACAATCGTGTTTGTTTTAATTGCTACTATATAGTTTTATTATATTACATACTAGCTGTGCCCGCTACTTCGTCCGCGTTGAATTAGATTTTTTCTAAAATAATAGTAGCCTAAGTTACTCCTTATTACATCAGCTATCGGCCAGTGAAAGTCCCGTCAAAATCGGTCCAGCCGTTCCAGAGATTAGCCAGAACAAACAGGCAGACAGACAGACGGCCGGACAGACAGACAAAAATGTAAAAAAATGATATTTTGGTATATGTACCGTATATACATTCATATGCATGTAGTAAAAGGTGGTTATTTTAATATTACAAACAGACACTTTAAGGCGCTTGTTATTACACGTTGTCATTAACGATCCTTCCCGTCCATAATAATTATAATAGCTAACACACTTTTCACTGCAGAAAGAGTGAGTGACCTTTTTAAATTGACCCCGGACATAAAAATAGTTCTCCACAAAACTATGCACATACCACAGTACGTAGCATGTTTTATATTTTTCATGAATATTGCTGGCTAGGCGCTCGGGCGCCTGCGATGATTTTTTGTGCTATTTTTATAAATATTCCAGCCGTTTTCCATAGCGTAAAGTGGCTAGCCTTAATACTGTAGCGAACTGACTTAAGTGGAAGCTAACATTTTTTGATTATGAAGATATTTAGTAAAGTATTTTAAGATTTTCTTTCTTTTACCCGAAAGGGAAAAGTGTTTACAATAGAAGGTTGTTGTCCCAATGATCTACTTGTTATCTTACGTCCAAATTGGCTCCGAAGATTTTGTTTTGTTTTTAAGCAGTTACAGGTTGTGGTCTACCAAAAATATTTAAAAGTCAAAATTAGAATATCTTCGGGGCTAAGTCACAAAAAAATGGGTCCTTTTTTCACAAAGGCATGTAGCATGCACCAGCGACTACACAGCAGATCCAGGTGGAGATGGCAGGATGAACTAAGGGCCTAGATAATTTGCAATCGTTTTCAAAACAAATCGTATTTCATCTACGAAATTCAACAAGATGGACATAAACTTCGGTAACTTAAGTCTATCCAATACGTTTTTGAATTTTACATCGCTCTAGCTGCTCCAATGACACTTTTTTCTAGGATTTCAAGGGTCTTCAAATACAACAGAATACAGGAAGATCACATTTCAATCAAAGTTCTATAAAATCCATGCCAGGATTCTGAGCTGCATTTCGATTACTTCAAAGAATATCCCAAGAGAAATTCTAGCTCGTCTTGGATTTACCAGACTAATCGGGAAGATTTCAAAGCCTTGCGCAGTGCAGGCTACGAAGTCTTTTGTATAGTTTTTATAGGGAACGAATATTACAAGGTGTCTATTCAGAAAATCAGAAATTATAGTCTACTTTTTATTCTTTCAGGAGCTCAATAAAAATGTGTTTACGCAATCCTCACAAATGATTGCTTTGGCTGGACAGGTCTACGCAAATCTGTGTGGTTATTTCTTCGGAAAACTATCTCGGGCAGTAAACTGCATGGTACTCGGTACTCATGTGACCTGACCAGAACTATGCCTGGAGTTCAGACTATACATACCTCTGAATTGGTTTCGGCCGTTTCTTCTCAGAGTAGTCAGGTACGAAACACCGGCTTCGTCCAGAAATGTGACGCGTAAAATAGTTTTAAGCCCAATTTACAGAAATAAATACGATTTATGATTTCACTTAGGAAACATGGCCAGCCCAGGAAACAAAATGAAAATCTGGTAAGACTGTAATAAAGGGACTAATCCTTATACCATGACTGAAGTCCAAATCCGCGGAAATTGAATGAACTTGGTATACCTATTTTAACACCGATAAAAGGCAAAACAAAAGAACCGTCACGTTTGGCAGCAGAAATAGTGATTAAAAATCTTCCTTCTCATTACTTTTGACTTTTACTACCGTGCCGAAATTTAAAGATTCCCAAAAACTTCTGAGTATTTTTAAGCTCAAAACTCCCCATCATTTTCACTCCAAATCATCATAAAAAGTTAAAAACACCGAAGAAACTAATAACTTCTTATTAAAACAGTCTCCCCTTAACACGTACCTCGAAATAGCAACGTTTGATCGCCAACAGGCGCTGCGCACGCGTCGATCGCTTGCGCAGAGATCGATTGATTTATACACATATCCCTTCTCACCTATACACCATAACCACCACTTTTTAAACCACTTAAAAATCTACCTTATCTCGGCCATATAAAGTTGGAAATTGAATGGTGCTGGTCTTCTTCCAGAATCAGGTATAAATTCACAGGCCATCTTTATGAGAGTAGGTAGAGTTGTGAAATCGGGACATGGCCACGTGCCATAGACCAGAGACCAGACGCTTTACGTAATGTTGCTCATTTAAATTTTGGGGAAGTTTTACTGGGTTTTCCAGCCTCTTTGTGTTTGTTGCTAAAAATAAAGGTTACTTGCGTAAGTAAAAATGTAGCAATCTAACAAAGAAAACTTTTGGGTGAGGTATTTTGAAAATAAAAATGTGACATACGTACCAATTTGTGGTACTGTATGGATTAGAATGCTGGGCAGTGAAGGAGACCGATGAAAAAAGATTGCATTATGCAGAGATGATACGGCGAGCCTATTGCCATCAATCGGCAACAAATCCAGACTGGCTGGGCTGCAACTGAGAAATTCGTGACGGAAATACTCAATAGCATTTTGCTGGATCTGGAAAACATACCCAAAATATTATGCTCAGCCGCATTGCTTGCGCCCACTAGAGCTTCCGAGGCAGTCTGCCCCTTCCTTCCTGTTGAGCAATGATTCAGAAAAGGGAACCACGGCACGGTTAGCGCAGTGGCTGAGCGATCGACTGTTGCGCTGCATGTCGCGGGTTCGATCCCCGTACGAAACAAATATTTGTAAGGCCTACAGATCCGGGTCTGGCTGTTTGTGTACGTGAGTTTTAATGTTTGTAAACGCACCCATGATACAGGAGAAATTCCTAGTGTGGGGTAAGTTTTTTTTTAACAAAAACAAATACAAAACCCAATTTCCAAATCCCAACCGCTCCAAAGTAGGTACTTACTAATAAAAAATAAACTGCTACATAAATCAATCGCGACAGAAATTACCTAGTTACCACAACTTCAACAAAATTCTTACTTAAACAGAAAAAAATGCAAAAGTAATTCGCGTTTCCAACAAAACGCCGATTTTTAACAAGCTTTGCTTAGGGCTCGGGGATTCAAGCTCTTGACTTAAGAACTGACAACCCCTACACGATGAAAAACCAACCATAACCTCCCAAAGATACGGTAGACTTTCAACTAACCCAAAATCCACGACGAACGCTTACCATAAAGAAAACGACGGAAATAAAGAAAAACGCACATTATTTTTTGTAGCAATAAAGTTTAAATTTCAATAGACTATGTAAATTTTCTTATTTTTTTTTAAATAAGGCCTGTGTTATTGGTGTAGAAGAGTGTAGTATAAGAGGAGCTCATTGTTTTGAGTGTGCCGGGTTCCATTTCAACGATTTCTCCACCCTATTCTGTCAGCACTAGAGTCTGTATTGCTTTGTGTTACTTATTATTGATTACTGATACTATAATATAGCTCGGGATCTCACGACTTGATTCAAGTTTACTGGGTCATTCCACTCGCTAGGCAAGTATACTGTACAAGTACTTGCTTGAACAATGATTGCTTAGGCTTTTAGAGCTAAAAGTCGTTCTCAATATAAGACTGCTCTTTTCAGTTCCGAATAGAGATTTTTATGGATTTCTTTAAAGGTATACTTATAATAATAATAAACGACAACAGTCCTGCCTGTATGTCTATGACTATTTAAAAAATGAGTTTGAATCTTGGATTGGTAAATTTTGGCTGATAGGTAGACCTTGATCTGGATTCAAACTCCTGGAGCAAAAACAAAGGACATAAACACTTTTTCACAAGTTTGACTGCTGAGCATGAAGTTTCGGGTTCGATTCCCAGGTAAGGCAAAGTGTTATTGAGTTATCAAGAATTTCTCCGCCGGATTTGTATCCGATTGATGGCAATTGGCTCGTAGCCTATGACATGGAGCTTAAACATAACTGGAGAATGGTGGGTGTATTACTAGGTTTACTTTTGCCTAAACTTTAGAGGATTACGGGCGTGACGTATTATGTTATATTGTGTTATGTTCTGACTTCCGTGGAATCATATCTAAACTCCCCGGACGAAATCGCGGGAACAAACTAGTCTACTAAGAGCCAAGAAGGTTTTTCCTTGACCTTACAGCTAACTTTACTCAAGCAATCCATACTTCCATACTAGTATTATAAATGCGAAAGTCACTCTGTTTGTTTGTATGGCTGATCGGATCTTAATGAAATTTGGCAAGAAGATAGATTTCAACCTGGGGAAGGACATAGGCTATGTATCATCACGCTACAACCAATAGGAGTGGAGCAGCAATGAAAAATGTTGCGAAAACGGGGAAATGTGACGCAGACGCAGTTGCGCGGGACAGCTAGTGTTATACAGGGTGTAAATCACCTCATCACGAAGCCGTCAACCAAGCATTCTGTACATGAAACTAAGTAACTTTACGCAAAAATTATTGCTGGGAAATGACTTTTTTTTGGGGGGTGTGAAAATCATGTTTTGTGGTAGAACTCAATGTAACGCACTCAAAACATTGTGCTGATGGACGGATTGAATAGTACGGGGGTCGTGGAGGTGTTTAAAGTAAAAATCTTACATTAAAAACTTGTATTAAAAAAAAAATACTTGTCAAAAAGTTGGAACTTTGACCCCTAATATCTCCGTAACTAGAAGGTTCCCAGGTATAGTGTAGAACAAAAAAATGATCGCAATGACAGGGAGAACCAGTGCCTTTCGGCTTCGTTAAGAGGTGTTTTACACCCTTTATAAATCTTGGAGACACAACTGAAGCAATTTTTTCTTTACTTAGCTCTCAATAAGAGTGGTCAAATCGGTTCTATTTTGGACGCGTAGTAATAGTACCTCATATGTAGTTCTAATGTCAGAGGAAAGGGCAGGTCACTGGATCAACTTTCCCAGATTCACAGTACCTAGACTATCTACGCTTATGGCGTCTCTCTTTCCTATAATAGTTCGGGCAATGTCTTGTTCTTAAACAGCACTCCAATTGCGTAACACACTTTTTATCTAAAGAGCTTCTATGGATGGTAATTTCAGCATTGCTTCATAGTATTTTATTAACGTGTGTGAAAATTCGTCTGTCATGACATGTCCTGGGTTATTGATTTGTTATCTCGGTATTGTATTCCTCCAAGCACACGTAACCATATGCATGGTTAAGTTTAGTTATTTTCCATAAAAAGTTGCAATACAGACAGTTTTAAATCAACATTCAGTCCCTTTACAAAACCAGAAGGCCTATACAAAATATGGCAATCGTTTTCAAAGAGTTTCGTATCAAATCAAATCAAAATCAAATCAAATCAAAATCATTTATTTCAAGTAAGCCAATTACAGGCACTTTTGAATAGTCAAACAACAATAAAAATGAAGCTACAGTCCCAGTCACAAGACATAATAACTGTGAAAGTACTGTCGTTGCCCATTCCAAAGCGTAGATCTCTATGGAGAAGAATGGGCAAGAAACTCCATGGACACTCTTTTAAATCAGAATCTTGTTACAAAAACCTTGGTTACATCATTCATGTTGAGATGGTACATTATGTGAGAACGATGTAGCAAGACGTGCACGTTAAAAGTGTCCATAGTAAATAAAAAGACAATTAAAAAATAAAATAATTAGTTCGAAATAAGCCGTGGCAACTAAGAGAGAGTATTTTGGTATATAACTAGCTTGTTTCAATCTAATGTAATATTGACTTTTCCATTATCAATTAACGATAAATAAAATGTAATTATATCTCTCAAATTATGATAAAGAAAATAAAAGTAGGTAAAGTACAACCAGTTTTAGTTTGCAGTCCAAGGTGTCGCTGTCTGTCAAGAAATAATGTAATAATACGCCAATTTTTTTACATTTAATTTAGTTCTCCTATTTTAGGACCTTCAAAAAGGTCAGATTTTATTATGTGGATAAACCAACAAGATTACATTCATCTAAGAACGTAGTGTTCTGAACTGTCTGCTTACCCCAATGGTAAAAGTTATGAGTATATTCGGCATGGCAATTTATAAGTGTTCCATATAGCTCTGAGAATATCTTGCAAGATATACTTAGATATGAAATCGTGATAGGTTAATAGATTAATTTGAGCTATTAATAATTTCCTACTGTGCTTAGTTCCTTTCACCGTTGCAACTGTTATTAACACAAGTCTTTGCTTTTGGGTGACTTCCCATATAAGGTGGTCTGGGTCTGGAGTACTTCTCTTTTTAGAGGGCTAATTTTGGTGATTCACGTAAAGGAAATAGGTTGTCGAACAATGACTGCAGCAGTACGTTTAAAGGGATCTGCGAATGCTTTTGCTTCGTCTTTCAGGATTCAACAATATTCATTTAATTATCTAGGTTATATACAAATCTATGTGAAAAAATTCATCAACTCCCGTTCAGCCGCTTGGACGTGAATAGGTGTCAGACTGAGTTACTTTTGCATTTATCGTATTAGTATTCGGGAAATTATAAATCATCATCATCATCTGCCTAGCCTTTTCCCAAACAATCTTTGGATCGGCTTCCAGTCTAACCGGATGCAGCTGAGTAGGTACCAGTATTTTACATGAAGCGACTGCCTATCTGACCTCAACAACCCAGTAACTGATTAATACGATACCCCTTGGTAAGACTGGATGTCAGACAGTTTTTTGGCTTCTGACTTTAACCGCCCGTAAAATTCACCCTGAGAAAAATTCCAAGACTTCGCATTACAAGCCAAATTTTATTGACCAAACATCGTACGCAAAAACCCTTAAAAAAAAAAAACAAAAAACTACAATTTCCCTCAAAACCATTATAATAAAAAAAAACACGAGTCTATTGTTTTAATTTTCGACACTAAATGGCCGGATACTCTAGAAGGCTTAAATTATTAGAGCGAGTACAATGGCTAGGATGGCGGGGTCGTTGGCCGGGTCATGGGGTCACATGGCTGGCCAAAGGGGTCACCATTGTTTTATGGGACTTTTTATTCCAACGCCTCTTTGTGGTGGTTTATGAATGGTCAGTTGGAGTGCAGTGCTGATTATTTTGTTTAGTGAAACCGTTTAGGGGAATGAAAAAAAAAACCACGAAGATTTAGACTGATTTACTTAAGTACTGGAAAAATTACAACTAAATATGCTTCGGTTAATTATACCACATCTAATTATCACGGTACAATAAAATCATCCCATCATTGTTTTTTTTTTGTTTTGTTATAATGTCACTTTATCTACGCCTCTGGATTGGATAATTTTAAGCAAGGATCGAAGTGATAATTATGTTAATAATAAAAAAAACATTATCAATGTTAATAACACGTTTATCCAAACGTGATTTGCCGCTTTCATACGTATCCAAACGAGTTAAGTGTCAAATACAAAAAGTTATCCGATAGTAAAGTTAATATGAAAATTGACAAAGAAAATAATTGACTTGTGAAGTTCGGACCCAGCTTTTAAGGAAGTAATCGTTATTTGTATTATTATATCACACCTTCATAGATCATAATAAATTATACATGCATATTGCATCGACACTATTCAATGACACATTGTACAATATACAGTCAGTGATATAATGTATTACTCTTTAGTAGAATTTACCAGGAACACTGTTCAGGTGGCGTACCATGACGTCTTAAAACATTATCGTTCCATTCTTATTCCAGAGTGAAAAAGAGATGGAGCTATGTATAGCTCCGTCTCTTTTAGAGCTAGATGACCTGTAGGTCATCTAGCTCCATCTCTTTCTCACTCTGGAATAGGAATGGAACAATAATGTTTTAAGCGTCATAGTAACCCCCTAGGAATCCCTGGTTGGTCTAGCGGTCGCAGGACTGTACAGCAAGGGTCGGATCTCGACGTCAAGCCGGTTCATCGGGTTTATTAACTACTAATGTAGGTATTAGTCTGCTAGGAGTCAGTAGGAGTATGGATTTATAAGCGTCCGGTTATTGGCAATAGGCTGCCCCCTATAAAGGTAAGGTCAAAACGAGTAGACCAGCCTAAGGACTGGCTGCTGATGCCAAATCGAAGTGGCTACTGAAAACTCGTGCTGTGCTGTGATCCCTCATCTAAACATCAATACAAATAAATTAAAATTGAAGTGTCTGTTTGTTATATTAAAATAACTGCGTGCATATGAATGTATATACGGAAAATTAACGTACACCAGACAAAAATAGTAAAAAAAAAAAATTGTCTGTCTGTTTGTTCCGCCTAATCTCTAGAACGGCTGGACCGATTTGGACGAGACTTTCACTGGCAGATAACTGATGTAATAAGGAGTAACTTAGGCTATTTTAGAAAAAATATAAATCCACGCGGACGAAGTCGCGGGCACAGCTAGTTTAACATTAGTGAACCATTTGCAACACAACACCTAGATCGAAAAATATGCCGTTATCACTACCAATGCAAGCAAGTAAAACAATGCTTAGTATGCACCGCGTCTGCTGCTTACAAATGTAATCGTATGGGTGTTCTGTGAGTATGTTATCGTAAACATGACACACATAACGCCCATGGTGGTCCTATGGGGAATATAAAATAGTTCTAATATAAAAGTACATACTTGAAAAAGAAATAATTTAGGTTCCCATAAGGCCTTTTAGTCCTAATAGAGTCTAAAAAGGAAGAGGAATAGTTCAAACGAACTTTTGAAGTGTAATGGAAATAACCCAAAAAGAGGTCATTGAAATCATCGTCGTACATAACTTTGAATATTAGAACAATCTGACTTGAAACAGGCAAAGGGAACAAACTGGACTGGATCGAAAGGAGGACAGGTGTAGGGGCGCAGCGAGTAGACTTTGTCCAGCAGTGGACTGCGAAAGGCCGAGTTGATTGATAGACGAAACCATCAAAAGAAATGAATTTTCTTTTCCATAATTCCACTACACTTTGTTTTTTTCAACTACGCTACTTTGGTCCAAAATACAAGACGCAACAAGTATTTCATACTATTACACAAGACCGAAACCACGAACTAAAACTAGTTCTATAATATACCGACGAACCGAAATAGCATTAAATTGAATTGAGCCACAACTCGTCTCCTTCAATTGACTATAACAACCAATTTGATAAACGGCTGATAACTGGATTCATTTTATACTATTTCCATTTTAAGAGCATCAAGCCAAGCAATACTTGCTCAAGCGAATTGCACAACCGCGGAAATCTCAAACTGCCCGCATAGTGTACGTATTTATACCACAGATGTTCAATACTTCAAAATGTCGGCCGATTCCCATCATGATTTTATATTTAAAATCGTGCCAGTTGCCAAAACCTTTTGTTAATTTCGGCGTGGTTTACGAGCGCTAGTAAAAATCCGCCATGTTGGCATCGCTTTATCGCGAGATGGCGGCCTGATGTCAAAAAAGGCGCGAAAACGAAGAAAATGGCCGACCGCGATCGTTATTTTTTAATAGTCTGTTTGTTGGCTATTAATTTTGTGGCGATTCTTGATGAAATAGCTTTGGTTTTGGTGCTTCGAAATGTAATTAGTTGATCTGGTATGTGTAGATAATATTTTGAAGTTTTTTACTTATAACTCAAATTCAAAGCATTTATTTGCTTCGTTGGTCGACTGCTCGCAATCGGGACTACTGAGCATGAGGGTTCCCGGGTCTGGCAAATTGTGATTGGGTTTTGCCATCAGAATTTTCTCTTTAGCAGCTACGGAATCTGAATTTGTGCCCGGTTGATGGCGATAGGCTCGCCAAAAACAACATAACATCAACGCAGAGGTGTACCTATAGTACAACCACATTTCACCAGTTATATTTAAGCTCCATGTCCGTATTACATGCCCGTACCTCGGAAAGCACGTTAAGCCGTTGGTCCCGGCTGTCATTTGTTGATCTTTGACAGTCGTTACGAGTAGTCAGAAGCCAAAAGTCTGACATCCAGTTTTACCAAGGGGTATCGTATTACACAGTTACTGGGATGTGCAGGTCAGATAGGCAGTCGCTTCATGTAAAATACTGGTACTCAGCTGCATCCAGTTAGACTGGAAGCCGACCCCAAGATAGTTTGAAAAATCATGCCTAGCATGATGATGATGTCCCCTATTACATAGGGCTTATTACTTTCGAAAGGTCAATAAATCAGTCAATAAAAAATAAAAACATTAAACTTGCCCGTTCCAAAGGTTCGATCTCCATGAAGAATAAATCCTTCTGCTTTCAAAGTTAGGTTAGGTGTATTAAAACAATCTCCAATCACACTTCAAGCGTATCACTAAACATCTTTACATATGAATTAGCGTGCCCATACAATTTGACGAAGTAATTTGAGTAACAAACAAAGGGCGGAAGGTATTTAGCGAGATCTTAAAGAATTTACATGCAAATTTCAAATTCTTGGAAACTTTGCAAATTAAGTGCTTCCCCTAACTTTTCGCACCTTTGCGCGTCACCCTTAAACTCGCTCCGCTACGCATCATTTAGAAGACAATGCATATAAAATGTACTGTCTAGAAGATACGATGTATAAAATTATTGAAACATAACAATCATGCTACTTGGTTTACAACGGTGCATGTTTTTGACACTTGGTTGACATTGACAGCATTTATAATACGAAACTATATATGGAAAATGTAGTAAAAATCAAGATGGCTGCGCTAATTCTAATTTATATCCGGAACCTAAAGAAAATATCCATGTGCAAATTATACATTTGATCTCTAATTTGAGTATGACCCAAAATGTTGCAACGATAAGAAATAATAATAAATTATCCGTTTGTGTCGAACGAAGTTTAAGGTATTACGTACCAACTAAGCTCCAAATAGCTTGGAAGTTGTGTTTACATCGATAGTGCAAATGGTAGGGATCGAACTCACGACTTCTCGTTTGCTCGTTGTCCGCCCCAAACGAGCCGATTACACTTCGCAAAACACTATAATCAGCCTATAAGGTTCCCACAGCTGGGACCCAGGCCTCCTCTCTATCTGGGGTCATGGGACATAATCAACCAGGCCGGTTTCATGCGGGTTAGTCAATAATGAACTATTATTTAACAATAAAACTACTTCTTTTTATTTTTGGCAGTTTTGACATTTGATGCCGTTTGCTAGAGAATCGGAAGACGCGTTCTTTCAACCAATCAGAAACAAAGCTACGTCTCTATCTTATTTGAAGTAAACACAAATTATTAAATTATTGTACCATTTTTTTTTTAGCTTGCTTTGTCCTACTCCTGGGCAAAGGCGGGAGGCCTTTCCAATCCTTTTGTACCATTACTTAGGTATAATTATGCAGTTTTATCACTCTCCTGTAAAGTGAGAACTTAAACGGTGTTATGTAATTTAACATTTACCTTCAATTTGAATCATTTTCACTTTGACCTGGCATTTATAAGGCTCATTAATTTCCCTATTCATAATGCCAACATATAACACTACCCTGTAGAAGTTTCGTACTACGCACAAAATACTCGACTCCGTTCACCAAAATCAAAATGTCAACGTAAATGCCGTACGGATCCCCAAAGGATCATTAAAAAGAATTTGGTAGATTTTATCGCAAATTAAATAGCTCCTAAATGTCAGAAATAAGGTCGGGAATCACAAATGCCAGTGCAAATGCTAGGTTGCGACATTTTCGTTCATGATCCGATCGTAGTACGGTTGGGTGGTCACCCCAAGTTGGTGCCGATCACTTGCGTGTTTTAAATGTATTGCTGGAAAGAACGTTGGTGCGGGCACGTCGATGGTCTACTGAAAGGTAATGATAAGGATGATAGTTTTTATTGACATATTGTATTGTATATTGCATCTATTATTATATAAGAAATTGTGACTAAATAATTTATACTTGTTTATGTGCCGTCTTAATTTATTTATATATTTATTATTAGCCTTTAGTGATTGGAATGAATTGTGACATTTACCTTTTATTTTTTTAATTTTGTTAATTGACGTTTCGATTACCTACTTCATATTTTGTATGCCTTCTGGCGGGACATAGTATGGACCAACATTTATTTATAACATCTGTATATTTTTACCCTATGTTCACAAAATGATTAAATGAATTTGAATTTGAAAGGTCATGACAACTAAGAATTTGTTTTTACATCATCATTTGCCCCGGTATGACCGAACTATGTTGGTTTTGGATTCCTGTCTGACCGAGTGCAACTGAATACCATTAGGTATTTTACGCGGAACAACTGACTATCTGAACTCCATGACTCAGTAAATTCAACCCTGTCAGGACAAATCGTTGCAAGCCGGGTTACGTTGTTTTGTGGGACTACAAATTAAAATAATCTACGCGATGTTAGCTTGGTACGGGTTCGACCTACAGTTCAATAACAGTTTCCATTAACAAAATAAGTCAATATTACACTTCACTGTAACCCGAAATTCGGACAAATGGTTTGGCTAAACGCTGTAATCTAGCTAGATTGCAGCGTTTTAGCGTGACAGTTAGAAAGTTGCAGGCGCGGCAGTGAGGCGTGCGCACTTCAATATAGCGGTTTTACGACTTTGTATTGTTTTACCTTGCAAATAAGTACCTACTAGAAAACTTACAGAGTAGTACGAGTGTTAATCTGTACAATGTCTACTATCTACAATATCTTGAATACATGTATTTTTATTTTTGGTATGAGGCAATTTAAACGAATACCCTTACTGGATTAAATTAAGATGTTTTAAACGGTTCTCTATTGTGTCACCAAACTTTTTTATCCATAATTTAATGTGCCTTAACTTTTTTTGTCCTAATCATCATTTGTCCGAATGATAATTTACCCGAACTTAATATCACATAATATCACACGCCATAAAATTAAAATCCCTAAATATAATATGTCCTAAATCTGTTTGTCATAAATATTACAATCAATAATATTCAAAATACATAAAAATGTTTTCAATAAAGTTATAAGTCCTAATGCAAGCAAGCATGCAGCAGGCATGCAGCATACAGCATTCAAGCAAGCACGCAGCATGCAACATGCAGGCATGCAACATGCAGCAGACATGGTTTCTGTCACGGCTCCGGCGCTGCGGGGCTCCTGCGGTCCCAGGCGAGTTTATCGTCGCAGATGGGTTTAACGCTCACCACCGCAGCTTCGGCTTGCTGGCCGGCAAGCCGGCCAGCCTCAGCCGCGGCGGCGCGTGTTACAACCACCTGCTCCTCAACTCGCGGGCCGCCTCGCCCCTCCGCGCCTACGCGATTTTAAATTACACTCTAGGGGTAGAAGCAGACAAGACTGCGTGGAGTCGGATTTACAGCGTTTCGTTTCTGTCACTGAAACCTAATTATTAGCAAATGTTTTAAGACTAAAAAAAATATTATAAATAAACATTCGGAATAATACACATTATTTAACACAATACTTAGGAATATGAATTTAGGTAATATAAAATTTGGAGATTCAATTATTATAGTACTCGATATTATGACAGAATACTTTTAGAACTAAAGATAATTATGTTAAACAAAATTTCGGGATTTTTAACATTATGGTTACTGAAGTTTATAACAAACGTGTTATGGATAATAATTTTCGGACAAACAATTTTAGGAGAAGTAAGGGAGTACCGTTTTAAACTCATTTTTCTCAAATTGACGTTTTACAGATTTCAGTTTTTTTCCCCGACAGGGTCGCAGTTACTGAGTAATTAAATAGATCTTTTCCCTGACGGCCTTGCCTCGCAGGCCTTTGACTGCCTTGCTACTTACAATGACAACATCAAGATATTCATAACGTTTAGTTTCGAAGAGCCAAAGGCTTGTGAGACGCTAGCAAGCGCAAACTTAGCCTGTGCATTTCCTGTTAAAAGTGGACGGAGCTAAGATTAACCAAGGTATATTAACATCACGTCTGTATGTTATGTGTAAGTCCCATGCATATAGGGGCGAGCCTATTGCCATCAAACGGGCACAAATCCAGACTCCGTGGCTGCTACTGAGAAATTGCTGATGGAAAAACCCAATAACACTTTGCCCGGCCTGGGAATCAAACCCAAAATCTCATTTTCCGATTACCAAACAATTACCGAGCAAGACGCTAGCGAAGCCGTGGCATAAGCTAGTACTGCAGACTATGTTACTGATATCAAGCCTATGTCCCATTTAAATAAACAACATCAAAAAGTAATTAGTGATACTATTTGCAAAATTAATGTTGTTGTGTTCGTATTAATTGTTTCTGCTACCATTTTGAGAATATTATTCAATGAATGAGCTATTTATAATTCTGTAGAGGCACGAGGAGGTCTGTATAAGGGAACGGGAAACGGTGTCAATTGTAGATATGATCGTACTCTGATATATTGTCTGTTGAACTTATACAAAGGTACCACCTTATTCACTCATGTACCAACTAGATAATCCCGTTCTTCTTTTTTGGCAGATTCCACAAATAAAACTTGACTAAACTGACTTTCTTGCGATCAGTACATATTAATGGCGCGAAAGCAGTGTCAATATCAACATTAGAACACTGTCGTTTCTATAGTAAAATTCACCCATAGAGCTTTGCTCACTACCAGATCAATAATGTTAGTATTTTTAGAAAACCTTCATCATCATCAGCCTATAATGTTCCTACTACTGGGACACAGGCCTATTCACTATGAGAGGGAGTGGGCTGTAATCCACCACGCGGGCCCAGTGCGGGTTGGTAGATGTCACATGTCTTCGAATTTTTGGTGCTAGGACATGCAGGTTTCCTCACGATGGTTTCCTTCACCGTTTTGCAGGGAAATAGAAAAACTTAGAAAACCTAAATAGTCGGTTATCCAAAACTTAGATAAAATTTCAAGAAAGAAAGAACTGTTCCTTTCTTTCTGAAATGTTATCTAAGGTTTGGAGATCAGAAAGGTCAGGTTTAATGTAAACGTAACCAGCATGATAGCGGCACCAGATATACAACGATCGCAGCGTATGGCGTTCTATATTTTTGCGTATTCTCATGAAAAATAGCGTGCAATTATGAACGTAGATATCGTGTTGCCTTATATAGTATCCAAGTTATTCGAAAGGTACAGTTGCTAACAAACTCGAGATCTAATTTGTTTTTCCAAAATCCTTAAGATCAGAGTTTGGTCTACTGTTTGACCTCATCAATCATTGCATAAACATATTTATCTTTTGTATCAATATACTTATTCCTTCTTATTATAGAACCTTGGCGTAGCAACCTTGACCTTCGGCCTTGGAGTTGCTACGCCATTACATTATGTCATTTACATAACATTTACGTAATCAGATCTGTACATTCAACTTACTAGACTCGCCAGTTTGTGAATGTGGGAACTTTTTGTGGGTGAAGTATACATTTTATATACGAGTATACCTCAGATTTTTGCACTGCTTAGATCTCTCCCCGACCTTCACTCGAGCCAGCCTGTGATGCTGTGCCAGTAGTTTTAAATCAGCCCCTATATAATGATACTATTCAGATCCAGCCTGCCCCCAGCGACGCCCTAAGCCGAGGCTCGTTACCCGAGAAGAAGATGGACTGAGACGTGGCTGTAAAAGACTTATCAGGAAGTTTCTAGAGACGAGATCTAAGTAAAAGCAGAAGACAAGTGAGGAGAAATTGTAACCCTGATAGAAGAGAGAGATATACAAAGAGTTAAGAGGGTCCCGCCTCGAAAAGAACACCTCGATACATGAACAAAAATCAATTATATTTCCTTTAATGCCAATGGAAGTAAGGTTTGCCAACGGGCAATGAAGCACAGCATACTTAAAGTAAAACTTACGAATCAAATTGGGAACACCACACTACAGAACTCAAATTACTGACGTAGCTCATAAAGCTGACAGACTCAAATGGGACTGGGCAGGCCATGTCTGCTGTGCAAAGCTCGCATATCACAAAACTGGGGCGCTGAGACAGCTAGACGGAGTCGCGGCAGACCGAGGAGAAGATGGCGGGACGCCTAGAGAAGAGGCGCAATATCGAGAAAAGAGGAATGAATGGGGGGATGTGCCAAGGAGTGGGACAACTCAGACAAACAAAAAGTAAAAAACCAGCCAAGTGCGAGTCGGACTCGCGCGCGAAGGGTTCCGTACCATTATTTATCGAAACGAGCAAAAAAATCACTTTATTTTATTCTGTTTCTATTTATTCTATTAGTATTTGTTCTTATAGCGGAAAAAGAAATAATTATTCAGTAGAAATTTCAACTGGCTAACTATCACGGTTCATGAGATACAGCCTGGTGACAGACGGACAGTGAAGTCTTAGTAATAGACAAACATACCCTAAAAAGATGAAGTAAAATAATGGGTTTACGACAAATTGACGCACATGCCAACTTTTTTACAGCTCTTTAAAAACGTCACGTGCCTGCCCCGCTTTCGCTCCCGTATGTTTCCGCACACACTGCCTATTGTTTTAAACCGTTATTTATTGCGAAGTTTAGCATAATACTCAGTTTATTAGGGGCCGGCCAGAGGGGATCTTTTTGTTTTTAGCGAAATATTCATGAATCATTTGCAAGATGTTTCGTTAACGAACTTATTGAATCATTAAGTTGTTGTTGAGAAATTGATCGTATTGATTAATACAAGAGAATTGCTTTTCTAATACCGTGGATTTTACTTCCAAGTTTGCTTTATCCAATTTAATTCTTCAGTGTCCAGTCAAAACTTTCAATAATAACAAGTGAATTTTCATAACTTTTTTGGATAGAGCTACATATTTTTCTCCATTATTTATTAAGTAGCCGTGACAGGCCAAAGAAACGCTGGCGTGACGATCTTGATTCGTTCTTAAAGGATTGGTCGGAAAAAACGGACTTTAAGGAAAGTTGGAAAGCCATGGGGGAGGCCTTTGCCTAGCAGTGGGACATCATCATCATCATCATCAGCCTGTACTCGTCCACTGCTGGACATAGGCCTCTCTCATGAAACGCCACTGAGCACGATCCTCGGCCACTCTCATCCAGCCCTTGCCAGCCGCCTTGCGAAGATCATCGCTTCACCGCGGACAGTGACCAGTGGTCAGTGACCGAGGACAGTGGGACATGTAAGCAGGTTGTAATAAAAAAATGTTACGTGTCACAATGTTAGTTACAATACTCCTCCGAATCGGCTGAACCGATTTGTATGAAACTTTGTGCGCATATCGGGTACGTCTGTGAATTGGCCATCATCTATTATTCACAAGGTCGGTGCGACGTGTCTTCAACTTTCATACTCCTCTATTACTTGTCATCTCCGTAGTCTAGTCACATCCTTCCCAGCCATAACATCTTTCACATATTCCATCCACAGAACAGTCTTATAGCCATCCATATTCACACTCAAAACACTTCTTCATCAAGAGAACTGATGGTGATAATAATTTTATTAAGAGCGTTTATTCCTTACCGCTTTTCATACAAACTTTCAAGTAGTTTTTTTCCGAAATGACTGAACCGATTTAAATGAAACTTTATACGCATAAGCAGGATACATATATCTAAAAAGTTACTAAAAAATATTTTCAAAATGTGTTTTAAAACACCAAGAGATAATTGGAATTTTCTGTTTCTATAGAAAATTTAAATTTGGTCTAATTTAACTGTAACACTATTTTTCGAAAATGTTTTTTAGTAACTTTTTAGATCTGTGTATCCTGGTTATGTGTATAAAGTTTCATTTAAATCGGTTCAGTCATTTCGGAAAAAAACTACTTGAAAGTTTGTATGAAAAGCGTTAAGGAATAAACGCTCTTAATGATGATATAGCTACATTTTTTTGAACTACATAGGTTACATTATTACCCTTTTATCACTAAACTATATCGACACTCGACACACGACACTGATTTATATCCATTTACAACATTACAAGATTAAAAAACCGGCCAAGTGCGAGTCGGACTCGCGCACGAAGGGTTCCGTACCATTATTTATAAAAACGAGCAAAAAAATCACTTTTATGTAAGGAAAACACCCTTACATAAAAGTGATTTTTTGACTCGTTATTAGTATTTGTTTTTTTAGCGGCAACAGAAATACATAATCTGTAGAAATTTCAATTGGCTAACTATCACGGTCCATGAGATACAGCCTGGTGAAGTGGTGACAGACGGACGGACGGACAGCGAAGTCTCAGTAATAGGGTCCCGTTTTACCCTTTGGGTACGGAACCCTAAAAACGTGATAGTTGTCCTGCCGGTGTACAAAGCACCTTCCAAGTCCATTCAACTTTACCTACATTTTAAATCAGCGGCATACATTGACATATTATATTTGCAAAACTACAATTTATAAGAACAAAGAAAAAAATGTTTTCTTTTATTCATACACTTTGAGTATGCACATAAAAGTTGGAAATTATGTAAATAATATGGAGTAATGTATGGAAATTAGCTCTCAAACCAATCGTTCGGTGTTGAATTCCTAATCTGTTGCTTTGAGGTATAATAATATCTTATTTTGTAATACCCTTAAATTATGGACGGGAGAGTTAAGGATCATTTATAATCATCAAAATATTTATCAGCCCTTAAACGTTTAGGTTATGGTAGTCTGACGAACAGTCTTATCTTATATTGGTTATTATTATACAAGGTGTTGTTTTGCATCCTCGTCAAATTCAAGTAGGTAACTATGCTAATGATTCTCGTCCCGAATCAATAATAAAATGGATAGGTATTTTTTATTTTTTCCTTATTTACGGAAATCGGTAAGTGTGAACCACCCGTGTTTTAAACGCGGGTCTTCTGATTCTCGCCCTATAACTGCGCTTCTACACATACAAACAATCTGATACGTTTATTCGATAATTTCTCTTTCCCTTAACCACGTTAAGGGGTTATTCTGAAATACTGACAAACTCAAACAACCAAAAATCTCAGCGTTTTTTAATAATTAACTAGGTACCCTATTTTGAATTCATTATTGATGTGTTTTGTGACTACCTCCTGAATTCTGACGAGTTTGCAAAAGAACAACTTGTATATTATTTAGCTTCTTCTTAGCGTGTCGAATTCGGTTGTATCCGGTAAACTGGATGCTGATCTCAGCATAGTTGATGTTGATGACGAGGTACGTCTCTTGCACCAATGCTATCCCAGTCTTTCTTCTAACTCTAGCCAACTCATCATTTGTTTCGCATACCTTTTATTTTTATACACATCTATACATTTGCATTGATGATTTGAAAATGTCCAATTCTTTAGGGATCGTTGCTTTTCAGCATGTTCCATAAATTCTTTCTTTTCAAAACAATCTTAGGATTCTAGAGAAGACCATACCGTATATTTTAATAAAATTCTCCTGGTCTACGTACTCCATTTCGCCGACATATTGCAGCTCTGAATCTTCATTTGTATATTCAAATGATATAATATTTGCATGCACTCTGCTCTCGTTATATCTTCATGAAAAGGAGCTACTATACTTGTAAATAAGGCTACGTTTTAAAGTGAAAAAGCTGCAGATTGATCATAATTTAATCATAAAAATGATCTCCTTGCATAAGAATTTGGTTGACGACGAATCGGTCTTGCAATACTGCTATCTACAACCTTAAAGCGAATAGGTTCCGCAGAAACTCGTCTACCCAAAGCTGAGCCTTTACAGGCGCTGTACGTACCCAAGGGGATCCCCTTGTAATATTTTAAGATGAAACGATGCTCCATACAGGTCCAGATAGTGACTACCGGGGCGATTTTAGTGACTCAAGAATCCCACAGTCCCGAGTTTTATCCCCAAGGTCCGAACGAATTGTAAAGGATCCCCCCTGAAAATAAAAATATTTCTGTAGCAACTACTAATAGAAATATTTCCATAGAACTACTACAAAAGAAATCCATAAATAATCAATATAAATTACTTAATTATTTTTTTGTCCAAGTTTTTTTGGTTGTGTGTAATCCGCTATAATAAGGCTAGAATCAGAGGGGCCGTGTTTGAAACACGGGTGGTTCATACTAATCGATTTCCCATTTTATTATTGATTTGGGTCGAGAATCATTGGCATTATTACCTCCTTGAATTTTACGAGGATGCAAAACTACACCTTGTATAGTAAAGCTGGAAACGAGCTGCCATGGCTGACCTAGAAGTCTTTAATTAGACTCCGGACACAGGTTGGCCGAAGCAAGGAAAACTTGTTCAGGTGGAGATTCATAGATGACTCTGCCCTGGAGTGTAAATGTGCTGTTGCTCCACAAACAATAGGACACTTGATATCGTGTCCTGCCTGTCCTGTTGCTGGCACATCACAGGACCTGATTGACGCTACTGAAAGTGACAAACTCGTCGCCAAATTTAGGGCTGACTCAATTTAAATTATTATCGACACGCTAAGATATAGAAAACAGTAGGTACCGGTACACTCACTGTTATAATATTGCAATCTACTTTTGTATGAATAATAATTGTAATAGTGCCAAAACTGAGCGCATTGGAAACTAAACAAACGAGAGCAAGGTTAGGTAAACTTCATAAACGCATAGTATTTGGAAGCTTTGGCCGTTTTTATGTTGGTTAATTGACGCGCCGGTGACTAAAAAGATGTGCAGTAATCGGTGGACACGGTATGGGCATGTGATGCGGAGAAATGGGGAAAACGTAAAAAAAAAGACTGTATGAAGAGTTATATGGCTAGAAAGAAGATTACTGCAGAGATGACGAGTAATAGAGAAATATAAAAGAAAACATGCTCACCGGTTTGAGATAACGGCAAGAGTATGATGATACTGCGTATCGAAATTTACGAAGGATTAGGGCTAGAGGTGACAAACTCTAAAATCCGGGTTGGGAAGGACACAGACGCACAAACGTATACCACGTATTTAGTTCATCGTTCGGAATCCAGCATCATAGCATAGAAATTTTTCAACGGAAATTACAAAAAAAAAAAACTTCTGTTTCGTACACAAGTGTAATACGAGTACCAACACGGTCAAAAGGAATGGAACAACATTTTTTTTTAGAACGACATACTGAATAACTGTTTGTGCGTCGGAGTCCCTTCCAGTGCACCTTGTATACTAAACATAACCAAAAGATGTAATATTATAACAAAGAACATATTAATAGCTCTTCCCTATAACTTAATATATCCCTACTACAAAGATGTACATCATCTCCCATAATACCGCATACCGATTTGAATATAAACAGTGACTCAGTATGGCTGACTAAATATATAATATTAAAACTATTTGCCTATCTGTCAGTGTGTTATCATCGTGGGCTGTCAGCATCTCAAGCATCAAGTTTGTACTGAAGGATAATTCTTGGGAATTTTGCTCGTAAACTGTTTGATGGGAGGCCCTAGTAACTGTCTGGGATTAGTCATGGCTGAAAATTCGGGTTTCATGGCTAAAAATAAAAGTAATCTCTGTTTTTATGAGGTCGTTGGCCTCCTAAATCTGACAGGTTCTTACCTAATTGCTGCCTATGATTTTTGGAGTTAAACACATTAACAGATGTGGTAACGACGTGACGAGAGCTTTGGGGTGCTGCTTTTTCATGTGCTCTCAAGTGGCTTGCATAAATTTGGCCAAAAAACATCCGAGCACAAAACTGCAATGTCAGAACACCATTGACATTGGCATTGTCATTGGCATTGTAGCTGTAGATGGCCTAGCTATACGGTCAGCACGCTTAAAAACTAACTGCGAGTTTCTTTTCTCTTCAAAGATAAATATATTGCCCAGAAACCACAAAAAATACTTCGCAAAATATCACTAACCATCCAAACCGTTCCCAATTTCCTTCTACACACAGGTACACGTCTCGCACTTGACCGTTTTATATTTTTACCTCGAGTACGGGCCATGTGTTGTATATACGGTGCTACATCAAAGAACAAAAGAATTAGCTTCGTGTAGAAAGTAAAAATAAAATGGAGATACAGAGTGTTGCTTTTTGGAGGGACAAATCTTCGTCGAGAAAGGACTTTTGGCCGAAAGGTGTCGTATATCGACGTTTCCGAGGACGGGTACGGGACCCTACGCAACGAAAAACGACGAATGAATATATAGACCGTGTAAATCACCTCATCACGAAGCCGTCAACCAAGCATTCTGTACATGAAACTAAGTAACTTTACGCAAAAATTATTGCTGGGAAATGACTTTTTTTTGGGGGGTGTAAAATCATGTTTTGTGGTAGAACTCAATGTAACGCACTCAAAACATTGTGCTGATGGACGGATTGAATAGTTCGGGGGTCGTGGAGGTGTTTAAAGTAAAAATCTTACATTAAAAACTTGTATTTAAAAAATACTTGTCGAAAAGTTGGAACTTTGACCCCTAATATCTCCGTAACTAGAAGGTTCTCAGGTATGGTGTAGAACAAAAAATTGGTCGCAAAGACAGGTAGAACCAGTGCCTTTCGGCTTCGTTAAGAGTTGTTTTACACTCTTTATGTATATTAGAGGAAGTTTGAAAGTTGCGCCAGATACAGAAAAATGCAAGGGAATTGACTGCCAGGGTGAGCCAGGGTGGCAAGTGAGGCAAAAAAAAAAACGATTTAAAACATTTTTTTTTTCATAAGCCGGTTGTTTAATCTTGTTAACTATTATTAAATCGTAAAGATTTCTGCTCGAAATCCAGCACTATTCTTTGAACACGGAAGCTGTGGAACTAGATCCCTTTATTAACGTGATATAATTTTATTTTGGTACCTGAAGATGGTTACCTACATATATAACGAAACTAAGGAAATCTGATTCCCTTGAAGCTGCAAGTAACTCATAATATAAAATCTAAAACTTGTCATTGTAGTCACTAATGAGCAGAGCGACAGTTCAGCAAACAATAATGCTGGCAGTAAGCCAGAAATGGCTACGACAGACTATAAGGCATTAAAACCATCTCGAAATCTGCAGTTCTATTCTGTAAGATTCACTTCTAGCCTCACTCGAGTGACAGAAGAATGAGTTCATTTGTTTTAAAAAATAAATCGGGAATTCATACTTCGACACTGTTTGTATTTTGAGGAGCTCGTGGCTAAATATTAACAGTCGCACGGGTCGATCTTCAAGGTTAAGCCGTGCTTGCCGAGGTTGGTCGTGGATGGGTGACCATTATTACATACCGAGTTTCCTCCGTGCCTCGGAAAGCACGTTAAGCCGTTGGTCCGGGCTGTTATTTGTAGATCTTTGACAGTCATTACGAGTAGTCAGAAGCTGACAGTCTGACATCCAGTCTTACCAAGGGGTATCATATTACCCAGTCACTGGGTTGTGGAGGTCAGATAGGCAGTCGCTCCATGTAAAATAATGATACTCAGCTGCATCCGGTTAGACTGGAAGCCGACCCCAACAAAGTTTGGGAAAAGGCTAGGCAGATGATGATATTGTATTTTGAAGTAGTGTAGCGATAAACAAAAGATGTACCTACGTTTTTAACATTGTTATTTGCAAATTGAAATGCTACTGAATAAAATGGTTACATCATCATCTGCTTTTCCCAACCACGTTAAGGTCGGCTCCCAGTCTAACCGGATGCACCTGAACACCAGTATTTTACATGGAGCGACTACCTATCTGACCTCCTCCCCTACCCCTTGGTAAGACTAATTGTCAGACTTTCAGGCCACTGACTACTTGTAAGAACGGTCAAAGATCTTCAATTAACAGCCGGGTACAACGGCTTAACGTGCTTTCCAAGGTATGGAGGAAACTCGGTATGTCAACCATCTGAAGCCATGAATATAATGCTTACGTAATCGTCCTATATCGCTCCCACTGCTGAGACACAGGCCTTCTCTCTAAAAGGTGGAATTGGGCGTGATCTACCACGCAGGCCGACTACTTCGCAAGTCTTCGCCACTTCGGTTCTAGGACATGCCGGATTCCTTACGATGTTTTTGGCCACTGTGTTGAGAGCCGTTGTGATGATTACACAGGTTTTTGAAAGCACAGACCAGGGAAATATGGCACAAAATAAAATAGGCATATGCTCATCAATGGACGAACAAATGCTTTCAATAATGATGACGAAGCTGCAATATTTTATTCATTATTAAGTTGACCATAAACTCGGCGCTTCACACGACTGCTCCTTATTCGCATTCAGATCCTTCCATTCACCTTTCAAGAACTCTTAGAAAATAGGTAAGTTTTATTCAAACCCCTGCCAAGTTTTATTTGCTCCCTTTTCCCTTGAAACAAATGTGAACCGCTTTAGATTTATACAAGGGCCCAGTGTAACGATTTGCTTTAGTCATTTATTATTGGTTTCGGGTTCTTCCGTGAATCGATAATGTTATCAATCTTTTCTTTACAAAGCTTCAGACATCGTCAGGACCTTCGTGTAGGAGTTGCTTTTGCATTTTGCATTGAAACTTTCCATCATCATCATCATCATCAAAGACGTCCACTGCTGGACATAGGCCTCTCCCAAGCCTAGCTTAGACTTTCCAATTGTTATTAGACTGTGACTGATGCGGAAGGCAGAGGGCAGGGACTTGGGTCATAGAGACAGCTGGGTAGCTTGTGCTACCTATTTGTAGCAGACACAATTCTTCTGAGCGTGTCGAAGACTGTTCAAATTAATTCAGACCAAAATTTGGCAACGTGTTGGGCACTTTCAGTAGCGTCCATCAGCTTCTGTGATGTGCAAGCAACAGGACCTATATCAAGTGTTCTATCGTTTGTGGGGCAAGACCACATTTACACTCCTGGGCAGAGTCATTTATGAATTTTCAATTGAACAGGTTTTCCTTGCTTTGCCCAACCTGTGTCCGGAGGCTATTTAAAAACTTCCAGGATGTGATTCCACACATCCCAATTCACGCTGGTAAGAAAGAATAATTACTATGAAGTTACAAAGAACTCATTTTTTTTTTAAGCTTTGCCCCACACTAGGAATTACTCCTGTATCGTGGGTGCGTTTACAAACATTTAAACTCACATACACAAACAGCCAGACCCGGAACAACAGCTATCTGTAGGCCATACAGATATTTGTTCCGTGCGGGGATCGAACCCGCGACACGCAGCGCAGCAGTCGATCGCTCAACCACTGCGCCAACCGTGCCGTCAAACTTGTTCGTGGAACTTCTTAGTGGACCACAGACGTTACACATGCGGTCAGAACTGGTGAAGCTTTGTGTCAACAACATTTTTCCAGCTCATTGGTTATTGGTTGTAATCGCAACAGCTGAGCATGGTCCTGGGTTCGATTCCCAGTTGAGGCAAAGTGTCATTGGGTTTTTCCATCAGGAAATGGAATTTCTTAGTAGCAGCCACGGAGTCTGGATTTGTCTTCGTTTGACGTCAATAGTACTTGACTTTTTAGGGGTATGAGGAACAGGGTGTAAAGTTCCTCGATACTCCTTAGAAAAGGGAGGATCCTCCGGCCAGACAGGTGTTATGTCTGGTGGGCAACTGCCCAATAGTTGTTATCGGGTTTCTCTATATATACTGCAGTCGATGTAAATTTTGCTTGCGACTTGTAGGAAATTGATTAGTTGCTCCGTCGTATCATAGATGGCGCTGTAGACTTTTTGCAGTATGTTGTGTTGCTTTTTGTGGTCGCTACATCACTCCCCCCCGGAGACTGGAGGTCGATAGTCGAATGAGTCATCTTGTTTAGGTATTTAGCCGTGCCAGTTGGAAGCCTGTTGCCGCATTGTTCACGGTGAGTCGGAACAGTCTGCGGTGGTGAGGCGAACCCCAGTGAGTCGGGGCCGGCGCTGCGTTTGCTCCGGTGTGTCGGACGTGGTACAGCGCCGCGATGTGGCAGACAGCTAGAGAGGTGTCGACCGGGAGGTAGAAGCTCTCGACCGGCCGAAAGTACAGTATACTGTGCCATGGTCGCTTGATGAGAGGCTGAGGGTGCTGGCCAGGAATGCGCTTCCGCTGCATGCTGGTGGACAGGAATACCCATTTGAAGCTGGCTGGCTGTGAGACTCGCTGCTCGAAAGCTGGAGGAAGTGATGATGATGACGTCACGTTGCTCGAAGGCTGCGCTGACGTCCATTTCGGGGTCACCAGTTTAGGGGTAGGAGGAACAGGGTGTAAAGTTCCTCGATACTCCTTAGAAAAGGGAGGATCCTCCGGCCAGACAGGTGTTATGTCTGGTGGGCAACTGCCCAATAGTTGTTATCGGGTTTCTCTATATATACTGCAGTCGATGTAAATTTTGCTTGCGACTTGTAGGAAATTGATTAGTTGCTCCGTCGTATCATAGATGGCGCTGTAGACTTTTTGCAGTATGTTGTGTTGCTTTTTGTGGTCGCTACAACTTAATACATAAACATTACTGGTGAAATGTGGGTGTACTATTAGGTACACCTCTGCCTAACCCTTCAAGGTTTACAGGCGTGAAGTTATGTTAATTTTTTTTATGTTTTCGTGCCAAAAACACGAAGAAGAATATTGCTTATAGACAACGTCACAGATACTAACAGGGTTTAAAATAAACAATAGTGTCAAGAAGATTTAAATATTTAATCCATACTAATATTATAAATCTGAAGAGTTTGTTCGTTTGTTGGTTTGCTTAAACGCGCTAATCTCAGAAACTACTGATCCGATTTGAAAAAAAACTTTCAGTGTTAGATAGCCCATTTATCGAGGAAGGCTATGGGTTATATATCATCACGCTTCGACCAATAGGAGCGGAGCAGCAATGAAAAATGTTGCGAAAACGGGGAAAATGTGACGCAGACGAAGTTGCACTGGACAGCTAGTACATAATACTTATGTATGACAATCTATAAATTATGAATCACCACGCCTGTCTAACGGTAACCAGAATGTATTACAGTTTAAGAGATCACAAGAATATCACACATTTGTGTTAAGTTGGTTGAACATTAAAGTGACCGACGATGTAAACTTTAATATCTTTACAGGTCATAATTATCATCTCATTCAAAATTGCCGATTTGTGAATGAGAACATTAGGACGTGGATAAAACGATATAGCAAATACCAAAATTTATTAGTTCATGAACTAATTTCTTAGCTTATATGCAGCTGGCTGACCGAGACTTGTCTCCCGCTAATTTTTGACACTGAGGAAACCCGAGGAAAACAGGATGCTTTTTATGAAACAGCAAAGGTGGTTGGGCCCCCTCGTATTCAAGTATAGTGATTCTGAACTACACAATAGTATATTTGCAAGTCTACTGGAGCTGCGGGCCAGATTTTTTTTAAATACCTTTGCGTTGTGTATACATGGTGCAATTGAAGTCATCGGCATTATATTAAATAATATTTTGCGAGCATCGGTGGCCCAGTGAGCATCGGTGGCCCAGTGGTAGCAGCCCCGACTTACGAGCAGTAAGTCGTAGGTTCGAACCCAGGCAGGCGCATTACTTTGTGTAATTTATTTCATCACCGCTGCTCTCAAACGGTGAAGGAAAACATCGTGAGGAAACCGGCATGTCCTAGAACTAAAAATTCGAAGACATGTGACATCTGCCAATCCGCACTGGGCCCGCGTGGTGGATTACAGCCCATTCCCTCTCATAGAGAGGAGGCCTGCGTCCCAGCAGTGGGAACAATATAGGCTGATGATGAATAATATTTTTGATTTGCGTGCCCTAAAGCAATCAGTATCTTGAGTAGTGACTTAGGTTAAAATAATGCCCATGACTTCAATTTCACCCTGTACCTATACTGTACTATTGAGCCATCATCCTACTAATATTATAAACGCGAAAGTTTGTTACTCTTTCACGTAAAAACTACTGAATAGATCTGGATGAAAGGCACAGGGATAGATAACAGTCTGGTATAGCACATAGATACTTTTTACCTCGGTAGGGTGATCTCGCGGGACAATTACCGAAAAAACGCGGGCGAAGCCGTGGGCAGAAGTTAGTGTTATATATTTCGTATATATTTTACAACATCTCCATTTCGATCACAATTTTTAAATACGTTTCGTGAAAAGATGTCCTTTCAATTCAAAATAATTTAGGATAGGGTATTGCTGCATGAACGCTTTCAAGTTGTCAGGGCCAATTGAAGGGTCCAGGTAGGTGTTGGGTTCAAAAGGGTCGAACCTCGACTGCGCGACGATCGGCTAACGATCTGTCGCTACACGATCCGAATACGATATTTGTAACATCTCTTCTTTGATTAACTAGCTTATCAAAGCTATTGAATAAAAAAAAAGAACGACTACTTATTCTGAAAGCAGTGTTGAAATTAAGAGGGGACTCTAGCCTCGAGGAATTTGATGAATAGGTATTTGAAGAAACTATTGCCGTCGCGCTGCGCCCGACCAAGCCCCCGTAAAGTGCGAAAGGGACAACTGCATCTCAGGCTGATTTTACCAAAAAAAGTCTTGACCAAAAGACGTTTTGTATTCCGCTGTTTTGTTCAAAACTAAACTGATCTAAATATTTTTTATATCAAAATTTAGAGGAAAAGTATATCTATGCTTCTATTATTTTCTTTTTTGTTAAAAACGTATCTAATTTGTCTGATAGTCGTTTTTTGAATGTCATAATTCTTTTAGTGATTATGTTTTGAAAAAAAAAGGAAATGATAGGGGGGCATGTATTAAATAAGACCTAGATTTTTTTCCATGTGAACACTTGGTCCGACCGCTTTTTTGGAAAAAAAAACATTGCTCTAGACGCATTATCCACGAAGAAAACAGCGGAATACGTTTGTATGGAGAAAAGACCACTAGAGTCCCCTAATAAGGGCTTTTGTCAAACATAGGCTGAGAAAAATATATGTAGACAAAGAAAATAATGATGGGTAATAAGAAGATAACTTGGCTCTTTGGCAATCTTTTAATTAGCTTAATCTAGCTAATTAAAAGATTGACGTAACCACGGGGTCGGAGGATATGGCAATGGCTTTCAAACCGTGTCATCATCATCAAATTGGTAATAGAATGTCTCTACAAGAACAACGAATTGAAATGCAATGAAATATGAATGTATTAATTATACTCAACTTTTCTGATTCCTAAATATAAATAAGCTGTCATTTATATATGGTAGACACAAAGAACATTGTGTTACCAAAACCCGTTTAATATCCAAAATTGTACAAAAACTATTGAAACATCTGCTGTATACAACAAAAAAACTAAGAAAACAGTGTATGTTCAACAAACCATAAAGCATTTAAATTAATGATTAAATCACACATGTAGTGCAACATCTATGACAAATCAAAATAAAGCTGATCTGAAGATAGAAAAACTTGCTATTTGTAGAGATATTTTGTAAAACGCTATTTCAGAAATTCCTTAAAAGTTTCTACTTTTTTCCTCTTTTTCTCACAGTATTTTGTCCTCTTTCACTTTTTGCAGGTCTGCTAAAAGAATTTATATTTTAAAATAAACAGTACCTTTGTATTTAACACTTATATTTTGTTTCCCTTTGTTTCTTACTTTGAACTTAATTTCAAATAAATACAATTCTTCTCAGTGAATTGAAACTGACATAGAAATACATGTCATATGTTTTGTGTATAAGTAAATATAATGAATACACAAAAAAAGCCTCTATTTTAAACTTAAAGTAGGTTAAAATTCCATAGCACCCTGTATTGCCCGGGCCCCCAATAAAGTAGAGTTAGCTGCGCGGACGCACCGAAATCGTTCATCGAACTCGGCACATCTGTTTCTTTGTGCACGCGCCCGAATGTGCCCGAATATGCCCGACGGACTGTCTCGAGTGTGCTCCTTGCTTTATTACTTGATGCTTCTTTGTTAAATCTTACTATACGATCATCACAATATGAACTTATTTTTTTATAATATGTACACAGCCAGAGCCCCGAGTCCAAACAGTTTTGTCTATTACATTGCAGCGATTGATAGTAGTGTAGTGAACCCTAAAAACACTCTTGACTCAGCACCCCACTAGCAATTAGGAAAATGGAAACCTTTTTTATTCTGTCACTTAATTTTGACAATAGCATGCTTATTTTTAAATACTTAGTGTCATCATCATCTGCCTAGCCTTTTCACAAACTATCTTGGGGTCGGCTTCCAGTCTAACCGGATGTATCTGAGTACCAGTATTTTACATGAAGCGACTGCCTATCTGACCTCCACAACCCAGTAACTGGGTAATACGAGACCACTTGGTAAGACTGGATGTCAGAGTTTTGGCTTCTGACTACTCGTAACGACTGTCAATGATTTACAAATGACAGCCGGGACCAACGGCTTAATATGCTTTCCGAGGAATGGAGGAATCTCGGTATGTAATTGTGGTCACTCATCCTCGGATCAACCTCGCCAAGCACGGCTTAACCTTCAAGAATTCCAATTCAATTCCAATTCAAAACTTTCTTCCAAAATCAACATGGATTAAATGCTACCTTCTGTGTTCGAGAAGAGATCTTCGCCATCAAGTAGAAAAACCTGTTTCACTGCGACTTGTTTTGGCATGGAAATAGTTCATGCTATGGTGAATTATGATGTAGAGATTGGCTAATCGGCATAGAATGATAGAAGCAATACTATACGATACTTACTGCCCCAGGGTGCGCTAGACTTAAATACTAGACACTGACGTTAGATTATGGTAAAGTGTCACCATAATTGTCCATAGACTTACCTTCGAAAAAGATCTAATTTATCTTGATAATCGTAATAAAGTATCAAAGTGTACGTTTGAACTAGTAACGGCCAGTAAAGGCATAAGAAATGGCGTTCGTGACGAAAATTGTCACAATCAGGGAGTTTACCTATAGCGTAATGGTGATCCTAGATTCTGGTTATTAGTGTAAATCAGTAACTAGCTGCCTATGTTTGCCACATAATTCTCTAAACACCACGTTTCTAGAAGTCCATTCAATTTGGTTTGCTGTCAAATGTCATGTTGTTTATTTAATAAGCTGTTGGTATTTTAGTTAACTAACTATATCCGTTTGGCTGAGGCCCTTTTTAGGGTTCTGTACCCAGAGGATCAAACGGGGCCATATTACTGAGACTTCGCTGTCCGTCCGTCCATCCGTCTGTCACCAGGCTGTATCTCATGAACCGTGATAGTTAGCCAGTTGAAATTTCTACAGATTATGTATTTCTGTCGATGCTATAACAACAAATACTAAAAACAGAATAAAATAAATATTTAAGGGGGCTCCCATACAAAAAAGTGATATTTTTTGCTAGTTTTTATAAATGCCTACGGAGCCCTACGTGCGCGAGTCCGACTCGCACTTGGCTGGTTTTTGTCTACAAAAACGTTACCGTTCCTTTGGCCTCTGCCGCTGTCGAGTAAAAACTCAGTTCGTGTGTGATGAGGATTGCATATTTCCAATGTCCAGCTTGATATGAACAATTTCAATGCTAAATGTCTACCTAATAATAAAAT
Source organism: Cerastis leucographa (assembly GCA_963082945.1). NCBI lineage: Eukaryota > Metazoa > Arthropoda > Insecta > Lepidoptera > Noctuidae > Cerastis > Cerastis leucographa. The sequence continues at coordinate 12,291,823 of OY720372.1, read as the reverse complement.
CTTAAATCCATTCATCCATTCATTGACAGATAATGTTCATCATTAAACGTTCAGTCAGGAAGCATGTGCGCATGAGTTCTTAATGTAACTTAAGATGAACAACAATGAAGGACTTTTCAAAATTCATCCACTAATGGAATAGTGGGTGCTGTTTCCATTGAAATACGTTCATCCGTACAATTTTGATGTACTTCCCCATTCTTTATGGTTTTAGAATTGCTTTTTCTGCCTATATATTTTTTACACCTTTAACATGCTTTAACTTGAGATTCCCCCATAAGTATGGCAGCTGTCTTTCATGTGGATGATCAGTGTAAATTAAACAGCTATTAGAAATGAGTTTAATTCGGGATAAATATATTGGCTTTTGGCTCCAACTTTAATTGGAAGTATGGATGCTTGCAGCAGGTTCACATTCACGTCAATAGTACGATCGACCACGTATCAGTCAAGTGACAGCTGAACACTAAATTTTCACAATGAAATTCTTTGAAATAAATCAGCTGACAAAAGACAATTATTACCTTGGACGTGTGGTTGATTATATCATAATTGTGTTAAATTGAATTCGCCTTGTTTTCTTTTTGTCTTAGTGTAAAGATATTACCAAATTTAACACCATGTTTCATTTTTTTTTGGACAAGCGCGCCTCCCTATTCCCGAACCACCGCATCTTCTGAAAGCCAGAATTAACAGTGGTGACCACCAGAAAAGCGCAGCTGAAGAAAAAAAATCAGTGCGTGGTACTACACGCATGCGTTCGAGTGCCACGCATTCACTCGTTATTTAATTGAGCTTCTACATAATATTTTGTTGTTTTCTTGTTGTATTATTTTTATTACATAAGTTTATCGAGGTTATTCTACTCTGGAAATTGAGTGAAGGCTGGTCACACCAAAGAGTCAAATGCATGACTATTTGCATGCCATCTTGCGTACCTAGTAGAACTACGTAGTCACAAATCTTGTAATACTACCATCTCTTATTAGTGAGTTATAGAAAATATTCCCCCTCTATGGTAGCGTGAAACTTGTTGGAAGTCGCATAAGACGTCACTTCAATAATGCTCGAAGAAGTCCCAGAGAATCAATTATACTGTCTTGGATCGCACAACGAAATTAATCAGACAAGCAGACAAGAATAGTGGATGAGTAGGAACAAACATCTATCATGATCTTATTCCTGTCTGCTTTTTCTTAATGATATTTATTTATGTACAGTCACGTATAATAATATGTATACACGCAGCGACTTTTAAAAGTGATTTTCTCCTACTGTATTGATTAAGGTTTTACGTTTTCACGAACATGGAATTTTGGAAGCCATACTATTACGAAATAGGTCTTATCTCAACGTAGAAACCGTAATTTCACGAGCAAATCAGTTTTGCTAAGGATTTACATTATTATTGTTCGTGACTAATGGGTGTAAAACACCTCTTAACGAAGCCGAAAGGCACTGGTTCTCCCTGTCATTGCGATCATTTTTTTGTTCTACACCATACCTGGGAACCTTCTAGTTACGGAGATATTAGGGGTCAAAGATCCAACTTTTTGACAAGTATTTTTTTAAATACAAGTTTTTAATGTAAGATTTTTACTTTAAACACCTCCACGACCCCCGTACTATTCAATCCTTCCATCAGCACAATGTTTTGAGTGCTTTACATTGAGTTCTACAACAAAACATGATTTTACACCCCTCAAAAAAAAGTCGTTTCCCAGCAATAATTTTTGCGGAAAGTTACTTAGTTTCATGTACAGAATGCTTGGTTGACGGCTTCGTGATGATGTGATTTACACCGTGTATATTACAAGTACATGAATAAATATAATTTATCATAACCTAACATAAGCTGAGTACAAATATTTGACATGGTACCACAGCCTATCTGACCTCCACACACAACCCAGTCACTGGGTAACCCAATACCTTTTAGTAAGACTGGTTCTCACACCACATATTAACACCATTCAATATCCCGTACAGCCCCACCCTGTATATGGGGCCCCAATAAAACGTCCGTACCTAAACCGTTCATCGAACCCAGGACATCTGTTGCCACGAGCGCACGCGCCACGCACCGACTCGCTCATTCATCGCAACGTTTTTGTTGTTTTGAATATCCTTCTCTTTGGCTTTCAAGCTGTCTTCGTTAGGGAGTGGGCAGGAAAGGTTTTGTTATTATTGTTAGATGAATGCAGCTGTTTTTTGAGACGTATGTAAATTATATTAGGGTCTACGTTTGCAAAAGTTTCTCATTACCTACGTCCACGGTTCCTAACCTGGGGGTAATTACCCCTGCGGGGGTAAAACTGGTATTCTGCGGGGGTAATAAGTGGTAATATACTATAACAAAGATTAGACCAAATCTAGCACGCCAGTGCATTTCATGCCCTAACTGTGTAATCATATGACAAATCGGAGCCGCGTTTCTGATATAGCGCGAATAGTACGGTTTACGTATTTTATGAGTTCGATGCAAGACGCCCGCGCATCGCCCGCGACTATTTTACAATTGTTTTAGGTGCCATGGCTTCTACATCCGGAAAAAGAAAAACCACAGTGTGTTATTTGTAATAAAGTTATTGCCACAGAGAGTATGAACCAAGCAAATAAAAAGAACATTTCGAAATGTTCGTCAAGAGTTCGCAGGTAAAGATATAGTTTTTTTTTAAGAGAAAAGAGCGGCTAAGACCTCACTTTGCGGCTGGATTCTTCAGGAAATGTACAAAAGGCAAATGAATCGTGTCTTGAAGCATCTTATCAAATTTAAAAGAAATCCGCACACTATAGGAGAGGATCTCATCAAGCCTTGTTTATGTGATGCAGTGTCGCTCGTCATTGGTGAGCAACAACATGTGGCTATGATTAAACAGGTGATATCACTTTCCAATACTACAGTTCAAAGTCGTATTTTAGAGTTGAGTAACGACATTTTGGTAACTGTTAGTTCTGAAATTAAAAAAAGCTCTATTGCTGTTTGCACTGCAATTGGACGAGTCAACCGATGTAGCTTCGTGTTCGCAATTATTGGCATTTATGCGGTACATAAAAGATGATAATGTCAAAGAGGAGTACTTGTTCTGCAAGTTTTTGACCACCACTACTCGCGGCGAAGATGTATTTTCAACGCTAAAACAGTTTATTGAAGAAAATGGACTGGACTGGTCGAAACTAGTTGGCGTTTGTACAGACGGTGCGCTTTCCATGATGGGTATACGTTCTGGATTTCAAGCACTCGTGAAAGAAGTTGCTCCTCAAGTTTTATCGTATCATTGCCTCATACACCGTTTACGCTTTGGCTGTTAAGACCCTTCCTACAGATTACTAAACACGTTGAATTACGTAGTAAAAATTGTGAATCATATTCGTGGCAGCGCTACGAATTCTAGATTAAGTATTCAAAGTGTTGTGCGATGAAGTTGGCGCTAAATTTAATTCTCTTTTATACCATACCAAAGTTCGCTGATTGTCAAGAGGTAAGGTTTTTAACAGAGTTTATGAGCTTCGTGAAGAAATAGGATTGTTTTTGGACAACCAGAGAACACAAAAACACACACAACACAAAAGTCAAAGACAAAACAATTATGATGCTGGCTTATCACGCTGATGTTTTCAGTGAAATTAATAGTTTGAATATCTCACTGCAAGGAAACATGACGAATATCTTATCAGCGCAGGATAAAGTTGCAAGTTCTGTGCGTAAATTGGCAACGCAGAGTTCAAGTTGGCGATATGTCGATGTTTACACAACTTTCTGAGCAATTGAAACAATTTTTATATGTGTAATAAAGCCAATTTGTATTTATGTGTGTTTTGTTCTGTGTTCATTGGTAACATTGGGGGGAGCGGGAGGGGTAAATCAGATTCTTTAGTTAAGTCATAGGGGTGACAAGACCGAAAAGGTTAGGAACCACTGACCTACGTACTACCTCTATGATGTCATGAATCCTTACAAGTATTACAAATGTGAAATAGCAAGAAAATTCTGTTTATTGGCGTTATAGCAAAAAGAAACACCAAAAATAAAATAAATTAAATTAACAAAGCCATTTATGCCAATGGGTCTTAGCTCAGCATAGTGCCAAATGGACCCAAGGTGTATATCTTGCTGCCTGCATTTTCTGTTCCAGTCCACGAGAGCCATACTCTTGCAAACATAACACTAACACTTAGAAAAGTCTAAAGTATTTTGTCCAAAAACGAAATAAAATAAAATGTGACTCAAAAAGATAGAGTCAAATCAAAATCATTTATTTCAAATAGGCCAGTTGCAGGCACTTTTGAATAGTCGAACAACAATAAAAATAAAGCTAGTCCCAGTCATAATAACTGTGAAAGTACTGTAGTTGCCCTTGAGTCAAAGTCAAAGTCAAAATGTTTATTGCGAACTAAGTGTACAATGTTGGTATTATTTACAACAAAACCAACAGGAGCAGGACCTCAGGATATTTTTATCTCGGTAGTACGTTCCCATGGGATAATTTTCGACCTCCAGGCAGGAGAATCCGCGTGCAGAATAAGTACACAAAAAAATAATTTCTTCAGGCAAACTAAAAAAGTTTACACATCGGAAAAATCTAAATCACGGTTTAATTATATTTCTTCATATAGTCTAATGACTGTTATAATATCATCCTGCACGATGAGAAATCAGATGTTATCAAGAACAGCTTGATTCATGGGCTTCCTCCCAAGATTATCTATCCTATTCTATTTATAAGTAAACGATAATGCAACAATGAATGAAAATAACGGAAGACATCCACTAACTCGCAGCTGTTTTGTAGTTACGTACTTACGTCCCACACACAGACATACAAACATTTGTGTTGATAATATACATAGTTAGTATAGTAATGCTTATTAATGATTGTTAGTGTCTTTAACTAGATAATTGTCTTGTATAACAAATAATACGGTAAATACCACCTACATGACGTTTTATTTATGATAATACCTACTGGAGAAGCTCGTGGCTAAACAATAACAGCCACACGGGTCGATCTTTAAGGTTAAGCCGTGCTTGCCGAGGTTGGTCCGTGGATGGGCAACCATTATTACATACCGAGTTTCCTCCGTGCCTCGGAAAGCACGTTAAGACGTTGGTCCCAGCTATCATTTGTAGATCTTTGACAGTCATTACGAATAGTCAGAAGCCAAAAGTCTGACATCCAGTCTTACCAAGAGGTATCGTATTACCTTTATTAATTTAGTTTGGGAAAGATGATGATATGACCAACTGGTTTATCGATTAGGTAGTTGTACCTTTTATTTATTTTATAGATTCAGAAAAAAGCTATACCCTCATAATTTGCCAATGCTTTAATGTGTTTTATGTTGAATAGTCGATAATTTAGGGGTTTCAACACCAGGCCGTGTCGACGGCGCGTACGTGTTCCACGCGGGCCTCAAGGAGATGTCAGCAAACCGGAAGGGGTCCGAGAGGGCCGATGCCTGCCAGGGCTGCGGGTTGTTCGAAAGAGATACCGCGGCCCTGGAACACAAAGGGCGAAGAAGGAACATGGGTGGGTTTTAGTCAGTACAAGTCTGACACTCCCTCCCGCTCCGCCCAGAGCGGGAGAAGTCATTCGATGATTTCCCATCCGGAAAAAAAAAGGGGTTTGAAACACCAAACAATTTAAAGTAAATTTAAATAAAAGCAATGCTTCTTATCACCATTGGCTGCCAATCTGACCTTCAAAATTCAATAACAAGGTAACACAATTACCCTTTGGGAAGACTGGTTGTCAGACATTCAGGCTTTTAAAATGGTCTCGGTATGTTGATGTTCTGTATTTATTTCACTCATTTACAAAGTTGTCGTTGCTCGTTGCCCATTTACAAGATATACCATATAGTTTCCTCCTACCTGTTACCAGGGCCAATTTTGTGCAGTCATTCCTTAGACCAATTCCCTGACTCTTGGAGAAACATAACGCTATATCTCTCGACAAACATTTGTGAGTATACCCTACAACAACATCATTGACGACATAACGCGACAAACCATCGTAAAGTACGAACGATTAATATTTAAAACAGCTGACGAAATGCAAATGGCGGCGAGTTAGGGACCGGCGCCATCTTTATGACGTCAGTGTGGTCGCTGTGTTTGATTTCCAGGGTTTTGTTATTATCATTATTTGTTTGATTAGGCTAATTGGATTTATCAAGTAGATAAACATAACCAATAAAGATTTAGTAATCATTTTACGTCACATCTTCCCATGGTCTACGAATGTCAAGAAAGTTTAAACGTTATACTTATAACTAGATCATAAATTTGAAGTCTACCACTACAACTTGTGGAAAAAGTGTCACTGTCATAAAAAAAATTGTTTGAAAAAAATGCCTATAGTGCTTCGCTTTTTTGAAATCCTTGTTCGCACCAAAATATAAACCAATTTTTGAAGTCACAGTCATGAAGTAGTTGAAGTTAAAACAGATCTTAGAAATCACATACTATCTTTTTGAACAAACAAAAGGAAAACCAACAGACAAATTGAACCTTGCAAGAATGACAAACGACGATGAGGAAGCAAAGGATGTCCGGAGTACAACGTAACAGGAACAGCATTGTTACGACAACGTGGAAGCTATTAGCCAACCGGACACGGCTGCATAGTTATCTTCAAGATTGACTGTAAATGTTGAATGTTTACTGAAGTCATGAAAGATTATTATTACAGGTATTGTACAGATTTTATTGAAGTTTTCGCTAATCATCATCATCTGCCTAACCTTTTCCCAAACTATCTTGGGGTCGGCTTCCAGTCACGAGCTCCTCGTTTGCCCTAATATAATTCAGTTTTTAGTTATTATTTTGGGACACAATTTGATATGATTAAAGTAGTTGGTATAATATCGGCTAAGATTCTTCGAGAAGATAAAGATAATTATGAAGTACTAGAGACTAATGCAAAGAACTAGAAAATAGGTTTTTACAGCAGTGGGTTGTTACAGAAGGTTGTTAAAGGTTGAAGGTTGTTAGGTTATTTAAGAATGTTTTTCAAATGAAAAGGGAAGTGTAGTGTAACGCGAATATATAAAATAAGAAAGAGTACTTAAGAGGAAGTATGAAAGTGGCACCGGTGTCTGTAAAGTTGTGGGGTAATTGGCTGGCTTGGTATGGGCATGTGAAGCGAAAGGATGAGGAAAGTTTGGTGTATGAATGTAGATAAGGGTATAAGAAAGTGCAAAATATAGAGGGAGACCAAAGAAACGATGGATGGACTGTGTAAAAGATGATATAGCAAGAAAAGGAAGTGTCTGATGAGATGACGGAAGTATGGAAGAAGAAGAAATGCTGCGCCGACGCCAAACAAATTGGAATAAAGGCAAGAGAATGATGATGATGAAGGTCGCATACAAAAGCTATGAAACATTCCTTCACTGACACTGGTCGTTTCCTATGGAGAAGAACCAGCAAGAAACTCCATGTTCACTCTTTTAAAATCATTTGGTTTTACAATATTTGTATGTTACGGCGTTAGTACTGAAGTATGGGGAGACAGCGTAAAGACAATAAGTCGTTGCTTATAGTCGGGCCACAACAAGTAAAAAAAAACTACGAATTTACAAAGCCTAGTTTTTACAAAGCCATTGATTATTTTGAATGAACACACAGACAGTCCATACACTTCCACGATTAGATATGATATGAATAATTCAGTCTTGATTCCACCTAGTTTCACAGTTAAAGGCGTTTGCGAGCGGACAAAAGTTATGATTCAGACGAAAATGGATAAAATAATTTTTCCAGGGATTTAATCCAGTAGGTAAGCAAATTATTCCTCCAATTTGGAATTAAGATTTTCGGGGATTAAGTTCCCTGCTTGTTTGGGTTTAGTTGTGCTTGGGATAATGCGGGGTTTAGTGGCTAAATTATATTTACGTTATACTTTGCCGCCCATGGGCTCTGACTTGATACAATATATTGAATGGAATGATTGATTATGATGTAGATTCATTTTACTTATGGTGGGATGGAAATATCTTAAATTCTTAAACATCGCCTCCATTCATAAATTGATTCAACGAAGAAGCATTTGGCTACCTTAAGAGTCTCATAGTTTAAATTAACGTTGACATAAATCTCTCTGAGGCACCCAAACCTCCCATTAACCTGAAACCACACCATTCATCCTTTCAAATCATAAATCCTTACAATCCAGTAGATGAGCATGAACTCTGCCTACCCTCGTTAAGTAATAGCTAGCCAGTGGGCAGACTGGGCAGAGTGACTAATCGGCCTTCTCTAACAGGTGGTTAGCAGATGCATTGTTGTAATGTACCGACAGTAAATTAAGTGGAACTCGTATCCTGTTTTTGGAGATAGGAAGATTTGTTATTTTGTGTTTGGGAGTTACTGAATTAAAGTTGTGAATTAATGATGTGACATTAATGTTTTTTAAAATTTGAATCGAATAAGTTAGTTCTATTCGTTAATAGCTCGGACGAACATTTGAGTCTTAAACTCAAACTCAAAGCATTTATTTCAATCAGACCATTACAGGCACTTTTGAAAGTCTAAACACAAAAAAAAACGCGAAGCTACAGTCTCAGTCACTAGGCATAATAACTTGTGAAAGTACTGTAGTTGCCCATTCCAAAGCGTAGATCTCTGTGGAGAAGAATTGTCAAGAAACTCCATGAACACTCTTTTAAATCAAAATATGTTACAAAATCTTGGTTACATCATTTATGTAAAGAATTACAAATATGTGAGAACGATATAGAAATTACGGCAAGTTAAGAGCGTCCAGAGTAAAAGATTAAATCAGTAATTTAAAAATAAGTATCATCTTACTTCAGTGAGTTATAAAATGATTTGTTTTGGGATCGGGTATAGGATCGCTAAATAATTATTTGTTCTAACTGCATAACATGTTACAGGTAATTACCGAAAACACATGTGCTATTTGTAGAACATTCTCTTTTTGTTTTTATAATTGGTTGGCTGAAACACCAAACAAGAACGAATATTAGCCCTCAGAAATTTGTATTATTTGGGGAAAATACAAGGCAGCATGGCTTATCTTCTATACTTCTGTATTTCCACTCAAATGGAGAAGTACAGAAGATACTGTAGGAAGTTTTATGTCAAGGCCACTGCCTAACACACATAAACAACAACCCACATTTATTTTTATTTAACTGTCTGTTTTTTTTTTTTTAATAATTAATTAATCGTATTGTATTTTATTAGCCATTTTTTTTTAAGCATATCTCAATAATGCTACTCTAGTGGCACCTTTTTTACCTAAACTTAAATTTGTTAACATGAGGATAATGTAGTGGGCTGCAATATTGTTATTACCCAACCTATTTATTATTTATAAAACTTATATTGTAGCTGTTTATTGTCCCATAATAAATAAACTTAAATACATAAAACAACATACATACAGGACAGTAAATTTCCAACAGTGCAATAATATTAAAGCATACATATTATGTCATGGTGTCTTTTCCCAAACTATCTTGGGTTCGGCTTCCAGTCTAACCGGATGCAGCTGAGTACCAGTATTTTACATGAAGCGACTGCCTATCTGACCTCCACAACCCAGTAACTGGGTAGGTAATACGATACCCCTTAGTAAGACTGGATGTCTGACTTTTCGCTTCTGACTACTCATAACGACTGTCAAAGATTTACAAAACTCAGCCGGGAACGGCTTAACGTGCTTTCCGAGGCACGGAGGAAACTCGGCATGTAAGTATGGTCACCCATCCACGGACCAACCTCGGCAAGCACGGCTTAACCTTAAAGATGTAGGTGTTATTATTTAGCCACGAGCTCCTTAATAAAAAAAAAACTAAATATTCAGCAATTAATTCATACCTTATTTGCTGACGGTCCACTAATCTGTTGGTTGCATATTCATGTTAAAATGACCGAGCTGTACATACACAAGTTGCTATGTATAATCTCACCATTGTCTTGATAAAGATCTGTCATTCTCATTTTCACCATTATAGTTATTTTATAAGAAAACTAGCTTCTGCCCGCGGCTTCGCCCGCGTGGAGTTCGGCAATTGCCCACGTGTGCGTTACCCCAGCAAAATAATGAGGAAAATAGTCATTTAAATGTTATAGATAATAACTGTTGCCCGCGGCTTCGCTCGCGCGTTAGTGTAAGCAAAGGATAAATAGTTATGTAAAAATCTGTGATTTTCAAAGTAAGAAGCTAGAGAATTCTGGTTACAAAAAAGTATGTTACAGCGTATTTTTTTAGATTGTTGGTGACCTAAATAGGTTGAACCAGAATTTATTTTATACACGTCTTCCGAGCTACCGTGCCGTAGCTCAAATGCCCCAGTCATGCATCCACGGCTTTCGATATAGTTACTGGTGTAAATGAGCTAGCTTACAACGACACCCATGACGGAAAATCGGTAAATTTTTGTCGTTGCCATCTTGGATTTTCATTTTGACCTCATTTTTGTTGTCAGCGACCCCGAAATCCACGAAAACGACACCCCGACGGAAAAAGCCGAAATTTTCCTCGGCGCCGTCCAGGATTTTCATTTTGACCTCATTTGCACTGCCAGTCATCCGGATAACCTCAAAAATGAAAGTTATCGCATATTTCAACCCTTATCGAACCTTCTTAGGGGAGATTCTCAAAAATGTTCTAATTATTTTTATTTCTAACCAGTATGTGAACTTTCATGCTTCTAACTTCAAAAATGATTGAATTTCCATACAATCGTTCATCCCTTGTAGGAGTGGCTCCACTTTCAAGAGTGGAATTTCAAAAAACCCTTTCTTAGTGGATACCTACTCTTCACAAAGAACACACCCTCCAAAAATCAGGTCTCTAGGACCAGCGGTTTAAGCTGTGCGTTGATATCTCAGTTAGTCAGTCAGGACTTTGAATTTTATATATAGGGTGACACAAACAGCAAAACCCGGAACAACTATCTGTAGGACATACAACCATTTGTTCCGTGCGAGGCTAGAACCCGCGACACGCAGCGCAGCAGTCGATCGCTCAACCACTGCGCCAACCGTGTCGTCATTCTTTAAAAACAGTTTGATCATAATTATCACAGGCCATTTAAAAATCATTAGAACTCTGATCATCAGACTACCTCCCCATAAGTATCACAGGGATTCCCTAATGACGTGAGAATCAAGACTACGAGAATATTATCTGTAATTATCCTATCAATATGTCTATACGAGTATTTTAACCTGCATCAAGCATTGTTTTAAACCGCTTTGCTATTGTTTATTATAAGGACTATGTCTACACAGAGCGATTAAACCGCTCAACACTGGCAGTTTGGAACGCTGCCATCTAAACGTTTTGTCTTTGTGTAATTACCACTTCGTTACAAGTGATTTTCTTTTGTTCTTGTTCAATAGGAAAGTGTTGACTGGAACTGTTAATTTATTGACGTAGTTCCTAAACTTAGACTGTGGTCTACTCATTATTATAAGATGCTATCGTCTTGTAAACTTCTTCTTCTTCTTTACGCAGCGATGAAACTCAAATTATGTTAGACCAGTATGTAGCCATCTGTACAGTTCTAATATTTGCTTCGATTAAATCCTGAAAGGTGCAAGTGGCTGTGCTGGATAGGCAGGACAGGAGGCATATCCTGCAGAGGACTCCACACTGGCATTCTGTTTAGGATGGATCGAGGATACCCCATTTGGCCAGGTTATTTCTACATCGACCAACCTGGCCCTGCAATCGGTCGCAATTCGTATAAATCTCCAAATCTCGAGACAGCCAGACAGCCAGGCAAGATCTCGAATGGCCAATCCCGATCCTAGCCTGAACTCGCGAAATCTTGAGTTATCAAGCCAGTATATTTAGGTAAATGTTCAATTAGCCGCGATCATCTTGTTTCACCTTCGAACCACGCCCATCAGCGATTCCTGCGCAGCGTTTTCAAAGCTCTGTATGCGTCCATCCTTACCAAACAATAGATTCTATAATCCCTAGAGTTCTGATTAAAACGGCCTTGCAGCATCGCTAAGCTGTGCATTATAGTAAACATACATACATACATATTTGTTAGTTTATTTTATGTACCTATGTATTATGGCAATTAGCTCTTTGTAGTTATGCCGTTGCTTTGTCGTTTGTTTTATTTCATGCTACACTCTTTTGTGGGGCACATTGAAATACATGGTTAATTGCTATGTTTATACATGGCCATGTTTTTAAGAATTTATTGGAAATACGGTAGTAACAAAATCAGTGTTTTTAGCAATAATGATCCGAAATAGTATGGTTTTCTTTCCGAATTTGAAAGTGTTAGAAGGCGAATCATTTCATGGCAAGATGAGTAATATGTTTATAATGTAACTGTAACTGCCCACAGCACGGCAAATACAAAACATCACCCAAAAAAGCCACTACCACACAAGAGCATTCTTCTAAGCGTGTTGATGTCTACTTAAATAGGATCAGCATAAAATTTGGCGACGAGTTTGGCACTTTCAGTAGCGTTCATCAGCTTCTGTAATGTACAAGCAACAGGACAGGCAGTAGCATTGATCTCCACGCTTCCTCTCCATTACTCGAATCAAGGGCTAAAATCTTCGAGAAAAGAACTCTTCATGTACAGAAAGAATACAATTACTCCAATCACATGGTGAACATCCTCAGCATATTTGTAGAAGGTTCCAGAAACTCCTACGGAACAGTGTAGCACAAGAAATTACTGCCGATAACAATGCTACCACATTCTTGTACTAATTCCATTTCATCGCCCCATAGACCAGAGTCAATGACTACACAGGTAGCTAGACGTGGCGCGTTGGAGAGGGAAGAACATACGACATACTTGTAGACGACGAACATACGTATAGGTAGCTGTAGGACTGTATGTACTTACACAGGATTACAATCACCGGCTTTGTTTATGTTATCATACGGGCAGACGGCGGCCGGGGTTGACAACCTTCGGTATGTGGATGATCTAGTTGTGTATTACCATTTTTTTTAGGAGATCAAATCGGCCAGTTACAGGCACTTTTGAATAGTCGAACAACAACAAAAATGAAGCTACAGTCCCAGTCACAAGACATAATAACTGTGAAAGAAGCGTGCGTGAAGAATGGGCAAGAAACTCCTTGATGATGATATCGTAGGAGGGTTGTCTCCTTCCTAGGTTGGTCCTTAGATCGGTGACCACCTATTACATACTGAGTTTCCTCCGCCCCTTGGGAAGCAAGTTAAGCGCATTGTTCCATTAAGCCGCTGACATTTGTAGATTTTTGTCAGTTGTTAGTGTTATTACAGGTAGTCAGTGGCCCGAAAGTCAGACAACTGGTCTTACCAAGGTTTACCGTATTGCCTGTATCTCAAGTTCAGTTGAAAACCAGCGTCGGGCACTAGTTGCTCGGCAATTTGCTGCCCTGGACCTATTTGGCGCAGCCGTGAGACACACAATTTTATCTTTTTTTTCTGTTTAGATTTAAGTTTTTGTGCATTAATGCCATGCGCCAATTAATGAATATGTTTTCTTTCTTTCAGTACTACCTTGGTTGTGGAGGTCCGATAGGCAGTCCCTCCATGGAAATTACTCATATTAAGCTGCATCCGGTAAGACTGGAAGCGGACCCTAATACAGTTGGGAAGGGAGGTTGCTAGGCAGATAATGATGATGACTCCCATAATGAAGCAACTTCACCAGCGATATAATTCTTCAGACAACCAACATAATATTTGACTAAAGTACTAAATCCACCGGCCCGAGTGTGACCCCTGCTCCTAATGTTTACCCATCACAGATGCGGCGCACGTGTGCGTATCGCGTGCGCGGGCGCGCCGTGACGTCACACTCAGTCAATAGACACCGGCGCAAGCGCGGCTGTTGGGTCATAGTTTTATAGTAGTTCAAAGAGTTTGTTTCATTTATGAATAGCTTGAATTTTGTCTATGTTGAAGTCAGTAAAGATTACATTTTGGACAGAACTTGGACTTACTTAGTACCAGGAGGTCTAGTCTCTTTCTCCGAAACGTAAATTCGGCAATGAACGAAAATTATACGTTGTTACGTTTGTGACCGTACTCTATATAATTCACGGACAACGAATGTATTGAATGTATTATAAACGCGAAAGTTTGTACCTAAGTATGGATGGATATTTACTCTTTCACGTAAAAGCTACTGAATGGATCTGGATGAAATTTGGCACAGGCATAGATAATAGTCTGGAATAGCACATAGGATACTTTTAATCCCGGTAGTGTGATCCCGCGGGACAATTACCGAAAAAACGTGTTGTTATTCCCAATATAGTAAAGGTTAGAGCAGCTGTGACCTTCGATCAATAAGGCTGTGACCCAGTGGTGGCAGCCCCGACTTACGAGCAGTAAGCCGTAGGTTTGAACCCAGGCAGGCGCTTTACTTTGTGTAATTTATTTCATCACCGCTACTCTCAAAACGGTGTAGGAAAACATCGTGAGGAAACCGGCATGTCCTAGAACTAAAAAATCGAAGACGTGACATCTACCAACCCGCACTGGGCCCGCGTGGTGGATTAAAGTCCCACTCCCTCTCATTGAGAGGAGGCCTGTGTCCCAGCAGTGGGAACTTTATAGGCTGATGATGATGATGAGCGATAGAGGTATTATACAAGGTCAAATTGTCAGCAATTTTCAGTATCGCTCATACTTTTGGGAAGAGAATTGTGACCTAATACAGCCTCAGCCTACCTCAGACGCAGTTGCTACTTTTTTTATCTGTACCTACATTCAATTTCCTAGCACAGGTATATATTTTACTTAAAAGGAAAGATTTACTACCCTATGAAAGATTTACTGTAAAAGTTGTACAAGTTTCTGCAATAAACTTTTTTTTTTATACTGCTCAAAGTGTAAATAAAGTTATAAAAATACGTATAATTCATTTAGCTAGCGGCACTCTAACAAACATGATGAATTGATGAGCCTATTAATAATTCACGGTGTAAGAAATATTGTCAATTTTATTTCAGATTTTTCTTACGGAAAATTAAGTACAATCGGCGTCTACATAGAATAAGATAAGTATCAGAAAAATCAATTTATATATTTCTGTTTCATTTTATTTTATTTTGCTAACAAGATGGACTGGGACTGTAGCTTCGCGTTTTTGTTTTGTTTTTTACTTTCAAAAATGCCTGTAAAGGTAAGGTAAGGTATGGAGTTTGATGCAACAAATTCAGAACCACGTTTGAACTGAACACTAAATTAAACTACTGATCATATTTGACTGTGTACAAGAGTTCATCACATGCTAATGTAATTAGTTGACTACATCATTCAGTTTGCTTATTGAACCGAATTCCTCTTACATCATGCTCTAGATATTCATTGACCAACCATGATTTAAGATTACTAATGTAACTCTATCACTAAAAAAAAAACATTAAACGTAAAACTTCTTTACTGTTGTCTTGTCTCTGTCACCTCTGATCTAGACTAGAGTCAAGAGCAATATCATAGCCAATAAAAAAAATAAAAAATGATCATCATTTGCCTAGCCTTTTCCGAAACTATCTTGGGGTCGGCTTCCAGTCTAACCGGATGCAGCTGCGTTCCAGTATTTTACATGATTTGACTACCTATCTGATCTCCACAACCCAGTAATACGATACCCCTTGGTAAAACTGGATGTCAGACTTTTGGCTTCTGACTACTCGTAACGACTGTCAAAGATCTACAAATGTCAGCCGGGACCAACGGCTTAAAGTGCTTTCCAAGGCACGGAGGAAACTAGAAGGAAAATGTAATTATGGTCCCCATCCACGGACCAACCTCGGCTAGTACGGCTTAACCTTAAAGATCGACCCGCGCGGCTGTTATTATTTAGCCATGAGCTCCTCTTATACGGTTATGTTACCAATGCTACATTAGTTTGCACTGTGCATTTTTCCTTAGGTATAATTTTCTGATTTAATTATTAGGACTACTATTAGTCTAGTGGTTTCAAGCGCCACAGCTGAGCATGAGGCACTCCTGCCTCTCCTGAGTTCGATTCATGAGTGTTATTGGGTTATTCCATCATGAATTTCACAGTAGCTGGCAGCTGCTGAAGACTGGATTTGTGCCCGGTTGATGGCAATAAGCTCGCCTCCTATTAAAAGGGACTTCAACATAACTGGCGAAATGTGGGTGGACTATTCGGTACACCTCTGCCTGACCCTTCGGGGGCTGCAGGCGTGATGTCCTTGTTTCCCAGTAATATTGTTTGTTTGGAGTTACTTAGTTTTTTAGGGATATGAGGAACAGGGTGTAAAGTTCCTCGATACTCCTTAGAAAAGGGAGGATCTTCCGACCAGACAGGTGTTATGTCTGGTGGGCAACTGCCCGACAGTTGTTGTCGGGTTTCTCTATATAGTCTTAAGTCGATGTAAACTTTGCCTGCGAGATTTAGGAAATTGATGTTGGTTCTCTTCTCAACGAGTACATAAAAAAAAGTGAAAGTCCTAAATTTATTTATTTATTTAAACTTCACATACATTGGTGGTACATAGGCAGACTTAATGCCACAAGGCATTCTCTACCAGTCAATCTTTGGGTCAAATAGGACAGCAATGTGGTAGAGTACAAAAAAATGATTAAATAAGAAAAATACCATTTAGCTAAAATAAACTGATATACATAAATAGGTACATACTAAAATTCAAATTACATAATGTTTATTTACAATAATAATATTCTTAGAACAAATTTGATATTTTTTTTGATTATACATAAATAAATATATATGCATGTACTCAATAAAGCAGTTGATTGTGAACATGTGGTTTTTGTAAAGCAAGCAAGCATGCAGCATGCAAGCAGTCACGCAACATGCAGCATGCAAGCAAGCATGCAGCATGCAAGTAATCATGCAAGCATGCAACATGCAGCAGGCATGGTTTCTGTCACGGCTCCGGCGCTGCGGCGCTCCGGCGGTCACTTGCGAGTTTAAATTACACTCTAGGGGTAGGGCAGACAAGACTGCGTGGAGTCGGATTTACAGCGATTCGTTACTATCACTAAAACCTAATTTTTTGCATATGTTTTAGGACTAAAATAAAATATTATAAATGAACATTCGGAATAATACACATTGTTTAACACAATACTTAGGACATGTGACTTTAGGTCTTGTAAAATTAGGAGATTCAATAATTATAGTACTCAATATTATGACAGAATACTTTTAGAACTAAAGATAATTATGTTAAACAAAATTTCGGGATTTTGAAAATTATGGTTACTGAAGTTTATAGCAAACGTGTTATGGATAATGATTTTCGGACAAATAATTTTAGGAGAAGAAAGGGAGTACCGTGCCCATCATTTCAGCCGAAAGACGTCCACTGCTGGACATAGGCCTCCCCCAAGTGAATGACGCCACATTGACCGGTCCCGTGCGCTTCGCATCCAGCGGATCCCCGCAACCTTCACCAGGTCATCGGTCCACCGAGTGGGAGGCCTTCCAACGGTTCGTCTTCCGGTTCGCGGTCGCCATTCCAGAACTATTCGGCCCCATCGCCCATCCGTCCTGCGAGCAATGTGCCGTGCCCACTTCCACTTAAGTTTGGCAATTCTTCGGGCTACGTCGGTAACCTTGGTTCTCTTGGGATGTCCTCATTTCTGATTCGATCACGCCATCGATTTGTGCCCGTTTGATGGAAATAGACTCGCCCTCTATTCATCATCATCTGCCTAGCCTTTTCACAAATATGTTTGGGTCTGCTTCTAGTTTATCCGGATGCAGCTGAATACCAGTATTTTACATAGAGCGCCTGCCTATCTGACCTTCACAACCCAGTTAGTAATACGATACCCCTTGGTAAGACCGGTTAACATACTTTCGGGTCACTGACTTAGAGGTAGTCAGTGACCCTGAAGACTGCCAAAGACCAGATCAGCCTCACCCTCTTACATGGGACTAAAGAAAACTAGCAAAATTAAGTTGTGATATTAAGTACACCTCTGCGTTACAGCCTTTCCGGAAAACATGTTATATATGTAATGTTATATAACCAGGTTTTCTCTGCAACCAGGTCTAATGCTCTTGACGAGCTGCTTTTAATAAAGCTTTGATCAGCAATTCAACAACAAGTAAAATCCTTAAAGGTGCAAGATACGACCATTATTGTTACAAGCTAAAACGTATTATGACTTCTTTCTCCAGATTTTTTCTTTCAGAGAATATCGGAAAAGATCCGATAAAAACTTTACACGCTGCAAAGTCTGAACGCAGTGACCTGATTCTGAAGAAAACAATAAAAAGGAAGATGCTTTCATGTGATTATGTCTTATACTATACGTTTAATAGAACTGTATTCAGAGATGCTTTTATTTACTGAGTATTTGTTTGCAAGCTGCGTATTTTAGTACCTACCTTGGTTGTGGAGCTCTTTGTAAAAGAATCTGCTTCGGATGGTACTGCTACCACACTTATTTTTGGCAAAAATTTGCGTTGAAGACACTGGTTAAACCACCACTTATAAAATAGTAAGTGCTGCGTTAGAACGCAAAGACACCCTACTTTGTGGCATTTATTATTACCAAAGGCAACTCCTAATACCAAATATTCGAAGATTTGTGATTTCACTCGAACTGGACTCGAGTGGAGGAGCGTGACTCACTCATTTTCAAAAAGAGGAACCCTGTTTGTCAGATTACTGGAAACATTACAGACTGTGCCGAAGTATCTGTCTGTGTGTCCTGTGTCCTTGATGCCGACGCAGTCTCTCCGTGACATGACGGTTTCACCGAATCTTTATGGAATGATATCAGTTCACTTGAAAGATGATGTAATGCATCATTCAGTCGTAATAGAGACATCTACGAAATATTAACATTAATAAACAATGCCAATCATTTAACGCTATGACACTCACAATGCTTGAGCTCTACTGTGAAGCTGATATACAAGGTGTTGTTTTGCATGCTCGTCAAATTCTAGAAGGCTACTATGCTAATGATTCTCGTCCCGAATCAATAATAAAATGGGAGTAATTTTCCTTCTTTTTCTTTTTACGGAAATCGGAAAATGTGAACCACCGTGATTCAAAAGCGGGCCGTCTGATTCTCGCCCTATAACCGCGCTTTCACACATACAAAAAGAATCACAAACGTTTATTCGAAATTTCTTATTCCCTAAACCTCATTAAGGGGGTTATTCGGAAATCTTGACAAACTTAAACAACAAAAAAAATCACCTTTTATTAATAATTAACTAGGTACCGTAATTTTAATTGATTATTTATGTCTTCTGAGACATCCTCCAGAATTTTGACGAGGATGCAAAACAACAGCTTGTATAAGAATAACTAGTGATCTGCCGACCCGGTGCTACCTTCTGATGTGGAGATATGTTGTCAAAACATCAAGATTTCTGTGCTCAATTCTTAGCTGAATACAGTTGACCATCGTCCATGAGTGTATCTAGGTGGACCGATGACCTGGTGAAGGTTGCGGGGATCCGCTGGATGTGAGTCGCACGGGACCTGTCAATGTGGCGACACTTGGGGGAGGCCTATGTCCAGCAGTGGACGTCTTTCGGCTAAAAAGATGATAATGATGAGTTTAAGTTATTTATTACTTATGCAAAAATATTCTTGCTATACACAAAAAATTCATCATCATCATCATCAGCCTATATTGTTCCCACTGCTGGGATGCAGGCCTCCTCTCTATGAGAGGGAATGGGCTGTAATCCACCACGCGGGCCCAGTGCGGGTTGGTGACAAAAAATTAAACGAAGTCAATTGAACCGTCAAAGAAAGCAAAGCAAGAATTTCGTTCTTTTGACAGTTCTAATATCAAGCAAATACTAAACTACAGGACAAAAATCTTATCTTAAAAAATATTTTTTAATCAAAGTAATCAGTAATTGATTTGTTTATAGATACGGGTGTTAGAGCTTAGACCAAATACTTACAAAGTTATCGAGAAACAGAGGAAAAGGACGTGAAACAGAAAGCGGTAGTCTTGGACACGGCACGTATTGTGTCCTCTCAGAGGAGGTTCCACTCTTTGAAACCCTAACCGCGCCGTTAGAATGAGTTTTGCCACCCCACAGGAATTTAATATTTGGATGGATGGCTATCATTGTAGGAAAAGATCAATGAAAAGTTGTGTGGACTCTGTGAAAGATGATATGGCCAGAAAAGGTGTAACTGTTGAGATGACGACTATAGATAGTAGAAAACATGCTACACTCATCCCGAATACTAATAAAGATACATTAAATTATACAAGGTGTTGTTTTGCATCCTCGTCAAATTCAAGGAGGTAACTATGCTAATGATTCTCGTCCCGAATCAATAATAGAATGGGAAGGTACTTTTATTTACGGAAATCGGTAAGTGTGAACCACCCGTGTTTTAAACGGGGCCCGTCCGATCCTCGCCCTATAACTGCGCTTTCACATAATAATATACAAACAATCTCAAACGTTTATTCGAATTTTTTTATTCCCTAAATCACGTCAAAGGGGTTATTCTGAAATACTGACAAACTTACACAACCAAAAAAATCAGCGTTTATTAATATTTAACTAGATTCAGTAATTTTAATTGATTACTAATGTCTTTTGTGACAACCTCCTGAATTTTGACGAGGATGCAAAATAACACCTGTATTTTACTCATATCCTATCAATGCAAATGTGATAATGCCTAGTGGTGTGACCGTCGGACTGCCAAGTCACAGGTCTAAAATAACACGAACCCAGAACACACACTTCAGATTTTTCGGATTCATGTGCGTTTGTATAATCATCACTTGCTTCGGCGAAGACAAAAATCGTGAGGAAACCAGCATGCCTGAGAGATTTTTCTTGACGGCATGTAAAACCAAGTCAGAGGCCCATGGGCGGCACAAAAACTCTGACAACAGTTAAGGCACTAACCACACATTAAAGAAAAATAGCTAAGTCGAAACTACTGAACTAAGCTTGTTTTCTTTGTAGCTTGATACTTGAAAAAGGGGAAAAATTGCCTTTTCAGGTGGCGTACCATGACGTCTTAAAACATTATTGTTCCATTCTTATTCCAGAGTGAAAAAGAGACAGAGCTATACAGGTCATCTAGCTCCATCTCTTTCATACTCTGGAATAGGAATGGAACAATAATGTTTTAAGCGTCATAGTAACCCCCCAGGGCTCCCTTCAAAAACTAAACCAATTTTCACGTACCATGCCTCAAGTACCTATTCTTTTTATTTCAGTAAATTGAAAACGGCTCACGCACGCGTTCACCTTCGCGGGTTTTACTACTACATGATAGATGTACATGTTCTCAATAACGTCGTACAATAAACATGATGGACAATAAAAGCAAAGAGCCATAGGTTGGAGGCACACCTCCAGTGTTGCTACAAACGAAATTATATCACTAAACGCTTTGTATACAACGCTATATGAATGCTAGGGGAGTGACTTCCGATATCGACTATTCGATTTAGTATTCGATCAATTTAGGAAATTTACCCGTTATTACTTTAAACAAAATCTTCCTAGACTTCTGATGCAAACGTAAGTAGGTAGTGTTTGCAGCGTGTAATGAATGAGTGAATGAACGAATCAGATCGTAAAATGCAAGGCAGATGAGTTGACGAAACTTTTGAACAGTGATAATTTCTCTGATCGCTCAAAATGCAGCTAATTCGAAAATAAAGTGTCAACAAACAGACAACGACGTTTGAGAATAAGGAAAAAAAAAACGTTTTCGTAACTGGTTACGAAACTTTATTATTAGGATTCTTAGTTGCGGTTAAGAAAAAGTCTTCTTGATACGCAACTGGTTGCGAACAAGGAATAAACATTCTTAATTTGCAACTGGTTGCGAAAACGGCCGGAGGGGATTATTTGATGAAGTGAGGATCACTTGCAAATCTGTGTATCGTACCTACTGAGGTTTGCTGTTAGAAAACCCAATTCTTGGCTAAGGTCGCCTTTCTACATAAACTGTCTTTATAATATTGTTTTTGTAAATGTGTACACTGTACATTTTTTACAATATAAAAAAAAAACCAAGCCATTGTTTCATAGCAAACAAAGATGGTGCTTTACCACCAAACACGGTAATTACAGCAACAACTTTTGAGGTATTCCATGCACGAACCAAATCACTTTTCATCAAATAAGACGTAGCTATACCGAGCATCTCCCTAAAAGTAAAGAAATAAAATGTCTTACTTAATACTAACTAAACTTCGACACAACCCTGCCTGCAAAACTCTTCAACAATCGACTAGAACCAACTCTGCCCACCCCTACAGCGAGTATAAGATGAGTTTTTGAATCACCCCATTACATACGATGGGTCGCATTCCTAGAGGGGGGTGGAAATCAATTACAGGGGGGTGTCGGGAGGGGCGGGGGTGTTGGCAAGACGCATGTAGGTTACGACTTTCGTACCAACATAGATTTCCTTCAATATTTTTCAAGAACTGCTGTCAACAAGACTTTGGGGTTGTTTTGAAAAATTGGAGTGGTGTTGTAGTGCTTTTATTTCAAGAACATTGAGTTTCTAGCATTTACGTATAATATTTTTGATGTCATGTTTATATTTATATTGCAAGACTGAATGTGGAGAAAGACTGCCTCTTTATCTCTCTTGGCAGAAAGATTGCATTCTGCAGTTTTGCTATTAAAATGTTGACAGGAGCATGCGTCCAATCGTAACTTAACGCCTTTTTTTTTTTTTTTTGCGGATGTGAAATCATCAAATGACTTCTCCCGCTCTGGGCGGAGCGGGAGGGAGTGTCAGACTTGTACTGACTAAAACCCACCCATGTTCCTTCTTCGCCCTTTGTGTTCCAGGGCCGCGGTATCTCTTTCGAACAACCCGCAGCCCTGGCGTAACCTAACGCCTTACGCTCCCTTTTGTTTTTTGGACCTTCATTGTATCTATGATTTCAAAAGTAAAGGTATCTGAAGTTATTATTTTTTATGCATTCTCTCCAAACCTATACGAATGACGAGATGGTCCTCATTTCATGCCATCCAGTTTTGAGCCTAAGGTTGTTGGCTCGAAACTAGATAATCTTGGTGAGCTCGAAAATGTAAAAAACCTAAATTACTTATGATCTGAAATTCTTGACACTGAAACCAAACGTAGCAAGTATTGTTCGTTACTTGTCTTTATTACATAAGAAAGAGGCTTTTACAGTAGAATTAATCTCAGGAAGATATAACACACCCTATTCATTAATAAATAACTCATCTGTTTCTTTCGATGATAACAAGCTAACAGTTTCGAGTGACATCAGGAACGGATCGATAGCCAGTCTGCATGCCGCGTCGAACGGGGGCCGGCAGAACAATATCTGTCGATAGTTTTGATGTGTTGCTATAAGTCTGAGTTCAGTTGCGATAGTGGATGCAAATGAATCGTTGATGATGTGGGATTGGGTTTGGATGAAGTTGTTTTGTATTGTGATTTTATAGGTTACTTATCAGTTGAGCGATGGGGTCGAAAAGTTCTGGAATGGGGACCGCGAACCGGAAGACGATGCGTTGGAAGACCTCCCACTAGGTGGACCGATGACCTGGTGAAGGTTGCGGGGATCCGCTGGATGCGAGACGCACGAGACTGGGCAATGTGGCGACACTTGGGGGAGGCCCATGCCCAGCTGTGGACGTCTTTCGGCTGAAATGATGATGAATGATGACTTATCAGTTTAACATCCATACTAATATTGTAAACTCGATCGTAACTCCATCTGACTATTCATCATCAGCCTAACCTATCCCCAACTATGTTGGGGTCGGCCTCCAGTCTAACCGGATTCAGCTGAATACCAGTGTTTAACATGGAGCGACTGCCTATCTGGCCTCCAGAAGTTAATACCGTAAGTGGTAAGACTGGTGTCAGATCTTAGGACACTAATAAGTACTTGTAACGACTGTGTGACGACGGCTTAACGTGTTTTCAGGGAGAGAAAACTTGGTATGTAATGGGTGGTCACCCATCAGCTGACCTACCATGGCAACCCTCGCTTAGCCTTGAAGATCGACCGATACTATTATTATTTAGCCACGAGCTCTTCAAGCTCTGTCTGTCGTGCAAGCAAGTTGAGTAGACTTTGAACTGAACATAGGACATAGGACTTTTTTTAATGTTAGAGGGATACCGAGCTCCATACGAGCGAAGCCGCGGGCAAAAGCTATTTCCTGTTGTTGTATGTTGAAACATACTAGCAGAACAAGGACATATCTATACTGTTTAGTACGGAACAGTCATATTATGCCTGATTTTTGAAACACCCCAACTGAAAACGCTTTGATTTGCTTCCCAGACAGTTGTACAGTCACGTATAATAATATGTATACACGCAGCAACATTTTAAAGCGATTGTTAGTTGCCAGCCTATCGGTTTTTTACCGGTTACATTTCGGGGAGTGTGCGATGGAATTGCATGACCTAATTCCAGCTAGCCCGTTTCATCATCGGACTACCAGACGTACGGCGATGCGCCATCGGTACATGGTGGACATCCCACCTATACGCACTAAGCGCTTTGGGAATACTTTTATTATGCGTACCGCTAAGGAGTGGAATTCCCTGCCGGAGTCTGTGTTTCCCGATAGCTACAATCTGGGGGTCTTCAAGTCAAGAGTGAATAGGTTTCTTCTAGGCAAGCGTGCTTCACCGTCGACCACATCATCGCTTACCATCAGGTGAGATAGTGGTCAAACGCGAGCCTATTTATAATAAAAAAAAAAAAAAAAAAAAAAAAAAAATTGTCACCTACTGTATTGATTAAGGTTTTACTTTTTCACGAACATGGAATTTTGGAAGCCATACTATTACGAAATAGGTCTTATCTCAACGTAAAAACCGTAATTTCACGAGCAAATCACTTTTCAATTTTGCTAAGTGTATACATATTATTGTTCATGACTGTACACCAAGAAAATCAACAACCAATTAATTATTTTCTTTGTTTACCAAGTTTGTCATATCAAAACTTACACTTTGCGTAACAACGAATCGATTTTGTGTCCTTCTATATAATTATTAATATGTCCCCTATTCATAAATGGCGGTAGGTAGGTATGTCACTAACCGAAGGGTAGATTTGGGAGTCCGCCAGACGAGTCAATTATTCAGAGGCTCTGATCGATTGTTAGTAGTCTTGATTTACAAGGACACATGGCATGTATCCCATACACAAAGAAAATAGAGGCTACCTCGTTGGTCTGAGCTCGATGGTCGTGGGTTCGATTCCCAGGTCAGGCAGTAGGGCAAAGTGTTATTTATTTATTTAACACTACAAGCACATAGTACAGAGGCCGACTTAATACCATAGGCATTTTCTACCAATCAACCTTTTGGTGAAGCAGAGACAAACAGTGGTAAGTGTTATCTATAAAATATTATACATTGAATACTAAAACAAACTACAAAGGATATATATAATACTATAAAAATATGTCAAAATACTATAAATATATACCAAAATGTAAATACCAATATGATAGGAAAAACTATGGGGTAAATATTAACGTTGTGACGATAGTGCTAGTTTTTTTCCCATTATACTCGCGAACTTTAATTTTATAAGATAGGCGATTCGTAGTCATCCTGAGTTCCTAGGGAATCGCGTTCCACAGAGAAATAGATTGGACGAAGAATGATCGGTGAATGAAGTCAGTGCGATGAGAAGGACATTGAAGAACACGGTTATGCAAAGAGCGCAGACTCCTGTTATGGTTGGCACAAATGTATTGAAGGTCAGGAGCGAGGTAACTAGGGGAAGTGGGAGAAACAAGAAAAGAAAACAAGGTGGTTAGCGCCCTTAGCTCCCTACGCTGACGTATGGGCAACCACTTAAGAAGAGACCGCTGCTCAGAGACATGATCGTATTTACGCAGATTGAAAACGAATCGAATGCATTTATTCAGAAGGCACTCAAGTTCGTCGAGAAGATCTGCATTCAGGTCAAAGTAGAACACATCACCATAATCGATGATAGGGAAAATTAAGGACTGTACAAGCATTGTTTTCGTATTCGATGGTAAAAGGACCAGGTTTTAATTGCCAACAGATCTGGTATTTCGTCAACCCTTCCCTGATAGTACAACTGCGAGTCATCGGCATATAGATGATACGCACACTGAAGCTCAGAAGTAAGGAGATTAATAAAAATAGGAAATAGAAGTGGAGAAAGAATACCACCTTGAGGAACACCAGTTTCCAGATCACGCCAACATGATGAGGAATACCCAACATGAACTGACTGCTGACGTTCCTGAAGGTTAGAGGAGAACCATTACAGTGCTCCGGGAGAGACCATAACGTGGGATAAAATGGCTGAAAGGATATCGTGACTAACGGTATTGAAGGCATTCGAGAAATCGACCAGCACTAGTACAGTAACCTTGTAATTTCATTGCGGTAGACCCTATATTTGTTGTATTGACAAGTATGAGACGATATCCACTAGACTGTTCCACCACCGACCAACACCGTCGTGTCCCATGCACAGAGATATTTTGTCGGTGCCGATACACTACGTGCATGGCACGCGACGGTGATGGTCGGTGACGGAACGGGCTTGTGGGCAATGTGGGCATAGTCTCATACTTTTCAATAAAAAGTTTTATTTCCCCTGATCATGTGATACGTTCATACCACGGTCATGGTATAGTACGATGTTTGAATCTTACGGTGGCTGAATCCTTTACAAGTAAATCACAACAAGTCTCGTCACAACGTTAATATTTTCCCCATAGTTTGTCCTTTTATATTATTATTTATATTTTGATATAAATTTATAGTATTTTGATATATTTTTATAGTATTGTATATAATTATCCTTTGTAGTTTGTTTTAGTATTCAATGAATAATATTATATAGATATACACTTACCACTGTTTGTCTCTGCATCACCCAAAGGTTGAGTGGTAAAAAATGCCTATGGCATTTAGTCCGCCTCTGTACTATGTGTGTGTGTGTGTGGTATTAAATAAATAAATAAATAACCATATAAAATAAATCCCGGATTAATAAATAAGAAACGACCCTTCCAAAGCCTTATCTTCTGCCTAAGAAGTCTGAATTTAATAACATCACGAAGTTATAAGAATGCCTTAATACCGAGTAGATATGCAAGCGGCGCCGGGTGTCACAATAAACAATATGAATGGTGGGTACGTGCTACTTGTAATGAAGACGCCGTAAATCTGCCAGCACCCGCCAGACGGGGCGTGATGATTTCAGAAGTGTATGAAATAAATATTTAGGAGGATAATGAGGTGTTTTTTTGAATAATTTACTGTCGTTTGTGAGGTCTAGGATTAGTCCCTTTGGACGATTAATTTCGTTGGAACTTGACTATCCAACTAGCATAAGCCCACGGATTCGCCCTGGTTTTCTCAGGTAATTGTCCCACGGGATCGTACTACCGGGATAAAAAGTATCCTATGTGCTATTCCAGACTATTGTCTATCCGTGTGCCAAATTTCAACCAAATCCATTAAGTAATTTTTGCGTGAAGAAGCAACAAACATCCATACATCCTCACAAACTTTCGCATTTATAATATAACTAGCTGTGCCCACGACTTCGTCCGCGTGGAATTTAAGAAGTAACCTAAGTTATCTTATATATATGTCTTATTACATCAGCTATCTGCCTGTCAAAATCGGTAGAGCCGTTCCAGAGATTAGCCGCAACAAACAGACAGACAGTTTTTTTTTTTTAAAAAAAAAAAAAGGTTTTTTTGGTATATGTACCGTATATACATTCATATGCATGTAGTAAAAAGTGGTTATTTTTAACCCCCGACCAAAAAAGAGGGTTATAAATTTGACGTGTTTATCTGTGTATCTGTGTGTCTGTCTGTGGCATCGTAGCTCCTAAACGGATAAACCGATTTTGATGAAATTGGTTTCGTTTGAAAGGTATTTTAATCGAGAGTGTTCTTAGCTATGTTTCAAGAAAATCTGCTCAGCCGTTTAAAGGTCATCACCTCTTTTCTAGTTGAAGGGAAATAAACAACTTCCACAGATCTGGTCGACTAGAAATTTGAAATCTGGTTACTTGTCACCATGGGCATCACCAGGGGGGGGGGGCACTGCAACCCCCCCTCCCACCGCCCCCCCCCCTAAAATATCAGGTTTTTTAAATGTTTGATGTAACTAGTGTCAGATTCTTCAAACTTAATATAGATCCTCTTCCCTCCCGCTAAAATACTAGGAAATGGTGAAGGGAGGCATTGTTGGGTGATTAGTTGGCATTGTGGAATGTCATTTTGAGGATCAAGTATAACTTAAACTAAATAACTGTTGTTGCAACCTAACGATTTAGCTAAACATAGCTGTATGTATCACACCAAGGCTATATAGAACATTACATTAATATTATAGTTATTTAACAGTGCGCAATGTTGTGACGTCAGCGTCAGATTGACGTCACCGAGTGCTAACTGCGTTTATAGCAACATAATCAAATGTACGGGGGAGGGCGGTTCCATCATGGTATCTGTGGTTAAAATAGTGCAGGTTTAAACTGAGATTAGCTTTTTCAGAGGCCATGACGCGAACGGCGGTTTTTGCGATCACAAAAAAGTCTCGGATTGTCGTTTTAATATTATAGTTGAAATAATGTAGTTAGGTTATTGCTTTGGGAAGGTATTTTACGATTTCTGTAAGTTTGGTAAAATATCTGATCAGTTTCGTTGGTTTTTTAACATGTCAAACGCGATGCCAGGACAATAAACCAACAAGATGAGGTTACGATCCCGAGCCGAGTGTATGCAGTGACAGTGCAGTGACCAAGATTCATCATAATATGCCTAGGCTTTTCCCAACTATATTTTGGGGTGGCTTCTAGTCTTGTATGCAGCTGAATACGCATATATGCATATCTTTTTTTTTTAAACGTTGCCCCACACTAGGAATTTCTCCTGTGTCGTGGGTGCGTTTACAAACATTTAAACTCACATACACAAACAGACCCGGAACAACTATCTGTAGGCGATACAAATATTTGTTCCGTGCGGGGATCGAACCCGCGACACGCAGCGCAGCAGTCGATCGCTCAGCCACTGCGCCAACCGTGTCGTCATGAATAAATCTTCAATAAAATGGTGTATTAACCTAAATGATATGCACCATCACCACCATCTTTCGCCTGCCCTCCTGCTCAATTTATTTAGGGTCGACGCAGCATGTCTTCTTAACCTAAATGATAATAAGTTTACATGTACCTACCCACCGTGAAGCCACAGGTTCAACCAACTTTCAGAATATCGACGGCTTAGTTTACTCCTTTATTAGTTTCAAACTGTTTTCTAAATCTTTGACCTACAGTCTAACCATTATAAAGTTTAATGTCCTTTCTCTTGACCCTCATTTCCATAATCTTCTATACATACAAATAAATAAAATTGAAGTGTCTGTTTGTAATATTAAAATAACCGCCTTTTACTACATGCATATGAATGTATAGGTACATTTACCAAAATAACATTTTTTACAATTTTTGTCTTTCTGTCTGTTTATTCCGGCTAATCTCTGGAACGGCTGGACCGATTTTGACGGGACTTTCACTGGCAGATAGCTGATGTAACATGGAGTAACTTAGGCTACTTCTATTTTAGAAAATTCTAATACTACGCGGACGAAGTCGCGGGCACAGCTAGTCTAGCTAGTAGACTAATAAAATAAGACCATTATTGTTGGAAACTGAGTTACTACTTACCCATCAAGGACAAGGTTCCTACGTAAGTACTTTGACCTTTTATTCTTAAGACTTACGCTAATACAAGTATCTTTTGGCACTCAAATTAATTTGACTGGGGGGGAGGGCTAGCGTTGCTGAACATTTACAAAACTGGCGCTGTTAGTGATTTTGGTCACAAGCCAAAGGATACAATCATAACTAAAATACCTTGCCATGATCACTTAAATTCAGATAAAACCAGAGTTTTCTTTAGAGTATTCATTTTTAAACATTGAGAATGATAATTTTAACGCTAAACCAAATAAACCATAGTACCTTTATATTAAAGCATTTACTGAAAGCAATCAAAAGTCATGCAAAGAAGAGAGAAGATAGCTAACACAACTGAAAAAATACTACTGAATACACTGTGTTCATATCAGTGAGATTTCTTTTTGTAGAATGACTTGCTTTAAAAGTTAGTTTCTTTCGTTTATCAGTTTGTAATATAAATTAGATTAGACACTCTTTATTTTAGTACATAATCGGATTAAGTGGAGTTGTTTTGGTTCTAAAACCTAAAACGTACTTACCTACTTATATCCAATTATAGGATTTTTTGAAAAACTTTTGATCACGCAACCTGTTTTGCATATTTGAGTTTAGTCAAACGTTTTAACAAAATATTTGAGGGAACACAGGCATGTCCAATTGTCTATGAAAAGATTCTTTTTTTTTTTCAAAAAAAAAAAAAATACTAGGGCCTTCCAAAAAACGCTAAAAAGTGCAAAACATCTATGGTTTTGAAAGTCGGCCTTTTTTCTTCCATTTTCTCTACCCATCCTTTGTTAAACCATATGTTCCCAACAGTTTACCGCATCGGTGCAACTGCCCTCACCCTAAGGAAATTCACAGCTGTGTGTGCAGTATGTGTCACCCCTGAACATACATACACGCTCTTTGCGTATGTGTGTGTGTGTCTATTGAACGAGTGTGCATGTGTGTGTGATCTGTATATGTGTGGTGAACACTGCCGCGGGAAATGCTTAAATTGAAGCGGGATTAGTTTTAACTAGGTTTTGCTGCAGGCTTTGGGTGCAATTTCTTGGTATGAGGTACGTCTTGGTATATTGATGTTAGCGAAACATTTTGTGCCAAGGTTGATGTTTTCAAATGTTTTAGAAAAAATGTTGGCGATTTTAAAGAGCATACTTTCAGACTCAAAACTTGTTTTGAAACTCTTTTTCTAATTTACCGATTGTTTGTAAATGTGTGGACATTGTAGGCCTTATAGATTCCTAGATCCTTGGTAACTTTTTATCTTGTTCTACGTTTTGTGGTACAAGCAACGACTTATTGTCGGGCCTACGATGTCCTCCTATACTAAAGTACTAACGCTGTAACATAGGAATAGTGTAAAACCAAATGAATTTAAAAGAGTAACCATGGAGTTTCTTGCCAGTTCTTCTGCATAGGAAACGACCAACCCGAACCCGTTTTGTCGACGTTTTATAAGTGCCCATGTAGGCCTATGTGAAAAACAAATATTTTGATTTTGAAAACCGATTCGGATTGATAAGCCGCCTTTATTGCACAGGCCTGGAACCGCATCCAGTAAACCACTTTATGAATGATGAAATTCATGATGGTTTATTCCTCACTGTGTTATTCATGTGATAACTGTTTGTGAGGTACGACTTAGTAGTGTTAATAATGTTTTTTGATAATAGAGTTATTTAATTTTGATTTTTCCATCAAAAAATTATCAATAGCACCTAAGGATTCTAGATGTGTGTCTGGTCGATGTCAATACGATCGCCCCCAATTACATAGGACTTAAACATTATTGGCAAAATGTGGGTGTACTTTTACGTAGGTACACGTCTGCCTATGCTTTCAAAAATAACAGGCATGATGTTTAGTCGTCATCATCTGCCTAGCCTTTTTCCAAACTATGCTGGGGTCGGCTTCCAGTCTAACCGGATGCAGCTGAGTACCAGTATTTTACATGAAGCCACTGCTTATCTGACCTCCACAACCCAGTAACTGGGTAATACGATACCCCTTGGTAAGACTGGATGTCAGACATTTGGGTTCTGACTAGTTGCAACGACTGTCTAAGATCTACAAATGACAGTCGGGACCAACGGCTTAACGTGCTTTCCGAGGCACGGAGGAAACTCGGTATGTAATTATGGTCACCCATCCACGGACCAACCTCGGCAAGCACGGCTTAACCTTAAAGATGGACCCGTGCAGCTGTTATTATTTAGCCACGAGCTCCTCCGTCTGTCATGTGGTAACTAAATGAAATATAAGCTAAACATTGCTCGGTCGACAATCAATTACGATGTTTATCGTACGATTCCTGTCATATCGGTATTCCGAATATTATACATATGTATGTGATTGATTAATGTTTAATTATGAAAGCTAGGTAGGTACCCTTTTCGACCGATAGAAAATGAAAAAAAAAACTTGATTTTGATTTGGGAAACATATTTGACAGAAATAAATTATACCTAAGCAAGTACAACCTGTAATTTTTATTTCGGCAAATACATCCTAACTAACATTATAAATGCGAAAGTAAGTTTGTTTGTTACCTTTTCACGACTAAAACGACCAATAGGAGCGGAGCATCAATGAAAAATTTGCGAAAACGGGAAAAATGTGACCCAGACGAAGTTGCGCCTGACTGCCTCTAGTCTTGTAAGCAAGCAAGGGTGACTGCTGAGCATGAGGTCCTGTGTTCGATTCCCGGATCGAGCAAAGTGTTATTGGGTTTTTCAATAGGGCATTTCTCAGTAGCAGCCGCCAAATCGCGATTGATGGCAATAGGCTCGCCCCCTATTACATGGGACTTAAGACATAACTGAGCAGGAGAGCAGCGGTGGCCCAGTGGTGGCAGCCCCGACTTGCGAGCAGTATACCGTGGGTTCGAACCCAGGCAGGCGCATTACTTTGTGTAATTTATTTCATCACCGCTGCCCTCAAAAACGGTGAAGGAAAACATCGTGAGGAAACCGGCATGTCCTAGAACTAAAAAATCGAAGACATGTGACATCTACCAACCCGCACTGGGCCCGCGTGTTGATTTAAAGCCGATTCCTTCTCATTGAGAGGAGGCCTGTGTCCCAGCAGTGGGAACACTATTGGCTGATGATGATGAAGACATAACTAGCGAACTATGGAGGTACTGTTAGGAGCACTTCTGCTTAACCCTTCAGGGATTGCATGCGTGATGTTATAAAACATTTCAACTTCTCCACTGAATCAATCTCTAAGCTATCTCTCACCTTAAAACTCCCTCAAAAAGGTTAATTATAAAAATTTAATTAAAACCCTCCTCGTTTCTTATCTGACTGCGTACCCTCCATTTATTTCAGCGTAATGTTCTTAAAGAGGCGTGAGCCGTGAAACGTTACACCTTCCTTGAGAAAATGTTGTGCTAACTAAAGTGTTTTTGTTACGATCACGAGATTTTCTGAACGTTTTATAATACGACTAGCGATCCGCCCCTGCTTCACACGGTTTTTATCTTACTTTACATTGTGGATTTTTAGGGTTCCGTACCCAAAGGATTAAACGGGACCCTATTACTGAGACTTCGCTGTCCGTCCGTCCGTCTGTCCGTCTGTCACCAGGCTGTATCTCATGAACCGCGATAGGTATCCAATTTCTACAGATTATGTATTTCTGTTGTTGCTATTTAAACAACAAATACTAAAAACAGAATAAAATAGATATTTAAGGAGGCTCCCATACAAAAAAGTGATTTTTTTGCTTGTTTTTATAAATAACGGTATTCCGTACCTACCATTATTTGTAAAAACGAGCAAAAAAATCACTCCGTGCGCGAGTCCGACTCGCACTTGGCCGGTTTTTTTTTGTATAAGGGTATAATTCACCCATGCATCGCCTGCGAATCAGTCATGCTAGCGAAGGAGGTAGCGGAGCTCACCGTCCGACCGTCTTATGACGACAGACCGTGTCGACGGCGCATTCGTGTTGCACGCGCGCCTCAAGGAGATGTCAGCAAATTGGAAGGAGTCCGAGAGGGACGATGCCTGCCAGGGCTGCGGGACTGTTCGAAAGAGATACTGTGGCCCGGGAACACAAAGGGCTAAGAAGGAACATGGATTGGTTTTACTCAGTACAAGTCTGACACACCCTTCCACTCCGCCCAGAGGGGTAAGGGTCATTTAATGATTTCCCATCCGTAAAAAAAGGGTACATTGCACCAACGTAACCAAAAAAACGAAGAGTTATCGGTGCCGATTATGATGATCGCGTTCATTGGTCTATTTCGGGCTTAGTTAAATATGAAATGTCATACAGTCTGACACGAAAATCGATCGAATTATTTATGTGTAGATATAGATTATTACCTACCTACTAATAATGAGATTACATAGTTGTTTGTTTCTTTTGGTTATTGATAACTATAGATTATGCTGGTTAGAACCGGTAAATATAGAGTAGGTACACCAGTTATAACCGGTAAAAATAGATTAAGCCGGTTATCACCGGCATTTACATTATACTGGTAATTTCTGGCATACAGATTGTGTCAGTTACTACGGGCATTGAAGTTTTTTGTCGTCGTCGACGTCTTCTGGTCTAAAAAAAAATAGTGCGTGGAGTCCCTCCGCGCGGAAGAAGTGAAACTTCGCAATACTACACGCATGCGTTCGAGTGCCACGCATTCACTCTCGTTATTTTATTGAGCTTCTAAATAATGTTTTGTTGTTTTCTTGTTTTATTATTTTTATTACATAATTATTACATAAGTTTATCGAGGTTATTCTACTCTTGGAAATTGAGCGAAGACTGGTTACACCGAAGAGTCGAATGCATGACTGTTTGCACGCCATCTTGCGTACCTAGTAGAACTACGTAATCACAAATCTTGTAATACTGCCATCTCTTGGTGAGTTTTAGAAATGGTAGCGTTAAACGTTAACTTGTTGGAAGTCGCATAAGACTTCAAAAACCCGAAAGTTACTGAATGAAAATATTTTACAGAGAGCGACTGCCGTTTCATTAGTTGAAAACATTTTCAGGCACAGTTTCAGCTTAGGGAGCAGTTATATATTTATTTTATTAGATATTTTTACAAGAAAGTGTGTGTTAGGCTTACCCATGGATCTTTATCCATGCTTTGAAACCTTTGGCCGGTCTTATCGTGGCATTAGGAGTGCAAACTGTTTACCACAAGACCTTCTAGTCGTTTAGTAAAAAGGGATATTTAAACTCCAAACGAACATTAATTCCTCAATAAAAACACATTGTTACCAAATAACGTTACAAGCCATCAAGAAAGTAATTTAGATAGTCATCTAACTACATACGATACGACAACCTTCTTTCCACCCACACACGTCTGAAACTAAGTATTATATAGCTAGCGCACAAAGGGACGGGGCAGTGGGTCAAGGGCCACTCGTCCAGCCCCAGCAATTAAAAGAACCTGAGGTTCTCTTCGTCACTTTGTCTTAGGTGAATTTATGCTGAAAAATATTTCTTTTGATGAAGATTCGAATGGATCGATACAGATGTTGAGCTTACGTAAAAGTTTTGATAGCGAAATAATTCGTAGTGAGGTGATTTCACATTGATTTTTGAACCCCCAAATGGCATACGCAAAGTGTCAATCTCTCTTTTACGAGTATGTGTATGGCTAGCTATACATCCTGTATAAAATACTTTTTAACTTATTATTCGTCTTCATCGATAAAGATGCAGGTCAAAAACGTGTTGTTTACATAAGCTACCGAAAACTTTATGTTATTTAGTTTGAAAGTTATTGTAACATACAGATTGAAAGTCTTACTTACCAACTCCACTGACAGTATAGGCCAAGATAAATTTAACTTGCTGAAAAACAGTGAACAAGCGTACAACGATAAAATTATAAGCATATACTGAATCAATCACTCAATTTAGTAATCAATGCTTATAATAATTTTATGAAAGGTGAAGAGAGAATAGAGAGAGGAGCTCGTGGATAAATAATAACAGCCGCTCGGGGCAGTCTTCAGTGTAAATCGGGCTTGCCAATGTGGGTCCGTGGATGGGTGACCATCCTTAACATACGCACGTTAAGCCATTGAACCCAGCTGTCAATTGTGCATCTTTTATAGTCGTTACAGGTAGTCAGTGGAATTTTACCTAGTGATATCGTATTACCCAGTAGGTACTAACTAGGTTGTGGAGGTCAGATAGGCAGTCGCTTCATTTGAAATACTAGTATTCAGCTGCATCCTGTTAGACTGGAAGCTGACCCCAACATAGCTGTAGTGAAGAGAGAATACCCAAGGCAGGACTTACTGGTATATTTTGGTGCTTTCGCATCTTTATCTGTGAGATAAACGGTGGAAAGATGTTTGTAATCAAATCATAACAATTTAGATAAAGTTAAGACACACGCTTATAAATAAACTTTATTGCTATATTTTGTATGAGTCTTATATTTAAATGTTAAATGCTAGGGATTTGCCTTATATGACACAGCATTAAAAAAGAAAAAGTCATTTACTACGAAGCCAAAAAAAGACTATGCCTGACCGGCTCCACTCTGGGGCAAGTGAAGGTATATGTCAAACCACAGGGTGTTCTGCATCTTCCTTCGGCCAGAGGCGCAATTCGTCACGCTCCCACGCGCCAGGTATTGGCGCTCATGACTTCCATGCGGAGCCTCTGCGCCCGTATACTGCTCAATCCAAATTGCATTACGCGCAGGGTGCGTGCAATGACACTCTGAAGGTCATTAGTGAAAAGCCGTTCTGCACCATTATGGCGCATTGGGTACGTGTATATATACATATACCCGGTGCGTCAAACTAAAATCTTGTATTTCGTTTGTTACTAACTTAGTTTATAAGTAGTGTACTGTATTACTAACATCATAATTATGGATCAAGGTCTGAAATAAAGTATTTTTATTTTATTATTTTTGAATTGTCAAGCAGACGAATTTTCCAACGTTTGGAACAATGAATTGTGAACTTCTTTCAACATTCTTCTGACTGACATAATATGTGTGAGCGGTGATTGATCACAGTGCTATCAATTAGACTGTGCATCATCATTATCTGCGTAGCCTTATCCCAACGATGTCGGGGTTGGCTTCTAGTCTAACCGGATGCAGTAGTTCCCGCTGCTGTTGCTTCCTATCTGACCTACATAACTCAGTTACTGGGTAGAATAGAATAGGATAGAATAGAATAAAACTTTATTGGACACCAAAATCAGAGCAGAGTTGTTAAAAGCTTCCGGACCGGTGGGCATAGATGCCCTACACAAAATTTGTAATAATACCTCATTACAAATTTTGTATTTGTAATGAGCAATTGGCATACTGGTGAGTGGCCAAGCGACTGGACAAAATCAGTCATCCTGCCTTTACATAAGAAATACTCCACTTCGAAATGTAACAACTATCGCACCCTGGCTCTAATATCTCATGCCAGCAAGGTACTGCTACATATTATAAACAACAGAATTCGTCACTTTCTAGACTGGCAGATCCCTCAAGGACAGGCTGGGTTTGTAAAAGGTAGTGGAACTCGCGAGCAGATCCTCAACGTCTGCCACTTGATAGAGAAGTCATATGAGTTTAACACACCTCTTATTATGTGCTTCATAGACTTCAGTAAAGCCTTCGATTGCGTAGTCTGGCAAAGCCTGTGGAAGATACTTTTGGAGCTTGGAGTACCGCATCATCTGGTATCCCTAATTCAAGGCCTACACTCACAAAATAAAGGCAAAGTGAAGGTGGACCAAACCATCTCTAACCCCTTCAGTTTCGGAAAAGGCGTAAAGCAGGGCTGCATTTTATCTCCCATCCTTTTTAACACATATGAAGAATATATTATCAGACGTACCTGTGAGAACTGGGAAGGTGGTGTGACGATAGGTGGAACCAAATTAACAAATCTCCGCTACGCTGATGACACTACTCTCCTAGCTGCCTCAGAGTCTGAAATGGTAGAACTCCTTGGAAGGATGGAACGCATCAGCAGGGAACTGGGCTTACAAATCAACCACGCAAAGACCAAACGAATGGTGGTGGACCGTGCACTTAAATTAGAGCTTACTGGCGCTCTTAATCTCGAAACGGTCGATGACTTTATTTACCTGGGCTCTAACATATCCAACACAGGATCTTGCGAAAAGGATTTATAAAAAAAGGGATAGGATATATAAATGATGGATTCGTAGACGCATAGGCATGGCCAAGAATGCTATGTCTCAGCGCCACAAAATATGGAGAGATCGCAATATTTCGCCGAATACCAAAGTGAAATTGGTCAACACGCTGGTCTTTTCAATTTGCGGATACGGAACAGAAACGTGGACCTTGAGAAAGGCGGACCGAGCTCGTATAGACGCCTTCGAGATGTGATGCTGGAGGAAGTTACTTCAAATACCCTGGACTTCTTTCCACACTAATTAGTCCATCCTACGAGAGCTCAAAATAAAGATCAGACTCTCTACGACCTGTCTCCGTAGAGTCTTGGAATTTTTCGGCCATATAGCAAGAAAAGATGGCAATAACCTCAAACAACTGATGGTTACCGGCAAGGTGGATGGTAAACGACCAAGAGGTCGCAGCCCTTTGCGATGGTCCGACCAGATAAGCTCTGCTCTTGGTACAAAATTCCACGATGCGCTTCACTTGGCCAAGAATAGACAGAGATGGCGAAACATAGTCATGAAAAAGATGTTTGCAAGGGTGGATCACGACCCTCAGCAATGAGGAGCACGACTTGAGGAGGAGGAGGAGGACACCAAAAATCAAACATAACGGGTCTGCAAGTTTTATGGTTACAACGGCGGTCTTATCGCTTATAGCGATATCTTCCAGACAACCTTTGGATGGACATTATGGAATTAAAATAACAAAATTAGGGGGTAGTCAGTGGTGCATTAAACAAAAATTTTAAATAACAAAAGTAGAGTTATCTACTTCATATAAATATACATGTATGATATAAATATAATACCATACTCTTTAGTAAAATTAGTTGTCAGACTTTTGGGCTTAGGAACAGTGTCTGCAAGGTCTAATATTGATTCCAAGACAAACAGGTAGTGACATTCGTAAAATGCTGATGCCTCTAGACCACTTAATCTAGCAACCCTGATAACGTAATATCTACTTTATTATCATCTGATAACGTAACTTTCATAATACTTATTTATTTTACGTTAATAGCGTTTTGTAGATCTGACTGAAACCACAACAGTCGTTCTATAGCTTTGTACTTTACAAATATTAGATACTTATTTAGATTATATGAAATCGTCAAGTGAGTTTCAACAAATCATACTCGTGCAAATTCAGTACCTAATATATAAAAATATTTGACAAAATAGCAATAGTAAATAATATAGGACGCAAACTCGCGTTTTATATTAAAATCTACTTAAATATATCTAGTCGTTACATTATATTTAAATCTAAATAATGTGGTTTAAAAGTTTATCGATAAGAAATATTCTACTTGGTAGGAAGTAGTGCCTATTTATCAGGTGTCATTAAATTACGCATTGGATCATCTCAAACAAACACCATCTAAGAGGAATGTGCAAGGATGGCTAACATATTTTTAAAACAGGTAAGACAGTTTGAGTTTATGTTATTCAATATTATGAAGTTAGAAGACCTAAACACGTGTCATTCGCATTTAAACCTTTTCGCATTTCTACTTATGACGACGTTTTTGTTTTTAAATTATTTGCTTTTATATGCGGCATAGCGGTTTTGCCGCGTCGCGAAGCCTCGCACACGGGCGCGACACCACGAGGCGCGGCATCGATTTGATTACTCGATTCTAACGTAACGAAACGTATACACTATCCTAGCATCTAGGAGTACCGCTTTTTGAATCAAGCTATTGATCCTAACGAGTTGATAGCTAACGTGTGGCAAACGATATCATAAAATTGGGTAGTCCTATGGACTTAAATCTTTTTGGATAATCATTTGCATGCCTTACCAACTCTAACTTTCAAAATCATAATGAATCAAATATCTAACAAATAGAAAAAGTCGATTTTCAAGTTACGTAATGATACACAAAACAAATTTCGAAATTTTCGAAACGTTAATGTACGAATTGACAAACGAAAATCAAACATACACGAGGTGGAGTGCAAAAAAATTCGAGCAGTTTTCATGGAACTGATGTTGCTCTCCTCTGGTAAAAATCCTGCTGTACTCTATCACGCCTACTGTACACCACACCTCATAATTATACGAGTAATTCTAACATTATCGGAGACCTTTCCAAACGTCCGTAGGTAAAACTGGTCCTTACTTAACTTTGCTTTTCATGTTTCTTCAGGCATGGATCGTGTCAGGAGTCCTCCTGACGATGCTCGCAGTGGGGATGTTCCTTGGGTTCACCACGTGTCTGCTGCCAGCACTCAAGGATCCCGACTCTCCCATCCAAGCTTCCTTGGAGCAGTCTTCTTGGATAGGTAACGAATTTTCCCCTTTTTGTTTTAGTGCAGAAAATAACTTAAGTACTTTCATATATTATACATGGTAATATGGGACATCGACGCAAAATAATTAAACAAAATCTGATGTTCCATACTTTTTCACCTGTTGTCGCTAAAACTATGTTCAGAATTCATGTTAAGAGCGTTTAATTAATTAATTTCATTTATTTATTAAAGTGACAAGGACTCATCATTCAATACACAAAAATTCAATAATAACAAATAATCGACGACACACAATTAACCATACAAAATACAAACTAAAATAAGAAATAAACATTACACCTGTCACAATTTATGTAGACAGCCGACGACTGCAGGTGACGTGCAAGTCACTGCAGCGTCGTATGTATGGACAGTCGAGCCTGTCGGCTATCATCATCAGTACGCTGTTTAAACCTTACGGCATTTCATACAAACTTTCAAGTCCTTTTAAATAAGGACTTGAAAGTTAGGAGCTATAGTGATCGGAAACGAAATGAATGAATTGATTTAAATGAAACTTCAGCAGTATACATAGGTCTAAAAAGATACTAAAAAACATTTTCAAAATATCTTTAAAAAAAAAACATAATTGGTTTCTATGGATAATTAAATGATCGGTCTAATTGAGCTATAACACTATTTTTCGAAAATGTATTTAGTAGCTTTTTAGACCTATGTATGCTGCTTATGCGTATGAAGTTTCATTAAAATCGGATCAATCATATCGGAAAATAAGGACTTGAAAGTTTGTATACACGGTGTAAATCACCTCATCACGAAGCCTCAACCAAGCATTCTGTACATTCAACTAAGTAACTTTACGCAAAAATTATTGCTGGGAAACGACTTGTTTTTGGGGGGTGTAAAATCCTGTTTTGTGGTAGAACTAAATGTAACGCACTCAAAACATTGTGCTGATGGACGGATTGTATAGTACGGGGGTCGTGGAAGTGTTTAAAGTAAAAATATTACATTAAAAACTTGTATTTAAAAAAATACTTGTCAAAAAGTTGGAACTTTGACCCCTAATATCTCCGTAACTAGAAGGTTCCCAGGTATGGTGTAGAACAAAAAAATGATCGCAATGACAGGGAGAACCAGTGCCTTTCGGCTTTGTTAAGAGGTGTTTTACACCCTTTATGAAATGCCGTAAGGTGTAAACGCTCTTAACTGTTTGCGGGCCGATGGTCTTTTTACCCTATTTAAATACTGATTCCCTAATACTATATTTTACGTTTTTTCCAGCTGCATCCTTCAGTCTAGCCTGGATCCCCGGGTTCCTATCATCATCATACTACATGGACCGTTTCGGGCGAAAAATAGCCTTCATTCTTGACATTATACCTGGAGCTCTAGGCCTAGTCCTGATGTACTTCTCCACCAACGTCACTTGTTTAATAGCAGCAAGGGTCTTAGAAGGTATCACAGCAGGATCTACTTCAATATTAGGAGCTATAGTGATAGGAGAATACTCGAGTCCTGTCCATCGTGGGATGTTCTTGAATCTGAAGACTGCAGCCCTCTATATGGGCAGTACCATCGTCCACCTTTTGGGTCATTACTACCACTGGAGGACAGTTGCCTTGCTAACTTTAATACCATACGTGCTGATGTTTGGGACGATCTTTACGTGGCCTGAAAGTCCTTCTTGGCTGGCCTCTGAAAAAAGATTTGAGAAAAGCAGAGAAGTCTTCTACAGACTCCGAGGGAAGACTGAACAATCCACGAGGGAGCTGAAAGAAATGATCAAGGCTCAGCAGGACCGTATAAAAACTGAAGATTTGTCGGTTGTTGAGGGTTTACAAAATTTCTTTAGAAAATTCGGCAAAAGAGACTTTGTGTTGCCAGTCATAAACTACTTTTTCGCCGCGGTTCTGTTAGAGACAACTGGTAGACATATTTTTCCTGCATATGCCGTCCAGATCATATCCGAAGTTTCTGGTAACACTGGCTCGTTTTACTACACTTTAGCCTTAGATCTCTTAGTAGCTATAAGCGCTACCTTTTCTTCGTTTCTCATAAGAATCATGAAGAGAAGAACTTTGTTATTTTCTACAGGATTCGTAGGAGTTTTTGTCCTTTTGAGCGCGTGTTTGTATCTCTTCTTGGCAGCTAGGAATATTATTTCAAATGTCCCATGGATACCCATGGCATTGTTTTGTATATATTTTGCGATAGTTAATTTTGCATGTGCCCCGATTCCTTTGGCTTTAGTGGGGGAAATATTCCCTCTAGAACACAGAGCTGCTGGAACTACTATAGCAGGAATATTGATAGCATTGACAAGCATAGTCACATTAAAAACTACACCAGTTATGTTAGCAACTGTCAAAGTTTACGGAACCTTTACCATATTAGGTGTGATTATGATCATTTCTTTGATATTTTTGTACTTCATGTTACCAGAAACGAAGGACAGGACTTTGCAAGAAATTGAATACTTCTTTAATCATGGAAAGTTTAGAGATGAGCAGAAAAGTGATAAAACTGATGGTGAGGAACTGAAACAAATGATTTTTAATAAAATATAACATTAGTAGGTATTAGTTTGATCTAATAATTATAAGGTATATAAACATAACGGTAGTTTTATTTGGAATACTAATAATTACATATACTCTATTATTAATTTATATTGATACTACTTAGCTGTCCCGCGCAACTTCGTCTGCGTCACTTTTTCCCCGTTTTCGCAATATTTCTCATTGCCGCTCCTATTGGTCGTAGCGTGATGATATATAGCCTATCAAAATCAAAATCAAAAGTCATTTATTCAAACTAGGCTGATAATCAGCACTTTTTGAACGTCAAAATTACAAGAGACAGTCCCCCAAAACGCCCGCCCTTCGCCACTATGTTCTTCCCCAGGTTGAAATCTTTCTCTTGCCAAATTTCATTAAGATCCGATCAGCCGTTTAGTCGTGAAAAGGTAACAAACAAACAAACAGAGTGACATTCGCATTTATAATATTAGTATGGATTTCAAGAGAGAAAACCTCACAAGTAGACAAAACCCAAAAAAAAACCAGTAGCGGTTAGAAATCGACCACTTTCACATTGAGCTGTCTCTAGCTAATTGCAGCCCAC
Source organism: Cerastis leucographa (assembly GCA_963082945.1). Classification (NCBI taxonomy): domain Eukaryota; kingdom Metazoa; phylum Arthropoda; class Insecta; order Lepidoptera; family Noctuidae; genus Cerastis; species Cerastis leucographa. The sequence continues at coordinate 12,248,597 of OY720372.1, read as the reverse complement.
CTACCTTCACACGGCTATACAGGGTGTAACGGAAAGGGTATTTATACATTAAACTATCGCAATGCAAAGCTCCCATCTTCAGCTATGACTTACTATGTCATCAATAGTGTCCTAACCCGAAGTGCCACACCCTCATAGTAACCGGAACACGATTGGTCTGCTTCGTGCTCGGAGTTTTACGGCCAAAGTTCAATATGCTAGTCACATGAAAGAGCAGCACACCAAAGCACGAACCCTTTTTTTTTTGAGTGGGAAAATCCTCATGGACACCTTCCGTCAGGGGCGAACGAAGGATTATGTTGGACTTTAACCGACTAAAAACCCACTGTTCTTACTACCACTATGTGCCGGGGGCCCGGGAAATACGAGTACATTCACGAGCACCCCCGGCTGGTATCAGGTCGAAGTGGCCGGCGGGCGTCATTAAAAAAAACATTCTTGACTGTGATTTGATCCTGCAACTTCTGATTCTCAGTCCGGTCGCAGTACCACTAGGCCTGTATTCCCGTTGTCCCCGTAACCTGTGTCCCCGTCACGGGGACATCAGTACGTCATATGATTCCTTACCGGTGTCCCCGTTGTGTACATATGGGCAACGGGGACAACGGACAGTTAAGATTTCACGTATTACTTTACCAATTTGTTATTTTTTTAAACGTGGGTTATTTAGCGCGGCGAGCCTAAAACTAAAACACTAGGAAGTGGCGAAGGGCGGGCGTTTTGGGGGACTATCTCTTGTAATTTTGACGTTCAAAAAGTGATGATTATCAGCCTAGTTTGAATAAATGACTTTTGATTTGATTTTGATCGATTTGACTAAAATTAAAGATATTTTGTACATAATAGTTTTTAATTCAAAATATAGGAACAAATCAGAGATGTTTACACACAAAACACAACTCGATTTTTAAATCGAATTCAACATAAATTAATTCATTTTTTTAATTAGTTCACACAATCAACATAGCAGCTACCCATAAAGTAATTAAAAAAATGTTTGTGGTTGGTATGTTGAAATGATTCAAATTATTTATAGCACACAATAGAATTTAAATACCTTATTTATTTTGATTTAGTTTTAAATGAAAGGGTGGAATCATCATTACTAAATTCCTAGCTCCTATTGATAAAAAGGGAGGAATTCTAAACTGGGACTTAGAATGAGTCAATCAGAGCGGTCGCAGAGTCGGCGGCGGCCAATACTTTAAGTCACATTTTATAATAAGTTTTCTAAATACTCAATTTCATATTTCATTACTATTATAATATATATTCATACATTTAAGATTATATATTTTTAAACAAATACATTCGTAAATTATAAATACTTTTGTCGCAATCACATGGTGTAGCTATTATTTAGATATTATTTGAGTTTTCTTGTTCCATTTCATTAATTTGTATAGGTAAAATATTCTCTCTATTAAGGCACTCTCACTTCTAATTTTAACTCAACTGGGACAACGGGCATAATTTGAAAAGCATATATTACAAGAAATTAACGGGGACAGCGTACGGGGACAACGGGAAGTAATTTTAATTATTTTATTAAATTCCCTTTGTCCCCGTTAACGGGGACATGGCCTACGGGGACAACGGGAATACAGGCCACCAGGCTATCTACTTCATTTCGATAACTACCCTAGAATAACATCATAATATGCAGTCGCTGCCGTGGCTGAAATCGGTTGGATGACATCATAATCATCATCAGTGAGATCAACATTACAATTTCATAATGTCATCTTTCTCCAAATTGGCCACCAAAATTGGTGCATCAACAAAATTTTAACACAGCGCCATCTACCAAAAATGTTTGAAATTAGTTTGAATCAAGAAATGCATCACCTAGCTAGAACACTAGAAAAATTTAAATAAAAAGAAAACTGCAAAATAAATTATAAATCTTATTTATTTGTCAAATTCATACTAATAACTAATACACAATGACATCACGGCCCATCCATGTTGGGTACCTACAGAGTAAGTAGCTTACAACACTGAGCGAATACCAACAGTTAAAACATTATTAATAACTAATAAAATCGCCTAGGAATAAAATAATCGCCTACTGAAATGTCATTTGATTTTATTTACAAAAAAAAAGTATCACAAACAGTTTGTATGTTGGAATAAGAGGTAATAAAACGTTAATTCAGTTGTGATATTCCTTTTTTTTTTCTCCTTTGAATTTAAATTACATCAATATCACAAGCGATGAAAATATGTAAGTTTACTTTTTTAGTTTTTTTTTCCACAAATTATTATTGAAAGAATATGAAAATTATTATCTGCAACAACAAAACTGCCAACTTAATAAAAATATAGAACTATAATTTAAGCAATCTTACACAAAGATTACACAAATAAATAAGTCTACAAAATAAGCTAACAAATCACAAATACATGTTTCAAATAAAATTAATTAAAATGATTTAAAAAATAATTACCATCTTTCACTTAAACATGACATAGTAATAAAAAATTTATTTTTATGTCATGATTGTTAAAAATCTAAAATGAATGAAGTTTGACTTAATTTAAGGTGACCAGCACCCACGAAGCTCATTTTCAATTAAATTAATGTAAGTTAATAACATAATAAACTGATTAAATAATGCATTACCTATTGTTTGGTTTTATATATGTAGGAAGACTGGATATAGTTTCTTCACAAAATAAACCTTGATTTTGACTATTGAAGAAACATTTTTCAACAAAACTATTAAGTTTAGAACTTAATAATAAACTATTAAAAATAAAACTGAAGATTTGATGGACTAAAAAAAACATTTATTTCTAAAAATTATTGACAAACAAAAATCTTACATACGCAAAAAAAATCATCAAATTGTCTCTACTTGAAGCAAAAGTATTTTTAACGTTCTGAAATCGTATCACCGCCAGAATATAAATGCATAAAACATGTACACCAACGAATAAACTGTACATTTGAGAGGGAAATAAAATTGTCTACTTACAAACTAAGGCTATACTAATATAACTAATAATACTCATTTAATACCTATAGTTATGAAATAAAATATTGACTATCGACTTTGTTCAAGGTTGAAACATTAGTTAGATATTATTATTCCCAGTGTCTTGAAAAATGATATTTCTACCAGTGTTGTCACTTAAGACGTTAGTTCAACAACAGGTCGCTAGATGGCGTTTGTTGTAGCAGATTGTAGTATTCACAATAATAACAATAATGTATCGTCATGTGTTCCCAAAATTCTAGTTGGGGAAAAGTCTGTTTGACAGACTGTTTTTTTTTACAAAATAAAACAAGAAGAAATATTAGACTTTAAGCCATAATATCTCAGGGATATAATTAGACAAAGACACCGAGATATTTATAAATAAAATATTATATAAAACAGCAAAAATGCGGTTTCAGAACGTTTTTATAAATACAAAAGTATACTATTATTGCTTTATAGGAGAAAAATTGAGCTTCTAAAATTAGAATACACGATACGATTTTTTTAGTAAGACGCGCATAGATATCGTTTTATTTTTCAAAACTGTCATTCATCCATTGATGCGATATTTGTGCGACTAACTTCAATTTACAGGATGCTTAATTTTAAAGAAAGAATGTCATTAAATTGCTACTTTATCAACATTTTCACTTCACATAATTTTAAAAGTAAGGCAATAAATGATACACAAAAACAAAAAATACAAGCGATAATATTTGTTAGCTATTTATTTACAAGAAATCCTAGATGGATTGTGCGGAAGAACAGCGTGACGACTGCGTGGCATTGGCGTTACTGAAGAGTTCAAATTGTAACGTTTATTTTCGAGTCTTAGTAGCTGTCTTCGAGTAGCCGTAGTTGTTTTTTACCGTTCTTGCCACGCAACCGCCACGCTGAACATCCGCACCCCAACCAAATATTCACAGCACTGTAGAATCATACAAACGCCTTTTATTTTGTTTTTTGTCGAATTATTCAATTGATTCAACAGTATGAGGTAATTTCGACGTTTTTGTACATTCCAAGTCAATAATCTAGTGGCCCAAAGAATTTGAATTTGGCTAGCCACGAAATTACTGGATTTTCCATTTTCTGGAAACAGATTGAGTAGATTAGCTTACTCAATCCAAACTCAATGTTAGGGATGTTTGGGAACTCATTTTTTTTTTGCCTTTTCTAAAACAAATTACTTGATATTCCACCCTTTTTACAGTTAGTTTAATGTCTTCCTCAATAGATGGCGTTCTTTAAAAAGAATTGAATTGTCAATTGAGCCTACTCTATCGGTTTTAAACCAAATAGTTTTTCTTATCAATCGATATGAAAATATGTTTCTATTCTTGAAATATTAAATCGGTTAGCATGCTATTAGAAACATACTTGTGTTGCCACTTGTAAAATCGCACGCTATGTTTAGAAGTAGTGATTCTTACATATAATCGCTACGATATACATTACAGATAATATACACATTGAGCTACGAATTATATAACGTACAGAAAAAATATCTTGCTTAATAGGTTTGCTGTAAAATGGCAAGCTTTTCCTCTGTTTTAAAAATATATTCTTCTCTCTATGACACTGGACATCATCTGACACGATCAATTTTTTTTTAAATTATGCAAGTAGCCATAGACTATAAAAAATAATACTAGGAAACTTGTGTGACTTTTCGAGGTTTTTTTTTTATAATCTGTGGTTCAGTACGCTTTGGTTAAAGCAAAAAACGAAACTTTAGTTAATTAAATCAGTATTTACGAAACTCCTACATAGTTAGTACGCACGACGACAAATCATTCTGTACATAACCCGTTTATGGTATATTTCATCTCGTTCTACGTTTTGTAGTAAGCGACGACTTATTGTCGGGCCTACGATGTCCACTCATACTTAAGTGCCAACGCTGTAACATAGAAAAATTGTAAAGCCAAATGATTTAAAAAAAAGAGTAACCATGGAGTTTCTTGCCGGTTCTTCTCCATAGGAAACGACAGACCTGAACCGAGCACCTTTTTGTCGACGTTTTACAAGTGCCCATGTAGGCCTATGTGAAATAAAAATATTTTGATTTTTGATTTTATGCTGATAAAAAACTTTACAAAACGAGGCCTTGTTATACTGGAAATGTATAGCATAATGTGTCGCCGTGTGTACAGTCACTTCACACTGACTTTGAAACACTGTCAAAATCAAATTATTGAGTCAGTTTGTGACGCTTCAGTGGTGTGTTTTCGATGTTTTAAGATTGCAGTTCCGTTGCTTCCACTTGCAGCTTGGTCAATATCAAAGTTATCTTTATTTTTATAAAAACATGGTTTGCTACTGTTGCTGCAGCCGGAGGTAAACTAAATGTGAAACGTATGCATCTCTACGCTCAGGTGGCGTACCATGACGTCTTAAAACATTATTGTTCCATTCTTATTCCAGAGTGAAAAAGTGAAGTTTTAAGCGTCATAGTAACATATAAAAAAAACCTAATTTTGTATCAATTATCACGAACCTCTAGTGAAGTTAATAAATTGAATTGACAATGTGATTGCCCAGTTGTCTTATAAAAGGACAAATTACAGCACGATACCCTTATAACCAAGTACACACAAATATTCTGGTTATCCGGTAATTTCGACCGAAGCCGGGTAACCGCTCACTCACGCTCGTAGTAGTGAGTAGAGGTAGGTGTTCATCGTTGTCGGGGGTTTGATGCCCCGTTGAGGCTCTTGAGCTCGGTGTAAGGTCTTCGGGACAGAAGCTTGTAGTCTTCCCCGCCGCTGACCCGGATGTAGTCTCTGCGTTTTCTGTATACCAGGAGTCTGTAAAGAGAGGGATGGATTTGAGTAAAGAAATAATTGAAAAATAAAGTTTTAGAAATCAGTGGATCTTTCTCTGTATTATTTTTGGTTAAGACCGTTTACACCTTATAAACATTATGCGTATGAAGTTTCATTAAAATCGGTTCAGTCATTTCGGAAAATGAGGACTTGAAAGTTTGTATGAAATGGCGTAAGATGTAAACGCTCATACGAAAAGTCTTTACTATTGAGTTTATAGTTAAAGGTATATATGAGAGGTCTCTTTTAGTCTCTGGGACAAGATAGACTTTTGCAGTATGACCAGGAAAAGTTGACGAAATCAGCATCAAAAAGTAAGTTATCTCTTACAACTGTAGCTCAAAGCTATTTATTTACTCGTGAAATAATTTTCCACGAATTAATTTACTTTTAATGCTGGCTATTTGTAAATTTTACCTACGTAATAAAAACCAATCATATATCATGAGGCCCGCATAATATACAACTGTGACGAAAAACAATGCTATCATAAACAAGTACAGTAGCACTACAAGTACTTAGTCTTAGTACTTAACAAACTTGCTTATTCCTTGATGAAAGGAGTAAACAGATTTATACATTAAAAAAAGTAATTAGGGGAAAATGAATTTAATAAATGATGAAATGAAAAATACAATAAATTAGTACAAAAGTGAAGGGCAGGTTAACCGAGAACGTTTTAAATATCTCCGCAAATCTCTGAGCGTGATAGTAACTGAAGACAAACTTGCAGTCGTAGAAAGCTGGCTTGATTAAGATGAGCTTGACCACGACGAACTTGATGCAGGGCGATTTGGTAGGACCCACCAGCAGACACGTACCGCCCAATGCCAGGCTCGTCAGCTCGAAGAGCAGCTTCCAGCAGACAGGTAATGAGCCCCAGTGCCAGGCTCGTCAGTTCGCAAAGCAGCTTCCAGCAGACAGTTAGCAACAGCCACGGCAGCACTAAACGAAGGCCGCTCTTTGACTCCACCAGGCTGTGCTCAAAACTCAAGATATGACAGATCTTGACTCCAAACTAGACTTAGCTGTTTTCTTGATTTTAGACTATACTGATTTCTCGTGTCCAGACTGAACCGACTCTTAACTCCAGACTAGAACTGAACTCTTGACTCCAGACTAGAACCAGGGCATCTGTCAGAAATCCCTTTTATACCCTGATCTTCCGTTTCTTTTCTTCCAATCATTTTTTTAGATTCAAAACTGCTGCGCTCTAGTAAGACGCAACCTGCCAGTATTAAAAACAGCCAGTAACAATGGTCAAAAACCCTGCACATAATATTTTTAGAAATATAACTCAGAATATCTTTACACAGCAAATATTCGCAATTAACTATAAAATACAACAATTTGAACTGACGAATTGATGATAATAATTTTTAGTAATATATAATCTAAATGAAACCTTCATAGAGAGTTTGGTTGGTTACAATTAAAAATAAAAGTAAATGACATCTGACAAATTTGAAGTAAACATGTCACAACAAAGGATATAAAGAAAATATTTATAAAAACGAAATGATTGGTAATATGCTAATGTAAAACCAATAAAAGTATGAATATGGATGATAAGTGTGAGTATAGAGTGTCTGTAGTAGGCAGATACTATATTTCCCCAACAACCCCGAGAAAATTTTTGGCCTAGAACAAAAATTTTGGTAAGGTTAAAGTATTACAGCAATCACAAAACTTTCATAACTCATTCAAACACACCGACATCTTACGAAGTTAGGCCAGGTAGGATTCACATTCAATGATCACTACTCCACCTGATAAATCAATAACAGTAGGCTTATTTTTGGAGTTGTAATCCGCTCGCGTCTAAAACCCATAATAAAATGAAATTAATAAGGGATCCACCCCAATCAACTTTTAGAGTTGAAGATTAGCGAAGGCTTATTTTAAGGAAGTCGCAACCCGCTTCAGTCAACTTTTAGAGTTGAAGATTAGCGAAGGCTTATTTTAAGGAAGTCGCAACCCGCTTCAGTCAACTTTTAGAGTTGAAGATTAGCGAAGGCTTATTTTAAGGAAGTCGCAACCCGCTTCAATCAACCTTTAGAGTTGAAGATTAAAAAAAAAGTTATACCAACTTATAGTATAGTTAGGTATAATAGAAGGTTAGATAACTTGTACCTAAAAGCACTTCAAAGAGTTATCTGACAAGAACAGATATAGAAGAAGATTAAAAAAATAATCATTTACTGGTTTAAGAACCAATGATAGAACAAAGAAAATAAAACCTATAGAGTTTAAATAGACCGAATAAAACTCTACAGTTAGAAGAAGAGGAGAGGAAAGAAATGAGTCATGAGTAAGTATACGATAAAAAGTTAAAAATAAAGTGTATAAAATTAAAAGGGAGAGAGAGTCAGGAGAGTCTGGAGTTAGTATTAAGAAGGATTCTCAAATAGCCTACTTGAAATATTCAAGAGCGTTGAAGGACTGTCATGTGTGACAGTTTATACTTTTGCGCTGAAACAGCGCCAATAATAGTTCGAGCCCACGACACTAAACCTATTTTGATGAGATTCGTAGATGATATAGATAAATATATGATTTAAGTGTTTAAGAGTAAGTATAAGTAGATTTAGTGATGTAATATGATGAAAAATATGATGAAAATAGTTACCAAATATAATCTCTTGTGGAAGTTGTTTTAGAATTTAGGGAATATGTTTAAGATCAAGACTTGATTTTGCGTTAGGCGCCAAAATGTAACAAACTTGCTTATTCCTTGATGAAAGGAGTAAACAGATTTATACATTAAAAAAAGTAATTAGGGGAAAATGAATTTAATAAATGATGAAATGAAAAATACAATAAATTAGTACAAAAGTGAAGGGCAGGTTAACCGAGAACGTTTTAAATATCTCCGCAAATCTCTGAGCGTGATAGTAACTGAAGACAAACTTGCAGTCGTAGAAAGCTGGCTTGATTAAGATGAGCTTGACCACGACGAACTTGATGCAGGGCGATTTGGTAGGACCCACCAGCAGACACGTACCGCCCAATGCCAGGCTCGTCAGCTCGAAGAGCAGCTTCCAGCAGACAGGTAATGAGCCCCAGTGCCAGGCTCGTCAGTTCGCAAAGCAGCTTCCAGCAGACAGTTAGCAACAGCCACGGCAGCACTAAACGAAGGCCGCTCTTTGACTCCACCAGGCTGTGCTCAAAACTCAAGATATGACAGATCTTGACTCCAAACTAGACTTAGCTGTTTTCTTGATTTTAGACTATACTGATTTCTCGTGTCCAGACTGAACCGACTCTTAACTCCAGACTAGAACTGAACTCTTGACTCCAGACTAGAACCAGGGCATCTGTCAGAAATCCCTTTTATACCCTGATCTTCCGTTTCTTTTCTTCCAATCATTTTTTTAGATTCAAAACTGCTGCGCTCTAGTAAGACGCAACCTGCCAGTATTAAAAACAGCCAGTAACAATGGTCAAAAACCCTGCACATAATATTTTTAGAAATATAACTCAGAATATCTTTACACAGCAAATATTCGCAATTAACTATAAAATACAACAATTTGAACTGACGAATTGATGATAATAATTTTTAGTAATATATAATCTAAATGAAACCTTCATAGAGAGTTTGGTTGGTTACAATTAAAAATAAAAGTAAATGACATCTGACAAATTTGAAGTAAACATGTCACAACAAAGGATATAAAGAAAATATTTATAAAAACGAAATGATTGGTAATATGCTAATGTAAAACCAATAAAAGTATGAATATGGATGATAAGTGTGAGTATAGAGTGTCTGTAGTAGGCAGATACTATAATATACGCTTAGGCCAATATTCATAGAACGCTTTGATGTGTCTTCGCTACCAAATGTTCTCATACGAATGTGAATATTATTTGTATCACGTTAATGTTCATAAACTATACTCGTATAAGAATAAAGAATGTTATTATTATTATTATTCAATAATAATCTACATTGCGTTCGAAGAGAATCTGCATGAAACAGTAATGGATACACAAAACAATAAATTAGAATATATGAAATAAAATTAGTTTAGATTATAAGAAATTAAATTAAATAATTTAAATTAAAAGAATGTAAAATGCACACATAATTTTAAATAACAATGTCAATAAATGAATAGCAATTTAAAACGAAAACAATAACACACAACGATAATAAAAATCGAAAACAATTTTTTTTCACCTTAGGGTCAGCTCACACCGAGACGCGACGCGACGCGACGCTGCGCGCACACTTTTAAAGAGCGATTCTAATATAAATTCATTTTCTACACGAAAAGAATTCAGAATACGTTGCGCAACGTATTCTGAATTCTCACAAGTGCGCGCAGAGTCGCGTCGCGTCGCGTCTCGGTGTGAGCTGACTCTTAGTCAAAAAAATACATATCAGTACTAGGCATATTACAATTCGTCTATTGAGTAGAGACATTTTTCCAACAGAAATGCTTTGAGCCTTGCCTTGAATGAGTCCGTGTACAGAATGCTTTTAGCTCCAGCGGTAAATTATTAAATATTTTAACTGCCTGATACTGTGGACTATGTTTGACTATTCCAAGAGCCGGGGTGATTTTGTTTGCGAAGTCTATCCTACGCTTTTTTTTTGTGGAAGACGAATACATGCAGCCAATCACAAATAAATTTAATTTGAATAAGGGCAAGAGCTTAGGGATGACTCCTATGAGAATAAGGTTCAAAATCGTATGAAAGTTCAGGCAAAGTAAAATCAAAGTGCTGTTTGTGAATCTTGAACTAAACATTAGACAAAGTACAAACATATACCTGTATCTTTAGTCTTATCTGAGGTTAATTATGTACATATGAATTATATAGGTAGTTATGTATGTAACAGAAGGCCATCAGATAATATTATGTCATTGTGTGCATAAATATGGTACCTAGTATTCTTTTCTTGCGTCTTCATTGTTTACTGGCTCCATATTTTCCAGCAGGCGAAGGAAATTAGTTAACTTACTTACACTAAGTGTAATACTAGTTTTCACTAAGTTTAGGCTACAACTAAATAAATACCTAAAGTGAATATGTGTACTGTAATGATAGGATTATATCTCTCGAAATTATTTACGACTACTCGTAACGACTGTCAAAGATCTACAAATGACAGCCGGGACCAACGGATTAACGTCCTTTCCGAGGCACGGAGGACACTCGGTATACAGTAATGATGGTCATCCAGCACGGACCAACCTCGGCAAGCACGGCTTAATCTTAAAGATCGACCCGTGCGGCTGTTATTATTTAGCCACGAGCTCCTCTACCGATGAATATCTATGGTTTTGGAGTGATGTACCTACTGAATCCGTGGTACCCGTTTGTGCGTCGGTGTTTCTTCTACTCCATAATGATATTAAACCTAAACTAGCACTTATTAGTTTTTAAAGTGAAACTTCTTATGCGACTTTCAACAAGTTTAACGCTACCATGGAGGGGGATTATTTTCTAAAACTCACTAAGAGATGGCAGTATTACAAGATTTGTGACTACGTATCGTACTACTACTACTACTACGTATCTGCCAGTTAAAGTCCTGTCAAAGTCGGTCTAGCCGTTCCAGAAATTAGCCGGAACAAACAGACAGACAAAAATTTAAAAAAAAATATGTTCCGTATATACATTCATATGCATGTAGTAAAAAGCGATTATTTTAATATTACAAACAGACACTTCAATTTTATTTATTTGTATAAATGTAATAGCTATTTAGGGCACTTAAATATTATCTAGTAAAATCGCTTTAGTATTCAAGATACTAAAACCGTATTTTTTTAACCAAACAGTCATTTGCCAACTGAGCTCCAATGTCAACACCGTAGTAAAATATCCTCGTCGCAATGCAGATATTGATGAAAGTACTGTTTAAAACTTAAATAAGCTAAGAACAACAAACCATCTTAGTTTTAATCTTAGCTAAATGAAAATAATGGGAGTGAGTATTGAAAGTGACAAAGCAATTTCGTGATACGACACTAGTCCTAAATGAATACAAAGTATCGATCAACACTATAAACAACTAATAAAATATACACAAACAGCAACAGATTGTGCACGCGAGTGTTGACGCATCTGAGTTTGTATACACAGTACTATCATCCGTTTTATATTGCACCACTTTATGACGCACTTCAGATGCAATAACTAAGCCAACACTGGCAGCAAGTACTGGGCGCTGGGAAGTACGAGACGCTAGTACTGGTGATGAGTACAAGTCGTTAGTGATATCAGCGGGTGTAATATAGGTACGCATGGCGACAAATCAACCTATAAAATACCAGTTTATGCGGATCTCTCATTAAATTATAAATCTATAAATATCAGGGCTATGTTTTACTGGAAATATATAGCTTGTTGTGTCTCCGTGTGTACATTTTAACAATCAACTGTAATAACTAATACAATCTTCATAAACGGTAAGAGATGGTGTCGCACATGGTCTAGAAAACTTTAGATCACGTACAGTGTACCTACACATCGCATTTACGACGCATCTGACTTTGTAAACACAATTACTATCATCCGTTTTTATTGCACTTATTTATGACACACTTCATGTGCAAAGGTAGAAGTTACTAGGCTTTTACTGTAGGTATTTACTGGCGGCAGGTACTCGAGGCGAATGCTAGCGGCGAGTAATAGTAGTAACTACCTACAAACCTAAACCTACTCAAAAACCTAAAGTACTAATGGCAATTGCGAATAGCGAGTACTGGAGCCTAGTGCAAGCAGCGAGTAACTACTATTGGCTGATACAAGTGGCGACTACTTTGTAGATATGACAGTGGCGAAGTTCAGTATCCACTGAGTTATGGCCTTAACACTGAACTGCAAATGCAGATGTAACAAACGCGAAGTAGGCGAAATTACTCTTCAGTTTGTCTAAATTGGTGCAGTAAACTACATTGTATAGATTCGTGTCGAATGATATGAGAGAAAAGGAGTAAGGCCCTACTACGCCCACGGCGACTTTTTGTAACGATGCTGTCGCGCTTTTTGTAAACTCGCGACAGCATCGCTACTATCGCGTGTTAGTCGCGTTTGCAACACGCGAGAGAAACGAAGCAAAAGCGCGACCGTTTCTGATGACATTGGAGAAACGAAGGGTGGAGAACAAAAAAAGCAGCACCAAATACAACGTAACCAATATTATATCGACTGCGTCAATCTTGCAACTGTAGCGTTTATAGGCGGCGCGGCGTTTTCATATTTCTGTGTCGATACTGAATCGCGTTTGTATCGCGACAGAATTGCGACAGCATCGCGATAGTAGCGATACTAAATCTGGGTGAAACACAGCCAGCGACTGCATCGCTATAAAAAGTCGCCGTGGTCGAGGCCTCTAAATCATGGCGAAACGTATAACAGGAAAGAATGGAAGAAGTAAATGTGTTGCGCCGACTTCAAGTAGAATGGTACAAGTGCGGGAAGATGATGATAGAGATTAAGGCTGATGGCCACTTGAGTTTGAAACTGCCAACCTATTTACCTTTTACTTTGACAAAGTGTATTATTAATTATTAAATGCACGTTCAGAAAAAAAAAAAACAGAAAAAGACAACGAAGCCAGACCTTCAAAAGAGGTCATAATAAAAATAAAATCTCAGAAGGTGCTCATTACAAGGCGGCCAGAGTGTTTCGTAACAATGTATTAACAGTCTAAGTAAACAATGCAATAAGGTAGAAATAAAATTACAATAACCAATGATGCTACATGCTTGTCCAATATACAGGTTGATCCTGAAACGGCTCTTTAAGAAATAATTTAAGGCCAAAAGATTTTGCACTAGTAGTGGGACACAGCAACAAAGGTGTACAAACCTAACTATCATCAAGCCTCTTTTCCTGGAAAGGTTAGGCAGAGGTGATCTATAATACATCCATATTGCACCATTTATGTTGTAAGTCTCGAGTAAAAGGCGGCGAGCCTAATGACGTTAACCAGGCATAAATTCGGACTACTGAAAAAATCCTGAAGGAAGCACAACCCGGGAACCAAAACCGAACCTCATCTTCAACAGAAGCGTTTGCAACTACTACAGAAACGAGCTAAAGGTACCTAGTACAAATATTTGTCAAAAATCAATAGAAACCTTATAGAATACAAGAAGTGGCTTAACTAAAATAGAACCTCCGCAATCACGGGTTAGCAAAATAGTAACCTTGGCAGTGAACGACGGAGAGCTGGTCAGTGCTTGACAATAAACCTATTATATGTAGGAACTACTAAAGGATCACAATAGATGCAAATGTCCTTGACATTACACTTCTATGCAACGTAGCAGTTGCACGCAATGGATACATGCGACCAATTTTGACGGTAAATGGGCGTTTCTAACTTTACCTATTCTTAACAAAACCCATTATTGATAGTTAAGTTTTATACTTAAGTAAAAAGCTCTAAGAATTAATTTCCTGAAGACAGAGACGTACCTCTTGTCTACAAGGTGTTGTTTTGCATCCTCGTCAAATTCAAGGAGGTAAATATGCTAATGATTCTCGTCCCGAATCAATAATAAAATGGGTAGGTAATTTTTCTTTTTTTTCTTTTTTACGGAAATCGGTAAGTGTGAACCACCCTTGTTTTAAACGCGGCCCGCCTGGTTCTTGCCTTATAACCTCGCTTACACACGTACAAACAATCTCAAACGTTTATTCGATAATTTCTTAATCCCTAAACCATGTTAAGGGGGTTATTCTGAAATACTGACAAACATAAACAACCAAAAAAATCAGCGTTTATTAATAATTAACTAGGTACCACAATTTTAATTGATTATTTATGTCTTTCGTGACCACCTCCCGAAATTTGACGAGGTTGCAAAACAACACCTTGTATAGTCCACTCAGTTATGTTCAGTGAAACTGAAAAAAGCACTGAAGCGGTGATAGCCAGCAGCAGTGTGGTATAATTATGTATTTATTATCATCATCTTCATCATCATCATCATCAGCCTATAATGTTCCCACTGCTTGGACACAGGCCTCCTCTCTATGAGAGGGAGTGGGCTGTAATCCACCACGCGGGCCCAGTGCGGCTTGGTAGATGTCACAAGTCTTCGAATTTTTAGTATAGCCTAGTGGTGTGACCGTTCGTCGGACCGTCAAGGTCTCGAGTTCGAACTTAAGACACCCACCTCTGATTTTTCGGATTCATGTTCGTATTGTATAATTATCACTTGCTTTGGTGAAGGAAAACATCGTGAGGAAACCAGCATGCCTGAGAGATATTTTTCGACGGCATGTAAAGCCAAGTCAGAGGCCCATGGGCGGCATAAAAACTTTGACACAAGGTTAGACTGACGGTACGGACTACTAGACGGTACAAAACTAAAAAAGGTAGATCAAACTTTAATCCTCATGAAAGGCTTAAAATCATGGTTCGAAATTATAAAGATAATTATTTTGTTAGATAATTATCACTTCAATCCCTGCTTAAAACGTTTGAGTAGGTATGCAAATAATCGTCGTTTCTTCATCAAATTAACCACTTCCAAAAACAACATACTGTACAACCAAAGCGACTGGTAAAGAATTAATTGCATCAAAATCTGCGCGCACGCAACGAGATCTAGCGAGTGCATTCTACGCGGGCTCAGTATTCGCGTGACCAGCGGACTATCAACACGTCTGTCATTTAATTTAATTTAAACTTTTCCACGAGGTGGAGTTACGACGTAAACGATGACTGGTGTTATAATAGTACCTACGACAGGATGTAGCTGAAGGAAAATTTTACAATGACGGGGTCATAAACGAGGTTTTCTGAAATTATGGAGGAAAATGGATAACTCGAAAATGTAGCAGTGATATTTTGGATACTCCAATTTTTGATGACGGGCAAATAAGGATAGTACAGAAAGAAATTGACGATTCAGGTGAGATTTATATTCTCTTTTGTGATTTTCTATTTTTTTACAGTGTTTTCCTCAATGTTTGTGTTTTATACGATGGACTTTCCCCTGACTGATGTAAAGAAAGTGCAATTTACCTGATGCAAAATGGGTATGGGTTGCATACTTAGATGATGGTCTTGTTTTAGGTTGAAGATTATTTGATTTTTGTAAATCTATGTCTGGTTTCACGATTCTATACAGGGTGTAACGGAAAGGGTATATACATCCTTAAGGGTGTGCTACAGACCATCAAACTGAACATGTTTCTCATCATAAAACATGTTTTTCAGCAAAAAAAAATATTTGCTGCCCCATAGAAAATTACAATACCTATTCGACCCAAATGTATAGGCAGCTGATATTTTTTTTTGCTGCAAAATAATTTTTATGTTGAGAAACATGTTCAGTTTGATGGTCTGTAGCACACCCTTAAGGATGTATATACCCTTTCCGTTACACCCTGTATATCAAATCAAAATCAAAATAACTTTATTAATTTTACCCTGTATATAGTTGGTCTTTATTAACATAATAATATGCTTTTCAATGCATAACTTCGAGAAAAAAATATTTTACTGGCCTTATAAAGATTTCTTTCTTTAGTGGAAAGCTACATTAAGAGCTTTTACACCTTCGACATTTCTTACAAACTTTCAAGTCCTTATTTCCCGAAATGTCTGAACCGATTTTAATGAAACTCCACACGCATATGCAGAATACATAAGTCTAAAAAGTTAAAAAAACGTTTTCGAAAAATGGTGTTACAGCTAAATTACCGATTTTCGACTAAATTAAAATCTAAATCATTTTCTTTTTTTTTTAATACATTTCGAAAATGTTTGTTAATAACTTTTTAGACCTATGTATCGTGCTTGTGCGTATGAAATTTCATTACAGTCGGTTCTGTCATTTCGGAAAATATGGACTTGAAAGTTTGTTTGAAATGCCGTATAAGGTGTAAATGCTCCTAACTCAGTGATAAAGGGCATTTTAACGTTACCGTGGGGTAATTTCTGACCATGGCAAACGAAGCCGCGGGTAATAGCTAGTTATACACGGTGTAAATCACCTCATCACGAAGCCGTCAACCAAGCATTCTGTACATGAAACTAAGTAACTTTACGCAAAAATTATTGCTGGGAAACTACTTTTTTTTGGGGGGGTGTAAAATCATGTTTTGTAGTAAAACTCAATGTAACGCACTCAAAACATTGTGCTGATGGACGGATTGAATAGTACGGGGGTCGTGGAGGTGTTTAAAGTAAAAATCTTACATTAAAAACTTGTATTTAAAAAAATACTTGTCAAAAAGTTGGAACTTTGACCCCTAATATCTCCGTAACTAGAAGGTTCCCAGGTATGGTGTAGAACAAAAAAATAATCGCAAGGACAGGGAGAACTAGTGCCTTTCGGCTTCGTTAAGAGGTGTTTTACACCCTTTATAGTCAGACGCAGGTTAAAGTCCCTGCAATAAAATCACTTTAAACAAAGCATTATAAGTATCTCAGACGCGGCAATAAAAGCTATAGCTGCACATCTGCAGTACACAATCACCTCTGGTATTTATATGTACATAACACTATTATAGATAATTTGTATGCTCGTTTATATCATAAAACTTAATTGACGTTATGAGGTGAGTTGAAGTCAAGGTGAGCCTAACTTTTTCGTGTTTTGCAATGTTTCTATTTGTAAGACCTTCTCCGTTTTCAGATTAGTCTTATTTATTCCGTCTCTTTGTTTTATAAGGATTGAATTTAATTGAAAATTGCAACAAAATTGCAAGTAGAGATCGAGTTCACAATAGGGGTGCGGACTGGGTTAAGAAAACGACATTCTATTTTGTCCGTCAGACAGGTAGTACAAAAATATTAGACACGTATTTTTTGTTTTATCAAAATATCAAAAAATTACTTAGTTAAAACTTATTAAAGTTGGAGAGTGGGGGCTCACTACGTCACAAGTAGGTATAAAACTTACCTACATGTGACGTGATGCGCCATTTCAACTCAATATATCTCCGTAATTTTATGACCACGTGAAAAAAGAAAAAATACGTGTCCAATACTTTTCAATAAACTACCCGACGGACAAAGAAAAAAAAATGTATTATCCCCTATTGGTTTTCCAGTCCAGGCTTTATTTAATCTACGGTTCATTGCGATTTCATTTGCAGTAGAGCTACTGTGAATAATTTCGTCCGGGGAGCACTGCCACCATAATCAATGTTTTCTGCTAAACAGTATTGCTGTAATTGTACCTACATGTTAAATAACTCTCTATTCTATACTTGCAAGATTTTTAAAGTTAGGACACATCTTGTTTTAACCAATTACAAATTCGGTATCATGTGACTGAGTCAGCAATGCAACAGCAATTTTATAAATAATAATTAAAATAATAGCTACTTTAAGGAAAAGAATTAAAATAATAGCTACTTTAAGGAAAACCAAATTATTTGTCATATTTCGATGTAGGCCTTGCACGGTGCACAGTAGCAAAAATATACCTATGTTCGAGACTCTACTAGGAATTTAAAGAATAGGATGGTACAGTTTTCAGGGAAATCCAATAAAAGCTTTGTTATAAATTATTTAGGCAAAAAAATATATTTCATCATGTTTTTTTTTTTACGACTAGGCCATTAGATCATCTTATTTTATGTGCAACTAGCTGAGCCCGCGACTTCGTCCGCGTGGAATTTAACAAAAAAGTTTATCTAGTTTTTTTACTTTTTTGCAATTTTCATTTTTATTATTATTTATTTTTCTAAAATAAAAGTAGCCTTAGTTACTTTTTATTAAATCAGCTATCTGCTGGTGAAAGTCCCGTCAAAATCGGTGCAGCCGTTCCAGAGATTAGCCGGAACAAACAGACAGACAACAAAAAATTAAAAAAAAATCTATTTTAGTATATGTACCGTATACCTACACATTTCTATATGCATGTAGTAAAAAGCGGTTATTTTAATATTACAAACATACACCTCAATTTTGTTTATTTGTATAGATTTTATCATTGTTTTATTATTATCTTTTCAGAATCGCGAACACCCGGATATGAGAAAAAAAACACGTTTTTGCTATGCAAATTGGTAACAACTAAATACAAGGTATTCTTTTTAATTACCCTGGGACAACTTGAAAAGGTATTGGTAAGACATTTTAGATATGAAATTAATATTAATGCAAGTCCAGAATAAACTTTTCGAAGGTTTAGTGTTTTATTTCATAACTGCTAACGCCACTAATTGAAACATTTTTGTCATACTTAAGAGTCGTGGGAATTAGCTATCTATGGGAGGTATTAGGTACATAGTAGGTTGGTTTTGTGCGTTTCCTGTACCTTCAATCTTGCTAACTAACATTTAACACTCAAAAATTATACGCAAACTAGCTGTCCCGCGCAACTTCGTCTGCGTCACATTTTCCCCGTTTTCGCAACATTTTTCATTGCTGCTCTGCTCCTATTGGTCGTAGGGTGATGATATATAGCCTATGTCCTTCCTCAGGTTGAAATCTATCTTCCTCCCGAATTTCATTAACATCCGATCAGCCGTTTAGTCGTGAAAAGGTAACAAACAAACTTACAAACAAACAATCAAACAGAGTGACATTCGCATTTATAATATTAATATGGATATCATAATTTTTAACCCTCGACCACAAAGAGGAGTGTTATTATTTTGAAGTGCGTGTCACTGTAACTGTGCTTCTGTCTGTGGCTTCGTAGCTCCCAAACAGAAGAACCGATTATGACTTTTGGACTTTTACTAACTAAAAAACCTTACCATCATCCTAATTGCTCAATCATTTTGGTTCAAACAATAGTCGTAGTCGTTGTCAATAACATACGAAATACATACATACAACACCTATATATGTATGTGCGTCACACATGAAGTCGTGAGATAAAAACTGACATTTATAAACAACACAAAGCCTTATAACAACTTCACGGTTGAAGGATTTTGGAGATCCGCGAGGTAATAGCAAACCCTAATCATATTTTTTTTTAAACCTTGCCCCACACTATGAATTTCTCCTGTATCGTGGGTGCGTTTACAAACATTTAAGCTCACATACACAAACAGCCAGACCCGGAAAAACTATCTGTAGGCCATACAAATATTTGTTCCGTGCGGGAATTGAACCCGCGACACGCAGCGCAGCAGTCAATCGCTCAGCCACTGCGCCAACCGTGTTGTCAATTTATTGGAATGGGGGAGGAAGCTGAAGGGAAGACATATTTGCACTGCACTGGGACGTCGGAGAAAATGTAAGGTAGGTTGATAGTTACCCAGAAACTGGGTTGTGGATTGTTTCCGACTGAAGGTTGATTTCTGGTCGAAGCCGATTAAACACTATCGTCAAAACTTTCGACCGAAGCAAAAGGTTTCATTACCTACCCAAGAAATTCAGTTCAAGATTGGCTAGAAGTGAATAATATAAAGTTTTTAATTTAAAAGTTTACCAACAACTTAATTGAAACTTGAATAAAATGACCTTGCAACTTGACACAAATTCCGAAATGTATGCCCCGCCGTCCCCCGCGCGTGGCCTCTAAGCTCTTCCACTCCGCTCTCAAGCATTCGTAACAATTCGTATAATTTCGGCGTTTGCTATTATAACCTTTGGCTTCGGTAAAAACTTCGACCCATTTTGGCCGAAGCGAAACGTTTTGCCGAAAGTGTTTTTTTTTTGGACGAAAACTCGAAACTGAAACCGATGCCGAATATAACTTCTACACAAAAGAAAAGGAAGGGTTCTTTTCATCAACTTTGCACATTGAATGATTATAATAATTTCAGGCCAGGAAGGTTAATCCTAACTTCGACCTTAAGCCTTGGACACAAGCACACAACTTTATTAACATAAAAATAATGATGACACACAAAAGGAAAATGAAACACATCACGCGTACTACGTGACAAGTACAGTCACGACCAATAATATGTATGTAACACGCAGAAACATTTAGAAGTGATTTTCTCCTACTGTATTGATTAAAGGTTTTACGTTTTCACGAACATGGAATTTTGGAAGCCATACTATTACGAAATAGGTCTTAGGGTAAGCTCACAGCGAGACGCGACGCGACGCGACCCTGCGCGCACACTTTAAAAGAGCGATTCAAAATATAACTTTATTTACAACATGAAAAGATACACATTTCGTTGTGAGAATTGAGAATACGTTGCGCAACGTATTCTGAATTCTCAAGGTGCGCGCACCGTCGCGTCGCGTCGCGTCTCGGTGTGAGCTGACTCTAACCTGAACGTAGAAACCGTAATTTGAAGTGTAAATTACTTTTCAGTTTTGCTGAGTGTATACATATTATTATTCGTGACTGTACAAGGGCACCCGATGTCAGTACTTCCGGTTATTAACGATACAATGGAAGAGGCTGTACAGACTTGCAGTATGGTGATAAGGATGATTACAGGGATCGGAATATGAATATGTGGCTTATATTGCAAAAATAACTTGGGAAAAAAATTGGATCTGTTGGTCGTCAGCACGAATGACGTCATAAGGTCTTATGTTCAATCCCTAAAGTCCAGCTAAGTGTTCTAGGTCCTTGGTTTTTTCAATCTAATACTAATAATCTAATCTAATACTACTAATAAAGCAGAGGAGTACGTTTGTTTGTTTGCTTGAACGCACTAATCTCAGGAACTACTGATCCGATTCAAAAAATATTTAAGTGTTGCATAGCCCATTTATCGAGGAAGACTATAGTCTATATATCATTACGCTACGACCAATAGGAGCGGAGCAGCAATGAAAACGTGGAAAATGTGGCACAGACGAAATTGCGCGGGACAGCTAGTTAGTAATAATATCTCGGTACGTCAATAATTATGTCGCAGAGTGTCTGAATTTAGGTCCAGTTATAATAGGGGTGCGGACTGGGTAAAGAAAACTACATTCTATTTTGTCCGTCAGACAGGTAATACAAAAATATTGGACACGTATTTTTTGTTTTATCAAAATATCAAAAAAATACTTAGTTAAAACTCACTAAAGTTGAGGAGTGGGGGCTCACTACGTCACAAGTAGGTATAAAACTTACCTACATGTGACGTCACGCGCCATTTCAACTCAATATATCTCCGTAATTTTATGACCACGTGAAAAAAGAAAAATACGTGTCCAATACTTTTTAATAAACTACCCGACGGACAAAGAAAAAAAAATGCGATCATCCCCTATTGTAGCCTCTATATCCTCACTTCTGCCGAACCCTTCAGGCGTAGCGGCTTGATGTTGTGTTGTGCAAGTTATCATTAAATAATTGACAACATTCCACACTGATAAATTGCCTTGGGCAGTAAGGAGTGGATTTTAATAGAAAAACTAGACTAATTAACACTTCCTATGTATTTAAGGTATATGTAATCTTAAACCGTATTGCATCAAATCGTACAGCACTACAACTATTTAAACGAATATTCATAGACGAGGTCGCGAGCAGGGACTCAAACTGTAACCGTTTAAGTGTTTTTAACACTGTTTTTTAAAACAGTTATAACAGAAAAACACTTTTAAATGTAACAGATACAATAATGTTACAGAATCAAAGTGTAACCTTTTATATGTGTTAATATGTGTAACTGAAATAATCAATTATACTTAGCTTTAGTACGCTGCGTTTACCTGTTACACTTATTAACACTGTTAACACTTTTATATCTGTTATAGATATGTTACAATTGAAAACACATTTAAAAGTGTTACATATTTGATTCTGTTACCAATTCAACATGTAACACTTATAATTCTGTAAAATTTATGAAGGTTTTTTTAAGGCCCTGGTCACGGGTTCGAAAACTGACCGTTGCAATATTGAAGTGAACCTTTAACATTAAAGATTCACTTCTCAAGATCCAAGAAAATGGATTCCTCTCCTCACGAAATATCCACAGCTTGGACCTTGTTCCCGATATCGAATACATATATCATTTTCTCTAGCCAAGAAGATGCAGATAATGAAAGACAATGACCTAGAGGCGTATGCGGACTGCTTCGAGGTGGCGCGGGATAAGAGTTCTTGCAAGAGCTTGGGAGGCCTTGGGAGGCATGGAGCCAGTATAGACTAATTAATAGGCAACGAGGTGAATTTAAGGCACGGTTGATTGCAATAGGCTTGCCTTCTACAAGGTGTTGTTTTGCGTCCTCGTCAAATTCAAGGAGGTAACTGTGCTAATGATTCTCGTCCCGAATCAATTATAAAATGGGTAGGTAATTTTTATTTTTATTCTTGATTATGTAAATCGGTAAGTATGAACCATCCTTGTTTTAAACGCAGCCCGTCTGATGCTCGCCCTATAACCGTGCTTTCACACATCCAAACAATTATTCGATAATGTCTTATTCCCTAAACCACGTTAAGGAGGTTATTCCGAAATACCGACAAACTTAAACAACAACAAAATAATTAATTAGATACCATAATTTTAATTGATTATTTATGTCTTTTGCGACAAGCTCCTGAATTTTGACGAGGATGCAAAACAACACCTTGTACAAGGGACTTAAAACAGGCGAAATATGTGTGTACTATTAGGTACACCTCTGCATCTCCGTTCGGGGATAACAGGCGTGAAGATATGTAAGGAGATTTAGACTTTAGTGACAGCCGCACTTAGCAAACACAAGACAATCAAGACATTTTAAGGTGAAGGTATAAACTACTTACTTAACAATTAAACTGGAGTAACAAAGGCTAAACATTAATAAATCAATTAATTTCAAGGCAAGTGAACGTTAAGATAACTATGACATTAATAACTGCTAATTACCGTTCTGTTGAAAAGGTTATTTTTATTGCAATCGGGGACAATTAGGTGTCAATTGAAACGGGGTGTTTTTAAAGACAGGCGTTTTGCAGGCTTTTTTTTTTTTTGAGTTGGGAAAAAAACGAAAAAAATCCGGTAGAATTGTTAAGGATTAATACAAATTATGGTAGAGTTTATTTGTATTTTTTTTTTCATAAAAGGGAATAACTATACAGTATGTTAGGTTAAACGAGGGACATATTGAGGGAGGGTATTCAGTATTCGATTCTCGTCCCAAATATGAAAAAAACCTATTACATATATAGAAGAATTTTCATGTTTTGTTTAGTGCCTAGATATTTTGGACTGTCCTAAGCCAGGTAAATTTAAAGTATGAAGGGAAAATGGATTATACCTAAGAGTCATTGACCCGCTCACATGTTCTGCGATAGTATTAAGTCGCTAGCGCAAGGGTGTATACACGTTGCGTGACATTTGCGAAAATTTTGTTATGGTTCTGTCTGTTATTTATCAGTGTTTTTTTTTTTGTTTATATTTTTATTAGTATCATGTTAGCATGTACTATTATGGGTTTGAATATGTCCCTCGTTTAAACTAACATACTGTATACATTACAACGATTTACACACTAATAAATTAAATAACTAAAATAACAATAAACCATAAAAGGGCGTCAAAAATCACCTCAACGCTGTCAGCTGGTAATAATAATATGCCCAAGAGACTTGCATTGCCACGTTGTATAGCAATACTTAGCCTCTGGACAAAGTAAAAGCCAGCCATTGGTTCACGGGAAGCATCAACTAGGCGATTCTAAAACGTCAACTAGGCGTTTCAATTTACTTAAAAAGGCTCTGAGCAATCGGACCCCATAGAGGATGGAGAAGCCTATGTACATAAGTGGAGTTGACAAATAGCTAGGCTAATACTATTAAACTCTGCTAATAGTAGCTCCTTTCTTAAACAGGAGGCGTATTTCTTAGCAGTGAGGAAATTATATTTTTTATAGTCTAATTAGAAGCTAGTGAAGTAAGCTAACTTGAACGATCGTATGATTATCTAGGAGTTGCCTAATTTTGATTTCTACGAGTGAGGTCAAATAGTATGTAATCTATCTCTGTGCCAAATGTCATCAAGATCCGTTCAGCCAATGTGGCGTTGTTGAATAACAAACATCCATCATCCAAACTTTCGAATTTATATTATTAGTAGTATAAGATAGTAACTAATTTCTTAGTACATTGAACAGGTAATGACGGAAAGTAAGTATTTAGCCTTAGCCATGTGCTGTTTATCATGTCATTAATTAGTGTTTATCTACTGAGTAGATAGTCTGTAACTCGCAGTCAGTTAGATCTATTTCTCGACGCCATGTGTGCAATAACTCTGACATCAGTTTAGGCACTACCTAAGCAAACTAAAGGGTGTAAAACACCTCTTAACGAAGCCGAAAGGCACTGGTTCTCCCTGTCATTGCGATTTTTTTTTGTTCCACACCATACCTGGGAACCTTCTAGTTACGGAGATATTAGGGGTCAAAGTTCCAACTTTTTGACAAGTATTTTTTTTAATACAAGTTTTTAATGTAAGATTTTTACTTTAAACACCTCCACGACCATCGTACTATTCAATCCGTCCATCAGCACAATGTTTTGAGTGCATTACATTGAGTTCTACCACAAAACATGATTTTACACCCCCCAAAAAAAGTCATTCCCCAGCAATAATTTTTGCGTAAAGTTACTTAGTTTCATGTACAGAATGCTTGGTTGACGGCTTCGTGATGAAGTGATTTACACCGTGTATAATGAGAGAAGTTAGATCTATGACATTTAAAAGTTGGTTCTCTATCTTATGAAGTAACTGATAGGTGTCTAATTTATATGGTCTTAGGTCATTTTTAACCGACTTCAAAAAAGGAGGAGGTTCTCAATTCGACGGTATGTTTTTTTTTTGTGTGTATGTTACGCGATTACTCCGCCAATTGTGGACGGATTTTCAAAATTCTTTTTTTGTTCGAAAGGAGATACTTCTGAAGTGGTCCCATAGTCACCAAGTCAGGATCTGATGATTGGATCCTGGAGAAATCGAGGGCAACCCTCAAATTTTATAGGAAAACTTACAGCGGTTTTGGTATTTTCTACAACAAGTGAAGCATTTGCGTTCAATAAGAATCATTCTATCATCAGATCTGATGATGAATCCTAGAGACAGGCACCGGAACTCAATAATAAGACAATGTATCTTAGCTGTGTTTGGGCTTGTTGGAATTGTAACGGTATGCAATTTCCAGGTGTATGTACAAGTAATAATTAAATCTTTTTTTATTTTTTATTTTAACCGACTTCTAAAAGGAGAAGGTTATCAATTCGATTAGTTTTTGTTGAATGTACACCGATTACGCTGAGACTTATTACTTTACTAACTTCTTTAGTTTGATGCGGAATAGTTGCTATTTGGTCCCATAAAGAATGTTATATAGTTTGGCCCTGTAGTTTTCATTTTATTTTATTTGTAAATTTATCACGTACACCTATTTCTCCGTGATTACTGGACCGATTTACATGAATCTTCATTCATTTGGTAGAGAAAGCTTGCCCGGTTCTCCTGCCTAGCCTTTTCCCAAACTATCTTGGGGTCGGCTTAATGGGATGATACTTGGCCCATATGAATTTTATTATTTTTGCTTTGGTACTTTTTTAGTCATCCCCTTTATTATGCATTTTGTCCTTTGTCGTATGTATGGATGATGTGCTGGTCTTGTCTAGTTACAATGTAAAAATGATACTAGACAAGAATTTAAGTGAGATACCACAACTGAAAAGGGTATAATAAAAACTTTTTACAAAAAAATATAACCGACTTCCAAAAAAAAACAAAAAAGTGCAAAATAATATTTTACTTTCGGAAGTCGGTGGCAAAAAAAAGAAAGAAACAACAACAAGACAACCGACAAGTCACCGACTGACGAAAGTAAAATATTATTTTGCACTTTTTTGTTTTTTTTTGGAAGTCGGTTATATTTTTTTGTAAAAAGTTTTTTGATTACGACTTTCATCCATCCTTTAGGATCCACTACATAGAACATATTGCAGAGGAAAACTAAAATGAAGAATTCAGTATGAAGATAAATTAATGAAGTATTAACGGCCAACAGACAGCGAAAATAAGATAGGACTTAAGGAAATCAATGGGAGGTTTTGATGGGACCTTCGCCCGTATTCCGGTTTAAGAGCGTTTACATCTTACGGTATTTTATACAAACTTCAAAGTTATCATTTTCCGAAATGACTGAACCGATGTCAATGAAACTTAATACGCATAACCAAGATACATACGTCTAAAAAGTTACTAAAAAAACATTTTCGAAATGTCTAAAAAACAAAGGTGATCGGTTTCTGTTTCAATAGATATACAGGGTGTAACGGAAAGGGTATATACATCCTTAAGGGTGTGCTACAGACCATCAAACTGAACATTTTTCTCATCGTAAAACATGTTTTTCAGCAAAAAAAATATCTGCTGACCCATAGAAAATTACAATACCTATTCGACCCAAATGTAAAGGCAGCTGATTTTTTTTTTGCTGCAAATTTTTTTTTATGTTGAGAAACATGTTCAGTTTGATGGTCTGTATCACACCCTTAAGGATGTATATACCCTTTCCGTTACACCCTGTATAATCGGTCTAATTTAGCTGTGACACTATTTTTCGAAAATGTTTTGTATCTTTTAAGATGTATGTATCCTGCTTATGCGTATGAAGTTTCATTTAAATCGGTTTAGTAATTTCGTAAAATAAGGACTTAAAAGTTTATTTGAAATGGAGTAAGGCGTAAACGCTCTTAAAGAGTCGCGAAGGTGACATATTAAGAAACTACAATGTTAATCTCAAGCACGAGGCTAGAGTGGAAATTAGTATTAGTTCAAGTCCTATAGAGGATGACTAGGCATATTCAGGAAAATTTAAGTAGTTGGATTGATGACAATGACATGGGGATTAAGTTGTCAGCCGTCGTAAGACGCAATAATATAATTAAAGGAAACTACCGTCATTACACATCACACGTTACTGATAACCGGATGTAGTTAATTGACAAAGACCTTCGGATTTTATACGGAAAGTTAGAGTATAAAAAACCGGCCAAGTACGAGTCGGACTCGCGCACGAAGGTTTCGTACCATCCATACTTCCATACTAATATTATAAATGCGAAAGTCACTCTGTTTGTTTGTTTGTATGTTAGTTTGTTACCTTTTCACGACTGATCGGATCTTAATTAAATTTGGCATGAAGATAGATTTCAACCTGGGGAAGGACATAGGCTATATATCATCACGCTACGATCAATAGGAGCGGAGCAGCAATGAAAAATGTTGCGAAAACGGGGAAAATGTGACGCAACGAAGTTTCGCGGGACAGCTAGTTATTTATAAAAACGAGCAAAAGAATCACTTTTTTTGAATGGGAGCCCCCTTAAATATTTATTTTATTCTGTTTTTAGTACTTGTTGTTATAGCATCAACAGAAATACATAATCTGTAGAAATTTCAACTATCTATCTATCACGGTTCATGAGCTACAGCCTGGTGACAGACGGACGGACGGACAGCGAAGTCTCAGTAATAGGGTCCCGTTTGACCCTTTGGGTACGGGACCCTAAAAATCGTATCAACTAAGTATTGTACAGTGCCCCACACCATTACCTGACCCATCTGACAAAGCCAAAAAGAGGCAAATGGGTCAGGTAATGCTGCTCACTGACTGTACTAGACTGCCTCGTTGGTCTAGTGGACGGAAGCACGACTGCTGAGCATAAGGACCTGGGTTCGATTCCCGGTTCAGGCAAAGACCTATTGAATTTTTCCATCAGAAATTTCTCAGTAGCAGCCACGTAGTCTGGATTTGTACCCGGTTGATGGCAATAGGCTCGCCCTCTATTACATGGGACTTAAACATAACTGGCTAAATGTGGTTGAACTAATAAGTACACCTCTGCTTAACCCCTTCATGTTATTACAGGCGTGATGTTATGTATGTATTTTATTATTGGCAAGACGAGCTGGACAGAACCATCTACCAATGGACCATTAGCCTTGGAATCGAACGTACTAGAAGTCATGGAGGGAGGATTTGCCCAACAGTGGGATGATTTAGGCTAACAGTATAAGTACCTAACTTAAGAATGAATGGACGACTTGGATGTTTTTTTTTAAAGTAATGGTTTTATGAACTGCAGCAAAAAATTACAAAGGCATGAGTTTTGTTTACTCTTATGTTTACAAGAATAAGACGAGTGTGTATGTGAATGTGTCAAAACTCGACAAATTAACCATACAATGATCACGCTTGTAATCCCAAAAATATTAGACAGAGGTGTACCCACTTATACGTTTAGTACGCATTAGTACGCATTTCACTAGTTATGTTAAGGGGGGAGGCTATCAGGGCTGCGGGACTGCTCGAAAGAGGTACCGTGGCCCTGAAACACAAAGGGCGAAGGAGGAACATGGATGGGTTTTAGACAGTACAAGTCTGACACTTCCTTACGCTCCGCCCAGAGCGGGAGGAGTCATTTGATGATTTCCGTAAAAAAAAAATGGAGAGAGGCACAGCTATTATTAGTGTTTAATTAACCGTTTGTAATAAACAACGGAGCACTACGAAGACTCTAAAAATAATTCCTATCCATCTCTTGAAAACTCAATTGTCCACAACAAATGACGCTAGACAACACGACAGTCCCTTCTGGTACTACAAATCAAGTCTAGGTCGTGACGTGCCCAGAAACGTGCGCGTCTAATAACAAACGTCCTGCTGTAAATCTTTCTGTCCGTCCGTCCTTTAGTAAGAGCAAGGTCTTGGTCAATGCGGCTATAAATGGTATGTGTAAGTAGTAGGTTACTGTATCAAGTGGATTTTTAGTTTTTATGTTACTAAGAATAAGATGTTGAAAGGTTAACTTTCAAAACGGCTTCAAAACCTTGAAAGAATCTACCTAATACAAGCAAATAAAATTGGAGTTTGTTTTTAATTTCAAAATAACAGTTGTTTACTGAATGCTTATGATACTTTACATACATGTACGGTACTTATAACAAGATGGTGGCATTGATTCAAGACACGAAGTCCAAGCAAGGGACAGAATACCTCGACATAAAAGATGAGGAAAGGAATCTTCGTTTTGCACTTGAGGATGATCGTTTGTGCGTTTCAACAATATTTAAACTCACATACACAAACAGCCAGACCCGGAACAACTACCTCTGGCCATACAAATATTTGTTCCGTGTGCGAATCGGACTTGCGACACGCAGCGCTGCAGCCAATCGTTCAAACACAGCACCTACGTTGAAGTTAGGCAATATGGTATCAAACTAAGGATTTCAATGAGAATCTCTGTATTTATATTTTGGATTAAATACGTTTTCCTACCAAATTAAGTCAAGAATGAATAAGTTTAAATTATTTAGTCAGTAAAAAGTTAAGTCAAAATGTATACCGGCCAGTGATTTCCGACCAAAGTTTATATAAAAAACAGAAGAAAAGAATCAAACCAACCTAGAAACGGACTCTCTGTTGAATCTGTTATTTATAAGTTAATGTCTGCTATTGAAAGCTATCACACTGTCTAGATCTTTTATGATATTAACTCACATAGTTAGCTAGTCACGCGAACTGAGGATGTGTCAGCGATGTCTTACTGTTGAACAATAGCTCCTTCATTACCGACTAACTAGATAAACGCCACGCTAGTATTATATACATCCTGTTATATAAGATGGAGTTTACTGAATCCGATAAAAGGATGAGATAGGTAGAAAGAAGCTTTTATGTCTGAAGAAATGTCTGGAAAGATTTAGGTATTCAAAATGTTTTGGTTGCTTATTTTCGTTACTCTGTTTTTTT
This sequence comes from Cerastis leucographa, assembly GCA_963082945.1. NCBI lineage: Eukaryota > Metazoa > Arthropoda > Insecta > Lepidoptera > Noctuidae > Cerastis > Cerastis leucographa. The sequence continues at coordinate 12,218,163 of OY720372.1, read as the reverse complement.
TTTAAATTACTATAGATATCGCCTAAAATTTCTCGAAGTATTAAAAAGGATTTTGTTGATTAATTGTAGTTTTTCTGTTGCCATAATATATCCGTTTAAAGTTTAGAATATCATCAACTGGACGACGGCTCGGTACCCGCACAAAAAGTTTTCGATACAGAACGAACTCGTAAAGACAATTTTTCTCCACAAAACTGTTTTTTCTTTTCTTCAATAAACTAGATGAAGATAAGAAAATATAGATCAATACCCGATTGGTTAATACTGATAATGTCTACCTATTCATCCTTCAACCTCCTGCAAAAAACACCATTTCATCGACCGAATCCCAAGAATTAAAACACCTATGTGGACGAAACTTTCACCCTTCCTTACCTTGAAAATAGCAATGCTGCTTGTCGGCTGAAATAAGTAATGATGGCAGCACTTTCTTCAACGTAGTATTTCAACGAAACTCTATGTTAACAAATACTTAATATTCTAAAATCTTCATTCCTTCAAAGGAATGAGTGAATGTGTCAAATAAGTGTAGTTTTTGAAGAGAGAGTTACTCTAAATGTAAATAAAATTTTAATATATTATTATATAATAAATAAAATATCTGTATTTGTATAGAAACTTGCGTATTATATAACCTCCAACTTTATTATCACTGTCAGTATGCTAATATCACTATTTATATACTAACTGTATCTTTGAACAAATATTTACAAACACATTATAATATAATCCTAATTATAAACAAGATATTATTGTAAACATAAGCTTTATACCTAACAAAATACTGGCGAATAACATTAATTTAATATCACATGTCTAAAGAATATTTTTAACACGGCAAATACCAAAAATGAAGCATAATATTACTTATTAAATTATTATACCTAATTTGTTCTTATAACATCAATAACAAATACTTGTAACTTTGTGAAAATCAATTTAATAAAATCGCAAACATTAAACGCCCGTTTTCAATATCATTGAATACAACAGTGCTATAAAAGCACTGTTGTATTATTATTATGCATTAATATAGGTGTCGCTTAGTGAAAACGGAAATTAATTGCGCACAATTCATGAAAATAATTTAAATACTTGTAAAATAATCACAAAATTACTTGTGAAACTTGTGTATTACACAGACACTTGTAGTTAAAAATTAGTGCAAGGTTGCCTTTTGAAAAGTCATACTGAGCTCGAGGCGCTAATTGAATTGATATGATAAAATACAAGGTGTTGTTTTGTACCTCGTCAAATTAAAAAAGGTAACTATGCTAATGATTCTCGTCTTGAATCAATAATAAAATGGGTAGGTAATTTTTATTATAGACAGAAATCGGTAAGTGTGAACCAGCCGTTTTTTAAACGCGGGCCATCTGAATCGCCTTATAACCTTGCTTCAACACACAAACAATCTCAAAAATTTATTCAATAATTTCTAATTCCCTAAACCACGTTAAGGGGGTTATTCTGGAATACTGACACACATAAACAACCAAAAAAATCAGCGTTTACTAACTATTAACTAGGTAGCGTAATTATAATTGATTATTTACGTCTTTTGTGTCAATCTCCTGAATTTTGACGACGATGCAAAACAACACCTTGTATAAATCTCTTATATTTATTATGAGAACTCAGTTTTTGCCTAAAATTGTAGATGTCTGTTGTGATAAAGTCGTATGTCAAAAATAAACATTGTACTTTTCCTACTAAATTGCACAGAGGGTCTAAGATGGCCGCTTTAGCAGAATCCTAATAGGAAAATGACATGAATTACGTTTAAATTCGTAAAATGGTCACCAAGTGACAATTCATATTACAGAATTTTAACGTCATTCATATTATTTATCTATTAATTATTTAATATGTGATGGATAACAACTGTGTAACACAGAGCCAATTACAGGTTCTCTGCACGCGTAGCATGACCACTGGAGAAACGAGTTTTGTCTACGGAAGAATCTACATAATGACAGATAGACAATAACAATGTGTCAGTTTGTCGAGTCTTCCGTCGACGGGAAAACGGGCAATCCGTTTCTACGGCGGTCATGCTACGCGTGCAGGAGTAAAAAAAAAAGTTATAATTTTTATTCTGCTAAAGCGGGCATTTTAGGCCCCCAGATCTATAGATCTAGACAACTAGTAGTATACTACTAGTTGTTACATCTCACAAGAGCACGACAATCGTTGTAATTTAAACTTTACTACAATGTCAAAGGTCTACGTGCGCTCGTGATTTGCACCAACTATAAAGCATGTATCAAAAAGGAAATGGACATATTTTAGGATGTGGTACGCACGGCGACCAACAATCTATACAGAACCAGTTTATGTGGATCTCTCATTGTACGGGAAATCTATACAAAGCGAGGCCATGTAATACTGGAAATTTTAAAAATTCTTATTTTTTTAGTTAATCAGATTTTCATACAAAAATAAAAATATTTAAATTGAACGCTCTAAATGTTACGAAGTCTATGGTCCCGCTATTGTACTATCGCTTACTTTTGCTTCGCATAGACCTCGTAACGTTTAGAGCGTTCAATTTAAATATATTTTTATTTTTGTATAAAAATCTGATGAACTAAAATATGACGAATTTTTAAAAGTCATAGAACAAAAGTTGTTGATTATGATGTTAGTAACATATTCCTGAGAGGATGTCGGTGTTTTACAAATAACCCTGTATAGCTTGATGTCGTGCGGTGTGTACATACCAACAAACTAAACTACATTCTCCATGGACCCAATACCGTCATCAAGTGGGTCGACCAAATGGGTTATTGATAATTTTTTCGCGTAATAGATATTGATGTATCGTTTGGGAGAGCTAAATATTCTCTCATATGACCTCAGTTTTCTATAAACACATGCTATATTATCTAATTAAGGGTATTAATGGAAAGATCTTACTTTTAGCGGGCCTCATGAAGCACTGGGTAACTGGTATGATTTTGGCGGTAAATGTAAAGTTTTATATCTGTAACAAAAGAAAAATACGGTTAGTAACGGAAAAAAAACTACGAGAAGTTCGTGAAGTCAATAAGTAATGATTTTTTAAATAAATCTGAACCCAGTAATCTAATAGGATTAAAAATTTCTCATTAGTTAGTAAAATAATAAAACAGAAAGTACTACAGCAACATATTACAAAAAGGACGCCATCTATGACACAAAGGAAGAACTAATTTCAAAATTCTGAATTGCGCTATTCAAGTTATCCGCTATATCAGTGGATATACACAAAACCCGGCAATACCTATCGGGCAGTAGACAATACTCGTCTGATCCTCCCTTCTCTGTGGGGGATGAAAAATTTTATACCCTTTTCACTATATAATTTTTTAAGGCAGTTTTTTTTCGAATATCATTGTCTATACTTACGGTTAATTCTTCGTTCCCTATAATATATTCTCCTACCTGCCTACGTGAAAAAATTGAATTACTAGCTTCGACTTGCGACTTGCTCCTGCGACACTGTGTCAGGCAACCAAAAATAATGAACATAACTTTACGACACTCACCTCACCCAAGAGTCCCAGCCGCCAAAGACGCCAACACGACTAGAATGGCCGTGGCCACCCCGCTGGCACCAACCTGCGCTCCGTACACCGCGCCCGAGTCGGCCGCGGCGCCCGTACCGAACGCGTCCGCTGAGGTGAGGGAACCTGTCAGGGGCACACCGGTGAGCTCAGCGCACCGGTGGGCTCATCTAGTTGCACGAGGGTTTTGTAGCTTTGATTTTACCATTTTGTTTTTTATCTTTGATTCGTTTTTTAAATGAGTTTCTTATTTTTTTTTATTTAGTTTATAAGTCCTCTAAAAGTTTATTCTTTTGGGCTGTAATTTAGATTATCTAGGCTTGCTTGATAACAATATAAGCAATATAATGAAATAAGACTACAGTAAGATATCAGTACTTAATTTGTCTACATAAACACTACGGTTACACAAAAAGATAACGTATAAGACATAGATTTTACTGAGTAATAATATTTTCTACTTTAAAAATAAATCAGGCAAAATAAAATACCACCAATTACTGCTATATCATAACTATTGTGCATACGACCTAAATATTAAGCAGTGATTAAAATAATATACCCTAATACCAGTATTAATTTTATACACAACTGTTATCAACCAATATAATTCATACCAATTATTATCAACAAAATAATAATTAATAAAACAGAAGAAACAAAACCCGTGTCAGTCTAGATTTACCCACCAATGCATGCAGTAGTAAAAAAATATATAATATTTAGGTACTAAGTAAAAATTAATTATTAAATAGTACAGCATTACTATTACCATACAAGTGCATCAAACTAATAAAACTTAGGTTTTTATAACCAAATCTAAAAACAAACGTTTTAGTCTAAAACGTAAAAGTAATGCATGACCTTATTATTAATAGTGCTCTGAAAATCATAAGTAAAACTATCGATATACTAAGTCTTCACATAACAAAATTTTATATGAATTAAATAAAAAACGTCAGTAGATTAATTGACACAAACCAATTTATAAGACAGCAAATGATAGATACGGTTTCAAATTTCGTCATTTATAAAAGTAGCAAAAGAAACCAAGTTTAATACAAATTAGACGAAGCGCAAAAAGAATAATAATATGATTACACATTACTTAAAACCATTACGAACATATAATTTGAACATTATTATGTCTGCGTGGAAATACTTTTACGGACAGCAAAGTTTTGAATAAGCACTTTTTGAACGTCAATAACCACATAAATTATTTCTCCAAAATGGCCGCTGTTTGCCAATTTGCTAGTGTTTGAGCTGAGAAGAAGAAGTGGAGGAACAAGGAGCCAAGCCCGCGAAGTTAAAATTTTCTTACGGTTTTTGGAATTTGCAGTTCAGTGTCGGATGAGTTTACAGAAAAACATGCACACGTAGCAAATTCCAAAAAGCTTATAAAATTTGAATTTCGCGGGCTATCCTGAGGCTTCCCACCTTAAGGTTCAACTAGTCGCGGGCTCGAACTCACTGGTGGCCGTGGCCGAAAAGCACGCTGTCTCACTTGGCATCGTGCCCGACAGAGATAGTATCAGTGATGAGCAGTTAGACGCTAGTCTGCACGCACATCTAGTTCGTACGCAAACACACAGCGTTCCGAAACAAAAGGCGCGCGTAAAAAATACGAAAAGGCCTTTGGAAGATAGTTTTTTATAAAAAAAAACCACTGCGTGTACCAATTACAAATAAAATGTATTGAATTCTTTGATAATTGTGCTGTGTCGGTACCGACTTTGTTTTGGAAATTTGTCACTTCTTTTATTACTAATTTACGACCAAAGTTGCGTTAAAATTTGCAATAAAAACGAATCGTTGATAACTCGTAACTTTTTAATGGATTTTTATTTTCCTATTCTGTTTCCGTACAGACAAAATTAATAATGGGACAATACCATTATCATGTTTTACTTTGGATCTGTTCAAACAGTGGAGTAAAACCCCCCCGAAGTTTCTATGGAAAAAATGTCGAAAAGTGTCACCTTAAGACATAAAATGTTCTCAAGTCAATACCATAGAAATAAAACACAGAACACACAACATACAATATTGAATGAACAGACGTACCAATGTCACCAACTTCCACGGTGAACGAATGAATGGTGAATAGAAAACAAAACGATTAATTGAAGCGGCAAAACAAAGGGATACTTATAATTTATTTTTAGTTGGGGTTCTTTAAGGCACAACACACAAATCTTCAAAGCAACCGGTGCACACTTCACATGAGATTCTATTTCTTACAGTAGGATAATTTTTTTATTTCAAACACAGGATTCGAACCCGCAAGAATTTTTGGTAAATCACATTAAAAATCATAACTCTCATTCTTTATAAAAAAAATCACAAACGCATCGGTAACAAAATCTTTTCTGTTATTTTATAATGTTCCAGCCCATAATAAACCTTATAACCGTAACATAAAGCACACAATAGCTTACCTCCCCATTTGTTTAGCATGGCCATGATGACTCCGTTGGTCCATCCGAAACCAGTCTGTACAACGTATTCGCCGCCACCACCGAGACCGCCGAAGATTGTCGCGTCGTACTGGAAAATGAACGATATTATTTAGCCGACAAGGTTTATTTTGAGTAATCATCACAAGTTATCGATTTTTGATTTTAGGATTCCGTACCCAAAGGGTCAAACGGGACCCTATTACTGAGACTTCGCTGTCCGTCTGTCACCAGGCTGTATCTCAAGAACCGTAATAAAAAATGAAATTTCTACAGATTATGTATTTCTGTTGCCGCTTTAACAACAAATACTAAAAATAGAATGAAATAAATATTTAAGGGAACCTCCTATATAAAAAAGTGCTCGTTTTTATAATTAATAGTACGGAACCCTTCGTGCGCGAGTCCAACTCGCACTTGGCCGTTTTTTTTTTAGAAAGATAATACTTTTATTCCATCTTATAAATAAAATCGCATTGTTGACGGACTTATTGCAGAAAAACGAGGATTATAAGACCAAAAAAAGACGGTACGCCTCGACCTCAAGTAATATGTGACGAGTCCAGGAAGATGATGAATAAATACTAAATCTATGTATATCATGTACTGTGATCCTTACACTAATCTCTTGGCACGTGCCCAAAATCAGAACAATGAATGTAGCCATCTTGTTTTTTCAATACATTTTACAAAACAGCTTAATTTAAAAAAAAGGTACCAGCCTCTGTTAGCATCATTCTGAGTGCCAAAAGGTTCTATAAAATATAGTCAAAACAAAACATTTCCTTTGTAGCATATCTTAGCGGTTTATTTTAATTACTTTATTTTTAATTACTGATTTAATCTTTTACTCTGGACGCTCTTAACTTGCCCGTATTTCTACATTGTTCTCACATATTTGTAATTCTTAACATGAATGATGTAACCAAGATTTTGTAACATATTTTGATTTAAAAGAGTGTCCATGGAGTTTCTTGCCCGTTCTTCTCCATAGAGATCTACGCTACGGAATGGGCAACTACAGTACTTTCATAAGTTATTATGCCTTGTGACTGGGACTGTAGCTTCGCGTTTTATTTTGTTTTTTTTTTTTGACTTTCAAAAGTGCCTGTAATGGTCTAATTGAAATAAATGCTTTGACTTTGACTTTAGCATGCATTTAAAATTATTTTCAGATATTATACAGCTACCAATTTTTGTCTCTGCATCACCCAAAGGTTGACTAGCATGAAATACATATGGCCATAATTCCGCCTGTTCTTTGTGCTTGAAGTGTTTAAAATAAAACAATTACCTTTTCAAGCATAGCAGTCTTCTGCTTCCAAACTTCGAAATTGGAACGCACCCACTTGGTGGCGATCTCACTGGCCAGTCTCACGGCCTCAGGCTGGCCAGTGTTGGCCAGGCCCATCACCACTATGTACTGTAGTGGCGGCCATGCATTGGGGTAGTCCCACTGCTCGCCGGAATGCTCGAATGTCGTGGGGATACCGCCGTCAAAGATGTCCACCTGGGAAAAACAAACGTAAAAAAAACATTTAAAAATGTAAAAAAACGGGTCAAGTGCGAGTCTTCCTCGCACACAGGGTTCCATAGCTCCAAACAATAAAATAACAATATTTTGAACGGTCATTCATTAGTAAACTTCCACTCAACCGCAAAACTAAATTTGTTTTTCATAGTAAGTTAATGAAAAACAAAGTTACTGCTGCAGTTTGATGAAAGAGTCCCATATCTCAAAAACTAAATATCAAATCTTATTCAAACCAATTATCATTGAAAGTTTTTTTGCGTTCTACATCCAAATATTTTTTATGTTTTCAGAATTTTTCTCCTCTTTAGAAAATAGAGGGGGGCGGGGGGGGGGGTGTCGTGAAGACTGAGAAAGAGAAACAAATAAAATATCTCGACTTGGCACACGAGTTGTCAGCATGTGGAATGTGAACTCGGCTATCATTGTGCCGATTGTCGTTACGGCCAATGGCCAAAATCATTCATTTTGTAATCAAAATATACTACAAGTATCAAAATATACGATTAATATCCTCGTATTTTATTTATTATTTAATTGTAATTATTGTGTTTAATTAATCATTTAATGCGGTGAGAAACAAATGATGCTTTGTATTTATAGGCACGTGCGGGAAAAAGGTTCTTAACGGATAAAGATCGGGTACTTAGAAAAAAAAGCTGATAAATACTAATAGAGAAAAATATTTCAATAATATTAAACGAAATATAAAAAAAAAAGAAATAAAAATTCGCAAAAACACAAAAAGAAACTTTTGACCCCGACGTGATTTGAACACGCAACCTTCTGATCTGGAGTCAGACGCGCTACCGTTGCGCCACGGAGTCACATGGTCGATGATGCGAAATTGGAGTTATGTAGGAACGACATGACGCAACATCTATTATCTTAAAGATTACTCTGGAAGTCTAGATTAGGAATTAATTAAACACTTTTATAAAACAACTCTTACTATCTGAAGGTTATTTGATTGTTAACATGACGTCATGGTGAGTTGAGTAAAATAAAATTAAATGTATTACATATGCTTTTTGCAGAACCGAGTAAGATTATCAAGAAATTGCAAATTATGAAAACAAAAGCTTTCCTTATACATAGAAAACTATTCCTATTAGTATACATTTTTTGGCTCAAAACGTCTTAAAAGTTGAATTAATAGGCCGACCACTAAAACTGAACATATAAACAATTTTCTGAATCTCTCAGTGTCAATATTGTTATGATATATTGACCTGACTTTAACAGCTCTTGAACGATTTGATAATCGAGTTCAATGATATTGGTGAAAATCGCTGTTAGTCTGTCCGACGAAAATGTAGAAATATCAATAAAAAAATAAAACTTAATTTTAATCTCAACTTAGTCCCTTTTTGTAAATATTTTAGTTTATTTTTAATATTTATTTAAGTTTTACAAATATTACATTGTACATTTTCGCGACTCACCTTAACTTTATCCAAATAGTTGACAACTCTATTCACAAAGTAATCCTTCCGCGCCTGATCGTAGCTGACTGCCCAGAGAGGCGACACGTTGGATGGGTAGAAGTAGTCGCGCCGTCTGCCCGTGTCCAGGCTGTAGTCCAGCCAAACTCCTACGTCTTCATGCCATAGGACCTGGGGAAAAGGGAGTAGAAATTTTATTGTAAGGCTATTAGGGTCTAGTTCAACCTTTTGAACGCCATTGTCACATATACGTGACGTACGTAAGCTAGCGCGTGCCCTGTACGCCAACGACAGAAGTATGTGACAAAAAATGTGGTGCACTATAACAAAGTATTTGCGGTGAATTTGTGGCGTGGAGGGCAAGCGCGTGCGTTTATGCTCTGGCGTTCAAAAGGTTAAAAAAATAATCTTACGTTTGCTGGTATGTTTGGGAACTGGGTCTACCATAAAAAAAAAAACTAATAATATCAGTTTATGAGATATGCATTTAGTTTTTAATTTATTTTAGAACAGAGGCAGGGTACCTAATAGTACACACATTTAGCCAATTATTGTTAGGGTTCCGTACCCAAAGGGTCAAACGGGACCCTATTACTGAGACTTCGCTGTCCGTCCGTCTGTCACCAGGCCGTATCTAATGAACCGTGAAAGTTAGCTAGTTGCAATTTCTACAGATTATGTATTTCTATTGCCGCTATAACAACAAACATTAAAAACAGAATAGAATAAATATTTAAGGGGGCTCCCATATAAAAAACTGATTTCTTGCTCGTTTTTATAAATAATGGTATAGAACCCTTCGTTCGCGAGTCTCACTCGCACTTGGCTGGTTTTTTTAAGTATCGCGCACAAAATAATCCAGACTCCGTGGCGCTACTGAGAAATCGATACATGAGTAAAAGTGTCACTAGGTATTTCCTATGCTACTTTGCTCCACCTGGGAATCAAAACTGGGACCTTATGCTCAGCAGTCGCGCTTTCGAACACTAGATCAACGAGAGTCAGACAGCCATCAGTAAAACAGCAGTTCCATATTCACCTGTTCAATAGCATCCATGAATCGTGCGTGCACATTCCTATAGTACTCCGCCTTGTCGATGTTGCCTAGCCTCAGGTGGAAGTCTCTGAGCAGCTGCGCGTTCCAGCACATGATGGCGTTCAGGTCCACCGGGATGATGGAGCGGGTCTTCAGGTTTGTTAGGTTGCCTGGTAATGGAGAGTACGTTAGTATGGTGTTTATTGTACATCGAAGGTCCACAGTTTCCTTCTATATCTCTTGGCTTCATCTATAAAATTAAGGATTAATATACAAACCAAAATGAATTGAAATAAAGTGAGACTATATTTAAAAAAAAAAAACAGTGCGTGGAGTCTCTCCGCGCGGAAGAAGTGAAACTACGTAATACTACACGCATGCGTTCGAGTGCCGCGCATTCACTCTCGTTACTTTTATTGAGCTTCTAAATAATATTTTATTGTTTTATTGTTGTACACTTTTTATTACATTAGTTTATCGAGGTTATTCTACTCATGGAAATTGATCGAAGGCTGGTCACACCGAAGAGTCGAATGCATGACTGTTTGCACGCCATTTTGCGTACCTAGTAGAACTACGTAGTCACAAATCTTGTAATACTGCCATCTCTTAGTGAGTAATAGAAAATATTCCCTCTCCATGGTAGCGTTGAACTTGTTGGAAGTCGCATAAGAAGTTTCACTTCAAAAAAATTCTGTGAATAACTAGAGAAAACTTCAGTATTCAGTGACATGATAGTTTTGTATCTCTGATTAAACGAATGTGAGTAAGCCGGAATCTTTTGGATCAACGTGATGTCGTTGTCGTTGAGATATTTTTCTTGTTGATAAATGTGTACCACCATGACCATCTCGGAGACTTATCTGCGTCCTTGTATGACTTGAACAAGATTATGTGTAAACTTTTAAAGAGACAGGGGGGGGAGGGGGCGGCTCTGAGTTTTTTTCAGCGTTTTATCCCAGAGTAGCCAGTTGAAGGAAAAATCGACTCCTTTAGTTTTAAAACCAATTTTCAGAATTTTATTTTTTTATTATCAATAGTCTCGCGCTTGACCACTATCTCACTTGATGGTAAGCGATGATGTGGTCGACGGTGAAGCACGCTTGCCTAGAAGAAATCTTTTTCTTGCACTTGCTATTTTGGGTAACGGTGAACAATATGCGTATTTGGTACCTCTTCATTATTATTATATTTCTTCATGTTACAATCCGCCGAAACTAATTATTTTTCTACTGTTTACATTAAGGGTAGTATTTCTTACATTAAATATAAAAGAATTTAGTACTTATAAATTACCTAAGTTGGTAATAAATTAGTAGTAGACAGACATGACTAATGGAACTTTGTTTTTTGGGCTAAAATAGTAAAACTACTTTATATTTCATGCCTAATTTTATGAGCGTTTGTATGGAATGTTTTTGATGATATCTATGTCCATTCAAAAACTGGACCTGTAAGGGTGTATTTTCGATAGACACTGATTAGGATGCCAAATGATCACTGTCTAGTAAGTATCTAGAGAAATAACACGGGACCACACTAGTATTTTTGTACTACATACCACCGACTTGCCTATATCCGTAAACAGAGAGATCACTAGCTGGTTGTGGATATTCTGAACAAAATAGGGATAAAACATTTAACAATGGTAATACTGCAAGGTTATGTAATAGGGGATAATCCAATTTTTTTTTCTTTGTCCGTCGTGTAGTTTATTGAAAAGTATTGGACACGTATTTTTTCTTTTTTCACGTAGTCATAAAATAACGGAGATATATTGAGTTGAAATGGCGCATGACGTCACATGTAGGTAAGTTTTATACCTACTTGTGACGTAGTGAGCCCCCACTCTCCAACTTTAATGAGTTTTAACTAAGTAATTTTTTGATAATTTTATAAAACAAAAAATACGTGTGTAATATTTTTGTATTACCTGTCTGACGGACAAAATAGAATGTCGTTTTTTTACACAGTCCGATCCCCTATTGTCTAATTTCGACAGAAACTGGTTGAGAGTCACTTGCATTATCATTGGCTCAGTAATTTCCAATTTTAATATTACACACATTCCTGGCGATTAGACAGATTGCTTTTTGAGAAATATCAGTTTTTGGGTAAGTTCTTACCAACGCTTTTGTAGTATTTTTATAACATTAAGTACTAACGCTGTAACTTCAAATATTGTAAAACCAAATGATTTTAAGAGAGTAACCATGGAGTTTCTTGCCGGTTCTTCTCCATAGGAAACGACCAGCCTGAACCGTGCACCTTTTGTTGACGTTTTATAAGTGCCCATGTAGGCCTATGTAAAATAAAATATTTTGATTTGATTTGAACATTATCTGAGAGATGCGCACTGTAGAGAAACAAACATCTCATCCCTCCACACTTCTTCATCCCGGCAGAACACCTGGCACTAGGCTACGAACTGCAGTGGCCAATCGGGCCGAGGCTGTAGATATAATCTGGCGGAAAGGGGTATCCTCGATTCTCACCGAATAGAATACCAATGTGGAGTCCTCTGCAGGATATGCCCTACCTATTGTCTGCCCATCCTGCACAACCACTTGCACTTTTCAGGATTTAATCGAAGCAAATTTTAGAGTCGTGCAGGTGGCTACATACTGGTCTATCATCAATATAAAACTACTGTAAACATACTGCTGGGGGAAAAAAAAAGGAAAATCTTTAATGTACCTTTGTTGGTGCCATTGAGTATGAACCACCTGGATGAAAAGTCCCATCCAGACTCAGCAGCTGCTTTTAACTCGGCGTACAATTCTTCTTTTTTCTCATTCGTGTCGAAATGTCTGAAAACATAATGCGGCAGATGTTAGTCATCACAAATAATTATAGAAGAGAACTATAAAGCCGTATACAGACATTGCAAGGCATGCGCCGCGAACAACGCACAGTGAATGCCTCGCAAGGTGTGTACTTTTGTATTCGTGGCGAGGCATGTGCTACGCACGGGCGAGGGCGAGCCAAAGTATGGCCGCGGCATTCGTTTTTGGGCAGCAAAGTCTCTATCCACCTTTAGACGTTTCGTTATAGTAAACTATCCTACATTTTTATGTAGATACTTTCTCGAAATCGGATCTAACGATTTCCATGAAAGTTACACTGTGGGGGTTTAGGGTGGCGAAAAATCGATCTAGTTAGGTGTTATATCTGGAATTCTAACTCTATTTTCACCGGAGCAGAGCTCGGTCGTCCAGGTACTTCATTTATCATCATCATCATCTGCCTATAATGTTCCCACTGCTGGGACACAGCCCTCCTCTCTATGAGAGGGAGTGGGCTTTAATCCACCACGCGGGCCCAGTGCGGGTTGGTAGATGTCATATTTATGTCTTCGAATTATTTAGTTCTAGGACATGCCGGTTACCTCACGATGTTTTCTTTCACCGTTTTGAGAGCAGCGGTGATGAAATAAATTACACAAAGTAATGCGTCTGCCTGGGTTCGAACCCACGGCTTACTGCTCGTAAGTCGGGGCTGCCGCCACTGGGCCACCGCTGCTCTCACTGACACTTTACACTGCTCTCTGCTGCACTTTATTTATATTACGAGTTTTTTTAGGCAGTAGAGTAAAGAGGTTACTGGATACTGGTTAATGGATACTGGATACTGACCTGGCAACATCAACATCTTCCTTGTAACTCTCAGGCCTGGGTCCTTGTGACTGATCGTAGTACCTCACTAGCGTGTATCTGAATTGACAAACGGCACAGTTTTAGTAAGCCAGTAGGGAACTAAGAATAGAATAGAATAAAACTTTATTGTGCACCAAAAATCAAACATAACGGGTTTACAAATTTTATGGATACAACGGCGGTTTTATCGCTTATAGAGATATCTAAAACTAAACTAAATAGAAGTTTTGTAAGTTAAAATTAATATAGTTTCTATTGTAATCTCTTGGGATACAATAAAATGCGTGCTTAGCTTTAAAAATGAGTGCTAAATTTAATTGAACTGAATTGCGCGCGTAGCCAAAATCCTAGCTTACTGGTCTACAACTTTAATAACGCATTTACGTAAAAAAAAAGGTTTTTAACTTTAATTTAATAAAAAAAAAAAAAACGTTTGCTCGCACTAGGAATTTCTCCTGTATCGTGGTTGCGTTTACAAACATTTAAACTCACATACACAAATAGCCAGACCCGGAACAACTCTCTGTAGGCCATACAAATATTTGTTCCGTGTGGGAATCGAACCCACGACACGCATCGCGGCAGTCGATCGCTCAGCCACTGCGCCAACCGTGTCATCAACCGGGTGTTGTTTAATCAAACAGAATAAGTTATTTATTTTTCTAACCAGATGCAGTTGAATACAAGTATTTTACTTGGAGCGACTGCCTATGTGACATACACAACCATAACGTGCAAGAAATGGGCACTTCATTAAATTTACATGATTTCTGATTAGCGTGTCCATGTTTCCCTCAAGGTGTTACCAAGGTACCCTCTTCAATAGATGATTGTTCTCACCTATGACCATTATGGTTGACTTCAGTAGTGTGGTTGGTCATCCAGTAGTCATACTCTCTGTCCAGGGTGTGGATGTGCTGTCTCAAGAACTCGACGTCGTCCATATCATCCAGGATGATCTTAACCATAGGGATGAGAAGAGGAGGCTGGGACCTGGAAATATTTGAAAGAAAATATTAGCTTTTTAGATTTTAAGTTTATTAGAATAAAGGGTGTAGAACACCTCTTAACGAAGCCGAAAGGCACTGGTTCTCCCTGTCATTGCGATCATTTTTTTGTTCTACACCATACCTGGGAACCTTCTAGTTACGGACATATTAGGGGTCAAAGTACCAACTTTTTGACAAGTATTTTTTTAAATACAAGTTTTTAATGTAAGATTTTTACTTTAAACACCTCCACGTTCCCCGTACTATTCAATCCGTCCATCAGCACAATATTTTGAGTGCGTTACATTGAGTTCTACCACAAAACATGATTTTACACCCCCCAAAAAAAAGTCGTTTCCCAGCAATAATTTTTGCGTAAAGTTGCTTAGTTTCATGTACAGAATGCTTGGTTGTCTGCTTCGTGATGAGGTGATTTACACCGTGTATATTCTTCCTTTATTATGTAAGTACATAATTCAAATGTAATTTATTAATGAAGCCATTTCACATAGGTTGACGCAAGGCCCAAGGGGCGGTCTTTAATCAAATTTAAGTTTTGTTGACTGATTTGACGACATAATTTGCTGTCAATTTTGTATTTTGCTATGGATATACAGCGTGTATCAGAGCTACTTAATTATATTTAAGGTAGCAGATCAGACGATCAAACCAATAGTTAGTGCCATTTAGATAATTAATCAGTTCTAAGATCAAGTCCATTAACTTAAATATGACTAAGCATTTCTGATATGCGCTGACAGAAAACCTTTGGAGCTAATCAAAGTCTTAATACATAGCCAGTAGATATTACTACATGAATCGAACCATGTTGGTAGAGAGTAGCTGAGCAATTAATTGAACTATGATACTATACCTAGTGCTTTATCTGGGATTAAGGAAAATCAAAAAAAAATATTTGACATAGGCCTACATGGGCACTTATAAAACATCGAGAAAAGTTGCACGGTTCGGTTGGTCTTTCTATGGAGCAGAACCGGCCAGAAACTCCATGGTTACTCTTGTATTAAACTTGTATTTACTGCTCTAAGTCAAAGTCAAAGTCAAAGCATTTATTTCAATTAGACCATAACAGGCACGTTTGAAAGTCAAAAAAAAAAACAAAATAAAACGCGAAGCTACAGTCCCAGTCACAAGGCATAATAACTTGTGAAAGTACTGTAGTTGCCCATTCCGTAGCGTAGATCTCTTTGGAGAAGAACGGGCAAGAAACTCCATGGACACTCTTTTAAATCAAAATATGTTACAAAATCTTGGTTACATCATTCATGTTAAGAATTACAAATATGTGAGAACAATGTAGAAATACGGGCAAGTTAAGAGCGTCCAGAGTAAAAGATTAAATCAGTAATTAAAAAATAAAGTAATTAAAATAAACCGTGGTAGCTAAGAGATGACCAGTCACAACTGACAGCGCCCGTTCACGAACATGACGCATGTATCAGCCATCATTCAACTCAACCATTTTGAAGGGAACTTAACGCATAACGACTCTGCATAACGAGGAGGGGTCAAAGGTATCAGAGGACCTTACTAGACAAACTGACATGTTACCAGCGATAACGATAATGGAAAAGTGCAAAAGGTATTGTATGTTTGACATAAGCTACCGAAACGCTAATTCCAGTCCTGTCGAAACTCGCGAAAGTTAATAACGATTTCCACTTGTCTTCTTAAACAGCTACAAACCTCATAGCATAGTAAATCCTTCCGCCGTTAGGAATGAAGCCGATCCTCTCGACGATATCCATAAAGTTGGAGACCATGCCCTTGGCGGTAGCCCGCATCTCCGAGAGGAGGAGCCCTTTGATGATCCAGTACGAGTCCCAATAGTAGAATTCACGGAAACGACCACCTGGAACATGATCATTTTTGATGGTTAGAATTAATTCACAAAACGGCAAGCGTAAGGTGGAGCGACGAACTTTGCAGGGTAGCTGGTAGCAACTGGATGAGAGTTACCGAGAATCGAGCTAAGTGGCGTGCGATTGGAGAGGCCTATGTCCAGCAGTGGCCTGTTTAAGGCTGATGATGAGAATTAATTCGTGTGATTATCCATAATCATCATCATCAACCTGACTTAACCTAGTACCGGGTATGCGCCTCTTTGCTTGTGCATATTTGATTATTATTACCCAAGCATGACTGCAGTCTCTTTAAAGTTCAGATTAATAATCAAAAGTGACATGGAGTAGCATTTAGAAGGCATCATGGCTGGACTAAAGACTTCTACAGTTAGCCCAAGGGAAGATTTGGATTTTACTACATTTGGAGTTCTGGACCGGACCCCAAAGTACTCTAAAATAATCATTTCCCGCTGTGAGTTAGCTGAGATCCAAAGGTTTTCGGAAATCATAAAATAAAACTTCCTTAAGCGGTACTCCTGGACTCGGCTCGTATTGTTAGGAGGTTCCTTTCTCTGGAGCCTTGACTGCCGGTAGCTTTGACCCTGTTCCCGATACCGATGGGCAAAATTTTTTTTTCGTATATTGATTTTAATAAGGAATATTATATAAAATGTTAATAGTAAGTTTATATTATATTAACATAGATACGGCTGCTGATAACTCACCGGGCACAATAACAGGATTGTCCACGTAGATGATGGAGTACAGATCCTGGTTCTCTTTGACGTCCGGCTTCATCTTCCTGCCCAGCTGCAGCCACAACCTGTTCAGCTCAGCCGCCCATTGATACAGCAATGGATCTTTGATGTTTTGGAGAAACGCTGAAAACGAAGGTTTTAAAGGATTTGATATTTGACTTTGTATTTATTTGATTAAGAATAAATTTTTGTCTGTTTTAAAGTTCTGCGAGTCACTCTAGGAAAATGTTACTAAAAGCAGAAGCAATTTGCGCTCTGGCTCATGGTCGCGAATATAATGGTTTCAGCAGCCCCCCTAGCATGACCGTTCTATCTCTATTCTACCAAGAAACGACAAGAAATCTTTTCTTTACAACTTGTCATTTCTTCTGCCCGAGCATGGCGCGCACCGTCGACTCGCGTTTCTACGAAGACATGACAGAAATTCTTTCCATAGCAACGGGGACGTTGCTATGGAAAGTTAAAAGGTTACGTTTAGTTAACAAAAAAAAGTTGCCAATTTTACGAGTTTTTCATTTTTCGTGGGCGGGATGGTGTTGCTGCATCCTGGATCCAGGCCTGGATCTTTTTCGCGAAATTAAACCTAAATATTTTACATAACATTTCAACCTTTTGAACGTAACTCAACGCAACCACGAAACGTATTTCTCGTATTTAGTTTTTATTAGGACTAGTTTGACATTTGTCAGAAGTAATGTTTCTACCCCCAAATGTCAAAAGAAGAGAAAATATGGTCGTCATGCTCGACGTTGTAGACTTGTGTCGACTGAAGAAAAGAAACATTTCTTTTCTACATTCTTAATATCGCCATGCTTGGGACGATAGAAATATCTGTCAAATTGTCGATTCTTCCGTAGACATAGCCCGTTTCTACGGCGGTCATGCTAGGCCGGCTGGGCAAATATTTGATATCATTATCAAGCGAGGTTCAGTCACTAAGAAATTAAAAACCATCAGTAAAAATATCGACGGCAAAGAAATTTTCGATCTATTTGAAGACAATTTTGGGGTAGGCTGGAACGTCAGGTTAGCGGGCTAAAATTTAAATATTGTTTATTTTTACTCTCATTTCCTCATAAACAAATATCAACTTTAGGAACGTGGAAATTAAGTTGATTTCAGAATGACCAGCACTAAAAACGTCATAATATTTTTGAACTATCGTAAACTATCGTAGTTTTCTAAAGACATGTGTATTTGGAACATGAATTACGTTCACAAAGTGCACAAAGATTATTATCAGCCTAATTTGAATAAATTACTTTTGATTATTGAATGTGGGATAAGCGAAGTTACCTGGATTGTCCTTCCAGTCGGTGGGCCTCCATTCCTCAAACTCGGAGCCTTCAGGGTCAAAGTTCTGATTGACGAACTCCTGGATGTCAGCCTTGGTCGGTTGTAAACCTGTCCTAAAGAAATATTCCAATTATATAATAAACGCATGTAGCATACTTTTAGAACAGTCTAATATGCGCTATAGACATCACAGATAGATTGTCTTGCTAGGGAGTTTGTTGAAAACACTTGGATTTTGCTAAGGTGCTTTGAGATACTGTCCGATGTAGGTACTTAATTATGAGGATCGAACCCATAACTTTCTGCGCGACTGTCATGCACTAAACCAAAGAGGCAGTTCTGTGGTATTCTAAAAACGTAGCGTGAGCTTTGAGGTTACGTGTCAACCAGTCCTTAACTCGGGCAGCGAGAACACGTAGGCTTGAAGTCATTCATCTACTTACTGATAATTTGGTCGTTTTATTCTAAACCCTAACTAGTGTAACAAGTGAACACTGTAGAATCGTCGAACTTCATTGCTCTTTCTGGTGATCACCACTGTTGACTTAGGTTTTCAGGAGGTTGGTAGAGAATAGTGTGGCAAGATTTTCCCAAAGTAAAGATCCTACTGCACGGCAAAATCTACAGCAAGTGCAAGCAAGTGTATACCTGGTCATCATCTCATGGAAGTGGTCCATGGTGATGTTGGCGGAGACCTTCAGCTTCATGTCCACGAAGGTCTTGGAGTCGTTGTACAGCCCTGCCATCTGCACCGTGTCCAGCAGCGGCCCGTGGCAGTAGATCGTACTGGAATCAGAAGAGGGGATTGAGGATCTTGGTGTTGTTGTTTTTGGTCCTAAAAGGCGAGAGTCCGGACTTATGTGGGCGCCTTTTCTCCCGACTGAGGAGTGTAATGTGTTTATCAGCCTTTACATGTATGTATGTTTTGTTCCTTAATGGGCCGTGGGCTGATTTTGATGATTCTTACGTCAGTCGATTTGTCTTAATCTTGCGAGTGTTTCCAAACACATGAAATAATCAAAATGAAATAGGACGACCACTAGAAGCCATATTTCATTTTGATTAATTATAAACTTCTCAACTCACTAATGATTAAAGTTCAGTGGCTCGGGGCATTAGATTCTAGGTACTAGAATCAAAAGCGGGATGTTCACTAAGGTTATTAACACACTGCCACGGACCACACAGCGGCAGCGTAGCGCGTAAATGCGTGTTCTAACGTTGCTTGTAAGTATCTCCGTTTGACACGCAACATGCAGCGTGATGCGTGGCAGTGTGATAATCGCCTTAAACTTGTATTGCGGTCTTGGAATGTTATGAGAAGGTGCAAATTCAGAAGGGGCATATCTTTGAAACTTATCAAATTGTAGAAAAAAAATTCAATGTCATTTTAAATGTCGTCGGGACTCACACTGGTATTCATAGTCATAAACTGAACTATAGTCGGACTAACCACGCCTACATTCCGCCCTGTTTGTTTATAAATTGGCCTATACACTTTTCATATGACAAATTTGAAGTACAGGAAAGCTAATAATTATTTACATCTTTAACATTGATTAAATTGACATATGACATCGTTAGCATTGATGGAAGCAGAATGCAACTATGGGTTTGACAAAGATAGATAGCTAGAGGAGGTACCTATTTCGAAGATCCACCAATTACGGCCAATAAATTCTAGAAATGAGATTTGGTGAATGTTTTTAATGTATAGTTCTGTTAAAATTTATGGCGGCGCAGAAGTTGCTGCAAGTGACGTTGGTCTCAGTTAACTTCTAAACCGCTATAATGTTTGAACAGTTCTATACCAATAATTTCCATGAAGCAACTGCGTAAAACTTGATCACAATAATTAAATGATAAGTAATTGAATACAAATACAGCTTTTAGCCATAATCACTCGCTGAGTACTGTTTTTTTTCATCAATTTAAACACAAAAAGTGCATTGTGCCCCAAAAACGTCATCTCTGGCTTTCGTGATGGTCTTACCCCTAAAGAGAGCCAACTAATTCATCAACATCTGCCTAGCCTTTGAAAACTATGTTGGGGTCGGCTTCCAGTCTAACTGGATGGAGCTCAATACCAGTATTTTACATGGAGTAACTGCCTATCTGACCTCCACAACCTAATTAGTAACACGTAAAACTCCTTGGTAAGCCTGGCTGGCTGGTTTGGTAATTCATTACAGGATACCTTTCCTAGACTTTCTTTTATCTTACCTGCCATTAAGTTCGCTATAAATGTAGTAAGTGATATGGATTGTAACAGCTTAGTCTGTCACGCACCACTTAATAATAGCTATTTATGTTATTTTTATCGTAAAAATATAATGCTGTATAACTATGTACTGCAAAATTGTATACAATCATTGGTTTTTCCTTTAATTAGCTTGTATTGGTGCCAAATGTACGGAAAAAACCTAAGCTATTTTTAAAATATTTGCTAGTCAGGAACGTGGTAGGTATCTGAATACCTGATGAAAAGAAATTTGCAAAGGAGATGGTCCATAATGTATGGACCAAAAACCCAAAATCGATTGGGACCAAATGGGTATCAGTAGTTTCATTATATTGCACAATTTACCCCACCGAAAGCGCAATGCCAAAATCAATGGGGTATAAGAGCTATAGATTGACAAAGTATATGAAAAAATCATGAGTTACTCGTGATTTTTATCAGTTTTTACAAAAACAATAATTATTACTGATTAAAAATAATAATAGGATTACTGTAAAAGTTATAACAATCAACTGTGTAATCACTATGTCGAGTAGTAATACGTACAACTAGTTTAAAGTCGAATACAATATAATAATAATAATAAATTTTGTAACTTTTGTATACCAACTAATTAGTAAAATTAAAGTCAGTCCTCTGCTTTGCTGTGCCCTTACAGGGTCCATATTTACCTAGCTAAGTATCTTTTTTACAATATGGAATGCAAAATAAATGATTATAATAATAATAGTTATTTGGTTGGGTTATTTCTAGCTTAGTAATAGTTAGCCGGTTGATAATATCTACCTAGTCGAAGAAGAAAAAACATTATTAGAAATGAGAAAACGAGGCCGTTGCCCTACAGTGGGTCAACTATCAATAAAAACAATAGGTTATGAGTTTTTATCTTGACAGGTCGGCTATTTGTACCTAACTTCCTACTATAAGGTTTGTAACAAACTGTTGCTAAGCCACGTCAGCCAAGAACCCAAACTGTAACATCAAAAGAACTTGATACTGCAGTGTTCTTTTACAATTAAGTGGATTGACAATCAGCTGATAAGTGATACTATTCATCAGTTTATTCATTTAATTCTTAGAACAGAATTTAATACGGGAAGCTAGAGATGACCGATGTCAGTTTCTGAATGTATCGATACTTTTGGCGGAAATGATGTACGGGAGCGTATAAGTATTACGAATCGAATTTGGGGGAGGGGGAACTTCTGAAACGTTACGATGCGTTACAGGGACGGGACGGGAGTTTGAACTACGCGTTACGTAATATTGTTTTAACCCTTCAGAACGGTCGCGTAGAGATTTTTTTTTGTCACGCGTTTTTTAACACGTTTTTTTTTTTCAAAATTTCGATTGAAATGACCACTTGAATTTTTTTACCTTCACAAAATTTAGTGCTTGCCTTACAGGATAGTGAATATTTTTTTATCTCCAAATGTAAAGCACGCGAATTTTAGGTACTTTATGCGTTAGTAATACTTGAACGCTCCCTAAGGTGAAAAATTTACGAGCGCTAAATTGCTGATTTGAATCCGATCTATTAGTTCATTGACGTTAATGCTTTAATAAAGGCAATACATGAGACTAACACAACTGGATTAACTGGAAGCCAATATGCATTTTTGTATCTCAACTATGAAATGGACATAGTTCAGAATTTCAGATATAAAAATGATTAAATCCTAACCAATATTATAACTGCGAAAGTAAGTTTGTTTGTTACCTTTTCACGACTAAACGGCTGATCGGATCTTAATGAAATTAGGCAAGAAGATAGATTTCAACTTGAGGAAGGACATAGGTTATATATCATCACGCTACGACCAATAGGAGCGGAGCAGCAATGAAAAATGTTACGAAAACGGGGAAAATGTGACGCAGACGAAGTTACGCGGGACAGCTAGTAATTTAAATAATAACAAAGAAGTAATGTTCAAAACAACAACAACATGAGTACGAATACTGATTTACATAACTGTAGTGTAGAATCAGTGTCATCACATTCGCAGACGCTCACAGTCACGACAAGGCGAACAAGTACTTCCGACAAGCGTCAATCGTGCCTCCTTTGATCTATAGTTATGCCTAATAGGTACTGTGGACTAGGAAAATCTGATTCTTCTCAAACCATTTTATTTCTATTTATTAGGGACAAAAAACAGTTACTTTACATGTTATTGTATTGTGTCAACTTTTTCTGGTCATACTGCAAAAGTCTATCTTGTCCCAGAGACTAAAAGACATATACCTTATAACCTCAATAGTAAAGACTTTTCTTAAGAGCGTTTACACTTTACGACATTTCATACAAACTTTCAAGTCTTTATTTTCCGAAATTACTAAACCGAGTTTAATGAAACTTCATATGCATGAGCAGGATACTTAGTCCTAAAGGTTACTAAAAACATTTTCGAAAAATAGTGTTACAGCTAAATTAGACCGATTATAAAAATTATCTATAGAATCAGAAATTTCCAATTATCTTTTTTTTTAAAGTCATTTCGAAAATGTTTTGTAGTAACTTTTTAGAGCTACGTATCCTGCTTATACGTACCTATTAGGTTTAATTAAAATTGGTTCAGTTGAGTTAAGGAGCTCGTGGATAAATAATAACAGCCGCCCGGGTCGATCTTTAAGGTTAAGCCGTGCTTGCCGAGGTTGGTCCGTGGATGGGTGACCATAATTGCATACCGAGTTTCCTCCGTGCCTCGGACAGCACGTTCAGCCGTTGGTCCCCGCTGTCATTTGTAGATCTTTGACAGTCGTTACGAGTAGTCAGAAGCCAAAAAGTCTGACATCCAGTCTTACCAAGGGGTATCGTATTACCCAGTTACTGGGTTGTGGAGGTCAGATAGGCAGTCGCTTCATGTAAATACTGGTACTCAGCTGCATCCGGTTAGACTGGAAGCCGACCCCAAGATAGTTTGGGAAAAGGCTAGGCAGATGATGGTTCAGTCATTTCGGAAAATAAGAACTTGAAAGTTTGTATGAAATGCCGTAAGGTGTAAACGCTCTTAATATTCGGCACTATTTTCATAATGGCTGATCTCTAAGTCTTTACTAAAGTTAGTCAGAATACATCATCATCTGCCTAGACTTTCCCGACTACGTTTGGGCCGGCTTCCAGTATAAAAGCTCCATCAGGCAGGGCTTTAAATAACGCTAAAATTTTTGTAACGTTACCTTCATTTGCCAGTGTTACCGTTGATATTAAAATAACGTTAATAGGTTTAACGTTATTTTTGCAAATTTTTCTCGTTAATTTTTGTAACCGTTAATTGCAACAAACCTTGCGAACGCCGCATTTCGTGGGTCGCTAGGTCGTGGTTGAGAGACTTAGTATACGGTTAGCAACTTAGCATCTCACATACCACACACAACCTTGATTGTGACTGGGTTTTAGCTAAATTAACGGTAAAGTAACGTTAAGGTTATTATCGTATTTTAGGTTAATTGTATTTAACGTTAAATTACTGGTAATGTTATCAATTAACGTTATATTTTTGTATAGTTAATAAGGTATCACATTGGAATTAACGTTAAGTAACGGATATTATTTTGTTAGTTGGTAACGTTAACAAGCCCTGCCATCAGGTCTATAATTTAATAGGTCAGCCTTTCGAAAACTCAATCATTCAGTTGTTTTATTTAATAAAAAAATGCATCTGGACAATCAAGTAATATTGTATTAATAAGTATATAAAAAACTGTTCTGTGATTGTTTTGCACAGTGCATTCGCGATGTGTCACAGTAAACTGATGAGCATTTCCGGTAACGCATCTAGCGTAGCCCTGATCTACTTGATCAGCGTCCAAGATACTGCTCGTTCGTTAAAAGATAGATTTTATTCAATGTACAAGGTATGTTTATAAATGTACTATAACCATTATGCACCATTCTTCATAGATGTAAGTCTTTATTTGTGTGGATTAGATCAGATGGATTTTTTATCGCATTAGAGTATTTCTCGTTTTTTTTTACTGACTGGTTTAACAGCGGTTCACAAAGCCCTATCTTAATCTATCTGTGTTTTCTGACGTTAAAGGGGCAGTTTCATTCTCATCATCATCTGCCTAGCCTTTTCCCAAACTATCTTGGGGTCGGCTTCCGGTCTAACCGGATGCAGCTGGGTACCAGTATTTTACATGAAGCGACTACCTATCTGACCTCCACAACCCAGTAACTAGTTAATACGATACCCCTTGGTAAGACTGGATGTCAGAATTTTTGGCTTCTGACTACTCGTAACGACTGTCAAAGATCTACAAATGACAGCCGGGACCAACGGCTTAACGTGCTTTCCGAGGCACGGAGGAAACTCGGTATGTAATTATGGTCAGCCATCCACGGACCAACCTCGGCAAGCACGGTTTAACCTTAAGATCGACCCGTGCGGCTGTTATTATTTAGTCGCGAGCTCCTCCGTGGCAGTTTCATTCTATGCTATATTAAAAGCTTTTATTTTTAGAAATCCAGTCGTTAGGTGCGTGTAGAACCAGTATATTATACATTGATAACTTCATAAGATGTGTATCCCTATCAAAGTTGTTACGTTCCATTCAGAAAAATACGTCATTACCTGTATATGTGATTTTGATTAAAAACAAACACGTGTAAGACGGAGATTTATTGCAATCGTACAGATTAAACCGTTCTGGTATTTTAATGAAAATTATGCGACTTATACCTATGCAGAAACAGAAAACAATAGAATACGTAAACACAATAAAAAACATAATTTAATACGCATAAAGGGTACTTCCATTAAAAAAAAATGGTTAGTAATACAACTAACAGCTTTACGTGCTTTCCGAGGCACGGTACGTCAGTGATGTCCAATATAAACTTTAGAAAGTACATACGAATTGAAAAAGTTCGAACCCACAACCTCTTACATGAGAGACGGGCGCCTTAACCACTGGACCATCACGACATTCGATTTTGTGCAAAATAAGAAAAGTAAATGTGAAAAAACTCACCTAGAACAAGTTGGTGGCAAATGGCTCCTATCCATCGCCGAAGCCACCCCAAATATCGCACCAAATAAACACCACATTTTGTTATACATCTTCACTTTATCGACAAAAAACTAACAATAATGGCACAACACTACACTTACACTAATATCACTCGGTAAAATAAATTAACAGGAACAAAATTGCACTACTTAAGAATTAAATAAAGTTTTTGATTAAGTCTGTAATTTGGTATATTTAATCTATTTACGTGTTGAGGTATGTGCTTAGGACTTTAAATGACTTCCTCCTGAATGGTTGAATTGTCATTTTGGTCGGTATGCTGGTGAAGTAACTTCAAAACGAAGAAGTCGACATGGCAAACCTGAAACAAGGAAAAAAAGAATTAGATCAACTGGAAATTGTTTTCAAGTAGTAGCATTTTGTATGTCCAAATGTGGCACATTAATTCTAAATGTAGCTAAATGTGGCACATTAATTCAAGTTATCACTTCAGTTGATTAAAAGTAACAATGGTATCGAATATAGCAATTTTACACGATTTTAAGGCAACACACAGTGCCATAATGCATATAATAAATAAATGATCAAAATCATTTGTAAACAAAAAACATGCTCAATAGCTTACCCTAAGCCTACTAAAAAATAATGCCGATCTGTGCAGAAGCAACTATTACCCAATGTCAATTAATTATTATTTAACAAAATACTAATCTGCAAAACAACGCAGAAACAACGTAAAAACAGATACGAATCAAAACACTATCTAGAATCTAAAATCAACGAACAGTCCGTTCCGACTGGCGGATGCTGATTGTCTGCGTACAATTGTGCATTGTATTGTCAGTTGTCACAGTGTGAGTGACTTAGGAGTCAAGCGTGAGTCGAATCCGGCTCGAAGGACCAGACACGTGAGTTGTGACGTCAGGACCAGCAAAGAGAATTTGAGACACAGTTTAATAGGCGGGAGGATTGATTACTATTTCTGTACATCCACGTGTTGCTGACACGAGGTTCAACATGTGAATTAATGAAAAACACTGCGGAATGTTAAGGAACGAGGAAATTATTGAAAATACTAATAACACAACTACTAATAACAATTCAATTGCTATTTAAAGAAGCATTTAAGTGACTAATTAAGCAGAAAACTAAATTGATCAGAAAGGAAAATAAACGGTCGTTGACATCGTGATTGTCAATACCGGTACTGTACCTACGTCACACGGCAAAACAATGGGACCATGCTAATAAAGTTATTCTAAAATTACATTCAATGAAAGGGAAAATGCGATTACAATTGTAGAACATAATGCAGACATTTAAGACATGATGCAGTAATAAATTCCATTAGGGTTGTAGGGCAAACTCCATAGCAACAAGAACCTAAAGTGTAAGTAATACCAATTTCAGTGCAAAACGAAACCTAGTTTTGAATAGCAACAACGCTACCACCTGTTTCTCATAAAATCGCTTTTACTACATAACAAAAATGAACACACATATCGCACGTCACATCAGCACTATGCATTAACAACGTGAAACTGCGTGCCGCGAAGCGGAACACTCCGGTGAAGTACATCTCTTGTCTACACTACACCACTGAGGCAGAGAACATCGAGGAGTACGTGTGCCAAAGGTCAAAGTACACGCCAAGAGTGCAGCTGCTGGAGTCGCAACGTCAATTTCAAGGCGTTTGTGGTGCGCATACGTACGTAACGCAACGTATCTTCTCTTCTCCATTTGGTGTTGGAAGAAAATTTTTGGACATAGGATATGGTGTTCCCTCGCTTCGTGTGGAAGTCCGCAGACTTCCACACGAACGCATAAAACATCGTGCAAGTGAAGTGTTACTAACATAGTTTTAAGTTTCGTATAGTAACGCAATTGTTAAAGTATGCATATTTTGGTTAAGGTATTTATCTATGGTTCTTTGTAACCTGAAAATAAATGGATTATTATTATATATTATGCTACTGGTAATGTATTAAATAAACCTTTGGACAGACTCGTGTCCTAATGGTTATTTTAGCAGCGAGTGCAAACATAGTGCCCTCAACAATAGGCAGGATTAGCTAAACAATAGTATCGCGAACCGTGTCATGTTTAACACTCGTAATTCTATAATTATATGCTGCTGAGCTTTTCATTGTGATCAGTATCTTGTTGGACTCAAATTGTTGGAGACTTCATGGAAATCATAAATTCATTTCTTACTGACAGACGGAGCATGATAATTTGAAAAAGTTTCTTATATGCACAACGAAGGTCAGCATAAGGAAGGATTCACCCCATTCGTATATTTTGCCAATGAAAAATCCCATGAGCCGTAACGCTAGTAAGGTATCATTGTATTGTAACAAAGAAAATATTAGCACATCGTCCACGTACAAGATGAAAAAAAAAATGTGGATAACTCATAAAGCAAAGCTAATAAAATTTAAATGGAACCACCTCTGAAGTATGACCTACTAAACAAAAAAAGAGAACCATCAAAATCATTCATTCAATTGTTCATAATTGGCGGACAACATACAGTAGAATTGAGAACCTGCTCCTTTTTAAAGTCGGTTGAAAAGGACCAAACAGTGGACTCAAACATAGATCGTTCTCTACTCCTAAAATAAAACAAAGCCAAGACCTTAACACACTAATAGTCGAATAGAGGTTAAACAATACGGGACAGAACACCTGTCAAGGTTACCATACCTGACCCCAAAGAAGGGTCCCGATAGTTCCGTAGTGAACCTCGTCATGCAAAACAATTGTCCAATCAAATAAATTGCAGGTGACGCGATACCAATACAGGCATCGGAAGCAGGAGAAAAAGTGGGATGCAAATAATATCCTGCAAAAATGATACGCAGTATGATTTGATAGGTTGATGGGATCTTCCGTGAGACCCAATCTTGTGGGACTTTGATAAACTTACAACAAATCCTGCCAGAATGATAATAAACCTTTACCTGGTGACCCAAATTCAAAAAAGCAAGTAAACATAGGGCCACAGAAAAAAAAAATTGTTGTTATATATCTTTTTCCAAATTAAGGCATGTTCTTCGCGAATCTGTTTGGTTACGGTTTTCACAAATAACGTCAGCAGGCAATGTTAACACTGACGCCTTACATAATTTCTTCAATGTTGCATTCTATTAGAAGTCAAGGTCTTGGCGACCACATAAAACTCATATTTGAATAAATTATTCTGAATCAATGTAGCCAGTGTCTTGTTAAAGTCCTATTTACGACAGTTCCTGGTTCTGCACTTGTGCTTATTGCTTTTTTTCGAAAGATCTATAAAGCACCTAGAATATAAGTACCTCGTTACCGTTCATATAATTCTTAATAATACTTTTGTGTTTCTTTAAAATGCAACAAAATCACATTATTAGCTTATTGTCAAAATTCAGTAGGAACACATGAAATTCTTTCCTATTTTCAAAACATGGCTAATACCATTGTAACTGCTACCAAGGAAATGACCTTTTATTGTTCTTATAATTTTTTATCGGTAATATTTATCAATTTTATGCATCACTTGACTTTTATTGTTCATAAGTGAATTCCTCGGTGCATGCCTTTACTTTGTGTTACTATGGAACTTTTAGCATCTATCATTCATAGAGTGCACAAGTCGATAATAGAAGAAAGAATAAAGCGACCGAATTGGAATTTGAGAGATACTAAAGTCAGGGCATACCTACTTACCTACTCATCTTGAAATCCAACCGAGAACCTGATCACGATAGGTAATGCCATTATATAAGGTGATAGTGGCAGGCAGATCAAATAATAGCAAAATAAATATTTGAATACAATTTTTCCTTCCCGCGTTCGAAGAATTACTGCGTTGGAACAATAAATAAAAATGCAAGTTATCATTATAATTAAAACGAACAAAAAAGCTAACGTCACTATCGAGTAGGTTAATCAATTCAAAAATCTCCCGATGTATGCGGAACAACAGAATGACGCGAAACACCGAACAATTGACTCTTGTCGTACACAATTGGAAAATTGACATACCTTTGGCCAATCTTGGCCAGGAGACGATAATGGAATATTCTGGTCCCTTAACAAATGTTTAGGCCAATATTTGGTGACAGACCGGGAAACGAAATGTCAGTTCAGTCAGAGAGACTTAACATTTTGATGGATGGAGAGAAGGACGCAGGCCAAAGAATAGATGGACGGATTGTGTAAGGAATGATAATGAAATAGAAAGGAGAAAATGATGCCGTGGCGTTTGACAGGGGACAATGGAAGAATAAAACGTGTTGCGCCGACCCCAAGTAGGATGGGACCAGGACAGGAAAATAAGTCAGAGAGACTTTAAGAACTAAGAATAGCATCGGTTAATCGAATCTATGCAACGAAATAAACTCAAGAAACAATTGTACACAACGAACTGATTTAAGTCAGTCGGTCAGAGGGTTCAATAGAGTTTAAATATAAAATTGATCCTTTTGAACTATTCAATCATTATTTATCATTACACTGACGCCATATACTCGTACTGACATCATTTGTTTTGGTATGCAATGTTAGAAATCGCAATTGCGTCTATTAAAATAGAAAACATTTTTACAATAAAGTTCCACATTGCACTCCAAAACAGAAATTGTTGCCATTGCTCAAAAAGCCGCTAAGCTGAAGTGGAACTGGGCTGGCAATGTCTGCCGTATGCCCAACGAGCTGTGGGCCAAAAACACCACGGTGTGGAGCCCTGACACTACAGCCAGAAGTCGCCACAGTAGACGATGTGGTAACGAGGCGACCTGGACAGAACTAACAACCAGTGGTCCACATAGGTCTTCAAGCAGAAAGGAACGTAGGCCTATAGGCAGCAATGGACGATTCCAGGTTGAAATGCTGACAATGAAAGACCACAATGAAAATTGATCCTTTCGTCTAAATATACTAGAAAAGATTAAGGTCAAAAAGTTCATCAATGCCAATGACAACGGTCTCCGAGCTTGCTTGTACTCCACCTTGTTATTCGATGCTAAATGTAGCTACCAGGTACTCGAACAAACATTCCTTCGATTCTTCCGTGACAATATGCATTTAGCTATTTACCAATTGACTGAGAATTCACGTAACTCCTGTCAAAGCACCAGACACCCGTCAATGATTGTGTGATGTCGTGATTAAAGACCTTGGGTCAGCGTTTCTACGAGACTTCATTCCCCGAAAATCGATAAGGTTGGAAAACTCCTCATCATTTCAATTTCAAACGAGAGCGAAAGCAACGATCACCGATTGGTCTTGCTCATGATATCAAAGGACCAACGTTAAGAAAACGTTCAGAACTGAAATGAATGCCCAGTTGCATCAATCAACAGATTGTCATCCTACAATTACGGTGTACTTATTTACAACGCCCGCACGCCCTCTTAGCCATAATAGTACCTACAAAGGTACAGTAAAATTGCTCTTAGTTGACGCAGACTATTGATTCACGTGACGGCCCCACCCACGAGAAGACGTAGGGGACCGGAGTACCACGTGCCATCACACCACTCATCTGGCTATACTCCAAGAAATCACACGGTCACACCCCCTAAAGGAACGACGTCAGAGTCAGAAATAGAGTGTTGATTGATTAGCGGAGGACAAACTGTGATGAAAGAGGTAATTACTTTTGGACGGGTAGGAGATAAGAAATGCTTCAGAAGCCTGCTTCATGGTATTATGTAATTTATGTAAGTATAAGCTACAAGTTACAACAGGATGACATTTAGAAGATCCCGGGTAAGACCTGGTTGAGACTCGACCCAAGGAAGCATGGTTCAAAGGGAAGGAGCCTTAAACTCAGTAGTGGGTGAAACAAGGCTGCCATTGATGATGATGATGTAGCTGTTTTGGCTACAAGCTACGTGACGGTGCTTGGGGGAGGTCTTACTCCAGCAATGGACTTATTTCGGCTAATTTGATGATGGTATATGCATAGCATACAGGTTTGAACTGAAGGGCCAACTACGTAAAAGAATGTAGGAGGAATTTAAATCCATACTAATATTATAAATGCGAATGACACTCTGTTGTTTGTTTGTTTGTATGTTACCTTTTCACGACTAAACGGCTGATCGGATCTTAATGAAATTTGGCAAGAAGATTGATTTCAACCTGGGGAAGGACATAGGCTATATATCATCACGCTACGACCAATAGGAGCGGAGCAGCAATGAGAAATGTTGCGAAAACGGGGAAAATATGACGCAGACGAAGTTGCGCGGGACAGCTAGTAATTCATATTTTTAAGGAGTTCTTATTTTACAGGCAATGTGTACAGCCTCAACAATGGGACTGAAACACATCGAGGGTGCACTTAGCGGCAGTATTTTCATACAAGCCAAGCTTTGCTTGCCCTTATATAACCTACATACTACTCTTCATTTATGTTGGGGATTCTGAACAGTCTGCTTGCCTTATGGGCTTGCCGTATTGTTGGTCCTTGCCGTGTTTTATGAATGCCTTACCACCCTTTGGGGATTATACAGGCATTGTTGTTATTATCTTATTAAGAAGCCTTAAACTGTAAGGATTCTGTGTAACTTGGCCACAATCGTCTAATTACTTTATTTTAAGTGTCCTTGATTTAAGTACTCATACGCAATATGTATTTGAAGAATAATGCTTTATCAGTCAAGTAGTTGAATCGTATTTATGTTTTCCTTAAAAATAAAATATTTGTAACAGTTTATACACATGGGGGAAGTCCCCGCTTTAATTTTCTGGGTATTTCACGTGTTTGACGGTAGGTAGGTGCAGTATTACTTATTATAGTTTAATAAAAATAAATTCATAACAGCTGTTCAGCTGAACAGTTTGAATGAATGAATCGTATCGACAGGCCAAGTTAACATTCCTTCGATCCAATATTTATACTTTTGGCAGTGGTTGGAGTCTTCCACAAGTATAATTTTTTTTTTTTTTTTTTTTCACTTACCCTAGTGTTCATCAAAAAGATGAACTCTAATCATTATTACAATCTAGCCTTGTATATAGACTATTAAGTAATTTAATTAAAACCTCAATTGCTATATTGTCTTTACTAAGAATGTATCCAATAGCACTTTTCTTATTGTCTCTATTAAAGGCAATTCAATTATTTAATGTACTCAAGTTGTACCTCTCAGTAGATTTAAGAGAGTTTGAAGACTTTTCAAAGGTAAATGTAGGTTCGATGATTTTGTGAAGGTTTCGACGGTTTTAAAGAATTTCTAGAATAATGGAGAAAGACTTGCAGAAGTAAGTTTTGGGTTTTTTTTTATTCATTTAGTATTGAAGCAGCAAAAGTAGACTCCCCTTTCCATTGGCTCAACTTTATCAAGAAAACTAAAAATGTGCCTTTAAGTACAAGAGGAAGAGTAGACTTTTCAGAGGCTGGAATTGGAGGGTCGATGACATTGTGGCGGTCGAGGTTACTGTTTTTCAGGAGTTTTGAGCCCATTTGGC
This sequence comes from Cerastis leucographa, assembly GCA_963082945.1. Lineage (NCBI taxonomy): Eukaryota > Metazoa > Arthropoda > Insecta > Lepidoptera > Noctuidae > Cerastis > Cerastis leucographa. The sequence continues at coordinate 12,184,903 of OY720372.1, read as the reverse complement.
AGCGTTTTGAAGTACTTGGCTGAGATAAGGTGTCAAGCTGTCGCTTTAGGTTGTTTTCAGGGTTTCAGTTTTTTTTTTTAACTCTAACTCATCATCTGCCTAGCTTTTTCCCAAACTATCTTGGGGTCGGCTTCCAGTCTAACCGGATGCAGCTGAGTACCAGTATTTACATGAAGCGACTGCCTATCTGACCTCCACAACCCAGTAACTGGGTAATACGATACCCCTTGGTAAGACTGGATGTCAGACTTTTTGGCTTCTGACTACTCGTAACGACTGCCAAAGATCTACAAATGACAGCCGGGACCAACGGCTTAACGTCGTTTCCGAGGCACGGAGGAAACTCGGTATGTAATTATGGTCACCCATCCACGGACCAACCTCGGCAAGCATGGCTTAACCTTAAAGATCGACCCGGGCGGCTGTTATTATTTAGCCACGAGCTCCTCCTCCTTTTTTTTAACTCTAACTGTGAAGTTTAAAACCAAAAAAAATAAACTTCCTTATTGGCTTGTTCTACGAAGAATTCTCATCTATAAAAATAAGTAAGTAAAATAAAATAAAATGCCATATATGTTTCCTTCCTTACTCACATTACAATATGAAACAAATTGTTATTTGAGTTTAGTAAACATGATTGTAGGTATACATAGATACATATTTGAATCAATTTATAGACGAGCATAGATAAATATAATAGTATACACGGTGTAAATCACCTGATCACGAAGCCGTCAACCAAGCATTCTGTACATGAAACTAAGTAACTTTACGCAAAAATTATTGCTGGGAAACGACTTTTTTTTGAGGGGTGTAAAATCATGTTTTGTGGTAGAACTCAATGTAACGCACTCAAAACATTGTGCTGATGGGCGGATTGAATAGTACGGGGGTCGTGAAGGTGTTTAAAGTAAAAATCTTACATTAAAAACTTGTACTTAAAAAAAAAAACTTGTCAAAAAGTTGGAACTTTGACCCCTAATATCTCCGTAACTAGAAGGTTCCCAGGTATGGTGTAGAACAAAAAAATGATCGCAATGACAGGGAGAACCAGTGCCTTTCGGCTTCGTTAAGAGGTGTTTTACACGCTTTATAAAGCGACGGTGACTCAAGACCACTGCGGAAAACAAAGTCAGATGATGATGATAGACATATCACTGATTACAAATACAGTGACTTTTGCTTGTAAGTCTTAATTTCTTATTTAAACAATATCATTTATATCATAATTGCGTTAAAGAATACAAGTTTTGCTGAGAATTTAGAGGTATCAACGTAAGAAAGTCTAGACGTTACAAAAACATTTTTAAACTATTTGTAGAACATAATACTATTTGTACGACCGATAACGCATAACTTCTTAAGAAAACAGGTTTTGTAGACATTTTCTTTCGGCTATTATCAGTTTCCTCCGTGCCTCGAAAAGCACGTTAAACCGTTGCTCCCGGCTGTCACTTGTAGGTCTTTGGCAGTAGTTCGAGTAGTCAGAAGCCCGAAAGTCTGACAACCAGTCTTACCAAGGAGTATCGCATTACATAGTTGTGGAGGTTAGATAGGTTGTGGTTGTGGAGGTCAGATGAGCAGTCTCTCCATGTAAAATACTGATATTCAGCTACATCTGTAATAGAAGCCGACCGCAACATATTTTCGCGCAGATGATGTAGACATAACTTTTGTTTTCAATAGTTTTCCATCTCTTCTGCTAATTACCAAAAGCTACAACCTGCTTTTACAATGTGTCTATTTTTGGAAGACCTTGCTTGCTAGCGGTTCGTTTGTGGACACGGTAGACACTAATTACAAAATCAATTTGGCAATAGTAAACACAAATACTGCTCTCAAAACAGTGAAGGAAAACATCGTAAGGAAACCAGCATGTCCTAGAACTAAAAATTCGAAGACATGCGACATCTACCAACCCGCACTGGGCCCGCGTGGTGGATTACAGCCCATTCCCTTTGATAGAGAGGAGGCCTGCGACCCAGCAGTGGGGTATAGGCTGGTGATGATGATGATGATGAACACAAATAGTTCTAAGAAAACGTTACAAAGGTGTTTCCATACGATCTCTGAGGCACTCTGAAGATCCAACAGTACGCTTTTATTTAAGCTTTAATAAAGTTATTGCAGCAAAGACAGATTTCAGCGTTTTTGTATAAAAATAATTCAGTCAGTTTTACTAAAAATTGACTAAGTGAAAAGCCAGAAACTTGCTATTAGGTTTAGTTCAAAAACCAACCACAAGAAATAACGTCTTATGTAACGTACGTAATGCAAGAACATTTTCTTATTTACTTCACTAACATCACATTATCACTTTAGAAAAAGCTGCGGACTTAGGTACAGGTAAACAAACATCATAATAAATTATTGAATTATACGGGGGTACTTTTTGCCAAGTTAATTACTTGGATATTAAAAGCAATAGATACTCAATAATCTTAGAATAATAACGACGTTTAAGAAGGTGTGTCTGTTTACTGTTAACATTCGATTTTCTAATTAGCAATCACTATCATCATTTGTGACGTCACATTTCACGAGATTACGGCACTCTGCCGACCTTTGAAACCTCTGTGGAAGCCAGTTTCCACGACGCTAACGGTATGAAGGTCAAAGGTTAGTAGGTATATTAGTTACTGCGGAAAAGTTTCAGTTTTCACGTAGATACGAACTTTGTACCTAAGGACCACATCTTTATCTGGTTTCAGATAAGACCCGAAAATCTGACAACCAGGTTCACCAAGAGGTATCGTATTACCTAGTACTAACCGGGTTGTGGAAGTCAGATAGGTAGTCAGTCCATGTAAAATACTTGTATCCAGCTGCAGACTGGAGACATAATTGGGAAAAGGCGAGGCAGATGATAATGATTTCGCAGTAATATTGTTGGTTATGACGAAAAGATAGTATGTCATTACTTCCCAAAATTTGATCCTTACCTGTAAGACTATCGAACGGTATAATAATAGTGTTTTTTTTTTTTTTTTTCAAAATCAATGACTTCAATTCGTGGCCAGAAATACCTATTGATTTTTCAAAAATCCAATGATGCAGTTTTAGTTTACATCAAAATCAGGCTCGAGACCTCAGGCTCTTTTATAGTTTTTCACTATTCCTCATAGTTTCTGATTTGGCCATTTACGCCCATTCTAAAAATTCACCTTGTAGAACTAGTGGTTAACAACAGTAGTATGGATTAGGATAGTACTATGGAATTAATTGAAGATTGATATTATTCTTTGACTTGCTAGCGCGTTTACCGTAGCATCCTTGGCACACTTTCTTGAACTGATTAAATTCAAATACGGTTGACACTAAGAAGTCCTAGAAGTCCAAATTGTAATATGACGATTGCCAAATATTATCAAAGCCAAGGTTTAAAACCTTGGCTTTGATAACATTCGAACAAGGCCTTTTGATTTACTTTCGCCGCCCGAGGCTAACTATATTTGCAATACATTTTGTTCGCATTTCCGTTAGAAGGTCGCTAGTTTTATTACTGATAGTGACGATATATGATAGATTAGATGTAGCTCTAGTTTTTTTTTCTAATACCTACTAAGTTGGTACTGGAAACATCGTGAATCTCTTCATAAATTAGTTGGCTTTCGCCCGCGGCTTCGCTCGCTTAATGGTCAGGATCTCACGGGAAAATTAAAAAAAAAGCTTTAGGACCTTCGGAGACAATGTAGCTTCCTTTAGTTTAAGAATTATCGGAATGGGATCAGCAGTTCCAAAGATTACCTTCTACATCCAAACGGATAAAATAAAAACTTTACCTATTTATAAAATTACTGGCAAAACTCAAATCCGGATGTAGACCAAAATTGAAAAATACATGTAGACCTGACAGCTTTCAAAGATCGGTTTAATAGAGACGTAGTTAAGTCATACAACACAAAAAACTAGCTGTCATTGACATAGACAAAAAAAACATGCAGGTAACGCGTGTAATGGAAATGGTCTTCTATCTCTAGCCTATACCAAAACTGTCGGTCATTGACTTTTTTCGTCTACCGTATATAAATGCCGTTTTAAAATTTAATACGTATGTTACATGGTCGGTTAGTAGTGTTTTACTGCTTGTGGAAATTTAAGCATCCATCAACTCGGCCGGGCAATTGACGGGTAGGTGACCCAACTGTCAAATGCTGTTCATTATTCATGATTGGACTGTATTAAGATAAATGATGCAACAGAATTTTTGAATCAGTCGGAAAAGATTTAATAAAGAAAAACCGAGAGTCATACAAAATTTCACATTTTGGACAAGCAATGTCACATTTTGGAACCTTCCTGGATTGGCTACGAACCTCAAAATTAAGATTGATGGCTATAATAAAGAAAAGATAAATCATTGTAGAACTTCATTTAATATTGTTAGTTACTATCAATTGCGTGAATTCCAGATATTTTTATAATGCATTAATATATTTCAGTAGGTATCCGAAGGCATGTATCATCAACGCTAGACGTGATTCCCACAAGGCAACGCACTGAAATACTGTAAAAGTAGTAACACATTCCTACGTAGGTAAACGTAATAAATGAATTTATTAAAATATTTGCAACATGTAAATTAGCGTGATGGCAACGTGCTATATACTCCGTTCACCTCAGCAGTAATTAATACAAAATTACCTAATAAGTTATGTGTGACGTTACGTTAAGGTTGTGACGGCTAGGTTTTATGCAATTGTTTTCATGACATTTTTGCTTCACCACATCATATTACTTGAACCTCATTCAAAGCAAAAAAAAAATAGTGTGCTTTGCTTGACATTAGTCATTCTATGTCTTAGACATAGATGAAAAATCTTTCCTCAATTGTTTCCTATCTTAAATTCACTTTTTATGTCTACGCCCATGTATATTCGCGCTAATAAGCTTTAAGAAAATACATCGAAATGCAGATTTCTGAGCTTAGTGGATCACCTTGTTTTATAATTTCCTATTTCCGGTTTTAAAATAATATTCGCCACTTATCACTTGAGGAGCTGAAAGATTTTAACTGCTCCGGTATTCTCAACTAGAGATTCATAATGGAGCATCGACCTACCTACTATCGACCTTTTATACAAATCGTCAAATGAATACACTCCTATCGTAGTCAAAGTATACGTTAAACGAATTAAATAAAAATAGTGCGTGGAGTCCCTCCGCGCGGAAGAAGTGAAACTTCGTAATACTACACGCATGCGTTCGAGTGCCACGCATTCACTCTCGTTATTTTATTGAGCTTCTAAATAATATTTTATTGTTGTACACTTTTTATTACATAAGTTTATCGAGGTTATTCTACTCATGGAAATTGAGCGAACGCTGGTCACACCGAAGAGTCGAATGCATGACTGTTTGCACGCCATCTTGCGTACCTAGTAGAACTACGTAGTCACGAATCTTGTAATAGCGCCATCTCTTAGAGGGTAATAGAAAATATTCCCCCTCCATGAAAACGTTAAACTGGTTGGAAGTCGCATAAGAAGTTTCACTTCAAAAAAATATGATTTAAAAAACCTTTTACAGTACTTATTAGCTTTTCCGTGATATTTGACCCAAAGTGGCAGCAGGAAGTTTAATTTGCATCAAATCTTTAGGTAAGTGCACATTCCAAACACTGTAGATACTGAGGAGTAATAGAGAAGTATGGAAGAAGAAGACTTGCTGCGTCTACTCTTAACAAAAAGAATGAGATAGGGACAGGTGAAAGATGAAGGTGAAATAATGTCGGAAGCACTATAACCTAAGTTAAGTTCATGCAAGTAAGATAATGCAGTTGTCTATCAATGGGCACTCGCGCATCGCATGATCGATGAGGTTCTTAAATTCAAAGACAGATTGCAAGTTTGCAACAGCTGCATTTCAATCTTCTTGCATCAGGTCACATATCCATGTTGCAAGATTGCGGCGATAGTTATCCTACTAATATTATAAATGCGAAAGTTTGTGAGTATGGATTGATGGATGTTTGTTACTCTTTCACGCAAAAACTACTGAACGAATTTGGATGAAATTTGGAACACAGATAGTTTATAACCTGGATTAACAGATAAGATACTTTTCATCCCGATAGTATGTTCCCGTGGGACAATAGGGGTGCGGACTCGGTAAAGAAAACGACATTCTATTTTGTCCGTCAGACAGGTAATACAAAAATATTAGACACGTATTTTTTGTTTTATCAAAATATCAAAAAAATACTAATTTTATGACCACGTAAAACAAGAAAAAATACGTGTCCAATACTTTTCAATAAACTACCCGACGGACAAAAAAAAAATTGCATTGTCCCCTATTATCTAACTCCACGCGGGCGACGCCGCGGGCATAAGCTAGTATGATATAAATATTTACACTGTCATCATATTCCTGCCTTTGTTCCATTCTATTTGGGGTCGTCGCAATACGTTTTCTTCTTCCATTCTTCTCGTCACGGAATCATTTACTATTTTTTCTTTCATATCATTCTACCCAATCCATTCATCATACCTTTGGTCTGTCACTACCTCTCTCATCATCTGCCTAGCCTTTTCCCAAACTATCTTGGGGTCGGCTTCCAGTCTAACCGGATGCAGCTGAGTACCAGTATTTTACATGAAGCGACTGCCTATCTGACCTTCCACAACCCAGTAACTGGGTAATACGATACCCCTTAGTAAGACTGGATGTCAGACTTTTTGGCTTCTGACTACTTGTAACGACTGTCAAAGATCTACAAATAACAGCCGGGACCAACGGCTTAACGTGTCACTACCTCTCTATCCAGCTTTATTTATTTTAATCATTATTTTAGTACCAAGTGTTTCATTTCATCCCTCCTCATCATAGGTCAATACCAAGACCACTTTTTTTGTGTGTATGGCATCTCGCAGTTCAACCTAAGAGGTTGTCGTCTGCTTAACCGGACTATCCTGTGGGTGCCTTGAGGTACCAAGACCACTATCAAACTTACTCTAATATATTTCTTGTTCACTCTTGTTACTCCACACATCTCTTTCAACATTCTCATCTCCACTACCAGTTATCTTTTTTCATCCATCTTCACAACCCTGCATTTAGATCCGTACCTAAAATATTTACACTCTAAATTATATTTTAAAGCTCAGGAGCCCTGGTAAGACGTGCCGAATCTCTATTTTCTTCCATAACTGACGGCCCATGTGCGGTTACTTTTAGTGACATAACAAAGTATATATAGAATGATATGTCCGTCCGAATGATTGGTACCGAGAATCGGCGTGGGCGGTATAACAAGCAAATTAGATCGAATTAGCTCAATTTGCAAGACCGGTAAGTCGCGTTATGGACCTATGAAGCATGTAGATATAATAGTGTCTTTATGATTGTTGCTTATATGAGCTTAAGCAGAATTTAGCGAGAAGATGTACAGATTTAATGCGGCTATTTATCATAATATTAAAATCTATTAAGTTCATATTAAGCTTATTTCCTTTTTTGATTTTACCAACATTAAAAAATACTGATAGGTACCTATATTAAAATTATTGTTAGTTTTTATATCTCTTGTTTTATATTGTTTGATAATATGTATGTATTTATTGTTATATTTAATTTGTAAATGTTTTCTTGACCTTTTGTTATGCTGCACCTATTATGTTTTATCTCCGTATCACCCTAAAAAGACTGGTAGAAAATGCCCAAGGCATTAAGTCCGCCTTTGTACAGTATTTTGTACTTGTGCATAAAGTTTTAATAAAATACTTACTTAATTAAATTCTGGTTCAGAAGTCGCTAACATCTTGACTCATGAAACAATTATTTACCTTTGCAAATTCTGATTACCTCGTAACGTAAATTATTTTTAGAACTCTCAAGAGTGCATGAACAATATTAAAAATAAATGGTCACAAATAACAGAGAAGGTCGAACACATAATTCCAACGAAGACTAGGACTCACGTCAAGAAAATAAATTATCTTAAAAGAATGAACTGTGTGACAAGCTAAGGACATTAAAACAACGAAGAGACATTCTATCTAATCTATACTAATATTACAAAGCTGAAGAGTTTGTTTGTTTGCTTGAACGCGCTAATCTCAGGAACTTCTGGTCCGATTTGAAAAATTCTTTCAGTGTTAGATAGCCCATTTATCGAGGAAGGCTATATACCATCACGGTACGACCAATAGGAGCGGAACAACAATGAAAAATGTTGCGAAGACGGAAAAAACGTGACGTAGACGAAGTTGCCGAGAAGTAGAATAAATATTGGATTGTTATTCGGTTCTAAAGTTAGAAGATATGCTAGGCTAACCCCAAATAAATTTAGTTAAAGGCAGAAAAATTATGAATATCTACAGAAAAGCTTATACCAATGCTATCGCCATCAGATCAGAGTAGCTTGTCACCAAGGAGAGAGGCCTGAAGCCAAGAAGCTATCGGTTGACAACTATCTAAGAAGAACGACTACTCATTAAACCAATAAAATTGTTATGTAATAAAACAATTACCAAGTTCTCACTAATTGATTGCACAGGGCACACACAGCATTAACATGTTCAGTTGCATCATCGTGCAGTGATCTTTTGATACGTCACAAGACACTACATCATCCGACTTGAGTATACTACATCATCCGACTTGAGTATACCTCATCATCTTTCTTCCTTGTCGCATGTTACTTGAGGAAAGCACGGTGTTTTTCACGTGTTTTCTTCTATTCTCCTCTATCAACTGCCTAGGTATCATTCATTTCCTTTTGACATACGGTGTAAATCACCTCATAACGAAGCCGTCAACCAAGCATTCTGTACATGAAACTAAGTAACTTTACGCAAAAATTATTGCTGGGAAACGACTTTTTTTTTGGGGGTCTAAAATCATGTTTTGTGCTAGAACTCAATGTAACGCAATCAAAACATTGTGCCGGAGTCGTGGAGGTGTTTAAAGTAAAAATCTTAAATTAAAAACTTGTATTTAAAAAAATACTTGTCAAAAAGTTGGAACTTTGACCCCTAATATCTCCGTAACTAGAAGGTTCCCAGGTATGGTGTAGAACAAAAAAATGATTGCAATGACAGGGAGAACCAGTGCCTTTCGTCTTCGTTAAGAGGTGTTTTACACCCTTTATTCCTCGCACAGTCTAGTATATAAAATTCTCGTGTCGCGGCGTTTGTTACCAAACTCTTCCGAAACTGAACTTATTTGTATGAAATTTTGTGTGCATATCGGGTAGGTCTGAGAATCGGAGAACATCAATTTTTCATACACCTACAATCCTTGAAAATTCCACGTGAGCGAAGTCGCCGGCTGCAGCTACTTTATATCTATTTTTCTTTGGTCTTCCTCTATCTCCCATATATATTCACTGCTCTTTTAGTGACATGCGTTTCCAAATTTAGAATGGCTTGGCAGAGGATGAGCAATCCTGAGGAACGCCTCAGGATTGCTCATCTGAACAAAGTTGGGGTCGGCTTCTAGTCTAACCGGATGCAGCAGTATAACTAGTATTTTACATGGAGCTACTGCCTATCTGGCTTCCACAACCCAGTTAGTACTGGGTAATACCTAAGGATCACTTTTTGCCTTCGATGGTGGTCAAATTTTTCACATAAGTAAAAGTAAGTACCGAAGTAAGAAAATATATCACTCTTTTAGTTACATGAGTTTTCGAGTTAAACTAACTAAAGATCACTATCTGTCCGAATAATGGTTTAACGTCTGCACGAAGTTTTCCACATAAGCCGGTATGATTATACAATTGTTACCAGTCACATCCAGAAATAACTAGTTCCGACGCCGTGTGAAGATCAAGGTATTATTCGTATGTAGGTACTTAGCTAGTTAGCTATTTCAATATTTACAACATCCTTGGAAACTGACAGTTTTACTGTTGGCTTATTGAGCAGTTGCTTGTTACGACTTCTACTTTCCGAAATTATGTTTTCATAATCTGGTTTTTGATTCATTAGTCTCAATATTCGTAAGTAATTTATACATTTCAGCCCCCGTATTCACAAACGCTCGGATTCGATTTCGATTCGGAAAGTCGTATGTCTATCTCGCTCGCTTTCGTTATGCCAAAACAAGATAGACATACGACTTATCGAATCGAAATCAAATCCGAGCGTTTGTGAATAGGGGACCTAAACCCCGTAGTTCATCATATTCCTACTTTGTTCACAATTAAATTGGAGTCGACTTCCTGCCTTACCAGATTCAACTGGACTGCATTGAAAAAACAAAGTTTTTTGGGTAACTCTATGGCTCTGGATAACACTGCGTGTCAGACCTAGCCTGTTAAATTATGTAGATGGAAAAGTGGTTTTTAGTGATGAATTATGTCAACCAATATTTCCCCAATAATTAATTATGTATGGAAAAGCAAACACTTAAATGTATGTTTGCTAATCAATATCTCAAACCAGAAGTTAAGTGGTGAACAGGTCAGTACAAAGCTATGACCCGTCCCGATAATTATGATTTACAACACTTAACCTTATGACCGTGTATAATTGATTCACAATTAAATTACTCGTGTCAATTTTATCAGTTATCCAAAATATAAATTCAGATTGTCAAATTACAACATGCGCAAAAATCCCAATATTTGGTAGGACCTGTTTGGAGCAAATCAATTGAACGCTTAAAGATCCATACTAGTATATCTATACTAGCCTTTGAGCCCGAAAATACTCAGAGGCTTTTTTAAGTCAAGAGTGAATAGGTTTCTTCTAGGCAAGCGTGCTTCACTGTCGACCACATCATCGCTTACCATCAAGTGAGATAGTGGTCAAGCGCGAGACTATTGATAATAATAAAAAAAAAAGTGTAAATTAATATAGGCTTCAAAAAGTAGAAGGACCAAATACAACCTGTCGCTCTAGGGTCTACGTTTTATCTGAAGCTAATAGGGTTACTATTTCGAAATACAAAAAGGTCTGACAAAAAAGGGGAGCCTAGACGTCTAAATTGAACGGTTGGTTATTCTTCTCGAGGGACCAGTAACTTGTTTTTCATTTCATATACAAAACCAGGAAGACATACACAATTATAATGCGATTCGCAAACCAATACGCTATGCTTATTATATAATAATAAATACTATTTGACATTGAGACTAGCTAGTGCGAACTGGTTACTGAATTAATTATAATATTAATGCTGGAAGTATACGTACAGCAAAACATATTTACGTAGGACATGATGTAAAAGAATGTTGTTTACGCACACATGAATGTTTTTATACAGGTAGGTAAACTGAAATTAAGTACTGAAATTGTTTTTGTCTGCTGAACAGGACTTCATATTCTTTTCAGCGATTGACTATTCCATAGCTGGGCAAAGACTTCTTCTTTGGTGAAATAAAAATTATTCATATATTAAAATCCGATTTTTCAATTTCCCTATCATTATTATTAATTTCTACAATCTTCAAACAAAATTCTTTTCCAAATGGTCTGGCGGGTGTGACCAAAATAAAATTCTAAAAGTCTTAAAAGACAAAAAAAAAACAAGTCAAGTTTCATTTCTGCCACGAAGGACTAATCACAAAGACAATCTTTCATAATTACCCCACTCACAGACATGGTTGGTTACACCAAGAAATCACGTTCTGAAATGCTGATTCTGGAAATCACAGTTAATGCATACCTAGTTCTGTTTACGCAACACAACGGGACATCACGTGATCATCAGCTGATGGACCTAGGTGCATGCATGATAAGGTGACAATGAATGAGTGCACGTCATATTGGAAACAATAATTATTCTTTTAGTATCGTTTCTCATTTGTTTAAATGTGATAGTACATTGCTTTTATAGTGGGCCCATTTTGAAGTCATAGACAAGTGACAATCGTTTTCAAAGCGTCTCGTATTTCCACAACAACTCATAAACTTTTGGTACAGTATCACCACATTAAGCGCGCAGTTCAATGAGTCGCGGCTTGTTAAGAACAAATGCCTCGATATGTCAAACTTGGTACATTTATGTTAGTTCTGTATTTTCCCGCCTGCACGCATAAGTTGGCTAAAGCGTAGCTTATAATGTCTATCCATAAATCTACTACCGCCTGATGAAACGTAACTATGTGTACGTACTCTAGTAAGACTTGAAGAATGCGTCAATTTAGCTCAGAATATTAAGATGAGTTCATAATGGATAAGCATAGGATTTGGTCTTTGAACTTGAACTAAAGAGAGATTTATTAGTAGCTTTTGGCACAAAACTCCAAACATATATTACTGTGGTAAATATAAAATTATAAATCGTACTTGAACGTTTTAACAAGTTACATAATAGCCAGAATGCATTCTAAAATAAAGCTGGTCGGGAAGATACATGCCCTAGACGTGATGCCAAGGTGTATTGCTGAATCACACATTACAAGGAGTTGTTACTAGGTATATAAAACAATTCCGTAGTAAACAGTCTAAGATCTGCAAAATCATCTATTTTAGATCTAGACAATGCGTTGATTGATGTAGATCTAGAGAAATAAAGTAGGATTGAAATTATGAAGGTTGTAAAGGCAAAATAAAGTGGGAAAGGCTACGGAAAACCAAGAAATGGCGACATTGAAACAGTTGAAAGAATGTTACAATATTCTGTTTATAAGAACTTTACTGGACCCTGACAAAAATAGAGTTATAAGTCATATTATCATAATGATTTTGCGAGGCATATTGCTGAACACAAAAACCATAATAAGCTACAAATAAAGAACAGGACGTAAATTACGAAGTATAATTTTCTGGTCAACATGTATACATACACTCATGCCTCCCATGGATGTACCTAAGCTAAAACTTCAGAACGCTACGATCCTAACATACTACTTGCGCCTCGTCCATGTCATACATCTGGTCATACACGCAAGCCGGTTGCGAATACTACGCAATACATACGCACCTAATAAACGCGTTTACATTACCAAAGCGCATGGTAACGAAGGTCATATGCCTACACTAACTAATTAGCAATTGCAATCAATCACCCGACGTATCCATCCACCCATGGCAGATAACAGCTGATAACAAAAACTATTCCATGCTAATAACAAGGAAATTACATGAAAAGACACGTTCATCATTTTGAAGGGTTTTAGAAGAGCTCGTGGCTAAATAATAACAGCCGCACGGGTCCATTTTCAAGGTTAAGCTGTGCTTGCCGAGGTTGGTACGTGGATGGGTGACTATCTATACATATCGAGTTTCCACTGTGTTTCGGAAAGCACTTTAAGCCGTTGGTCCGCTGGGCTTTGTTGATATTTGACAGTCGTTACGAGTAGTCAGAAGCCGAAAGTCTGACATCCAGTCTTACCAAGGGGTATCCTATGACACTGTACTTACTGGGTTGTGGAGGTCAGATAGGCAGTCGCTTCATGTAAACTACTGATACTCAGCTGCATCCGGTTAGACTGGAAGCCGACCCCAACAAAGTTTGGGAAAAGGCTAGGCAGATGATGACACGTTCATCATTTTGCTGTCGTGTTTTCCTTACTTTGTCAGGGTCGTTTTCCAGTCTAACTGGATGCAGCTGAATACCAGTGTTTAAGATGGAGTGTCTGCTTAACTGTTATCCACAGTCCTGTTACCGGGTAGAAAGGAATATCGTTTGGGATTCCTTACTTGTGAAAAGACACGCTCAACGCTAAATCCTCCTAATCTGTTTAGCATTTTCATGAAGGGGTCATCTTCTTTAACCGGATACAGCTGAACACCGGTATTTTAAATGGAGCACCCACAACCCAGTGAATTGGTAATTTCAAGTCTTTCCATGAATCATATCATGATTCCCAAGGACGTTTGTTCTACACTCCTTGGTGTTGGTAAGACTTTGAAAGGCCAAAGACACGTTCGCTATAGAAAAAAACCATAATTGATATTCGCGGCACGCAGTTGCTAGTTTCCTAGTGATAAGGTGGGCATTGAACGGACATACACAATCAGCAGACACGTGACTTGCACGTGCTACTATTATGGCTAGGTTATATGTAGACTTTCTGAGTGCCAGTGTTATTGCAAGGATACGGAATATTTGGTTTTTATTGACTTGATATGACGAAAATTAAAGAAGTGGTACAATTTTTTTAATTAGTTATTAAAAACGCTTTGATTTTCTACTTCCTTAAAACAGAAGTTCCGAATGTGGTACTAATTATCATATATGCGACTTCTGTTTTTTAGTAAGTGTCAGTTCCAGGTTTAGGATGAACTTCATAGATTCATGAATGATGATTCATGATTCTCCTGTCGTTATGTACAATGTATTTAGGGTCGCCGCATCATGTCGTCTTCTTCCGTTCCTCTCTATTAGTCGTTATCTCAGTTATCAATTTATCATCTAGATATAGGATGAAGCCCATTGCGCATACATTTGGCTCAATTCGATTTCGCGTGATTGATACAGGCCTTTTGAGAATCCATTTATTAAAAATTACGGAAGTCACTCCGCTGTTTCTTCGAGGAAATCGAAGTAACTGGTATCGGAGCACTCAGAAATAAACCGGTTCTCAGTATAATTTTTGTCAGCAGTTTTCTTCCTTTAATTAAAGTTATTAAAATCTCTTACAAACACTACACAAATAGGTAGTTAATTTCGCATCGACCTTATGACATTTGGAAGTCAAGGTGATCAGCAATGGTAGACAAATTCAATTAGAGATGAAAGAAAGACCTTTAGTGTTAATTGATAGACTGTGTTCGATGATGTCACCTTGTATTTGGTCAAATTCTTCCTTGTCTATATCTGGAAGTAGAAACTGGCTTGAAGTTCACTTTTACTTGCTTCTGAATTGAGAATTTTTAAGATGAACAAGTGAGAGAAGATGAAGGAAACTATTAAAAAAAAATGTCTTTTCTCGCAAATAATGTAGACGAGGATAAAGCTGGACCAAAGCCATCCGAGACTTTAACAATTTCACTAGAATTTTTAATAGAAATACCACAGAAGGATAATAACTGCGACCTCTACACAGTTCTCAAGCTTGTAAAATGTCTGGCATGAAGATTATGAATGTATTAAATCTCCCAGGTATCAATCAAACCCCACGTGGATATAAAAGACCAGTTTTATAACTCTTACGACGTAAAAACTGTAGCAAAAACGACTGGTCTGGCAAATGAAACGGAATATAAATTACGAAGATTTGCACTCGTGGTAGATACTCATTGATTCCTTATTATTCGGCAAGGATTTCTTAGAAATACTTAGGATTTCTAAGAAATTACAGTTGCAAGAATTTCTTTGCACTTAAATTTGTTGCAATTCAAGCCAATGTTGAAGTTCAAATTGCAGTTACAATTAACATTACTATAAAGTATACAATTAACACAAAAGGTTTAAAAGATGTAAGTAATAAGAATCTATAACAAACATGCATGTACTAATAATATAGCTGCATGATTCAATTATCTTATGACATTGGATAAACCTGATGCAGTGTATTGTCTCATTTACGATGATCATGTTAGCAGCGAGTGGTTCGCTAATACATAACGAAGTGACAAAGTGGGAATAAACCTCTGGCTAAACAAGAAACAGACTGGAAAGATGTAGTTGATAACTTCATCATGCCAATGTTGAAGATCATCCACAACTTGAGAACTACAACTCTAATCTCTTCAAAGTTAGAGTGAGGAGGCTTCTTATGGGTAAGCTCGTACCAACGTCGTTGACTTTGGTCTCTGTTGTCTCTGACCTAGACTATAGTTAAGAGCAAACCCATCGCAAATAAAAAATATACACTGAAACATACTGAAATTTTCTTGTTTACCTGTTCTATTTATCATGCATAACTGCAATCATGACAAAACTATTATCAGGGCATACACATTATTAGTCATGAAAAGATGTCGTGGCGACAAATAACACTACTCTAGTGACTGACGAGACAACTGAACTTGACCTTGCGCATTTAACTCAGTTAACCGGACAAGGTTGTCTGTAAAACTACCTAATGGTCAAAATATATGAGGAAATTAGCCGAAACAATACCTCGGAGCCCATAATATTTTACATCAGAAGTGGGAAATAAAATGGAATGCGAAGATAATCTTCAGAATCAGAAATATAGGCAAGTAGGTTTTTGGTAAGACTTAAGTTTATGACTAACAAGAGGATTATTTAAATGAGGACTATGAGAGGTTTGGTAATAGAAAAGAAAGGAAATTCCCTACACTCATAATATGAAAATAAACCGTCGAAAGTCTAGTTGTTGATCCGGTAATAAGTGTAATAACTGATAAAATAAAACTTGTAATACGTAAGCAATAATATAAAATATTATAGATACACCTTGTCTGTTATAAACTTTATCAGAGACAATGCAGTTCGTTTGTACAGTGCAAAAAGTGTGTGAGTTATGTAATTGTTTACGTAACTACTTTCTTGAAAACGAAACCTTGACTACAGAAACATTATCACTTCAGGCCGGATTATTGCAAGCAACTAGGTCTCCCTGTTTTCTATGCATCCCTTTAACAGAGATCTTAAAACTCCTATCTTAAGAATACTGTTTAACAGAATTTAAAATAATCATACGTAGAGTCATCATTAGACATCACATCTTTGTAAAACTTAAAGGATTAGAAAATTGTAGAATAGAACAAAACTGTAAACAAAATGACGTAGAGTCGCCTGACAAGCAATACAATGACCTGTTAACACTCACTGACTTACAACATGCTCAGAGTAAGCAACATGCTAGTAACCCGGCGAACCAATCTACTGTTTCAGACATGATATGACTGTTCATTGCGAATGAGCGCGAAGAACAGCCACTTTTAGCAGAAAAGGTGTGTATCAAATGAAGGAAACTTCCTGTCACAATGGTTGTCTAGCTAAAATACTGGAGACACACGTGCCATCAGTCATAAAAACTTGACTGAACGCATTGACTTGACTAACCTTGGTAGACAAGAAAAACTGCCAAGAGTGTTCTTACAATGCAAAAATACTACGAACAAACAAGTGTCGTAAAAGGCAGCACTAAAGATATGTTGCAGTGCCATTTTATTAACACAATTAACATAATTACATCGAATCGGCACAGACCGTCGGAAAATATTTAAATGATATTACTATAAAGCGAATATCAACAAGTGATACATCGACGTTTCAAAGAAAATACTTCAGCAGTGTACGAAATTCTTGGAAAGAGAGGTTGTCAATCTAACGTAATTAATCCAGGCTACTTACATTTCACAAAAAGGGAAAAAATACTGCAAATTCGTTCGGTATCACGTCAAGGGTAAAGAACGGCGTGGTGTGCCAAAACGGTTATTTTTGGACTTACGTAGCACGAACCATCAAGATCACGGTTATACAACGAGTAAAAACGTAACGTTCAACTTACCGAAGAAACTTGATCGAATAATCACAACACAACACAGTCCACTGTATTATAATCAAGAAGAAAACTTCGCGAGAATTAAAATTCCTCGAAATCGAGACACCCGCACCGTGTGACTGGCAGATATGAACTGAATGACTCTTTCGCATTGTATGTATAGTGTAGCGGCCATACTTACACACATATACAAGTTGTATGAAAGTTAGGTGTGTGTATATTCCTTTTTTGTGTGTGCAAATCAGTCAACAAGATATACCTTGAATGACGCATTGGTGATTGCGTTTGCATTACAGTTTTTGAAGACATTGTAGATTGCAAACGGAGAAATGATGATATATAGTAACCTAACTTTACGTAATGGAGCTTAGCAACAAGAATACGAAACCAGAAAATAAGACAAAAAAAAGGACAGTGTCACGTCAAAAAATATTTAGCATCGACTCTACTCGATACTCGGGATTCTAGATTTTGACATGATTGATAGTAAGACACAATACCATGAAAAATGATAAATTAAGAAAAAAATATCGTGTGTCGTAAGACTTTCAAGCCAGAGCACTTCAGAGTAACCACCCAAACGTAGTCTCCCATCTTTCCAAGCGGTGTTTTCCGTAATTGGTGAAGACTGTAAAGGAATCGTATTTACGCTGTGACCTTGAAACCACGTGCAGGATGAACGTGTATTCAGATCGCTATTGTACACATAAGTGAGCCAGTACTTCACTGCAATTCATTGCCATTTGTACTATAAATATTCTAATCTGTTTTTCTCACTTTTATTTGGCCAATGAGTGAGGGCTCATTGAATTCGGGAGTTCTGTTTATTCCATTGTCAGGGTCGGGTTCAATTTTCGTTTCGTATGTTTAGTCCAAATTTTTTATTTAACTAAGTATATCAATGCGATCATTACAATACTCTATGGATCTTCATTGTTTTCCGAAATAAAAGTCATTCATTCATTGAACGACTGTATACGTACGTGTATTTAACGACTGTGTATTCATTGATTGAACTGTAAATGATCCAATCAAAAAAAAAATCGTCCAATACAAATAAGAAATCGTCTACAATTTATTCAAAATAATGTCAAACGCACCACAAAGCTGACCCAAAAACAACTGCACAAACGGAAAAATAACAAAGCCAGCAACATTTTTTATCATATCATTCGTATCCAAATCCACATCATTGACACCAGATATAATATCTATAAAATTTATCTACCCGGAAACCCCGCCCATATTTTTAGTATGATTTGCAAACTGATAAATAAAAATACCACGCTATCAGCCAAGGCTATCTACTGTGACACAAGTGGTCATTATAATGATATTTAATTTATTTAAATTGGCACTCATTTAAATTCAAGGACTAAAACGATCAATAAACGCTATGCATGCATCATCTTACGTGGCAACTGACTATCATTTCAAGAGCAGTTTTCTGTTAAAAAAAAAAACTTTAAAACACGGCACTCTACCTCAGCTGCAAGATGACGTAACAGTGATTGGTTGGTGTGTCGCTCGTTCTTCTCTCTGATTGGTCAGCCAATGTCTTACGATGTTTGACGCGTATCCGTGCGCAAGATTTTACCATAATGTTCCATTTAAAGTCTTCTTTAATTGTTCTGTGTCTCGCTACACTTGCACCAATAACTTTTGTTTTAAAAAATAATTTAAAATGTCTTATAAAACATCTTTTTCTAAACTACCTCGACGAAAGCAGCATCAAATTCAAAAGCATAAATTGAGTCCAAAAATACGTACTCCATCTCTGTAATGCTCTAACGTTTGAAAGCGTAAAGAAGCCAGGGATAGATGTTATAGTCAGCCCTTTTCCTTTTGAGGTGTTAATAATAATTAGAAACATTCCGGATGTCATACCCAGCGTACCGAGTCTCATCATTATTAAATGATGATAACATGGTTCGTTCTGCGTGTCCTGTTGTTTGTTCATTACAAGAACTGATGGACGCCACTGAAGGCGCCAAACTAGTGACTCAATTTAGGGTCGACCCAATTTAGATTGCCATCGACACGCTAAGAAGATTGACGATTATCATCCAAAGAACTCGCGACTCGCACGGCAGGGCAGTGAGACAGATAAAAAAAAACGGGCCAAGTGCGAGTCTTACTCGCACACAGGGTTCCATAGCCAAAACAATATAATAACAATATATTGAACGGTCATTCATTAGTAAACTTCCACTCAACCGCAAAACTAAATTTGTTTTTCATAGTAAGTTAATGAAAAACAAAGTTACTGCTGCAGTTTGGTGAAAGAGTCCCATATCTCAAAAACTAAATATCAAATCTTATTCAAACCAATTTTCGTTGAAAGTTTTTTTTACGTTCTACGTCCCCATATTTTTTTCAGAATTTTTCTCCTCTTACTTTAGAAATTAGAGGGGGGAGGGACACGTTTTACCACTTTGGAATTGTCTGTCTTTCAAAAGATTGACTTAGAATAAAAAAGGTTTTAGGAACCTCAATGTAATTTTTAAAGACCTATCTATAGACCTATGTATGTATAGGATTGATAGTTTTTTTTTTTAGATTCAGTTCCATGTTTAGTTTCATATCCTTATCTATATTTTTTTACAAAAATCATAAAGCGGTTCACAGAATACATCTACCTACCAAGTTTCAGCTGTGTAGTCCTAATAGTTTCGGAATAAAGTGGCTGTAACATACGGACGGACAGACAGACAGACATGACGAATCTATAAGGGTTCCGTTTTTTGTCATTCGGCTACAGAACCCTAAAAAAACGATTAAATATATTCTCAAATATATTATAGGAAAGGGCAGAAAGATGATGATGATTCTGTATCTATAGGTAAACAATAACATATCTCTTAGATTACTTTGCTGCAGGCAGAGCTAAATTACTAAAATGAAACTGAGAAGCGATATAATAATTTCGGACGCAAAGCAGTAAATACATATTTTTGAGTTTATCCCTCCAATGCTTTACATATATTAGTTATTAAAACTAATGTATATGGTAATTCAGTATTCAGTGCCAAACATAGCAAAACAACTCACGGATCGGATTCAGACAGGAGTATCTGAGTTATGCCAAAAGACGAAAACACAATATATCTGTCTTTTGCTTTTGTTCTGTCAACAACACTTATCATCGCCCTTATTTCAATTCATTTGGGGTCGGCGCAGCATGTCTTCTTCCATACTTTTCTATTACTCGTCATCTCTTCAGACAAGTTCCTTCTCGTCTTTCTTTCTTCTGCTTTCCATAACATCCTTAAAAAGTCCATCCATCGTTGAGTTTATTTTAGAGCAGAAATCACATGAGTAGTTAATGTGATTTCCGCAATATTTACGAAAAGACCAAAGCTACCTTTTCACGGAGCGAATGAGCTATTCACTGATTCACTGTGTCATATCTTCGATATGCCTTCATTCATCTGGTACTCTACATAGATGCTCTACTATCTGCTCAGAGGTTTGAGCGAGATATACCTTGTTTGCTAATCAAACTGTTTGTTTTGGCATTATCTGCGTGAAATGTCCGCTCAGTTGGGTAAAACTTTTGAGTAAACATTAGAGATGTGGTATTCTAATAAACGTAGCGTTTGCTTTGAGGTAACGTCTCAACCAGTCAACAATTAACCCGGGTAGCGAGAGCACGTTCCCCCAAAGTCATTCATCTACTTACTGATAATTTGGTGGTTTTATTCTAAACCTTAACTAGTTCTAGTGAACACAACATTGTTGAAATAACAAAATCATGAAATAACGATCTAAATACCAGCCTTACTTCTAATTCACGAGTTTTCCAAACTGTTTTACCAGACTCTAATCTTTACTTTTTTTTTTTTTTTTGAGGGATGTGAAATCATCAAATGACTTCTCCCGGTCTGGGCGGAGCGGGAGGGAGTGTCAGACTTGTGCTGACCAAAACCCACCCATGTTCCTTCTTCGCCCTTTGTGTTCCAGGGCCGCGGTATCTCTTTCGAACAACCCGTAGCCCTGGCAGGCATCGGCCCTCTCGGACCCCTTCCGGTTTGCTGACATCTCCTTGAGGCCTCTAATCTTTACTTCACGTGCTAATAAGGATTCAATTTAGAATGCTGTTAAGCAGTAAAATTTTGGAATATATTCTATTCCAGTTTTGTTCTCGACCTTTTTAAGAGGAATAATTTGCATTATCATCCACGTTACGGACCTAAGCTTTCCAAAAGGTTTCAAAATACGAAGATTGTTTTATACGTTTACAAACAAAATCAAGATATTATGAATTCGGTAGATATTGAATGGAGAACCAATTGGATACATCGCAAATCTAACCATCATGGTTATAATAAAAGACAAAATTAGCCTTAACAGGTGCATGATAATCAGTTCAGAACTGTTTCTGTCTTTCGTTAAAGGGCAAAACCACTTGAGAAAACTTAAAAACAACTGTTTTATTTGGTAAACAACCAATAAGGATAAGCGCAGAAGTAAGATTAATCAATCATATGGAAATAATTGTACATTAAGTAAGGTAGACAGGACAGGTCTAAAGAAATATATACAAATATATGCTTAGCAAAAACACTAGCAACTAAAGACGTTCGTTTCGGAAACAACTCAAATAGGGGTTGTTATTTGCTCCTTAGGTTTCTACAGTAGGAACCTTGTATAAAATAACAGCCCCCATTTTTCTTAGACTACAACCCAGAAAGTCACCATCTAATTACTAAATAGTCTACACGTGTTTCTAGAACATGCACAAGCTATTGTAGACTGGAACGGAACCCTCATAGGCAACAAACAAGGACTCTGCGTCACACACCTTACAGGCTTTCCTAGTGGAAACTAACGCTTTTGAATTAAAAAAAATCATCTGTATAAAATTAACCTACTTTAAAAGCCAATGACTTAAGTAAAGAATTGCATAGAGTACACGAAAAGATTTACAATGATATCATTAAACAATGCGATTGTCAAGCATCTGACTAATCAGTTGAAGGCTGTAAACTGTTGGATACTGGATTAATAATACTAATCACGTAGCTAAATAAAACAGAAAATAAATTATAATACACGCTGCGACTATTGATATTGCAAACATGGAAGAGCCGTTAAAATTAGCGTCAAAAGTGTCATGGCTGGATTTGGAGCAGGCATTGTCGAAGTTAAAGAAATAATTTTGAATGAAGCTCGATCAGAGGGATCAGAGAGAAACCAGCAAAAGCGATGATGATGATGAGGAAAGCAAAACACGTATTGCTTAAACAAAAGCTACCGAAAATTTTCTTTTGTTGAAAGTTGTTGTAAGAGTACGAGAAGCTCTGAAAGTGATTGCCATAAATATAGAAATCCGTTTCAAAGCGTCTCTTCGTGTAATTTTAAAGGCCTTCTCATAATCTTCCGGGGGCCTAAACAGATGTTTCGGGAAGCTGCAATGCAAAGGTTAAAAATTTAACCTTTAAAAATATTAACAATATAGTTTAAAGTAAACTTAATATACTTAGGTTATCATTAATCAGTATCATTGATTTAAACATTGTTCCTTTCGTAAATTACAAACAAAAAAAGACATTGATCTTCTAAAATGTATTAGTCAATGAACTTGAACCAAAGTTCGTCTTAACTCATCAATGGCTTGTTTAAATACCACTGACTGATTGAGACTGAAAATTTTACAAACTTCATGTAGTGATGAAATTAAAAACGTTTTCCCATACTAGGATTTTCACCTGTATCGTGGGTCCGTTTACAAACATTTAAACTCACATACACAAACAGCCAGACCAGGAACAACTATCTGTAGGCCATACAAATATATGTAAGGATTGATTGAAGGAAATAAGTTCCTGGGTCGTCTGCAAGCACTGACAACCTCTAGCCACTTAGGCACGAGCTAAAGGCTATCCCTTTGACCTTAACGTTTTCCGACACGTGGGCCCGATGCCGCAGAGTAGTTACTAAGTATTGCGGTAAGTACTTAGTTTTTGAATATGCACTCTAATAGTAGTACGTATTATTTTTCTGAACAAACGGAAATGAGGTTATTTAGAAAAACTATTTCATAACAATATTGTGCTGCAAGTGAACGGATTATTATTTCATTTCAAGTTCCAACATCAAATCATTCTAGCCATTCCCTTTTCTAGACTGATTTATGAGAGCCACTGAGAGAGTGGCGGCCTTGAGCCAATAACGTATTCTGACTATTCTTCCTGCGTATGAGGTTCCATAAAATCATCCAGATAAAGGTTCACTAACTTCTCCATAAGAAACCTTCACCTTGAACTCGTAAAAAGACAAAAGATAACAAACAACAGAGAGAGCAACTCTTTACGTAAAACAATAAATTCAACTCATTATCGACACAGCAGGCCCCTAGCTGTGCATTCACAAGCAAGCACACACAAACAAACGGCGGCCATGATAGTTCGGCAAGCCTCCGAAATAGCGGCCGCTGATTGGCTGGCTGGATCGCGCCTCCGTGACGTCATCGGCGCGGGCGCACGCATTTTATCGAAAAACTATAGCCACAGTGAAGCTGATAGCGATTTATGAGTAGTTTATTGAGTGTTTATCTTATAAGTTGACATCATAACAAGTTTCATTTTGAACTTGAAGGGCAAAGAGAGCATTATGAATGCTGTTCTTACAATTCAATAATGTGTAATTCATCAGAAGTTGACCCTAATAAGATAGAGTAGTTGAAGATAGCAAGTGCAATTTTAGTGTATTACTAGTATAGTAATTTTAATTCCCGATTACTTAAATAATCTTTCATCAATCTAAAGAACATTAATAATGAAGTCAATGACAACGCCGAAAATTCCAAATGTAGTGATGACTACGCAGCTGCTCGTATGTATGTGACTAATTATCACGATGAGTTCTGTTTTTTCACCTTTGGAATCATTTGTTTCCCTAAACTATTACGCCACACGCATTTTTTAGAATAAGTGATATGTCATACTTCTTCTTGAGATAATCCATGTTTATGTCAGCTTATCCTTCGCAGTATTCCAGTCTCTCGGTCTTTAATCTTCTCAGGCATCCTAGCTTCATCATTCGGGCCGTTGGTGCACCTGGCTGCATGTATGCAATGACATTCCACGACCGGTTCTTTCAAAGCTACTCCAGGCTCATTCCTCATAGAGAAAACGGGATTGTAGTACTATAGGGTTCAACAACTTGAGATTGTGGCAGGTCGTTTTTAACCGGTTAGGTTTCTGCGTCATGACATGAGCCATCCTCATTCTATGTTTATCAGTTCATCTTATTTGTTTACTTGTAGGAAAACGGGTTGAAGTATATTCTATACTTGTATAAGTATCGAATACCTATGCATCTTGTACATGTGCAGCTTCCAATAAATTGTGTTGTTTTCCTCATAGAACGCACTTATTATAATTACCAATGCTCCGAAGTA
This sequence comes from Cerastis leucographa, assembly GCA_963082945.1. NCBI lineage: Eukaryota > Metazoa > Arthropoda > Insecta > Lepidoptera > Noctuidae > Cerastis > Cerastis leucographa. The sequence goes on along the minus strand of OY720372.1, from coordinate 12,160,181 downwards.
CACATGGTGCGTTTCTAATTTTATTATTGCCGTTTCATGCTTGATAGTATGACGAAGCGTTTGATAAAAACATACCATTAACTACGAAGAGGATAAATATGCAAAGCCTTTTTTGCAAGTTAATACATTATTCATATGAAGATTGTTGTTAGTAATAAGAATTTTGTAGAGCTTCTTCGATGACATCACGAAACAACCGCTCAAAATGGCTCTCTCAAGGCCAATCGTACACGTGTTTCTTTGCCATTTTATTACAAACAAGTGATCGATTTTTATTATTTCGTTTATTGATTTATTTCATCGTTAAACAGCTGAGGCATCAATACAACTAGCTAACTCTTGGAACAAAGCGGGTTACCCGGACCACAAGAAGCCACCAAAATATATAAATATAATTACCTGCATATAGGAAGGAATCCAATATGAAAATCAATCGTAAAATAGGTTAGAAGAGGAAAGAAAAAAAAACTGCTGTTCTATACATTTTGACCGTGTTTTGACAGCACTTTTGTAGGAAACAGCAATTTTTTTGCAGGTTTCGGCAGTCGGCAGTTGCAGCAGAAAAAAAATCTTTTTTATTCATTTTTATTTATTTTGTTTATTAGGGACAAAAAACAGTTACATGCCAAGCTTAACTAGAGATTCTTAAATTAGCACAATACTAAGAAATACATCTATATACAATCTATTACATATTTATATTACCACACATGTAACCCACAACATTGTCCACGAATTCACAAATAAAAAAGTTAAAAGAAAACAGACAAACAGTGCACATCGTAAAAGCTTAGTAAGAAAAAGAAAGGAAAGCAAAGAAAAAAAAAAATATTCTTATGAATTTAGTAACTCTATTGCTCTTGCCTTGAAACGATCCTTGGAAAGGGTAAATATGTCGAGCTCCATAAAGTTAGCATTGTACGCATCTTTGTCGTAGGTTCAGGATGATGTACTGAGTACGTGTTAACCATTTTCGCCACACCACATTCAATGAACTTACTTTCAATAACTGTCATCGAAATACACCAACCAGTACAATTTTCCCCAACATAGCTAACTGCTAATACTCGCTCCTGCATCACACCATGGTCTATATCCTTTAGAAAGTGAGTGACCTCGTGCGCTAGACTGGAAACTAGTTGCAATAGCCTGTTACGGACAAATAGGACGTACTTGGTAGTTTACTTGGATAGGTGTGATGTTAAAATGATAACAAGGAAACAGATTTCTTTCAAGTGGGTAGTTACGAGGTTTTTTTTGCTGACAAAGCATTTTTCTCAGATTCTTAAACCTCTGACTACTAGAGATTACTTTGGATGTGAGGTTTTCCGAGTCTTTAAACAACTTTATAACCCAACATCAGTTCTGACCGTTGTCAACACTTTCCAGCTTGCCAACTATGTTGGGTCGGTTCCAGTCCAAGTCCCACAACTTCTCTCCAGCTAAAACACTAGGAAGTTGCTAAGGGCTTATGTTCTATTCGACGTTCAAAAATTTCAAAGCTTGGCTTGTATAAATTACTCTCTGATCTCTTCTTCATATCAAATCGTCTGCAAGCACACGTCTGATAATTCTTATCTAGACCTACACAGCAAAATTAAACTACACCAATCAGTTCAGCATCTATCTTGATAACTAGATCTTAATGATATTAGATGTTTCAACATTGAAGTCCTTATCACAGCTGCCTTGGTTTTATTACACGACTCACGCGCAACCGATAAATTGAACGTGAAATATTTTAACTAAGTAAGACTGATTATTCTGATAAATCTATTATTTAGCAATGCGAAACAAAATAGTGATATGCAGTATGTATAATTTCATCATCATTTTCTTGCCTTGTGTCATGTTACTTGGGGTCGGCGTAACACGTTTTCTTCTTTCATTCTTCCTTGTCAACCTCTATCATTCACTTTTTTCTTTTGTCATTCCACACACAATTCACCCCTATTTTCTTTAGCCTTCCTGTGGGCTCTACCATCATAAAGGCTCCTTCAAACAGCCGCGACGCGACAGCTGCTTAGGGGTGTTTGTGCATTCCGAAAGCGGTACTCCTGGACACCTCTACCTCCTAATACGTTACGTTAGCATCAAGTAATCGATTCGAGGCCGCGTCGCGTCGCGTCGCGCCTGTGTGAACAGTCGCGCGCGTTTTCATAGAAATTGTTCTGCTTACGTAGTGCCGCGGCGTGCCGAGTCGCGTCGCGTCGCACCTGTTTGAAGGAGCCTTAATTCTCTTGCCCCAATTTACTTGGGGTCAGCGCAGCATGTCTTTTTCTTCCATACTTCTCTATTACTTGTCAGCTCAAGTACTTAATAGAAAAGTGGGCTATATCTTTCCACCTACCCATTAAAAAATTACCAACTGAAAGATGGATGTAATGAATAAAATGACAACGACGGTTGACCGGGAAAACGTACGAGATAAACATTTAAAAACACTCTATTTTAAGCAACGTATTTCGCTAACCAAGGTGATTTTGTGTATTTGCTGCATAATCATTAATCAGTGTTTTTCACAAACAACAAATAATGACGCAAGTAGTTTTTGTGAAAGGTTAGACCACCGTGAGCTAAATAATTAGAACGAATTGACGTAATACTGTACTCGTATGTTTGCGTAGGCCGCAATGTCTTTAAACGTTGCAAAAACTATTGTTCGTAGTCTTTCAACAGTTTGTAAGGACGTATTGCTTAAGGGTGTCAGAAAATGGACTAGTCTACACAAAGTTACCTTCTATGAGCGAGGACTATGATAGAAAAGAGCAACAGGTTGATAAAAGCTACCGTAAAGTTAGCGTTGCAGAGATGCTTTTAGATTTTCAATTGTTTAGACCCTGACTTTATTACATGCCGGATTGCCGACTCACTAGAAAATACATTTGCACTATAACTTTTTTTTATTTTTTATTATAACTGCTCCACACTAGGTTTTTTGGGTTTTGTCTCCACCGATCCCGAGATCCGATTCCAACAAAAAATAATTAATATTCAGTAAATTTGATGACATTACTACGGGACCAATCGGAAACTAGATCATTTCACAAAAAAAAAAAGATTTTTTCAAATCGATTTATAAATGACGGAGTTATGAGGTAACAAACATACAGTCGGATTGAAAAATTCGCACTGCTAATCGCTACTGCGCCAACCGTGCCGTCAATTGAAAAGTTTTGTGCCTTTAAATATCATACCTGGTCTATTTAAAGAACTGTAAAGATCAAGCAAGAGATTTAAATTACAAATTAATACGGAACATGCCGGTGGTATTTAACGGCTAGATCAGTCAAATAAAACAAAACCTCTAAATTCCTTTCAAATGACAATAAATTCATTGTATCACCAAAGCCAGTTATCCAAATGGAGGGTGTGTTCAAATTAAACCGGTAACAGTGTGGGCTGACAATAGATAACATGGGCGAATAACATGACCTAGACTTAGACCCAATCATTAGAAAGGGAACATTAACAGAGTTTTTTTTTATTTTGTTCTACCTTTTGTAGTAAGCAACGCCTTATTGCCAGACCTACGCTGTCCTCCCATACTTACGTAATAACGCTGTAACTTCAAATATTGTAAAAACCAAATGATTTTAAAAGAGTTTCTTGCCGGTTCTTCCTTCTCCGTAGGAAACGACCAACCCGAACCGTGCACCTTTTGTTGACGTTTTATAAGTGCCCATGTAGGCCGATATAAAATAAAATATTTCGATTTTGAAAGACGGAAGATAAGAACGGCAAGTTGTATTATGTTAATAGACCCAGAAGTCCGAACAGCAAAAACCATTTTCCAAGACAAAAACAGCAGAAATGTATTAGTAAGTACAGTGTAACTAAATCACTTAGTCATGCTTCAAATTTCATGTAAAGAGCAGAACTCTAACTTGGAGAAGACCTCAAATGAAATGCAGTCAATGTTACCAACTGCTTTGCCAGTGACGACAGCCGGAGATTGATGATGTTGAAAACGTTTCAGACATTACTGAGCATTAATATGCTCCAAATGCGATATGATTAAATTTCTACCTTACTGATAAGCAACAATTTTGCTATTGTTTGATCAGCATATCAGTCCACACTACACTATTTGTATATGTTTGAATGTCAAAGTGTAGACCTTGACATTCAAACATATAATGTTATCAGATCATAAAACTAATACTAAAACAAATTCAAATCCCAATGTATGCAATACGCAATTATAGATACCGTACTTACAAATGTCCATATTTATTACAGCAATTTCGCAACAATTCGCAAAATTTCGATTTTAGCACAAATCTTATCTTCATTATCTGAAACGTAGTATAATGTTCTTATAACAATGTAACTAAAAGTGATAATCAGGCAAAGATTATTTATCAACATGAAATATAAGAGGACACGGTAAAAAATACACAGCGCATCCCTATTATTGTGCTTCATGATATCCAACAGGATCACAACGAAAATAACTCAATGAGCATTTGAATTTCCCACTTTTGTGACATTAGGACTTCTGGTCAAATCCTAGCAACAACTGGACCAACTACTGCCTCCAAATTTTCCGCCAAGAACCAAGGCAATGCGACACTGTTTACATGGCCATAGAGTCCATATCACGCTGCTGTTAGTACAAAACACACACACTATAAACTGCACATGTCAGAGATTGATCGGTGCAGTGTATACATCGGCACTTTCCGTTAAGGAAGGTGTCTTGTCGTAAACAATTTGATATATGTGCTCTTCGCGTAACTCAGACAGGTGTGAAGAAAAAGTTTGTTGGGAGGAAGGTTAAGGGTGATTTGAAGGTTGGACATTTTAGTGAGATTCCGTCAGCGATTAAGATGATGAGAACGTCAAAAACTGACAGCTGGAAAGTTCTCAAAAACGGTGAAGGAAAACATCGTGTGGAAACCGGCATGTCCTAAAACTGAAAATTCGAAGACATGTGACATCTACCAACCCGCACTGGGCTCGCGTGGTGGATTACAGCCCATTCCCTCTCATAGAGAGGAGGCCTGCGTCCCAGCAGTGGGAACATTATAGGCTGATGATGATGCTGAACGTCAAAAACACAGAAAACAACCAAAAAGCTTATGTAAATTCTGTTGATATTCGTGTAGAGACACAAAACTCTTTGAATTTGATCTATCCTATTGGCAAGACCCTCTCCCTCAAGTTTGTGATACGCACGCAAACAAAAGAGCAATGCTTCCTTACCTATGTTCAAGCTAGTATTATTATAGTAAAATCAATTGACCTACATTTACACATGCCGTACAACCTCAAATATAAGCTATATGCCAACATCTAATAAAACTGCGAACAAAAATACATTAAGCAATCGATCACTTTAAAAAAGATCAATAACAATGAAGCCAAAATAGGTTGAAATTTTTCAAAGGCTGTGATTGAAGGCCTTGGAGCAATCAAAGACGAAGACGTCAAAAATACTGACTGGCTAGAATACAAACATGAAAGTAATTGACTCCGATGTGAACCCAGGAAACATGGGCGTGGAACAGTAATTGATGATGTCGTGGAAATACGTCAGAAATAAACTGCGTCGCATTTTGAGGCCAATAATTCCAATAAACATCGAGATGCTGGGGATCAGGGTTTGCAAGCGGGGCAGAAGATCCTTCAGTTTAACTAAACCATCTTTGGATACAGACAAAATTATCAAAAGTTTTTTTTTTAACTACTTTTTATACATTCGTATCACAAATTACACACGAAGCCACGAAATATCGTGCAAGTGAAGTGATACTAACGTAAATTTAAGTCTCATATACTAACAGAATTGTTGTTATAGTAGTATGTATATTTAGGTTAAGGTATATATCTATGGGTCTTTGTAACCTGACAATACATGGATTATTATTATAAATTTATGATATCGTTCCCAACACTGTTCAAATGCTTACTGCGAGAAGTAATCAGGCCGTTGCGAGTTTTGATTCGAGTCCAGCCCGCCGAAAAACGTCTCTGAGCCTACGGGCCTACGGGTACTTCGAATACCGTAACTGCAAGCCTTACACCTGTTACCAGCAGTGCACGGTTATTGATGATCTGGTGAGTTTTGATATCTTATATTGGTTAGGCTGCTTTTCCACCAGAGATGTGCTATGCTACGTTGCTATGAATGCGTTTGATATCCACCAATCATATTCATTATTGTACATAGCTTAGCACTGGTGGAAACGGATTCAACTAAGATATGTTTATATATGGAAGGATGCGTGCTATGGATGCCTGCTATGGGTCGCTTCCCTAATATCGATACATCGAGCTGCACATCTTCGTCGCACAGTTACCTCGCGGCGGCGCATCTTCAAAGCGCATCCTACTAGCCCGCTACATAGCTTAGCGTCAGTGGAAACGGTCACATAGTTTCGTAGCGTTAACTTTCACATCCTCGCAGCATAGCTGCATAGAACATCTCTGGTGGAAAAGCACCCAGAGTTTCTGTTGCTTTTTGTTAACTACGTACCTAGAGTTCTTCGCACTAGACCATCCTGGGCAATTCTAACCACACGTACTTTTTGTTGATCTTTAAATGAACAAGTTCCTGTTCATTGTCCCACTGCCGGGGGAAGATTTTTTCAAGTTTTGCCGGCCGTTGCCTTGGTCAATTCACTTTTAGAATAAAATTGACAACCCTAACTTACAAAGACAAACGTAGTCTTTTTTTTATACATCCAAATTAGCACCACAAGCACCCAATAAAAATAGCTACATTTAGTAATTTAAATACTCAGATGCGTAATAAGATCACAATACATATTCTGAAATTGAAATTAATGACCAACCTGTCCAGCCAGAAACAAGATGGATGATGATACACAAATTGATTCAGACCAGGACATGAGCACTGATCTTAATAAAACAATTACAGATGGGAATACCAATAATGCCCATGGAAACGAAATAGAATCTTAGGGAAATGCCATAAAGACGAAATTCGCAGACAAAATAGGCGTTATTATTGGACTGGTTGACGTAAACTGAGGAGCTTGTGGCTAAATAATAACAGCCGCAGAGGTCGATCTTTGAAAGTTAAGCCGTGCTTGCCGAGATTGGTCCGTGGATGGGTGACCATAACTACATACCAAGATTCCTCCGTGCCTCGGAAAGAACGTTAAGTCGTTGCCCGGCTGTCATTTGTAAATCTTTATCAGTCGTTACGAGTAGTCAAGCAAAAAGTCTGACATCCAGTCTTCAGCCAAGGGGTATCGTATTGCCCAGATACTGGTACTCAGCTGCATCCGGTTAGACTGGAAGCCGACCCCAAGATAGTTTAGAAAAAGGCTAGGCAGATGATGGTTGACGTAAACAGTATAAACCCAGAATTTACGTTAAGTGTGACAACACGAAAACAATTTATTCTCACATGAACTGTTTGCCTAAATAATCACACTATACATATTTTTGCATACATATATATACATTTATTGCTGTCCATCCATAACTACAAGCAGAAATGTATTCAGTTGACAGTATTCAATACATCGATGCGCTTGCAAAATGTAAATTGGGGCAATATACGTGCTTCTTTGATCGCGTCGTTGTTCTCCTAAACTCCGCAACGGAATTCACACCATTTAAAGTGTTATGGTTACAATATCATCATCATCAGCCTATATTGTTCCCACTGCTGGGACGCAGGCCTCCTCTCTATGAGAGGGAATGGGCTGTAATCCACCACGCGGGCCCAGTGCGGGTTGGTAGATGTCACATGTCTTCGAATTTTTAGTTCTAGGACATGCCGGTTTCCTCACGATGTTTTCCTTCACCGTTTTGAGAGCAGCGGTGATGAAATAAATCACACAAAGTAATGCGCCTGCCTGGGTTCGAACCTACGACTTACTGCTCGTAAGTCGGGGCTGGTACCACTGGGCCACCGCTGCTCATTAATTATCATAGTGTATTACAAAAATGTATTGATTAAAAATTTTAAAAACAATAACTAGCAATATTACAAACCAAGCAAAACAGGCGCCGTCAACATAAGTCCATCCCCAGAATCACGATTGCGCAGAATATAACGTAGGTAAGCGTTTCAAAGAAGTCCCGTTGTAAAGTGATTTATATTTAGTCTGCTTAGTCATAAGACACAGTGCGTAGTGCGTACTGTCACGTAGGCAGTATCAGCCCACTTGGATTGAACAAATAATACTGAACACGTAGCTACTAGCTAACATAACGAACAACCTGGAAGAGGCACCACGAATTGAGAACGAAGAAACATTTTTGACCAAAACTTGAAAGAATCCTTACTTAGTTAGAATTAAGTTGCTATCATCTTGCTAATTCCGTTGAAGTTCTTGTGCAAACTGATTTTCGGGTTTTCCAGCTAGCGGATTTTGTTTGGTTTTCACGGTTAATTTGCGGCTATTTTACGGCTAATTATAAGCCTTAGTTAAGCGGTCTAGGTCTTTTCTAACCGATTAAAAAAAATGCATACTAACTTCCACTGAAGTTGGCATACAGACCGATTTTTGGGTGTTCCGGCACGCGGTTTTTTTTGCGTTTTATGGTTAATTTGCGGTTAATTTACGGCTAATTTCTAGTACTTTATTTGTTTGCATGTTACATTTTTCATGCTAACTTCAGAAAGAAGTCCTGGATTCGATTTCTTGATCGTGTTGCTTTACCTACTTATTGAGGTTTGCACATCAGGAAGTTCTCAGGATTTGTCTGGATTTATGACCAGTTGATGACAGTAGGACTTAAAACACAATCTAGCAGGATACTGGTTACAGGTGGGGTCAACTCGAAATAACCCTTCCGGGAATACTGGTCTCATGTTGTGTTATAACTATAAGTTATGTTTAGATACACTAACTACTGAAAAAGTCCCCCTAACTCCAAATTATTTTTTAAGAGAAAAGTAAAAATAAGACTCATCATCTTCATTTTAGGTTGGGGCAAAATAAAACAGATTGATTGGTCTCTATTAGTGGTCAGCTTACTCGTATCACGTACGTGCGAGCACGAAAGTGGTGACTGCGACCGTTATATTAAAAAGTTTGGCATAGCGATGGCACACCGATGGGCGCGTATACGTGATAAAGAGCCAGGTAGCTTATCTAGCTGAGGAACTTCCAGCTTTAGACTACCCTCTCGATTAAAACACCTTTCAAACGACACCAATTTTATCAAAATCGGTTCATTCGTTTAAACAGATACACAGACAAACAGATACACAGATACACACGTCAAACTTATAACACCCCTCTTTTTTGGTCGGGGGTTAAAAACAAAACCAATCACTATGGATTTATTTATAAATAATTTGTATAATTATAAACAATTTATAATAAAATATATTCCATCGCATTTTTTTAAGTAAAACTTCTTTCGCAGCGTTGTGCACTTTTGCGATGGGTAAAAAATGTCAGGTCTCGTAGGTTGCGAAGGAATTTGAACTTTATGACATCTGTCTTTTTGAGTTTGGGTTTCCGAAACTGTTTAATTATCTTATGCACAAATAAAACCTTCGGTTTCTCCAAAGAGCTAAAATTCGCAAGACGGATTGAAATAGTTCTGAAGTGTTAAATTTTTTATGTAATATAAATTGTCATGTTTGTGTAGTACGATAGAGCAATAAATGAATATTGTATTTGAAGTACCACATAAATTATACTTTTATACTTATAGTTTGTCAAGAAAACAAGCAGTCACGCTAACGTACGTCGAGCTGATATGCTGTCGCACCACTGATGGTCGACAAATCGTACTGTCCTCCTAACATTTGTCGCGTATTTGTTTGTCGCAACTTTGATACGGAGTCGGGTTTCACAGGGCACGTCCTGTCTTGAGTCTTAACTACATACATGGGCATAATAAATACTGGGAACAAAAACCACAGTTTAAATCAAAACTTGTAATTTTTAAATCGTAATTTTGGCGACGTACAAGCGCCTAGTTTCAAAATATATTCCAGATTTAAGTATTTTGGATATTTGAACTAGTATTCGTATTGAATGTCAAATAAGTAGGTAACATTATTTATAAATTAAATTAAGCGAATAACAAGTTATGGTAAATAGTTAAAGATGAATTAAAACCGAAAAGCCAAAAATAGATATGTGACATTCAAAAGATCCGGGTTGTCAAAATTAGCATTGTTGGCTTCGGAGTGGTAAAGTTCAATTTTTTTTTTCAAGAACTAGAAATAGATTAGCCATTCGAATTTGGTTTATGACTTACTTTAAACAGGTTTTTTTTTTAATTACTGTACTTTTTAAAGAAGGGTCTGACTGAATTTAAGAAGTCTTGAATGTAGCTAGCCTTGAAGATTTATTTTAAGCTATGTGGATCCATAATCTTCTCAAAATTGCAGCTGGATTAGAGTTTCTGAGGATCGACAAGAATGGCCAGAAATGAACCGTTCTAATTCCAGCAGTGGACTTTTATAGATAATGATGAGATGATGATAAGAACGAAGATTGGCTCGCTTTGCGCAAAATGACCAATACCTCAATGCTTGGAATGACTTTTTTACAGGGACCGATAAGGTTCCCGGTACAGGGGATTTAATCAGATTTTCTTTTTAGGTTTAGATGAAAAACCCTTGAGTAAAGGTTAATCCGTTAACCGATTCGCGCATAGAGTTCATATTTGTACATAAAGATGCAACAGTGACGGAGTTAGCCCGCACCCGGTGCTTTATCTCTTTCATTTTGGTCCTTCAGCAATATTGATGATTAACCCATCCATATACAAGGTGTTGTTTTGCATTCTCGTCAAATTTCAGGATGTGGTCACAAAAGGCATAAATAATCAATTAAAATTACGGTACTTAATTAATTATTAATAAACGCTGATTTTTTTGGTTGTTTTAGTTTGTCAATATTTCAGAATAACCCCCTTAACGTGGGTTAAAAAATTATCGAATAAATGTTTGAGATTGTTTGTATGTGTGTAAGTGAGGTTATACGGCGAGAACCAGACGGCCCGCTTTTAAAACACGGGTGGTTCACACTTACCGATTTACGTAAACAAGAAAAAAAAAGAAAAAAACCTATTTTATTATTGATTCGGGACGAGAATCAGTAACATAGTTACCTCCTTGAATTTGACGAGGATGCAAAACAACACCTTGTATAACAAGGGATAACCTTTACAATGGTAATGAAACTTATAAGTACATTATATACACGTCTATTCAGCGAACCTTTTAACCCTATTAATCGGCCCTAGGTTTATCCCGACTGAGTGTAATCAGTCTCACTGTGGAACTTCCACACCACACGATGGTTCTGGGGGGTTACTATGACGCTTAAAACATTATTGTTCCATTCCTATTCCAGAGTAGGAAAGAGATGGAGCTAGACGACCTGTATAGCTCCGTCTGTTTCACTCTGGAATAAGAATGGAACAATAATGTTATAGGACGTCATGGTACGCCACCTGAACTGTACTGGAGGTGGAACTGTAGAACTTTCAGTAAACCATATCCAAACAACGTGCATAGTAGGTAGGTACTTAAATCTTTATCTTTGTTTATAATTTGATGTCACGATGAGCACGTGAGAATTCCGTGTGAGTCGATGGAAAGTAAACTTGATAATTTTTCTTGATTGCGCTGAATAATAGTGAATAGATAGAATCGTGATACGGCAAGGTTCTACAATTTTTTTAATTAAATTTGGTAATAATTAGATCTAAGGCTTTTATTCAAGTCAAGGAAGCCAACTAAAAGACGTTAAGGTACCTAACTAACAAATTCAACCTGTTCTCTTAGAACTGATTCAAAGATTTTGAAAGCTCCATAAAATTCAAGTTAGCAACAGTGTCATAGACCGTCGAAGGGCTTGTTGAGTTGTTAGTGGCCAGCATCAAGTTTCATTTCGTTCACTTGCATTCCGGTTGAGCACACGCATAGGTACGTGCTGGAGGTCGCGTGCGCCGACCAATGGGAGCGCGCCGCGAAGGGGCACGGCAATGACGCACGACTTACGCAATACCACACAATATTTACACCAGATTGTACTAAACTTAATGTTATTTGAGGAAAACGCAAATTTTATGGCTTTGCCTGGAATTCTGATGATTCCCATGTAAATAATGTAGATAAGGTTACCAACGTAGTGTAATATTATAAGAATAATAATTTAGAGTATAAAATCTAGACAAATGGACACCGACAATGGACATGGGGGTTTGCTCTTGACTCTAGTCTAGGTCAACGGTAACAGCGACAAAGTCGACAATGAACAGGCTTCTTCTGGGTAAGCTCATACCAGCTTACCCAGAAGCAGCCTGTTCACTCTACCTTTGAAGAGATTAGGGTTGTTTCTAGGCAAGCATACCCAAAACCTGTGTACTAGGCAGTGGCGTGCCTCCGATGAAACGGGGGCAAAGCCCAACTATACGAACTAGGGTTAAAAAAAAAAACGGTCTATGTTCTGGCATTGGTTACTAACGTTTTTGTTTTCACATTATATAAATATGCCTAAATATGAAACTGCAAACAGTGGTGTCATTGCATATTTTACATCCCGTAAAAAAATAACAACTATTTTAACAAGTATGAAGTAAATTATATAAGAGCCATCTATTAACTTAATAATGTAACAACTGAATTCTGAGTCTATTAGTTTACTTCGATCGGTGCAGTCGCTATGGGTCAAATATTCAGATGACCGCTAGATGGCGCACAAACAAAAGATTGGTTTCTAACTACACATTGTTGAAAATATTTGTAATTACTCACAATCTAAACAGCCTTAACTCTTCATTCTTCTCTTCTTTACCACGGACAGATGACATACAACAAAGCACACAGAAGGCATGGTATTACTAGATAGATTTCGATTTTCAAGCATTCGTTGATAATTCGGAAAGCCGCTCTTGTCCTTGTGTATTTCTTAAATATGTGTGAATACGTTTCAAAGATGAAAAAGCGCGTTCCGCGGAACAACTTGTCGCGGGAATTGCTACAATTAAATGTGCTAACTTTAAAAGTTCCTGAAAAGCATCCTGAAGGGAATTTTCATGTAGGAAATCAATTAAATTAAAAATATTGAGATCCTTTAGTTCAGGTGATGAATACAAACTAATCGCGTTTAAATCTTTAAAGTTTACCTATCAAAATAGTTTGCTTAAATGCTGAATATCGAATCTTACATAGTTTTCCGTAAAACTCTAAACTATTTACCTTGCCCAGTAACGATTTCACACACTTCAATCCATCACATTTCCGAATTCATTTTAGTTTTAACAAACTTTAATCACTTCAAAACAAAGTTAATTCCGAGAACTAATCACAAGAAATAGAAAAAAGTAATATCACAACAAAGAGATGCACCAGTAATCGCTCAAAACAAATATGAACTAATTTTAAATCGTTTTACTTTCTATGGAAATTCGCGCTACGCGCAGGTCTTTGCGCTGCTTGCCCATTCATTCTTGGCGCGCAAACACACATTCACTCTCTCAAACTTACACTGACATACACGCACACATTCAAAGAAAAGCCCAGCTTTTAACTCCATACAAATTTCCAAAATAAATACCTAATAATCTTATCGGAACAGAGTCATTTTACTAGCAAAGACAAAGAGGTCCGACAAGCCAAATACAGAAGCCAGTGAGTGCGACTGAGAAAGTATGACTCGCACTAGGCTTGAACTCCTCTTTTGTATAGTGTTAGAGCGAGCCAGAGTCGCGCCGCTGCTCGCGCAGCTATCGGAGATAGGTATCAGAACATTTTGGCAACGTCGCGATAATAATGCGAGCGAATAGAGATAGTTCAGTGAGTGTGTAAATCAGGCAACCTCGCATCGTTTGGCGCGTGGCGCGCGGAATTTAATGTTATCATTATTTTGACACATTTTTTTGTTTTGTAAGGAATGTTTTTTTTTTTTTTAGTTGTGTGTTAGGCAAGCCGGGCTTTTCAGGTTGTATGACAGATCCGCCACTGGTACTAGGATAAAAGTAGGTTCTTAAGTTCCTCACAAAAATACCAAGCTCAATTACATCACAGATTCAAAGTCCAGTTCGTCTATGGATATCAAACTTAAATACGGAGAAAATGAAAACATAGTTTTATTTATAAGCTTGAATCAGAAACCCAAATATTAATAAGAATTTTTCCAAAAAAAAAAACATGCTTTCGTATGACCCTGAAGTCCTGTAAAACTAATTAGGCTGTAAAGAATCATCATCATCAGCCTATAATGTTCCTACTGCTAGAACACAGGCCTCCTCTAAATGAGTGGGAGCGGGCTTTAATCCACCACGCGGGCCCAGTGCGGGTTGGTTGATATCACATGTCTTCGAATTTTTAGTTTTAAGACATGCCGGTTTTGAGAGCAGCGGCGATGAAACAAATTACACAAAGTAATGCTCCTGCCTGGGTTTGAACCTACGACTTACTGCTCCTAAGTCGGGGCTGCCACCACAAGCTGTAAAGAATACTGCAATTGTATTTAATTCTATTCTAAAACTAAAAAATGATTTATTTTGCACTTATTTTTCTGAATAAAAATTTGTATTGTGTGTTTTATTCTATGACTAGCTGTCCCCAGGATGCGTTGCAATGTACTTTTCACCTACCCTATCTACATACCTACCATACCCTACCCTACCTACCTGCCCTACCCTATCAACCTACCTACCTACCTACCTACCTACCTACCTACCCTACCTACCCTACCTACCCTACCTACCCTACCTACCTACCCTACCTACCCTACCTACCCTACCTACCTACCCTACCTACCCTACCTACCCTACCTACCTACCCTACCTACCTACCCTACCTACCTACCCTACCTACCTACCCTACCTACCTACCCTACCTACCTACCCTACCTACCTACCCTACCCTACCTACCTACCTACCCTACCTACCTACCCTACCTACCTGCCTACCCTACCTTAGGTAGGTAGGTCTACCCTACCCTACTTTTCTCACCTTTGAAACCTTCCCTGGACTACGACAAACATTTCAAAACCAAAATCAGCTAAATCTGCCCAGCCGTTCTCGAGTTTTAGCGAGACAAACGAACAGCAATTGATTTTTATATTATAGATATACAGATAGATAGATAGAAGATAGATTGTAACATCTACCATTTTATAAAAAAAAAATTGTTTTTAATTCTGAATGATTTAATGTACTTTTACTTTATTTTTATGTTTAACCAATATTTTGTAACAGTGGTGTAAACTGTAAATATAAGTTGGTTACAAATTAATAACAAGGCAAATTCTATTTAACTCCCTTTAAAATCAAATATTATTTATTCATTTATGAAAACTTTATGCACAAGTATAAAAACACTGTACAAAGGCGGACTTAATGCCTTAGGCATTTTCTACCAGTCTACCTTAGGGTGATGCAGAGAGAAAACATAGTAGGTGCAGCATAACAAATGGTTAGAAAACATTTACAAATAAAATATAACGATACATACATAAATACATACATATAATATATACAATAAGTAAAGAGAGAGACAAACTAACAACAATTATGAGAATTAATAAAATTATGAGATGAATCTGCCAGCTTCTTAAGTAAGTACTTACGAGCTTTAACTTAAAATGTGAACCAACTGTTGGCCAACCTGATTTATTTGGTTATGAAAGGTTTCGGTATTTTTTTTTATTTCTTCACATATTATTCAATAACAACAATAACGATTTATTTTCTCCTACAAAGTACAATTACAATATGCAGATGTTACAAATATTGGAGCTACAAAGGTTTGTGGGAGTCAGGAATCCAAACTAGGATACCTTGTGCTATCTCACTGAGATTGGAATTATCACAATTGTAGATTGTAGTACAGAGCAGCGATGGCGCAGTGGTGGCAGGCCTGACTTACAAGCAGTAAGCCATGGGTTCGAACCCAGGCAGGCGCATTACTTTGAGTAATTTATTTCATCACCACTGCCCTCAAAAATGGTGAAGAAAAACTTTGTGAGGAAACTGGCATGTCCTAGAACTAAAAATTCGAAGACATGTGTCCCAGCAGTAGGAACATTATAGGCTGATGATGTAGATTGTAGTTACAGGTAGGACTATAGTACGAAAAGAATAAAATAAAAAGTAATAATCAAATAAAATTAAAATAATTCAATGTTCTTGTAAAGCAGTGATGGCTCATTGGTGGCAGCCTTACTTCTCATAATTATATTGTTGGTTCAAACACAAGCAGGCTTTGTAAATAAAAATGATACCTGAACTAGGTACTCTATATTTATTTCATTACCACTGCGTTTGATACAGTAAAGAAAAATATGGCGATGAAACCGGCTAGTTGTAGAAACAAATATCCTGACCCGGATCAATTACCAACACAACATTAGGCCTATGTGGGAGAAGCCAGGCTAACTTCTTGTCAGAGACAGGAAGCCTGTGTCCCGGCACTGGGTAAATACTTACAGGCTGAATATGCTTAAGCAAAAATATTATATATATTTATTTATTTATCATCTATGGAAGACTAACAGCTAACGAAACAGATTAAAAAATAGTATGTGAGACTGCCAGCCAATGACAAGTCTTCATTTATAAAAAACAGAATAAAAATGTGAAAGGAGTGTGAACAACACAGCGCTGCCACAATAAAGAAAAAATAAGCTGCGTTATAAGCTGCGTTTCCCTACAACTCGACTGATTTGAAGTGATGCTGCCGCCTAAGGTGGAGCACGCTTGCCTAGAAGAATCCAATTCACTCGCGATTTGAATAGACGCAGATTATAATGATCACGGAACAGGTTTGGCAGGGAATTCCACAGACTGGCAGTTCTAAGTGATTTTTTTTTCAATTAAAATTGATAATTTAGATACACATCATACTTATTCAGTTTTGTGAATACATTCATTGTTTTCATGTTAATTAACCTTCCCCCTATTCGCCCCACCACCAAATAGGTAGGCTTGATTAATCCAATCAGTAGCAATCCAAGACATAGGACATTGAATGTGAAGTTTTCCATATTAAAGTTTTCCATTTGAAAGATTAATAAAAACACCCTGATTCGTTTTGAGAGTGGAGAGATGCAGAATAGCATTTTGAATAGGTATTGCTTGGTCCCGATAGTAGGCGATCATTATAATAATTGTGTTTGTACGTCACAAATAATAAGTTTACGTTGTCTTAGAACGATCTTTTGACCGTAAGTCACAAACCACAACGTCCACAAGAATGTTCGATAGTGTGTGTGACAGGAGCCTAAAGCTATTTTTTTTTTTAACTCAAGCTTTTTCAGCAATGATTTTGAAAAAATCGGTTGTGATTTTTTTCTAATGTAGGAATTTGATAAGAATATTTTCATGTGAAGATGTTGACTGCAAATAATTTTAACTGTAGGTTCTACTTGAATAGATTATATGTGTTATATAAAATACAATATTAGATAAATTAATAGGATCACTGGCCACTTACATGTTTCAAGCAGCAGGGAGCAGCTCGAAAAACAAATCAAAATTCAAATTCGATCAGGGTTCGGCCTTCGGTCACAACATTTTGTAGATTGTTTTTTGATGAATAACACTAGTTATTAATTAAGTAATTGAAATGAAAAACTTTCGGTATATTAGACTTAAATTCTAACCACGAAACGAAACTAAACTATCCCGACTATCCATGACATTGACAAACAGCTGAGAACCGGACAGACGTGATGGCGCTGTTTATTTACAATGATGTCTTCTTTTTGTTGGGGCCGGATGAATTCCTAGGTATCCAGGTAATAACTCAGATTTATTTACAATCTACCAATTTAATACCGTCTTTAGTTTCTAGGTGTAGTTTATAAACGATACTGGATGGTACTTTTGGATGGAAACTAAGTATCAAAACTTTTCAATCATGTAAAATGAATACAAGTTGTAAATAAAATCCTAGGTTCTTTAAATTTTATAGATGAGATGCTTTTCAATTTAATATTCACATACAGATCGGTTAGTTATATTTTAAGTACGTTTGTTTGTTTTGGATTTGACTCTCAGAGAAGCGAGCAACTTTGCAGATAGCGCTTACTGCCATCTGTTAGAATGATTATGAACTATATGGAAAGATATGTGTGTCGTATTATCAGAAGGTGGCGCTAGTAGTAAATGAAAGTAAAGAAATTTTTATTTGATATTTATTATTCTTCATTTATCTTAGAAATACATAGTATTTTAATATTTTTTTTTTAGTTTTTTTTTCATTTGCTCTTTACAATCTATTCTACTGCAATAATAATACAAAATAAATAAATAAAGTCATTACATAAATAGAAATAGGTGCATAATAATAAATATTTTACATACATAATAATAAATACACAATACTACAATGAATTTCGAATACAAAAATATTATACTTCCAGAATTGATATGAACATATTAGAATATAATACAATATCACTTTAAATATTATTCGAAGTCCTAGGTCATGCCGTGTATTTTTTGTTTTAATTATAGACTAAATTTCTTAATAGGTGATAGGTGGAAGAGTTCTTATGCCTTGCACGATGTGGGTACTCTAAATTGTTCTACTTTAGGAACACCAGCAACCTGCGGGTTCTGTCCCTGTTGGATCTGGTTTCTATAAGTTCTGAACTGCTGGTCAGCCTTCGTCTGGCAGATAACCTGAGCAGCTTGGACCTTGTAGCCTTCTCCGTGGCAATGGGACTGGCAGGAGGGTAAAGCAGTGGTGGTTATGCAGATCTCGCGATGGTTCTCATAGTACTGCACTTGCTGCTGTAACTGGCACTGGCCTTGCTTCTTCACGTAACTCCTAGTCCTGTAAACGTTCTGAGATTCCCATTCCTGGTGCCTCTGCTGGATAGCTTTGTTCCATTCTTCATCGGAGCGGAGGATGGCGGTGTATTTTGGGGTTGCCTGGTACGCCTTTTGCTGGGCTTCCACCTTCAGACCTTGGGACTTAGGGTCGCTGTCTTCGGTATCAAGGGTGTAAGAGGCACCAAAGTGCTCAGGCAGATCAACTAGACCATAAGGAGTCTGGAAATCGTTGCGTGGCTCACCGCTGTTCTGTCCGCAGATACCCCTGGTGGTGGTACGGTAGTCTTGGGTGGTAAGCACCAGACGCTGTCCATCATACATGGCACGGAGACGTCCATCGCGGATGTTGAACATAAGAACACCCTCTTGGGTGAAGTATTGCAGAAGCGGAGTTTCAGCTACATCATCCCAGTAGATGGTCAGGTCACCTTCGGAGATCTTCTTGCTGTTAGTCTTGACCTGCACGTTAGCCTTGTTGGACTGCATGGGCAGAATTTCGATTTCCAGGTCCTTGCCGGTTTCGGTTCTGTAACAAAATAGAAACATTTTTAAGTATATTGAGTTATAACTACATTGAAATATTCATACTAGGCATAAATACTTACCCTTCTGCTTAGCCCTTTAGGAAAATACAGGCGTGTTGTTATGTTAAGTTAAAACCATTTAGCTAGATAGCTACGAGAGATTTGGTTATAAAACCAAGTCTGTTATCTAGGTTTTCAGATGAAAAATAGTACAATCAACACTCACTTGTAAGAGATGTAGATCTCCTGCTGCTGCTGGCTGGGTCTCCTGGCGAGGATGACCAGCTCGTCCCACTTGCCACGGGCCATGTTGGTTTCCTCCTGCATCACCACATGCCAGGAGCGGGAAAGTTCATAGTCATAGGTGCGGTTGCTGAAGGTCTTCACTTTGCTGCCGTCGATGGTACAGAAAGCTGTAGGTACAAGGATATAATTAATAAGCAGGCAAACAAGCCATTTTAATGTTATGCTAAATTGTGTTGTTGAAATATTGTAAGGAAGAAATAGATTTTAGTTCATAATTTAATGAACATACATTTTATACTTTAACTGTACTTACGCTGGAACTGGTAGTTCGTCTCGTAGTTAACGATGCGCTCAATCGGGCTGAAGGGCGAGTACACAGACACCAGGTAGGGCGTGAACTTGGGGATCTGCACGTTGTCGATGCGAACCACACCAGAAGGTGAGGTCATCTCGAAACGAAGGGTGTTGTCGACGTAGGAAGTCTCAACCTCCAGCTGCAGTTTGCCGTCAGCAACCCTCTTCATTGGGTTCACTTCAGTGTTCCAGCTCAGTTGCTTCAGGATGTTGTATGCTTGAGAAGTCCAGTTCATGTACACGGGGCTCATATTTTTGTAGGTCACTGAGGCCTTGAAGCTGTCAGGGGCATGGGCCTTGATCATCATCTTGTGGGCAGTAGCTTGGTACATGTTGCCGTTGGCAATCTGCTGCTGCACCAACTTAGCCAAAGGATGGTTCTTCAGCTGTTCGGTGAACCTCTTGGTGCGTTCAGTGTTACCCTGGACGTGAATGTTTCCATTCTGACCGTACTTGATGTCGGCTTCGTAAGTCATCTTCATGTCCTTCTTCAAAGCTTCCAAGAAGTTCAGAGGCGAAATTTCGGGCTTGGTTACCTTGACCACAGCGTTGATCTGTTCGTTACCCAGCTTGGCCGAGTTTCTTCCGGCGAATAGAATAGCTTGGATTTTCTGGTCGACAGGGCTGTTGGCAATAGCAGCGGTTAACACGTACTCCTGTTTCAAGGATCCCTCGAATGAGGCGCTAACGTCAATCACTTGGGCTCTGGCGCTGTTGATTCCGGATGAAACACGCTTGACCATCTCCTCACGACGGACTCCGCTATTGGGCGTAACGTCGTTTCTGTTGTCAGCATGTCCGAGTTCACCGCTTTGTTTCTGGTTGAAGAATTGGTCTGTAAAAATATTTAAAAAATCAGTAACCAAAAAAACATACTTATATAAATAACAGACTATTTACACTTTTAGATTAATACGTACCGTAGGCAGCAGTTAAAGTGACAACCTTGTTCTGCGACTGCTTTCCAAGGTATCTCAAGTTGTAGTGGGTCAAAGCGATGTCTCTGACAGCCAATAAGTCACCCATGTTGTACAGGGCCTGGAACAGATTGCCGGCGTTCCTGAAGTCAGCAGAGTAGGAGTATCCTTGAAGTTGGAAAGTGGTTCCAATTTGCTGGCCGAATTTTACATCAGTGGATTGTACTTTCCTGACCCGTTCTACTATCTTGGTAGTAGGATCCTGAGAGTAGGGCACTAAAGTATCCTTATTCTGGTAAGCAGTGTACGGCCATACGCTGTAGTGAGCGATGGTGTAGTCTTGGTCAGGGCGCAGTGGTTCCACCTTCATTTTGGCTACTCCAGATTGCATCTGAATGTTTAGCTTGACGGGTACGTTCACTTGGTACTTCTTGACGACTCCAGCAATAGCAAGCTGGTTGCTAAGGGTGTCCATGAAACCAACGTTTCCATCAATGTTTCTGGCAGCGGTAAGTAGGAGTTCCTTATCCATGAACGCTGACACTTCTTTGTGGTTCTTGAAGTCACGGTTGATTTTGCCCTTAGCTTTGCTTTGAACGTGAATAACGACAGGCTCTTTGTATTTGTAGATGAACGGCATACCAGAGGCGATGGGGAACATGACAGACACCTGGTTTGAGTTGAATACTTTAGTGTAGTGCTTCTCAACACCTTGCTCGACTTCCTTCATGTAATCCATGATGTCTTGTACCAGTCTAGTCAGGTCATTCTCGTCGAAACTGTAGAACCTCTCCTGGTTGGAGATTGCGTAGAAGAAAGAACCCATGAGTGGTCCCTGGGGCTGGCGCTTGATGTTAAGCATTTCGGAAATCCTTTGGGCGGTGTACTTGTGGGTGGCATCAGACTTCAGGGGTTCATACATCATTGCTTTGATTAAATCAACGATTTCCTGTGCATCGGAGAATGAAGCACCAATCTGTAAACGAAAATAGTTTAGTAAACACTAGTTAATATAAGAATAATAGTAAAATAACAGTCATTTTCTTAGTCTAACATCATTAAGGATATCGGTAACAAGTTTTATTTTGACAAAATTAGATAACAGTGGTCCCCAAACCAGGCTGCGCCTGTATCTTGGGGGCCGGAGTTGCGATAATTTTAAATTAAAAACATATGTTAGCAGTTGTACTTATTGGAAATTTTGGTAAATACAAAACATTTTGATAGATTGGATTACCGTATTTAACAGAAAAGTATAAGACAAAAAAAAACGAAAAGAATTCAAATATTAAGGAATAATGAATAATATAAAAGTAAAAAATTAAAAAACAAACGGAACAATTGAAATATATTAAGGAGCGTATGGTTTATTAACTTACCGAGTTTTCAAGAGCCCATCCACTGATTTTGTTGCTCCACGAATATTTCTGGTACTTAGGCATACCATTGCTGTCGCCACCTATGTAAGATGCTACTTTGAAATATTCCTGTTCGTCGTCATTTACATAGCCGTCCTCGAAGTATTTGTTAGAGTAGCGCATACCAAAGTTAATAGGCTTTACGATATCCTTAACAGCTTGAGCTGTCCTTGACCTGAAAATTGGTTAAAAACATCAATATTTCTGTTTTGCTGTTCTAGCTTTGTCTTTAGGTGGTATTTATAAAATATGAATTACTTACAGGTGCCAGAAACGAGGATCCTTCAAGCTGGCAGCAGTAAGAATGCCATTCCTGAGAGCAGCACGAACCTGGACGCTGGGGTCATCGTTGGTCATCTGGGCCATGACTTGCATCATCTCGGCAGTTGGGTGAGCCATGAATATGTTTAAGATAGCAGCCACTCTCACTTCGTAGGGCTCAGCAGTGTTTCTCAAGATGCTGTAGAGAACAGCACGCGTATATTTATTCTTCTGGTCCACGAGAGAACGAAGCTGCACAACCATTTGAACGCGTAAGTGTGTAGACACTTGAGTACGACCCTCCAGGTAGGGAGAAAATACTTGTAAGATCTCAGGGTGTCCTAAATTACCGATGGCCTTAATGTATACCTGGGCCCTGCTCCATTCTTTAGCCTCAATAGCCTGTTTCAGCAGCTCAGATAGACGAGGAAGGATACTCTCCAGCACAAATTTGTCGTGTTTGCGGGCGAGACGGCCATACATGTGAGACGGGTAGTAGTAGTGAGCGGTTTCGTTGTTTACTTGACCCATGCGAATGAATTGCGTTGCAGCAATTAAAGCACTTGTGTTAAGACGTTCCTGCTGTTGCACCTCAGGGCTCATAGCGAGCTCGAAGAACTTAATCATAATTTCCTTGGTTGGGTAACGAAGTGTTCTAGCCAGAGTAGACATCACCTGAGCTGCTTCCTCGCCTTGGAGTTTCTTGCTGTGAATCCAAATCTTAATTTGCAAAAAGGCCGGTGGCGTGCCAGCTTGTACGACAGCGTCACGGAAGATCATCCACATATCAGCTTTGACGTTGTTGTTTGAATTCCTGCCGACTTCAATGCCGCGGCTGGTTTGGGCGAGCTGATCACTGCTCATGGAAGCAATAATGCGAACAAGAATGTTAAACTTGGAAAGGAAGTCAGCTTTAGGCATGTTGTTGGGATTCTGCAGTTGCTGAGCGATATCTTGGAGCAGTTTCTGGGCGTTCATGGTGTTCTGTTTCTTATCGCCACGTGGTTGGGCACTCATGTACAAAGCAGCATAGGCGGGTTCATTCATCCTGGGAACGTCATCGTTGATGTAAGCCGATGAAGAGTCACTGGAACTTGAGGACCTCCAGTCTTTGCTGAACATTGTCTCTTGTTGATGGGCTGAACGGCGCACTCTGCTTTCCAGTTGTTCCATCTGCACGTTTATGTGCTCATGGGATTCAGAAGACTCATGTGACTCAGAAGACTCGTAGTGGATAGCCATTTGTTTGGTGCTTAAAGCGTACAAAAGGGTCATGATTTGACGGTTTCCCTCAGGTTTTTGCCATTCGACAGCACTGTCTTGTTCAACTGACACTAAGTTCAAGCGTACGTAGCTGTGAACCTGCGCTTTCTGCTTGCCGTATAAATGGGGGTGCACGTTCACCGAGCTAGTTGTTTCAGCCTTGTAGATGGGACCCTGCTTACCGGCAAGGATGCGAGAGACGGCAGAGTGAGAGATAAACTGTTTTTCTTCATTGCTGTGAGCGGTTCCTGTCCATTCAGCGCCTTCAGGTACTCCGAAGTGGTAAGCAACGCGGTGGTGGCAATGTCCGTAGTTCTTGCTCTTGGTGATTTCCATGGGGTCCTCTTCTGAAGTGAACAGCGGCAGCTCTCTACGCCATTCAGAGGCCACAGGGGAGACGGTGTACAAAGTTTCGCAGTCACCAGTGACGTCAGCCTCCATCTTTTTGAAGAGACCCTGCTGGCGTTCCCTATCGTAGCTATCTTCGTGGTTATGCACATGGTGGTAAGCAGATAAGTCCACTTGAAGTGTGCTGATCAGACCCTTCAACAAGTTCTCGTGTGAAAGCAAGAACGTGGAAGGCAGACTCAGTCCGAGAACGCGACCACCTTCAACGGAGATTTCGAAAGGTTTATCCAGGTTCTGTACGGTTTCGTACTTGAGGTCCGAAGGTATGGCCATGTTGTTAGGCAGCTGCTGGTGGAACTGAGCATGTTGCGGGTTTTCTAACTTAGCCTGGAGGAGGCCTGGGGCCTTGACACGGATGATGAACTGGGCCTTGAATGCGTTGCCGGAGCTAGCGCCCTCGTGCAGACGGGCCAGAGTGTGCGTGTTGACATCATAGCGGTATAGTTTGCCAGTTTGCCACGGCCATTGGTTATCAAACTGCTGTTCGCTCAGTCTCCCTGAGGAGACGACGGCTGCAAGAAACAATATAATAAGGATATGACATTGATTTTGTTTATTGCAAACGCTGCATCAACATAGGCTTTAATAACATTTTTAGATGAGGATTTATTTTTATTTTAGTTTAGGTAGAGACAAAAAATCAAAAGTGCATCTTTTCAACCCGAATGATAGTATGCAAAAATGTTATTGAGTCCAATTTTCGAAATAGTAATAAATGGTTGGGAAGAGGTGAATATAACTGCATAATTCTTAAGACACAACTTAAACTTAATTAATCGTTGAAAATTTTCACTTTACCACTCTTATAATTTACTGTGAATAGATAAACTTTAAAAACTCACCGATAAACGCCGCCAATACTAACAACTTCATATCTTAGTCCTGAGGAGTGCCGGTACTAGATGGTTTCAGGAGAAGTGTACTTCTGATGTTTCGCCCAGATCCCAGACATTATATACTAGACTCAAATACACGTGGAAGAGGTTCAAGACCGACCCCTGAACCTTTAGATCGATAGTTACAATGTTGGTCTATTTGTTGAAAATCGATTAATTACTATATTAATATTATTTTGCTTATCTGCTTAGATGCTAGACTAGGCCTTGTAACTTGGCCTGGTTCCGGCTGTGAAAAGATGTCAAGTTCAAACTAGTTGACTAAGTTTTAACAATTCAAAAAGTGTCTAACAAACCAATACTATCTGTATTGGATTGTTAGAAAGCTAAGGATATTTCGCTTGCTTTAAGGATATTTTGCATGGTTATAACAGGTTATCTAGCACAAGCTAGCTACCTAGCTAGCTTGATACCTACCGTACCTACCTACCTACCTACCGTGATACCTACCTAGGTATTACGGTCTAAAGCATTATGGAGGAAATTCTTACTCCATTGCTTCAAATACACGATAAATCCGTCTACTTAACAAACCAATTTTTTTTTGTTAAATTGTTAATTGAAAAAAAATACCATAGAATGAGTGTTATGCGGTTGCCCCACAGAGGGCCTCAACATAGTTTAAATAAATAAATAAAAATAAAAAAAAAATAAAAAAAAAAATTCAGACCAAGTAAGTCCATATTTAAAAACATAATAATTTTAGAAAACTACACATATTTTAAGAACTTATTTTAAGTATATGAAAGACGCACGATGAGTGGTCATCCAATGCCACATTATTGGACTGTCCATCCTGTCGGCCACAATAGCCACCAGCCTGTTAGAGCTACCGCGCACTCGATAAAGTAGTTTAGCGATAACGATAATTATAGAAAGAATAAAAAGAGATGAAAGAGTAATGGATGGAGGGGTAGATGAAGACCAAGAAAACAACGGATATTTGTGAGTGATGATATGAAAGAATAAGGAGTAATGTGGCTGTTGAGAATGGAATAAAAAAAAGGGTTGCGCCTACCCCAAGTAACATGGGCAAAGGGCAGCAAGAGCATAATGGCAAATTGTTACTGATAAGCTTAATAAGTCTAATTTTTTGCAAGAAGCTGTAGACATACGAAACAGTTAGCGATTGCTGTCAGTGCCCATTGAATTGGAAATTATTTTAAGCTTTCTATAATTCTTCCTCGTCTGCGAAAGACACCAAACCGGGCTTCTAACAGTTCTACAAATTGTTAAATGTATGTGTCTATTTTACATACATTACACCTCTTTTACAGAAAGGAAAACTACTGAAACGGTAGCCGGACACAAATGGCTGCAGTATCGTGCTCTAAGATTAGATCTACATCTTCGGAAATTCAAGTAAGTTCACGTAAATTAAATTATCGAGGTACCTCTTCATTGTAAACAACAAATTTAAAAAGGCCTTTTTTTACGGATGGGAAATCATCTAATGACCCTTCCCGCTCTGGTTGGAGCGGAAGGGAGTGTCAGACTTGAATTGACTAAAACCCATCCATTATTTTTCCTTAAACTAAAGGCAAACTCTTTGATATGAAAATATTTTTCTGTTTTACCTATTTCAAATCAAAGTTCTCCGGCGTTCGAGTTTTATCAAGCTCGCTTCGCTCGCTCTTACAGCCTACAAGGGCCTCATTATTCTCAAGTGCCTATGGGCCTCCAATGGGTTAAAGACGACCCTGACTAGGACATCCAAGTTACAGAATGCATGTGAAGGAATGAAACGTGTTACACAAGCGCCTTTGACTGCATTTTAATTTAAAAAGTATTACAATTTGTGACTACGCAGTTCTACTAGGTACGCAAGATGGCGTGCAAATAGTCATGCATTCGACTCTTCGGTGTGACCAGCCTTCGCTCAATTTCCATGAGTAGAATAACCTCCATAAACTTATGTAATAAAAGTAATACAACAACAAAACAACAAAATATTATTTAGAAGCTCAATAAAATAACAAGAGTGAATGCGTGGCACTCGAACGCATGCGTGTAGTAAGTATTACGAAGTTTCACTTCTTCCGCGCGGAGGGACTCCACGAACAATTTTTTTTTGTTTTTGGTCTCGAGTATAACATAAACTAAGGCTGTCCCACATTTGGCGTGCGCGATCCTCGGGCGTGCGAGTAGCGCGAGCGCCGCGCGCGCTTTGCGCACGCGCTACGTGAGCGTCGGGTGTTGCCGCCGTGTGACGTGTATGCAGCGTGCGCGCGGCGCGCTCGCGACGTTCGTGTCGCGTTCTTACCCCTTCGCCCGCTATCCCCGCCGCCCGCTGCTGTTTCGGTCAGTCGTATGGTGGACAGTGTTATTACATGTCTTATTTCTTTTTAGTAGCAAAGCTAACAGTAGTGTTTCCTCGTCTGAGTCCATTTTGTTAGTAATTGTAGAACAGTAATGCAACGACACGTGTGCTGACACGGCACTGGCCAAATTGTGACTGACTTGTCTGAAGGGGGTTAAACGCCAAGGGGAGCGCCGCGCGCGCGCCGCCCGCACGCCTCACACACGTCACACGGCGGCAACACCCAACGCCTACGCAGCGCGCTCGCGGCGCTCGCGCTTTTCGCACGCCCGAGGATCGCGCACGCCAAATGTGGGGTCAGCCTTACTCCTTTTTCCCAAGGGGGCAGACATAAACTATAGAATGGTACCAGCTACGATCCTTACAAGCTCCTCGCACGATCTTACATCATCGGGTATAACAAACATACATAAAATAAATTTTTCATATAAATACTAAAAGGTTAAATGGTAAGTAAACGGGAAAGTTTATTAAGAAAATGAAGTTAGTCTGTGAGACAATGTTGCTAGTTTACGTCAGATGGCTAATGAACTGAAACACGGGTAGTACTGACTGAAGCCATCCGATCATTTTTATATACATGAAAATATGTTGGTCCTTATGTAATATTTCTCAATTGGTGTTTCCGACTAGACGATGCTCTACTTGCTGGAGTGTCCGAAATGTATCCATACATCTGCACTTTATCTTAAACTAGCTGTACCCAGCATGCGTTGCAATGCACTTTTTACTACCCACCTACCCTATCAGACCTACCTACCCTATCCTACCTACCCTACCCTACGCTACCTACCTACCCTACCCTACCTACCTACCCTACCCTACCTACCTACCTACCCTACCCTACCTACCTACCCTACCCTACCTACCTACCCTACCCTACCTACCTACCCTACCTACCTACTCTACCCTACCCTACCCTACCCTTACTACCTACCTACCCTACCCTACCTACCTACCCTACCCTACCTACCTACCCTACCCTACCCTACCTACCTACCTACCCTACCCTACCTACCTACCCTACCCTACCTACCTACCCTACCCTACCTACCTACCTACCCTACCCTACCTACCTACCCTACCCTACCTACCTACCCTACCCTACCTACCTACCCTACCCTACCTACCTACCCTACCTAACCTACCCTACCTACCTACCCTACCCTAACTACCTACCCTACCCTACCTACCTACCCTACCCTACCCTACCCTACCGTATCCTATGTCCTTCTCCTGGCTCTAAACTACCTCCCTGCCAATTTTCAGCTAAATCGGTTCAGCCGTTCTTGAGTTATAAGTGAAGTAACTAACACGACTTTCTTTTATATATATAGATATACTTCGCTGTTTTAACTGCTTGCGTTTGGCCCCATCTCGCCTGATGTTAAGCGACGATGCGGCCTAGGGCGCAGCACGCTTACCTAAAAGAATCCGATTCCCTCGAACTTGGAAGAGATCCAGTTAAAATGCACTGAAACATATCTCAAGCTTAAAAAATATAGTATCTAATCAAGATCACCATTATTATTTTGCCTAAAGACGTATATTAATGTGGGTGAGCCTCAAGCATCCAGTCATGTGCCTGCACTCTGTTTGTCATACTTTTTGCATTTGGTGCCAAAACTTTTTAAGTATGGTTTTTCTGTGACGGACGGAAAAAATGAGGGATCTCCCGCAAACTTCCAGTACCTTTAAAAATATAGACTAACATTATAATCGCCTGTAACCAAAGGTTTAGGCAGAGATATACCCAAGAATAACCATATTACGGTACGCGCTACGCTTTTACCGAAAAATAGCACTCGTATTAAAAGACCGTCCATAACGTAGCAGTTGCATATTTTTTTTTTTTTAAAAACGTTGCTCCACACTTGGATTTTCTCCTGTATCGTGGGTGCGTTTACAAACATTTAAATTCACATACACAAACAGCCAGACCCAGGAACAACTATCTGTAGGCCATACAAATATTTGTTCCGTGCGGGGATCGAACCCGCGACACGCAGCGCAGCAGTCGATCGCTGAACCACTGCGCTAACCGTGTCGTCAATAAATAGCTATTATGACGATACAAATTCTGGTTTTCTAGCCCTTTTTAATAAACTCTCCAACTGAGGATGAAAATGGCAGGCAGTTACATAGAATTACACATGTGAATGTTATTTCAAAGTGTCCACGCGTATTTGCGAAGCCTATCACAAACGCATGGAGAGCGTCATTTTTGTAACATTGTAGTAATCTATACCATCGTCAATTGTACACGTGTTAGTGGTCTTCTGTTCTAAGGCTTCATTCGGGCTGTTACACATGTTTTAGAATCGACTTGATCAGAAGTAGTTACAGTTTAATTTCCTACGAAATATATGGGAAAAGTTATTTGCGATTTCTGACTTCTTTATTGCTCAAATCTCATTTGGACCCATAATGTTTGAACCTCTTATGATACAGGATTGAATGGCATCAACAATTTTCGTTTTTATGCACATTACCATTGCCTTTTCCTTGCTGACTGTAGGTACACTTTTGTCAAAATCTGTGAATGCAATTCGAAATTTGTCTTGAAAAGCGCGTTAAGCCGTTGGTTCCGGCTGTTATTTGTAGATCAGTGACAGTTTATTACAGGTAGTCAGCGGCCCAAAACTCTTGACAACTCGGCTTACCAAGGGGCTTATCGTATTACCTAGTATTAACTGGATTGTGGAGCTCAGATAGGCTGTAGCTCCATGTAAAATACTGGAACTCAGCTGCATATCTGCTCTGCTGATAAGACTGGAAGCTGACTCCAATAAAGTTGGGAATACGCTAGGCAGATGATGAATTGTTTCAAGTCGGCTTTCTTGCTCAATAAATACTGCCGAACATTGTGAAGCAACCCTTATTTTGTATTTGCCATTTTGTTGATTGCTGGTCGTTGCACATGTGGTGATAAAGTCCAGTTTGTCAGCATTTTAGAAGTCGTTGCCTCTAACACGCGTAAATGCCACGATGTTATTGAGTAACTTGTGTGGTGCTTGATTTGGACCCTCAGTTGCTGTTATATCTTACGCGGGACTAATCGCGGCTAGTGATCTATTGTGTTAACCAAAGTATAACAAATTAGGAAAAGTGATTTATTATAAATTTTTTGCAAACAAATAAACGACTACCAAAAAAACCACTAAAAAGTAGAAAATAATTTTACTTCCGGAATTCGGTGACTTTTGTTTGTTTCATGGTCTTCTTTGTCACCGACTTCCGAAAGTAAAGTTATTTTCCAATTTTTAGTTTTTTTTTTTGGAATCCGGTTATTTTTTTGGAAAAAAGGAAGTCAGTTAAACCGTCATGATAAAAAAAAAACCTTAAAATTAGTACCTATTGTAATGTTCCAAACAGTTTTGGTGTTTGTAGAAGGTGATCATAAACAAGTTCATCACAGCCAGTATTTCTTCGAATCCAATTCAGTCCTTATCCTAAAATGCCTTTCTTTTTAATACAACCTAATTCTCTTTCGTAACTCTTCCCCTACTTTCATAGCCATGTTCATTCTACATCACGAAACTGTCTTTATTCCTCCGCAATGCATGCCCATACGACATGCAACTGTCACATGTGGTCAACTCAACTTCTTAGTCATTGGTACCGACTTTCAGACTTGCTCTTAGATAGGTACTCATTTCGAATGCCATCCATTCGCATGACACAACTGGCTATCGCAGCATTCTCATCTCAGCAGCAAGCAAACGACTTTATTTAGATATTTGGCAATTTTAGGCAATGAACAACTTTCAAAGCGTTTAGTATTTTCTACAATGACGACGTTCCACAAGTTGAAAAGTTAAATTTTTGGTAGGTAAATTCCATACTTTTAAGACATTTTTATAATCGTTATGACAGATAGAGTGTCATCTTATATTGGCCCTTATCGTCATCATCATCAGCCTACAAGGTGTTGTTTTGCATCCTCGTCAAATTCAAGGAGGTTACTATGCTAATGATTCTCGTTCCAAATCAATAATAAAATGGGTATGTAATTTTTTTTTCTTCTTATTTGCGGAAATCGGTAGGTGTGAACCACCCGTGTTTTAAACGCGGGCCGTCTGATTCTCACCCTATAAACGCGCCTCCACACATATAAATAATTTAAAACGTTTATTCGATAATTTCTTATTTCCTAAACCATGTTTAGGGGGTTATTCTGAAATACTGACAAACATAAACAACCAAAAAATAAGGGTTTATTAATAATTAACTAGGTACCGTAATTTAACCGTAATTTTTTAATTGATTATTTATGTCTTGTGTACCAACAACAACCTCCTGAATGTTGACGAGAATGCAAAACAACACCTTGTATAATGTTCCCACCGCTGGGACACAGGCCCCCACTCTATGGGCTGTAATCCACTACGCAGGCCCAGTGCCGGTTGGTAGATGTTGTCACATGTCTTCGAATTTTTAGCCCTAGGACATGCCCGTTTCTTAACGATGTTTTCCTCCAACGTTTTTGAGAGCAGCGGTGATGAAATAAATTATCCAAAGTAATGCGCCTGTCTGGGTTCGAACCCACGGCTTACTGCTCATAAGTCAGGGCTGCCACCACTGGGCCACCGCTGCTTTCTCTGTTGGCCCTTATATTTAACCTAAATGTTTGATCGGTTTTAACCTCTAAAGAGTAAGGGTCAGTTCACACCGAGACGCGACGCGACGCGACGATACTTGAAGAAGCCAGTGATTTCGCGCTTCGTCGCTCTACGCCGCGAGGCGTCGCGCGGCGCAGCGCTGCATGGCGCAACGTATTCTTAATTCTCACAGCGAAATGTGTATCTTTTCGTGTAGAAAATAAAGTTATATTTTGAATCAATCTTTAAAAGTGTCCGCGCAGCATCGCGTCGTGTCGCGTCTCGGTGTGAACTGACCCTAAGAGTACGGAAGTAGCAAACTAGCAGTATGTTCCATTTAGCCATTACTATTAGTTGCCGCCATTTTGTATAACCTGTTAGATGCTCTCCTTTGTAACTTATTATGACAATTTTACACATTTTCCAGTTAATGTTTTCCTTCAGAAATTTCTCAGTAGTAGCCACAGAGACTGGATTTGCGCCCTGTTGATGGCAATAGACTCGCCCCCTATTACATGTCGACTTAAATATAACTGGATAAATGTGGATGTACTACTAGTTACACCTCTGTAAAACCCTTCAGGGATTACAGGCGTGATGTTATGTTATGTCCAGTTGATGTGGCGGTGTAGGTGAAAATTTTGAATTTTTCAAGAGTTCTTCTTCAAGGTAATGAAGCCATAATATAAAGGGTGTAAAACACCTCTTAACGAAGCCGAAAGGCACTGGTTCTCCCTGTCATTGCGATCATTTTTTTGTTCTACACCATACCTGGGAACCTTCTAGTTACGGAGATATTAGGGGTCAAAGTTCCAACTTTTTGACAAGTTTTTTTATAAATACAAGTTTTTAATGTAAGATTTTTACTTTAAACACCTCCACGACCCCCGTACTATTCAGTCTGTCCATCAGCACAATTTTTGGAGTGCGTTACATTGAGTTCTACCACAAATCATGATTTTACACCCCCCAAAAAAACGTCGTTTCCCAGCAATAATTTTTGCGTAAAGTTACTTAGTGTCATGTACAGAATACTTGGTTGACGGCTTCGTGATGAGGTGATTTACACTGTGTATATTACTCCTACAGGGACACAATTCTCAAATCATGATAACGTTCTATTATTTTGTTGTCTTATTATATATTACTAAGTAAGAGAGATAACTGGACATTCAAAACAAATCATTACACTGTATGTGGACGATTGTGGTTAAATACTAGT
The DNA here is from genome assembly GCA_963082945.1 of Cerastis leucographa. Taxonomy (NCBI): domain Eukaryota; kingdom Metazoa; phylum Arthropoda; class Insecta; order Lepidoptera; family Noctuidae; genus Cerastis; species Cerastis leucographa. Next base: position 12,127,006 of record OY720372.1, on the reverse strand, counting down.
CAGGGATCAAGTCTTTGTCATATAGGTCAGCTGAGGTAATAAAGTAAAAAGTTTTCCTCTCTCTCTTAGCCAGTTTGTTTTTAGTTAATGTTACTTAACTAAAAACAAACTGGCTAAGCGCGAGTCGGCCTCGCTCGCGCACAAAAGGTTCCGTAGACCCAAACAATATAATATACAAGTTTTACGACTTCAGAAGCAAATATCTCATAAACCGTCTTGAGAAAAAAGAATCATATAAAAATAATAATAATAATCGTTTATTAACAGATCAAAATAAACCTTGATAACATTTTTCAAGACCTATCTAGTATCTATAGACCACCACATAGATTTTTATCCACGTGGATTTTTTTTCAACTCTTAGTTACATGTATGGAGGGCCACCGCATTTTTTTATTTTCATAACTTCATCATATTTGCGCAGCGGTTCACAAAACGACTGTTATTTCAAATGTATCGTGCCAATAGGCTCGGAGTAAAATGCCCGTGACATATGGACGGACAGACAGACAGGGACATTATAGTAGTAGTAGGGAGTATTTTTTTTTGTCCCATATTTAGAGTTCCGTTGCCAAATGTCAAAACATTTGGTAACAGAACTCTAAAAATGGGTAGGTAAAAAGGATGGAACTGGGAAAGCTAAAATTGTATTTGATAGATATTTACGCTAGGATTGAAAAGCGTGTGTCAGTCCCGTTATAAGTCTTTGCAGAAGTTCGAAACGGTTTAGAAGAACTTGCCTGGACGCACCGATCATTCAGCAAGGTATAGGATAATTAAAAATCAGTGAGTAACATGAAGAGTAGCGTATTTATTACTGATTTTGTTAAATTCCAATAAGTTATATTACAAGACAATATTTGATTTTTACAGATTTATAACAATGTTATGTAACCTAATTCTATATGGCACAGTTATCTTATTTATAATTTTTTAATAAATACTATAGTTTTGATCGTTGTTCAAAATTCTTGCCATAATTGTCTTGGGAGTTCACATCATTTTGTGAAAATAGGTACTTTGACTCAATAACTTACTGTCCTTTTAAAGACTCATTCTCGGACTTGCTCCACTCATCATAAGAGCGGAGGATGTTGGTGTACTTGGTGACAGGCTGGTACGCCTTCAGTTTAGCTTCCTTCTTCAGCTCCACGGTCTTAGCGTCACTGTATTCACCGTCCAATGAGAAGGACGCTCCGTAAAGCTCTGGGAGGTCTACCAGACCATATGGAGTCAGGTAGTCGTCGCGGGTCTGAGATGAACTCTGTCCGCAGATACCTCTGGTAGTGCTGCGGTGATCAGCCGTGAAGATGACCAATCTCTGGCTGTCGTAAACTACGCGAAGGGCCTCGTTGTTAATAAGGAAGACTTGAACGCCTTCAGCCAGGGTATAGTACTCCAAAAGAGCGGAATCGGCGTCCCAGTAAATCGTGTTGTCACCCTCGGACACCTTTTTGGCGTTACTCTTAACCTCAACAGCTGTTGGCTTGATTTGGATTTCGACGTATTTACCGGTTTCGGTTCTACAAGTATTAATACAAAATGATTAATGAAAATTAATTACTGAGATCGTTTCAACTTCATCATGAAACTTTTTCTGACTTGCTCTTTGAATATCCAAACTAATATTCAAAGAGCAAGTCAGAAAAAGTCTGCACCTCCTCTTAATCCTATAATATTGTTTTATTTATAACATATTTCCGTGGTATAAATATGGTTATTGCTAAAATTACTCACTTGTAGGAAATGTAGACTTCCTCCTGATTGTCGCTGGGCCTCCTTGCGAGAATGGCCAGATCGGTCCACTTGCCCTCGTCGTTGGACTCGTCCACCATCACGGCGTGCCAGGAGCTGGTGAGACTGTAATCGTAGCTGCGACCGCTGAACGTCCAGATCTTGCTGCTATCTACAGCGCAGTAAGCTGTTGACGGCAATATACAGGGAATATTGTAAAATGTGTTCTTACATCAACCAATATATAAACAATGAAATAAATAATAACACTCACGCATGTGTTGGTAGCCAGTGAACCAGTTGTAAGAACGCTCCCAGTTAGTAATAGGTGCGTAGATAGCCATGGCATAGGGGTAGTAAGAACGACCCTCAGCATTTTTGATATTCAATACTCCATATTTGGAGCTAAATTTGTAGTTGATAAAGTTGTCGTAGTAGAAAGCATGAGCCTCAACATCAAATTTTCCATCTTCGACTATGGTTGGAAGGCCTTCTTGTTCTTCCCAAGTAGTGAAGTGATTATATAGATTTTTAATGTTGTAGAACGTGTCTAAGTAGGTAAGGTTGAAGTATTTGTAGGTGAACGTAGCCTTGAAGAAGTCAGGGGCATGCGCCTTGATGATCATCTTGTAGCATTCCTTCTGGTAGAAATTGTTCTGACTGGTTTCTTGTAAGCATTGCTTCGCCAAGGGGTCGTTTTTCAGCTGTTCAGTGTATTGCTCGCTACGTTCGCCAAAACCTTTGAAATGAATGTTTTCAGAGTTTCCAAACTTGAAATCAGCCTCGTACAATACCTTGATTTCGTTCTTAAGAGCCTCCTCAAAGTTCAGTGGAGCAATCTTAGGTTTAGTCAACTTGAATACGGCGTTAATTTGATCACTTCCTTTGGCAAACACGGCAGCTTGAACTTTGTTGTCTACTACACTGCTCGCTAAAGCGGCGGTGAACACAAACTCAGTCTTTTGCTGTCCATCGAATACGGCGCTAATATCAACCACGCGAACTTTAGCTGACTCAATGCCTGATGCAACACGTTTCACCAAATCTTTGCGGCGAACATCACTGTTGGCTGAGACATCACTGGTAACGGTAGCTGGGCCCAATTCACCACTCTCCTTTTGGTTGATCAGTGTATCTGTATTAAGAATTTTAAACAAATATTATTAACAAAATTGTTTCAAGTAAGTTATTTTATGAGTTTTAAATTTATGTGAGATAATTATGTTATAAACGCGATTGAAAATTGAGAAATGAACAAGGAAAAGCCATTATCAAGTCAAAATCAAAGAGTGGAATACTCATAATCATAACAAACGGTTTTTTTAAATTGCCAAGGTAACACAGAGAATAAAAAAGATTTATAAACTTAAAAACTTACCATAGACGAAAGAGGTGGTAAGCTCCTTGTTTTTGGTTTCTTTGGCTACATATTTCAAGTCAAATTTGGTGCAGGCAATGTCTTTCTGGTATAATATGTTGCGGATGTTCGTCACAATATCAGCACCAAATACATTTGTCTTGTAGTCAGAAGAGTATGAGTGTCCCTTCAGATACAGGCCAACACCAGCAAATTCACCTAAGTTGATATCAGTAGACAAAACTGGGGTAGAGCGTTTGACGAGATTAGTAGCTGGATCTTCAGCAACGGTCAACGAGGAATGCATCTTCTGCACAGTGGTGTAAGGCCACACACTCAAGTGAATAAGGTTAGCGTCTTTTTCAGGAAGCGCAAAAGTAAGTTTGAGGTCTTTAGCCTTCGCTTTCGTGTTAATCTTAGCGGGAATGTGGATTTGAAGCTTGTTAATAATGCCACTGCTAACGTAGTTTCCATTTAGAGTGTCCCAGAATCCCACACTACCATCCAAGTTTCTCGCATAAGTGAAATCAATTTGAGTATTAAATGATCCTACCCCTTCCACACCGATTCTTGTGCTAGATTTTGCTTCAACAATGAAAACGATAGGCTCTGTGTAAGCAAACACGAAAGGTATACCAGCAGCCAGAGGGAATGTGACTATCACTTGTTTGTCAATCACCAACTTGGTGAACTGCTTCTCAACACCAGAGAACAAGCCTCTGAAGCTTACAGCGATTTCCGAAATAAAATCTTTAAGTTCCCTTTCGCTGAAAGTGAACAGTCTCTGTTGATTCAAATTTTCAATTAAGAAGTGTCCTTCAAGAGGGCTGCGTGGTTGACGTTTGATGTTTAGTTCGTCAGCGATCTTCTTAGCTGAGAATTTGAAGTCGGCATCTGATTCGGCGGAGCGTTCGTAAACAGTCTGCTTGAGGAAGTCGAACAAATGTTGGACATCGGAGACGGATACTGTGAACTGGAAATTAAAAAATACGTTTTATGGATTTTTTCAGCATTGCGTTAATATGCTAGTCATAAAAAAAAAGTTTGAAAGGAATTCTTAAAAAAAATATGAGTAATTGTAGACTATTGATATGTTTGGATAAGTATAAAAACAAATAGTTACCCAGTCTTCCTCGGTATACCCAGTGCCTCTTAATCTCAAAGCTTGTCTCTGGTATTTGGGTAGGTAACTGTTTTCACTGCCGATATACGACATTTCCCTAAAGTGGGCGAGGTCGTCACTGCTAGTGAACTCATCAATAATGCTGTCGGCCGAGTAGCGGTAGCCGAATTTTTCTTTGGAAACGATGTTTGAAACAGACTGGGCAGTCTTAGCACTAAAATAAAGAAGATATTAACAATTTAATTGCGATTGCAAAAAATATAATTGTTCTAAAAAATAACATGACCTAAGATGACTTTTTTGATTTTTCATTTAAATTATAAGTGGTCAAACTAAAGATAATTATCTTATATATAAAATTCTCGTGTCACAGTGTTCGTTTCCCGTACTCCTCCGAAACGGCTTGACCGATTCTCATGAAATTTTGTGAGCATATCGGGTAGGTCTGAGAATCGGCCACCATATATTTTTCATAACCAAAAAAAAAAAAACCCGGCGAACGAAGTCGCGGGCAGTAGCTAGTAAATTAATAAAAGAACTTACAGCTCTGCGAAACGTGAGTCCTTCAGGTTGGCGGCGAAACTAATTGTGGTAGCCAGAACAGCACGTACTTGGGTGCTGGGATCATCATTTGTCATGTGCGCCAATATTTGCATCATCTCAGCGGTAGGGAAAGCCAAGAAAATGTTTAGGGCAGCAGCTACCCTCACTTCGTAAGGCTCAGCGGTGTTCCTCAAGATGCTGAAGAGTACAGCACGGACTTCTTCGTTCTTCAGGTTAGCCAAAGTCTTGAGACTAATCACTATTTGGGTGCGGAGGTACTTGGTAACGGCGATGCGACCATCTAAGTAAGGAGCAAACACCTTCAGGATTTCTGGATGGGCTAAGTTGCCAAGGGTTCTTATGAAAACCTGAGATTTGCTGCTGTCGCCCTCTTCGACGGCTTTCTTCAATTTTTGGGAGAGACGTGGAATGACTTTTTCAAGCACGATTAATTCCTGTTTGCCAGAGCGGATGAATTTGGTGGCAGCCAATAACGCAGAAGAATTAAGGAACCTTTGTTCCACAACTTCGGGGCTGAAAGCGAGTTCAAAAAATTCATTCGTTACTTTCTTAGTATGGAAGCTAAGACTGCCGGCTACAGAAGCGATAACTTCAGCGGCTTCTTCGCCTTGAATTTTCTTTGTCAAAATCCATGCCTTGATTTCTTCAAATGCTGCAATGCTGCCTGCTTGGGCAACAGCATCACGATAGATTATCCACATCTTACTTTTAGAGGCATTATTTGAGTCCTTATCAACCTCAATGCTGCTTGTCATTTGAGTCAGTTGGTCCGCATCCATGAACATGATGAAACGAACAAGGAGGTTGAATTTAGAGAGGAAATCGCCCTTCAGCAGTTTACTGGGGTCCTGCAGTAAAGGAGTAATTTCTTGGAGTAGTTTTTGAGCATTGACAACGTTTTCTGGGTTAACTTGGAAGAATGATGCTTCGTTATTTGCGAACAGAAGCGAATCGCTCTCACGAAGTAAACCAGTTACTGATTTATCCCATTCACTGTTGCCTATCGGTTTGACTTCAGTCAGGGTGAAACTGACGTAACTGTTAACCTGAGCTTTTTGTTTTCCAAACAGAAGAGGATTTACAAAGACAGAGCTCAACGTAACCGATTTGTAAATTGTTCCTTGCTTACCAGCAAGAATGCGTGATTCAGAAGTGTGCTTGATAAACTGTTTCTCATCGTTTTCGTAAGCAATTCCCTTCCAGACAGCGCCCTCTGGTACCCCAAAGGAAAAACCGAGGCGATTTTTGCAAGAGCCGTAATTCTTGCTCTTTGTGATTTCGATGGGGTCTTCAGCAAACGCGGGTAGTTCACTACGCACTTGGGCGGCAACTGGCGAAACGGAATATAAAGTTTCACAGTCACCGGTGACATCAGCTTCCGTCTTCTTAAAGAGACCTTGGAAGGATTCCTTGTCAAAGCTGTTTGGGAAGTTGCGGACGTGGCCATGTGAAGATAGATCTACTTGGAGAGCACTGACCAGACCCTTCAGTAAGTTCTCGTTTGCGACCGAAACGGAAGTGGGTAATTTAAGAGAGAGAACACGGCCTCCGTCGACAGTGATCTCAAAAGCATCGCTGAGTCCCTGAACTGGTTTTAATTTTATATTAGAAGGAGCATCATTAGTGTTGATCGGACTTTGAAATTGCTCGTACAAGGGGTTTTCAAGTTTAGCTAAAAGTTGGCCTGGTTTCTGGACGCGGATGACGAATTGGGTCTTAAAGCCGATGCCATTGCCGTTGCTTTCGAATTGGGTATACGTATAAGAGTACACGTCATAGACGTATTCTTTTCCCACTTGCCAGGGCCATTTCGGGTTTTCGGCGAGCGGACTCGACGAGACGGCGGCTGAAAGATAACGTAAAACTCGGTTAATTTTTGAAAAGTTGGCCACGGTAAGTTTTTAAGATTTGAGAATAAAATATTAAAATGAGCTGTTGTCCTAATACTCCGAAACTGTTGGCACCACACAGTTGAAATTTGGAAAGCAGTTGTCTTCTATGAGCCACACAAAACGCTACACTAAATTGATGTGACATTACGAGTTTTTAAAAAAGGGGTAGCCTTCAATACATGTAAACCTGAAGGTTGGAAAAAAATCTACGTATATGAAACTTAATAATGGAATCGAGGGTGTCAACTTGTTTCGCAGACAAAAATTTCACAGAATTTCGTTTCCCAGAAAATGTTTCACATAATATTTGGTCCTTGTTCCAAAGGGATGGAGTAATATAAGTTTAAAAGTCACTTTATGTTGTGCCACAAAAGTTAGTGACAGAAACGAATGGATGCAAAACCGACTCCACGTAGTTTTGTCTGCCCTACCCGAACAATGTAATTTAAGCCCGCGTAGGCCCGAAGGGGCCAGGAGGCCCGCGAGCTGAGGAGCCATCTGCGACGATAAACCCGCGTGGGACCGCCGGAGCCCCGCAGCGCCGGAGCCGTGACAGAAACCATGCCTGTTGCATGTTGCATGCTCGCTTGCATGTTGCATGCTTGCTTGCACGCTGCATGTTGCATCCTTGCTTGCATGCAACAGGCATGGACACTATTAGTGTGAATAACAAATTTATTTTCCTGCTATTCAAGAATTTACCCGCATTATTTTTATGAACGCGGTGTTTTAATTTTGTAGGAGGGTATGCATTTTTTATCATATGTTAAACAATATGTGGATAAAGAATATCAAAATTTGATTAGTTATTCTATGATATGAATATTCTAACATTAAACTTTATTTGACACAAAAACGATGATTTAAATTTCTTCAAAGTAGGTATATGATTTATATTATTTATGCGTATTGATTCTATGAAATGATAATATGAGAAACAATTATGTGAAACGAAATTCGATGAAATAATTGGTTATGAAACAACGCACAACCGAAATCGAATAATAAAAATGTTTTATTTTTTATTAAGTAAATGGTTGATGAGATATACTTTTTTATAGCCGTAAAAATTGTGCGTGTGTCCCCTTTAATTTATTAAACAAGAAGAAGAAAGTTGTGAAAAACCAGCATTCAACAAGCCTCCAGTAATTGGCGACTCTGTCAATTCCAGGACTAAACCTATACTTAAGATTTGTTGTACTCATAGAAGCTCTTGATGAACTTATATTAATTGAATATGTAAGTTGGTTTGACTAAAACTTCGTTAAAAACTGTATTTTAACATAAACTAAAAAAAAAACAAAGTTTTGCTGTTGAGTGCAAATCAACCTATGAATGAGCGTTAAAAATAGGGTTCCGTATTGTTTGGTGCTACGAAACCCTTTCCGCGGTAGTCGGATTCGCACTAAGCCCGTTTTGTTTTTTTTCGTTGCATTCCTATCACAATCAAACATTTCTTTCTTTGTCCTCTAAATCCCTCTCCATCATTTAACATCTACATTCATCTTTATTTTAGAAACAAACATTTGATAAAAAAAAAAAACAAGTAAGTGACTTACCGATAAACGCCGTCAATATCAGCAATTTCATAGTCCCTATTCCTTTCGTGGTGGTGTTCAGTGTAGCACGGTCGAGCACACTACTGATACCAGATACTGCTGTGCGACAGATTTTATACTGCTGCCCTTATGTTAAGTTTTAGGCTGTTTTAGACACTACTGACCCCTAACCTCACAAATTTTGATAACGTTCTATCGAATTTGAAAAGATTGTCGAACTCAGGGCTGGTCTTTTGTTTACCTATAAGTATTATCTTAACAGTTGGGAAAGTTCCATCAATAAGTTATCCACTGTTTGATAAATCGCCGATTCTACAAATTTCTTGGTTAAGACAAATAAGACCTTTAGGCCCGTTAAGCACTAGCGGATAGCCGCCTAGGCGGTTCGTTTGAGCGGCCAGCCGCCTAACGCGGTTGCCATAGCGGCTGACCGGTTACCGTTAAGCGGTTGGACCGCTTGAAGGCGTGATGCGTCCATTAACGATATGGATACCGTTGAGCTTGTGTTATCTATTTTTACTACCGAAAACAACGAAAGAAAAATAATAAAAAAAGATACTGGATTCATCCTTAACTAGAAACACGCAACGAATTATGGCCAGTTCGCAAGTTGTTTTCAAGAACTGAAGAAGCACGAAGATAAATTTTTCGGCTATGTCAGAATGAGTGTTTCGTGATTTGAAGAATTACTCAAAATTTTATATAACACCATCAAAGGACAAGATACTAAATTTCGTGATTGCATCCATCTTTTCATTTCCTCTGTTGTCATCTCCTCTAAGCTTTTCCAAAAATATCTACTAATTATTCCCATTGTTTCCGTTTTAACGCTCTATTCTTAAATACTGCTCCTTCACAATTCCAAATAGCTTCTCGTTGTTGAACTTCAACAATGAATTTCTCTGTGTCGAAGTCCATGGCTGCGCAACTCAAACGTACAAACACATCGGCGATGCATCGGCGGCTCGCCACAAACTGAACCACCAGTGCGTATAAACAAGATGGCGGCCAGCCGCGAAGCGGGCCGCAGCTCTCCATTCAACCGCCGCAGTTGAAATTTTGTGGCGGTTAAGTGCGTACAATCACAAGCGGTTGCATATTAAACTGGAAAAGCGGCTAGCCGCGCGGTTAGCCGCTTCCGCGGTCAACCGCAAGTGCGTAAGGTCGCTTAATTTTTTTTTATGTAAAAGTTAACAAGTATTTAATTTGACTCCTAAGAGACAGATGGATAACAATATTATTGTTTTCCATACTTATAGATAATATATATAATAGTATAGTTCATGAAGGACAAGTTTTCAAAATGTCAAGTTCCTATCTCTAATCCTATAACTATAGTTTCCTGTAGAACTTCAAACAAACCGTTGGATGGGGTCTTAAAAATATTTAGTCTGTATTTCATGCCTGTTTGAGACTCGCGCAGACCAGCCAGCACCCACCCTAATTATGTAAAACAGCTTCCCATCTCATTTTCATGCAAATATATATTGCTCCAAATGTCATGCTGCGCCGACCCCAAATAAATTGGGATAAGGGCAAAAGAATGAAGATAATAATGATATTGCTTCCAATGTTAAAAAATTCCTTAGCCATAACATTAAAACGCAGTAAAAATTTTATTTTCAAAATGTGGATAGCATTGGCAATTGCGGAATGCACTCGTGCACTTCGCAATTACGCATTTCGCAGAGAAGCATGGCACGAGAAGTATAAGACAGCTGACTATAAGTTTCTACCACAGCAGAAAAAGTTGCCAAGATGATGTTCTTATACCATCAATTGATATAACTAATTGGTAATATTCAGAGATTAGATCAGTAGCTTTAGTTCAAACTGTCGTTTCAAAAAACACCTACGTTTTATTTGAGTCATGAGAGTAGCAGCCCTAGATTGCTTCGCAATTTTTTTTTAAAATTTCGTAACAATTGTGTGTAAGTATACTTAGGTACACGCTTATCTTTATTTTTATTTTCGTTGTTTTTAAAAAGATCTTTGTACTTATAATTGCTTTTTTCAAAATTATGATAAGATATTGGTCACGGATCTAACTTCTAATCGTTGTTTTTTTTCCAATTAATACTGCTAGCCTAACCAAATCAGTACCTATTGAACATATTTTTTAACTAAGACCCAAACACAAAAAACTTTCTAGTTTAGAAAATTATATTTTTGAGTGTGTATTTTTTTTAAATACAATTTACAAACTACAAATAGATCTTATATAATAATATAATATGAACAAGTATCAAATGCCCAACTTGCTCCAATCAGCATCAGAGCGAAGGATGTTGGTATACTTGGTAAAAGGCTGGTACACTTTCAGTTTGGCTTCCTTCTTCAGCTCCACGGTCTTAGCGTCGCTGTATTCACTATCCTGTGACTCCAATGAGAAGGATGCACTGTAATGCTCAGGAAGGTCAAGCAGGCTGTAAGGAGTAAGGTAGTCGTCATTGATCTGAGTTGTGCTCTGGCCACAGAGACCTATTGTAGCGCTGCGATGTTCATTGGTAAAGATAACAAGCCTGTGAGTGTCAAACATGAAACGAATAGCTCCGTTGTTGATGCTGTAGAGTTCCGTATCAGGAGCGATCGTGTAGTACTGCAAGAGAGGCGCTTTCGAAACGTCATCGAAGTATGTAGCAAAGCCATTTTCGGAAACTTGCGTGATGTTAGTAATCACTTTGATTGTTTTCGCCGTGAGCACCATCTCAAAGGATTTTCCCGTTCGAGAACTAAAAAGAAACAAATTAAAATCACTATGGTTATTTTAACACAAAATAATATCACGCGTACTAGATTCCACGGCTAAGACGAGGTGTAGGTATGTGTACTAATTTCGCCATCTATGCTTAAATCTCATTAGGATACATAGGTCATAACCCATGATATTTAAAACAAAATTTAAGCTTATACCACAAGATCTGCTAAATATTAGGAAAATATTGTGGATTTTATTTCAACGAAAAACTCACTAGTATGAAACGTAGTCTTCCGCCTGATGGTCGCTGGGTCTTCTCATGAGGAACACAAGATCGTTGCCGTAGGGCTCGGCCTTGTCAACCATTACTACGTGCCATGGGCTGGTTAGGCTGTAACCATAACTGCGGCCGCTGAACGTCGAGATCTTGTTGTCATCCGCAGCACACAAAGCTATAAGGAAGTAGTCAGGCGCCTGGGCTTTGATAATCATCTGATAGAAGTTGTACTTGTTAGTTTCTTGCAGGCACTGCTTTCCCAAAGGATTGTGGCGCAACTTTTTAGTATTTATGTCTCGCTGCGCTCCCCAAACCCTAGGAAATGGACGTTGGCAGTGTCTCCAAATTTGAAGCCGGCTTTGTACGATACCATGACTTCATGCTTAAGAGCTTCTTTGAAGTTTAAAGACACTGTAAAAGGTTTTGTAATCTTGAATACAGCATTAATTTGTTCATCGTCTTTGAAGAACAAAGCAGCTTGAGACATGAGATCTACGAAACTGTTGGCAAAAGCCAACTATTTGAACTTTAGGGGATTGCATAGGCATGCTGACAATTTCTTCGCGGCGAGCTTTTGGAGTGACATCATTCATGACCGCTGCGGGTCCTGTTTCATCAATGACTTCTTCTAATTCGTCTTCCAGTTTGTAAACTGTTTCTTTAAGCAACAATCATCTGTTTTAAAGTAGTGTTAAGACAAAAACCTACGGCTGCTATGTATATCTATGTTATTAATAACTTACCGTAAAATAAACTGTAGGTGACTTCTTTGTTTTGTGATCCTTTAGCAAGATACTTCAAGTTGAACTCTGTTAGCGCAACATCCTTCTAGTACAGCAAGTTACGAACGTTCGTCAAGAGATCAGCACAAAATAAACTGAATTGCTACTGGTAGTCAGAGGAGTATATGTATCCTTGGAATTCGATCACTGTTCCCGTTTGCTGACCAAAGTTGAAGCCACAACTTTAGCTGGGCGCTTGATTAACTTGGTCAATGGGTCCTCTAAAGCGGTCAACAAGGGGTACAGTCTTTTGTAGAGTAGTGTAGGGCCACAAACTTATGTGGATGAAGTTGCATTTTGCTCGGGAAATTCAATGTTTAATTTATATTCACCAGTTTTCAATGGCCCGTTATGTTTGGCAGGAATGTAAAATTGTATTGTGTGCACCTGTATGCATATGAGGATTCTCTATCTTAGCCACAAGGCGGCCTGGATCTAAAACCAGGATGATGAATTGAGTTTCGAAGGCATTGCCGTTGCTGTTGCTTTCAAATTTGGACCAAGTGTAAGTCTACGTTAGAAAGGTATTCTTTGCCAACTTGCCACGGCCAGTTCTTGCTCTCGGTGAGCGGGTTCGACGCGACGGCGGCTGAAAGAGGTTTTTAGAGTATTACATTATATTGGTTAAATAATACACCGTCTAAAATTCTGACGTAACTATAAGAATATTTTGGCAATAAAAAATGTTCACTACTTTATATCAATGAAAAAATCAGAGAAAATATCAGTGGATGTTTACTTTTTACAACCATATTATTGGTGGTTTGATCGAAAAACACGAACCAGCTGTACAAGCTCATTGCCGAAATCGTAGGGACATTTAGTACATATTTTTATGGTACTTTAAACAGCGATTTTAGTTAAAACTTAAGGTGTGTATTATTTACCACTATACAGATGCTATACATACAAGGTGGAAGGAACACAGACGCCCAGACTGTATTCTCGTATAATAGGGGTGCGGACTGGGTAGAGAAAACGACATTCTATTTTGTCCGTCAGACAGGTAATACAAAAATATAAGACACGTATTTTTTGTTTTATCAACATATCAAAAAAATAACTTAGTTAAAACTCATTAAAGTTGGAGAGTGGGGGCTCACTACGTCACAAGTAGGTATAAAACTTACCTACATGTGACGTCATGCGCCATTTCAACTCAATATATCTCCGTAATTTTATGACCACGTGAAAAAACAAAAAATACGTGTCCAATACTTTTCAATAAACTAACCGACGGACAAACAAAAAAAAAAACCGGCCAAGTGCGAGTCGGACTCGCGCACGAAGGGTTCCGTACCAATATTTATAAAAACCGCCATAGATGATCTGCAAATGAGACTCGTTTTTAGTTCAACTGACGCTTACCGCCATCTATCGACATTTCTATGGAGTTGTTCGAAATTTTCGAGTCAAATACAATTGATCGACTATTACTCGTAAACTTGTAAAGCCCACTTAAGTCTGATAGTTTTCCTTTAAACTTCGTTATATAGGTACTACTGCCGTGACATTTGAATTTCTAACTACAACCGTTTATTTGGTAGAGGGGGGCACACTTGACTCTAACGAAAATTGGTACTTTAAAGCTTGATAAGTCACGAACGGTTTACTTAATCAAAAAACGGTCTTCCCAAACCCCTAATATTTTTCAAAGACCTATTCAACAATATCCCACACTTTGGGAAGGACGAAAAAAAAATTATCATTTTACTTTACACGTAGGGGAGGTACCCTAAATAATTGTTTTTTTTTTTTAAGTTTATTTTACCACTTTTTCAGCGTCATTAACGTGTATACTCATGCCAAATTACAACTTTCTAGTACCAACAGTTTTTGAGCTAAACCGCGGACAGACAAACGGACATACCGAAACTATAAGGGTTCCTTGTTGACTACGGAACCCTAAAAAATGTAATCATCCCCTATTCAGTACATGATTCAGAACGGGCATAGTCTTTGTCTGGGGCGGCTCAGTATCATGTAACTACTGAATATGTACGGTATCCCTTCCAACCCGTATTGAAAATTAAACAATGTTATTGTACCTTGTAAATACCCTAGCAATCACATAAAAATAAAATAGTTTCCCCAAACATTTTAGAATTGCACTTTTGAAGAATGAAGACCCTTTTTTTTTAAGGATGGGAAATCATCAAATGACCTCTCCCGCTCCGCTCCCGCTCTGAGCGGAGCGGGAGAGAGTGTCAGACTTGACTGACCCATCCATGTTCCTTCTTAGCCCTTTGTGTTCCAGGGCCACGGTATCTCTTTCGAACAACCCGCAGCCCTGGCAGGCATCGGCCCTCTCGGACCCCTTCCGATTTGCTGACATCTCCTTGAGGCGCGCGTGGAACACAAACGCACCGTCGGCACGGCCTGTCGTCATAAGACGGACGGACGGTGAGCTAGCCCATTACTCACCGTCCACAGGCCCGCAAAAAATGAAGACCCTTTGAGCTTAATTTTTTTTTCACCCTCCTGCAATCTAAATGACTTTCTTAAGATTCTGTACCAAAAGGGTGCCACCGGCACCTTAAAATTACTAAGACTCCGCTGTCTGTCCGTGTAGGTAAAGGCAGTATCCTTCGAACGGAGTAAGTAGACACATGAAATATTCCACACGACTATGCCTGCTATAATACAAATTAATAAGAAAAATATAATAAAATTAAAAATTTAAAGTTGAAAAGAAGTCGTCCCCCACGTGTTTTTTGCGGAACCTTTCGTGTTGCATTGGCTGATTTTTTCTTTAAGACACTTTCCATTAAATCCAAAAAAAAAGGTAATCTCACCGATTATCGCCGTCAGCACTAACAGTTTCATAGTTCCAGATTCGCGCAGGGGTCGTATTCAGTGTTGCTAGGTAGGGGGCGCACACTGATCTTACGAATGGCAGTGCATCGGTTTATATACTTATTTTACGCACAAATTTTTGACCTTTAAACTTAACGATAACTGGAGTATGCCTGAATGACTTAAAACCTAGGCTATCTCCGAATGTTACATAAATAAAGGAAGATAAAACTGTGTAAATACGTACCGATTTAGTGCAAGCCCAAATATGGATATTTTGGCTTCAGAACATTCAAGCAATCATTTTCGCTAGTTTTGGAAACACACAAATAAGCTGAGTAGTAGGCATGGCCTTCCTGTGTCTGTCAATGGTGAGAGCGATCCCGTAGGCATTACTGACCTCTTTAAGGAACATTTTAGCATATAGTCACCACTCACTGTCAATGTTGTTGACCATGGCTACCTTGGAAAAAGATTCACTGCCAAAGACTTTAAACGTGTTATTAACAATATGTCAAGAAGCAAGTCTCCGGGTCACGATGGTCTCAGCATCGAGCACCTCAAGTTCGCGGGCCCTCATTTACCGAGAACGTTAGCAATGTTTTGTAACTTTTGTTTGAGTCATGCGTATTTACCTTGCCATATGACTAAAACTATTGTAGTGCTTATTATTAAAAACTAGCTGTCCCGCGCAACTTCGTCTACGTCACATTTTCCCCGTTATCGCAACATTATTCATTGCTGCTCCGCTCCTATTGGTCGTAGCGTGATGATATATAGCCTATGTCCTTCCTCAGGTTGAAATCTATCTTCTTGCCAAATTTCATAAAGATCCGATCAGCCGTTTAGTCGTGAAAAGGTAACAAACAAACTTACTTTCGCATTTATAATATTAGATAAGGTAAAACGGGTGATATCGCTGATCTAAAGAATCCTCATTTGGCAACAGTGATTGCGAAAGTGCTTGACAGCCTGCTTAACAGACAATAACTTTGTTCAGCTGCACGACTGACGACGGTCAGTTTGGATTTCGATCCGGACTATCTACTAAGAGTGCCATCTTGTGTCTACAGGTGGGCTGTGAGGTACTACTCGGATAGAATTGAAAACTCAGATTATTATCGCTGTCCACCCCCTGCTAGTCCACCCCGGGTGGACAGTGTCACGACAATTTAACAACAATGGGGAACACAAAAGGGTCAAAATATTAGTATCAAATACACCTATAATCGGAGCGTAGAACGTGTACATTACATTAGTTTTTATTTTACTTCAATACATGCAGTATTTCCGAAGTTATAACGACGAGAAGTTTAAGTCCTTTTTTGAATTTCTGCGATTACGCGCGCTCATACTAATACGTCACACCCTCGTTCAGCCCGCGACCGCGACATGACGCTGCGTCCAGCCAGTCCGGTGCGTTGACCCTACTAAATTAGGCGCGTCTCGTTTAATTTTGTTTCGATCGTCTTCTTTTTCTTATAAAGTACTTATAGTTTGCTTGTATTTCAAAGTAATAATATAATACGGCTGTTTAAAGTAATAATAAATACGGCTGTCATACACTTTTTCCTCATTTTTGGGTCCTCATCCTCAGGCACATAAAATAAGAGTTTATCAGGTGTTTTAACTGTTAAATTGAAGCACCGAGGCACAATACAGTACTTTTTAGGGTTCCGTAGCCGAATGGCAAAAAACGGAACCCTTATAGATTCGTCATGTCTGTCTGTATGTCTGTCCGTCCGTATGTCACAGCTACTTTATTCCGAAACTATTAGGAGTACACAGCTGACACTTGGTAGGTAGATGTATTCTGTGAACGCCTAACGATTTTTGTACAAAAATAAAAAAAATATATAGATTAAGGATATCCCCCCTCCCCACACGGAACTGAAACTAAAAAAAAAAAACCATCAAACCCATACAGGGTGCAGGGTGTCTATAGATAGGTCTTTCAAAATGACATTGAGGTGCCTAAAACCATTTTTTTTCAAAGTCAATCGTTTGAAAGATAGACATTTCCAAAGTGGTAAAACGTGTGTCCCCCCCCCTCCCCTCTAATTTCTAAGGTAAGAGGAAAAAACCTGAAAAAAAATTGGGATGTAGAACGTAAAAAAACTGTCAATGAAAATTGGTTTGAATAAGATTTGATATTTAGTTTTTGAGATATGGGACTTTTTCACCAAACTGCAACAGTAACTTTGTCTTTCATTAAGTTACTATGAAAAACAAATTTAGTTTTGCGGTTGAGTGGAAGTTTACTAATGAATGACCGTTCAAAATATTATATTATTTGGGGCTATGGAACCCTGTGTGCGGGTAAGACTCGCACTAGGCCCGTTTTTTATTTGCATTTTTACCACAGAGAACTTTATAATTTTGATTTTTACTGCACATGCGAACGAGAGCGCGATTGTCGAATGACCGAGGGTGTGACGTCATCGCATAGTGAGCGCCCGCCCGCGTTTTTAAAAACGTTCGGTTGGAAATACGCACTTTGATCGTAAATATCTCAGCCATTTTTTAAGATATGAAAAAAGTAGAAAACACAGTTTTTCTCGTAATTTTTTGTAGATTTATTTGGCATGTAAAGTAAAAAACGTTTGTCAGACCCATTCTCTCTGTCCCCGGGGTAGTAACCTCTCCAAAGCTTTTGATCTGGCCGCATACTAGCTGGAGTTCCTCCAGAGTTAATAAACACTTATCAATGCTGGTATGGAGGCCCATAGAAGCACCATGGAGGGAAAAAGCCCCGGCCGGGCGTACCCGATTGATCTCAATCGAGTACGCCCGGCCGGGGCGTTTTCAGAGCCTTTTAGGTTGGAGTGTAGGGTGAGGCAGGGTGGCACTGGTTAAGTCCGACTTAGTTCAGTTCTGGACTAAGAATACCAGTGATAGACAGAATATTATAAAAAGTATGTTAGCATATGAGATGTCGATTATCAGTGCTGCACTGATGTTTTGGTGATAGGAGATTAAATGAAAGTGGGCATAATATCATCATGTGACTAGATTTTTCCGAAAAATTGTAACCGGATGCGGCTGAATAACAGTATTTTACATGGAGCGACTGCTTATCTGACCTCCACAACCCAGTTAGTACTGGGTAATACAATACCCCTTGGGCCAATGCACACCAAAATGGGCACCATCAGCGATTTAATCAATTTACGTGTTGATCGTCATCCATCATCATTTCCACCTTCTGCCATAGGTACCTACTACCTGATTCAGGGCGTCCGACATCAAGGTGTTTCACGCCATTACGGTAGGTATCGTCAACCAAACGAATTTTCGGACGGCCCTGGCTTTTTTGACCTATTCTTGGCCACGCTAAGCCAACTCGAGGTCAAAGTGGTAGTACCCCTGATGTGCGGCCTAATGTACTGGCTTTTACGCAAATCCGTTAAAGATTAGAACAGCCGTTTATATTTCACGTGGTTTTTATCTCCTATCCTAAAATGTCACTTTTGGGATCAACTTCCTAAAAGCAATAACAACAGCTTAATAAGTGAGTAACACATTTGTAACTAGTCTTACTTGATAAACATACGTTTCTATATGGCGGAAACTTGCTTCAGGCATTTTAATTTAATGAGAAAACAAGTTAATTTGTCATTTTCAAGTGTGTCATCCAACGATGTTAAATTAATAAAATATTGAATGCTTACAGTATACAGGAATGTTCATAATTTTATACAAAATACATTTTTTTTAACAATATTAAAATGTCCACTGCCTTGTTGGTTTAGTAGGGGCAAGAGGCAAGGGTTCTGCTGCGATGATTGTGGAGAATGCATTTGTGTCCCCGCACTCTAGCCAGAAGTGACGAGGAGGACCACCTTGTGGCTTTAGTCAGTAGGAGCTGGACACCAATTTCTAGGCCAGCCTCGGCCTCGGCGACGTCCATCCTCAGGCACCCATTTTATAAGCATAACTGCGGTTTAGTTGTACTCTGGCTACCCTGCAGAGATTTCAGGCGTGATGTTATTTTATAAAAATATATCAGTTTTAACTAAGCAACAGCTGTTACACCGATAACAGCTGACATTTAATTATATAAAACTAAGATAATAATTTGTTTAATGTTTGTCTGCCTATTTTTCGTCGCTTTGTTTAGAAACTGAGCTAATCAAGCATGTTGTAGATAAATAAAATGTTTAGTTTTTGTTCGTGTTCCACGTGTGTCAAAGGATAGGTACAGAAGAGTACAGAGTTGATACCAAGATTATACAATACAATACAATCCTTTATTTCAGGCAACTAGGCCCATAGAACACAATACATATAATTATAAGATACATATACAAGGTGTTGTTTTGCATCCTCGTCAAATTTCAGGAGGTGGTCACAAAAGACATAAATAATCAATTAAAATGAAGGTACCTAGTTAATTATTAATAAACGCTGATTTTTTGGGTTGTTTAAGTTTGTCAATATTTCAGAATAACCCCCATAACGTAGTTTAGGGAATAAGAAATTTTCGAATAAATGTTTGAGATTGTTTGTATGTGTGTAAGCGAGGTTATAGGGCTAGAACCAGACGCGCCGCGTTTATAACACGGGTGGTTTTCACTTACCGATTTCCGTAAATAAGAAAAAAAAATAAAAATTACCTACCCATTTTATTATTGATTCGGGACGAGAATCATTAGCATAGTTACCTCCTCGAATTTGACGAGGATGCAAAACAACACCTTGTATTATAGTGAAGCTACTACGTGGCGTGGCTCATAACCCGGGAGTGCTGCGGCACCTAGAGCTTTGCGTGCCAGACCGGTATGTGTGGAGGCGGCGACGCCCGCCCCTGCTGGCTGCGCCTGCAACCAGAACCAACCTACTGGCGAGAACTCCTCTCACTAGAGCCATACGGGTGGTGAATGAGGTTCACGAGAGGGTTGATGTATTGTGGTGCAATTTGAGTGAATTTGCAATAGTTACATTAGATTAAGAATAAAGTATATTATTTATAGGATGTAGATGTAGGATTTAGTTAGTAACGCCAATCTATCGCATTGGATCGCAGATCTGTAATGATAGTTTTAGGTAAGATTTGTATAAATAAATAAGCATAAACACTATCTATAAACTAATACATACCTACTATATAAAAACTAACTCTTTAAACTATTGTACACGAAGTGACGGCGTCGTGTTGCGCTGCGTGATGTCGCGCAGCCCACCCTTCGGCCAAAACTCCTCCTTGAGGAAGGTCTCGATCTGACGATTCAGAGTTTGCACCACGAACGACTTGAAATTCGTGTTGTGGCGCGACTCCAACTTCTCGACCCTCAAAATCCAGCCGGTTTTTACTCGTACATACTCCACGATCTCCTCAACCTTCGTGGTGTGATGTAGCCGGGACACATAGAGTTGCGTCGTTGGTAATGCCAGACGCAGCATCTTATTGGGTCCTGCCGACGTGGTCCCGCACAGGTTCCGACTAGGAGGCTTCTTCCTCTTCTTCCTGTCCACCTTCACGAAGCCATCCTTGTCACACGTTCCTGAAGCTGGGCCTAGCTGTTTGAAGCCCTGTTATTATGGTTTATAAGTCGTTTCTGAAGAGTTTGTCGCTAAATAATAATAGACACGTGGTTAAATATACAAGAAAGTGTAACGTGGCTGTCGTAAAAAAAAAAAAAAATTGCATAGGAACTGACCTGACTGTTAAGCTGATCAACATGTATGGTAAAACTAAAACGAAAGTTATGAATTTCCAAAATTCATAGAACAAATTTGCTCAGTTTCATGGTTTGAGACACCACACGAGAGGCCTTGCGTTTATTATGTTACATCCTTCATATTGTAGTAAATATAGCTGTCCCTATAGTTCCCACGGGTCGGAGATTTTTAGATCAATTCTTACTAGTTGTTTTGACGCTATTTATTTTTGGCCCTACGTCAATGCGAACGCTTTCCATCTTCTGTGCCATGCTACCTAGTTGGGAATACGTTGATGTCAATACATCATTCGCATACCGCAGGTTCTTCTTTGACCTTTCTTACTAACTGATATGTCTTCCAGCCAGTCTCTATTGATGTTAATATGGTAGTGACGAGAATATTTTTGATTCTCTTCTGAAGAAGACGAGAATCACGGCACCTGACTTTGCTCCTTTTTATTTTCTTTCTGCACATATTTTTGTAGTTGTTACTTTACTATCTAGCATCCAGCATCTGCAGCATGCGGGTTACCCTTAAACTGTCTAGAGCCTTTGATCTCGTCCTGTACGATTTTCTTTGGAAAAAGTTAGAAGAGATGGTGCTCCCGCCGAGAATTTATATTACTCCTCAGAGGTTGGGAGGGGAGGGGCGTGAACTGTCGTAGCTGTACAGGCCGAAGTACGGGGTGAGGCAGGAGAACCTGACCTCGTCCTTGCTCTTCGGTCTGTATGTTAATGCAGCAATTGAGCGACCTTAGCAGCATGCGTGTGCTACATGGATGGAGTATGTTATAACAACATTAGCTATGCTATGTTGCTCCTTCAGTCGATGCTCTCCGAAAGCTAAGAATTATGTGCGAATCGTACGCTATGACTTATGGGTTAATTTACAACAGTAAGACGGAATTCATGATCTTCAGGTATGGTGCCCCACTGATGTCTCTCCTCTTATAATGAAAGGTCACCCAGTTACTTTTCTCGTATTCATGCAGTAATACGAGGAAAGTAACCGTTTCCGTGTCGTTGTTCCTTTCACCCTGTGTTCACAAAAAGCTTGCAATGCTCTGCGTATCCAACACAAATAATGTGTTCAGGGTATTGTTGGGACTGCCACGTTTTGCAGTGCCTCGGCGATGTTTGCTGACGTACGCGCTGTCAACTTTGATGCATTGTGGCATAAGAAATCTGCCTCGCTACTCCGCAGGTTGCGTGGCAATCATAATACTATCCTGCAATCGATAGCCGCCCGGACAGACGGCCCCCTAGTGTGGGCGCTAAATATTCGTACTCGGTTTTAGTTATTAAGTACTAACATATGCATTGTCTTCTTCAGGAAAGACTTGCGTGCTTCCACACTCCAATCCATCTCCCATTCCTGCAATTTATCTCTTTTTCCGTTAAGTGCAACACACCATTTTTCTAATTGTGCACCTTCGCTCCTTGACCTCATTTTCGTTTCTTCCGCACAATATGTAGCTAAACATGGGCAATGCTCAGCTGACGCTTTCTCCTACCATGATTTAATTTTCCTCTCTTACAAAATCTTAATTTATCCTAAGATAAAGCCTTTTTTTTTCGGATGGGAAATCATCAAATGACTCCTCCCGCTCTGGGCGGAGCGGAAGGGAGTGTCAGACTTGTTCTGACTAAAACCTTTCGTCTTTAATCAATTTGCTGGTTGTGATGTTAAGAAGAGTATACTATCCATTACGTCTAATGCTGTTGGTAAGTGACTGTGTCAGTCGCAAAATGATACTTCCTATCCTGGACGAAATCCTTCCGATCATTTGCCATATCCTTAATTATTCCGTATCATGTGGTGCTTTTCCATCTTCTTAGAAATAAGCCCAAATTACACCTTTCCCAAAAAAGTGTAATCTTGTTTCTTTTTCTGAATTCCGTCTAATCTCCATATTCCCGTTCCTATCCAAAGGTCCTAGAATGGCTTATCTATAATAAGCTTAGTGCTTTCCTTTGTAAAAACAGTCTCCTTAATTTTTACCTATCCGGGTTTCGTCCAGGTCATAGCACTACCACAGCTCTTGTTAACATTACGAACGATTAAGATTAGGTATGGAGAGTGGGAATCTGACGGTACTTTCTTTATTAGACTACATTTAATGTTAAAAACACAAAAATATCTAATATATATGTCGTAGTGAGTTGATTTTATTCCGTTAGACTCGGTTATCATGTGGGCAGAACATGGGTTTCGTGCTATGAAAACACACACTACACAAAGTACACTGCTTTCATCGAACTAACAAATTACTTGAAATTAAAATCCAACATAACAGTAACACTAGGCACCATGAATAGGGATACAGTTCCGGGACGCGTGAAGCCAATATATGTGTATGAACCAGCGCTCTAGGCGTTGAGTCGCAATATTATGTGTCCGCGTTATTGAGGATACTGTGAATGATATGATGGATAAAATTTAAAGAGATTCAGCGCGTGTTAGCGTGTTGCGTGTGTTTCCTTTCTGATATACAGGGTGTTTGGTGCATCGTTTGCCAAATCGAATAGGCCGAAAGGAGAGGTCATTTGCTATCTCTTCACGCCCTATAACTCATTCCTTGCCACACTGGTTTTTTATGACAACTTTTTAATTTAAATTGTAAAAATTCCAAAATTCAACATTTTATGTCAAATAAAAAAATTGTTTAGAATTAAAATTTCGATTTAATTTTGATGTGTACTGTTGAATGATTCTATCGAATTCAAAATTACTTGCTAGTAACAATTACTTTCTTTTTTAATAGCTCGTAATGTTTTTGTTAAAGAAAAATGAACTTAAAACGCAACTTTAAATGGCTATAAAAAAAATACTAAAAGCGATTGGGACCTTCGAATACTTTTCAAAAGTTTTCTAGTCTGTCCCTTTTCCAAGGGTATGCAATATGCTCAAAAAAACGTTTAATACCTTTTCATTTTTAACTAAATGTGTAATCGAGACACTAGGCCGATATTCGAAATTACAGGAAGAACAGTAGTTTTAGCTTAAATAACATGCCTCAAGTAAGTAGATAGATACTGTTGTGTCACTAGTGCGTAGTGTCCTATCTCTTTCTTAAACAGGAACCAACTTTTTAAGTTTTTGAAATTTAAAAAAAAACTTTAATTCAGAAATCACAAATCTTGTTCGAGTTGTCTGCCACTGTTGTGAATACACCCGCGGCATTTTCGTCTTATCGACTGTAGTTGTGCGCAAAGGTATTTCTGCTCTGACAGTCACGAAAGCCACATCAATGTGTTGGACTAAATCCTCCCTAGTCTCGATTTCCAAGGCGTAGACAAATTATTTGGCTCGTCCCTAGATGTAAAAATCTAACTGAGTTAAGTCTGGGGAACGTCGAGGCCATAGAATAGGGCCATCCCTACCAATCCGTGATTCTGGAAACTGACGTATTATTGAGGTACTCCCTGACAGTTAAACTCCAGTGAGCGGGACAACCGTCTTGTTGGAATACAAAAGACATGTCTTCACGGAAAATTAGCAGCTCAGCTAACAAAAAGGGGAAGTCTGTTTTGGTGTTTTGGGATGGCTATTCATGACCTCCACTTTCCCCAGACTTAACTCTGTTAGATCTTTACGTCGAAGAACGAGCAAAGGAAATAACGCCACGGAAGTTTGAGACTAGGGATGATTTAGTCCAACGCATTGATGCGGCTTTCATGACTATCAAAGCAGAAATACGTTTACGCACAACACTACAGTCGAGATAAGACGAAGATGCCGCGCGTGCATTCGCAGCAGTGGCGGGCAACTCGAACAAGATTTGTGATTTCTAGATTAATGTTTTTTTAGCTTCAAATTCTTAAAAAGTTGGTACCCTGTTTAAGAAAGAGATAGGACACTACGCACTAGTGACATAACAGTATCTATCTACTTACTTGAGGCATGTTATTTATGCTAAAACTACTGTTCTTACTGTAATATCAGCCTAGTGTCTCAATTGCACATTTAGTTAAAAATGAAAAGGTATTAAACGTTTTTTTGGGCATATTGCATACCCTTGGAAAAGGGACAGACTAGAAAACTTTTGAAAAGTATTCGAAGGTCCCGATCGCTTTTAGTTTTTTTTTTTTTATAGCCATTTAAAGTTGAGTTTTAAGTTCATTTTTCTTTTACAAAAACTTTACGAGCTATTAAAAAAGAAAGTAATTATTACTAGCAAGTAATTTTGAATTTGATAGAATCACACAACAGTACACATCAAAATTAAAACCAAATATTAAGTCTAAATATTTTTTATTTGACCTAAAATGCAGTATTTTGGATTTTTACAAAATCTAAATTATAAAGTTCTTATAAAAAAACCGGTGTGGCAAGGAATGAGTTGTAGGGCGTGAAGAGATAGCAAATGACCTCTCCTTTCGGCCTATTTGATTTGGCAAACGATGCACCAAATACCCTGTATATTTGGGAACTAATTTTTTAGGCTGTTGTTTAAATATTCGAGATCTTATTAAGATCAGTTGGAAAATATATTGAACAGTTATTTAATTTAATGGCAGTTGATTAATTATTGCGACAGTAAAACATGGACAGTAATAAAAAATCAATTAGTCGCTTATTATACTCGTGCTTCGTTCTCAAGATTAGTAACCTGAAATAATAAACATTACTACACATGTACTACTGTTATTTACACATGTTGTATCACCCAGGATTCACCACATAGCACTGTATTTTGAGAGATAAGAGGGTATTTTTTTTTTGGGTTAGTCTGTCTCTTAAACTCCGCTTGTCATTTCACGTTACATTGCTCACCACTGCACACCTCTTTCTAGTCGGTACGAACTAAAAGTGTTTTTCCAGTGCTTTTCCAGTGTATTAACAACTGATCTTAATAACATCTCGAATATTTAAACAACAGCCTAAAAAATTAGTTCCCAAATATACAGGGTGTTTGGTGCATCGTTTGCCAAATCGAATAGGCCGAAAGGAGAGGTCATTTGCTATCTCTTCACGCCCTACAACTCATTCCTTGCCACACCGGTTTTTTTATAAGAACTTTATAATTTAGATTTTGTAAAAATCCAAAATACTGCATTTTAGGTCAAATAAAAAATATTTAGACTTAATATTTGGTTTTAATTTTGATGTGTACTGTTGTGTGATTCTATCAAATTCAAAATTACTTGCTAGTAATAATTACTTTCTTTTTTAATAGCTCGTAAAGTTTTTGTAAAAGAAAAATGAACTTAAAACTCAACTTTAAATGGCTATAAAAAAAAAAAACTAAAAGCGATCGGGACCTTCGAATACTTTTCAAAAGTTTTTTAGTCTGTCCCTTTTCCAAGGGTATGCAATATGCCCAAAAAAACGTTTAATACCTTTTCATTTTTAACTAAATGTGCAATTGAGACACTAGGCTGATATTACAGTAAGAACAGTAGTTTTAGCATAAATAACATGCCTCAAGTAAGTAGATAGATACTGTTATGTCACTAGTGCGTAGTGTCCTATCTCTTTCTTAAACAGGGTACCAACTTTTTAAGAATTTGAAGCTAAAAAAACATTAATTCAGAAATCACAAATCTTGTTCGAGTTGCCCGCCACTGCTGCGAATGCACGCGCGGCATCTTCGTCTTATCTCGACTGTAGTGTTGTGCGTAAACGTATTTCTGCTTTGATAGTCATGAAAGCCGCATCAATGCGTTGGACTAAATCATCCCTAGTCTCAAACTTCCGTGGCGTTATTTCCTTTGCTCGTTCTTCGACGTAAAGATCTAACAGAGTTAAGTCTG
Source organism: Cerastis leucographa (assembly GCA_963082945.1). Lineage (NCBI taxonomy): Eukaryota > Metazoa > Arthropoda > Insecta > Lepidoptera > Noctuidae > Cerastis > Cerastis leucographa. The sequence goes on along the minus strand of OY720372.1, from coordinate 12,100,804 downwards.
GGGAAAGTGGAGGTCATGAATAGCCATCCCAAAACACCAAAACAGACTTCCCCTTTTTGTTAGCTGAGCTGCTAATTTTCCGTGAAGACATGTCTTTTGTATTCCAACAAGACGGTTGTCCTGCTCACTGGAGTTTAACTGTCAGGGAGTACCTCAATAATACGTCAGTTTCCAGAATCACGGATTGGGAGGGATGGCCCTATTCTATGGCCTCCACGTTCCCCAGACTTAACTCAGTTAGATTTTTACATCTAGGGACGAGCCAAATAATTTGTTTACGCCTTGGAAATCGAGACTAGGGAGGATTTAGTCCAACACATTGATGTGGCTTTCGTGACTGTCAGAGCAGAAATACCTTTACGCACAACTACAGTCGATAAGATGAAAATGCCGCGGGTGTATTCACAACAGTGGCAGACAACTCGAACAAGATTTGTGATTTCTGAATTAAAGTTTTTTTTTTAAATTTCAAAAACTTAAAAAGTTGGTTCTTGTTTAAGAAAGAGATAGGACACTACGCACTAGTGACATAACAGTATCTATCTACTTACTTGAGGCATGTTATTTAAGCTAAAACTACTGTTCTTACTGTAATTTCGAATATCGGCCTAGTGTCTCGATTACACATTTAGTTAAAAATGAAAAGGTATTAAACGTTTTTTTGAGCATATTGCATACCCTTGGAAAAGGGACAGACTAGAAAACTTTTGAAAAGTATTCGAAGGTCCCAATCGCTTTTAGTATTTTTTTTATAGCCATTTAAAGTTGCGTTTTAAGTTCATTTTTCTTTTACAAAAACTTTACGAGCTATTAAAAAAGAAAGTAATTGTTACTAGCAAGTAATTTTGAATTTGATAGAATCATACAACAGTACACATCAAAATTAAATCGAAATTTTAATTCTAAACAATTTTTTTATTTGACATAAAATGTGGAATTTTTACAATTTAAATTAAAAAGTTGTCATAAAAAACCGGTGTGGCAAGGAATGAGTTATAGGGCGTGAAGAGATAGCAAATGACCTCTCCTTTCGGCCTATTCGATTTGGCAAACGATGCACCAAACACCCTGTATATCAGAAAGGAAACACACGCAACACGCTAACACGCGCTGAATCTCTCTAAATTTTATCATTCACAGTATCCTCAATAACGCGGACACATAATATTGCGACTCAACGCCTAGAGCGCTGGTTCATACACATATATTGGCTTCACGCGTCCCGGAACTGTATCCCTATTCATGGTGCCTAGTGTTACTGTTATGTTGGATTTTAATTTCAAGTAATTTGTTAGTTCGATGAAAGCAGTGTACTTTGTGTAGTGTGTATTTTCATAGCACGAAACCCATGTTCTGCCCACATGATAACCGAGTCTAACGGAATAAAATCACCTCACTACGACTTTTTGTGTTTTTAACATTAAATGTAGTCTAATAAAGAAAGTACCGTCAGATTCCCACTCTCCATACCTAATCTTATATCGTCCGTAATGTTAACAAGAGCAGGCTGTGGTAGTGCCTGGACGAAACCCGGATTGGTAAAAATTAAGGAGACTGTTTTTACAAAGGAAAGCACTAAGCTTATTATGGATAAGGCGTTCTAGGACCTTTGGATAGGAACGGTAATATGGAGATTAGACGGAATTCAGAAAAAGAAACAAGATTACGCTTTTTTGGGAAAGGTGTAATTTGGGCTTATTTCTAAGAAGATGGAAAAGCACCACATGATACGGAATAATTAAGGATATGGCAAATGATCGGAAGGATTTCGTCCAGGATAGGAAGTATCATTTTGCGACTGACACAGTCACTTACCAACAGCATTAGACGTAATGGATAGTATACTCTTCTTAACATCACAACCAGTAAATTGATTAAAGACGAAAGGTTTTAGTCAGAACAAGTCTGACACTCCCTTCCGCTCCGCCCAGAGCGGGAGGAGTCATTTGATGATTTCCCATCCGAAAAAAAAGGCTTTATCTTAAGATAAATTAAGATTTTGTAAGAGAGGAAAATTAAATCATGGTAGGAGAAAGCGTCAGCTGAGCATTGCCCATGCTTAGCTACATATTGTGCGGAAGAAACGAAAATGAGGTCAAGGAGCGAAGGTGCACAATTAGAAAAATGGTGTGTTGCACTTAACGGAAAAAGAGATAAATTGCAGGAATGGGAGATGGATTGGAGTGTGGAAGCACGCAAGTCTTTCCTGAAGAAGACAATGCATATGTTAGTACTTAATAACTAAAACCGAGTACGAATATTTAGCGCCCACACTAGGGGGCCGTCTGTCCGGGCGGCTATCGATTGTAGGATAGTATTATGATTGCCACGCAACCTGCGGAGTAGCGAGGCAGATTTCTTATGCCACAATGCATCAAAGTTGACAGTGCGTACGTCAGCAAACATCGCCGAGGCACTGCAAAACGTGGCAGTCCCAACAATACCCTGAACACATTATTTGTGTTCTATTAATTTATTATTCGCTAACACAACCGAGTACAGACAGGATTAACAGCGGGTAGCTAGATCATGTCAAAATATAGCTAGCTAGCTAGACGCTTTACTGACGCTTGCAAAGTTGATAGAATAATTTTGACATGATCTAGTAATTTTTGACGTCGTTGAGACCAGAAGATATAAAACAGGATACATTTTGGGTTTGCCCAGTTTGGGACCCGCTGTTAATCCTGTCTGTACTCGGTTGGTGTTAGCGAATAATAAATGAATTTGACTAGGTAATTTCATAGAATTCAGGTTACCGACATAATCCATTTCCATAAAGTGCCTATCTGGCCATTTTTAAACATGATTACAGCAATATTAGATTTTTCGCGATAAAGTGCATCGAAGTCAAGTAGTATTGCAGTGAAAATCTTTCGTGGTAACGTGCATCGCAGATAAGTAGTATAGCAGTTAAGATCTATCGCGGTAACGTGCATCGAAGTATAGTGGCTTCGCAGAGACGGTCTTTCGCAGTAGCGTGCATCGCAATTTTGTAGCATCGTATTAGCATTTATCGATATTTTGTGCGTCGAAGTTACGTATTCTACTCTGGCTCGTGTATATTATTAGGGAGGTCGTTTACGTAAACAAGAAATAAGAAGCATCCTACTACGCTTCCTTGCGGTATTGAGGCGGTGATTTTTTTGCTATCGGATCTGATTAATTCGATTTCGTTTTTGCTATTATTGTAATGTTCAATTTCAACTATTTGTTCCCTATGTTTCAAATAAGATACAAACCAGTTATAACATTTGCCGCGGAGTCCTATACTATATGGTTTATGTAATAATATTTCAAATTGAACTTTATCATATGCTTTTGTCATATCAAGCAGAAGTCCTATCGCGTACTTTTTATTATTAATGATGTCAAGGGCTTTTTGAATAAATTTGTAAACGGCTAAGGTAGTGGAGCGGTTTTATCGAAAGCCGTTTTGTCAGTCATTAAATAAGTATATGACATTTTTCACAAAAAGCATATACTCGATTACACATAGCTTTTTCGAATATTTTGGATGCTGTCGGTAAGAGGGCAATGGGACGGTAATTATTCGGATCAGTTTTACATTTCTTTTTGTGAATAGGTTTTATAATAGCTTTTTTTAAAAGATTGGGAAAAGATCCTTCTTCAAATGATTGATATCTATATATATAAAAGAAAGTCGTGTTAGTTACTTCACTTATAACTCAAGAACGGCTGAACCGATTTAGCTGAAAATTGGCAGGGAGGTAGTTTAGAACCAGGAGACGGACATAGGATACGGTAGGGTAGGGTAGGTAGGTAGGGTAGGTAGGTAGGGTAGGGTAGGGTAGGTAGGTAGGGTAGGGTAGGTAGGTAGGGTAGGGTAGGTAGGTAGGGTAGGGTAGGTAGGTAGGGTAGGGTAGGTAGGTAGGGTAGGGTAGGTAGGTAGGGTAGGGTAGGTAGGTAGGTAGGGTAGGGTAGGTAGGTAGGGTAAGGTAGGTAGGAAGGGTAGGGTAGGTAGGTAGGGTAGGGTAGGTAGGTAGGGTAGGGTAGGTAGGTAGGGTAGGGTAGGGTAGGTAGGTAGGGTAGGGTAGGTAGGTAGGGTAGGGTAGGTAGTAAGGGTAGGGTAGGGTAGGGTAGAGTAGGTAGGTAGGTAGCGTAGGGTAGGGTAGGTAGGATAGGGTAGGTAGGTCGGATAGGGTAGGTGGGTAGTAAAAAGTGCATTGCAACGCATGCTGGGTACAGCTAGTAATCTATATATATAAAAGAAAGTCGTGTTAGTTACTTCACTTATAACTCAAGAACGGCTGAACCGATTTAGCTGAAAATTGGCAGGGAGGTAGTTTAGAGCCAGGAGAAGGACATAGGATACGGTAGGGTAGGGTAGGGTAGGTAGGTAGGATAGGGTAGGTAGGTAGGGTAGGGTAGGTAGGTAGGGTAGGGTAGGTAGGTAGGGTAGGGTAGGTAGGTAGGGTAGGGTAGGTTGGGTAGGGTAGGTTAGGTAGGGTAGGGTAGGTAGGTAGGGTAGGGTAGGTAGGTAGGGTAGGTAGGTAGGTAGGGTAGGTAGGTAGGTAGGGTAGGGTAGGTAGGTAGGTAGGGTAGGGTAGGTAGGTAGGGTAGGGTAGGTAGGTAGGGTAGGTAGGTAGGGTAGGGTAGGGTAGGTAGGTAGGGTAGGGTAGGTAGGTAGGGTAGGTAGGTAGTAAGGGTAGGGTAGGGTAGGGTAGAGTAGGTAGGTAGGGTAGGGTAGAGTAGGTAGGTAGGTAGTGTCGGGTAGGGTAGGTAGGATAGGGTAGGTGGGTAGTAAAAAGTGCATTGCAACGCATGCTGGGTACAGCTAGTAATATATAAAATGGTAAGGTTAATTCATCTGCACATTGTCTTAATAAGGTAGGTGGAAGTTCATCACACCGTGACTTTTTTAATTTTTCAGGTTTTTTTTTTTAATTATTCACCTCGTAAGGATCAATTTTATTGGGCTGAGGAAGATTGTATTCTCTGTAGGGCATACAACTGGAGATCCTTTCGGTTTGCCTGTTGAGTTGTTCGAATAGAAGCGAAATAATCGTTAAATATGTTTGCAACCTCTTTGGGTTCAGAAGTTACGCTATTATTCGTTTGTAGGGTTATGTTACATTTCTCACTTGCAATTTTTTTGTTTGTACGTTCATTTATTATGCTCCACATTGTCTTAACTTTATTATTAGATTTATTCATTTTGTTTTCGTAGTGTAGTTTTTTTGCTGTCGTTACCGTCTTCTTTAGAATTTTTTCATAATTTTTGAGTTAATATCGGATTTTTTGTTTTAGTTGTGAGTATTTTTAATAGCCTTTTATTTTTGCAAGAGTTTTTCATGCCCACGGTGAGCCGATTTTTGTTTTTTTAGGCAAGTTCAAATGCTAAATGGTACTATTATGGGCCGAAAATCCTAGTTCTTCTACAGTTGTGTACATATCCTTGAATTAGAAATTTGTAAATATTAAATCTAAGCATGTAGTTGTGTTTGGCGTTACACGTGTTGGGCCTTTTATGTATTGTGTAAATTTATATTCCTGCATTAAATTTATGAATTCGTTTGATTTAAAGTTTTCTAATAGTATATTTATTATTTATCAATCAACTAAGGTGCTGGGTTCAAACAGATTTGTATGGTTGTTTTCAAAATTGTGCGGGACAATGTCTGTGTACTATTCAGCACCATCCAGTGTTGGCTCATATACAGGGATTTGCTTTACGCTTCCGGGACGTCTTGACTCCGCCGCGATCAGACACTCAACCCTCGTCCTTGCAGCGAACTCGAAACATCACGACTCTGTAGAAGCGCGCTTAGGTATGGGTAGGTAGATTGGTAAGTAGGTCACCTTTGGCGCACTTTCTGATTCAATTTCTGTCCATACTAATAACTGGATCCGACACATATATATATATTCATATATTTGCTGAACTGGGCCTTATTGGGTGAGTCACACAATATTTATTATTTGGTTTTTTTAAGTTTTTTATATACTTCCTTTTTTATATTGTGTGTACTTGTGGCAAGTACCAATAAACGTTTTTAGGGTTCCGTACCTCGAAAGGAAAAAACGGAACCCTTATAGGATCACTTTGTTGTCCGTCCGTCTGTCTGTCTGTCTGTCAAGACCCTTTTTCTCAGGAATGCGTGGATCACTTTGTTGTCCGTCCGTCTGTCTGTCTTTTTCTCAGGAACGCGTGGAGGTATCCTGCTGGAATTTATATCAAATACTCAAGTCTTCTGTCCCTTAGAACTGTGAAAAAATCAAACTTATAAGCCAATGCAATCAAAAGATAAAGCCGTTTATGTTGCAAATTTCCGCAAACTTTCGACACGCAAGGGTATCAAAACCTACAGGGTACTTCCCGTGAACTCAGAATCTTGAAATTTGGTACGAAGCATCGCTTATAGCACAGATAAAGGAAAAATTGCGAAAACCGTAAATTTTTAGATACATCATTTAATAAAAATGTTTTTAATAATTACGGTTTTAAAAGTACGGAACCCTCAGTGCGCGAGTCAAACTCGCACTTAGCTGGTTTTTTTTTCTTTCTATATTATACATGATAACTTAAGTTTTGTTATTTTGTTTAATTATTATGTTGTTGTTTTGTTTAAATTTTTTGTGTAGTAGGTACACGACTGACTACCCCCTTTGTATTTTAATTCCATAATGCCTATCCAAAGGTTGTCTGGAAGATATCGATCGCTACAAGCGATAATACCGCCATTGTAAACATAAAATTACCAGTTTTGTAAACCCGTTGTGATTGATTTTTCGTGTACAATAAAGTTTTATTGTATTCTATTCTATAGGCTAAGTCAAGTAAGAATATTGTTACTAAACACAGTGGCTCACTTTGTAGTCTGGACAATAAAATAAATAGTTTTTATAATAAAACTGCAGCGTTAAATTCATATCATTATTTTATTATAACTTTATTAACTTATTGCTTTTAACACAATTTTATTTCTATATAAGTATGTATTTGTGATTGTACTGTGTGCAGTTCATTAATATACATATTTTATACTATACTTAATAATTATATAATAAGAAATACTCGGCATATTTACACTGTCATATTTAATAAATATTTATACATTTGATACATACTATATTAACATTCTTATCACACTCAATTTTTCATTGAACTTGTCATAGTCCACCTGGCACTTGTAAATAAATAACAAACTTACAATTGTTTAGTGAGAGTAGTTCTTGGACTTGCTCCACTCAGCATCAGAGCGAAGGATGTTGGTGTATTTTGTCACAGGCTGGTACGCATTCAGTTTAGCTTTGTTCTTCAGTTCCACGGTCTTAGGGTCGCTGAATTCACCGTCCAATGAGAAGGACGCTCCATAAAGCTCTGGGAGGTCTACCAGACCATAAGGAGTCAGGTAGTCATCGCTGGTCTGAGTGGAGCTCTGTCCACAGATACCTCTGGTGGTTTTGCGGTGATCAGCGGTGAAGATGGCTAGCCTCTGGCTGTCATATACTAGACGAAGAGCTCCGTTGTTGATGTTGAACACGAGAACACCGTCAGCAAGGGTGTAGTATTGCAATAGTGGAACATCCTCAATGTCATCCCAGTATGATGTGAGCGCTCCTTCAGAAACCTTGTTAGTGTTGCTCTTAACTTCGACTGCCGAGGGCTTGATGTCCAGCTCAATGTATTTGCCAGCGTCGGTCCTGTAAAAGAAGAATATAAAATGTTTTAGTAAAAATGTAAATATATTAACATCCTTGTTGAAAGAGACACTTTTGTTTTCCCATTACTTTATAGCTATCTATAATTACTAGCTTTTGCCCGCTGTGTATGTCGCCTTATGGTCTTATCATCCCAGGAAATATATAGCCTATGACACTTGGGGATAATGTAGCTTCCCGTAGTGAAAGAATTTTGGTATCGGATCAGTCGATCCGAAGCTTACCTTCTACATCCAAGGTAAGGTCCAACTTTACCTCTTTACAATATTGATATAGTATTGGTACAGATGCAAACAACATTTGCTGTAGAAAGCTTAACACTCACTTGTAGGAAACATAGACCTCCTCCTGTTTGTCGCTGGGCCTCCTCGCGAGAATGACCAGGTCGGTCCACTTGCCGAAGTCGTTGGACTCGTCCACCATCACGGCGTGCCAGGAGCTGGTAAGACTGTAGTCGTAACTGCGACCGCTGAATGTCTGGATCTTGCTGCTGTCCACAGCGCAGTAGGCTATTGGAATAATTAAAACATTAAAATAATTGCAACATGCTACTGGCAAAAATCAAGGTATTGGTAAATATAACATTAAAAAAAGAAACTCACGCATGTATTGGTAGCCATAGTAATAGTTATAGGTACGCTCCCATTTTGTGATGGGCGCATAGACAGCCATAGTGTAGGGATAGTAGCCCAAGGCTTTTACATTTTTCACGCGAAGAATTCCGGATCTAGTTGTAAATTCGTAATTCTGATAATTGTCGTAGTAGAATGACTGAACCACAATTTCCGTTTGACCAGCAGTGGCATTCGACACTAGTTCTTCCTGATCCCAGCCGAAAATATCCCTTAATTTTTCATAAATAATGAACATGTCTCTAAGGTCAGAACTACTGAGGTCATCGTGTTTTACAGTGAACTTGAAATAGTCAGGAGCGTGAGCCTTCATAATCAGCTTGAAGCAATCCTTCTGGTATGAGTTGTCGTTGCTAGTTTCTTGCAGGCATTGTTTCGCTAAGGGGTCGTTCAACAGTTGTTCGGTGTACTTTTCGCTGCGCTCACCGAATCCTTGAACGCGAATGTTTTCAAAGTTTTCGTTTTTCAGGTCAGCCTCATAAGTGACCTTGATTTTATTTTTCAACGCTGCGTCGAAGTTGAGAGGTGCAATTTTAGGTTTAACAACCTTGAAGACACCATTGAGCTGATTATTGTGACCACCCTTATAGAAAAAGGCTCCCTGGGCTTTGTTATCCACAAAACTGTCAGCAATAGCAGCGGTGTAAACATATTCAAATTTCACTTTTCCGTTAAAGGCGACGCTGACATCATATACCTGGACTTCAGCAGACTCGATGCCCGACGCGGCGCGCTTGATAATCTCTTGACGGCGAGCCTCGCTGTTAGCAAAGACTTCCTCCGTTAACTGGGAAGCTGGTCCTTGTTCACCACTCTGCTTCTGGTTGAACAGTGTGTCTGTAAACAAGAAAATAATATATAATCCTATTTGCAATATTTTTACAAAGAATGTCCTAAACAACTAATAGCCTAGTAGGTTCACTTACCGTAGAACAAACCGAATGCAATATCCTTGAATACTGAGTTCTTGGCAAGATAATTGAAGTTAAACTGAGTCAGAGCGATATCCTTTTGGTACATCAAAGTGCCAATTTTTGTCAAAATATCAGTGCTGTATAGAGCACTGGTGTCTTTGAAGTCGGAAGAGTAGGAGAATCCTTGCAGTTGGAAAGGTCCAAACTCTGTTTCGGTAGAGATAACTTTGGCGCTGCGATGGATGTACTTAGTCGTCGGGTTCTCGGAAATGGTTAGTAGAGAGTCAGTCTTCTGCAGAGCCGTGTAGGGCCAAACACTCAAGTGAATGAATGTTGTGTCTTGTTCAGGAAGTACGTAGTTCAGTTTGACCTGTCCTGGTAGAATCACTGTGTTCAGATTGGTGGGGACGTAGAACTGGATTTTGTTGGTGACACCAACAGTGGCATACACCTCACCGAGTGTATCCAGGAAGCCGACACTGCCGTCTAAGTTTCTGGCATAAGCGATGTCGAGGTTTGTGTTCAAAGATCCGGCTAAGTCACTGCTGCTCTTTTCAAAATTGATTTTGACTTGTCCACTAAATGAATATATCAGCGGTTCATTGTATTCAAAGAAGAATGGTACACCAGCAGCCAGAGGGAATACCACATATGCTTGTCTGTGGTTCAAAACCTTCGTGTATTGGACATCAACACCTTTAAATAATTGCTCCATGTTTCGAATAGTGTTACCAATGAAAGCGTCAAGATCCGCCTCGTTGAAAGTGATAAGCTCCTGCTGATTCAAGTTTTCAAGGAAGAGTGCGCCTTCGAGAGGTTGACGAGGTTCACGTTTGATATTTAGTTTTGCAGCGACTTCCTTGGCTGCGAACTTCAAATCAACCTTAGATTTGTTAGGTTCATAGATCATCTGTGCAATGTGGTCAAAGAGCTGTTGCACGCCCGTCACAGACAAGGTTAGCTGTAATCAATAATAATGTTATTAAAAAGTGTTGGTTATTATACAGTATGTTAGTTTAAACGAGGGACATGTTCAAACCCATAATAGTACATGCTAACATGATACTAATAAAAATATAAACAAAAAAAAAACACTGATAAATAACAGACAGAACCATACCAAAATTTTCGCAAATGACACGCAACGTGTATACACCCTTGCGCTAGCGACTTAATACTATCGCAGAACATGTGAGCGGGTCAATGACTCTTAGGTATAATCCATTTTCCCTTCATACTTTAAACTTACCTGGCTTAGGACAGTCCAAAATATCTAGGCACTAAACCAAACATTAAAAATTCTTCTATATACGTTATAGGTTTTTTACATATTTGGGACGAGAATCGAATACTGAATACCCTCCCTCAATATGTCCCTCGTTTAACCTAACATACTGTATAGAGATGCAGAAGTGTCAATATACATTTTGTCAATGCCAATGCAATTTATTAAAATTTATTTTACATTTAATACCTTTCTTTTTCAAATCTACTAAGTATATTAAAATAACAACATTCTTATTATTAAATGGGCATCACATTTAAGTTATTTGTGCGAACCTGGTTTTCTTCCGTCCAGCCGGTACCTCTGGGTCTGAAAGCTGCCCTGTGATATACAGGGAAGTAGCTGTCTTCGCTGCCAACATATGACAATTCTCTGAAGAATTCAAAGTCACCCTCGCTTGTGTACTTGTCGATAATACTGTCGGTCGATATGCGGTAGCCGAATTTCTCTTTCGAAACCAATCCTTGTACTGACTGAGCAGTCGTAGCTCTGTAAATAAAAACAAGATTCGTAATAGAGGCTGATGAACGTAGTTCATCAAAAATCAGGCTAGAAAATAGATATTCTTTTGAAACATTAAGTTTAACCAAGCAAGTATCACTATGTACTGTTAGGACTTAAATCCAGAAAGAAAAACTTACAACTCTTTGAAACGTGGGTCTTTCAGTGCAGCTGCGAAATTAATTCCATTTGCCAAAACGGCGCGAACTTGTGTGCTGGGATCATCGTTGGTCATGTGTGCCATTACTTGCATCATCTCAGCAGTGGGGAAAGCCATGAAGATGTTCAGGGCAGCAAGTACCCTCACCTCGTAAGGCTCAGCGGTATTTCTCAAAATGCTGAAGAACACAGCGCGAACTGATTCGTTCTTCAGGTTAGCCAAGGTCTTGAGACTGGCAACCATCTGGATTCGGAGGTACTTGGTAACTGCAATGCGACCATCCAAGTATGGAGCGAACACTCTCAAGACTTCTGGGCGAGCCAAATTTCCGAGAACTCTTACGTAGACCTGAGCTTTGTTTGAGTCTCCATTTTCGATAGCTTGTTTTAGATATTTAGAAAGACGTGGGATGACGGTATCGACAACAAATAAGTTGTCTTCACTTAACCGCATGAATTTGGTGGCTGCTAATAGGGCTGAGTTGTTCAGGAATTGGTGCTCTCTTACTTCAGGATTCGTCGCAAGTTCGAAGAATTCAGTCACGACCTTCTTGGTAGGATAGCGAAGAGCAGCGCCTGTGTTAGAGATAAGCTGAGCCGCTTCTTCACCTTGAGTCTTCTTAGTAAGGATCCAGGACTTAATTTCCCTAAATGCGGCAACACTACCTGCTTGCGCAACAGCATCACGGTAGATTGTCCACATACCGGTCTTAGCGACGTTCTTTGAGGACTTGGCGATTTCAACGCTGCTACTCAACTGTGTTAGCTGCTCTGAATTCAAAGAAGCTATGATGCGAACAAGAACGTTGAACTTTGAAAGGAAGTCTGCCTTGGGGAATTGGTTGGGGGTCTGCAGCAAAGGACTTATTTCCTGGAGCAGTTTTTGGGCGTTGGCAATGCTCTGATCAGTTACCTTGGGAACGAACATAGACTCGCTTAGTGAGAATGTAAGTGAATCAATCTTACGACTTGTCTCAGGCTTTTTCCAATCAGCACCAGTTGTGTCTTGTACGGACGAGAGGATGGCTTTAACGGAACTGTACACTTGAGCCTTCTGTTTTCCGTAGAGGAGAGGACTGACGAAGACTGAGCTTATGACTTCTGTTTTGAAAATGGTGCCCTGCTTGCCAGCGATCAATCGGGATTCAGAAGTGTGCTTGATGAACTGTTTTTCTTCATTTTTGTAAGCAATTCCATTCCAAATGGCGCCTTCTGGCAGACCAAAGTAGAGCGCGGCACGATTCTTGCATGATTCGTAGTTCTTACCCTTGATAATTTCTATGGAATCCTCTGATGCGAATTTGGGCAATTCACGACGCCATTCTGCGGAAACCGGCGATACAGTATAAAGGGTCTCACATTCACCAGTGACGTCAGTTTCAAACTTCTTGAAGAGACCTTGGAAGGTTTCTTTGTCGAAGCTGTTAGGAAAGCTATCGACATGACCAAAAGCTGATATGTCAACTTGAAGAGCACTGATCAGACCCTTGAACAAGTTCTCGTGAGCAACGGAGAGTGTGAGAGGAACATTCAATGATTTAACACGACCTCCCTCGACTAATATCTCGATTGATTCGTCGGTGATCTGTATAGATTGGAACTTGAGGTCGGAAGGTAAAACGCTGTACGTAATTTTCTCCACATTGACCTGCGCGTACAAGGGCTGACTCAACTTAGCGAGAAGTTGGCCTGGAGCTACCACGCGGATGATGAACTGAGCCTTGAAGGCATTCCCAATGCTGTTGCTGTTGTCGAATGTGGTCCAAGTGAAGGTGTCCACATCGTACAGGTACTCTTTGCCGACCTGCCAGGGCCAGCTTTTGCTCTGAGTGAGTGGGCTCGACGCTACCGCGGCTAAAACAATTATTTATTTATTTAATTTTATCATTTATTTACACATATCAACACACAAGTTAGACTACAAAGGTTTGTTAAGTTAATAAGAAATATTTTTTTGTTAACATAATGCGTTATTTATTTCAAGACTTAAGTAAGAACTTAAGTAGTGCATAGTTGTACTAATATCCGTAATGCAGGTACAGTCAGCATCAGTGTGACCTAACCCCTCAAGTTTTAAAATGTTACACTGCTACAATATTGAATTCGTTTCGAATAATCTAAAGAATACTTTAAAAAAAAACTCAAATGTTTCCACCCGGGATCAAACCATCGCTTCACCGAGCTGCGTCTTAGCGAGCCCTTGATTATTGCGATGAAATTGGTAATTAGTATCGTCCGAGTCACTTTATCTTTAGGTCTGTGCCTAATCACATAAAATTTGAGGGTCTCCATTAACTTTACATACTTATGTTTTCTTTATAAAATTAATCCTATATCCTCGAGTTATAACGTTAGCTTAGTCAATCTAAAATATTTATAGCACTACCTATTTTATGGTTTGCGTGATAGGATATCACTTGTCTAGGGACCCGTTATTGTCAGGTAAAATATGAATATTATTATAAGTGTAAATTATCAGAACAAATTGTAAATTATAATAAAAAAATTGTAGTAAAATAAGTTTGTGTTAAATAATAGCAATCATAATCATTTTTTATTATTTCTATTATTTAATACATTATTAAAGTATCATGAAGTAGCATTATTTTTCTTAAATATATTACAAAAAAAATAGAAACATAGAGGATTTGATCCTCTAACCACATGCACGTCAAGCGGGCTTGAAACCTCCGGACTATTTACACGTTGAAGACCTTTTTGTAAATGATAACCGTATTATTGCTAGAAGTAGTAACGTTTTATTGAAAAAACCATTATTATAAACAGAATTACAAAGAAAAATACATACTTAAACTTATTTATTCACTAAAATAATAAATTCATTGTTTTTGAAAAATACAAAAACCAACTAGGCCCGACACCGATTTGAACACACACATGTCTTTTAGAGGGTAAGAACTTAATGGAGTTGTGTGTACATAATATGGGACCTAATTTTAACACGTCAGATCTAGGGCTTCCTTTACAACTCTCAGATCTAGTCAAACAACACTCTGAACGATAACGTCCAAAGCACTAAAATTCCATACAACAGTTTAAAATACAAATATCCTCAAACGATTCAATTACTCACCGATAATCGCCGTCAGTATCAAGAGCTTCATAGTTCCAAGTGCTTAGCTGTAGTCGTCTTGAGTGTGGCTGGGAACGCACACTTCTGATGCAAAACCCTGAGGCAAATGGGCTTATATACAGACCAAGCGCGTCTCCGGTATGTGGCCCCTAACCTCATACAAGATTATATTTTCAAAACTCAAAAACAAAATAAAACACTTGATTACCTACCTATTAAATATTGAGTATATAAACGGTTCTCCAGCTTGATGTCGGTTTAGTTGGACTGTGTACGTAAGGCAACTGTGAAGAACCTGTGTTCAATAAAAACAGTTGCGTAAAGTTTTTTCCCGTACCATTGGACTCTTGATAAATTACAATAATTTTGATCGTTTTTCGAATGGCTTGATGACTTTCAACATGGGCCAAGACCCCATGAATGTCAGACCTACGTAATTTTATAAAAGTTGAAAATTTTCTTTGGTAGTATGCACCATACGCGACTAAAGAGGGTGACAAGGTAGACTTGAGTGGAACTGTGTGGGGTAGGCTCTAAATGGAGACATACTGACATTTCTGGTATTCTTTAGAAAGATCAGTTTATGAACGTGGACCAAGCAAACGGAGTATGTAAGGATCTTAGCAGGTGGCGTTCTGTATTTTGTAGCCCCATAGGAAGAAGGCATGAATTTATTTATATACGTTGTTATTGGTTGTATTTTCATAGGTATGAGGTCTATTGAGTGAGTTTTAGCTGATAAAAATAATCTGATATAGGTACCTACGTATTATTATCTCGTACAGTCAACCGCACGTCCATGGTAGCAATGAGATACAGATAGCGCCTTGATGTTTTTAGCATTCATGACAGCCCTACAGTAAGGGAGCTTGTGAAAGTTTAACAAGTAACTTTAAGTTCTGCTCACTGTGTAATTATTCTAAAAACTGAATATGACCAGTTAGGTATTCTACAGAAGAACGATAATGTCTCATCATCATTCATCTGTTCATCATCTGTATTTACTGCCCTTTTCCTCTGCAATGCTTAATTCTGGGTTTTATCAGTCTTCATGTTTTCGAGTTTCTTAGTAGGTACCTACTTGTCAAGAAGGTCATTGAGTGATGAACGGTCGGAGTGATAAGAATTTCGTAGATTGACTAGCAGTAGTTTTACTTAATTACTTTGAGTAAAATACTCTCAATTGTTATCAGCGGGTCAGAATTAAGCAAACGTGAAATATCTTGAGAATTTGTACCGTCCAACTGTTTAATGTCACCTTAGGGCTTTTTTTATGTCAGCCTTTTTGTCCCACTATTTTCCAAAAAAAATCTCAACATTTGCCTTCTCCGACTAATCCGTTAAGAACGAATCTAGATCGACACGCCAGCGTTTCTTGCACCTGCCTCGGCTACGACGGCCGTCTTGAGGCACCCACTATGTGACCATCTTACCTGCCTTAGGGCCTAGATTTTTCTTTAAAAAAGATACGGAACAACTACCTATGATATAGGCCATACAAATATTTGTTCCGTGTGTAACACGCAGCGCAGCAGCAAACTAAGCCACTGCGTCAATCGTGCCGTCAAGTTTACTTCCTATCAACGATGACGATGCTTAATAAGTAAAAATGTATTGGATTGTCCTAAACTACCTAAAAGCGTTAGTTATGGACTATCTTATTGAAGTTCGTTGTAGAAATAGCCACATTACTAGGCCCTTTTCTTTTTTTTTCGTGTGGTTAATGCCTAGGCTGGTGATAGAATTTTTCAGCCGCCCATGGACCTCTGACTTGGCTTTGCATGTCGCCGAGAAATATCTCTGAAGCATGCTGGTTTGGTTTCCTCACGGTGTTTTCCTTTACCGAAGCAAGTGATAAAAATATAGAAAAATCAGAGGTGCGAGTCTTGGTTTCGAACTTGAGACCTATGACGTGGCAATCCGACGATCACACCACTAGGTTATTTCGGCTGATTCTCTCCGATGTTCTTGGCCCTGTACATGATCTTCTCTACAAATTAAAAAAAATGTGGAATATGTGTAATACTTAAGGGCTTGTACACAAAACTGCGATGCGATGCGAATTGGCGCGATGCGAATTCGCAACACAAGAAACTGTAACTAATTGTACTGTTTGAGCTCTTAGATTTTTACGATGCGACGTCGCATCGCAGTTTTGTGTACAAGCCCTTAATGTTAATATACTGGACAAAAGGGAACACCTTTTGTCCAGTACCTATATTAACTGACACCTCGTCAAGCTAGCGCACCTGTTGTGAGTAGGTACTAAATAAAGTGCACATGACCTTTCTGAAGGTGTATAAACGCAAACGAGGCGAAAGGAGTAAGGATCATAAAAGTATGGGAAATTATGAGAACATCATCATAGAACCATTTCAAAGAAAGTAATGTGAAAATAATATTTTTTTTAAACTGATATTCAACTGCATCCGGTTAGACGATAAGGAAAAGGTTTGGCAGATGAGCCTAAATCTCTTTTATCTTTGAGACATTTAACCTAAAAGGCAACCGAAACTAATCTTAAATTAGAAAGATGCGATAAACGTAGCATGATCGAGTAGGTCATTTACCCATCTCTAAGTCTTTGAAATACTTTACTAGTGGTTGGTTCAATGCTCACAAGCGCTACTCCTATATATGTTCCATGCTACACATGTGCAATTTGTAGAAAAATAGTCATCCCCTAATACATGGCGCTTAACCCTAACTTACGAAATGTGGGTGTGCAGACAGCATTAGTAGGTGCTAACCCCTCTACAGTCCCGCCGAGTACGCCAGGGGGGTAACTACTTAACGCTGAGGTGCTTATACCTCTTTCTAAACCTTTGGAGATTGCAGGCGTAGTGTTACGTTTTAAAATTCAATCAAAATTATTATACTCATATAACAAGAGCAACAAGTTTGGAATAGCCATTGAGTATAATAAATACAGCAAACATAAATAACCTTTTTGTAATGGCTTGTTAGCTGATTTCTAAGCTTGGTTTGGTAGGTAATCGGAATGAAACGATTGTTACACTTTCCTCTTATGTAATAATAAGGGACTAAATGTATATGTACACCATAAATATTTTAAGGTTATATAGACGATCTTAAATAATTTCCAACATAAATTTACAAACATACACAAATAAAAAAAAAAACATACAAAAAAAGCAACGCCGAATTTAAGTTATTTACAATCTTTGTGCGATCTTGTTCCGCTCAGGATCAGGCTCTGTTAGGAGAATTGTCAACTCAGTTTCAAAATCTTGACGGTAGTTTGCAGTTTAATGGCTTAAAGTCACAGAATAAAAAGCTGTAACTTTAGTATCTTTGCAGTGTATATTTGAATGAACATACCTTCTACATATAACATGTGCTTTGAAAAACAAGACATCACAATGGTCTCAGAAGCTGTGCCTGGACGAGATGTATAAATAATTATATCTAATTGGTTGTTTTCAAAACATCTCCTCGCCTTGTTCCTCTACGCTTCTTTGGAATCCAGGCTTCAGAGTGAAAAATCTTGGTGTACTTAGTCACAGGCTGGTACGCCTTCAGTTTAGCTTCCTTTTTTAGCTCGACAGTCTTGGGGTCGCTGTATTCACCCTCCAATGAGAAGGACGCTCCGTAAAGCTCTGGGAGGTCTACCAGACCATAAGGAGTAAGGTAGTCGTCGCGGGTCTGGGATGTACTCTGTCCACAGATGCCTCTAGTAGTGCTGCGGTGATCAGCCGTGAAAATGACCAACCTTTGGCAGTCGTACACTACGCGAATACCTCCGTTGTTGATGTTGAACACGAGAACACCGTCCGCTAGGGTGTAGTATTGCAAGAGAGGGGCTTTCTCAACGTCGTTCCAGTATGTGGTTTGCGCACCTTCGGAAACCTTCTTAGTGTTGCTTTTAACTTCAACTGATGTAGGATTGATCTCTAATTCAACGTATTTGCCAGCTTCAGTCCTGTAATATGAAAGTATGTATCAAACATCGAACTCCACTTTTAAAACAATATCAATTTCTACTATTAAAAACAAACATTTAAGCAAACATTAATTGCATCCCGTAATGGTCTTATTTCTATCCGATCATTATCCTCAGATAATAAAATAAGTGTTAAAAACTTTCTATTGAAAGTATAATGAATTCTTACTTGTAGGAAATGTAGACCTCCTCCTTTTTATCGCTGGGCCTCCTCGCGAGAATGACCAGGTCGGTCCACTTGCCGAAGTCGTTGGACTCGTCCACCATTACGGCGTGCCAGGAGCTGGTGATGCTGTAGTCGTAACTGCGACCGCTGAATGTCTGGACCTTGCTGCTGTCCACAGCGCAGTAAGCTGTTACAAAAATGGACAAGCCTAGTAGTGACGATACATTCAGGACTACATAATATGAATTTAAAAAATACTATAGTGTGTACTCACGCATAAATTGATAACCATAGTAATAGTTAAAAGAGCGCTCCCACTCAGTGATGGGTGCATAGACCGCTTCAGCGTAAGGGTAGTAAGGCCAGGCTTGTACATTGTTCAAGCGTAGCACTCCGTACTTATTTGTGATTTCGTAGTTCTCATAATTGTCGTAATAGAATGACTGAACTTTTATTTCCATTTTACCATCATCGATCATCTTTGTCACGTCTTTTTCCTGTTCCCAGGACATCCTGTTCTTAAAGATTTCATAAGTGTTCTGCGCCATAGCAAGGTAGTCCTGGCTGAGGTTATTGTATGAGACAGAGTACTGGAAGTGGTCAGGGGCATGAGCTTTGATGATCATTTTGTAGCAATCCTTCTGGTAGAAGTTGTACTTGCTAGATTCTTGCAGGCACTGTTTTGCCATTGGGTCGTTACGTAACATTTCAGTATATTTCTCGCTGCGTTCCCCAGAACCTTGAAGGTGAATATTTTCAGAGTGTCCGTATTTTAGGTCGGCTTCATAAGTTACCTTGATCTCGTTCTTCAATGCTTTTTCGAAGTTGAGAGGAACTACTTTAGGATTAACTACCTTATTATCAGCGTTGATTTGCTCCCTGCTGTTTAAGAAAAAGGCTCCTTGGGTTTTATTGTCCACAAAACTGTCAGCAATAGCCGCGGTGAACACGTACTCGACTTTCTGTTTCCCGTTAAAGATAGCACTGAAGTCAAACAGCTGGACTTGAGCAGACTTGATACCAGACGCGGCACGCTTAACAATCTCTTCACGACGTGCCTCTTCAGATACATCTTTTAAGATGGAAGCTGAATTTAATTCACCACTTTCGTTCTTGTCGTACAAAGTTTCTGTAAAGAAAATAATCTTATATGTATTATAAATGCAAAAGTTTGGATGGAGAGTAACAAACATCCATCAATGTATGTTTGTTACTCAATCACGCCAGCTGGTATAATAAACCACAATTTTCATGAACGTCCTGAACAAAGTTTTTTAAAGATTGATAGTTACTTCTTTAAAAATCATATGACATAAAGATTGCAAAAACCTTACCATAGTTTAAACTGAGTGTGATATCCTTGATCTCCGTGGCAAGATATTTTAAGTTGAATTGAGTCAAAGCAACATCTTTTTGGTAAATTAATGTGCCAATGCTGGTAAGAAGGTCAGTGTCGTAAAATTTGCTAGCATGTTTGAAGTCAGAAGAGTAAGAATATCCTTGCAAAAGGAACGAAACGCTGGCTTGGTAACCTGTCTTAAAATCAACAGAAACCACTTCGGCGGGACGCTTAATATAGTTTGTTGATGGGTTCTCAGAAACAGTAAGTAGAGTATCTGTCTTCTCTATAGTAGTGTAGGGCCAAACGCTAAAGTGAATGAAGGTGAAATCTTGTTCAGGAAGTACTAAGTTCAATTTGATCTGTCCTGGCTTAATTACTGTGTTGAGATTGGTTGGGAGGTAGAACTGAACTTTATTGATGACCCCAACAGTGGCATACACATCACCGAGTGTATCCTGGAAGCCAACACTGCCGTCTAAGTTTCTTGCATAAGTGAAGTCGAGGTTTTTATGCAAAGATCTGGCTAAGTCCTTGTTGTTCTTAATATCAAGGATGATTTTGGCTTTACCATTGACTGAATATATGAGAGGTTCAATATAATCAAAGAAGAATGGTACACCAGCAGCCAGAGGGAACACAACAAATGCTTGTTTCTGGTGCAACACCTTAGTGTAGTGGACATCAACACCTTTGAGTAATTGTTCCATACTTTCGATGGTGCTAACAATGAAGGTTTTAAGGTCCGCCTCATTAAAAGTGATCAGCTTCTGCTGATTCAAGTTTTCAAGGAAAAATGAGCCTTCAAGAGGACCACGAGGTTCACGTTTGATATTTAGTGACTCAGCTACTTTCTTTGCGGAGAATTTTAAATCGATCTTAGACTTGTTTGGTTCGTAGACCATCTGTGCTATGTATTCCAAGAGTTGTTGGACACCTGATACCGACAAGGTCACCTGTAATTAAAAACAATTTAGTAAACTGTTGCTTTAATAACCGATCAATATGTTAATAAGCATTGATTTAGAACAAACCTGGCTTTCCTCATTCCAACCAGTGCCTCTAGCCCTCAAAGCTGACCTATGGTATATAGGCAAGAAATTATCATCGCTGCTAACATACGAAAACTCCCTGAAATATGAGACATCATCGTCGCTCGTATATTCATCAGTTATGATGTCGGTCGAGATGCGGTATCCGAACTTCTCCTTAGCGACCGAGGATTGGACAGACTGAGCCGTCGTAGCTCTGTAAATTAAGAATAACACGCAAAATTAATGTTTTCTTACAGCTCATGTAACAATCAAGGCATAAGTTTTAAATATCAAGTTATGTTTATCAGTATAAAATCCGAAAAGATAAACTTACAGGTCTTTGAAACGTGGGTCTTTCAGTTCTGCTGCAAAATTAATGCCATTCGCCAAAACAGCGCGTACTTGCGTGCTGGGATCATCGTATGTCATGTGTGCCATTATTTGCATCATATCAGCGGTAGGAAAAGCCATGAAGATGTCCAGGGCAGCAAGTACTCTCACCTCGTAAGGCTCAGCGGTATTCCTTAAGATGCTGAAGAGCACATTGCGAACAGATTCGTTCTTCAGGTTAGCAAGGGGTTTGAGACTGGCAATTATCTGCATGCGAAGAAACTTGGTAACTGGAACGTGACCTTCTAAGTATGGAGCGAATACCTTCAGGATGTCTTCATGAACCAAATTTCCGAGAGCTCTAACATAGACATGAGCCTTGTTTGAGTCTTCATTTTCAACAGCTTGTTTCAGTTCTTTAGCAAGACGTGGAATGACGAATTTCGTTACACATGAGCTTTTCTCATCAAATCTGTATAATTTGGTGCCTGCTAACAGGGCTGAATTGTTAAGAAACTGTTGCTCTATTACTACAGGGCTCGTCACAATCTCATCAAATTCAACCAAGACCTTACTACTTGGGTAACGGAGTGTAGCGCCTACACTGGTGATTAGCTCAGCTGCTTCTTCACCTTGGACCTTCTTACTAAGGATCCAGGACTTGATTTCCCTAAATGCGGCAACAGTGCCTGCTTGTGCGACAGCGTCCCGGTAAATTGTCCACATACCGGTCTTAGTAACGTTCTTTGAAGACTTGGCGATTTCGACGCTGCTACTCAACTGTGTCAGCTGCTCTGAATTCAAAGAAGCTATGATGCGAACCAGAATGTTGAACTTTGAAAGGAAGTCCGCCTTGGGCAATTGGTTGGGTGTCTGCAGCAAAGGAGTGATGTCCTGGAGCAATTTTTGAGCGTTGGCAATGCTCTGATCACTCACCTTCGGAAACAACATAGACTCGTTTATTGAGAATAAAAGCGAATCAACCTTGCGGCCCGCTTCAGGCTTTTTCCACTCAACATCATTTATCTCTTGGACGGACGAGAGAAGGACTTTCACGTAACTGTACACTTGAGCCTTCTGTTTTCCGTAGAGGAGAGGACTGACGAAGACTGAGCTTATGACTTCTGACTTGTAAATGGTGCCCTGCTTGCCAGCTACTAAGCGGGATTCATAAGTATGCTTGATGAACTGTTTCTCTTCATTTTCGTGAGCGATTCCATTCCAAATGGCTCCTTCTGGCAGGCCAAAGTAGAGCGCGGCACGATTCTTGCATGAGTCGTAGTTCTTACCCTTTATGATCTCGACGGGATCCTCCTCTGATGCGAATTTGGTCAATTCTCGACGCCATTCTGCGGAAACCGGCGATACAGTGTATAGGGTCTCACATTCACCAGTGACGTCAGTTTCAAACTTCTTGAAGAGACCCTGGAAGGTTTCCGTGTCGAAGCTGTTAGAGAAACTGTCGACATGACGAAAACCTGATATGTCAACTTGGAGAGCGCTGATCAGACCCTTGAATAAGTTCTCGTGAGCAACGGAGAGTGTGAGGGGAACATTGAATGATTTAACACGACCTCCATCGATGAATATCTCGATAGGTTCGTCGGTGATCTGTATAGATTGGAACTTTAGGTTGGGAGGTAAAACTCTGTACGTAATTTTCTCCGCCTGAATCTGCGCGTACAAGGGCTGGCTCAACCTAGCGAGGAGCTGGCCTGGCGCTACCACTCGGATGATAAACTGAGCCTTGAAGGCATTGCCGTTACTGTTGCTGTTGTCGAATGTGGTCCAGGTGTAAGTTTCCACATCGTACAGGTACTCTTTGCCGACCTGCCAGGGCCAGCTTTTGCTCTGGGTGAGTGGGCTCGATGCTACTGCGGCTGGAACATAAAATATTGAATTTAACGTAAAACTTAATAAACTGCCTTGTTGGTCAAGTGGTCGGAAGTGCGGCTTGCTGTACAAGTCAAATCAAATTGCAATTCTAAATTTGCAGTCATGCGACATCTACCAATTACCAAACGGCACTACCTACCTGCGTAGTGGGTGACTCCCTTTCATAGAGTGGAGGCCTGTGTCCCAGCAGTGGGAACGTCAAAGGCTTACCATGCTTCCTCTTATCTTCAGGTGGAAACGCCAGGATAGCCCGCGAAATTCAAATGTTCTTACGTTATGGCTTTACAATGACTAAAAGTCATTTAATGTGATTAAATGAAATTACACAATTACTTAATAAAAATTAGTAAAACCCCGACACAAAAAAAATATACAAAACAAAAAAAAAAAAATTTTTTTGCGTCGTTTGTCCGTTTCGTGTTGGGCTTGTGTTAAAGCGGTCTACTTAGCGGTCCGCCGAAGCTTCGACGCTTGGATTAATTTGTCGGAGATAGTCTTAGTTATTAGTATGGACAGAAATTGAATTGGGAAAGCGCGCCAAAGGCGACCTACTTATCAGTCCACCCACACCTAAGCGCGCTTCTACAGAGTCGTGATGTTTCGAGTTCGCTGCAAGGAGGACAGTGGAGTGTCTGATCGCGGCGGAGTCAAGACGTCCCGGAACTGTATCCCGATTCATGGTGCCTAATGTTATTGTGTTGGATTGTAAATTAAAGTAATTTGTTAGTTCGCTAAAAGCAGTGTAGTATGTGTTTTCATAGCACGAAACCCATGTTCTGCCCACATGAAGACCGTGTCTAACGAAATAAAATCACCTTACTGCGACAAATTTATTAAATTCATTCTATGTGGTTAAATGAACGTTGATACGTTCAATTTAATTATTTTATTTAACATAAAACCTGTCACTGACCGGCATTTGCAAGCGGGGCCATCTGTCGCTTCCACCTTAAGTATTTATCATTAATTTAACTTGATACCACCACGTGTTTTTGAGAAAAAAGGGTCTCGACAGACATACAACGAAGGAATCATAAAAGAGTTTCATTTTTCCTTTTGAGCTGCGGCACCCTAAAAAATTGTACTGTCTCTATCCTTGAACAACGTTTCTCTAAGTAATACGTTGTACTAAGTATAGTAGGTGTCAATCGTTGTTCAGACATTAAATTCTTGCTCTTCACCCATGCTAGTTGAGCATTGGTCAGTTGGTCAGTTCTGCTGAGGAAACACTTAGACTATCGTGTGGTTTTAAGAGTTTCTAACCAACAGCATCAGCTGCTGTTGAAGTTAGTATTCAACCAACTATTTAGTGACTTTAATTAACGTAAGCAATCCGAACATACTGCAAGTAGAAATCACCTGTTAAATTTTCTAGCATGAATAAACATGGGACGACTGAAAACGCAACTACTGAAAATGCATAATTATAGGTTGTAGGTAGGTACTCACCGACAATCGCCGTCAGTAACAACAGTTTCATAGTTCCAAGTTCTCAGCTGTGGTTTGCGTTCAGTGTTGCTGGGTCGCACTTCTGATGCACAAATCGAGTTGCATACGCTTATAAGCAGTGCGTTTTTAACCCACGTTCGTATGTTACCTTTAACCTGATAATACTTTGATAAAAACTTATCCCTACAGTAGGCAACTACAGGGTGGGCAAACTGAGACAACAACTTTTAATGGAGATTTTTAAAGTGAAAACGTCTATAGCCGCGTTGAGCGACTTTTGGTAGGGGAAAAAGCTATGGATTCGCGTGACCAACACGCTCGTAACGTATTGCGCCAGACAAGTGACGACGCAAATGATTTAAAAATTCAAATGAGATCACAGTAATTCCGTTGTTTTGAGTTTTCACTGATCAAGGTAAAGCAACGGTAGCCAAGGTCCACCTATGGATGGGTGATCAAAGTTAAGCAACGGTAGCCTAGGTCCGTCTGTTGATGGGTGATCAAGGTTAAGCAACGGTTGCCAAGGTCAGTATGTGGATGGGTGATCAAGGTTAAGCAACGGTAGCCAAAGTCCGTCTGTTGATGGTTGATCAAGGAAAAGCAACGGTTGGCAAGGTCAGTCTGTGGGAGATCAAGGTTAAGCAACGGTAGCCAAGGACTGTCTGTGGATGTGTGATCAAGGTTAAGCAATGGTTGCCAAGGTCAGTATCTGGATGGGTGATCAAGGTAAAGCAACGGTAGCCACGGACTGTCTGTGGATGTGTGATCAAGGTATAGCAACGGTAGCCGAGGTCAGTATTTGGATGGGTGATAAAGGTACTACTCTTGTCAAATCTGTGTTTTTGGTGCTTTACAGATTTAACCTAAGTACAACGAAGCTTAAGACAACCAGTTTAACCAAGAGGAATCGTATTACCCAGAACTAACTGGGCTGTGGGGGTCAGATAGGCAGTCATCATCATTTCAGCCAAAAGACGTCCACTGCTGGACATAGGCCTCCCCCAAGTCGCCACATTGACCGTTCCCGTGCGACTCGCATCCAGCGGATCCCCGCAACATGCACCAGGTCATCGGTCTACCTAGTGAGAGGCCTTCCAACGCATTGTCTTCCGGTTTGCGGTCGCCATTCCAGAACTGTTCGGCCCCATCGTCCATCCGTTCTGCGAGCAATGTGCCGTGCCCACTGCCACTTAAGCTTGGCGATTCTTCGGGCTTCGTCGGTAACCTTGGTTCTCTTGCAGATGTCCTCATTTCTGACTTGATCACGCTAGGGAACTGCAAGCATAGTCCTCTCCATTGACCTTTGGCTGAATTTAAGCCTTCTGATGAGGGCCATTGTGAGCGACCACGTTTCGGTCCCGTATGTAATCACTGGCAACACACTCTGATCTTCATCACGTCTTGAGACACTGCGGTAAGTTGGACGAGAAGATGGGCAGTCGCTCCATGTAAAGTATTGAGCTGCATCCGGTTAAACAGGAAGCCGACCACAATATCATTGGAAAAAGGCTAGGCAGGATGATGATTATAAGAATTGAAATTGGCAATAGGTATTTAAGAATGTGTCAGTTTGACACAGTACATCTAATAATACACATTTATTAAGATTTAGTTTAGCTACAACTTATTCTTGACATTTTTTTTTTGCGCTGTGTTTGCTCTTGACTCTAGTCCAGGTCATAGATGACTGAGACAAAGTCGTTCGGATGGTGCGAGCTTACCCAGAAGAAGTTTCATCACACTAACTTTGAAGAGATTAGGGTTGTAAGCGTTTCAAGCAAAACTGAACACTTTCCTACACAAAAAGGTGTGCACAACGTTTCGGCAATTACACGCCGCGATGTGTACTCATAAGGTCATTTTGAGCCTGTATAAAGGCGGAAATACACTTACGTGTCGTGGCGTGTCGTGACGCGCCAGAAGCATTCGGTTTCATACATCGTTGCGACACGACACGCCATGCAAATATGTCCCTAACCATATTAAATGTATGAAACTGAATTTGCTTCTGGCGCGTCACGACACGCCACGACACGTAAGTATGTTTCCGCCTTAAGAAGTACATTGGTATCTACAGCACATAGTGCTCGATTTACAATTTCTATGGTTATCGACACGGTTTTCATTGGTCATTATCTTTCTACTTTGCCAGTATGTTGTCGTTAGCTACCATATTTTCGATAATTTTACCGTCCGTTTTAATTTATGTAGTGAAAACCTCGACATGCTGGTGACGTATTGCGCTAGATTAGTGACGCGAATGATTTAAAAATTCAAAAAAGAACACAGTAATTATATTATTTACTGTTTTCACTTCTGTCGGCATTCCTTAAAAAATAAATTGACTACAGTGCATAGCTTTGTTAGTATTTTATTGTTAGTAACAATGGTGCATATATAACTAGTTTAGTATAATTAAATGTTTACAATATTAAGACTTATGACTGCCTCTATTTTTTTTTCTACAAATGAAAATTACCAGATTTTTGTTTTTAAAGTTAACGTAAACAGCAATTTTGTACGACAAATTAAATTATCGAAATCTTTAACTCATTGCTGCTACAAAATGCGATTACTTTTTGACGTATTTTTCACTAAACTTTCTTACAATTCCGTAGTAATCCTACTATTAGAGACACAAAATTAATATTCTACTATTCTTCTTTCACAATACTTTTTTTATAGATTATCCTCAGAAAAAAGTTAGGGATCAGTCGAATCTGCAGAGTTTGGTGGTCAATTGAATGTCAAAACTTCTTGAGATTTTATTGCCTTGGAAGGAAATCTTCTCAAAGCATCGATCGTGCTGTATGGTTTGTGGGTCCCTCTTTTATATACACGGTTTTTAGACCCAAAACTAATATTAGACCTAATAATAAAAATGAAAACTTATTCCGGTAGCGATAGCAAATAAAACCAGAAAAACGGTGCAAAAACTTCACCTTATTCGGAAAATCAAAGTGGAATTAGAGATCTTACGTAGATCAACAAAGGTTGCTGTTCTCCCCAAAAATCTGTAATCACAATGGGACCAACAACCGAAAAAAAAAATTATAAATGTGTTTGGTTGTTTCTCTATTAACTTAGGGACTTTAAAATACAAATATTAAAAAAAATGTGGTGGTCCTGGCCTTAAAAACCGAATTTACCGAATTCCAAAAAAAACGGATATCAATTATAACGAACACTTTTGTGTATTTACTTTCATTTTACCATCCCCATTTATGTGTTAAGAATTAACAATGTAGATAAAATAATCGTTTGTTTACCAAAACATTATTCATGATTGTGTGTATTGTAAATATTTGTAATTCACGATTATAATTTTGTTGTGAGAATGGATCTGCCATACTAGAACCATTCGCAGAGAAGTTAATAAATTAGACCACCTATTGCATGAATTCCGGTTTTCGAAAGACATTTTTCCACCGCTTTCCATCCCCACCCATCTCGATAAACCACCCTGTATACCTCTTGTAAATATTGGGCAGACAATGTGCTTTGTTTGAATCTACTGACATGAGAAGATCTTTCGGTACCTCTATCAACCCGCACTGGGCCCGTATGGTGGACTACATCATTGTTATAAAAATGAGGCCTGTGGGCAGTGTCCCAGTCGTTATCTATTTGCATTTTGTAAACATTTATTTATATTTTAGTTCGACCGCATCATGCACTAAGGATGTCTTTTTTTGTAAGCGTCAGAACCAATGGATATATGATGTTATAAATGTATTTTATTTTATTCACATTATTGTAAAATCTTTTATTACATATATCAGTAATAACAAACTACAAATAGATCTAAAATAATAATAAAATATGTACAAGTTTCAAAAATACAGGGCGTCAAAAAATTCGTCCACATCGCTGTCTACGGGAGAAGTGCCCAGAACGCTGGCCGCATCGCCTCGTTGGATGTTGGAATGTTTGGACAAAAAAACGGCCAGCCCTCTGGTCACGTGAAGTGTCCACCAACCGCTTGGCGATATCTCGAAACACAAGATGAGCACTCGGGCCCCATGGCCAAACTTTCGTTTCAACCTCAAACGGCTAAAACACATAATTACCAATTAAGTAATTGTATTTGTGCCGTTTAAGGTTTTCAGCACTTGCAGCAGCCGCCCCAGCGCAGCTCACCGTATTGGGAAGGCGAAACGGAAGGGTGTCGACGCAAGTTGCATCCCACACCAGCGGTCTACCCAACGTCCATGGCATTTTGGTCATACCATCTGGTCTCTTCCCATCGACGCGTGCCAAGCCATTGGGTTCTAAGACAGCTGGCACACACACCAGCGGTGGCAAGAGCACGACGGATGAGATCATAAGTGCTAGCGTACCGCGCTATCCGACCTGCACCTTTACTGCAGGAAAGGCCGTGGTGTCTGAGTTCCTTCGACACATGAAAAAATTAAAATTATTTATTTTATTTATTAAAAGATACCGGCCAAATACCTTCTCCTTTTTAGAAGTCGGTTAAAAATTTTAAAGAAATGAATTCTCATATGTCGCAGTGGAGGGATATATCAAAATTACATATTATCCGAAATTGTCAAATTCGCCATGTTACAATGATACCGTCAGCAATCAAGAATTTGCCAGTGCAAGTAGACTACGCTTTCTGTTTACGTTCTCCCGGTTATTATAAGTATAATTAAATGTATCTGTAGTCGCCTGTAAGCATGTCAATGCACGTGAACAAGTGATAATGCAAACTCACATGGCTTTAGTAACCTTTCACCTACCCCTCTATCAAAATAAAATTAAAGCATCATATTTTCGTCAACCTACAACTTCAGTATTTACTTTTATTAACTCATTTTTTGTATCAGCTGAGCAGATTTCTCCACATGACTTTCAGTTCTTTTATTCCAGCTACTGGGCAACTGGCTTTTGGTGTCCAGCCCGTCCCTCCATCTTCTACGAGGTCTACCGCGACTCCTTCTGGCTGTGTCAGGGCTGCACATAGAGGCGCCTTTAGCCCGCATTTCATTGGGCATATGGTAGACCTCGCATTTCAGCTCAGCGGCTTTTTTTGCAACGTCAGTAATTTGTGTTTTGGAGTGAAGTGTAGGGTTGCAGATTCATTTATCTAAAACTAGCTTTTGCCAGCGGGTTCGCTCGCGTTAATCATAAGAACGTAATTATGGTTTTCCTCGGGACCTGTATTTTTTTTCAGATTGGAAGGTACCCTAGGTTCGTTTTTGTACCTACACCTGACAACACTAATGCGAAATTTAATGATGATCGGATCAGTGGTTTAGGTGCGAAAAGGTAACAAACAAACTTTACTTTCGCATTTATAATATAAGTAAGGAAGTAGTACAAGGATAAATGAATCTGTGCTTTGTGCAGTCTTGAAATTGAACTCTGCATTATTTAGACGATTCGATAATTTAAACATTGCTTGGATATTTCACAAAACATGGTATGTAGTTAGAACAGGCTAGTTCGTGCCACTGACCTTAGTTTTGTAATTCAAACATATGGCAAGTTCATTCAGTTAACGAGTGGGATGGGATGTTTAGTGTTAATTAGTTTTTGCAATATTTTGTAAAGTAACAATAACAAACTACGATGGAATTAATTTATAAAAGTAAATTTTAATATCGTTATTTTTACAACACTGAAAGTTACTCTAAAAAAATGGCTGAACGACGATGTTTGTGTTTTGAGTACTGACATTTTCTTCATTCTATAAAAGGGATTCATTTAATTAAGAAAAATGAAACACGTATTCCGATCGAATCTTATCTTTAATTGAGCATTAAAATTAACGACAGCAACTGTCTATAAAACAAGGTGTTCAAACACCTATAATTATCTAATGAGCAAATTAAGAGATCTCAAGACGGGAAATACTTATGTAATCCTAATACGAGATTCTTTGGAAAGCATGCATTTGTACATTTTAGGAATAACTTAAAACTAGATTGGACAGTGTGGTCTGTAACGTTTTATCTTCTGTCTTACAGGCACCTATTTATTTCAGTCAAAACGACCGCACTGGAGTCCTGAAAATGACTTGGACAGATACCTTTTTCAGTACGTACTCCTCGTCCTAGTAATAGACTATACCTGGGAACCTTCTAGTTACGGAGATATTTGGGGCCTTTTTCATTACCTCACTTTAAATACCTCCACGAACCCAGTACCATTCAATAATCCATCAGCACAATGTTTTACGTGCATTACACGGAGTCCTAGCGTATAAAGTGATTCTTGACCCCCAAAAAAAAAGTCATTTCCCAGCAATATTTTTTGCGTAGCCTTAGAGTCAGCTCACACCGAGACGCGACGCCACGCGAGAATTCAGAATACGTTGCGCAACGTATTCTGAATTCTCACAACGAAATGTGTATCTTTTCGTGTAGAAAATAAAGTTATTTTGAATCGCTCTTTTAAAATGTGCGCGCAGTGTCGCGTCGCGTCGCGTCTCGGTGTGAGCTGACTCTTAGTTTGATGTTTAAATTGCTTGGTAGATGGCTTCGTGAGGGGTCCTTCTACGCCTTGAATGTAAAAATGCCGGTGTCCGGACGTCCGGTCCTATCGGTTTAACAGAACCTTTACATGCTTATAAGTTTTTAAACTGTCATGATCACTAACACTATCAATGACACTGGAAATAGCGAACATTGTAAATATCCCGTTTCCAATGTTATTGAGGGCTTTGCAGCCTACATTCATTATGTACACATATATAACATGAATAAGGAGTAGGAACATGAATTCACTTTAACATTGTTTAATAAATTTTACAGACACCACTGATTTTTTAAATAATACTTGCTTATAAACTACTGTAATGTACAATGTATTACATTTAATTGAGCAAATATAGGTGCAAATGGAACAATTTCTTAATATCTACAAGATTGTAACACTGTAGTTCTATAAAAATACTTAATCCTACATAGTAGTCGTTGCATTTATTTTGGTCTTCTAAGGAGATATTTCTATTCTTCTGCCGTTTTCCCAATTTATTTAGGATCGGCGCAGCATATCGTCTCCTTCCACACTTTTATATTACTCGTCACCTCAGCAGTCACTTCCTTTCTAGCCATTTCATACTTCACAAAATCCATCCAAAGCTATGGAGATCTATGTTGTCATGACTTTATTAGTCTATAAGTGGTTGTAGGCAAGTAAAGGTATATTTCCCTAGGGGACTGTACTGACGCCGACTTTATCGTATTACCCAGTACTAGCTTGCTGCACCCGGTCAGACTATAAGCCGACCCCAACATAGTTGGGAAAAGGCTAGGCAGATGATAATGACTTACTCAAACAACTCTTCATACGAAACAACATTATCGTTAAATCTGTTTTACTCAGTGCCAAGTTGTTGTTTGTAATCACTTCGATATTCAGGAGGTAATATTATCTACACACATCCACACACACTACGTATACACTATGTAGGCAAGCATATTATAAGTTGGGGGATTATAAAGGGTGTAAGACACCTCTTAACGAAGCCGAAAGGCACTGGTTCTCCCTATCATTGCGATCATTTTTTTGTTCTACACCATACCTGGGAACCTTCTAGTTACGGAGATATTAGGGGTCAAAGTTCCAACTTTTTGACAAGTATTTTTTTAAATACAAGTTTTTAATGTAAGATTTTTACTTTAAACACCTCCACGACCCCCGTACTATTCAATCCGTCCATCAGCACAATGTTTTGAGTGCGTTACATTGAGTTCTACCATAAAATATGATTTTACACCCCCCAAAAAAAAGTCGTTTCCCAGCAATAATTTTTGCGTAAAGTTACTTAGTTTCATGTACAGAATGCTTGGTTGACGGCTTCGTGATGAGGTGATTTACACGGTGTATTGGTGATAAAAATGCATGGCTAACTGCTGGTATTGCACCACAACCATAGGGGCAATCAAATCATCATTAGTGAAGTGATTGTGAAAGCTGCAGAAGATTGTAAAAATATCTTTGTATTGTATAGATTCAATCTCTAAGTATTATATAATTGCATATCTCATGTGTGAGTGTGTGCGTGTGTAACGCGAATTTGCCCTGGCTGTTGAGTGAACGTCATGCTCACTCAAATATCCCGCTGATGGTGGCGGGCGTGCCGGGTCATTTAGTTCCCTTCAGTATGGTTGAGTTGAATGATGGCTGATACATGCGTCATGTTCGTGAACGGGCGCTGTCAGTTGTGACTAGTTATCTCTTAGCTGCCCCGGTATATTTTCATTACTTTATTTTTTAATGATTGATTTCATCGTTTACTCTGGACGCTCTTAACTTGAACATACATCTTTCTCACATATTCGTAATTCTCAACATGAATGATGTAACCAAGATTTTGTAACAATAAAAACGTATTATAATTTTGATTTAAAAGAGTGTCCATGGAGTTTCTTGCCCATTCTTCTCCATAGAGATCTACGCTTTCGAATGGGCAACTACAGTACTTCCACAAATTATTATGCCTTGTGACTGGGACTGTAGCTTCGTGTTTTTGTTTTTTTTTGTTTTTTGACTTTCAAAATTGCCGGTAATGGTCTATTTAAAATAAATGCTTTGAGTTTGAGTTTAACGGTACAGTTATGGTATTTTTATAACAATCTTTTCTCTATGTCTTCTGCTTCCGAACATAAACATGGGTTTCTTATTTACAAAAACTTGGTTTCTTTAGATAATACCACATTATCGACCTAAAGTACCTATCTACATTTGGAATTAATTTGTTTAAGTAGACTAATCGTGAAAGATAACTAAACCTATATTTTTGTGTTTTAAACACAAGTCACGTTAATTAATTACAATTTTAATATACTTACAACATAGATTATGAATATTGAGCCAATCATGTTCCTTCAGTCTTGTTTTTGAGCTTCAAATATATTTATTTTTACAATTATACTTTTCCTTCGTCAAACACTTGAGTAATTTTCTAAAACTTCAACCAAACCGTAGGTAATAATTACAAGAAATATTTTTTAAAGTGAATACAAGTCATAAAACTGAAGTCTTCAATAAATTGAGCATTCTTTCATTAAATATCCTAAAATTAAAAATACCTTATGGGGTCCATAACGAAACGAAAACTTACAAACATATTTGTTGAATAGGACCTACCCTACCATTTCGCAGATAAAAGTAACAAGAAAGTAACAGAAGAGTCAAGGAAAAAAACCTATAAAAAAATTCCTCCTTCGAAGTTTACACCAAGTAACAAAAAGAGTCAAGAGCTCCAATATTTCTAATAAATCTCACAGTTTCTGTAACCTTGGTACCGTAAGCTTATCCCTGATACACCTCAACGTGGTCAGCTTAGCTGGTGAACTTGGCACGGTCTGCTCCTGATCAGGCTTTCTCATCGGCCTGGACACTGGTATACAAGTGCGTGGCACGTTCGTGATGTGAGGATGCGTCTTCACGTGCTTCCGGAGGGAGGAAGGGTCGGTGTACCTCTTGCCACAACCGATGGCACCACATGCGTATGGTCTCTGGAACAACGTTACAAGATTAATTAATTAGAAGTGATCAAAGCGAAATGGTTTGGATAAGTTACCAACTATTTAAATTAAGCCACCAGCTTTAAGAACATGGCCCTACAGACAACGCCCATCTTCTAACTGACCTTGTAGATCGGACAGTAGAGCTCGCGTAGTTGAATTTCGAGCCAAACATGGTGAAATTTCCACTTAGTATTGAATCACAGAATGGAGCTGTAAGAAAATAGGCAGACAAAGGAATATGATGCATAAATATCATGCATCATATTCCTTTCCTAAGAATGTAATCAATTCTGGGAAGATGGCTTTTAGATACGAGTACGTAGGTAAGGAAAGAAAAGACGCTGGAAGGAAATCATAATGACAAAATGCAATGCATTGAAAATTAAAACCAAAGGTATTACTTAAGTAAATGTAACCTCCAAGGAAGAGGTACCGATTATCTTCAGACCGAAGAAGAATAAATCATCTAAAACACAAAGGTTATCGCCATCATGTAGGTAGACCATCGACCGGACCCCTCATTATAAACAAAAAGTAAAAGTCTTCTTTGATAACGATTTTATTATTCCTAATTATTATGTTTACATGTTAGGATAAGAGCTCAAGTTCAGTATTCTTCCGTTGCGAGGCGAGTAGATATCTATTTTTTGACGGCTGGTTGATATTAATTATAATATAAGTACATTGCGCAATGATACTTATTCAGGCACGTGTAAATTATTTTGCAAAATTATCTGCATTTTTTTATCTTTTTGGCCTTTGATTTTAACTGTTTAGGCTATAGCATTTTTTTTTTTAATTCGAACACGAACAATATTTAATATGAATTGTAGCTATGGAGGGAGGACTTTTTGACCTTTTTTTTTATATTTTGCGGGTTTTTTATATCATCTCATGGTCTTTAACTATAGCAACTATTTCCCGAAAAGTATTTCATCTGGCCATGCTTCTATGGATCTTTCAACCCGATTCTAGGTCGACTGGAAGTACCCTTTAGGTTTTGATTCCTTTGCGAGTAGTTGCGAGTTTGAAAATATGCGGCATAAATTGCTGATTCTTTTGATTGCGTTGACACAGAACTTTGATTTTGTTATAGCTTAAAGGTATAGACTTGAGTATTTGATGTGAATTTCAATTTAATACCTCTACGCGTTCATGAGGAAAGGGGTAGTAAGTTTAAAATTTTGAAAACCAAAAAAAAAAAGTGATGTTACTAAATTTTACGGTTTTCTAAATTTTTCCTTTATCTGTGCTTTAAGACGTTGCTTCGTACCAAATTTCAAGATTTTGAGTTCACGGGAAGTACCCTGTAGGTTTTGATTCTTTCTTGCGAGTATCGATAATTTTCGGAAAATTTGCGGCATAAACGGCTGTATCTTTTGATAGCGTTGGCTTAGAAGTTTGATTTTTTCACAGCTCTAAGGGACAGTTCACAGCTGTAGACTTGGAGTCAAAGATCTTTATTGTGAGGCAGTGGTTACAGAGTTGTTATTAAGTTAATTTTGATGTGCGGTTGCACTGCTCCACCAAGTTAGGCATACAATATTTTGAACAATTTGTTTAATTGATATATTAATTCAAATATACATTTTAATTAAATTTATTTTAATTAAAAAAAAATATTTTTCATCAAAACAAAAACAGTTTGGCACTCAATTCATCACGAATCTGTCGGACAAAAATTCATGTATTATATAATTATGGTCTGGTTTAGTATTTGATATAAATTCCAGCTTGATATCTCCACGCATTCCTGAGAAAAAGGGTCTTGACAGACAGACAGACGGACGGGTTCCGTTTTTTTCTTCCGAGGTACGGAACCCTAAAAACTATAATTGAGTAAACCCCAAACTTTTGTTTTTGTTGCTCATAGTGCTTCTAAGCGTATACTCCAACTCCTAATAATCCCTAAGACGACCTGACGGTAAGACGGTCAATAGTTGCATAGGTATTTATTTTAATTGTATTCATATTATAGTTATATATTTTGTTTTTGTATGTAAAAGTAAGTTAGTATTTTCTAATATTGTATTTTATATTTGAAATAGTTATAATTGCTTATAAAGAAAATTCTCTTCTTCTTTTACACACTTTGTCTACATCTCTTTTTTATTATCTCCTTTCGCAGGTATGCTGGAAGAGATTTCTTTAGAAATAAGCATTACCTTTGTACCTATTTTCTTTTCCTTTCTTCTTTTCTGTATTTAGTGTGTACTTAAATAGTTAAATAAATAAAAAAAATAAAAAAAAACAAAAAAAATATGATACCTGACCTGACAGACACTGACCCTACTTGCATAATCAAGTCCTAATGTTCCCACTGTTAGGACGCGGACTTCCTCTCTATGAGAGAGATTGCGCTTACCACCTTTTGGTTCTAGGACATGCTGGTTTCACTACGTTTGAAGAGTGGTGATGATATAAACTACTCAAAGTAACAGACAAGTTACTTTGTGTAGTTTATTTCATCACCGCTGCCCTCAAAAACGGTGAAAAAAACATCGTGAGGTAACCGGCATGCCGTAGAACTGAAAATTCAAAGACATGTGACATCTAGCAACCCGCACTGGGCCCAGGTCGTGAATTACAGCCCACCAACTTATAGGTCGGGCCACCACTGCTCTAAAATAACATGGTTTGATATATAAGGGTTTAACAATATCTAATACTTACGGCATTGAAATGTGTCCTCTGATGTTTGGCCCTGTCCGAAGAGTTGGAGAAAGCCTTCCTGCAATGGGGTGCTGGACATGCGTAAGGGCGTTCACCAGTGTGAGACCTCACGTGAATCTTCAGATTCTCTAGCCGGGAGAAAGCCTTGCCACAACCTGGATGCTAGAGATTAAAGTATGATTTAAAAAAATATATATTTATAAAACACAAATAAAATTATACATGGTGAAATTTCAAAGACTAGTCAAAGCTTCAGAGATGATTCAGAATTAATAATACACCGTGTAAATCACCTCATCACGAAGCCGTCAACCAAACATTCTGTACATGACACTAAGTAACTTTACGCAAAACGTATTGCTGGGAAACGACTTTTTTTTGGGGGGTGTAAAATCATGTTTTGTGGTAGAACTCAATGTAACGCACTCAAAACATTGTGCTGATGGACGGATTGAATAGTACGGGGGTTGTGGAGATGTTTAAAGTAAAAATCTTACAATAAAAACTTGTATTTCAAAAAATACTTGTCAAATAGTTGGAACTTGGACCCCTAATATCTCCGTAACTAGAAGGTTCCCAGGTATGGTGTAGAACAAAAAATTGATCGCAATGACAGGGAGAACCAGTGCCTTTCGGCTTCGTTAAGAGGTGTTTTACACCCTTTATAATCAATTTATGTAATATTATTTTATTTATTTTACACCACATTCTTCTTGTCTTATTACAGGGACTTTGACATAACGGGTAACCGGTAAATATATGGGTGTGCTTACATCCCCGAAACCTTCGAAGAGAACAAGTGTGAAGTTATATTTTTTTGCTTAAACGATTTAAATCAGAGTCTACTCTGATTGATACAATAAATGCACACGTAGACCAAATACGAATATAGTTGGCACACTGTTTATCAGTACATTCAAAGAGCATATACTTACATGACACCTGTTGGGCTTATGTCCCGAATGCACACGCATGTGTATCAAAAGTTTGTAGCGAGCGTTGAAAGGACGACGTTCTCGGGCACATTCGCGCCACAAGCAACTGAACTCGTCACCTGCGCAATACATTGGCCACATTCAGAATTTACATAAAAGCCAAGCGCTACTGTTAAGCCATAAGGTCCTAGGTTTAGGTCACACATCGGGCAATATGTTAGTGACATTTCCATCACATTGGAATTTCGAAGCGCGGATTCAGGATTTGGGCCCGGTTGATGGCAAAAAGCTTGCCTCCTATTTCATGAGACGTAAACATAACCGGTGAAATATAGGTATAACTTGTTATTAAGCTATTATCTAGAACTTTTAATATTGCGTACTTGGTTATTTTATATTTTTGTAAGATTATATAATACAAGGTAAGTTTACTGTACCTTTATATGTGTTGACATGGGCTCTCTCGATGTGTTCCACCAATAAAGTTTGATTTGGATATCTTTCGTAACACTGCTCCCATAAACACACTCGTTCACCTAAAAAGTAAAATAAAATTTACTGAAAAATTAAGAAACAGCAACCCAATTTAGCTAGGAACCGCTATTTGTGAATCCATCATCTCATTAACAGTGCGCACAATATTATTATTTGTAACGCACAGAAGGTTAAAAATAACAAAATTAATAAGCATACTGAGGTTTGTGTTCTCCAAGTGTAAAATATGGACACCAGAATTTAAATATTGATAAAACGTTAATAGTTTTAATATTTACCCTGAGCCTTATCTTTGTCAGCCTTCCTCTGATTTTGAGCCTTACTTTCGACCGCATTGACATTATTGTCAGTCTCAAAAGTTAACCCAAAATCGTCTAAGTTAACAAACAAGTCATCTTCATCAAAGTTTTCAGAGTTTTCATCGTAATAACTTGAACTGTGTACATCACTCTCAACTGACTCCGATACTGATATTTTCCTTTCATTTCTATCAAAACTGAATTCATTACAACTTGTTGGTGTATCAGGTAGTACGTATTTCCTTTCTTCTAAGTTGTATAGAATATTGTTAGGATAACTGTAGTGTTCTAAAC
This sequence comes from Cerastis leucographa, assembly GCA_963082945.1. Classification (NCBI taxonomy): domain Eukaryota; kingdom Metazoa; phylum Arthropoda; class Insecta; order Lepidoptera; family Noctuidae; genus Cerastis; species Cerastis leucographa. The sequence goes on along the minus strand of OY720372.1, from coordinate 12,062,174 downwards.
TATTTACAGATCCACCGTTTTGTTGTACAGGAGTAACATTATTGTATTCGGGCATTTGAGCATCTTCAAAATTATAATTACAATAACGTTTTGAAAACACTGTTTCTATTGACGGTAGAAGATTATTTTCTGGTGTAGTCGAGTTTAAATAGTGTTCATTAAAATCTGGTGTTAGTCTACAAGATTCACCATCTTCTCTACAAAGCTCATCAATGAGTGACTCGTCGTCTATGTAGTCGTTATTAGCTTCATACATTTTACTTTCTTGTGACTTGTAGGTATCCATTTTGCAGTTTTTATCTTCAAAGTCGATGCCATCTAAATCTAAGAGAACTTCTTTAATATTTTGCTCATTGATATTGCTGTCAATAACTTCGTCTATAATCTCAAAATCAGCTTCGTTAGTGCTAGGGGCGGTCCAGTTATCTAATACTTCAAAATCAAAACTTTCTTCTACTCCACACTTAAAATTGTCTACTTTCTTACTTTTGCCGCTATTTTCTAGTTCTAAGTTGAATTGTGACATGTAATAAGCATGTAGGTCTGTTACAGTGTCATTTCTGTCGTTGAACATGTCCTCTTCCTCGTAACAAGGTATGATATCATATTGCGCCATCTTCATAGGTTCATTTACCTACAAAAGTTCAGTAATCTCTATGTAGAGGTGTTGACATGTGGTGTTTACTCGTAACTTTGCGCATATGGTTTTGCTATTATTATAAAAATAAACTTTCTCTGTGTATGACCACGCGTGGCTCGAGCATCTGCGAATTATAAAATTAATCGTCTCTTTAGAATTATTATTTCGTCGCCACACGTGTTAGTAAGCCGACTTACGGCCTATTATTATTAAAGTTAGGAAGCTTATTCGATGATGCAAAAAGAACTTTATTTTTAAATATTGAATGGACATCTTTTGGTTTGAATCACGCTTGAAATATTTTTAATTCATGACAGAATCTTTTCTTCAATCACAATTTAATTGCCAAATGTTTCATGAAACCTAAAAAAACTATATGTTATTGGATGGCTTTTATACAAATTGCGAAACATATGGATTATATAGACAGGTTTAGAATAGGGATTTAGATTCGTTATTAAATATGGACTCTTTTTTTATTTTGAAGTTGTACAACGAGAACGTGGATAAAAAAATAAACAAAATTAATCGACTGACGCTCTTGAACTTAAGAATTTTGTATCTACATATTTTCAAAATGATAAAAAATTTAATGACAATTAAGATTACAAAAATGGCACGTAATGTACAAATCAATACATCCCATTTTGATTCGGCAACATTGCGTAATTTACATTTTTAAAAGACCACTGCAAAGCATAATAGGTAGGCAGAAAAAGCAGAAAAGATGGCTTCGAAACGCAGCCGTACATACTACTGGAATGATTGTAAAAATTGGTAACGTGTGTAGTAACAGTAAAAATAGTGACACGTCATTGATTTATTTTGTACGTACTGGCTGATGCCCGCGACCTTCGTTCGCATGAAATCTTTATAAAAATATTACTTTCCTATTTGAATCGGAGTTTGTTCACCATTTCATGGGATTTATTTTCTTGCATTAAACACTTATGCTTTTTCCAAAAGTAAATGAATAGCCTATAAAATAGCCCAAGTTAATTCCAGCTACTGCCAGTAAAAGTCCTGTCAAAATCGGTCAATCCGCTTTGGAGATTATCCGAAACACACAGACTGACAGAAAATAAAAAACTTAAAAAATGTCATAAGTACCGTTTATACTTTCATAATATGCATTGAATAAAAAGCACTTATTATGAAATTAAAAACAGACACTATAATTTTATTTATTTGTATAGATTTTAAACTAACAGACAAGCCGACGGACGAACCACCTGAAACTACTGAAAGCAGTGGTTACTGCAGTCGCCAACGGGGACTGGGTCCACATGACATAATATGATAATCAACAATATAGATTTTTCAAAGAGACATACAAATTTTGAAATATTATGCAAATGGTTATGAGATTTAAATATGTAGGTAATAAGCAACAAAATATCCTAACTGTTAAGGTGTATAAGGTGTACCCTACAAATTCTTTATTATTATTTCGCTATCTATTATCATTTTATCGATTACTTCACGTCACTTAATATTTTGATTTTAAATGTTCAATACCTACCTAGATGCTATCTTCAAAATATTTAAAGATAATGTTTTGTACATAATAATAATACTTAATAAACTTTATAGAAATCCTTCGTTAATGTTATTCACGTGGGCATAATTAATAATAAAATAAATAAATAATAAAACTATGTAACCGTGAACCATAAGAAAAAAACCTGTTATAATTATGGTAAATCGGAGACTCAATGCAAGTATTCTATTTTTATATTTCAATACACATGTAAAGGTATATTTTGTTATACTATTCATTAAGTATAAGGAAAATGACAACCGAGAAAGGTTTCTTCAAAGATACCAGTACGCCTAGTTATTTCTGTTTTAAACTTATTTGTTGTATTGAAGCAAAAGTAAACAAACTTGGTTTTCGTCTACATTTCAATCACAGCCCTTTTTACTTATTTACGGCATACTGAAAAAACTTAAGCTACTTATCACATTAACATTGTCAATTTTAAATGTTTGATATAAAATTTACCTAACTATATTACCTAATTTTATATCAAACATTAACTAAATTATAACAAGAAAACATACCTAGATAAATATAAAACAGAGAGAAACGAACACAAAAATACTCACTTATCAAAAACAGCGAAAGTCAAAATCACAAAACGTCACAATTTTGGCGCGAACTGTCAAAGTCACACATAACCTAACTTTTTCAAGTGCGCAGAGCACACGTGTGAACGACACCAGGACATTGACGGGAATAGTTCAGGAGCTAACGGGATCTTGTAAAAACTCCTTAGGTACTGAAACCATGAGACGCCATGGAGATGGTAAAGTATGGAAGGACACGTGTGGCGCGGATGTGTGAAAAAAGTAGCACGCGAATGTTACAAGTTTTTTTTTTATGAGCTACTTTTTTAGCATGCTAAAAAAGTGTGATTAGTAGGAAGTTCCTTTAATAGTTTTTTTTCTATTCTGTAATTTGCCATGTCTATTTTTCATTTGTTTTAATAGCAGAAGAAGAGTAGTCATCTTTCTTGCGTTCATTTTTGTTTGCGCGCTGTTTCGTTTTCTGACAATGGTAGGTGCTGGAGAGACAATCCAAGAATACATCATGTGAAAACGACGCCAATTTTAGATACCTGTAAAGAAGAAGGCCATGAATTGTAAAATAAACTATTTAATTTACCAACGTCTACCAGTGGACTGCAATATTCACAAAAAAAATACGCCCATACAAGTGCGCCTACTATTAACTACTTCATAATCGATATTTTTTTTACACCATCTAGTAACTTTAGTTCAAAGTAACAACATGTGCTTCCAAAATGCCAGCTTGATTTTCGGTCCAACCCTGCTGAAAATTTTAGATGAACGTTCTTATCTGTAATAGAATACGGTCTAAAATCTTTGAACCCAATTGTGTATGTTGACGCAAAAGGGTGTTAAGATGTGTTTTACTGTCTTTTGGCGCCAAGAATATTTTATTGATTCAGTTGTCAATATAATATTTTATTGGAAATTATTTTATGAACGAAATTTCGGTCTTCTGAAAAGATGGCACTAAAGATTAAAGTATTTTAATACCCGGTTTGTAGCAACGAAATTCAGTTCCACTACCCATTTATTTAATTTCAAAACAGGTGAGGTTCAGATTAGCCCTGGATAACCTGCCCGATTAGCCTGGTAGCGCTACTTTCCGTATCGATGGTCTATGAAACATAGATTCACAAGTCTTCCAAACAATTCCGTATTTATAAATGTAGGTACAGTCAGCATCAAAAGTCGGTTAACACTTATAAATATTACTCCAAGTTTTGTGCTGGTCAGTGTGATCTGATGTTATATTTTTTTGCGAATTTGTGTAACCATTGATGAAAATATTGTTATGTCTTTTACTCCAGTCTGTTAATATGGATCGTTCTAAAACTAAGACGTCTTATAATTTTGGTTATGTAAAGCGACTTTTGCTGCTGACCGTACCATTGCGAATGTAGTAACTAATAGCACACCCACATTTCGCCTGTTATGTATACTAGTCCCATCTAAAAGGGGCACGCCCTATAGCCATTTAGCCTATAGCCATCAAGTTGGCACAAATCCAGACTTCGGGCTACACTTTGCCTCACCCGGGAATCGAACGCAGGACCTCTTGTTTCCGACCACTAGACCATGGAGACAGGCAGTATTTGTGTATTATGAAAAAATAGTTATAGGCATGAAATTTGATATATTTTGCATTGTACTTGCATATAAGAAGCGCAGTGCAGTGCAAGTTCCAAAATAGGTTTAGCTGGTTGCGACAAACATATTTTACATATATTTTTTTTATGATTTTAAAGTTGCATCGACCATATCAAAGGCCTTTTATCGCGTCACTGCTGACACCAGACTTGTCCCGGAGAATGTACATGTAATTAATTGTATAATCTGTTGATTGCAATTGTTGTTATGATTGTAATTTTCTTTATTTACACATCATCATTTCATCATCATTTCTTTACACATTATTTACATTTTTCTATATAAAATACATTTAAAAATATAAAAAATAGTAGCCCACCGGTATCGGCAACGGGGTATTATTGTATTTATTGTAATCGTACTAATCTATTGCACGATTGCGTCCATAAGAAAATCCTAGTCACAGGCAGAGAGTGCATTTTGTAGTCATGGAAGAAAAACTTCCTCAATTCTAAGACTTGCCACGTTTGTCTTAAGAGGACTTATTCTTTTTTCACCAGAAGGCTATCTTATTAAGCTCGCCAACTCATACTGCACTGAACATGTCTGATTACGCATTTATTATAGCTATATCCTTATAAACCAATATTTGGTTGATAGACATGGTACTGCATACTGTACATGCCTTACAGGGAATCGCATTGTTGGCAGTTGTGCCTACATAATATCCATCGTTTGGTACAAGGGTTACGGTGACGGTGATGGTGTAAAAAGTGTTTTGTGTTAAATAAAAGTGTTTCGTGTTTGGCAAGATAAGAGAAAAAGAGAAGCCTATACCCAACAATAGGTGAATTCGGGCTGTGGATGATGATCTGACGACCTGGAAGCGTTTAAATAGACTTCGGACCCAGGTTGGTTGCAGCAAGGAAAACCTGTTTAGGTGGAGATTCAAAATCAAAATATTTTTATTTCGCATAGGCCTAGACAAAAAGGTGCTCGATTCGGGTTGGTCGTTTCCTATGGAGAAGAACCGGCAAGAAACTCCATGGTTACTCTTTTAAAATCATTTGGCTTTACAATTTTTCTATGTTACAGCATTGGCACTTAAGTATGAGTGGACATCGTAGGCCCGACAATAAGTCGTTGCTTACTACAAAACGTAGAACAAGATAAAAAGTTTCCAAGGATCTAGGAATCTATAAGGCCTACAATGTCCATACATTTACAAACAATCGGTAAATAAGAAAAAGAGACTATACAAAAAAAAAAAGAAGATATTGCAAAAAGACTAGATTAAATAAGTGACACAAATGTTGTCATCCGTGCTGTAACTATTCTAAACATTCATTAGTGATTCTGCGCTGGAGTGTAAATGTGGTGCTTTTCCACAAATTGTGCCCTGCGTGTCCTGCTGTTTGTTCATTACAGGAACTGATGGACGCAACAGAGGGCGCCAAATTAGTGGCTCAGTTCTGGGCCGACACAATTTAGATTGCCATCGACACGCTAAAAAGAAGAAGAGATGATGTTTTCGTGGTTTATTAATGGTGTTTTAATTTATCCCATACCCAGCTAGTAACATTATGCAACCTTTGACTGTCTAAATCCCCTATGCGTTCTATCATGCCCATAACTTTTTTGAAGTGAAACTTCTTATGCGACTTCCAACAAGTTCTATTGCGTTAAACGTTTAACGCTACCATGGAGGGAGAATAGAAAGAGACAGAGCGAGAGTGAATGCGTGGCACTCGAACGCATGCGTTTAGTATTACGAAGTTTCACTTCTACCGCGCAGAGGGACTCCACGCACTATTTTTTTTTGCCAGGAATTTAACAGACTTATACAAATGTACTGATAGTGCCTAACTATATTGTCAGTATAACTAATTAAGTCTTCAAAATAAAAATCGACATGCTCGAGTTTAAAGGCAAGTCACATAATTATCATTTAAGTTTATCAAGTCGAGAATGTAGGGGGCAATTGATAAAAATATGTACTATCACAAACGTTCATTCGCTTTTGGCTACAACCAAAGATGGTCATCTGTGCAGGTAACCTACCTGCAGTGTTGCACTCCCTCTTTTTTTCATATTACCTACCGTCTTTACCGTCTAGTTAAAGATTTGTGACTAAATCGTAATTATAGGTAGCAAGGTTGGTGTATCAGAAGGCCTGCAACAATGGCAATCGATTGATGAAGATTGTCATCAAATCTTTCGGTAGGGTGTGTCAGTCTCAAACATTTTTGACTTTTCCACCATTATTATGACTGTTAAAATCTCAGTTTACCTAGGCGTTCTAGATGATGACAGGCCCAGCCCATGATGACAGGTATCTTTCAGGGTTAATATTTGCTTCTCATGACCTAGGGAGATGCCTCTTCTTTTCTTGTGGTTAGTGCGTAACCTTTTGACAGAGTTTTTATGCCGCCCATGGGCCTTCGTCGGTTTGCTTAGTCTTGATAGGTCTTGAGTTCGAACCGCAAGCAATCTCTGATTTTTAGTATTCAAGTGCGTATTTTATAATTATCACTAGCTTCGGTGAAGGAAAACATCGTAAGGTTCGTTTCCTCACGATGTTTTGCCAGTTCATGCCTGACTGATATTTCACGTCGACATGTTAGGCCACGTTAGGGAGATGCTTGGAAGGAAACACACTTCAACTCATGAAACAAATCAGTGAAAAACATTAAATCCAAGTGATTTAAGAAAATTTAAATATTAAGTGAAATCCTTGTAAGTGACAGTGAAACGTCTAAGTTTAGTTATAAATCGTGAAAGCTTAACAGTGTTTGAGCTAAGGAAGTTTTACAGCTAAATTCGTGATATAACCGATGCTGTAAGAACAATATAAAAAATTGGAACTTTATGAACGGGAAGACTGGAAAGTTACCCATCAACACTAGGTTAAGTAAGGCTACGGATGATGGTTTTAAACGTGCCAGTCCTTTTTAGGGCTTCTTATTTTAGCGTATGTTTATGTTAAGCCACGTAATGATAGTCGATGTTACCATCCCGCATGATGAGAACCTCGTGAAGGCTGAGAAAGAGAAACAAATAAAATATCTCGACTTGGCACACGAGGTTGTCAGCATGTCGAATGAGACCTCGGCTATCATTGTGCCGATTGTCGTTACGGCCTAATGGCTAAAAGCCTCGACGAACATCGGTCGAAGCTCTCACTTGACAGTTGGATCAAGAGCCAGATTCAGAAGGCAGTACTCCTCGATACGGCCCGCGTTCTGAGGAGGTTCCTGTCTCTGCAGCCCTAACCACCGGTAACTTGGACCCTGCTCCCGACCCTGGCGGAAACCGTGACGAGCTCGTGACTAAATAATAAGAGCCGCACGGGTCGAACTTTAAGGTTAAGCCGTGCTGGCCGAGGTTGGTCTGTGGATGGGTGACCATAATTAAATACTGAGTTTCCTCCGTGCCTCGGAAATCATGTTAAGCCGTTGGTCCCGGCCGTCATTTATAGATCTTTGACAGTCGTTATGAGTAGTCAGAAGCCAAAAAGCCTGACATCCAGTCTTACCAAGGGGTATTGTATTACCCAGTAACTGGATTGTGATGGTCAGATAGGCAGTCGCTTCATGTAAAATACAGCTGCATCCTGTTAGACTGGAAGCCAACCCCAAGGTATTTTGGGAAAAGGCTAGGCAGATGATGATATAGCACGGATGTGCCCTGAGTGATGGGCAAAGATGGTAACACACTGAACGCCTGAGGAAGGACAGCGCCGTCGAGGTCAAAATCACGGCAAAAGGTGGCGTGACGATCTGATCATGTTTGCGGGGGTAAAATGTATGGAAAAAGAAAGGGGAGGCCTTTGTCCAGCAGTGGGACACGATATAGGCTAGCAAAAAAATAAATAAGTATGCGTATCCCGCAGAATTATAAACTGCTACTGCTACTAAGTCACCTTAGCAACAAAACCAATTTTAGTAGTTTTTGAAAAAATATTGGGTAAGAAAAAAAGTTAGAAAAACGTTAGGTCAAAATGATAAAATTTAGGTCACTTGATATGATTACCGAATTAACGATAAATGTACGTTGCAAAAACATTATTTTTGAAAATTAACGAAGTCTGGGTCAGGAGTTACTCGAAATGTTATCGTGAAACAAAAATAAAATAAAACAATAACATTTTCAAAATAATTATCTAGACATTTAGTTTACATATTTACGCAATGTTTAAGCAGACTTTCAAGTTACCTAACCTACTTATTCTAGATTACATACTGTTGTTATTAATTGACGATACGATACTCGTTAGTACTTATGTACTCGTAATATTTTTATATATATTTTTTAACACTTTGAATGAACTTATGAGGAAGTGAAGCTGTCATAATGTACGTTGTTTGTTAGGAATATATTTAGTTAGCGTTAGACCTATGGGTATTTACATTAAGATGCAGGTAACCAGGACAGACAGGTCCATTTAAAATCAGATACTTTCTGTGACAGCTCGCACATAATGAATCAGGTGCTTAAAAAAATAAAACAATGTTAGCACCCTATGTCTGTATTTGCCGATTAAACCGTATAAATAGTACCCACATCGAATAGAGGATAAAGGCGGAAACATACTTACGTGTGCGCGCAAGAAGCAAATCGGTTTCATAAATTTAATATGGTTAGGGAAATATTTGCATGGCGTGTCGTGTCGCAACGATGTATGAAATCGAATGCTTCTGGCGCGTCACGACACGCCACGACACGTAAGTGTGTTTCCGCCTTTAACTGACTTCTTCTTCATAGCGTATCGATGGCAAGAAAAAAGCAAAATGATACCCATTTTGTTTTCTCACCCCAAAATTCAGTCACGCGAATCGCGCTCACTGACGCAGCCAGCATAAGGTCATGTAGCATAATATACCTACTACACAAAAATATATCTTTTCCGGCTTAGACTATGGAGAAAAACAAAGAAGACTTCAGTTGTACCTACAAACATGGGAATTTTGGACACACGCAAACCATTTATTTGAATTTCAAACACAACATGGCGCATTAAATCATTATATCTTTCCGAAATTGCTCATAAACCCCAAGTAGACGCCTCTTATTAATTTTAATCCTCTAACTCGTAAAATGCTGAGCCAAAAAAATGAAACTCCTGTAAAGTAACACAAATGGGTCGTGAATTCGTGATGCTTTAAAAAGCCGTCGAAGAGACATAATGAGCTCTCGTCAAATATTTTTTGCCTTATTTTAGAACAAGTGCATTTTACAAGTTTTTGTGTTTGATACAATATTTTGGAAATATATTTTCGTAAAATAGATAATAAATTTAGTAGGTAGGTACCTAAGTTAGTTCGAAAATGAAGTAGGTAGGTACTTAAATTGTTGCAATGGTCTGATTCAAAATTCGGTATTAAATATGTAAAAAATGGATCGCGAAACCTATTGATGACAGTTTGTAGTGCCTTTACTAGTTGAAAGTATTGATTTGATTGCTTTTATCCGAAATTATAATAATTAACCACCTTAATGATGTTTTTGTTTTTTTTTTTGTTTAAACTAGCGGCTTAGTTCTGGACCGACACAATTTAGAATGCAACACACGCCTTAGCGTGTTAAAAAATGTTTTTAGTTAGCGCGTTCTTCTTAAAGAAGAATGATGTTTTTAATTCGGTGTATTAATTTTTAATTGAGGTTAAATATCATAAACACACATTTTTTCCGACGACTATTTTTCAATCACAATAATTTTCAACTCTCGACAATTGGTCACGTCACCACCAACTCAGCATAGGCACCTACCAACCCTAACATATCATCAAACAAAGTCACTCACCCCAAAACTCGAAAAAAAAGCCAAAAAGAAAACATAACTCTTCATTTCATTTGAAAAAAGCAACGGTTTTATCATCAATTCGAATACTACCGTTTAAAAAAAGAAGTGTTGCGTGTAAGTGCGTGTGCGCCGTCTCGCACGTTTTATTGTCGCTGCAGTTGCCGTGCACGTGTGCGAGATCAACCATTTGTTATAATAATCACTAGCTTTTTGTACAATTGTTTTGTTGGAGAAAGACTTTTATTGTGCCCTCTATTTTTGTGAAGATGGAGGCTCTTTTTTGGATAAATTCCACCTGCCACATTTAAAAGTTGCTTGCTTGGCCCTTTCCCTGTGGCGTACTTTAAGTCTTCCAATATCTAGAATACCCACCCCCAAATGCTACTTGAAACTTTAAAAAAATATAAATCTTCCGACTCCCTATTCTTCTTCTTCTTCATATCGCTTGAACGATCAAATTTTAATTTTTCGAGTTCAAATTTTGTTAAGCCAAAATCCACTTCCAAGTGAACGACGACGGGTAATTAAACTCTGTAGGCAGATGCTTTAGGTAGATTTTGTGAGGTAGTATTAAGTATATGCAGTGATATGTATAGCGCCCTGGTCCGATGACGTTCATGCTCTCCAAAGCATAAACTGCACTGCTGCAATGTGCAACGTGCATCAAGTCTTCCATGGCATAGAAGTGGACGAAAGTTAACTTAACTTGTTTCTCTATTTAAACATAATTGATATTACCCACATAAGAAATGGTTTAAAGTCCATGACCCATATACATGGCATCACTAATTACAGTGAAATAATAACTGTAATAAGAAGCTAATATACAACCAAATGTATGATTAATTGTGTTTATAAGTTGTATCGCCACGGTCGTTATATCTAGGACAACAGATCTACGAGAAATGCTTACACTTGTTGCAGGAGTGCGTATCTCAACATTTTATAGAGCAGTCATTGTTATAATATCAATAACATTTGTAAGGTTCCCTATCCATTTGCATAAAATTTTAAGACCTAATATAACTTAACATTATTTTTTTTGGCATAATTATATTTTCGCAAAATATAATTACGCAAAACAGCTTACGCATATTTTTTTTAAGCATAATTTCTCTAACCATAATAATGATTAAGCATAATATTCTAAAGCATAAATTTATTAAGCATAATGTTCTAAAGCATAACTTTTTTATAAGCAAGCATACAGCATGCAAGCAAGCATGCAAGCAAGCATGCACCAAACAAGCAAGCATGCAGCATGCAAGCCAGCATGCAGCATGCAAGCAAGCATGCAGCATTCAAGCAAGCATGCAACATGCAGCAGGCAGGGTTTCTGTCACGGCTCCGGCGCTTAACACATAAACTCAATACAAATAATAAACATGATAAATATCCCTTTACAAATGTTATTGATAGTGTTAGTGACCATGCCAGTTTAAAAACGTATACTAAGTATTTAAGTATTTATTTATCCTTTATTCATTTCGTAACATATAATTTACCTTTTTAAATATTTTTACAAAATTACATATAAAAACATTTGAACATCGTTATAAGTAATTATTTTGAAATGCTTCAAGTTTTCTTTTATCAGTTTACTTAATTTTAAGGAGCAGTAGACGATAATAAGAATCGTGTGAAATTAGTTAATTTACGTCAAAACCAGACTAAAAAACCATTCCACTCACAAAATCATTCAACAGTATCAAAGAATTGGATGTGGCTTGCACTTTAATGGCACATTTGTGCCATGTTCATACACTGATTATTCTAACTCAGCAGTTATACAGCTACTGCTGAGTTAGTTGCTGAGTGAGTTCTGCACTGCGTTCTTGCACCATTGGCAACCATGTTCCAGAGAACACAGGCTGCATGCTTGGCTGCCAATTCTGAAGACAATTCCAGTCATTACTAGTAGGTATAAGATAGTTTTTAAAAGTATGAATGCGGGTATAAGGGTAGAGGAAGACCAAAGATGGATGGACTGTGTGAAGGATGATATGGCAAGAAAAGACGACTCTGATGAGATGACAAGTAACGACCCTAAATGAATTGGGAATAGGGCAAGATGATGATGATGATTAGGTATAACATTCAAACCTCTATGATTATGTACCTAACCAGAAAAAGACTTTATTCAAATTTTCCTTAACAGTCTTTGAACTATCAAAATTTTATTTTCTAAACATTGGAAGAGGTAAGCTATTTTTAGGGAAAGTAGTACCAATAATGTTGAGAACCATTGATCATCGCGGTGGTACACCAAATTAACACACTCGTGCGCATCTGGGGAGATCAACAGCGGCCCGCTAGAAACTAACAGAAGAACCTGAAATGAGTCTGACTAAACCCTAAATGATCCTTCAGCAATTCAGTAATTAAGTACTATATAGATAAAGTATAATGTATATAAGAGTCCATCATTTTCATCAGAACAGGTTCCCACTATGGAGCTCTAGAGGCTCTAACCTCTAAAAATCTGTACTAAATTAAAAAAAAACTGCGTTCAAATGAACTCTGGCAGCAATCACCTCTAACAATATAATTATGCTACGTCCAGGAAAACAGGTTTCTAATAGTTTTACCTCTCTGCAGCCCTCGGTTGGTGTGCCGGGAGATAGGTACAAAAGTACGCACGCGCACATGTGGCCTTACAGAAATAAACACAATACTTACACTTAGTAGTAATTGTGCCACACGCCCGTTTCGGCGCGCAGACAAAAAGACAACATAATTTTTTATATAAATAAGCTCTCTTTGAAAACTCCGTAGATAAGTCGGGCGTTTTGTTTATGTAACTTTGGTTAGATAAATTATAGTTAATGGTAAAAGGGTATGGTTAATAACATAGGTTTTATCAAAGTTTATTGGTTGGTTTTCGTCAAACATGATTTGTTGGTATCTCACTTCGTATTTTATCTTGTTAGCTGTGTGGTATATCCCTGGCGTTAAAGTGAATAAAATGATAGAGTAGATGCTTGTGTCTGTCCTAGAAATCCAACACTAATTAAATATATTAAAAAAAAATACTGAAAATAAAACACGTTCAGTTAATAAGTTTTATTAGCAGTCATCTTGGAATGCCTGACTGAATTTCAGTACCTAGCGGTGAATCAGTCTACAAGGCGGTATACAGCGCATGCTGGGACTTCGCGTCTTTCTTTTTAACATAACTCGTTTAATATTGGACCCCAGAAAATTTACTTCGCCAACATCGACAGTCCACATTGTCCACAGATAAAGTGGTTATTGCTATTGTAAAAAAAAATGTGCCTGTGAATTAGACGAGAGAGTGGGTGTTCCAAGTAAAGTGTGACTGCGGAGCCATTGTCTACAGCCTGGCTCTTTGTGCAACTCCAACTGGACCTTGTCGGATCGTACGCAGTTGAAGTAGCAGAGTTCTGCTCGAAGCTTATCTAAAGGAATCATCGACTCGAAGAAGAATACATTGCCTAATATATTTTCTTAGAATCATATGAAAGAAAGAAATAAAGAAATTTGTTTTTATTATATATGTATTATATATATATGTTAGAGATTTTAATAGTTATTTAATTTATTCAAATGGCAGCACCGCGTGAACATCATAGACGACTTCAGACTTGTCTATGTCGAAGCTGTTGTATGTCAGTATTATCTGTCAGTAGTGCGTTCGTCTAGTTTTTGGAGTTTTCTTGCTCCTGAGACAGCGCCTGTGCCGGTCGTGCGCACTGATTGATTAAATATTAAAATGTCGGACACCAATATCGAGCACGTGGACGCTAATCCAATTGAATCTGCGACAGCAGCGGTGGGATCGATTCCAAAATCTCCCTACGAGTCGATCGCGATACCAGCCACTCAAAATCAAGAATATCTCACGCCGGGGTATGAAACCCAAGAAAATATGGCGGCTGGGCCGTCAACATCAAAAAACGACTTACCTGAAGCGCCTACACCTGAGACATGGGCGATATTTTTTCAAAATATGATGGCTGGCTTCCAGAACTGTAACCAGAAACCTACTAGGAGCACCGTAGAACCAAGGAAGTTGAAGGCAAGTGAGATCTATCTACCGCCGTTTGATCCGGACGAATGTCAGTTTACCGCGGCTCAGTGGTGCGAAGAGATTGAACATCACAGGAAAAACAACTCGTGGACGGATTATGAAACTAGGAACGCTGTATTCACCCACCTACAAGGACGCGCGAAAAAGTGGGCCGCGCGCTCGTATCCTTTGTGCAAGACTTGGGAAGAGCTAAAGGAGCGACTTACTCGACAGTTTGTTGCAACGAGGAGGTTCTACGACCTGTTTCGCGATATGGTGGAGTACAAGAGCGACGAAGTGGCTACGTACATCGAGTATTCTACCAACAAGTTGGCGCTGATAGATCGACTAGATACAGGCTGGGGTGAGTCAAACAAAATCGAGGTGGTGATCTCCGGCATCACGGATATTCAGGTACGCACAGAGTTGCTTAAAAATACTCCAACAAATTTTGTGGAACTTGATAGACATTTAAGTACGTACCCTAACATTAAGAACCTTAAGCGACATCTTGATAAGAGTGAACATGAACCTTCTTATTCTAAACGTCCTAAAACTAGTGATAAATCTACAGATCGGCGTTGTCATTACTGTCATAAAGTAGGTCATCTGAAACGACATTGCTCACTATTGCGCAATAACACTAAAAGTGAGGGTACCACCCAACCTCGGGCGTCTCTTGATAAACCTAATGATAAGCCGATTGGTATACAATGTTCCTACTGTCATAAGCCTGGGCATTCCGAGTCTACTTGTTTTAAGAAGCAACGAGAAGAAAAATTAAAAGATTTTAAAGACCCTAAGTTGCTAACAAAATCGGTCAATGTTTGTTCACCCTCTAATGATTCTTTGATTGAAATATGTCTAGGTGGCTTTAATCTACAAGCATTGGTCGACAGTGGTTCGGAGTGTTCATTAGTTAAAAAGGAAATCGCAGACTGTTTACCCGATAAGAAAGAAATCTCGTTTACCCGCCTTACAGGTATTGGCTCAGCACCATGCTTTTCATTTCGGAAAATGACAACTTATGCCGAGTTTGACGGGTTCCATACCGAGATAACGTTCGTCATTGTTGATTCACATTTGTTACCGCATGATGTAATCCTAGGTAGAGAAATATTTAAGACTCCCGGTTTAATTTTCACCCTTAATAGTGATGGTGCTAAAATAGTACGTGACATCAATGTCAATGTGTGTCATATCCAAAACACGAACGTGGAATTCGATAAAATTATCACAGATTTAACTGAGCAGTGTGATATTGATAGGTTGAGATCCATACTAAAAAAATACGAAACTAATTTTGCCAGCGGCAATTCTAGGTCAACTATCAGTACAGGAAAAATGCAAATCAAACTTAAAAATCCCGATAAAATCGTACAACGACATGCGTATCGGTTGGCTCCTTCTGAACGAGCCATAATGCGTGAAATAATAACAGACTTGGAGAACAAAGGCATAGTGCGTGAGAGTTCTTCGCCTTTTTCGAGTCCTGCTCTACTTGTCAAGAAGAAAGACGGGTCCGACCGTCTCTGTGTAGATTATAGGGAGCTTAACTCCAACACTGTGCGTGATAGTTATCCTTTGCCGTTGATATCAGAACAGATTGATGCTCTCAGTCAGGCGTCTTATTTTTCAAGTTTAGACATGACCTCAGGGTTCCACCAGGTTTTGATGGCCTCTCAGGACGACATCGAAAAGACCGCGTTTATTACCCCGGATGGTGTATGGGAATATTTGAAAATGCCCTTTGGACTCTGTAACGCACCTTCCGTTTACCAACGGGCCATCAATAAAGCGCTTAAAAGACTAAAAGACAAAATAGCGCTTGTCTATATGGATGATGTCCTTGTTTTTTCTAAAACGAAGGAGGAGGCGTTCCAGAGTCTAGAGCAGGTATTATCTGCCTTGTCAGAAGCCGGTTTCACTTTGAATTCGAAAAAGTGCACCTTTCTGAAGTCCTCAGTCGAGTACTTGGGCTACGTTGTCAGTGATAATAGTATCAAACCTAGCCCTAAAAAGATAGAGGCTATAGCCAACGCCCCCTTACCGACTTGCGTGAAGGAGCTGCGGCAATTTAACGGACTCGCTGGGTACTTTAGAAAGTTTGTACCAAACTTTTCCTCTATCATGGCACCCCTGTACGCCCTTACTAAAAAGGATACCAAATGGGTTTGGACTGCTGAACATACAAAGGCTCACGCGACTGTGATAGGATATTTGACTTCTGCACCCGTATTGACTATATTCGATCCCAGCAAACCAATCGAGCTACATACGGATGCGAGTTCGATAGGATATGGGGCAATTTTATTTCAAAGGGACGACAATCAGCTAAAAGTCATCGGATATTTCAGCCAAAGAACAAGCGATGTCGAAAGTAGATACCACAGCTATGAGCTGGAAACACTGGCGGTATTTAAAGCGCTAAAACATTTTCGGCACTATCTGTTCGGCAGAGAATTCAAGGTAGTTACAGACTGTAACGCCTTGAAGGCGTCACGTCATAAGCGTGAACTTTTACCTCGCGTTCACAGATGGTGGGCTTTTATGCAAACTTTCAACTTTGAAATAGAGTATCGAAAGGGTGAAAGAATCCCTCACGTAGACTACCTAAGTCGTAATCCCACTAACTGTAGAGAGGTGAATGTTTCACGTGTAAACGACGAATGGTTACAAGCCGAACAAAAGTTAGACTCTGATATAAAGCGGATTATTGAATCAATCGAAAATGACACAATTGATGCCAACCTTAGGTCGTCATACACCTATAAAGACAATTTACTGTACAGAAACTTCCAAGTTGATGGTAAAACTTTTAGTCGAATTATGATCCCCAAAAATTTTCGTTGGCAAATAATTCAGAGATTTCATGATGAATTAAAACACCTAGGCTGGGATAAAACATTATCTAAAATTAGAGAACATTTTTGGTTCCCCAACATGAGTTCATCCGTTAGGGCATATGTTGACCATTGTCTACCATGTAAAATAAATAAAAACCCTTCTGGCAAAAAGCAATCTGCTTTACATCCAATTGACAAAATTGCAGAGCCATTCCACACTATTCACATAGATACGAGTGGCAAATTGACTGGTGGAAGGGTTTCCAAAGAGTATGTGATTGTTATTGTAGACGCATTCACCAAGTTTTGTTATTTAACTGCTGTTAAAGACTTAACTTCACGATCCGCCTGTGAAGCTCTTCGAAATTTCGTTCACCTATTCGGAACCCCCAAGCGAATTATTTCCGATCAAGGCACTTCGTTCACAGGGCAAGACTTCCAAAACCTTTGTAGAGAGTGGTCTATTGAGTTCCATGAAATTGCCAGTGGCATTTGCCGTGCCAATGGACAGGTAGAACGGATAATGTCCGTACTGACTAACTGTTTTACAGTCGCCGAAAATCACGAAAACAAATCTTGGAAGTCTGTCATCGGTGAGGTCCAACTCGTTTTGAATTGCACAGTGTCTAAAAGTACGGGCAAAAGTCCATTCCAGTTGTTATTTGGTTGTAATAAAAACCCACCCAGATTAAACTACCTCGCCGTGGATCTTGAAATTCACAATGAACAGGATTTGATAGAAATAAGACAAGCTGCTAAGAATAGGATGGACGAGCAAGCGACAAAAGATAAAATACGCTATGACGCTAATAAAGCCGCAATTCATGCTTTTGTGGAAGGCGATCTAGTGTTAGTCCAAAAGAATCCCCGCATAATTAACAAATTAAGCGAAAAGTTTAGTGGTCCTTGTAAAATCACGAAAGTTTGTCGAAATGAGCGTTACATAGTTGAGCCATTATCTGGGGGACGGGGTCAATATGTGTGTCATGAAAGATTACGCAAATATCCAGGAAGCCTACCAGAACTGTCCGAGTGTCTTGGTCCTGTAGAATCCAAAGATGATTAATTTTTAATTTATTTTATTTAAACAAATTGTTAAGACAGTCGCCGTAGCCTGGTATGTTAATTAGTAACAAATTATTGAATTGCAAATTTGTGTTAAGTTGTTTGCAGAATTGTTGACATGTTTTATGTTTTGTTGAAATGGAGAACTTTTATGTTTATTGCTTTGATGATTACGAACTTGGATCAATAAACATGCGTTTATTGCTGATTTATAAAATGTTTCATTAATACGCTGGAAGCTGTCACGCTTTGTCAGACAGATGGACTGAAAGTTTTATCGCTTTGTCCTGATAAACTGTTGAAAGTTGCTACGCTTTGCTGTGAGGTTGAGCTGAATCATGTATTGAAGTATGAGTATTGTTGAAAGCTTCGACGCTTTGCGATTTAATCGAAGCACTGCCTTCTAACTAATGCTGAAAGCTTTCACGCTTTGCTTTGAGTTCTATTGACTTATGAGAAGGTTGAAAGCTGTTTGAAACGCTTTGCCTGTAATGGTGCCGGTTAGGCTCAACGCGAGAGCGCGTTGAGTAGCAGAATGGCCGTGTTAGAGATTTTAATAGTTATTTAATTTATTCAAATGGCAGCATCGCGTGAACATCATAGACGACTTCAGACTTGTCTATGTCGAAGCTGTTGTATGTCAGTATTATCTGTCAGTAGTGCGTTCGTCTAGTTTTTGGAGTTTTCTTGCTCCTGAGACAGCGCCTGTGCCGGTCGTGCGCACTGATTGATTAAATATTAAAATGTCGGACACCAATATCGAGCACGTGGACGCTAATCCAATTGAATCTGCGACATATATATGTATTATCAACCAAACAACGCCTGTGCTGTTTTAAAATAGTACAGACTCACGTCCAAAACATTTCCACTCTAGGAAATCTATAAACAAAACTGACGCAACCTAAAAAAAAACGTTTCTCACGTGTTTCGAGTGACAACACCAAATCATAGCCACATGCACCATCATTACTCATCCCTTTAACAAAAAAGAACTCGAAATAACACTAAAAACCCGAAAAACTCTAAATTAACCCCTAACTTTCCATTTCGAATTGAAATGACATTTTTGTATAAGAAAAAACGCGCTCATCTTAATTTTAACCCATTCGTAGACATGTGCACAAAAAAGGAGTTTTTTTTTTTCTTAAAGTTCAGTAACCAGATAGGGATTAAACTACAGTTATTTTAGATTTTTTGTCGGTTCACTAGTTTTCAGGCGCGTACAACTCCAGTTATAATTAAGAGCCACATGTCACATTAGTGTTGTACAGATGTCGACGTGACACGAAAGTATCAATATAAGTATAATAGTTTTAACGTTTTTGTCAGAGCATCTATCTTTTGTCGTTTTTTAAGTGACCATGTATGCTTCAAATCAAATAAAATCAAATTCAAAATTTTGCGTTCCTGTTTTCAATACTGTAGGTTTTGCTTTTAGTGTGTGTTCTAGTTTATTCAGTTAATTAAAATTCCCATCTGTGTTGTGGCTTGTGGCAAAGACCTAACTTTGGATGACAGAGCTCGTTTGATTTGGCAATATTTTTTAAAAGAGCTATTCCATAATCATTTGGAGCCTTCCAAAAACAGCAGTCCATTTAGGATGGACGATCAGTGGTCAGTGGTGGTGGGTGGTCAGTGGTAGTGGGTGGTCGATCGATTTGCTGAACCGTAATTCTCAGACAAGTTCCATGTTAATTCTCTTCACCTTAAGGGTACACAAGTCGACGGCTCGAACTCGTTGGCGGGCGTGGCTAATATGCATGCATTTAGTAAAGTTTTTAATTTATTTAGTTTAATTAATTTAGTATTCATTTATCTAGTATTTATTTAGTTATTTATCCATTTATTTATTTATTTAGTGAAATATTCGACGATTTATAACGAAAATGAGCGCGTGAAATTTCATAAATTTAGTTTTTGCCGTATAGATATTATGGAAAAACTACTGGATGTATCTACTCAAAATAAATTATTTGAACTTATGATTATATTATCTATCTCTGCACGGTTTCAATTTTTCCATTTTCATACTAAATAGGTTATTTATTTTCGCCCAAAGATGAGTTAAAATTAGTGTTGAAAAATGGAAGTTTCGACGCTTATAACTTCCAATCCAATTTTTTTTTCCAATTCTGCTTCCATACAGGAATAGATAATGACAATACCAGTTGATATAATTTTTAGTTTTGAACCTACTCCGTCAAACAGACGAGTAATCACCATACTACGTTTGTATGGAAGACATATGACCGACTAGTGTAACCTTAAGGTGTTATTGCATCTTTCAATTCGCTGTTTCACCTAACAGGATCGTGATTGGACGGCTTACTACAAAACTAAATCTAAAAGTCCAGAGCCCTCCATGTGATTATGGTAAAGCCCTTGTGCCTTGGTGTTGCGGGCGTGCAGGGCAGATCAAAATGATAATTTGAATAAAGTTGTGGTAGGAAATCGTGCGAAACTGAAATCATACTCTATTCCATGTAAAACTGGAACCAAGCAGGTTAATATTAGATGAAAACTTCCGTTTTTTAAGCATTCTTGGTAAACCAAAGAACCACTATTTTAGCAAGCTATCCAAAAAATAACCGATACAGTCTTAAAAACTGCCGGCAGAAGTGAAAACTCAATATAATGGAATTATTGTATTATTTTTTTAAATTTTAAATCAATTATAGTCTAAATTATTTAATTTTCATAATTTGTAAAAGAAATTATTAACATTTGTCTGGTTTTCACATTAATTGGCACTCCGACCAATAATTATACATTTTTTATAAAGTTTATGAATTAATCAAACACTATTATGGGCTGCGCAAGCTCAATACAAAATATCAGGAGTCTGGCGCCATACGTCAACCCAGAGATTTTTCCCCTACCAAAAATTGCCCTACGCGATTAAAGAAGTTTTCACTTCAAAATTACTTTCAACATTTCTATCGACACCTCCGGCTGTGTCACATCCCTAGTGCACTTGTTTCGTATCATAAATCAAGCGAGCTCGCGCTTGCGACGTATCGATTATATTACACACCACATTTCAGTAATAGTTTTATTCTGTTTATCTCTTCAACCTGTGCTGTGTCGCCCTTTCATGTTGAAAAAATACATTTTATGTTAAACAGTGTTCACTTAGCATGGTTTTTCGTACACTATATCCACCAGAGCCACATAATACATAAAGTAGCCAGATATTATATCCGCCAAACTTACTGAAATTACAGAATGGACAATTTACTGAAATAGTTTAAATAATTTTCATTATTTCGAATGCTCATCTAAATTCATTATATCAGTCTATTGTTGAGGATTTTAAAATAGTCTAGGATCTTACAACGTTAGCAGCTAAGCTTTATTTTTATTGTTGAGTATGTCCTTATATTTACCTAATTTTAAATGCTTTATTAACTAGCCTTGTTAATTAACAGACTTAAATAATGTCGCTCATGAACTTGTAACCAGGAAACGTTCGCCATATTATCGTGAATGAATATTGTACAGGCTAATGACCCCTGTAGGCAATTAGCACAGTTTTTATACTGCCAAGCTGTTACTAACTGATGCTGAAAAGGGCTGAGATATTGGGTAATGTAAGATCAAGAACCCAACTCGGTTCACGTTTTGAAGCGCGTCCCCTTTTAAAAGGAAATCAGCCTTAATTGTCTTTAATTTTATTAGAGATTTTTTAACAGTTATCAAGCATTTTTTAATAAACAAGTTTTTCAGTTTTATAGCTGGTTTTAAAGCCAACATAATTGTGCCAAATTGTTTAAGAAAAATTGGTGTGCTTCCATCTAACTAGCTATCAAACATCAATTTATGATATCATTAAAACTACAGCGGATACGTCGCTCGACGGATACGAGAACTCCTTTATTTTTACATAATATTAATTATAGCGGTCCTCTTACACGCATGCGCAACAAATGTGATCGAGACTGACTCACGACAGGGTTACGTGCCACCTTATGACATACCTAAGTATGCAGTTCTGTAGGCATTTCATTATTACACATGTCAGGAAACAGGAAGCGAAGTTACATTGTTGTGTTTAGAATCAGCAAATAATAATTTTTTTGTTTAAAAACTGACACACTTTTTTCATAACTGATCTGTTTCGCCTAGTTGCGGTATAAATGTATAATCCACCCATATCGGACACAATACGAGTTTGGAGCCCCACAAGATACGCCACACCTTTGCTTCTACCCGTCGTGCACACCTATTTGCACCCCTCAGGACTTGAATGAAGCTAACGATAGAGCTGTCCAGAGGCACACAAACGTATCGTAAATACGTCATGCTAGTGCCTCTTGCCACTACTTACTGGTCGAACAAAATCTGAGTCATCGATTCGAGAAGATAAAACAAGATCCAGGTTAAGTTAAGGTTATTCTACCTGTGTAACACTCGTCTAATTAAATTGAATTACCGATTTAAGAGAAACATATTTTTATAAAAAAAGCTCGAAAGGAACCTTATCGAAGACGAAAGGTTCTGAAACGTCCGTCCCTCATCATCCTAGCCTAGCCTTTTCTCAGTTTAATGGGGCTCGGTAATACGATACCCATACATAAGACTGGTTATCAGACTTTCGGGCCGCTGACTACCTGTAACGGTTGTCAAAATCAAAATCAAAAATCAAAATCAAAAGTCATTTATTCAAACTAGGCTGTTAATCAGCACTTTTTGAACGTCAAAATTACAAGAGACAGTACCCCAAAACGCCCGCCCTTCGCCACATCCTAGTGTTTTAGCTAGGAAGAAGAAGTGGCGGAACAAACTCCCCAGCAACACATCTGTCTGTTTGGTTAGAAAAACCAGATTCTATACAAAAGTGTTCAAGATTATATAAACAAGGAATCCATTATATCAAATTAATGTCACATGTCAGCTAGCACACACCAATAATAAAAAAAAATATTAAAAAATATACTCAAGAATAAAGAATAAAGAGACAAAACAAAGATCTACAAAAGACAGTCGGGACCAACGGCTTAACATGCTTTCGGAGGCACGGAGGATACTCTATATTTAATGAGTGGTCACCAATCCAAGGACCATACCAGACAGCGCGGCTTACCCAGAAGACCGACCCGGGCGGCTGTTGTTATTTAGCCACGAGCTCCTCCGCGAAACGTCCGTCCCTGTCGCAATTTAATCTGCTGACGGATTCGGTAACTTATTTAATGTAACTTGGTGGTATGTACAGAAGCAATCTTAATATTCTCTTCTGCTGGTGGCGCTGCTGAGGAGCCGCTCGGCCGCCGTATGCACCGCCATAAACCGATCTTCCAATGCTTTGGTGACTCCGGCACGAGAATGGAACCACAGTCTTCTACACATTAATTACAGTCCTACCACACGGCGCTTTACTTTTTCGCTGCCTTTGGGCCGCGTGTGTTTGCGGGTGTGGTAGTGTATGTTTATTACGTTATGTGTGCATTTATTGAAAGGTGTATGTGGGTTCCTACCTGGACGATGAAGTATTTTTTTTTTTTTTTTATATTGAATTTTGACAACCTCTTTAGAACAGGAAGAAAGAACTTGCTGTCTGAAACTAAACCTGATGAAGGTAATTGTATCTAATTGAGGTACATAGTATTCTGCCAGACAAATATACTGGTTTTAATGTTAAATAAACATTGAATCAGCCTAAAATATTGTACAACTTATAGGAGGTACTTATACAGTTTCAGCAATCTTTTATATAATAATTATGGGAACTGGGATTTCTCCCGTGATTGGTCACGGGATGTAAAAGCCTCGAAATGCAGTGACTCCATAGTCCAGGATGGAGTAAAACACAATAAAAGGATTTTCTGCTACTTAACAATAAAACACATCGTAATTGTAATGATTTCGTTTAATACAACACTAAGTAAGTATAATTTACAATGATCAATAAAGTATTCGTGTTGGCTCGAGCACAGGCTCCACTGAACATAAGCACTTTCTTTCTGCTGACCAGCTAAAACGTAACGCAAATAAGAGGCGATTCGCACTACACCGCCCGAATCCGCAACGATCGCACCCGATCTCGTACGAATATTTACGAACACATCAACGCAAACTTAATAATTCTACAATAGCAAAAAAAAAAAAATACAATTCGTATACGGTGTAGTGAAAAACTTCTAACTGTTTCTTTTAAATAACCACGCACCGATCGTTAAACAATAATAAAAAAATAATGTCATAAGTTATAATTTTTCTCAATTCCAAAATCAAGGTTCAATGTTTTCGTGCATAACAATGAATTTACAACGAGATACGTAACTATTGTACTTAACTGTTAGGGTCGGTTCACGCGTATTCGTATAAAGATATACAATGTGTATGATGGACAAAAAAATACGCGAGTTATTCAAGATTGCTCAAAATACAGAAAAATCAGTCAGCAAATATCCTCCAATTACGACAGTTAACATTAAGTAGACGTACGAAGAAAATTGTATATCTACTGGCTACGTTTCTGTGACGGATGCGTGTGAATCTATCTACATAGATAAGGTCAGGCCACGGTAAACATAAAATTTGGAATAGAGTTCAGGCGGCGGGAATCATGCTATATAGGCGGATGAGAACTGCTAACATTTATACATATGTTTTATTTTTATATATTTCTTTCTACTTTTAAAAATTGAAAAGCGTTTTACCTTAGCCCAACCGTCCGTGACTTGCCCGAGCTGCTGCCATTCTTACTACCAGTATCTTCACTATTTGTTATGTTTTTCTTTCTTATTTCTTTGTTTGCAACCGCCAGTAGTAGCACGGGCAGTAAATAATTGCCCGTGCTACTACTTTCAACTGGAAGTAAGAATAGTACTGCACGGGCAAGTCACGCAACCGTCACATGCTATCGCTATTTTTTGCAAAGTATTTGTAAAAATGTGACACGCCTACATCGCTATTAATGTATACATTTTTTTAATCCCAAAGTTATTGCGTAATCGAATATACATTTAACATACTCATTTTACAGTTCTACGTTATAAGTATACATACAATGTGTGATATGGTTATTTTCACCCTTTCCGATTATTATCGAAAAAGTAACAAAAAACCCAACATAATACGCATTTAACATTATTCTATAGTAAATGCAAAATCGAAAAATGCACCAATAACCAAGTTTTTAACAAAAGAAAAAACGATTATCGGAATACAGTGAATTTTTACTACTAATAATATTATTTCTTCTATTTTTTTTTCTCTACAACATGAACGATTTAATATGCAATAGTTAATTAAGTGAACAAAGATTTATTTTTTTACAATCGATGATAAATATTTACATTCTAATCCTTACGCTAAAAACAATTCCTTGGAATCAATAAAGTAATAGAAAAATGGTACCATCAAAAATCATGGCACGCCATTGAAAATAAAAATTACATGTTTTATCTTTACATCAGATCAATAATCACAAAAAAAAAAATATGCAAGAATAAAGCGGACTCTGTATTTTTGAAAATAAATGTAAATGTTTTGAGATCTCTCTTGTATTTCTGTAGCACAAAATGTTGACACAACTGAAACGCTTGGCGTATATTTAAGCTTATTTTAACATACCAATAGTTACTACTTATTGTTCTTATTACTTGTATATTACAAATAATGATTAAATATTTTTATTTAAATATTGATATGGACCTTTTAAGGTTATTTATCGTTGAATTCAATGATTATTTGCGCAATCCGTTCCATCTAGAATCTTCCTAACACTTATACGCTATAAATATTTCTAACAAGTATAACTACCTCAGCTACCAAAACTACGGGAAACCTAAATTAAAAAAAAAAAAAAATCGTAAAACCTATAATACTTCAAAACCCCGTTAAAACCGGGTCAATTAAAAAATAAAGAAAAAAAAAATATTTGGTTAACTCTAACAATTCCTCATTTCGAGATCGTCCATTTTTTTTTTATTATAAAAACTTCCAACAGTGAACACATTACACTTTCTAGAACACCATTTCTAATAACTTGAAATAGATCTACACCCGTAATTAATATAGTATTATATACTGTGATAATAAACGCCAAACACTGGAGTGTTGTGTAAACGACATACACTTAGTTCACACGTACACTTTACACTCGCACTGTGTACACTTAACTTTGGATCGTACACCCTCTGATGTACATACAGCCACTTCTCCTCCGCCGGGTCCCAGCACCTGTACGCAAGGTGGTGGGGGCTTATTTGTCAGATCTCTGTTCGTTGAGGGACAGGTTTTCGGCCTCGTCCTTGATATGCGACATGGAAGGCCGGTACCGGTCCTCGGCGCGAGGGTAGTCGTCATATGGACTGGTCTCACCGGAACGGTTGCTGGACGACTCCTTGTTTGAGTTTGAATAGTCTAAAAAAAGGAAGTTAAATTGTGTTATTTGGATAAAAAAAAAAAACAAAAATAAAACGCACATCATCCAAGTACACTATAGTTTTTAGGGTTCCGTACCCAAAGGGTCAAACGGGACCCTATTACTGAGATTTCGCTGTTCGTCCGTCTGTCACCAGGCTGTATCTCATGAACTGTAATAGTTAGCCAGTTGAAATTTCTACAGATTATTTATTTCTGTTGCCGCTATAACAACAAATACTAAAAACAGAATAAAGTAAGTATTTACTCCCATACAAAAAAGTGATTTTTTTGCTCGTTTTTAATAAATAATGATACGGAACCCTTCGTGCGCGAGTCCGACTCGCACTTGGCCGGTTTTTTATTTACAAACTTTGCTGGTTGAATTGATTTTACTTACGTGTTAAGACCCAAAAGTCTTCGATCAGGCAAAAAGATTATCTTTTCAACTTAGATGTAAATAAAAAAAATATAGCTCTAGATCAGACAATTCACTTGCTCCACTAACCCAAACTTTCGTTTGCTTGACCTGAGTATGACAAGACAGATATCTGTCAAGAACATCGATCCAGGCATGATGTTTAAATAAAGGGAAATAAAAAAGAACACTCGTACCTTTGTTAGAATAATCAGATGCCTGCATCTCATTCTTGAGCGCGTAGATGTTGGGCTTGACGTCCTGAGTGTCGCTGGTGAGGTCCTCGGCCTTCACGTCGTGCGACGAGCTGCTGCTGCCGTAGCCGTTCAGTATGGGGGGCCGGCTGGGAATCAGGAGGCATATATATACAAACTAGCTAGATTACCTAGTTTGAGAGGCAGGGTTTTTCCACATTATGTACAGATTTCAGTTCATAGATTGTATTGCATTGTGTTCCTACCGAGGCTCATTTAAATTGTCTAAATATATAAAACTTGTTAAATCTGTTTTCTTGTGAAATAAAGTTATATTATTATTTTTGGGTTGTGCTTTTGCTTCTCAGCTTACTAGTACTTTAAACTACATTTACGGGCTGAAGCCAAAGTAAATGCAGCGTGTGGTGTGTTACGTTGAGGGTATTATTATTATTATTCTCTTTATTTATTTGACAAACATACGTTTTACATTTTTAAATATTTTTACAAAATTAAATACAAAAACATTTAAAAATATAAAAAATAGTAGCCCACCGGCATCGGGAACAGGGTCCGGGCTACCGGTGGTCAGGGCTCTTGAGAGAGGAACCTCCTAACAATACGTGCCGTGTCCAGAAGTACTGCTTTCTGAATCAAGCCCTTGATCCAACTGCCAAGCGAAAGACTCCGCAGATGTTGGTCGAAGCTTTTAGCCATTAAGCCATTGGCCGACACGACTATCGGCACAATGACTGCTGTAGTCACGTCCCACATGTCGACAACCTCGCGAGCCAGATCTAGATACTTGAATTGCTTATCTTTCTCTGCTTTCACGAGGTTCTCGTCATGCGGGACCGTTATATCAGCAATCATTGCGCGACGCTCCAATCGATCTATCAACACAATGTCAGGTTTATTGGCAACAATAGTCCTGTCAGTGATGATAGGTCGATCCCAATACAACGTGATATTACCATTTTCGAGAACTGGGTCGGGCGCATACCTATAGTATGGCACTTCTGATTCCACAAGTTTGTATTTCAAAGCAAGTTGCTGGTGGATAATCCTGGCAATAAGGTTGTGTCTATGTAAGTACTCTCCGTTAGCCAGACGAGAACACCCAGAAACAATGTGTCGGATCGATTCTCCCGGACGGTGGCATGCCCGACATATGTCAACCGTGCCATCCTTCACAATGTGTTTCAGGTAGTTATTCGTCATCATAACTTCGTCCATTATTGCACAGACAAAACCTTCGGTTTCCCCGAAGAGGTCACCGAAACGGAGCCAGGATACGGACGCTAAAAAGTCTACATCGGGCCCATGTAAGGCCCGGTAAAATCGTCCGTGAAGCTCCTTGCTCTGCCATACCTCCCTGCGGTCATTAGTGTCTAATACTACAGGCTTGCGCCAGTTCTCGTTAGCCAAGAAGAGCGGGGTAAGTCCCTTGTCGACTGAGAGTACATCTCGGTGCATCCCTACGTCGGTTTCTAGAAAGTATTCCCTGAGACTGCATACCTCACGGTTGTGCATTATATTATTATATTATATTATTAATAATAATAATTGTTATTATTATCTCCTTTATTCATTTTAAAAACATACATTTTACATTTTTAAATATTTTTACAAAATTATATACAAAAACATTTAAAAATATAAAAATAGTAGCCCACTGGCATCGGGAACAGGGTCCGGGCTACCGGTGGTCAGGGCTCTTGAGAGAGGAACCTCCTAACAATACGTGCCGTGTCCAGAAGTACTGCTTTCTGAATCAAGCCCTTGATCCAACTGCCAAGCGAAAGACTCCGTAGATGTTGGTCGAAGCTTTTGGCTATTAAGCCATTGGCCGACACGACTATCGGCACAATGACTGCTGTACTCACGTCCCAAATGTCGACAACCTCGCGAGCCAGATCTAGATACTTGAATTGTTTATCTTTCTCTGCTTTCACGAGGTTCTCGTCATGCGGGACCGTTATATCAACAATCATTGCGCGACGCTCCAATCGATCTATCAACACAATGTCAGGCTTATTGGCAACAATAGTCCTGTCAGTGATGATAGGTCGATCCCAATACAACGTGATATTACCATTATCGAGAACTGGGTCGGGCGCATACTTATAGTATGGCACTTCTGATTCCACAAGGTTGTATTTCAAAGCAAGTTGCTGGTGGATAATCCTGGCAACAAGGTTGTGTCTATGCAAGTACTCTCCGTTAGCCAGACGAGAACACCCAGAAACAATGTGTCGGACCGATTCTCCCGGACGGTGGCATGCCCGACATATGTCAACCGTGCCATCCTTTACAATGTGTTTCCGGTAGTTATTCGTCATCATAACTTCGTCCATTATTGCACAGACAAAACCTTCGGTTTCCCCGAAGAGGTCACCAAAACGGAGCCAGGATACGGACGCTAAGAAGTCTACATCGGGCCCATGTAGGGCCTGGTAAAAGCGTCCGTGAAGCTCCTTGCTCTGCCATACCTCCTTGCGATCATTAGTGTCTAATACTACAGGCTTGCGCCAGTTCTCGTTACCCAAGAAGAGCGGGGTAAGGCCCTTGTCCACTGATGCCACATCTCGGTGCATCCCCGCGTCGGCTTCTAGGAAGTATTCCCTGAGACTGCATACCTCACGGTTGTGCAGGGTCTTAGCATTTAAGAAGCCACGACCCCCACACTTCCGCGGGATATACAGTCTCATCATCGACGACCGTGGGTGATGC
This sequence comes from Cerastis leucographa, assembly GCA_963082945.1. Lineage (NCBI taxonomy): Eukaryota > Metazoa > Arthropoda > Insecta > Lepidoptera > Noctuidae > Cerastis > Cerastis leucographa. The sequence goes on along the minus strand of OY720372.1, from coordinate 12,032,412 downwards.
ATCCGATTTGCGGTCAGCAGTACGCGGACTCTCCTATCCAGGGCATCAAGTTCTGTCTGAGTCCATTTGAGTATGCCAAAAGAATACATCAAAACCGGCATGACCCAACCGTTGAAGGCGCGCACCTTGTTTCCACCTGACAGAAGACTGCTTAGCACCTTATTCAGGCGGCCAAAGAAACGTTCCTTCAACGATTGTTTCATGTCAGCACTATTGATGCCTTATTATTATTATTATTACAACACATGAACTTTAATAGCAACGACGCAATCACTACTGCATGGAATCACAATCATATCGTGTTCCGCCACAGTATAATGATGGGTTACATGGATCGTTAGAGAAATCACAAGTTATTTCATTTATTTGCCTGTGTTGGAAAAGTCTCGCCTGAGCGAGTATTTTATGGTCAAAATTCAAGCTGTTAAAGAAGCAATACTAAGAGGGACGTGTAAGACAACATTTATTTGTTCTTTCCTAATTGCAAAACAAACAGGGCAAGCTACATCATCATCATCTTCATCTGCCTAGCCTTTTCCCAAACTATGTTGGGGTCGGCTACCAGTCGGTTGCAGCTGATTACAAGTATTTTACATGGAGTGACTGCCTATCTGACCTCCACAGTCTAGTAACTGGGTAATACGATACCCCTTGGTAAGACTGGATGTCAGACTTTTGGCTTTGACTAATCCTAACGACTGTCAAAGATCTACAAATGACAGCCGGGACCGTCGGCTTAACGTGCTTTCCGAGGCACGGAGGAATCACGGTATGTAATTATGGTCACCCATCCAAAGACCAACCTCGGCAAGCACGGCTTAACCTTAATGATCGACCTGTGTGGCTGTTATTATTTAGCCACGAGCTCCTTAGAATAGTTATTAAATTAGAAATTATTTTATTTAAAAGTGATGAAACGTTATGAAATAAGGCATCATTAGTACTAGATTATGCGAAAGCTATCAATACCATAAATGGCTGGTTTAAATAACTTCTAAAGGGTGTAAAACACCTCTTAACGAAGCCGAAGGGCACTGGTTCTCCCTGTCATTGCGATATTTTTTTTGTTCTACACCATACCTGGGAACCTTCTAGTTACGGAGATATTAGAGGTCAAATTTCCAACTTTTTGACAAGTATTTTTTTAAATACAAGTTTTTAATGTAAGATTTTTACTTTAAACACCTCCACGACCCCCGTACTATTCAATCCGTCCATCAGCACAAAGTTTTGAGTGCGTTACATTGAGTTCTACCACAAAACATGATTTTACACCCCCCAAAAAAAAGTCGTTTCCCAGCAATAATTTTTGCGTAAAGTTACTTAGTTTCATGTACAGAATGCTTGGTTGACGGCTTCGTGATGAGGTGATTTACACCTTGTATAATATTCCATGACTTCGCTACATGACTTCAATGTCCTCTAAGGAGTTGAGGAGCGTCGGAACAAAAACCGATAAATCTCATTTGTGTTTTTTGTGGAAAAATGTAAAAATACGGCCAAGTACATGGTTTTCTAATTTAGAGTTGAACGAAATCCATCAATTTATTGGTGTTAGAATCACTGTTTGGAAACCTAAATTATGCATTCGTGATTGTGGTACCTGTTGAATTATAAAAAAAAAGAAAATGGATATATCGGTTATTGACCAAACCAACTGGATATATCGGTTTTTGATAAAACTCTGTAGGATATATCGGTATTTTATAAAACGCTGGTAGGAATATGAGAGCTTGATAAAATGCGGCTGAACATGCGTCAGTATTTTTAAAGCCAGATTAGGTGGTTTCCAATCAAACAACTTTATTTAAAATCACATCATACTTTTTATGTTCCGATCGCCATCGTTGTTTAGTACGATTGATGTAATTATCGGTTTATGTTCAGATCCGGGTATTTCGTGGTCGGATTTAGAGTGGATTTATCAGTTTGCGATCAGGTTACATTAACCATAAAGCAAGATATGTACGAGAACAACCAATTGGCATCATAAAAAAAAAAATTTACAAAATGTGATTTATCGGTTTTTGTTCTGACGCTCCTCAGTTAGTAATCTCGTTAAAATCAATATGATCCAAGTTACTCCACATTGCGTTGCAATTTTTATCTTTTACAACGGATTCGACGGATCATCTCCATAATATGACTTCAAGGACAATAATTAGCAAAATGTAAATTACCTGTAATCGTCATGCGAGGAAGGATAGTCCTCGGACTGCATCATGTGGTCCTCACCGGACATGTACGACAGGTTGCAATCCTCCATCATGCCCTACAAATTACAAACACACTGTTACTAAAGGCATCCTGAGTAAACAAACTATATGAACTAGCTACACTTTATGTACTGCATATCGAACGATATTATACAAGGTGTTGTTTTGCATCCTCGTCAAATTAAAGGAGGTAACTACTATGCTTATGATACTCGTCCCGAAAAATCGGTAAGTGTGAACCACCGGTGTTTTTAACACGTCCCGTTTGTTTCTCACCCTATAACCGCTCTCACACATACAAACAATCTCAAACGTTTATTCGATAATTTCTTATTCCCTAAACCACGTTAAGGGGGTTATTTTGATATACCTACAAACTTAAAGAACCAAAAAATCAGCCTTTATTAGTAATTATCTAGGTACCCTAATTTAAATTGATTATTTTTGTTTTTTGTGACAACCTCCTGAATTTTGACGTGGATGCAAAACGACACCTTTTATAATAAGTATGCCTAATATTCTACGTTTTACATTTGATTATAAAATATTGTTATTTACCGTACATTTGAGTGTTTTAACTAGGTCACATACATTGTACCATACCTGCAGGTTTCTTTTTAGCGCTTCGCTGTATCCGTGGGGACTGGTCATCATAGGGGGAGTTTGAGCTCCCATGAATCTGTGAGAACATTACACTAGTTATAGAACAAACTTATTACGAAAAAAAAATCGGCTATCAAAAAAAAAAAAGAACTGCATTTTTTATTCAAAAACTTCGATTCTAGTGAATTCATACTATTAAATGGAACTGGTCATTTATAAAAACAAAATTAATAAAAAATCATACCCCGGCCATTTCAGACCTCTTCCAAATCAACTTATAACCATTTACACTATTTATAGTGAATTCTGTGTCGTGTTTATCTTGTGGAGTGTATAATTTTGAATTAAAGTCCAATTTATATGAAAAGTGTTTCAGTGAGTGTGTGAATGTGTATGAAAGAGAAAGATAAGTAGAATACAAAATAGAAAAATGGAAAAAAGGCAAGCTTATCGAAAATATGTTAGAAAACCGTATATCTATCATGCGACAAAAATGCACAGGCAAAGCGTAAGAAGCGGTACACTTACCTGAGGGATTACATGCACAAATGTTAAAGATTGGGAAAAGTAAAAGATTAAAATATAATATTTAATCTTACTTGGGTATCCAACGACGATCCTTTACAATAATTTGTATTAGATGCAATACATGCAAGTCTTTGTAAAAATAAACATTATTTATAATCATTGATATAGCTCCGGAGTTTCATCAAATTGAAATTAAAATATTTCATGTAATTACATTAGCAAAATATGATATAAGCTAATTTATTGAACAAGTTATTTGTTTTATGTGATGTTAAAAACTATTGCAAAACAATTGGCTATAGCTTCGCACTCTAGGAGTCTATAATACTTGTGTGTGCTTACATTTCTTAAATGGACGATATAAAATCATGGTTTTTCTAAATCTACGTTCACGAAAAGCTTTTAAACTTATTTAGAAGTACTAGTATTAAAAGACATGGAAGCACGCACAGTGTTCATAATCAGCTATTATAAACACTTGTCTAGTTAAAGACTAACATGACATGTTGAATTAATCTAAGCTTACACGATGAACACTTTACAATAATGGTCAGAAACATCAAATCTAGTGTGTCTACCGAGAATTATCTCTTTCACTCTAATATCTTGATAATTCTCGGTTTCTGTATTGTCACATACATTTACGCTATATGGACGCGATCGTCCAACGACTCACGTTGTCTATATAAAAAGACCTCATTTTATAACATTTTCGTTTTTAAGAATCAAATGAAAAAGTCGACATAATAGTCAGAAGTTTGTATAACTAAAGAAACAATCTTATGACATCTAAGTATATATTTTATCCTTAGTCAGCTTTTTGTATTGATATTCATAATTTTAACGGTTCTTCACCACGGATACGTAAACAACTTCTTCACTTTCACTATTATGATCATTAAGATGAAATTAGTCTGTAATATTATGAATATCATGAAAAGCTGCACTAAGCAGTTCGTTGGACGGTCGCATGTGTGTCGCGGCGCCCTTACTGTGGCGTGTGGAGCGCGGGCGCGGCGGCGGGCTCGTACTTGCGCGGGCGGCCGCGACTGAGGTGGCGTCTCTTCACGAATTCTGCGTCGTCCACCATCCAGAATGAGCCGAAGTCGTCCTCGTAGCGCACGAAACATTTGTGCAGAGACAGGTTGGTCCGGATAGCGTTCTATAATTGCATCGCCGTTTAATAACTATCACAGTTATTCAAAAATCTCCAGTCATCTTAATATTAATACTTGTGCTTTCATCGTTAAGAATATTACTAAGAAATTTTCATAAACTGACAATGAAAGCACAATCAGATCGTCGTGGAATGGAACACCGTACCATGCAGGATATGATAGCCCCGGAAACCCCGAAGGATGGATAGGAAAGGAGGTTAATAGGCAAGCGAGAAAACGTTAGTCACCGTTGAACCGAAACCCACGTACACACACATAAATCCTAAATACAGAAAAAATACATGACCTCCACAAATTGGTGACGTTATAACTAGTAAGCTGCAAGTTATAACGTCACTCACAATGATCAAGAGCCCACTACACAAATAATTACAGATTCAAATCTGAAACGAGATGAAAACGTTTATTTACACAATAAGAGTTAGATACATCGCTAGGTTAGATAGAAAATATTTAAGAGAAGATTAAAATGTACCGAAAACTGTGTAGTGTATGTCATGTGCAGTGTTTTGTTTTGTGCAAGATATATGTTTGGGCATTTGGAGTCACGTCTTTTTATCGAAGCAGTAGATTAAATGCAGCTTCTTTTGTCTTTGTTGACTGAGGGACGAAAAAGTAATGTTTTGTGAATTCTAACTTTTTCATAAACATATATGTATTGTGTTTTGCAGAGTCATCTTTGTCAACGAGTTTAACTGGTCCCTTAAAGATTTTGGTTTTACCTGAGTTCATAACTTATTTTAACCTCTTTAAATTTTGTTCTTTATTGTTAATAAATCTCTGAAGAGTAATGTTGTAATGTTCATCTGGTTTCGTACTTTTTGTTTATGTGTATTTAAGTATTATTATTTGTTTCTTGTTTTTGTCTTCATTTTTGTCTTTGTTAGTAGTAAACGTACTATATTTCTGTTAAGTTTTTTTGTTGGGAGATTGTGTACAAGTATTGGAAATATGATTTTGTAAGAGTAAACTGGAGTAGGTATAAACATGTGTTTTAAGTGGAGTGTAAATTGTGTAGTGTCATTTGAGAGCATGTTGTTCTGTGGTGCGTTAGCAGTATTCATAATGTTGTGTGTTTATAGGGCAGTGTGAAAATATTTAGTATTGTGTAGTGTTATCTGTAACGTATACAAAGTATAGTCTGTTTGGCTGTCATTCGGTATATCTTGTTAGTGTATAAAGACGTAACTTGTGTATACATCATTGTTACTTGTGTAAGTTGTTTATTGCAGGTCTGAATGTGAACATTTTCTCCATGTCAGGAAGAACAGGTCTGTATGGCAAGAGTAGATAGTAGAGTCAATGAGTCCATAAGTAAGTCAACTCGATTGAATGTTGGTGTCCCAAATTATTGGAAGAATATCATGCAAAGTGTGTCAAATGTTAAGAATTCAGATGTTTGTAATGTGGAAGGTAAAGAGTCAAGTATTGGTTTTGTAAGTTGTGTTATAGTGATAAACATCAGAAATAGACTGGCTGTAATGTAATTCAAATAGCATTAAACCAGGTCTGCATGGTGTGGAGATAAGTGGATGGTCAAGATTAAGTCTCCAAAGCTTTTCAAAATTTGTAAAGTATTGAATGAAAGTCCAAAGTGTAAACTGTATAGTTTAGTGTAATGTAATGCAAATAGGCAATAAAACAGGATTGCAAGACCTGGAGATGGGCAGAGACTCTATAAAGTCTGCAAAGCGTCCCAAAACTGTAAAGTGTTGAATCAAAATCCAAAGTGAAGTGTAATTTGTGTAGTAGCATTTAACTATGTCTGCAAGGTTTGAAGTCAGGAAGAGAGCCAAGAGTAAGTCATCCAAAATTTGTAAAGTGTCGAATCGAAGTCCAAAGTGAAGTGTAAACTGTATAGTTGTGTGTGTGAGGCTACTAGGCAGTAGAACAGGTCTGCATGGCGGAGGCGGCAGTACCCGGCGTGCGGCGGCGCGTGCGCGGCGCGCTGCGGGCGGCGCTTGTAGAACTCGAGCTCGTCCACCGTCCACACGGCGCCCTTCACGTTCTCCACGCGCATGAAGCACTTGTGCAGCGACAGGTTGTGACGCACCGCGTTCTGTGTCGCCACTCAACGCGTCTTTATTTGCTTCACCATTTTTAGGACGATACGCTATGTCTTGTTGACGACTAGACGATTCACAATTACCAAAGACGATTTCGACATCTTTAAAGTTGTAATTCTTTTTGATTTTCATAGCAATATAATAATTATTAATAATTAAAAACAAACAATAATAATTGCTTGAGAAGATATAGCGGTGATGGTAATGGCAAATTGTCTTGAGTTATGTTTAAATATATCATAGCGCATCGTCGTAGGCACACGTATTTATGTTTAATACAAGTAAGAACATCTTATAGGATAGAATATACATCTATAAGCTTCTTAATATAATTCATGAGTCTTCAATCTTCAAGTAAAGTAATCGATAGTCTACTAATCAAATCTAACAAATCTACTAATTATTAAAAGATAAGATCTCTATTTTTTTAAGTGGTTACTCTGTTCAAGATTGAAGTCATAAATATGTTTGTAGATTGAAGTAAATACAAATAAACATTATAATAAACTACAATTACCTTCCCTCTTTGCATTTGAAACAGTCTTTCACTCAAAAAGAAAATATTAGTATCATGTCTAGATTGTAAACATTTGTAGGTACTAAGTTTATCATTTTTTGCAAAATTTTGAATAACAATATTTACTTTATTTATCACTTTAGTATCTTTACTTGAAATGCCAATAATGTTGTTTCAATAATTTAAAAAACTTAATGTCTATGACATACCTTCCATGTAGCTGCGTTGCGTCTGAAGTAGCAGAAAGTAGACTGGAACCAGTTGTATATCTCGTTCAGAGTCAGCTGCTTGTCTGGAGATTCTATTATAGCCTGGAAATACATACAATAAATTAATATTGTTCGGCCTTTTCCCCGGATCTTTCAATGACACGATGAGAATCTAGATTTTGGAAAACTGATTAAAGAAAAATCGGTCCCAATTTGCACCCTTGAGGAACCCGTGAGCTTTTAACAAAAGACTCCTTAAGTATTTTTTACGTTACTTGTCACATGATTTTGCTGTCTATATAATATTCTGATACTAATTACAAATAGTTATTTTTATTCTGTTTGGCAAACATTGATTGCACAGTGAGTCAAAAGCTTTAGACAGTACAAACCTGTCGAATGAGTGAAGCATATGTGAATGGCGGCCGCACATCAGCTGATTTGTAAAACTCGCGGTTGCGTTGTATCTCTGAAATTTATATGTTAAACAATTGAAATAAATAGAAAATTTTATTGCACAACCACAACTCACTAACACAATAGATAAAAGGAAACAATGTTTTATTTAAACTGAAACATTCAACTTTTTATTTAGTACCTATTTCGTTACCTTGTTGCACATCTAATCCAGCTCTTTCGAGCATATACGGAAGACCTTAAGGACAGAAACAATACTTATAACATATGTAACTATAAACTAAAACTACCGAACTTTTTATAAAGTAGGTACTTTTTAAATCTCACAAACTAAGTCGACTTAACGTGACATGTAAGCGGTTAGGAAGGTTATGATTACAAGTTGCCAATAGATTCCATAAGCATTTTGCGATGGATGTCAATACTAAAATAATGATGGTAGAATAATTACCTCCAGCAATAGCGACGCCTGATTTATCAGACACGCGGCGCCGAACAGGGCCTGGAGAGGCACCTTCAGAAGCACCACCTGAAATTATAATAAAATGAATAGGTACTCTACTCATTATTTTAAGTTGAGTGACTGAGTTTTTTGTCTGACTCACGAAACATGTTTAAAAGAAAACACACTACGATGACTAACAAACCTATATTTAAAGTTGTTATCAAGATTTAACTTGTGTATCTAAACGGAAGTTAATGTAATATCAAGAATGAGACATACTATTTCCTAGTAAGCTGGCATTTGGTAAGGAGCTGCTGATTTTGCCTAGGTTGGGCTGTGGATGGGTTACCACCCATAAGTAGCAAGTTTCCTTCGTACATCGGAAAGCATGCCAAGCCGTTGTTCCCGGTTGTCACTTGTACATATTTGAAAGTTGTTACAAGTAGGTCAGTGGCCCGAAAGTCTGACAACCAGTCTTACCAAAGTACAGTACTAACTTGTTGTGGTTGTGGAGGTCAGATAAGCAGTCGCTTCATGTAAAATACTGGTATTTAGATGCATCCAGTTAGACTGAAAGCGAACCCAACAAAGCTTGGAAAAGGCTAGACAGATGATGAGATGGAGGAGCCCAGTCGAGACCTAATCTGATAATCGCATAATAGAAGAGCTAAAGTATACCATGCGGATGTTTGGCCTGGTGATGCGTGGTGTCCCTGGCGGCATGCAGGTGGCGCATCATGGCGGCCAGGCGGTCGCGCTCGCGCCGCAGCTGCAGCTCCAGCTGCGCCACCACCTGCATCTGCACGCGCGCCTGCGCCGCCGACCGGTCGTCCAGCGTGTGCGCCGCTTCCAGGTGCCTACGGAGAACGAAACAACTTACTACGAAAACAAATGTACTTAAAGAGACAAATTGGTTAGACATAGATTGAAGGACACGAAGTCATATTAATCAGAATGGTTGGTCGTTAAAAAAAACTAAGAAATTTTATTACTATTGACGTTTAATAAAAGTTTTTCAACATTTGAAACTATACTGATTTGTAGCAGGTTTCGGATGATTCGGATTGCAAAGGTACCCTTAATGTCACGATACCATTAATTGCAGCTCGGTTTAGTGTTATACAGTCAGTGAACTCACTTTAAGAAAGCCTGGTAATCTTCAGCGAGTGCGTCACAGCCGGGCCACTTGCAGACGCCGCGCCCGAACAGAGGATGCTCCTCCATTTCACTGCCCCACAGCATCAAGCCTGGTAGACAAACATTAAATCTTAATATTAGTTACCGGTTCATCATAATTATATAATGCCGTCTTGGTGGTAGGCCCTCACCTGATGTCAAATGATTTCACATACAGCACTAAGAAGTATTATGAAATGTTACCATTAGTCATTATCATAATTTTCCTGATTTTTTTTCTTCATTCTACTTGATGAACAAGTTTTCCTCTTCCCTGTCAGACGTCACGGCATCATTTGCTCGTTTCATGAGTCAATTAGCAATATTTTTACTAACTACCAAAATCAATCAAAGCGGTTTCGTAGCAGAAGGGTGTATTGTGTATTATTTTCCTAGAGACGTACCATTGATACGAAGGAAGAAGATAATTTTTCTAACGAAGAATGCTAGTCCCTTGCATGTGAGAAATAGGAGGTTGTTTCCAAACCTGGTGGAGCATTAGGTGGCACGGCGAGAGGTCCGTGCATCAGATACTGGCGCTGAACTGCCTGCAGCTGCTGAACCAGCTGCTGCTGCTGCGCGCCCAGTTGCTGCTGAAGAGAACCTGGACGAAACAGGATATTTGAGTACTTCATACAAACCTTTATGATTCAGATGAATGGGTTACTTTAGTAGAAGAGAGAATTCAACGAGCTTTCACCAAACATCTTGCCTTCTTATCTAGAAAAATAAGCCATCGGAGTCCGTACGAGCAACGCCTAATTTTTTTTAATATAAAGACGCTGCGAGACCGTCGCCGTTCACGCGATCTTATTTTCCTTTACAAAATCGTCAATGGAATTGTAAAATGCAGCGATTTAGTTGAGCGTATTCCCTATTCAGTCCCTTCAAAACCTCCCAGATATCCTACCACCAGACTGTTCTATACTCCTTTCCGAAATTCTAACCTTGGTCTCAACGCTCCCTTGCTACGAATATGTAGAAACTACAATAGTTCCTGCAAATCTTTAGAAACCGATTTATTCGGTGTTTCCCTCAACAAGTTTAGAAGATCAGTTTCTGAGGTACGGGAGTGCACTAAGTTTCCGTTAAAAAACTGACTTCACTTCTTCACATGCCACTGCGGTACTAGTTAACAAAAATTTAAAACAAATCTTTACATGTCACATGTATAATATTTATGTCATCATAATCCATATTACCTTTTTAGATTTAAGTAAAATTTGTATTATATTCAGATTTTATGATTTATTAATAATATACTAGAATTTTATGTTGTTGTCACTATGGTGAACGCTGCGTATACCTATAATAGGCGTACATACCAGCACTTTAATTTTAATTTTATTGTTTTTTGTAATAAATTGTATGTATTGCTGTTGGTGTACCTAATAAATAAATAAATAAATAGAACAGTTAAAATCAACGCATGAAGAATACGTTTTTAGAAATGTTGGCTTTCAAAATTATGGACAAGGTTTTGCAAAGTTTATGATGTGTCTTAGATCTGGCAAAAGGCATTGTTTTAAGAGAAGTCAAAATTATTTTAATAAAAGTTTAAAAATTAAACGGTCTTTTCGTTAAATTTTTAGACTCTTATGAAAATAATTTTTAGTTTGAGTACTAACTTGGTGAGGTATCTGGCGGTGGCAGATGAGATTGTGACAGCAAGTTAAGATTGATCTGGTCCTGAAGCCGCGATTGCTCCAGTTGACGCTTAGCAGCCTCCGAAGTCATATGCTGATGAAGAAAATACCATGTTATGTCCTTAAGATACGATTTCTTATTGATAAGTTTTCTGTGGCTAGGTGAAAGCATCTCTTGTAGGAGCCATATTTACCAATCAGTCATAAATTCAATATTTACAGAGTACGTTATGCTTTCGTAACACAGTTCAAGAATCCGGTTACACCTACAAGTTTTTTTTTTGACATCGATTTCCGTGTTGGTCAGCATTGCAAACATTAAAACAAATCTTTGTCGTTATTCGAGGAATCACGATCCCTATTGCTCAGCTCCCTTACCTGTTTTTGCATATGATGCTGATGGAACAGGCGCTGCTTCATGAGCGCTTGCAGCTGCGTATGCTGGTCGAGCAGTTGCATGGCCAGTAGGTCGGGCGCCACCAGCGGCAGCGGGGAGCGTGCCCCGCCCGCTGCGCCCGCGCTGCCGGCCGGCGAGACCGGCGCGGGACTCGAGTGAGCCGAGCCTTGCGGAGATGTTGGGGCCGAAGCCTGGGGAGATCGAAAAAGCTGTAGATTTGTTTTAGTTGTTCATAGAACCATTACTCCTCTAATCCATCTCTCCGGAGATTACTGGCAATGAGAAATAAAAGGAAACCTACACATTTAGATTTTGAAATGCCCGTTCCAAAGCTAGAACTTTTTCGGCGAAGCTGCGTTTACATGGCTCCCCTAATCTACAATGCTTTGCCTAATTCAATTACTCAACTACCCTTCTCTAAGTTTTGTGTTGCGTTGCGGAAGTGGTTGTTACAAGAGTGTTTTTATTCGATAGATGAGTACTTTCAAAAATGTCCCTGTAAATTTTATACGTTAAAGCACAGATATATTTAACTAGATAGTGGAGGATCTAACATTTTTAATATATTGAGTGTAAAACTTGTAGTATTGCATGCTATATATTGTCCAAATGTGTGATACTAAATATATTATATAAGATCTTCATGTAACTACCATATTTGATGCAATAAATGAATTGAATTAAAATAAGTTGACGTGGATATTCTTTTATTATGGCTCTCCTATATTTATTTGTGAATGCGTAGTGCATTCACAAATGGGAGGACAGGAAGTAGGACCTAAGGGTTAATTAAATCAAAATAACTGATCCTGGTAATGGAACCTAGAACGACAAAAAAACTACTCTGTTAAAAAGTCTACTATGTGTTACCCGTGCAAGAGCGAGAGGCTCATGGTCGCGAGGGGGTGAGGCGCGGCGCGGGGGCGAGCTGCGCCGGCGTCGGCGCGCCGCCTCGCCGCCCCACCTGCCGGACTCCTCCCTGGAAACAAAGCAGTTTTAATGAAAGACCTACTTCAGCATCCTTCTAACCTTCATCCTCCTCAAATTACAAATTCATTTCACATTCCGGAACTACAAAACGGATAAATAAACAGCTGCTTCAAGAAGAATAATGGTCTAGTTGTTTTTCCTAGCGCGTCGATCGCTCAGCAACAAGTTAGGTCTCTCAGCATCATGATTCATCAGCTTCTAATACCTAGTGCACTGCTGGACATTGGCCTCTTGACATTGTAGTTGTCCAAAATTTTAAACGCACTACTTACACGGCCATAGGATTATTTCAAAGGTCCAATAATGAAAGTTACTTACCGGTCCAAACAACGGTCCAGCTCGAAAGAGTTGATGAGCGGCGGCTTCGCGGCGCCACCTGGGTTTGAGTTCAGTGCCGACTCCGGACCCTGGGAACAATGCAACAATAATATCAAGAATAATTCACAGAAGCCTCCTCCTTTCTCTCTTCCAATTTGGCCGTCATCTAAGACGCAGGTCTGGGGATTGGTAACATGTTTTTAGGTTATCTACGATGTTTTACTTCACCGTTTTCAAAAGTAATAAGGTGAAATGAAGTCATGATACATCGCCTGATGAGAGCCGTGATTGAATAAATAATCTGGATACACAAGTCCATGATCATGTTGAATACCTAGAACAAGGTGTAGACAATAAATTGGCAGAAAGAAACACGCAATGTTTTCGATCCAGATGTCGACGATTCTCATGCCTTATTTACAAAGAAGAAAAAATATGAATAAACTGATGCATATAATGTCGTACAATGGACTCCTATAGAATGATGATGAAACTCGCGACTGTGCCAATATAAGAAAAACAAGATAAACCACACACGACACGAGGAACCAGTTTTTCAAAATTTTATTGCTGTAAAACTATTAAACCTCACGTTAAGGGGACCATTGAGAACCATTGTCCCCAATAAAAATCATAATATAAACAAAATAGTGTTTAAGGTTATGGAGCTTGCAGCTTCAATTAAGCATGTATGTATATACCTATGTTGACGTCATGCAATCAATATTATAAGTTCACGTGTTTCTTCAGTGGTTCCATTACACAGTAGAACCTTTAAATTCAGCAAAGGTTTTATTTAAATTTTCCTTATATCTATTTAAGTTATATTAGGTAGTACATTTTAAAGTAATCTTAAAAAAAAACAGTGAAACTTCGATTGTGCTACAGATACTGATAAAATTGTAACCAGGGCTTAGGCTTACATTAGTCACCACGCTTGCTAACTTATAATATTTGTGAAGCTTGATACAGATTTCTTTAATTCTATTTTCTTTGTTTTAAAGTTCAACGTTCAAAAGTGCCTTTTAATGGCCTAATTGAAATAAATGGGTTGACTTTGACTTTTAATTTATCCTCAAAATTCGATATTTTCTTTCAACAAATTCGTTTAAAACTTCGTTGTGAAAAAAAAAAATGATTTTCATATAGGTACGTAGATCATCTGACCCCAAGTAAATCTCGTAGGTATTTCCATGATTTGTATTCCATCTCTGATAATTGTAACTATATTATGTCATTACATAATATTGCAAGTTAAACTAAAGCCGACAATGACAAAATAGAAAGACAATAGAATCGTATAGTTCAGCGACAGTTTTCACCAAACGCTCGGCCGTCATACTTAGCAAAATGTTATTGTTACTAGTGTTAGCTACTATCGTTGAAGAACAAACATATTTACATAATGAGGTCACCGCTGCCCGTGGTGAGATTTGTTTTCATAAATAACTAACCATATTATAAACATGAAACCTCACATATTGTAAACTAAGATACATTTTTTTATAAACATCCATTACATAGAAAAGAATATATGGACTAGGATAGGTGGCTAATTTTGCTATTGTAAATTATCGGTAGAACAATGAGGAGCGAAGAGAAAGTATCTAAATAACGAACAATAGAAAAAAGGGCTGTACCTAAATGTAATTAGGTCAAATGAACTCATGCTAGGTACGTAGATTCAATTCAATTCATTCAACTTCTTTATTTCAATCAAATATTTTGGATCATACCAGATGTTGTTTTGCATCCTCGTCAAATTCAAGGAGGTAACTATGCTAATGATTCTCGTCCCAAATCAATAATAAAATGGGTAGGTAATTTTACTTTTTTTTTTCTTTTTTACGGAAATCGGTAATTGTGAACCACCCGTGTTTTAAACGCGGCCCGTCTGGTTCTTGCCTTATAACCTCGCTTACACTCATACAAACAATCTCAAACGTTTGTTCGATAATTTCTTATTCCCTAAACCACGTTAAGGGGGTTATTCTGAAATATTGAAAAACTTAAACAACCAAAAAAATCAGCATTTATTAATAAAAAACTAGGTACCGTAATTTTAATTGATTATTTATGTCTTTTGTGACCACCTCCTGAAATTTGACGAGGTTGCAAAACAACACCTTGTATAATAGGTACATTCAATAAAAATTATTAGAAAAAATAAATAAAAACAAGACAAAACACACTTTCATTAATAATTAAAATTTAAATTGGCAAAGTCAACTAATTAAAATTAAAAATAATCATATCAGTCATTTAAAAATTATACAATAATTATAATTTATTCAACATTTTAATATCGCAAAAAAAAATAGAAAAGAGGGACAGGGGGGTTACTATGACGCTTAAAACATTATTGTTCCATTCCTATTCCAGAGTGGGAAAGAGATGGAGCTAGACGACCTGTATAGCTCCTTCCCTTTTTCACTCTGGAATAAGAATGGAACGATAATGTTTTAAGACGTCATGGTCCGCCAATGAACAGTAATGTAGATTTCAGTGCCTTGCAAAAAAGGACTGAAGGATTAGGCAATGACTCTCATCATCATCATTCTCTTGCTCTTATCCCAATTTATTTAGGGTTAGCGCAGCATGTCTTCTTCTTCCATACTTCTCTATCACTCGCCATCTCAGCAGTCACCCTCTTTCTTTCCATATAATCCAGTTTAATGACTGTACAACACCAAATAACGACAATTATCGAATAATTAAGTAGGTGATCTAGAAAAACGACACCAATTAAGAAATGTAGAACCTAACAGAAAGTTACCATACACGCATTAAGAAGGTCATCATAGACAGAACTGTATAGTATCAAGTGACAATGCTTATTATCTTTTCCTGTACATCTTATATCCCTGTAAATGATTACGGTAGGGCCCCAGAAGACTATAAATGAAAAACTCAATAATTAGATATTTGATTGGCACAAGTTATTTTTTTTTTCTTCTTCTTCTCGAAACGACTCATATTTGGTCCAACCATCACGTAGCGACCTACAGATCTGCCGTTTATCTCATTCAAGTCCTCGACGGCGCAATTAGTTGTTGGCATAAACTACAAAGAAAATTTCAACTTAGGGGTCATAATATATTGATAGGGATCACATGTCTCCATACAGACGTGAATTGGCAAGCTGTATCCGATCAATCCCTGGCACTCGTAACTTTCAAACGACTTTTTGAACCGAGTTGGCAACCTCATCTACCTGTTACCTGGTCTTAGTAATAAGTCGTCTGGGTGAAAACAAGTAGAAGTTGTTGTACTAACTGAACGTGGACGAGGCGAAAGATTATTCGTCAACTTCATAAAATTTAATTTTAATAATAATATGAATATTGCTGTGCCTTAGCGAGCTCCATAATATTGTTCTTAGCTGTTACAGAAATGTAAAACCTTTTTAACATTGTGGAACACAAATAAAATAATATGAAAGCACTTTATACGGATCGTATCAGCTTGCGTTCTGTGGTTTCTGCCTACCCCCTTGTGAAAAAGGTGCGAGTTTATGTATAATCATTCATTCTTATACAGGGATACAACAGTGATACTTGGAGCCTTCGTACAATCTGGTAGTACGCCCCGTGACAAGCTTAATATTATTCAACAATTAAGTACGTCTAGAACAATCAAAACAGCAGATGTCTATCTAATCAGTATCTCTAGAAAATGTCTAGCACAAAGACGCCAACATTTGTACTAACACTAGGACTTGTTAACGCTTATGAGCTACTTATGCTAGTAAAGCGATATAGCAAACACGATGTATAAGCAGACGGGCTGTTGCAATATGATATCAGTCATACGCAGGTGGCACATTAGCTGTACTAACTTAATATAACATACATAAAGTGACATTCAATTTGTTCTTTCACAATCACATCAGATCTTAACGATAAACGTGTTGAATTGTTGATATTATTATAAAATACGTGCAATAAACAATAACATAGATGTAACAACATAATATGCTGCGTAATTACTCTACATGTAATAAATCACGTTCTTAACCGTCGCAGCGCTTATCTACGTGATGCAGACAAACAAAACTTCGTGGAATTTCATAAAATTGTAAACAGTTATGTCATTAGAATGTAAGCTGAGAGATTTGATGAGTAAACAATATCTTTACATGAAATCATCATCATCAGCCTACAGCAGTCCACTGCTGGACAAAGACCTCTTCAATCGCTCGTCACTTAACTCGAAACTCGGCAACTCTCATCCAGTTGCTACCAGCCACCCTGCTAAGATCGTCGCTCCACCGATCCTGAGGGCGTCCCACCTTACGCTTGCCGATTCGCGGTCTTCACTCAAGAACACGTCTACCAAGTGACCCCTACGGTTATCGGTTCTACTGCTATGGCCGACCCATTGCCACTTCAGCTTAGTTATTCTGTGAGCTATGTCGACTACTCTGGTTCTCTGTCAGATCACCCCGTTCCAGATGCGATCCCTCAGAGAAACTCCAAGCATAGTCCGCTCAATAGCACGCTGAGCGACCTTGAGTTTATGGACCAACCGTACCGTGACTGTCCACGTTTCGGCCCCGTAAGTCATTACAGGCAGGACTCACTGATTGAAGACCTTGGTCTTTAGGCTCTGTGGAATACGCAACGAGAAAACCCGACAAAGCTTCCTAAAAACTACACGTGGTTTTAGATTTTTTTTTTGTGCTAAGTATACACGGTGTAAATCACCTCATCACGAAGCCGTCAACCAAGCATCCTGTACATGAAATTAAGTAACTTTACGCAAAAATTATTGCTGGGAAACGACTTTTTTTTTGGGGGTGTAAAATCATGTTTTGTGGTAGAACTCAATGTAACACACTCAAAACATTGTGCTGATGGACGGATTGAATAGTACGGGGGTCGTGGAGGTGTTTAAAGTAAAAATCTTACATTAAAAAAAATTATTAAAAAAAATACTTGTCAAAAAGTTGGAACTTTGACCCCTAATATCTCCGTAACTAGAAGGTTCCCAGGTATGGTGTAGAACAAAAAAATTATCGCAATGACAGGGAGAACCAGTGCCTTTCGGCTTCGTTAAGAGGTGTTTTACACCCTTTATAAAATTATAACATTACGCCTCATCATCATCATCATCAGCCTGTATTCGTCCACTGCTGGACATAGGCCTCTCCAATGACACGCCACTGAGCACGATCCTCGGCCACTCTCATCCAGCTCTTGCCAGCCGCCTTGCGAAGATCATTTATCCACCGAGTCTGAGGACGTCCTACGCTACGTTTACCGATCCGTGGTCTCCACTCAAGAACTCGTTTACCCCAACGGTTATCGGTTCTTTGGGTTATATGGCCGGCCCATTGCCACTTCAGTGTGCTAATGCGGTGGGCTATGTCGATAACCTTGGCTCTCTGTCGGATCACCTCGTTACGAACTCGATCTTTCAGAGAAACCCCGAGCATAGCCCTTTCCATAGCACGTTGATGAGCGACTTTTTTTTGGACCAACCCTACCGTGAGTGTCCACGTTTCGGCACCGTACGACATGACACATTACGCATCCTCGAAAGGCTTTGCAGAGTTGTACTTATAAACTAAGTACCCACCTAGACATGAGTTGCCATGACCTGGAAGTTTTTAAATAAACACAGATTGGCCGAAGCAAGGAAAACTTATGCAGGTGGACATTCATAAATGACTCATCCCAGGAGTGTTAATGAGGTGCTGCCCAACAAACTATAGGACACTTCATATCGTGTCCTGCCAGTTCTGTTGTTTGCACATCACGGAAACTGACGGACGCTACTGAAAGTGCCGAACACTTCGCTAAATTTTGGACTACCATTGACCATTTGAATTTGTCATCGACACGCTAAGAAGAATAACCGTGCCCCAGATTTGTTTGAAAGACCCATGTCTTTGGGAGAGTCTATTGTTAGCAAATGTTCACAAATCCAGACAAAAAATCTTTGTAATTTGTCTGTTTTTATGCAAATGAGAGCCCTTTAAATTAAACTGAAAGGCAACCCGTACAATAAAATTACCCGCACAACAAAAGTAGCCGAAACTTTTGATTCATGAAACTGAACCTTACATATACCCCAATTATAGCATCATTGGGTTCCTGCCTTTACCTAAGCTAGCCTTATTATTATTATCAGTCCGTATACTTTCAGACGGACAAACTATGTGGTGGGATTACTAACACATTTCTTTTGCTTTTAAAACAATAGTGATATCATTACTAAAGATTTTACACACTAAGAATAGGTTTTGTGATAGATATCTTCAATATTGACAATCGAGTAGTATACATGTATAGCTATGATATTACCTATGGTTCAGTATATTGCATGATAGATAACAAACGCTTTACTGAAAATGTTCTGGTAACAGGTAGGCATAGTACTTTCTCAGTTATTATGCCTTGAGACTGGGAGTGTAGCTTCATTTTATTGTTGTCTTTGTTTTGACAGTTCTAAAGTACCTGTAACTGGCCTACTAGAAATAAATGCTTTGACTTTGATATTTGTAATGCTTTGAAAAGAAAAAATTTTTTCATATACCTATGGGCATTTCGTATGTTTTTCTATTCAAAAAACTTCCGTAGTTGGATGAAAAAGACGCTGCCAACGTTTTCACATAGACACTTACCTAAACAAAACAATTGTTCACCTAGTACCAAGTATTAAATAAAAAATATGATAGCTTTAACTTCTCTGTTTTATTTGTGCGTATTGGCAATAAAACCTTTTTTTATTTCTTCTATAATTTCGCCAATTTCTGAAGAATTCAAATATTGTTCTATCTCTATTTCGGACAGTTGGGCGAAATATACAACGTCTTGGCAACTATTACGACTGAATAAAAGCTTCACAGCGGCTTTTTACTTCAGTGCATCATCCAGTTAAATTAAAGTCAAGCGTTATTCTCCGCGCCATAATATCGGTACTTTCCCCACAAGACACTCACACATAAAGAAATATACATACATGTTTGTTTAAAATGAACGCTACGTTTGACTCAGCTCGAATTGTTTACTTATCGAGTTACTTTGTTTTGTTTTTTTAGGGAAAACACTGCGCAACGCGGTTGAATGCGAGCCCATAGGAAAACAATAACATGCACGCTGTACGTTGATAAACTAAGCAAATAATGTACCTGCACAACGTGCGCCTAGAAGAAGTTACGCGACCACCGGATGTTTTAGTTCTTTTGAAGTGAAACTTCTTATGCGACTTCCAACAAGTTTAACGCTACCATGGAGGGGGAATATTTTCTAAAACTCACTAAGAGATGGCAGTATTACAAGATTTGTGACTACGTAGTTCTACTAGGTACGCAAGATGGCGTGCAAACAGTCATGCATTCGACCCTTCGGTGTGACCAGCCTTGGCTCAATTTCCATGAGTAGAATAACGTCGATAAACTTGTGTAATAATTATGTAATAAAAATAATACAACAACAAAACTTTATTTGGAAGCTCAATAAAATAACGAGAGTGAATGCGTGGCACTCGAACGCATGCGTGTAGATTACGAAGTTTCACTTCTTCCGCGCGGAGGGACTCCACGCACTGATTTTTTTTTACTTATTTTCGCAAACACTAACATCTCTTGTTTAAAGGATTCGAGTAAGTATAATATTGGTCATACTGGCGATTGCCTCGTTCAAGTTAGACCATCAATACCTTTTTAAAGTCTAAGTTTTGATAAAATTCCATTAACTTTTCGTGTTTCTTATCAGAATCCAAAGTGCTAATATCAAAAATAATACCATTACCTTTAATCTTTTAAAATGATACGAAGATCGTCACAGTTGTACTATATTTTCTTTCTGACCCGTGGAACACCAAAGTGGTTCACCTAGGTGTTCCACGATTAACTTTCTGTACCCTTGGTTCACCTAATGAGTGAATCACGGGTAATCAAAAAAATAATGTACCCGTAGATCACCTTATTGGTGAACTAAGAATGATTATATAAAATAATGTACCCATGGTTCACCCAACTCGGAAACCTCCAGAAATAATGCTGCTAAAAGAATGCTTTATTACTGTATCAATTTAATTCCAAATTAAACATTTTCGTAGAAATTATTACCTTATTTTATGTGACAAGAAACGTATCGCCTAATTGTCAAAATACATATGTAATTTTGATAGACGTAACATAACCATAGGTTCTTGCATGACAGTTAGGCAATTAACAGATCACAGAACATAACATCACGCCTGTAATCCCGGAAGGGCTAAGCAGAAGTGTACCTAATAGAACACCCACATTTCGCCGGTAATGTTTAAGTCTCGTCTAATAAAGGACAAAACTAGCGCCATCAACCGTGGCTGCCACTAATAAATTCCTAAAGGTAAAACCAATAACACTTTGTCCAACCTAGAAATCAAACCCAGAACCTCATGCTCATTCGCGCTTATAAGCCCAATTAGGCTCATTGACAATACATTGCATAAACAGCTGTCACCTTAAGACAATGATCAATCATGAGACCACAACAACAACAGTGCAAATGTCATTGTTCAGACACAAACAACATGTACGAACATACATGTTGTGGTCATAAATGAAAGTTATCATGCAGTAGCTGTTCAGTTCTTCTCTATAGGAAACGTCGTATTATTGTGATCATTAATGAAAGTTATCATGCAGTAGCTGGTCAGTTATTCTCCATAGGAAACTTTGTATTATTAAAACGAAGGCTCTACAGTTACCTAAACTGAAATATTTCTGAAAGTGAATGCCAACAATAATATACAAGGTGTTGTTTTGCATCCTCGTCATATTCAAGGAGGTAACTATGCTAATGATACTCGACCCGAATTGATAATCTGAAATGACTACGGAAATCGGTAAACTTGTGAACCACCCGTGTTTTAAATGCGGCCTTCTGATCTCCCCATAACCGCGCTTTCACACATACAAACAATCTCAAACGTTTATTCGATAATTTCTTATTCCCTAAACCACGCTAAGGGGGTTGTTTTATTAGACAGACAAACTTAAACAACCAAAATAATCAGTTTTTCTTAATAATTAAAAATAATTTTAATTTGTAAAATATAATAAACTTACAATTTTCGTATTAAAAAAAAAAAAATAACTAGGTACCGTAATTTAAATTGATTATTTTTGTCTTTTGTGACAACCTTTTCCTCCTGAATTTTGACGAGGATGCAAGCTAACACCTTGTAGAAGTCCTTTAGCAAACAGCAGTCTAATCGTGGGGGATATCTGGTGCGTAACATTAACGACAAGTTCATTATACATTTCGATAGTTAAGATGAAAGGAACCAGCAAAATATAGTTCGGAAATTGGGGGTTCCAAATTTTTGAAACTAAGTACAAGAAATAAATAAATTCCAAACCGCACAAAAAAAAATACTCCTCCATTCAAAAGGGACAAGATGTAATTAAGGGCTCTATATTGACATGTGGGAGCTATTAGTTAATGCACAATAAGTGTTCCTAAAAAGGCCAAGATCTTAGGTAGACAGCTAGGCTGACATTGACAGTGTCTGACCGAGCGGCGATTTTTAGCCGAAGCTGAAGCTGATTAATTCACTATAGACGGCTATGAAATTGAGTAAAGATTGGCTAAACGTGAATCATTTAATGTATTTTTTAGTTTTAAATTAAAATTTTAGGTTGAATGTATGTTAAACCACTTCGAGATGAATTAAAATTACCTTGCAACTTATCAAAAATAATAACACTTCGGAATGTGCGACCTTAAGCCGGATTTACATTACGAAACAAGTGTCATGCATGATAAAACTAGTTTCGTGAAACTAATTTTAGCAGATGTGAAACTTCTTTCGTTTAAATTATATATATATATATATATATATAATTTCACGACGAAATTATCAGTATCGCGGAGATAATGGCCCTCTCAAAATCAATGCTGTATTTTAGGATGCAAAACGTCGTTGTAGAAATGTAAAATATAAAATAAAAAAAGGTTTTCTCGGAACAATAGACGTTGGTGGATTCGAGGATGGGTTAAAAAAAAAAAGCATCTGGGTGCAACAATAGGGGATAATCCAATTTTTTATTTTTTTTGTCCGTCGGGTAGTTTATGGAAAAGTATTGGACACGTATTTTTTCTTTTTTCACGTGGTCATAAAATTACGGAGATATATTGAGTTGAAATGGCGCATGACGTCACATGTAGGCAAGTTTTATACCTACTTGCGTAGTAAGCCCCCACTCTCCAACTATAATGAGTTTTAACTAAGTGATATTTTGATATAACAAAAAATACGTGTCTAATATTTTTGTATTACCTGTCTGACGGACAAAATAGAATGTCGTTTTCTTTACCCAGTCCGCACCCCTATTGTATATTTTTATCGCCTGTCCACCGGTGGTTAGCCATTTTTGGTGCGTACCTATTTGTCAACAATCCAACCAAAAACGAAACGTCCACTCTGCGCAGGTGCTGTCACGACACTAGTTTCGCGTCGCATTTACATGATGAAATTAGTTGCACGACATTAGTTTTACAAAAAATATGCGCATAGCACGAAACTACTCCAGTGTCACAAAAGTAATGCATGCATTGTAAAACTGAACGTTTACACGTGAAATTACTGGGCAAATTAGTGTTATAAAACTAATTTCAAGCCACTAATTTCGTAATGTAAATCCGGCTTTACGCCCCGGTGTCATTCGTAACAGTTCGTTCAATGTCGACAATTGCTAGAAAGTTTCGGCTTCGGTCGAAAAAATATTTGGCTGAAAGTGACTTTTTTGGTCGAAGCCGAAGCCATAGCTTTGGTCCGACACTTTTGATTGGTCAAATCTTATATGCATCCGTCTTTATGTAACTAAGTCAGTAGTTCGTAACTACTATGCTACGGCCACGTTTAAGCTACGGCTACGGGACATTTACGACACCACGCGATGTACTACGACATTGCTACGCCGCATGCGACGTGTATGAAACATCTACCTACGACATAACGCTGCTACGCTACTTTTACGCTACGTTCTTTTGAGCAGAAAATAATCCAATCGTACCTAGTATGCCTTGGCATGTGCAAAAATATATGGACATGTGTGTGTGTTTTTTTTTTACACTAAACTTGAATTTACACTGCACTCAAAATTATCAATGGTTAAGGCAAAAATACGGTACATACTTTGTTATATTTTGAAGAAGGGGTGCACAGAAATACAAATTAAATTTGTCGACATTCCTACGAAAAATTTATAACTAACAGAAACACAATAATACCTACATTGTCGTAGAGTAGTCCTAGAGACCTGAAATTTGGAGGGAGTGTTTTTTGTGAAAAGTAGGTATCCACTAAGAAAGGGTTTTTCAAAATAACAAGAGATGAATGATTGTCACTGTCACTTTTAAAGTTAGAAGCATGAAATTTTATCAAGCTTCTGGTTAGAAATAAATAAATACGTATTTTACCGTTTTTGAAAATCTATCCCCTATGAGGTTAGATAAGGGTTGAAAGTTTATATGCGGAATCCATCATTTTAAAGTAAGAAGAACTAAATTAAATATGGAAGTTTCTGAGCAAAAATTATTGAATAGGTACACGTATTTCGTCGTTTTTGGAAATTCGACCCCAAACGGCAGAAAAGGGGCTCAGCTTGGAATTTATTATTTGTGTTTCTTGAATGAATAAACAAATGTTCAAAACAAACATTGAATTGAATTGACAAACACGTATATCAACGTTTTTGGATATTCCACCCCGACGACAAAAGGTGGTGGGAACATAATAAAGAATCTTGAATGAACAAATACCCTAAAAAAACTTTTGGTTTTTCTATCACGGGTGTCGTTTTCGAGGATTTCAGGGTCGCTGATAACGAATATGAGGTCAAAATAAAAATATAAGATGGCGCCGAGTAAAATTTTCTATTTTTCCTGCATGTGTGTCGATTTTGTGGTTTACCGGGTCGCTAATTGCAATGAAAATGAGGTCAGAATGAAAATCCAGGATGGCGCCGAGAAAAATTTTCTATTTTTGTCGTTACGGTGGATTTCCGGTTCGATTTTGATAACATATTTAAAATTTTCTTCGGCGCCATATTGGATTTTAATTTTGATCTTATTTTCTAGGTGCAAATAACGAAATTTCAATATCTTCCCCTAGGATGTCTGGCATTGATTTAAGTGAGGATTGGTTCTTACATTAGCAGTTTTATGTTGCATGCTCCAGAGTAAGCTCTGCGAGTAACTTAGTAATTTTAGCCCCAAAAGGAAACACTGCAAATTTTATTTACAAAGGGGTGCTAGGATAATTCATTATAAATATAGTTCTCCGGTTTTAAATAGTTTTGTTTAATCTGAGATTTTTTTAAATTTAAAAATTTGTACTCCTTTACACCATGAACTATTTCGAAAGGCGTCCAATGACCCATTTGAGCATTGCACACAGGTGCAATTACCAAACACCACGCGGGCGAAGTCGCGGGCAGAAATTAGTAAAATATAAAACGTAACTTGACTCAACACAACAACAAAAACGAGTTGCAACTATATCAAAACAAAAATAAACTGCATTCAAACGGAATACATTAAAAAACATCACAACAAAATATCGACTTTTGCTTTTATTACGGTTTTTATGTACCGTTACGAAGACAATAAGCTTTATTGTTGCAAAAAAAATATTATGTAGGATACATACATTCATATTTATACATTCTACTATAAAATAGTCTGAAAACTCACCTGTCGTACTGCATACAACATTGTAATTTCTTCTTTATTTCTTTGATTTTCACAAATACTTTCAATTACTCTTTAAATACACTTTTACTCCTATACGTTATTATTTACGAACACGTATTTACTTTTACTAACTATCAGTCATATTATTTACCTTTGTATTAGTATATAATTCACTATATAATATTCTTTCTCTCATGTTATAATACAGAATAATACATAAGCAATATCACCTGGAAAAAATATCATTTGTTGTCACTATAATAGCCGGTAAAGAAACGTAAAAACAAACAAAAAACCGTGAGTGAAAGTTGTCAATGAAACACGTAATTTTTTCAATTTATGCATAGACCTAATATTATTCGTTTTGAAATAAAAACACAAGTGATGGCCTAGTCTATGAAAGGTTACTAAATATAAAAATAATTATAGATTAAAACTTAATTCTAAGTACTTTTTTTTTAAATCTGTTTTAACAAGATCACTGAAATTTTTGTTAAAATTTCCCTTTTTTTTTTGTAATATTGTGCATAATAACGTAATCGTAATCGTTACCTGATGTCTCAAGTATTAATACCTACACCATCATTTGCCTAGTTTTTTTATCTATGTTGGGGTCGGCATTAAGTCTAAATAAGGATGCAGCTGAATACATGAATTTTATATGAAGTGACTGCCTAATCTATCTGACCTCCACACCCAGTTAGTACTGGGTTATACGACTGTCAAAGATCTACAAACGACAGCCATGGGACCAACGACTTAGCGTGCTTTCCGTGGCACAGTGGAAACTCGGTACGTAATAATGGTCACTCATCCATGGACCAACCTAGGCAAACGCAACTTAACCTGGTGATCGACCCTAGCGACCTAAATTGTTTTTTTTTTTTTTTTTCATTCGAAATAAGTTCTTTCTAGTCTCCTATTAATTTGTGAGTAAAACTTTGAAGACCGAGTATAACTCCTCAATGTATAGAAACACCCCCTTTTTTTCAGATGGAAAATCATCAAATGACCGTTCCCGCTCTGGGCGGAGCGGAAGAAAGTGTCAGACGACTTGTACTGACTAAAACCCATCCATGTTCCTTCTTAGCCCTTTGTGTTCCAGGGTACTTTCTAGAAAGAGGTACTTTCGAACAATCCCGTAGCCACTTTATTATGAAATTCAGGAGATTGGATACTAACGTCCTCAAAGTATAATAAAATGATATAATGAATTTAGTTTAATTTAGTTGTATTTAATACTTATTTTATTTGGCTTTAGATTACTACAATGAAGAGACTAGACATAATTTATTTTATAAAAGGCAGTCTCTCTGTCTGTATCTGTCTTTCAGACTCCATGTGAAATACTGGTCTTCAGCATCATCCAGTTTGATTGAAAACCGAACTCCACAAATCGGAAAAAGGCTAGACAGCTGATGATTGTGTTAAAAAAAAAATATAAAAATGATGATGTTGTTAAAATATTGCTTCCGAACGGTAAAACTTTAATAAAACATAAAATGTTTTTGAAAGTCTACATAAATTAACGAACTCCAACAAAATCTGTCTCGAAACAAAATGTTTCTGTACCTAAACGTGACCTCCTTTCTAATTATTTCAAAATAAATAAAACGAAAATTCTTTTCAGTAAACATCTCAACTAAAACCTCATTCAACCCAACAGTACCAACGAATTTCTTTTACATTTGAATAAATAACAAAAAGCCTTCATTGTCTGAAAATGTAAGTTTTACCTCTGAAAAGCGTCCACCCGCCCCACTGTTCAGTGACGGCGGCGACTTCAAAGAGCGAGCGACCAATGGGAACGCTGCGCTGAAAAGAGACACGCCCACCCGCTATAAAGAGACCGCACCGCCTTTGATGTACACCGAATTTTATATAATACAGGCTTATATTAACGGTACAAGAGATAATACTGGAGGTACCTAATGTTTTGAGCTGCCTTTATTCGGCTTATATTTTCTGAGAAAGGCGTCTAAAGTTGGTAAAAAGGACATTCTTTGTGATGGGATGTTGATACTATAGATTTTTCATGAAATAAAAGGAATCTGACTCGAGAATTTGTCCTTAAAACTAGTTCCTTTCATTAATAATGATAAACAGTCGTTTTGGCAATTAAATACAAGATTGAAGATCATATCAGAATTAATTGAGCTAGATTCTAGATTATTATAATAATATCATATTTGCTGTCAAAACTATGCACCTCCCTTATTTCCGGGTAATTTGACACAACTGTGCAATACAAACAAATATCAAATTACAATAAATATGTATTTATTTTAATTGTTTTGTTTTTTTGACGGAAATGCTTAAAAAAACTTAAGCTTTTCATAATAATGTAACCCTCACATTCCGAAACGTCTCTTACTTGATTGACAAATAAGGCTATGCTCACATTGATTTAATTAATTTAAGCATTGATATTTTCTGACACACAGCAAAGACGTGTGATAAAAAGGCTAACCACCCAGCAAGGCTGATAGAGGAGAGCCATTGAGACGAACATGACTCATCGATTTTAAAACACCTCACTTCTTTGTCAACTGTTGATCATTGGACTCACGAATCTGACGATATTTATCTATCATCATCTTTTTTATTGAGCTACGGCGAGCCATCTTGTAAAGACCATCGCTCCATCTAATCTACACCTATATATGCTACTCTTTTTCCCACTATATTGGAGTTGGCTTTCAGTCTAACTGGATGCAGCTGAATACGTGTGATTTACAAGGAGTGACTGCCATTTCACCTCCACAAACGAGTTAGTGAGTAACACGATACTCCTTTGTAAGACTCTCAGACTTTCTCCCTACTGACTATCCATCACAAATGTCGAAGATCTACGTACTCTCTCACACCCTATTTGTACTAACCTTCTACTAAAATAAATATAATTTCGTGAGAAAAATATATAAGATAGGGCCTAGTGGTTGATAAGCCTCTATCTCACCGTCCTGATTCCTCTTATAATTATAATCTTGAGGGTCTGCAACAGACTACAGTAAGTAACACTTGTATCCTTTGAAGGACGTCTGTAGATTGTAAGCCATAAGGAAATGAAGAACAAAGAATACAGATTTCAACTCTGAACTCATCGCTATAAATTAGATCATAAAACGAAATTAGACATCTAATTTCATCATTCTATCTGTTAATCTCGTTATTTTTAAATAATACACTTTAATATGAATATTTCTTTACTAAGGCTGAAGACACACAGCTTGGAACTTATATTGGTAGCTTTGGCTTCGTCTCTCCAAACCCAGTTATTACTGGGTTATACAATACCCCACAGTCTTGACTAATGTGGCGAAAAAGTGACATATGTTTGTCCTGTCCACCTCTTGAACAGCCTTGGTGTGGACATTGCAATAGTTAAACTAAACGTCGTTGGTTCGTTAGGATTATGTCACCATGGCACTACGCACATGAAGGATCTCTCAAACCCAGATTGCAGACTAGCTGCGGCACCAGATTCTTGACAGATAACGTTCTGAAGTACATGCTAGTATTCAGTGTCCTCAGTCAGTCGACTGGAGAGCAGATCGCACTGCGGACAGCGGACTTTGACCGATATTGTACTGAAACATCTGTGAAAGTCCGCTCCACTTGGTTTGACCGCACCTTTAGCGAGACAACTAGCTTGTATTATGTATAGCATCTCGCAGTTCAACCTAGGAGGTTGTCGTCTGCTTAACCGGTCTATAAGAGGCAACTAGCTGTGTGGCTTCGACCTTATATATATATATTTTCTTCTGTCTGCCTTGACAGTGTTGATGTTAATATCAATAACTAATTCAGATTACTTCTGTAAAGGTTTTCTATGACGCAAATAAATAGGAAGACGGAAATAGTATTAGACTAATAATCGTAAACTAAAATCTTATTCGCCTACCTACTACATATTTAAGTTTAACAAATTAGGAAATCGGCAGTTCTTTCATGGCAACATATTTCTTTATTCTAAACCAATAAATTAGAAAGTATTTGGAAAAGCGTTCAGAACTGGTAATACGCTGTGCGTGTCCTTTTTTAAACGATTGCAGGTCCAAAAGTTATATAATGTTTATTTATATGAGCTATTTTTGTAATAAAGTATGTGCGAGAGCAGAACAAAGCTACAATAAATAGCACACATTACTTAATTGGAGAAGGGCGACTTTCGAATAAAACCAATTTCAATGAGTGCGTGAAATTATTCATAAAGTAGGCAATAAGTAAATAAACAATATTTTGGAAATAATTTGGATGCAGATGCGATTTAATTGGATATCGTCATGAATAAATCCAAGTTTTATTGATTGAACAATTGCAGCCTCAACATTATTAAATCAAGTTAAATAAATAATACATAAGTTTCAGATACTTATTATAAGGTTAATACACGTCATACGCATACGTAATAATTCTAATTACCAAACTTAACGATGGTTCAATAATTTATGAATAAACAACAAATAAAGTTACGTTATATATTAATTAAGTGAATAATCAGGTAATTAAAAACTAAAGCACGTATAAATGACGGTGAGATTTGATTCAATATATCGATAGAGAGACTCAGAAACTTTCCTTTAAGAGGCTTTTCTGACTAATGATTAAATGGTTTTAAAAGCTTCCAAATCTCTAATAATTTATTTATTATGATAAATAATAAATGATGTTTATTTTGCAAGTAGGTTTTTACAAACACTTTTACACGTCATTTTTTAAGCTAGATGGGGCCGGTGTTTCGTACCTGACTACTCTGAGAAGAAACAGCCGAAACAAACTCAGAGGTTCTCTGTTAACTTGAATATTGAATAGGAGCTCGTAGCTAGATTATATTAACAGCCACTCGTGTCGATCCTCGGATTAAACCGCACTTGCCTAGGTTAGCCCGTGGATGGGTGACCGCCCATTACATACCGAATTTCCTCCGTGCCTCTGAATGTACCGTACCGTAAGTACTCGTATTCAGCTGCATCCAGTAACACTGGAAGCAGAGCCCTACAAAGTTTGGAAAAGACTAAGCCGAAGATGATAGCTTATTTAATGATAGCCTGATTTCAGTTGCTTACTTGAAGTCGATTGTTGCAGTTGTTATTAGCATGAAAACAGAGTTTGATAGGACTTTGATTAAACTGTGTTGTCATCTATAAATAGTTTTATTACCCAGTTTTACAGTGATGATAGAAATAGTTTATATACTTTGGTATATTTTTTTAGCCTGGTTACTGTGTGATTTATATGTATATATAGGTGAATAAATGTAATGTATTGATCAGACCTTCGCCTCATAAATATGAATGACGTGATACTAAAATAGTATGGTCTACGTCTAGCCAGCACTAAAATAATAGTCAGTGTATTAAAGGAAATGTTAGGTGACTGCTTCAATAAATACCAGTTCTCAAAAGTACAGAATTTAGTATAAAAAAACTGACATTTAGAACTTTAACAACACCCGTACAATGTCTTCTGCTTCTTTATTAAATTGAAAAAAATATGTCTCGTCTATACAAGCTGATTATTTATAACTAGGGGCAAAAGCCTGCAGAAAAATGTTGATAATGTTTTATGAGTGATCTGTAAATAATTCGATCTCAGCCATATTTCAACACAAAAGGGTGAAGGGAAGTTTTCAAGAGAAGCTTTTTTTTTGTGCACCTAATAATTCAATACATCAAACGATGTATTCCTTTAGTGAAAGGAAGTTATAATTTAAATATATGTATAAAAATCAAGAATTCTTCTAATGAAAATGATGGTAAATCCTTTTGTATTTGTGCAGTCTTCAAATTCATAAGTTCACATGTAACGACCAAAGCTAAAATAACAATCAATAATATACTTATTTTATGGCACATTACTTCATCCTATGATAGCATTAAGTAAGTATTCCTTATGATTATAAAAGTTTCCCACGACTTTTCAAGGGTCATTGGCTAAAATTAAATGAAAAAATTACAAATCATTCATAATTTTCAAAAGCTAATGAATAATCTTTTTATTAAGTTTTACGATACAACAATGAATAATAAATTGTTTTTTGAGCATAAAGTTCTTAGGTCACGCAGATAAAATTTATTATAAATATAAATCGGAAGCATGAAAGACGTCATACGGATGTAAAATAAAGGTTATGGATTAGACAAACAACTTTATACTGACTTAATCAATGATTACCTGGTCAAGTGTTTAGCTCTGATGAA
The DNA here is from genome assembly GCA_963082945.1 of Cerastis leucographa. Lineage (NCBI taxonomy): Eukaryota > Metazoa > Arthropoda > Insecta > Lepidoptera > Noctuidae > Cerastis > Cerastis leucographa. The sequence goes on along the minus strand of OY720372.1, from coordinate 12,000,808 downwards.
ATTATTACTAAAACACCTAAAAGTTATCATTGTTATACTATTTTTTATTTACAAGAACCTCCATTTCATTTCGCACAAATCAATATTAACACGAAATAAAACAAAAACTAATGCACATGCAATTTTTTTTAAATCTGTGATCTCAAATAATTCTCTAAAATAAAAAGCCCGCAAAAAGTTTCGTTATTCCAAAAAGTACTTTCGCGATTTTCCTCGCGTCTCTTATCAGCTGTCAAAAGAGGCGCTGAAAAGCGGGCGTGGTGATTGGTCGAGCCACTGATGAGCGACGCTGTGATTGGTCGCCAGTCGGCGCACATGAGCGACACACCACGTGCTCATAAGTTCCGTCGTGGAAATTCAAACTTTTCACGATACGCGAAGTATTGCGTTCTAATACTTTGAATTCATTTTGCGTACTTTATAATTTTTCGACTTAAATTTTGTTTTGAGATATGTTAAAAAAGGAATCAAATGTGTATTTAAACGAGTCCGGCAATTATTTTTAAACGAAAATCAGTATAATTTTTTTACGAAATCGTTTAATTTTCTTGTTTTTTATAAATCACTATGAACAGAAAACTGCCTTCAATTTAAAAAAAAATAAGCGAAAAAAAAATTCAAAGCTCTATAAAAAACGTATACAAGTTCGAGAAAAAGCAAGAAAATTTGAGAATATTCTTTAAAACCGAAACCAAAAGTATTTGAAACCGCGACCCTTCACCATTAATCACTATTTAGAACTTACGCGCTCGCCAGTTGTCCTCAAAAACCCATTTCACTCACGGCAATAACAAAATGTTTAACATAAAATAAAAACAATTAACAAACAATAAAAAACGAACACTTTACAGCGACTAAGTATACCACTCATAAGTACCGGTGCACTGCAGTTTCAGATGCAAATTATTTACACTGCTGCAGCGCGATGCATTCTACACAAAATTAACTAAAACCAACCACTCAACACCATTAAATTAGTATTCAAACCCTACACGCCGTTAGTGTTTATATTTAAAAAATATTTGCTTGGAAAAGCGCGTCTAAACAATACACAACAGCCTGCGACGCCGCAGCATCAACAATGCAAGGGCGAAATAAGCAAGAAATATTTAACTACCGAAGAGGGGTGGGGCGGGCACTGGCCCACAGTATTGGAGCTACGCCTGTGGTAGTTATAGTTTACGTGATACACAGCTCAAATACAAATAATATAAACATTACAGCGGAGCATGCGCCGTAGCAACAGACAGGGACGAAGCGACACTCGTCGTCAAAACTAAACGCTTACTAATAACATTTTTCAACGATTCGAGAACGTCACAAGTAAATTTATTACTTTGAAACTAACATTCGTATCATAACAGTGGTGTTGAATCACATTTTTATAGATTAATTTGCATATTTTTGACAGGAACGCGTCGTTGTGAGGCAGCGTCGCACGCATGCGCGTCGCTGGGCGCAAGAATGTTATTGACGATGCAAAATGTTTATTTTTTGACGCAACACCATGCTGGCTGTTTCTGCGTGGAACGGAACGCTTGCAGCCATTTTGGAAAATGGCTTCCCTACAACGAAACAAGAATATTTGTAAACGTAAAAAAAATTGAATGAAATATAGGTTACATTTAGGTGATGAAAGCTGAGGTAATCCTAGTAAAGTAAAAGATAAGAATGTAATCAGTTTTCAGCGAGGCAGTCGGGAGTTTGAACTGGATTTATTTCAATTATAATCCGATATGAAAGTTCAGCGCATGCGTGCGGAAATATTTACACCGAAGCGAGTTTTCAGGCTTTGAGCGGTTTTTTTCAGGCATTTAGGAGAGAATGTACCAAAATATCCTTTGTCTCGACGTATAATAAAAATAAAATAAATAGTATATTTCATTTACTTTCTCAAGTGAAAGCTTTTGCGTGCCATCAAGATATTGTGTTGTTGTTTTAAAAATAAGTACCTAAATGAAATATGATGGGGCTTTTAAAACCGGACAACAATCAGTTTTACGGTTTTCATCATCGATATTAACGACTTATAAATTGATGGATCAAGTAAGTTTTGTTTTATTTTAGCAATACCACTTACTAACAACCAAGCTGGCTCCAGTATCAAAATGTTAATTTATATTCAATTTGCATAAAAACATGTCTTATAGGCCAAAGATACGCAAAATTTTAAATATTCATCAATTCTTTGTTTATCTAAACTTCCTATTTACGTAATAATACACATAAAAATGTCAACGCCACGACAACGTAATAAAAAAAACTGGAGTGGTTTAAATATGCACAGAATATTCACATTTAACTCCAGTTATTCACTCCAGTTGTTAGAAAAAAAAAACGACTGTATCTTTTAAGATATTTTAAACGTATCCTAAGTAATCTAGTTTTGTTTTATGAGTTTATTACCCTGATTACTTAAGGAAAACGAATGGTAATGGTCGAGTTTACCAGCAGTAGAACAAATAAAATAATAACTTATTTCATTTTTCTTGTTCATTTTTAGGGTTCCGTACCTCGAAAGGAAAAAACGGAAAGCGTAAAGGTATTCAATTGAAATTCATATCAAATAGTCAGGTCTATAATACCTTTAAGGTGTAACAAAATCAAACTTCTATGTCAACGCAATCTAATGGAACAGCAATTTAAGCTGCATATTTTCAAACTCGCTACTACGTGGAAGGGAATCAAAACCTAAACGGTAGAATCTTGAAATTTGGCAATTTTTTGTTAGATCACATATTTTTATTTATTCTCTTCAGTTATTTTGGTTTGTACGGAACCCTCGGTGCGCGAGTCCGACTCGCACTTGGCCGGTTTTTTTTTTAATACAGATGAGGATTGTAATAAAAGGTAGATTATAGATTGACAACACTACAGACCATTTTCATCTCCATGCTAGTTATAAATCTGAATATATTTAAAAAAAAACTTAGGCCTTGGACTTATATAAACTCTCCGGTATTTTATTGCAAAAATATGTGTGTCGTGACGATCAAAATTAGCTCAACTACTCGTTCGGACAAGGCCGGTTGGTTCCGCATAATTTGCATATATTATGGTTTCTATTAAACAAACAAAAGCCTCTTTTAAATGTCATACGTATTCGAATACCGAAACCTGTTTTATAAGTCCTTTAATCGTTTTTTTTTTTGTAGGTCGCGTGCTAGCTTTTTGATTTATATGAATGGTAAACTTATTTTTGATAATATTGATGATTATGTTTTGTTGATAAGTCTGTATAATAATTTGTAAACAAACGTTATGGATGATTATGATTTTGTTGCTCAGTACTAAAAGAGGATCAAATAAACTCTTAACGAATACGTATGAGATAGTCATCCTCATGCCGAAAAAACGTAAAAAGTTCTACGAAAGTCCTAACTCAAATTACACAGACCTAAAATCAATGAAAAAAATACTTATATTAACTAATTATGATTAACATAAATTAGTAATGTCATCACAATCGTCGACTTCCCGATTAATTACATTTATTTACGGAATGTATTTATTATTCTATCAGTCATATTATTTATCAATAATGTCATATCAGTGCTGACGTATTAATTTATAACCATTCGCTGACGTATATGCATATCTTTATTTTTAAACTTGGGGAATTATTGTAAATTGTCACAAACGCTTCGAGGACAAAATATAAATATTATTACATAGAGAATTCAGGATTTGTAAAACGTAATATTGCCATTAAAGATAAATAGTAAATGTTATAAAAAAGTGATATTTAGAGGCAAAATATTTTAAAAAAATCCTGATGAAAAAAAATATTTCCTTAAAATTGTTCGCCGACAAAGAACGGTGTAAATGCAGCCAGTATACCAATGGGCCAGTGACATTTTTATTGGCCGATGATTTAATGTCTATCGATTGTGGCTCCACTATTCATTCGGAGGGAAAAAATATTATTCGAGGTCCCTTATTTATAGGGACCTGGCAGGACCTGCTAATGACTGGAGGGAAAAACTTCAGGATTTAGCTGACGTTAATTGTTCTGAAAAATTTGGTTAATTGTTGAAAGTAGGACGGATTTTTAAATTAAAGAAAGTAGTGTTTATTTACTGAAGGATTATAAATCAATCGGTGAATAAATTACCTTGTAATAGAAACAAATTATTCACGTATTGAGGAAATAGAACGACGACGATTTGATCCACGATTCCATAGATTCATATTTCGAAATTATTCAAAACTCGGATAAATTCTGATTGGATTTGCTACCTATCATTATTATATGATTTCATTCAACAGAGATTCTAAGGAGTATCATAGCATCTACCATAAACAAAATCAAAATATAATCAGCTCAAGAAAAAAAAACCCGCATTGAAAAATCGAACACGCCAGCTCACAGAATATAAATTTAAAAAATCAATTACAGCGAATACAATCGCTGATATTCTCGACACGCAGAACTAAAAAACGTTTCTCAGTGTAAAAAAAATAATTAATTAAAAGTTTTCAGCGTTGGGTTTTCAGACGCGAACTGATGAGCGGGTGGGCGGTCGCCCCGCCTACTGAAAAGCGACGCCCAGCCGCGCTGTAAAGCGACCTCCTACCTCACCATGTCTAGGAGATGGATTCCAGTTTGGAATCGCGATATATTTTGATAGATTCGAAATAGAAGTTTCCTAGCTGTGGTATTAGTTCTTTTACCCGAAAAAAATTTAATATAATACCATTTTGTAGCGATGACTATCTACGATCCTAGAAAAACTATGTTTTCCGTCTTATTTTTAAAATGTAATCTGCAAGTAGGTAGGTTTGTATATGTATTATGTTAATATAATATCTGGTTTCATTTATTAACGCTGAGTATTAGATAGTAATACAAAAAGTCTTAAGAAATAAGGAACCAGAATTATACGGATTATGACATGGGAGAAACGACTTAAAAAAAAAAACATCTGTACATTTGTGGACTTGTTATTAAAACTCATGAAAAAGTATTTTTTTGTGTTTGCTTTCCAGTTCTTTATATTATATCGAGATACATAAATCAACACAGAGTATTCTTTTTGCCTATTCTACTTGAAATTATGTGGAAATTAGGTTGGTAAACCCACGCCGCGAAATAATTTCCATTCTATTATTAGATTTTCATGGTTCATGTCCAAAAGAGCTTGAAACAATTTAGCTCTAAAATATCCTGTCAAATATTTTATGATTTATTATTCGGAAGCTCATTTTCAGCAATACACGTTTACGAAGCGTTTTTTTTTCAGGCGAATATAACATTAAAATACTATCAAGCAATTGTGTTAAACGTCGCCACACTAGCTCCTCTCCTAGCCTTTAATGGCGCAGAAATCGTAATATAACTGTGCTCCTCTGGTCCGGACAATAAAGTCTATACTTACGTATTATATGAGTAGAAACTAGAGTGGTATTACTGCCACCCCCACAGTGGGGGTAGCGCTAGTTTTTGTACCTTTCAGCATGGCTGTACTAGGCTTTATAGCGGAGTTTCAGTTTTGTGGCGAGAATTGTTCTTCAGTAACTTAAAATGGACAAGTAGTTCAGTATACCTTGAAAGAGATGCTCTCGGTTTTCGTTTTTGTAAAACCTGTCTAAATCTGAGAAGCTGCATGGTGAATTGCCAACAAGACATTGCTCTTTTTTAAGAATGGTTTATGTAAAACAGACAATGTACGCGATCTATGCAGAGAGTTTTTTCTAACGCGCTGGACAGAACTCTAAACCGTAATATGATTTATTACTCCTACAACTATTCAGCCCTATATTGGCATGATTTTGATGTATTGAAGTTGGGGTTAAATTTTGCATAATTATAAAGCTTCTTCGAGAGCAGCGGTGGCCCAGAGGTGGCAGCACCGACTTACGAGCAGTAAGCCGTGGGTTTGAACCCAGGCAGGCGCATTACTTTGTGTAATTTATTTCATCACCGCTGCTCTCAAAAATGGTGAAGGAAAACATCGTTAGGAAACCGGCATGTCCTAGAACTAAAAAATTGAATACATGTGACATGAACCAACCCGCACTGGGCCCGCACGGTGGATAATAGCCCAGTCCGTCTCTGGAGGAGGCCTGTGTGCCAGCAGTGGGAACACTATAGGCTGATGATGATGATGATAAAGCTTTTATAGAACTGACGCGTTTTATTAGTGCTTCAAAAGCAAGGACTAGATGGGTCTAGTGAAACTTAACTATGAATAATGAAACCTTAATTTTTTTTAACCAGACAAATTCCATTAAATACGGTAATGGTAGCGAAAATTTAACCCCAAATAGGGTTGTAAATGGTTGAAAATAAATGCAACTAATGACATTTTGGTAATAAAATCTTTTATTGCAACTGTTAACGGTAATGGAGGCACCGGACGTCAAAATGTCGCGATGAAAGCAGTTTTTATGAGTTTTATCATTCGGTAAGAAAAACACGTTTATTGGACAATCAATTTTAACTGTAATAATTGGTTAAGCTTTATATTAAGAAGGTCATAGAGGGAATGGATACTTCTGGTTTTGTAAAATCGTGATTAATTCGTTTAAAACCATTTAGTAAAGTGACTGATTTACTGACTGAATAATAACGATAGCCTAGACGTACTGGCGTACTCGGCGGGACTGTAGAGGGGTTAGCACATACTATAACGCTGTACCAGTCGCGTGAGGCGAGTAGACTGTTCAGAAACACTTAAAAGGACAAGCTAAGCTTTAAAGCTTGTATGGAAGTCATCATCATAATTCTGTTGCCAATATCCTAATTCATTTTGGGGTCGGCGTATCATGACTTTTAGGCTCGTATGGTCGTACCTCCACTAATAGATACATGAAGCATCTACATTGGAATATACTTTCTTGAGAGGATCTCAAGATGAAATTCAATCGGGTTTTGTCTAAGTCAAGAAACCTAGACCAGTGCTTGTTCCACCTAAGTATGAGAACAGCATCTGTGTAAAGAACAGGTTGAAACATTATCCAAGTATTGCTCTTAATCGTAATATTTCTTTTTAACTCCTCAAGCCGCTTTCTATCATTAACCTTACCAAGAGAAGCCTTTAAAGAGGTTTAAAATACCAAGTGATCTGACGAACAAATAAGGGCTGCTCACCCCTCTGGCCCCAGTCTTAGCGTGAAGGTTCAATGTCGATATGTCAAGAGGATTGTCTCGTTTGAATTTTTTTGGAGTAGCTATTCATTTGGTTCCTTTATGAATAGGCATGTTTACCCACATACTCGCAGTCATTATTTGCAGTAGGATCAAAAGGATTTGTTTTTACACATTAGTAGGTCATACTCATCATCAGCCAATAGCTTTCAACAGCTGGACATCGGACACAGGCTTCTCGAATCGCTCACCATTCATCTCGACTGTCGGCCATTTTTATCCAGCTGCTTCGTCGCTCCACCTAGTCTGATGGCGATCTACCTTACGTTTACCGATTCCAGGTCCTACTCGACAGCATTTACCAGCTTATAAGCCAAGAATTTGGATTGATATTTACGACACCAACAGACATGAAGTGTATTAAAATATTAGACTAAAATTGGTCTCGCTTATCCGTAAGTTTTTAAATTCGAAGTTTTAAAATAAATATTGTTTCTACTTACCACAAGAGGTAGTTGCACCATTGGTGTCTGTAACAAAATAAAAATACATATTTTATCAAAAAAAAAAAATAAGTCACAAGAAAGATAGAGAGTACTAGAAAAATTTCAATTTATGTTTGTAGCCCGTAGCGCGTAGTAAGGACGTCGTAGCGTTTTCGTAGCCTTCGTAGCAAGGTCTATGGCGATCGCGCTCAACTCCAGTGCGTCTTATGGCGGAAACATACTTACGTGTCGTGGCGTGTCGTGTTGCGCCAGAAGCAAATCGGTTTCATACATTTAATATGGTTAGGGACATATTTGCATGGCGTGTCGTGTCTCAACGATGTATGAAACCGTATGCTTCTGGCGCGTCACGACACGCCACGACACGTAAGTGTATTTCCGTCTTTAAGTATTCATTATTATTTTTAAGCATTTAGGGATATAATAGAAAGGAAGAAAGTATTTATTAGTCACAATACAGAATGATAAAAAAAATGGAAATAAAGAAATAATATGGCATTTTTATAGGTAAGTACGTAAGGTAAGGTATATTGGTAATGGTAACAGAGACAATAAGAGTACATATATGAGAAAGTCTGAAAGAAGGCTTGGTTACTGCTTGCGGAGTAATTAGGAAAATATCGTATGAAAAGTTTTGAGTCTAAAGGTATAATACAATATAATCCTTTATTTCAGGTAACTAGGCCCATAAAATACAATATATATATAAGCATACAAACAGTAATTATAAACTGATACATAGGTATATGAGTGGAGGAAGACCAAAAAAGTGATGGATGAAGGATTTTAAAAGAGTAACCATGGAGTTTCTTGCCGGTTCTTCTCCATAGGAAACGACCAACACGAACCGAGCACCTTTTTGTCGACTTTTTACAAGTGCCCATGTAGGCCTATGTGAAATAAAAATATTTTGATTTCGATTTTTGAAGGATGATATGGCACGGAAGGAAATGTTTGATGAGATGACGAGTAATAATGATTGAAGAAGATGATAATGCTGCGCCGACTCCAAATATATTAGCTTAAGGGCAGAAGAATTATAATATAATTTCTGGACATTAAACAATGATAAACTCATGAAAATGAGAATTAAAATGTACGAAGTATTAGGCAAAGATGTAACATATCCACTTTTCACAAGCTATTTGAAGTCCTATGAAATAGAATCAGAACTTCTGTTATTTTTTGTTTTTTTGCTAGTAAAGTCTAAGTTTGTAGGTACGCGGTCTGTGTAATCTTAAATAATACTTTTTAAATTCGTCTTTATAAGCTGCGTTGCGACGCGACACGGCAGTAACTTCTAGTTTATTTATTAATTAAAAAAGTACTTGAATGAAAAGCTAAAACCACACGTCATACAAGTAATTTTTTACAAGAATAGCTCAGTAGTTTTGCAAAGTATCAAATCTTATTGAATCCTCAATTTCTTAGACATGAAATATCCCATTATTAAGCTAATAATAAAAGTACTTTACACCAAGGACATTAAAATGTGTCACCATTTAGGAAATAGTATTACCTACTTACCTACCTAATATTCAATAATCTACGCATGCAAGATAAGATTAAACTTCATCAATACATAACAAATAAATAAATATTTTTTAACAGAAAATCTAGGTCGAATTTCGAAGCTAAAACCTAGCCAAATTTAAACTTAAGAATCCTTGACCCTTAAAGCCAAGATAAAATTGTTCATATATATACCTATGTTTTTTTATGAACTGACAAAGAGCTCTTTTAACACAATATTTATAAATAAATACGTCATTCGTTTACATAAATTATGACAGCGAAATACTTCGGGTTTCCTTGAAGATATTAATTATTTAGATAATTTTGAATTACTGATGTTTGCGTATTGTGTATACAATTACGTAACTTGAAAATCGTTTTTTATTTGCATGGATATTTGATTAATTTTTAAAGTTAGAGTAAGGCATGAGTATCCAAAAAGATTTAAGTCCATAGGACAACTCAATTTTAACATATCGTCTGCAACACATTAGCATGGCCTTTAATGGCCAAAGTAGATAATTATAATAATATATTCAATCCCTCGTTAGGCAGATGGATCAAGGGCTTGATTTAGAAAGCGGTATTCCGGGACACTAGGCTGTAAAGTATGCACTACCACTACCACACACTGTATACGTGTACACTGTATACGTTACGTTAGGATCGAGTAAGCGATTCGGTGCCGCGCCGCGCTGTGTCGCGCCTGTGTGCGTGGCTTCGCGACGCGGCAACACCGCTATGCCGCGTCGCACTGTCGCGTCGCGTCTGTTTGAAGAAGCCTTAAGGCCTTATTCTGATTGAGCTGTTTCATAAATCCCGAGATAGTTACCATGTCAAAACACAACACTTGAAATTTGGATCTTTTTCAGCAACTGTGACACTTTAAGTAAGTTTTCCTTCAATTACTTTTGTGCAAAAATTCGCAACACACGCGGACAAACTCATTGTGCCGTTAGCTATAGCTGATAAATATGTAGTTTATAGATAGGTCTGTTGTTTTTGTTTGCCTGTGTTATCTGCGCCAGCGATAGGCTCTTCTGTAAATAAAGATAACCACTAGTCATGAGATAGCAACTCCAATCGGATGAACTAGTTTGTTGTGTTGGTTTTCTTGCGAATTTTATGCAATCTTTTTATTAAATTTTTGCTCTACTTCTGACTATTGTCGTTGTTTTAATTTCCAACAGACTAAGGCTTTAAGAGTAAAGGAAGACCAAAGAAACGATGGATAGACTGTGTGAAGGATGATATGACTAGAAAGGAGGTGGAAGTAAGAGTCAGCTCACACCGAAACGCGACGCGACGCGACGCTGCGCGCACACTTTAAAAGAGCAATTCAAATTATAACTTTTTTTTCTACACGAAAAGATACACATTTCGTTGTTAGAATTCAAAATACGTTGCGCAACGTATTCTGAATTCTCAAGGTGCGCGCAGCGTCGCGTCGCGTCGCGTTTCGGTGTGAGCTGACCCTAAGAAGACATGCTGCGCCGAACCCAAATAACTTGGGAAATGTGTAGGAAAATGATGATGAAGAAATTAAGTTATCAGTCTTGGCGGTACTAATGATGCTTATAGCTATATTAATTAGACGACAACATCGACTGTTGCAGATAGGAAAGGACAGTACGTCTACCATGAGTTGTCATAGTTAGATCGCTTGACGTAACTGCAATAGTTCCGTCAATAAGCAAATACTATAGTTAGCTTTTTCAATGGTACCATGAGCTGTGTGGGTGCTTACTACGAAATTCTAAGCAATTGAAGCCCAAACTTTCAGTCGCTGTAGTTTAGTTTACTACACGGTGACGTAGGATAGATAACTATAGTGACTCATACTGCGCATTTTAGTACCCAACTATCCGCTAGAGGCGCTGTAAAAGTTTTCATACATTTTTTAACTACAGACATTAGCGAGTATAGATTGTTAAAACTCATGGTAGACGTACAGGAAGAATCCAGTAAAATATTTGTTAGACCAAAAAAAAATATCGAGTCTGTCCCAAATCTCGGTATAATAGAAAACAAAAACATTAGCATGGACAAGTGCTGACATTCTTATTTCTTCGTTCATCACATTTTAGGTATTCTGTTCTATTTTATGTTGTTCTATGATTAAGTGAATAGGTACTCTATAGAGTGGTTTGTCGTGTTTTAGTACTCGAGTAGATTCTATATTGAGTAAAAATATCGTGTGTTATGTTTTCTTACTCATCTGCCTAGCCTTTTCCCAAACTATCTTGGGGTCGGCTTCCAGTCTAACCAGATGAAGTAGTACAAGTATTTTACATGAAGCGACTGCCTATCTGACCTCCACAACCCAGTAACTGGGTAATACGATACCCTTGGTAAGACTGGATGTCAGACTTTTTTGGCTTCTGACTACTTGTAACGACTGTCAAAGTTCTACAAATGACAGCTGGGACCAACGGCTTAACGTGCTTTCCGAGGCACGGAGGAAACTCGGCATGTAATTATGGTCACCCATCCACGGACCAACCTCGGCAAGCATGGCTTAACCTTAAAGATCGACCCGGGCGGCTGTTATTATTTAGCCACGAGCTGTTATGTTTTCTTACTATTTTAATAAATGTAAATCATTCAAATAGTTTTTAAGAGATATGTTTGTCCCAAATAGATAACGAAAAAAATTACATGCAAAAATTGACATTATGCCAAAAATAATAAAGCGTAGGCGTAGGTATCATTTTTAATCAGTTGTTTATACACAAAATTATCACTGTAAATAAGTATTTTGATAACAGTTTATATCTCAAAGCATTTAAAATAAAATATAAGACATTATTACAGATTGAAATTAAGAACTTTGACGGCAGTGAACTGTTTATTATAAAACTTGGAAGTTAACATTACTAAAGGATCTACCAGTCATCAGTTTTCTATAGCTTTTTCACCAAGGAAATGTTGCTAAAAGACTTATATTACTAGTCTGACTTATATTACAAGACTTATATTACACACCAAGATTTTAGTACAGGATGTTAACGGACTCTTCGTGAACCCATGAATCAAGCATTCTGTACATCAAATACTAACTAACTCTGCGAAAAAATGATTGCTGAGAAACGCCTTCTTCAGCGAAACCTTATTAAAATTGTACTAAAATCCAGTCTTATGTAACAAAAACATGTTAACATTTCAAAATGGATGAAATTGTTTGTTCCGTCTTTATTATAATAGCATGGTGTTTTTTTTTCTTTAAAACTGTAAACAAATATTTCAAGAAAGCTTGATAACTCCCCTTTAAAAACAAAATCGAATAATTTAATCTAAATAAAGGTAATGTCGCGAATATTTATAAAATAACATTGGCTTGTATCGCTGTGTGTACGCTACCAATCGATTTTCTTGTTTATAATAATCGTTGAAAGCAACCGATATCGACACGGACTGGTATTGTTTAGATTTTCGCTCTTCTCGGTTTATCGACGTTTACTTTTGTTAAAATTGTTTTTTTAAAACATGCTGGGTGGCAAGCGGATTTTTTTAAATTGTTATTGTTAATCGATAAAGGTGCTTTAGGTGCGGTAGTGGGTATTAAATTAAAAATAAATTGTTTTCGCTTTCTGATGTTTGTTTTGGATATGGAAATGAATGCTGATATGGAGAGGTGAAAATTAAGTAATAGCATGAGCTAGGTACTCTGATGTGATATAAAAATGTATTAGGACAACAAAAAATAATACTCTAAGCCACACCAGTCATTAGATACACACAGACAATTTGCTGACAAAGCTATTAAATAAAAAGGATATTTTTTTCACTGAATAGGTGGAGCACGCTTGCCTAGGGTGGAGGAGCACGCTTGCCTAGGGTGGTGGAGCACGCTTGCCTAGGGTGGAGGAGCACGCTTGCCTAGAAGAAACTGATTCACTCAAACTTTCAAGAGATCCAGATATCTTAATGCAAAATCCATTTTTCAAGCTTGAAGATTTATATCAAAACCTGATTTAATTTAACCGATAATTAAATCAGGAGCTGCTGCTGCGGTTGCTGATACCCTCAAACGGCGTAAATACTGTAACCTAAATGACAGTTACAGTTTTGAGCCGTTTGGGGTCGAAACGCTCGGGTCATGTGGCCCAAGTGCACATCTCCTTTTTAAGGTTTCTCGTCGACTGGATGATACTTCGCGAGACCAGAGTGCTGGTTCTTTCTTTGGGCAAAGAATCTTCAAAGAAGATAAAGTCGCGTTTCCGGATGACAGCGATATGGAAGAGCATTTTGAAATTAAATTAAAATTCATTTATTTCGGAAAACACTAAACCATATAGGTAAGTTTAAGTTACTTTATATTTAGTTAGTTAGTTTACGTAAATATTTAGTACCTATTGAAAAATAAAGAATATAAGAAAGTTTGTCAATTAACCTATTGAAAAATAAATTCACCTATGAATAGTTCTACCAACCCGCACTTGGCCCGCGTGGCGGATTACAGCCCACTCTCTCTCATAGAGAGGAGGCCTGTGTCCCAGCAGTAGGAACATTATAGGGTGATGATGATGATGATGATGATGATAATAGTTCTACAGTTCTATGACACAATCTAGGTAGTATAAGGATCTGACCTTTCTCTCAACATAACGCTCATCATTTGCGTCTTCCTGCCCTCATCCCATATTATTTGGAGTCGGCGCAACACGTTTATTTCTTCCACTAGCTTCTGCCCACGGCTTCGCCCGTGTTTTTTCGGTAATTTTCCTGCGAGATCACACTACCGGGATAAAAAGTATCCTGTGTGCTATTCCAGACTATTATCTATCCCTGTGCCAAATTTCATCCAGATCCATTCAGTAGTTTTTACGTGAAAGAGTAACAAACATCCATCCATCCATCCATACTTACAAACTTTCGCGTTTACAATATTAGTAGGATTCTCCGGGATCATTCGTCACTCTATCATTTTCTGCTTTTTCCTTCATAAAATCAAAATCAAAAGTCATTTATTCAAACTAGGCGGATTATCAGCACTTTTTGAACGACAAAGTTACAAGAGACAGTCCCCCAAAACGTTTCTGCGAAGGTTGTTGGTAATTACTACACGAGTGATTACTTACAACAAGTCACACTGTGGCAAGAGGCCAAAATAGAACGCCGTGATCTTGTTGTTGCAAACAATATTTGTTGGTGTAGTGGTTGCAAGCGCTACTGCTGAGCATGAGGTCTAGGGTTCGACTCCGGGTTGAGCAATGCCCTTCGCGTATCATTTCTCACACAATCCATACATCTTTTCTTTGGTCTTCATCTCCCTCTCCATCCATCAACATTTATAAGGGTAGCTAAAGTTAAATAACCCGATAAAACATGATATTAAAATTCAGCATATCAATACTACACCAGACGTCCATGACCATCGTAAATTCTGGGAATCCCAGACAAGCTCATTACTGCCTGAATCAATATTTAACTACTAAACAGAATAATACCGCGCTTGTCCTAACGGGTAGGTGGATGGGCAGAGTTGGTATATGTTTTACTCGAAACGGTTAAAAGTAATGAGGAAACTTTTTAGAAAAATAAATAGGGACATCATTTATTTGGCGGCTTATTTTATAGGATCTTGAATTTGTTTTGTTACATAACATAACAGCTACAGTCTCCGAAGGGTTGGCAGAGGTGAACTTAATAGTACGCCCATATTTTGCCAGTTATGTTCAAGTACCACGTAATAGGGGGCGAGCCTATTTCCATCACCTGGGCACAAATCCAGACTCCGTGGCTGCTACTGAGAAATTCCTGATGAAAAACCCAATAAAAAATTGCCCGAACTGGGAATCGAACCAAAGACTTCATGCTCAGTAGTCGACCACTGGACCAACGCGCCCAAACACAGCTGTACTTACAATCGTTTTTCTCTATGACAACATAAAGACACAGACAGACTAATACCAAGCAGGCAAGCAATATACAAGGTGTTGTTTTGCATCCTCGTCAAATTTCAGGAGGTGGTCACGAAAGACATAAATAATCAATTAAAATTACGGTACCTAGTTAATTATTAATATACGCTGTATTTTTTGGTTGTTTAAGTGTGTCAGTATTTCAGAATAACCACCTTAACGTGGTTTAGGGACTAAGAAATTATCGAATAAACGTTTGAGATTGTTTGTATGTGTGTAAGCGAGGTTATAAGGATAGAGCCAGACGGGCCGCATTTAAAACACGGGTGGTTCACATTTACCGATTTCCGTAAATAAGAAAAAAATTACCTACCCATTTTATTATTGATTCGGGACGAAAATCATTAGCATAGTTACCTCCTTGAATTTGACGAGGATGCAAAACAACACCTTATAAATATATTTATTTTTCAATGCATAATGTAGGTATGCATAGTTACACGCTGGGCTTTTATTATCAAATATATCAAAAATATTAAAAAATAACTGCTTTTTAAACCCTACAGAAGGGGAGGAACATCAAAATATGTTTTGGAACTAAAATATGCGTCGTCATCTGATGAGATGGGCAGATCTCAAGGAAGCAAGGAAAAGAGCCTGCTATTATGAAAAACTGAATATAAAGATTTAAATT
Source organism: Cerastis leucographa (assembly GCA_963082945.1). Taxonomy (NCBI): domain Eukaryota; kingdom Metazoa; phylum Arthropoda; class Insecta; order Lepidoptera; family Noctuidae; genus Cerastis; species Cerastis leucographa. The sequence goes on along the minus strand of OY720372.1, from coordinate 11,985,139 downwards.
ATGTTTTTGAAAAAGCAGAAGCTGTTGAAAATGATGCTTTTGTAGAAGCTAAGATTTAAATTCAATTAAAAACAACGTTTTAAAAAAATACTTATCAGCAAAGGCGATTTTAACACGACAACGCACTTCCGCACGGTCGGGCGGTGAGGCGGATCACACATCGCATGGCTTGTATGAAATCCGTTGTGGCCTAACATACGACACCGCCGACCACGAGTCTTTTCATGCCTGTACCATTGCCATGTGCCACTTGCTTTGGTGTATAGTCCTTCCGCAGTTATTATACCTATGGTTTGGCTGTAGCTAACTGTTGCTGCTGTAGCTTGTGTGTTTAACAATTCAAAACCGTTACTGGTATATCTTTACAAATTTATAAAATTGAAGTGTCTGTTTGTAATATTAAAATAACCGCTTTTTACTACAGGCATATGAATGTATATAGGTACATATACTAAAATAACATTTTTTACAATTGTTGTCTGTCTGTCAGTCTGTCTGTCTGTCTGTTCCGGCTAATCTCTGGAACGGCTGGACCGATTTTAACGGGACTTTCTCTGGCAGATAGCTGATGTAATAAGAACGTAGGCTACTTCTATTTTAGAAAATTTCTAATTCCACGCGGACGAAGTCGCAGGCACAACTAGTCTATACATATATACAAATAAATTAAATTGAAGTGTCTGTTTGTAATATTAAAATAACCGTTTTTTACTACATGCATATGAATGTATATACGGTAATACCAAAATAACATTTCTTTTTATTCCTTGTCTGTCTGTTTGTTCCGGCTAATCTCTGGAATGGCTGGACCGATTTTGACGGGACTTTCACTGGCAGATAGCTGATGTAATAAAGAGTAGCTTAGGCTACTTCTATTTTAGAAAAATTCTAATTTCACGTGGACGAAGTCGCGGGCACAGCTAGTTTGAAATAAATGCTTTGAATTTGAGCTTGAAAGAGAAATAAATACTGAATGATAGAGTGACGGTTGGCAGGGGAGTGTAGAAGAAAAAAGGTGTTAGGTACGCCAACCCAAACAGCATGCGACAAGAAAGAAAGATGGCGTGTAATTATCTAATACACATAGTAAAACATATATCACTTACTAGTTTAATAAATTATTTATACACAGTACCTAAAAAAGACTTAAACAATGATGAGGTTGGACTGGAAGTTCCTTTATGATTGGGAAAAGACCAGGCTGGTTTTGTTTTCTGATGAGTACCTAATAACGACTGATGGGCATCAGAACTAAAACTAAACAGTTACTGGAGTTTTTAACAACCCAATAGGCAACAATATGGTTCATTCAAATATCCTACCGATTCTAAGGTATGTCGTGAAATGGATTCTCCAAATTAAAGACAAATACAATTCAAACTTATTTAGATAAAACACCGTTAGTTTTAAGTCACAGGTTCTCGCTAACTATCACGTTAGACTAAACAAAGGTGCCAAAATGACTAAAGAGTTAAGTTCACAGACTGATTTAATTTAACGTTTTTAGTTGTCAGGGCATATTACTTGTGTTTTTATATCTAGTGTGTTTGATATTTGGAATTGTATTTGGTACTCTTTATCCGTACACTACTTATTGCATATTTTGGGATTAGTGTGAAGTATTGGAGAAAATAATTCATAGATATTATTGGACGTTTACTGTGTTAACAGAACCCATTATTTTAAAGAAATATAACGAGAGCCAATTTAAACTCCTTATTCTACCAAACATTCATTTGGCGCCATTGTGGAAAAAATCATTAAAATTGTAATTTAACAAAGCTCTAAAATTCTCAATAAATTCCTCAATCGAATCAAACCCTTAAACCTAAAAACAAGTCCACTCACCGCTTCATCTAAGTTGTCACCATAGTCTTCATCCCGTTGGAGACACATCCAGAAAACACTAATCCGAGTTCACTTCACTTCATAAAACAATTAAAGTGGACCTAACACGACGCCCTGCGGCACTCCTCCACAGTACTCTCGACCAGACTGACGCAGGCCAGCTTCAATGTTTTGAATACAATCTGTAACAGAAAAAAAAAACAATATTAAACTATCCTTGCACGTAGTTTTGTGTTTGTGTATCTGTGGTGAGAGTGTTTGTACGGTTGGGGCTGTCAAAGGCTTTGGATGAATTTCTTTGCTTGTTACTGGAGAAGATTCAGCAATTTTGTAACTCAATTCTCCGAATTATTTAATTCGAGGAAGAAATTATTTATTTATTTATTTATTTATTTTACTATTTATGTACACACAGTAGAGAACACAGGAAAAAAAACATAAAACATTTGAGTACAAAGGTACTGCTTATTTCATACGAAATTTCTGCCAGCAGACCTGCGAAAGGAAAAATGAAAAAGAAATGTAGACGATAGTGTGTGAGAGAATGAAAAGAAAAATATGTTTATGTGCCTAACCTAACTTAACCTATACTATTACCTAAATATAAATACACATATAACTAAATGTAAATACATAATGCTAAGATATATAAACAAATATAAATACATATATAAATCAGATTTGAGAGGAAAGGTAATGCTCTTTCATTATCGTTTATTATTTGTATTATTTATTAATAGCAATACATCTATGTCAGGTTGGGGAGACTATCGATTTGATTACAAAATCTAGATGTGATTCATGTTCGAATATTCCGTTGGTCTACTTAGAACAATGGGTGCAGTGATGTAAGGTTCTACTATGTTTTAGTATTGTACACACTGCAAGAGAACTCTACCCATCGCATATTGACATTATGGATTTTCCAAATCCTCTAGGCAAATTTTATTGTAGTTTCGGTATTCTCAAGTTTTGGTTGAAAGCCCGTTAATAAAATTGAATGATTCCGAACCAACTTGAGTTAAGTTTATTTCAAAGAACAACTAATATGATTTATTACAAACTAAAGTTGTTACATTAGAAGCAAAAATACTAACAGCAGTGCAGCTGTACTGCAAGAATTCTAACATTCACCTATAATAGTAACTTAAACAATAAGTAGTATTTTTAAATATTGCCTGGCAATCTTTGCCCATGACTAATTTCTAGGCAAGCTATAACATACCACATACAACCTAAAACAATCAACCGGAAATCAAACTCTATTACAATAACAATAAAGATGAAATTAATAAAGAAAGCGATGGGTTGTATGCCGTTGCATGTTTAAAAAGAACAATTGGTTGTAAAATGACACCTGAAGGCGACACTATTCTGAAACAAAATATTTTGTTTCTATGGTCAGTCTAGCTAAGCAAAACATTTTTGTTAATATCCTATTTCATAAACATTAGGGTGACCAACAATAGAAAAATGTAGACCTACTCTAACAATTGTTAACCACGACCATTTCTTTAACTTTACTAACTTTTAGTTAAGCCTAGTGCAAAACCTTATTTTTCAAAACATACGTAGGGCAAGGTTCAATAGACTGCTTATCATTAATAATTAATTTATCATCAATGCATAAAATAAGTTTCACGACTACGTTGTCAAGCTTACATAACTAAACCCATAGAATCAAAATAAAGTTCCTAATTGCGATCACACAACTTTTTCTAAACACAAACTTGTAATCACATTTCACATCCATAATATTCACTTATCTCAAACTCTCTTCTATTCAAAAGTTTTAAGCAATAAATACTGATTCTCGCTAGTCGTTATATGATCGTCTGCTGTCCAAAACACTGTCGAAAGACAAACAAAAACTGTTGAAAACGATCAACAGTAGTTGCATGACATACGATAGCTCAAAACATGACCTGTCTTGTTACTGTATCATAACACGGTTTGTTTAACTTATGAAATGGAAACACCATCAAATTCTGATAGCAAATCATATTTGTATTTGCTACAGATTGGAGAAATAAAGGAACATTGAAATGTACGAAGTAAAAACTTGTAAGTGAAGTAAAATAATGATAATATTTCAAAATAATGCAGATTATATATACCTTGAATATAGGCAACAGAATATGCTTGATTTCAGTCGGATTAGGTTTAACATAGATTTGCAGAAATGTGAGTCCAAATGACCACTACATCCTGAAACATTAAATAGTGATTGAATTACACAATAATATAATTCATTTTCTTGAATTTGATATAGGTAAAATAATCAATTATGCTTTATTTTTGTCATAATTCTAACATAGACTTGCAGAACAGTCATTCCAAACGACTACTATATCACGAAACATTCATCTGACTACTATCAAAGAGATAAAAATGTTGATCTGAACCTTCTGGCTCTTAATAATGCCTCAGTCAACAACTTTCTGATTGTCTTCGACCCTACCACAATATATTAGACACAAGACAAGTCTTTATAATAAAAACTTTAGAAAAAGGACAAAAACGAGATATGCGAGAATAGATCTGGAACTCTGCAGCATCTGGAATTCTTAATTTAATACCCACATTCGGCAGATTAAGAAGGCTGGTTTGACCTTGATGAATTGTTTTCTGACACTTTGAAGAGGTGTGTCATGAATGTCATCATCATCATATCAGCCGTAGGACGTCCACTGCTGGACATAGGCCTCCCCCATGGATTTCCAACAGGACCGGTTGGAAGCGGCCTGCGCCCAGCGTCTTCCGGCTACCTTGACTAGGTCGTCGGTCCACCTAGCTGGTGGACGTCCTACGCTGCGCTTGCCGGTCCGCGGCCTCCACTCCAGGACCTTCCGGCCCCATCGGCCATCGGTCCTGCGCACTATGTGGCCAGCCCACTGCCATTTTAACTTGCCAATCCGCTGGACTATGTCGGTTGCTCTCGTTCGTCTACGGACCTCCTCATTTCTGATTCGATCTCGTAGAGAAATCCCAAGCATAGCCCTCTCCATGGCTCGTTGCGCGACTGCGAGCTTCTCCATTAGGCCCATAGTGAGAGACCACGTTTCTGCTCCGTATGTCATGACTGGCAACACACATTGATTGAAGACCTTTGTCTTCAAGCACTGAGGTATTTTTGACGAGAAGACGTTGCGTAGTTTCCCGAACGCTGCCCATCCGAGTTGGATTCGGCGATTGACCTCCTTCTCAAAGTTGGACCTACCTAGTTGGACTGTTTGTCCTAGGTAGACGTACGAGTCTACAACTTCAAGAACCGAGCCTGCAACTGATATTGGGGTGGGCACAACATGGGCGTTAGACATAACTTTCGTCTTATCCATGTTCATTTTAAGGCCCACCCGTTGCGAAACTCGATTGAGGTCTTCGAGCATCGTACTGAGTTCCTGCATTGACTTAGCCATGACTACGATGTCATCGGCAAACCGTAAGTGAGTGATGTATTCGCCATTGATGTTGATGCCGTGTCCTTGCCATTCCAGGAGCTTGAAGGCATCTTCCATTGTGGCTGTGAAGAGTTTGGGGGAGATAACATCCCCTTGTCTCACGCCTCTTCTCAATGGAATCGCCTTCGAAGTCTGCTCCTGTACTCGGACCGACATGGTGGCGTTATTATACAAGCACTTTAACACTTCGATGTACCGACAGTCAATACGGCATCGCTGGAGGGACTCGAGCACCGCCCATGTTTCGACCGAATCAAAGGCTTTCTCATAGTCCACAAACGCTAGACATAGCGGCAAATTATACTCTTCGGTCTTCTGTATAATTTGACGAAGCGTGTGGATGTGGTCTATGGTACTAAAGCCTTTACGGAAACCGGCTTGTTCGGGAGGCTGGAAGTCATCAAACCTGCGTTCGAGACGATTCGTAATGACCCGCGAAAACAGCTTATAAACGTGGCTCAGAAGCGTAATGGGCCTGTAGTTCTTCAATAAAGTGTTGTCATCTTTCTTGAAGAACAGCACCACTTCGCCCCCAGTCCACGCTTTTGGCGTTTTTCCCTCAAGCACGACGGAATTAAAGAGCTTTTGAAGGACTTTAAGTACCGGTGTTCCACCCGCTTTCAAAAGCTCTGACGTGATTCCATCAGCGCCCGGGGCCTTATTGTCCTTGAGCTGTTTCAGGGCCATTCTAATCTCGTACAGGCTGATGTCCGGGATATCCTCAGTATAGTGTCGGGACAGCTTGGCTCTTGGGTCTTTGGCCGAGCTATCAACAGGCTTAGCGACTGAAGTGTATAACTGTCCATAGAACCTCTCGACCTCCCCTAGTACCTCTGCTTTGGTTGATGCTATGCTGCCATCTTCCCTCTTCAGCTTTGTCAGCTGGCTTTGCCCAATAGAGTTGTCTCTTGCAAACACTTTGGAGCCCTGGTTCCGCTCTATAGTCTCTTTAATACGGTTAGTATTAAAGATACGTATATCGTGCCGCAAGGACTTCTGTATGCGTCTATTGAGCTGCCTATATGACTCAGCGTCAGTGGAAGACTGCAACCGTAGCGAGCGTCGTACAGCCATGAGGTTTAGGGTGTGGTCAGATTGTTTCTGAGGTCTATCTTTACGGCGGGGTCTAAAATATTTAGCACCCACCGTGTGGACAGTTTCCACTAGCCTGTCGTTGATCTCGTCCACTGATGCAAAATTCTCCAGGCAATCAAAGCGATTCGAGAGCTCGAGTTGAAAGCTTTCGGGGTTTTGGATATGGGCGCTAGTAGGTCGGAGCGTAGACTTCATCATGCAAGACCGTTCAAGTTTAACGTTAATATTCAAAGTGCCTCTTACTATTCGGTGATCGCTTCCGGTTTTCACCCTGTGGATCACAGAGACATCCCTGAATATCCGTTTTTTGTTGGTCATAATGAAGTCAATCTCGTTTCTCGTAGAACCATCAGGACTCATCCAGGTCCATTTCCTGTGAGGCGGCTTCTGAAAGAAAGAGTTCATCGCAAAGAGTCCCTCTTTCTCCAGGAAGTCGGCCAGCCTCTGTCCTCTAGGGTTCCGATGCCCATACCCAAATTGTCATGAATGTGCTATAAAAGAAATTAGGTGTTGGGGATGATACTGTTTCAAGATTTAAAGTAGTTGAAGGAAAAACCAAATGTAGGTTGAGTATTTTGAATACTGGGAGATACTAAGTGAAGTCATGGTTTTAGAAGGTGGTTAATAGAAAATAACTGAAAATATTTGTCATATAACTGATAGGTAACAAACAACGCTTAACCTTTAACCTCACTGAAGATTCATTATAGGTACGCAGCAAGATTTCAATGAAATTGATAATATCCAAAGAGTGTCAATGGTTGAAGGTAAAAAAGACATGGGCATTATAATCCAAAATAAAACTTTATCTTGTTGCCTACTTATTACTCATTGATAAGCTCCAGCAAGTAACCACACACAAGTTGTAAATATACCTAAGATCTTATTTACATTTCATCTTTATAAACATCTTTCATTTATCATCAAGTTTTCATTCGGTTTATGTGTATGTGTGTAAACATGCGCCAATAAAACTTATCTACATCTATAAATAAAAATTGAAATTCACGCCATCTCGTTATGCATTACAGAACTTAATAGTCAGCTAGTTGACTAGAATAATGTTGAAACAGCGCCATCTAGGGTAGATAACCTGTAGCGTTTTTTTCGAGGCGACGTCACGCCTGTTGCATACGATCAACCAATTGTTTACACAATACAAAAGACCCCTTGTTTGTTTTTCGCTAGACGTTTCCTGGTTTGTTTTGTGTGTGAATATGTGTTTGTGTGTGTGTGTTCGTATGTTTTCACAGCCGGCTCTGTGTGTTCGAGGACGGTACACAAAATGTTGTTGTTTGCACGGCCCGAGTAGGTAATAAATTCTGTGTCTGACTTACGTACAGATATTTTTATGCTTTAAATATTACGATGGATGTGCTCACTGTAAGATCAAGCGGTAGATAACAGTAAGAATTAAGATTGTTAGACATTGTGAAAGGAAACATTACTAATAATTGTAATAGCAACATGTCATAACATAACGCATTATTGTTAACTCTATTTTGATTTTGTTACTTGTAACAAAGTGATTGTAGCCTTTCAATGTGTAATAATGTGTTTCAATAGTAATTAGGGTTTCTTTAAGGATAACGGAAGCAATTTATGTTAAACTTGATTTTAATTTAATCGAGTATCAAATAGTAGTTTTTCTTTTTGTTCAGTCAATGCTTCCAAATTTTATATAGCAAGGAACAGTATGCAAATAAGATTATATCTACTATAACATTACGAAGGATTATACCAACTAGAAATGGCAGCTACGTCTTTTAAAATGAAATTTCCGCTTCCTTGCATAAACCAAGAGATAATATTATCATAGTACCCACTCAGTTTAACATCATTGGCAAGGCATCTGGTTTCTATAATAGTGATTTCAAATAGTTTCTCTGTTTAAATTGAATTATGTCAATCAGCTGACACAACGAAAAAGACATTTTTCACTCTCTACATTTTCGCATTTCCTTCAGCATAGATGACATCTGAATTTACTTGACCTTATATTCTTAGAGGGGTATATTTTGTAGGCTGTTGATTATTGATACACCTATCACTGCAGGTATCTAAAGAACAGTCAAACTGCTGTGATTTTTTTTAATTATTCGAAAGGACCAAAACAAGACACGTCCACTACTGCGACTGGCACAGTTTTAATTAAAACTAGTACTAGGTACCCAGATTCGTAGATATTACCAGTATTAACAGGGTTATAGAGGTCAGATAGGCTGTCGCTTCAAGTAATATACTGGTATTCAGCTGCATCTGGTTAGGCTGAAAGGCGACCCCAACACAGTTGGAAAAAGGCCATGAAGATGACGACTAGTTGATTGTGTTTATTTTCAATTTTTCAGCCATAGATTTTTGAACACATGTGCCTGAGACTCCTTCGTCCTCCAACATTCATTTCGTCTTCATAATCCAATATGACAGACAACATCAAAAATAAGTTTGATAATTAAATCTCCTATAAGTAAGTCCAAAAGACTTAAAAACTCAGAAGAAAACTTCACCAAAAATCTCTTGTCTGCATGATTTCTAATGCATTAAAAAAAAAAACTTCGTCCCTAAAATTGGTGGATCCTTAAATTTTACTTTAAACCCTTGAAGCGATTGCCTACCACCCTCGTAAGAGTTTTAACGATTATTTTTATTGTCTTTTCGATCATATTCTTCTTATGTACTATCGTCTGTTCATACGACATTTGTCGGGTTAATTACAACAGATGACACACATCCTTAACCAAAGTATTTCTTACCAGATCAAGATATAAAAACTAATATGTAACCAAGATTATGCAACGTCAGTTACAAGCAGTACATCGAGGGAAACTGCTAACAATACCCTGGGAATATGGCCGCCTTTCCTACATTGTCTTTGTATTTATTATGTGCATGTACTAACAAACAAACCAATTAAATTGTTTATAGCTTGCTTAGTTCGTGGGTAAGCTGGGCTGGAACCTTACGACTCGATATTTCATTCATTCACTACAGTTTTTGTCTCTTATTTCCAATTTCTTTCGTAAGTCCTTATACCGAATAATGTAGGTTACAATAAAAAGTACTATAAGTTTGAAAATAGCGAAATATGCAGAATCATTTCAATCCGGTAATTCCAAATGACAGTTTTTTAATTAGAAAGAACCAAAAAAAAATTTCAGACGTATGCCCTCCTCGTTTTGGAAGTCAGTTTAAAAGGCTGGAAATTAGTGTCATACAACTCACTGTGTAACATGAATGATTTAATTAGTGTCATACAACTCACTGTGAAACATGAAAGATTTTATTAGTGTCATACAACTCACTTTGAAACATGAAAGATTTTATTCATTGTAAGTTTGTATTTTGCGCCCAAAGTACTACGTTGCATTTTGATAAATCGCCAAATGACGGTTGGTCCAACGGAAGTAGAAGTCAGAACAATACATTCCATGCATTTTTAATACGATGTGACCAAAAGTTCGTCGACCGATAAAGTTGACATTTCACAGTAAAAGTTAAAAGTAATCCTTTTCTCTTTAAATTCTAATCTTGGGGCAACCAAAAATGAACTGTAATCTTGAGAGGGGTCCCTCAAGGTGCCTACCTGAACCACAAAGAACACGTTATTTTGTTATTTACATCATCCTCCTTTGACGAGTACAGAGTGTAGCCTAAACTTGTAAGATTCGAACTGCCGAGTGTAACTTTGTGTGCGTAAGTATAATCATCGAGAAGTAATTGGTTTATAATGAGGATTCAGATTTTCAGGGTTTTGGTTAGGTAAGTTAGTTGCGTTTCTTAATGGTTCTACAAAAAGAGCATTCCTAGTCTGCTTCCATTACTGCCTTTTTCGGGCAAATGACCCTAGATCAGTCAGCAATACCCTACGCTGACTATTTATAGAATATACTCAGGTAAATGTATTAAAACAGTGTACGCGAAAATAATTTGTAATAGATTCAGTTCCAAAATTGATGAAACTGTCAAAACATTTCGAACTGATAAGATATTTTAACTTGCCCTGCTTATTCAAGCATAAAATACTGATAAATTACACACAGACACAATGAGCAACTATATTCCTTTATTTTCGTCGATCCTAAAATAGATAAAAACAAAAATCGTCCATGTATGTACACACAAGTTGTAAAATCTATATTGATTTGTATCTGGCTCAAAGATAAGATATATCTTTTTGTTTATCCGTATGGTAATAAGCATAATAATATAAAAAGGTGTTTTGATCAAAACGTATGTTGACTATTGTGGTATACAGACGATGCAGGCGGATATGGTCATAGGTAGTAACTATAACCTTTATTAACTTGAACTTATTCTAAAGAACTTGTTTTAGCGGTAGTTACAACCACTGTAAAAGTATAGAATAAAGATGTTAGTAAATAAGATGTTAATAAAAATGATTTGGTCCTATATTTCGCATTATTGGTTAAACTGATCTAGGTGAAGAAGAAGATGCATCCGGCATCGCGAAGAACGGGCATCCGTTTAAGTTCAAACGTCTCGATTTTCACAAACTTTTTTTCACAATCTGCAAACTGCTGTGCTGGGTTGTGGAGGTCAGATATGCAGTCGCTCAATGTAAAATATTGATGCGGAATATGAATCCGGCTAGACTGCAAGCCGACCCCAACATAGTTGGGCAGATGATGAGAACTCAAACGAATGGAACTGAATGAAACACGTGACATAAAAGATTCATTCACGTTTTTTGGACGAATGGGTGGTTCAGATCGTATTACAATCTAGCTATCTATCTATATAAATAAAAATCAATTGCTGTTCGTTAGTCTCGCTAAAACTCGAGAACGGCTGGGCCGATTTAGCTGATTTTGGTCTTAAAATGTTTGTCGTAGTCCAGGGAAGGTTTAAAAGGTGAGAAAGGCAGGGTAGGGTAGGTAGGTAGGGTAGGTAGGGTAGATAGGTAGGTAGGTAGGTAGGTAGGGTAGGGTAGGGTAGGGTAGGGTAGGTAGGGTAGGTAGGGTAGGTAGGGTAGGTAGGTAGGTAGTTAGGTAGGGTAGGGTATGGTAGGTAGGGCATGTAGGGTAGGTAGGTAGGTAGGTAGGGTAGGGTAGGGTATGGTAGGTAGGTGGATAGGGTAGGGTATGGTAGGTAAATAGTGCATTGCAACGCATGCCGGGGACAGCTACTAGTAGCCTATAATGTTTCTATCAACCAACATCAAACCGAACTTAGTACGAATGAACCAAATTCTAAAAGATAACGATAAATACTTATTTACACATTTTTTATATATTTCTATAACAGTGATGATAATCTGTTATTATGATATAATAAAGGAAGCGTTGATATGTATCAATGTAGATATGTCCATTATCAGTAATTGCTAGTTGAATGACACATTCCTAATACGTGGAAAAGAAAAATCTACAATTGATGTACCTATTAATTTCTTATAGGCATTCAACAGGTAAACCTTTGGTTTGCGGTCTGCTATACGATTAATTTATTGTTATTATTAAAAAAATCAAAGATTTTAACGAATGTTAATGAAGAAGTATCTATGGAAGAATACATACTGCGCTGACTCCAAATTTGGGATACCATCAGGAGAAAGATGATGATGTTAATGAATTTTAACTATCTTGAGAAAGTATTGATGAATTTAATCATGAACGAACAAGGATCTAAAACAAATCAAATCAATCAAATCTAAGCTCCAGAGCCTTGAACATCGTCGCCGAGTTGCCAGCCTATCGGTTTTTTACCGGTTACATTTCGGGGAGTGTGCGATGGAATTGCATCACCTAATTCCAGCTAGCCCGTTTCATCATCGGACTACCAGACGTACGGCGATGCGCCATTGGTACATGGTGGACATCCCACCTATACGCACTAAGCGCTTTGGGAATACTTTTATTATGCGTACCGCTAAGGAGTGGAATTCCCTGCCGGAGTCTGTGTTTCCCGATAGCTACAATCTGGGGGTCTTCAAGTCAAGAGTGAATAGGTTTCTTCTAGACAAGCGTGTTTCACCGTCGACCACATCATCGCTTACCATCAGGTGAGATAGTGGTCAAACGCGAACCTATTTATAATAAAAAAAAAAGGATCTAAAACTGAAACTACATAATCAAATCCGAAACATGTTGCAGACATGACCACAAAGATTACCATCTAACTCCAATAGCCGTTAGAAAAACCATTCTACCGAACATGTACTAAATAGATAACGCATATACAACAAAAAAATCTACTGACACACAAATCGATACATACGTAAGTACAAAATATTAGCAAAAACAAATATTATTTACCTACGCAACCACTCACTTATATTGATAAGGTTTTTTTTTATGTGAAATAAACATTTTTATTTATATTGTTGATATTTTACTGGCGTCACCAGAGTGCCAAGCGAATTTGTGGAAGCCAAAGATGAATGAATGCAAGGATTGGCCTAAGAAATACATTTATAAAAGCTTGTAAATAAAATCAAGCGTTGACTTCAACTGTGAAACCGAGCGTATAATGTTTTTAACATATTGTAATAGCAATAGATAATACAGAAGAAGGATAGGAAGGACGTATTATCAATTTATTACAAATGTACTTAATGAAAACGCTGTTGCTCTAAGAGCACTTGTTTGCTTCTTTTAACAAAATATGGGTGGTCTGACGATTAATGAACTGCTAGTAGAACTACCTTATATTATTACAAACTAATGCTTGGGGTTTAGTCACAGTACACTCATAATCCAACCCTATAGCTCTTTGTGCATCACACCCGACTTCGCAGCAGACCTAGGGCCCAGACTCCAGACTGAGTAGAACTTTCTGTGCTTGTTAGTTAGCCTGGACGGACAGAAGTGGAAAGAGAGTAGGGAGTTCAAGATATTCTGGAAGATACAAAACGAACGAAGATAAAATGCTTGTGTATGATGTAAATATTATATGCCTGTAAACGAACACTGCTAGATGCAAATGAAGAAACAAAATATGGCAGCCAAATTTTAAACTTAGCTTTCACTTGGAACACAGTAAAGGTTTAAAATTTTAGACTGTTTAGTATTAGGTGCAAGTATTACTTTTTTCTGTAACGAATATAGCAAAGAAGATGTCGGAAAATCTAGTTATAACCAGGTATTCATGCAGTATTTCTGTAATTTTACTGTCAGGAAATATTAAATCCAGGATCAAAGCGCCTATCTTTAGAAATAATGAGATCATTGTTTAACCTCCAATTGTTGTGGCAAAAATCTACACACATCGTTTTTATTGTTGTAATTAGGCGCTTGTTAGCGCTTACATTATTTCATTTAAGTACATTCATTTAAATACATTACCGATTACAAATTTATTTGTATGCCAAAGATTTGGCATGTTAATTCGGTTCAAAAATGCTTGGTATGTTTTACCTAGCGTAAATATATTAGATATTTTACCTACCCGCTTTGCTTTTCCATTGCTTTCATAGTCAATTATATTAATCTTTATTTCTGTGAAAATAAGGTTGTTGTTGGACTGAAGCTGTTAAAGGTAAAATAACAGTGAAATAACTGTAGTAGAAGTAAGTGCGTCTTATCTTGTAAACAAACATGGCGTCACAGTAACCATAGACAATGAGTAGTGTTGTGATATAAGTGATTGATTGGTTCAACAGGATCAATTTTATGAAATAAACTTAACTCGTTGTAAGATACGAGATTTTTCTGTTGCATTTTTTTTGTTACAAAAGGAAAAACAGGCGCAAGCTTTTAAAAGTAGGCGGGACCTATCCTATTCCATTTTTGTTTTTTTTTTTAATAATAGCTCCCGCATGCTTTCAAATACGCTTGCTTTTAGGGTTCCGTACCTAACAAATGGATAAAAACGGAACCGTTATAGGATCACTTTGTTGACCGTCTGTCTGTCAAGACCCTTTATCTTGGAAATGCGTGGAGGTATCGATTTGAAATTAAAATAGTATGTGTAACGAGGAACGAGGTTTAGCGAGGAGTTGGGTCTCTCTATGAACAGGTCGAAGACTAAGGTCATGTTGGTGGATAGATCTGGGAAGCTGGAACTAACTGGCGCATTAGATCTAGAAACAGTTGACAACTTCATTTATCTGGGTTCCAACATCAGCAACAATGGTTCTCGCGAGGAGGAAGAGCGCAGGAGAATAGGCATGGCTAAAAGCGCCATGTCTCAACTTGAAACAATCTGGAGAGATCGCAACATTTCCGTAAAAACCAAAACCAAACTGGTACGGACCCTGCTCTTCTCGTACGGCGCTGAGACCTGGACGCTGAAAGCTGCTGACCGAAAACGCGTTGACGCGTTTGAAATGTGGTGCTGGAGAAAGATGCTGCGTATCCCCTGGACAGCATATCGGATAAACGTCTCCATACTGCGAGAGCTCAAAATCTCCTCACGGCTATCATCCGAGTGCCTGCGCAGAGTCCTGGAATATTTCGGTCACATTGCGAGGAAGGAGAACGGTAATCTGGAAAAACTAATGGTGACCGGCAAGGTGGACGCAGCCCAATTCGATGGTCTGACGAGATCCGCACGACCCTAGGCATTGAGGAATACGACGCAAGGAGGATAGGGAGGAGAGGGAGGAGGATGTGTAGCGTGTAGATCTATAGTCCCTTCAAGCTGCCGCAAAAAACGAATATTTCGACACTCTCAAGGGAATCAAAATGTATATAGGACTTCCCGTTGACCTACAAGTATGAAATTTGGCAAGTAATATCCTCTTATACTACAAGTACAGGGAAATATCTGAAAACTATACATTTGTAAGTAAACCATTAATTTGTTTTATATTAACGCGTATAGCAAATTAAATTTGTACGGAACCTTCGGTGGGCGAGTCCGACTCGCACTTGTCCGGTATTTATATTTTTTTTCCTGCTTTTCATTTAAATAATGTGAAAGATTTCACAGACGATTTATCTTCTTGATTATTTCAGTTTTGCAGATTTAACATTTTTAACTAAGTATTAATTGGAGATGAGACTAGGTACGACTAGATTTTGAACGTTTTAAATAACGAGAATAAATTTGCCGTTGTGTAGGAAACAGACCAAAGCTAAAGGGTCATCAAAGTCATGGATATAAACAGTGTAACCTTTAACAATCCAAGCCTTGTCCGAGAGTACCGCTTTCTGGATCAAGCCCTTGACCCAACTGTTTTACGACATCCATAAAAATTGTCTTAACTAGGAACTTTTCGACTTAGGTTTTGATTTTTTGTTAACAAGATAATTAAATATTTCACATTAGCTATCTCACATGACTCGAGAATCTAATGAATAAAGAATAAATGCAGATGACTATCTATTTTCAGGTGCAATAAACTTAACTAGATACTTCCCATTTTTGTGGATTATATTTTTAGGCATAAGAACGTAAATAATGATTTTAAAAATAACATGGGTTTTTGTTCTATTCCGATTTGGTCATAGTTTTTATAAATATTTTCTTTGTTTTCTATTTCTTTTCTTCACTAAAAACCAAATGCGGTACAGTTGTCGACAGCCTCAGGCACCTTGGCCTGTCCTGCTACAGGAGCGCAGGTCGCAGTGCACGGCACGCCAGCATCAACGATATTATTAATCAAACCATTGCCAGCGCGTACTAGTAGCCGTTTAAGAACCAAACGGCTTGGTATATGTAACGATGGCAAGAGAACAGACGGTATGACGGAAGGCTTTTGATGTGGGACGTAACCTGTGTCGACCTATACTCTTGCACTATCTCACGTTGAAAGCTCGGCGGGCTGTGCTGGTGCTGCATTTGCGGCTGCTGAGATCCTTATTGGTAGACACAGTTTTGAGCAATTTTATGTCAAAACTCTCGGGTCTGTGGACTCGTGCATAAGTGTGCTTTTCCTTTTTAAGGAAGTCTCTCGCCAACTGGTCTACACGTCTTGTGGCTGGCTCTTTCGTTGGCCAACGAATTAGCATTGCGAATTGCAATGCTGCCAGTCCTCTGGGCACGTTCCCGGATGACAGCGCTGCGGAAGAGTACTTTGACGCATATGTGTGTTTATATGTGTGTTTGCATATTTATTCGACTGCTATAACATACATCCATTTAATTTATTATAAGTACTTTATAAATAAAAATAGAAAAGAAAAAAACCGTTACCGAAAATCACTGTTAAAAAATTCGTGACAATAGGCTGTATAAAATTAAATTCTTTAATATAAAAAAAAGAGTAAGCTAGTATTCAATAAATCGTGTTGTATGAAGGCACGCGCCAATTTCAGAATGTTTAGGAAGCAAAAGGAGGTCGGAAGCGTTGCTGATAGTAATTTATTTAGATTTCGAGGCCGCTTCATTATTTAGGTTGTTTTTGTTTTATCAGTAGGAAGGCGCAATTTTGCGCTAAAATTCGCGTACATGTAAACTTTTTAGATTAAACACGTGGAAAACTATTTTTGTCTGCAGTAGGTACGCCGAATTCTGAATGATGGTGAAGTAATTCTCAATTTGTTTTGTAACAGGAAAATGTATTTTACGATCTAAAGACGAATAGGTGTGGTTTCTTCCTTGATCTGTTGAGTTTAAAAAAAATTATTATGAAAATAAAACTCTCAGTCAAGTAAGTCTCTAGATGAGTAATTATTTTTATTTTTTGTGGCAAGTAGGTATGTATAGTTGAGCATAGCAATGAAATTAATAATAATGTAAACAACTAACATCAGCATATTCAAGATATTTAACAACACACTGCAAAAATATAGCTGGAAATACCTGCTCAGTTAAATTAAATGCCTACGATTACAAATGCAAATAACAACATTAAGTAAATAAAACAATGCTTAAATAGACGAATCATTTAAATATCAGCATTTTTATTAACACCATAATAATGAGATCTCGTTTTGTTTTAAGCAGACTCAAAATAGGCTCAATCTGATTTAGCCATTGTATTATTATATTTAAAAATGCAAAAAAAAACATGGCGGACCACCTTAAGAAGCCTCAATACGGAACCTGAGAAGTTATTATTTATTTTTGGCAACATAATTATCAAGAAACAAACCACACCTGTGCTATATGTACATACATTACATATACGGTGTGTGTTTGTTGTATATTTTTGCAAGGCTTGGTCCGATAACACTATCGAACCGTCACGCCTACTCGCACACGCACAAGCACACAAACATAAACATAACGTGCGTGTGTGTGTGTGAAAAAAAAACAGTTCATATGATCATCGTTTGTTGCCAAGTTGCCTAAAAAGCTTTATTTGTTTAAAACACGACTTTGACTACATGCAAAACCATTTGCTTTAGCATTTTCGCATAATTTTAATTCAATTATCGTCTATTGTGGTATGTCTGTCGATTGAACGCAATATGTAGTGATAATTGGGAGTCTACAACAGTTTTTATTTATATTTTTGGCTAGATTTGTTTTCTGAAATACCTACCTATTTTTTAACACCTGTATGTACCAGAAGGTAAATACTTATGTGCAAAATATATACTATATGTGCAGACAGCATACCCACCACCGTGTCGAATTAAAAACTTAGCACTTTTTAGAATTATCCTTTTTTTTTGGAATTTGGCCTCTTTGGTAATTTAATGGCTAAAGAAAAGCTTTACAAAAACTTTTCTTTATCCATTTAGGTTCTATTTTAAGGTTTTCAGTCAATTAAATTATGAGAAATCAATATACATGGACACTTTTAAAATAGCGACATGACAGTTGCAAAAAATAAAAAGAATAATTGTCTGAAATCTTAAAGTTGCAAAAACTAAGTAGAATAAGGGTCTTCATTTCATAACAATATTTTACATTTATAATTATATAAAATAAAATACTTACTTACTGGTACTTAACTTAACAAGAAACTAAAAAAATAGCGCCCAAGAACTCCTCCTCAACGCTGTCAACTGTAACTGGCAATGTCCCCAAGATACTGGCGGCATTGACACGTTGTATGGCAACGCTCACCCCCTGTCCAAGATATGTGATGGCTGTGTATGGCTAGACGTGGTCATGGCAAGTGGAGCAGAACCCTAACAGAATGATTGCCGGGAGATGGTAGGAGTGTTGACCTGAATGAGAAATGCACAAACCTGGGAAGGAGGTGCTCAAAATGGAGCAGGGCCACCAGTGAAACAAAGCTAGCAATGATAATAGTGATGAAGATTGAACAAAAGCACGCTCATGTCAAATATTCTCAGAAATGTGGATTCATCAGGAGTTCTTGAATGGCTTCCTCACGAATTACCGTGAGCACAACAGTGAGAGAGAGAGAAGTGGAAGGAATGGGGGAGCCCTTTGCAGTTCTGGCTAACAAAAAAACCATGGTGCCCCTACCTATGGTAAGACTAAGAACTGTCACAAAGTCATAATTTTTTATTTTGTTAGAACATAAGACATAACTCATTTAAGCCAAGAAACTAGAATCTTTATTCTGATGAAAAATCCATTAGGTCTTTCTTAGTCTTACGAAACTTATTGCAACATGATTTCGTGCATCCATGAGTAACAATTAAGGATCTATTACATTATTCATTGTTAATAAAATTTATTTTTAACTACAATATCTGTGACGTTATTCAGAGCAAAATGCAAAACTACCAATAAATAATAGATCAGGAAATGGAGAAAAACAAGATTAATCTTGCTTGCTTTCAATTTATCACCTTGCACTTCTAAATATGCATGGATCAAAACATCATTGACTATTATTTCTTGTATTACTTTTGATTAATTATTCATTTATCATCATCTGCCTAGCCTTTTGCCAACTATGTTCGGGTCGGCTTCCAGTCTAACCGGATGCAACTGACCTGCACAACCCAGTTAGAACTGGGTAATAACGATACCCCTTGGTAAGACTGGTTGTCAGACTTTCGGGCCACTTACTACCTGTAACAACTGTCAAAGATCTAGAAATGACAGCCGCGATCAACTGCTTTACGTGCTTTCCGAGGCACGGAAGAATCTCTTGATTAATTATTAATTGATAAATAATTTATCTGTGTTTCAGACATAAAGGGTTTAATGACCGACAATTAGATGTACTTTAGAAGAAAGACTTGTTCAGAAGATAGAATAAGAAACGAGTATTTAAATGAGGAAGTCTGAAAGAGACCACTGACTGAAAAGGCATGTAGGAATGGGTTATCATGGTACAAGCATTTAACACAGGAATGAGGAAAATGTTGTGAGGAAAGCTTAGAGTGTGAATGGCTATAAGAATGGGAGAAGATGAAAGAAGTATGATTTGGCTTGAATAGGGGTGACTACCTACCGAGATGAAAATAATAGTTAAGCAGGGAAGAAGAAGACGAAGCCAGCGCCCTAAATTGGAATAGGAGAACGATGATGGTTTTTATTTCGGAGACTTTTATTGTTTTTTAATTACAACCGCAGCGCAACCGCAGCATACCTAGTTACAATAATGCTGCAAATTTAAAGAACACCGTGTTTGTGCCCAATACATGGGAGAAATGACCATAGACGGTGAACAGAGATTGGTAATCGCAGTTTGTTCTTGCCAGCACGCATATTCAGACAAATTCCTGTAATAAGCAAGTAGTAGTGTAGCATTTGGATCATGTGCTTTCGGTCCTATCTAAAATTTTATAACAGAACAGACAAGATATAAAGAGGAAACTAACCAAGACCAACCGATCAGATTCTTAATATTGGAGGTAAGAGACAAGTTACCAGCACTCGACCACTGGTCAACTGTTCAAAATAGGTAAGTCCTGCTGCAAGATGAAATGTGTAGCCATTATTTCATTAACATTAGATATCAAAGATTGCGTACGTTATTTTACATATTGTATTACTGTCGCAAGCTCAATGAGCCGTGGGCTAAAATAACCGCTTTCTGGAGCCCTGACACAGCCAGAAGGTTGCGGGACGAGCTGGACAAAACCTTCTAAACTACCAGTGGTCCAAACTAGCCATCATCATCATCATCTGCCTAGCCTTTTCCCAAACTAGCCATCATCATCATCATCTGCCTAGCCTTTTCCCAAACTATCTAGGGGTCGGCTTTCAGTCTTTAATCTTTTTAATCATAATCATCTCTTTAATTTCTTAAATTTAATCCAAGCGTCGTTGCATCCGCTTTGTTTTGCGCCTTGTGCTAATCGGTCTACTTAGCGATCCCACGACGCTATAAAGCTTGGATTAAAAAAAAAACTAGGATTTTTGTGTGAGGGGGTTTTTGATAATCAATCTCCATAAGTCTTATTCAAAACACAGTCCCTAAAAATCTGAAATTGTTGAACGAATATGTTTGTAAATAAAGTAGTGGGGCTTAGTTTTTAAATAAAAGTTTGTTTTAAAATTGTTTAATAAATAAATAATAAATAATAATAATCGATACTGAAAACCATATAAGTAAGTAGACATTTTTGTACAACACACACCAAATAAGGTAAAATTAGCTTTACCTACCTTTTTAGTTTCAATATTTTTTTCATATCTGAATTTCTGATACACTATATTATTTTTATGATTTTCCTTAATTGTTGGGATAAAGTTTAATAATTTCTTATGATAATAAGATATCGTTTTTAATGAGACTGGGTGTTGAGGATTAGTTTAACCTTGTCTGTACAAGAAGCAGTACATGTATTCAAATATTTTATGTTATTTTCCTGTGTTCCCCAAAAAAGTGGCTGTTTTATTTAGGCAATCGCTTAGGTACAGCCTAGCGTTTTTGGAAGCTGTTATTTCGAATTGACAAAAAGAAAATAGGCCTAAGAAATACTTAGGTTGGTAGCTAGCTACCTATACATATACTTACTCAAGAATATGCATTGTTAAAATGCTTCGAAAATTGCAACCGGTTTATTTTAAAATTGTCTATGTCTGATTGTCTGCCTACATTCGGCAAACGATTTAGAAGTAAGCTGATTAGTAATTAATCATTTTGTGAGTATTATAACGACGAAGAAGAAAAACTTGCCAAAACGTGAGTTTTTTGCTTACTTCCTCCATCATAATTTATTAATTAAACAGGTTAGTATTCTGTTTTATACGTTCTTTTAGTGTCAACTAAAAATATTTATCTGTAGCAGCTTTTTTAATCAGTAACAGTATTCGTTTGGTAATAAATCAAATGTAGGATGATGATAATTTAAGTGGCTATACAATACGTAGTTAAATAGATACTAGTAATGTGTACTAATACGAAATAAAATTTATACGTTTTTTAAACCATTTATCTATTCTACTTTTAAACTGGCAACATTTTACCAAGCTATTAAAACTATTTACTCATCCACGGCTCAAAAATACGGTTCCATTTTTAAAAATAAAAGAAAAAATCTTCCAACACAAGGGTTTGGTTCGGATCCCTTGTTTTTATAATTCGAACCCCCTTATTTGCCTTTCCCAGTCTCGTCGCGACATTTCTGTTGACAAGCTTTTTTTTTAAAAAAAAAACTTTTGAAATGTCTGTGATAAGTGATTTTGAGAATGTGAGAGTTTTGTATCTTAAATACTAGAGAGCAAGGAAACTACTTAATTTTAGTAGACATAATTTGTAAAGTTAAAATTATTGCCTGATTCATTTATATTTTTGATGGGTGGAGTAGGGTAATTTGGAACTCTTATGGAACTGTGTGAACAGTTATCAGTCTTTTATTTATTGGAACCTAATTTTATGAAACGAACGTGCCTAGGTAGTTATCGTTTAATAGAAAAATAACACAAATTTTAATAATTCCTTATGTATTGGTTAATAGCCTAATTGATTTCTTCTAATCTACCTAGTGATAATGACATGGCCCAGAGATTATTAAAAAAAATAAGAACATAACTTCCTCCTAGCCTATTGAATATGATAACTTAATTAGAGTCGGATAAAATAGGTAGGTACCTCATATTAATAGGTAACCTAAACTTTTTTCCCCTTAATGTTGATTCCATATTATGTAAATGTTAGTCAAACAAATTCTTGTTTACTAAAATTCATTTGTTGAAATGTCAAATATGTTTTTGTACGATATTTTTATGTAGGTACCTACTTATTAAAAGAAGGTGGTTTTGTTCTTATTTGTAAAATACCCATTAAAATATTTTTAAAAATCTTAATCAATCTTCAATCACCTGCAAAATATTATTTAAACCACATTTGTTTGTAAATAAATTATAACTAGTAAATTAACTGTGAAATATTAGTCTATGTTTTTAGGTATACTTACATATTAGCTACCATTAGGTATAATAGTATGTAGGTAAATTGTTTATTCGATATTTTCCTCAGAAAAACTTTGACGGTCATTAAGTATTTTATTAATAACTATTGAGCTATAATTATTTACACATACTTATTTATTATTTCGGCACATACTTTGAAGTGATAACATTGGTTGGTTCTGTTAATATGTTTCTAACCAACAAATATTTAATGTTCTTTTTCTATATAATTGGTTACTAGATGGGTTTATCTTAACCAGATAAAAAAAAAAAAAAAAAAAATTGAAATAAGGAAAATCTGTGATTAATTTTGATGCTCTATCTAGTTTCTCAAGATTTATTGGTATTTCCATATTTGACAATCAATAAGGAGGCCTCAATATTTTCTACGAGGACAACGCACTTCAAAAATAAGGCTTAATTACATTTCGCGTTTACATAAAACTTTTGGTAGTATGATGCCAAAAATCAATATAGCTAAATAAATGTGGAGACGTTCGATACGTGAGCAAATATAATAAATAATGACGTCTCTTGTCTCAACATTTTTTTCCTATTGCCATAAAAGGTGCACATAAATTAAAAAGTCAACTCATCAAAGTTCGTCTTCGCCTAAATACATGACAAGTAACCTCTCCCTCCCTGTCTCCCCTCTTACACAAAGTGACAATAAGTCGCGCACGCACACACGCGTATTGTTTGTACACTCACACATGTTCAGAACCGGCTAGGTATTTGGTTTCCCGCCACCGCTCCGGCGCGAACACGCACACAAAACACGAAGAGCAAACAATACAAACACCAACACACAAGTAAATTTAAACTCACCTCAAAATAAATCCATTAGAAAACACACTTGTTCAAACAACTAGCGCTTAGCCTCGAAAACGCGTTGAAAAAACACTCGCCAGCATCCGATGTGTACTCAACACTTTTCCAAACTTTCTGTGCAGCCTACTTCTTCGTTAACACTTCGCGTTCCCGCCAAAAGTTAATTCAAATTATTCAAATTATCAAAACTTCCAAAAGCGCGCCGAGCACATTTGAATTTTAAACTGTCAAAACAGGACACCTACTGACACATCGATCATCATTTATCGAAGTTGTTAATCAAAACTATATCTTGTTATCTTTATAATTGGGTCTTCATGCTAACTGTCTTCATATCGCGGCACGAATTCGCGAACATTATTTTCACGGCCGAAATCGCTTCCGCAATTCAATTGCGAGTTTTAATCAAACACTATGGCGAAATAAAAGAAACGACGACAAGTGGCCCCACTTATTAACACACGTTGCGCGGTAAAAATAAACTATGATTAACTACCATTAAGATTCGCGGAGACAACCGAGGCACCGGCGAGCGTGCGAATAGGTTATGAAAAATAAATAAAATGTAAATAATGCAGAAAAAAACACCTCGTTACAGTGAGGACCTGCCAATAAAATCGCGAATTTGTTTACCGCGTCGCTATTTCGGTCGCTAGAGACGGTTCCGATATGAATAATTATTATCGCCGGCGAGCGAACATCGACGCATAGTTGTCGTTTCATAAAACGTGCGCGTTAAAACTGAGTCGAAAGGCTCGCGGCCCGTGTCGGAGCATAGCGCCGAATAAAATAAACAACAATATACCTAAATAAGCGGGCGACGGGCGCGGCCTAGTGTGCGTTAGCGTGGTTGTGTGCGTGTGTAAACAAGGGGCAGCGCGGCTTCAATGACATCCTCGCCCGACAGCCACTCACTGTGCTCATTAATAATATTCTGCGATATGTCTAAATTATGTTTTCGCCAAAAGCACGTGCGATAACTGTGAAAGTTCCAAACGTTCTAGGGCTCATTAACAGGTAAATGATTCTTCTTTTTGGGTTTAAAACTGATAGTTCTCAAATTGTCCCAATCTATACTAATTATTATTGAAATACGTAAACCAAAAGACCCAAATAGCTGCAACACAGTCTTCACCACAAAGTAGTCTCTGTCAACAAACTCCTATTTGGCAGGATCGGGCGAGACCTATGTCTGTCGGTTGGTATGCTGGAGATAGCAAAACTGGAGGCATGTTTTGAAATTAGCTTATATGTTGGTCCAAAAGAAGGTTGCCGGCCAAGTAGTATCGTAAGAAAACAGATCCCTTTAGGATATGCAGGTAGTGTCGATAAAGTTGAGACCCCGCATCATCTGAGGCTCCCCGGCTTCAAATGATGCAGGATTTCAGGTCTTTGGGGCCCTTCTATGTCTGCCCAAAGCAACGCCCAGAGGACAGAAGAGAAGTTATTGAAGTAGAACCTTGAGAGGACCCGGAATACACTTCACGGTGTAATGAGATATAAAGTTAATCCCTAAAGTTTTAGTCTGAACACAAATGAAGATCACGTAATTATGTAAAATTATAGCCAGGAAAAATAAAAAAACTGCGGCGAAAAACATGCTAAAAGTAAATCCATGACTACAAAATTTAAAAGACACTTTTTAGTAGAGTAGGTAATATAAATGCCAATTTAAAAATACACATTACACAGATTGTTTTTCTGTAGCTGGTGCTAAAAAGGTAGGCACAAAATTTAGAAACATACTATTGTTGTTTTTATAAAAACAACGAAACGATGTTAGGTATGGTGAATGATTTAAATCACTTACCTATCGTTTTTCTTAAAACTTCTAAGAAAGGGAACAGAGATTAGTAGATTAGTAGTAGATTGACTAAAATAACAAAACACCATTGAATAAAACAGACAACATTTTGCCAACACAAAAACATTTAACACAACTCTTCTCTCGCATGAATTAACAAAAATCATTAAAAAAAAAAACAAAACTACTGGCACCTCCACATATCCCCAACCTCCCCGCGAGAATAAACATATGACGTCACCGGCGGGTAAACAAACAAACAAACACATGCGCGCCGCTCATGTTTCCTTAATACAATTATTATTTCGAATGTGGAACGCGAACGAGGCGGACGCCGTCCGCGATTTATTTTTAAAACTAGCTGACCGCTTACAATTTAAACCTTTTTAATAGTTATAATTGTTTGTTTTTACATTACGAACCTCTTTTGATTTGAAAGAACACTTGTTTCTACTCTTTGCTTTTTCTTTCTGGTTTGTCAGCGGCCATGTCGTGTGGTTCGTACAAGTAGGAACCACACGCGTTATACATTTGTTTTTGTTTACTGAGTAAAAATGGAGTCATGTATTCGCTAGTGCCTGCGAAGTATAATGCAATAGTGTCGTATTTTAACTCACATTTCTCTGATAACTCTTTATTACTTGTCTTTCCGATCCGTTGATGATTTTTGTAATACTAAGGATTCATTTTAATTATACTAGATCAATGATTATTATCTAAGTTTGTTTTTAATTCTCATGATAATATTGCAATAAATCAGAATGAATAGTCACCTATTACAGACTTATTAGGTTACAGACTGATTGATGAGCATGATAAATGTCATTCTAAAAATGGTATCTGTAGGATGCAAGCAATATTGTATAGTATCCTTTGGTTTCTTTCACCTTGAATGAATATATTCTTTAAGAAACGATGAAAGAGAAACTAATTTTACCACTGCCATTGGAATTCATTAAGTGCATGGAGGTGTAAAGCCTTGCTTTACATTTGTGTTCTACACACTATTCCCTGAAGTACTGAATCTTACTTATTTGTATGTTACCTTCCTTTTATGTCTTTTATATTATAATATGGTACCAATTTTGTACTTAAGGACGTTCAAAATACCTGTTACCAGGACACCTTTGTCCCAAGGTCCTTGACCTTTTAGGACTTTTGGACAATTTGTATTTTGGTTTTCAGAGATATTGCCATAATTATCTCAATTTGCATTTCTTTTACCACTACTGCCTGAGCTGGTGATTGGATTCATGTTATCCTAAAAAAAATAAAAACTAGTGCCCATTTCCTTCCTGGGAATGTTATGTAGGTGTATCTACTTTAACCTGGAGATATACTTTAAAAGAAAATAATACTTAAATTAATCACTGGATGCATGTTGCTTAGAAATTCCGACGGCCGAGAAGATAGCACTAAGGAATGATTTTTGGAAAATCATCCCCAATCAGAAAGTCGTCTTCGCCTATTCTTTTTCGTGCGGTTAGTGCGCAAACCTGGGGGCCTACTCTCTAAGTCCGTCAACGAAAGTACGGGTCCGTCCGTAGCTAGTTCTATACTTTGAAATGAGCCCTACTCGCAAATATTTTCAGATTCATGAGTTTTGAAAACACATCGGGAGTAAGGACAACTGTCCAATCGTATTGACATTCATTTTTAGTTCGGGCCCCTAACGAATCTTATGTCCGTAAGTGATAAGGAGTAGGAAACGACCGTTACTTCGGCCGAAACTACGGACTTTGTGCTTAGAGAGTAGACCCCCTGGTGTCAGATTTTTTTTATGCCAGCCACGTTCAAGTTTTGAATATAGAATGTGGCAGTTGCAGCAAAGAGTTTAGATTTCTAAACGAACTGTGTTTGAAGTGTTTGTCGAAGAGTTTTGAGAAGGGGCCTCTGACTTGGCTTTACATGCTGTCGAGAAATATCTCTCAGGCATGCTGGTTTTCTCACGATGTTTTCCTTCACTTCGGTGAAAAAGGCAAATGTATCCGAGGTGCGTGTCTTGGGTTGGAACTTCAGACCTATGACTTGTCAATCCGACGGTCTCACTACATAATTATCAAACCTGCGTATGGTATCAAATTCCGTACCAAGCACGCGGTTTGTGCGTCTTTATATAGGAAATTAAGAACTTGAATAGGTGACCTAATCATATCAACCCGACAAAACCTATGTTTATCAGGGTTTTTCGGATTGATATGATATTGATGGGCTAAGCCTATTTGTATCATTGCCACAAATACACCGTAATTTATTCAATAACAATTATAGGTAAATAGTAAATAGGTATTTCGGTTAGCCAATCGGATAATGGCTTTATAACTAAGTACACATTATTGTAACAACAGGTAAATTAAATACATAAACAATATTAATTTAGTAAATGATAAACATTTTAATTAACAATACCAAATCAACGTGATTATTTCTGATCATGAAAATGTTTTCAGGAAATTATTACAAGTAAGTAATTACATTACATCACGCGTGTAATCCCCGACGGTTGACCTGTTACTGACACTGTTACCCTGTGTCATCCCACTGCTGGCCAAAAGCCATTCTCCCTGACTTCCAAATCCTTCGATACAAGGCCAATGTGGTCCACTGGAAGTTGGTTCTGTCCAGCTCGTCCTGCTATCTTCTGCTAGGTCTACTGCGTCGCTTTTTCGCTGTTTCAGGGCTCCACATCGTGGTTATTTTGGCCTAAAACTCGTCAGGCATACGGCAGACATGGCCATTTGGCCAGCCCAGTCCCACTTCAGTTTAGCGTCTTTTTGAGAAACGTCAGTAAATTCTATTTTGGAGCGCAGTGTGAGGTGACCTAATGTGTACAGTGAAAGTAGACTTAACAAAGCCGAAAGGCACTTGTTCTCCTCGGTATTAAGATTATTTTTTTGTTCCAGATAATGCCTGGGAACCTTCTAGTTACGGAGATATTGGGCGTCAAAGTTCCAAATATCTGTCTGTTTTTTATCTTGAAGGAGACGCAATCGAGCCAGAACCAGTACATTACAAGGACCAACTGATTTTTCGCAGTTGTTCTAGAACCTTATGCCATTTTATTTAGGTGCAAGTATTTTTTAGGTCGCAATTTCATGGGAGGACGAACTTAAGATCACAGCAGTTCCAAACTCGCTACCAAACATCTAAATTGAACTATCATTACTTGCAACTTTTGAATATGTTTTAGTTATAGTTAACTTATAAGTACTAATTATACCATTGTATGAAAAATAATACTACTGCGCATAAATGTACACGGTTTGTAATACTTTTTAAATAAATTTTATTATTTTTATTTTATTATTAAACTGGAAAAGAGTTACAAAGGACATAAAATATTGGAAAGCGTTAGAAACCCCTTGCCAAGAGGCACACTGAACTCCAAGTAATACTGTAACCCAGGGAATGAAAAGAACAACAATTAAAGTACCAAAACAGAAGAGTTTTCAGATATTTTTTTTAAGGGCAGGTGATATACTCGCACTCACATGCCTATTTACGCTGCGTTCGCTTCCTGAAAAGATAAGTTTTACGTTATAACTCTTTAGTTCCCAAGTCCCAAAGACCTTCAAGGTCAAAAGCAACGTGACCAAGCAAGCCATAAAACGATAAACAATATTTGTATATTGGCAAACAATTAAAATTTTAAGATTAATCAAGGAAACTACGTGGTGATCCATTTCCTTATATGTACGAAAATTTGATGTTGTGTTAATTTTTCTAATCACGCAATAAATATCGGTGGATTATTTTAATTAAGTTTTAATGTTTAGCCATGGTTAAATTGCGGTTTTCTCTTTCATTTTAGGTAAGCAATAGACCATATTAATATCTTATGCCTATATAGCAAATATCCTTAATTAATGAATAAGTATGAAAATTTGATTGGAAAGAAACTGCGTACCGCAAAATTAATAAGATAGATTTTTTTATTATTTAGTTATTAGAGAATTGATCATTGATCGGGAATTCTCTGTATGAGAAAGACCTTTGTGCAGCAGTGGGACACTGCATATCAATAGGATGGTATGATTAATAAAAGATTTGGTATATATTTCAAAATTGGCAACGTCAAACAGGGTAGTTTATTTATTCAATTGTGAAGCTCCAAAGAAAAATCTATAAGTAGAAAAAAAATACTGAGAATATATATACTAATGCTGCCTCAAAAACGGTGAAGGAAAACATCGTGACGAAACCGGCATGTCCTAGAACTAAAAATTCGAACACATGTGACATCTACCAGCTGGTCAACCGGCACTGGGCTCGCGTGGTGGATTACAGCCCACTCACTCCCTCTTATAGAGAGGAGGCCTGTGTCCCAGCAGTGGGAACAATATAGGCAGATGATGATGATGATGACGATATATACTAATAAAAAGCAAAAGCAACTTTATTATTATAGGCTTCATTGATAAGGTATAGGCCTACTCTCTGGGAGAGGGACTGGGGTGTGTCCATTCCTCCTCGCGAGCTCCATAGCGGGTTAGTTGATGTCTTAATAGAACATAACATCACATTACGCCTGCTATCTCGGAAGGGTTAGGCAGAGCTGTACCTAAAATAGTACACCCACATTTCGCTAGAAATGTTTATGTCCCAAGTAATGGGGGCGAGCCAATTGTCATCATCCGGGCACAAATCCAGACTTCGTGGCTGCTACTGAGAAATTCTTGCTGGAAAAACCCAATAACACTGCTTGACCCGAGAATCGAACCCAGGATCATTCTCAGCAGTCGCTCTAGTCGTTACTGGATGGGGATTGAAGCCAGAGGACTTCTCCACCAGCAATCGCTTTAACCACCACTGGCCCGAAGTGACAGCTGAAATATTATACTTTTTAACACCGTCCAAATAGGAATAGGTTATGCTATCACCTGGAATCACAAACCAAAACTCAAGTGTCACCAAATTGCGGGCCTATGGACGGTGGGTGAGTAATGGGCTAGCTCACCGTCCGTCTGTCTCATGACAACAGGCCGTGTCGACGGCGCGTTCGCATTCCACACGCGCCTCAAGGAGATGTCAGCAAATCGGAAGAAGTCCGAAAGGGCCGATGCCTGCCAGGGCTGCGGGACTGTTCGTAAGAAATACCGTGGCCCTAGGACACAAAGGGCTAAGAAGGAACATGGATAGGTTTTAGTCAGTACAAGTCTGACACTCCCTTCCACTCCGCCCAGAGCGGGAGGAGTCATTTGATAATTTCACATCCGAAAAAAAAGGAAAAATAAGGCCTAGGTGATGCATGAGGCTGTTTGCGTTTAATGTGTTTATCACACAGCTAGGTTAGAAGACTGTATATGTTATAAGACTGATGCACATAACTCTTATAGACCCATAGGACGGCAATCTTGCCAGTCTGGAGAGACACCAAAGGCAGAACCAACAACCTTACGTGCTGTCAACTTCCAACTGCGGCGTGCCTAGGCGCCAATATTACGACATAAGCAAGCAGACTGTTCAGGAACCCTAACATCATGAGTCGTTGGTAATAAGTGCAAGCCAGGCTTGTAGGCTTTTTCTGAAAATGCCGCTAGTAGGTACTTCAAACTTCGGGCTTACAAATTCCTAGTGAAAAACTCAATTTAACACTTTCGATGACTTGAAAGTTGAACTCAAGACCTCAAAGTCAGCAGTCGCATCTGCGATCACGGGAGCAACAGAGCATTTAGCATAATTACGAGCTACATGATGTATAAAAGGTAATAATTGTTATTGAAACACCACAAAAAGTATCGCAAACAATTTATTAACTTTATCGATCATAACGAAGACACGAAAACGGGAAATAATATTATGTAAACACAAAAATAACTCGGTAACGCCGATAATCAGCTAGTAACCTGTTATTTCCTTCTGTCGATTGTTACTATGGCTCGGTTTTAAACAAATAAATATTTAAATTATTATCTCTTATCAGCTTGCTATATTAATGAATATATTGCTTGATTGGACCACCTGTTGATTTATGTTTTCGGCTTTAATTTTTCTCTTCTTACTTAGCAGTCTAATGTCTTGATGAGATTGGTCAAAAACGTAGTTCTGGACACAAGTACTACTGCAACTGCTATGCAATAGGGTCTTCAGACTCTTCGGGCTCGCTTCCCGAGTCTGAAAAAGTTATTGGTTTTCCACAAGGAATGTCTCAGTCTTTCTGGATTTGTGGTCGGCTCAAAGTCGCGGGAAGCACCTGGTTCAGGGACGCGTAGAACCGGGAAGTGTGGCAGAAAAAAGGGGAGGCCTGAGCAGGGGCAGTGGCAGTGGTAGTGGCTGATTCCGGGCTGACACGATCACACGATGATGATGATGACCATTTGCTCGCCTCCTATGACATGCCTAACTCTTCGAGAATTACAGCCATGCAGCCAGCCAGCGTAAAGTTACGTGGTTTGGTATGATTTTTGAAGTGAAACTTCTTATGCGACTTCCAACAAGTTTAACGCTACCATGGAGGGGGGATATTTTCTAAAACTCATTATGAGATGGCAGTATTACAAGATTTGTGGCTACGTAGTTTTACTAGGTACCTACGCAAGATGGCGTGCAAACAGTCATGCATTCGACTCTTCGGTGTGACCAGCCTTCGCTGAATTTCTATGAATAGAATAACCTCGATAAACTCATGTAATAATTATGTAATAAAAATAATACAACAAGAAAACAACTAAATATCATAGAAGCTCAATAAAATAACGAGAGTGAATGCGTGGCACTCGAACGCATGCGTGTAGTATTACGAAGTTTCACTTCTTCCGCGCGGAGGGACTTCACGCACTATTTTTTTCAAGGTAAATTTAAGCTTATATTTTTGTTGGTATCTTTTCTAATAGGCAGTGATGCTCCCACAATCCTACGTTGCTTTCTACAGATACCATAATCAGTGATGGCTTCAGCAAAAGTTTCTTAATAACTCGATCTTGTTGCTCATCAATAGGTCTACCTTATGATATCTATTTATATGATCGGTTAACAGAAAATCAATTAACCTGACGCGAGATTTGACAACACGATTTGATCACATTTAAAAAAAAAACTAAGTAAGCTTTCAGGAATAGAAAAGAAAAAAATGTTTATCCTGCATTGGGGTATCTGAAATGACGATAGGAGTAGGAGACTAAATAAAAACAGCCGCAAGGATCGATCTTTCAGGTTAAACCGTGCTTGCCGAGGTTGGTCCGTGGACCATAATTACATACCGAGTTTTCTTCGTGCTTCGGAAAGCACGTTAAGCCGTTGGTTCCGGCTGTCATTTGTACATCATTGACAGTCGTTACGAGTAAGTAGTCAGAAGCCAAAAAGTGTGACATCCAGTCTTACCAAGGGGTATCGTATTATCCAGTTACTGCAAGATGTGAAAAGGCTAGGCGGATGGGGTATCTGAAATGACGCGATTTAGATTTTCTGAAGGTGTGTTTTTGCTAAATCTAGGTTTATTTTGAAGGACAAGAAGCAATATTCCAGAACTGGGTTTCATGCTAGCTTTCAATGATCCTCACAATGATTTTTAGATGAGTTAAATTTTTTGTGTCCTAAATCCACGTTAAGCCGTCGGTCCTGCGGCCTGGTCTCTCTTTAATCATCCATATCAGAAAAGGAGAGTAAGGGATGAGAAAGTGCACCAAAGCTGATTTTATACACACACTTGTGCAAGCACTATATCTCCTACCTCGATGATGAGTCCTTTTAAGTTGTGAAAAATCAAAATTCTATGGTAACGAAAAAATTTGAAAACTATACATTTTTAAATATACTAAGATAAAAAATAAATTATGATTTAATTAACGCGCATAACAAAAGTGAATTTGTACGGGACCCTCTCGGTGGGCCAGTCCGACTCGTACTTGTCCGGTTTTTTAGACTAAATGCGGAATGCAAACGCATTAGTTATAAACGCAACTCGCCTGATGTGAAGCGATGATGTGGCCTAGGGCGCAGCACGCTTGCCTAGAAGTAACCGATTCAAGATACAGTCGATACAAGTGTGACTCTTCGTCTGTCGCATATTTATTTAATGTACCCTACCTAGGTTGTTAAGTCCCACGTTCATTCAACAAAATTATCGTTACATCGTTACGACGAAAAATAAGATTTGCAAATTATAAGACTCATGGTCATATATGTCGTGTTACTCACGGCATACAAATTTTAACAGTCGGGCATCGAATCTGAGCTCGTCTGCTGACTGCTAATGAGCTCCAATTTTACGAGCTATGTCGCTTACATAATATGACGTAATTGTGCATGTGTGTGTGTCTGTGTGGATGTTTGCGTGGTCTAGCATCCATTGGTAGATATAGATTACTAATCAATATAAAGGGTGTAAAACACCTCTTAACGAAGCCGAAAGGCACTTGTTCTCCCTGTCATTGCGATCATTTTTTTGCTCTACACCATACCTGGGAACCTTCTAGTTACGGAGATATTAGGGGTCAAAGTTCCAACTTTTTGACAAGTATTTTTTTAAATACAAGTTTTTATTGTAAGATTTTTACTTTAAACACCTCCACGACCCCCGTACTATTGAATCCGTCCATCAGCACAATGTTTTGAGTGCGTTACATTGAGTTCTACCACAAAACATGATATTACACCCCCCAAAAAAAAGTCGTTTCCAAGCAATAATTTTTGCGTAAAGTTACTTAGTTTCATGTACAGAATGCTTGGTTGACGGCTTCGTGATGAGGTGATTTACACGGTGTATTGTTTTGTCATTTTTTAAACGATTACGTGTTCAGGTAGCTACTTAGCCCGGACTTTATATTTCTTACTGTTATAATCATCAATCTTTATTAATCTCGATATCAAGAATTCAGGCGCTGGTTCACATATGTACAACCTTGAATAGAGAAAGGTGTCTGAAGTAGTAAGGTCCTGAGGTACAAATCACCTCTCTGGTGGCCTACCAGCCGGCCTAGCATGACCGCCGTAGAAACGGGCTATGTCTACGGAAGAATCGACAATTTGACAGATATTTCTATCGTCCCGAGCATGGCGATATTAAGAATGTAGAAAAGAAATGTTTCTTTTCTTCAGTCGACACAAGTCTACAACGTCGAGCATGACGACCATATTATCTCTTCTTTTGACATTTGGGGGTAGAAATAACTTTACTTCTGACAAATGTCAAACTAGTCTTATTAAAAACTAAATACGAGAAATACGTTTCGTGGTTGCGTTGAGTTACGTTCAAAAGGTTGAAATGTTATGTAAAATCATTAGGTTTAATTTCGCGAAAAAGATCCAGGCCTGGATCCAGGATGCAGCAACACCATCCCGCCCACGAAAAATGAAAAACTCGAGCAATTGGCATCTTTTTTTTGTTAACTAAACGTAACAATATTCAGTGAATATAAACATCACGTGATACGTCCCCGTTGCTATGGAAAGAATTTCTGTCTATATCTTCGTAGAAACGCGAGTCGACGGTGCGCGCCATGCTCGGCCAGAAGAAATGACAAGTTGTATAGAAAATATTTCTTGTCGTTTCTTGGTAGAATAGAGATAGAACGGTCATGCTAGGGGGGCTGGACGACTTAAAACATTATTGTTTCATTCTTATTCCAGAGTGGGAAAGAGCTCGAGCAATACAGGTCGTCTAGCTCCTTCTCTTTTCCACTCTAGAATAAGAATGAAACAATAATATTTTAAGATGTTATAGTAACCCCCCAGGCTTAGATACCTACATTATATTTAAAGCAAAAATTTAAGTCAAGATACTAAAGTTATAATTGGAGGTAGGTAAATAAGAAGGAAAAGTTCATTACGTCTTCTCTCTATCATTTTGTAAGTAACTGAAGACGCTTATATTTTATTTTTCAGTCTTTAAAGTCTTACGAGAGTAATACTCTATCACCCGAGACTGACTAAAATGACCTAATAGTTTCTCTCAGAGCTGAATAGTCAATTTGCAGACAGTCAAAGCTTCTGACAGATCAGTACCTATCTCAACAATGTCTTTCAGACATCCAGCAGTAGTCATTTTGTACCCAGAAGTTACTTTCGGTCACCTAACTGATGAGCCGACATCACTTGGTCACTCGACTGTAGATATATGAAACAGTATTAGATAGTAAACAGATCCATACACGAATAAGTCATCATTCTCTTGGCCTTATCCCAATTTATTTGGGGTCGGCGCAGCATGTCTTCTTCTTCCATACTTCTCTATTACTCGTCATCTCATCAGACACCTCCTGTCTTGCCATACAATCCTTCACACAGTCCATCCATCGTTTCTTTGGTATTACTCTACTCTTATACCCATCCACATTCATACTCAACTCTTATAGTAATAATTAAATCACAAAATCAGATGCCCATGCCATACAAAAAGTCGTCAGAATTCCATAGAACCAACCGCTTGATTATTCCATGCCAGTACCTTGACGCCTAGCACACAATAAAGCAAGTCTCCCAAAACAAGCTCCTTACAAACGCCACTACGTGTAACTATGTACATATATCATTAGAGAATCGCCAACCTAGCCCCCCTCTGCTGCGTCGGTTAAATAATTGTTTCTAATATGTATTATTTGGCATTATGGCACGTTTACGCGTGCTCAAACGGCCATGTTTGATTGTGTTGTTATTTTTCGCTAATGTCAATCTAAACAAGGTTTTTATTTTGTTTCGAAGCTTGAGGGTTTCAAGGATAAATACGGTTTATCTGATACAAATATATGTATTATAGAAACGCTAGATAAACTTTCTGAGAGATGAAATGGCTAGAGGTGACTGGGAACGAAGATGACGATGATTAAAAAGGTCCCTTGCGCTGATGCTGCGTCTATCCAAAATAAATTAAGATACGCAAGGACATGGGGATGATCATCTGCGCAACGTTTACCCCAATAAGTTAGTGTCTGCTCCTAATTTGACCGGATGCAGCTTAAGTTATTACCAGTGTTTTAAATGGAGCAATTGCCGGTTTGTAAAAGACACAAGAGAATGACGACCTTTTAAACAGGCTGTTGTCCTATTCCTGTATTTTGATGCTAAGTAGTTCTTGTAGGAGCAGACCGCCCTTATCCTACCATCCTAATAGGCAGGGCGTGGGTAACCATTATCGTAACGCAGGCTTTATATTCCTGCCTTGCCAAAACCTTTGGAATTCTGATCGGCCAGCTTACCACGAATTGCAGGTTTATTGGCCAGGTTTGCAGAAGGGAATATCTGTCATTTCCAGATATGCCAGACTGGTACATCCTTACCCAAACAATCTCGGGAATTCTAGAGAGAATGGAATGGAGAATGACAGGAGCTCGTGGCTAAATAAGTAACAGCCGCTCGGGTCGGTTAAGCCGCGCTTGCCTGGGTTGGTCAGTGGATGGGTGACCACCCATTACATCCGAGTTTCCTCCGTGCCTCAGAAAGCACTTTAGTCGGTTGGTCCCGGCTGTCATTTGAAGATCTTTGACAGCCGTTACAGGTAGTCGTCAGTGGCCGAAAGTCTGACAACCAGTCCACGGGTATCGTATTACCCAGTATTAATTGGGTTGTGGTGGTCAGATATGCAGCCGCTCCATATAAAATACTGGTATTCAGCTGCATCCGGTTAGACTGGAAGCCGACCCCAACCTTGCTGGGAAAAAGCTTGGCAGATGAAATTAAATGCAGAGTTACAGGTCCATGTCAACCTTTCCAGAAGTACTTTTCATAGTACCCATGTAGCGACCACAAAAAGCAACATACTACAAAAAGTCTACAGCGCCATCTATGATACGACGGAGGAACTAACATGAATTTCCTACAAGTCACAAGCAAAATTTACATCGACTTCAGTATATATACAGAAACCCGATAACAACTATCGGGCAGTTGCCCACCGGACACAACACCTGTCTGGTCGGAGGATCCTCCCTTTTCTATGGAGTATCGAGGAACTTTACACTCTGTTCCTCATACCCCTAAACTGGTGACCCCGAAATGGACGTCAGCGCAGCCTTCGAGCAACGTGACGTCATCATCATCATCACTTCCTCCAGCTTTCGAGCAGCGAGTCACACAGCCAGCCAGCTTCAACTGGGTAAACCTGACCACCAGCATGCAGCGGAAGCGCATTC
Source organism: Cerastis leucographa (assembly GCA_963082945.1). NCBI lineage: Eukaryota > Metazoa > Arthropoda > Insecta > Lepidoptera > Noctuidae > Cerastis > Cerastis leucographa. The sequence goes on along the minus strand of OY720372.1, from coordinate 11,947,895 downwards.
CTGGTCAGCACCCTCAGCCTCTCATCAAGCGACCATGGCACAGCACACTGCACTTTCAGCCGGTCGAGGGCTTCTACCTCCCGGTCGACACCTCTCTAGCTGTCTGCCACATCGCGGCGCTGTACCACGTCCGACACACCGGAGCAAACGCAGCGCCGGCCCCGACTCACTGGGGTTCGCCACCGCAGACTGTTCCGACTCACCGTGAACAATGCGGCAACAGGCTTCCAACTGGCACGGCTAAATACCTAAGATGACTCATTCGACTATCGACCTCCGGTCTCCGGGGGGGAGTGATGTAGCGACCACAAAAAGCAACATACTACAAAAAGTCTACAGCGCCATCTATGATACGACGGAGGAACTAACATGAATTTCCTACAAGTCACAAGCAAAATTTACATCGACTTCAGTATATATACAGAAACCGGATAACAACTATCGGGCAGTTGCCCACCGGACACAACACCTGTCTGGTCGGAGGATCCTCCCTTTTCTATGGAGTATCGAGGAACTTTACACCCTGTTCCTCATACCCCTAAACCCAGAAGTTTTAAAAGTAAAGAGATGGCAATGTGGATTGCATTAGGTATCTCCAAGACAATCAAAATACCATAACATAGGAAATACCAAGCCAACCGTTCCTTAAGCATGCAGTTTTTTGGTATGTTAAAGTCATCGCCACTATCGATCACGTCCATCGCTAGACTTGGGCATTTCCCAAAAACCCAATAGGTATTTGAACTACCATGTCATCATTCCCATGCTCCTTCACAATTTATTTGGGATTGGTGCTGTATGTGTCATCCATGTTGAGATACGGGCATTCTTACCTCGTACCTCGTAGGACCAATTTTAGTTTAATGTACCTACGTTTTTTAAGTTTTTCTTATGTTCACTTTTTTCATATAAATTTGTTCATAATTAAACATTTTTCTTTTGTCCTGTACAAGAAAAATAAATACTTTTTCTTTCTTGTCTTCTGTCTTTCTTTTATCTTCTTCTTGTTTAGGCTAGCCAGCATATGGCTATTTAATTCAGACCATAGAAAATGTTAGTATAATCTTAACGTATTGTTACTAAGTACAACATTAGAACAACAACATTAGTAGCAACATTACAATTAATAAACAATACATTTAATTGGCGACAAGGACATCTGTTTGCACCTGCCTAGTGCCTGTTAGATGACCAATCAATATTTCGTTTATTCGTTTTACTTACTTACTTATTTCGATTATTGCTAACTATATTTATAAATACTTTTACAAAATTATATAAAAACATTTAAAAATATAAAAAATAGTTGTCGGCATTGGGTCACAGCTACCGGTGGTCTGGGCTCTTGAGAGAGGAACCTCCTAACAATTCCCGCCGTGTCCACTACTTTCTGATTCTCAGATGTTGGTCGAGGCTTTTGGCTATTAAACCATTGGCCAATACGACTATCGGCTCAATGACTGCTGTACTCAATATTAATAATTATTATGAATTATTGATTGCCTCCGTGGTCGAGTGCTCGCAAACGCGACCGCTGGAAATGAGATCCTAGGTTCCCGGGTCGCGTATTGCCAAACTTTATACTGACCCAGACCGGGGTTGCTCTGAGTTTGATCGCAGTTTGCCTTTGTAGTTGAAGAGCAAACTGTATACCTATTCAGAGAGTGTCCGAATCAATATACATTTTGCTTTAAAATACTAGAGCAAAATACATACGACTCCAGACGGTGAATTTACAAAGGCAATACACATTCAATACATTCGTTGTCTGTTCTGTAACTTCGAGTTCTTGTGTGCGTCCGCAAATTACATAGAGTAGGGTCACAAACGTAACTACGTTTAATTTTCGTTCGTTGCCGAAGTTACGTTTCGGAGAAAGAGAGTAGCCCTCCAGACTCTAATAGATGAGCTTTTGTTTATGCATATTGCTCGCCAAAATCTATCTCAGTAAAAAAATTTACTCAAATGAACTAGCTTTTTGCCTGGATATTTTTAAAGAAAGTGCACGGACAAAACCTAGTACCTACTGTATTATACACAACCAGGAGTATTTGGATGCAAGAGCGAGCGAAGCGAGCTCTGGACTTGGGGCACCAGCTCGGCCAGGTTAGGTTCGTCGTGTTAGGTTACTGTAAACCCTGCAGACAGGAAAAGGAGCCCCGCGTAGCGGGGCTACGTCGACTATGCTTTATTAGCGAATATAAAATGTTTTGAGGTGTCACAGTTTGCTTTACATACAAGCGAGCAAAATGCATACATTATCAGATTGCTCTGAGCTCGTATGCACTTTGCTCCAATTTATTTGTGATTTTAATGAGCACGATGTAGTTCAGTACAGACTACGGGTGTCTGGGTCAGTATGCAGTTTGGCAATACGCTCCCGGGTCGGGTTAAGTATTATTGGATTTTTTCAACAGGCCCCCTATTCACAAACGCTCGGCTTCGATTTCGGTTCGATAAGTCGTATGTCTATCTTATTTTGGCATTACGAAAGCTAGCGAGATAGACATACCTACGACTTTCCGAATCGAAATCGAATCCGAGCGTTTGTGAATACGGGGATTGGAATTACCTCAGTAGCAGCCACGGAGTCTGGATTTGTGCCCAGTTGATGGCAATAAGCTCGCGCCCTGTTACATGGGACTTAAAACGTAACTGGTGGAATGTATACTATTAGGTACTTATTACCTCTGCGGCTGCCTAGCTCTTCTATTACAGGCTCACGGCTGTAATCATGTGATGTTATGTTATATAAAATTATGTAAACCTTTTTCAGTAAGTTCACCATAATCATATTAAGAAGTACCTAGGTAGAACACGGTGGTTCTGCTCAGACTAGGTTGGAGGTAGAAATGGTATGGTAATCCAGTGAAAACCACTGTCACCCTCTTGTTTCATACCGTTGCTTCGACATATAAGCGTATAATGTTCCCACTGCTGGAACGCAGGCCTCCTCTCTACGAGAGGGAGTGGGCTGTAATCCACCACGCGGGCCCAGTGCGGGTTGGTAGATGTCACATGTCTTACAATTTTTAGTTCTAGCTAGGACATGCCGGTTTCCTCACGATGTTTGCCTTCACCGTTTTTGAGGGCAGCGGTGATGAAATAAATTACACTAAGTAATGCTCCCTTTTTTTTTTCGGATGGGAAATCATCAAATGACTTCGCCCGCTCTGGGCGGAGCGGAAGAAGGTGTCACACTTGACTGACTCAAACCCATCCATGTTCAGCCCTTTGTGTTCTAGGGCCACGGTATCTCTTTCGGACAGCCCGCAGCCCTAATGCGCCTGCCAGTTCGAACCCACAGCTTACTGTTCGTAAGTCGGGGCTGCCACCACTAGAACTGGGCCACCGCTGCTCTTTACTAAAAAAAAAGCTACTCGTAGGTATGATATTTTTCATCATCAACATTCTCTTGTCCTTATTACAATTTATTTGGGGTCGGCGCAGCATGTCTTTTTCTTCCATACTTCTCTATTACTCGTCCTCTCATCGGACACCCTTGAGCTACCTACTTAAGTACCTATGTTAAAAAAAAACTTTATTTAATGGCTTTTATGTAGGTACCTATAGCTATATTACGTATATAATCTGTGCATGTTTAACAAATAAACAGATAAAGTATTTGTTTTCATTTAATTTATCCTTGATAATGTAGGTGGGTATGTAGAAGTGTACCCACATACCTACTTATTTATGTGACTTGCCCGCAGGGACTGAATACCGATAAAATTTTGATATCGATATCGAATTATCGATATAAATACTGATATTTCCGTATCTCTTTATCGATATTGATACCGATATTTTTTTTCAGTATATTAATATATATACTTTAATGTGCCTATATCAGTATCAATACCGATACTAAAATACCGATAAACTACCAATAAGTACCTTTATCCGCGGCCGCGTCATCTTTGCGATTCACGCCATCTGTCTCCCGGTACGTCTAGGTATGGTCGTGCGTGTGATACCTAGGTGAATTTTGGTTTCTAGTGATTGGTGCGTCAAGATGGCTGGATTGCCTGGTTTGTATTTTTTGCCTTTAAAGTTTGTTGTTTTCGTTTGTTTCTATACCGGTAAGGCATGTACGCACGAACGAATAAAACATGATCACACACAAACATCGAACACAAAACATTTGGTTTGTACGTGTGGACGTAGATTAACCAAGGGAACACGAACACTATACCTACGAACACAGTTCGGCTTGTGTTCACGCTCAACCACCCCGCTTGAACTGGTCGACAGTGAAGTAGCCAAAAATGTTTTTCGATTCGTAAGATTCACGAAGTGTTGTTTTTATTAAAAATTGACATGGCGTCGACCGCCAATGCCGATAATCAGCATGAGATAAACACCAGCCTCATCACAGTCATCACTCATGATCACCATGAGTGGGTAGAGCTAAAATGATTTGTACTTGCGATTCGTTGCCATAATATGGACAGTTCTGGAGTCTCGGGATTTGAAATATATAAATTGTTGAATAAGTTAGTCAAAACTATTCGCGTCTTAAGGAATTATAAACGAACACATATCCCTCCACCCCCCCCCCCCCGGCGGGTAAGTATAAGACGGACTCGGTTCAGGTTAATGAAATTAAAAACTGATGTTAGTTTCACAACGAATAATACATTTTTAATTCATTTTTTAAATCCCGTAGTTACAGTTAGAATCCTGGGGAATGTCCATATTAACATCAACGTTTGCGGTTGAATCAAAGTAGTAGGTACCTACTCCGATCACTGCTCATCACCGACGCGTGGCTCACCGAAGCTATCATGAAACCAACTTACCAACTTTTTAGCATGATGTAGCATGAATGAGTGAATGAATGAGTGATGAATTTTAATTTCTAGGAAAGAAGTAGAATCATCCAGTGTTACCACCAAACGTGCGATCGAATAAGGCTGGTTTGTATTTAACTATACTTATTTATCTGTTTTAAGACTATTAAATAATTAGCTGTTGCCAGTGACTTCGTCTGCGTATATTGTGTATTTATTATAACCTACATAATTTTGTTCTTCTTCAAAACACAATCTATCTCTTACCAAGTTTCATCAAGGTCCGTTCAGCGTAACAAATAAAAAATCTAACTCATATTTATAATATTAGTTAGGATTAGGAGGTTAGAATATTCTAAAGGATTGATACTCATTGTTTTACAGGAAAGAAGAGAGCTATTCATGAATTGGATGACGATGAAACTCAATGCGTTGACGATGAAAGTCAATGCGATATTAAGTCACCTTCACCACCATCATCACCGTCTATCATATCCGGAAGACAGGAACGTATTTATACAAAAAAAAAAACATTAGATGCACATACAATAAAAGTTATGATTTATTTACACAAGAAAAGTCAATTCAAGCTACTGAAGCCGAAATAATTGACGCAATGGTATATAGACAATATAAAAATAATAGAATTTCATATACGACTGATGCTTTACCTACACTAGACTTTCAAAATAAAAACTCTTTAGATAAACGAAACGAAGATGTTGCAACAAGGCTTGTAGCATTCGAATTGGAACGTATGTCTGAAGAAAGTCGTTCCAAATCCAATGCATATCCACAAATACTGAACTTCATCAGGCTTGTAAGAGGCGACACCCTCAACAGTCATTCAAATCCAGTTGTGTTATTTACTCCGACTACAAATAATTTTAGAAGAGCTGACGATTCGACTAACCCGGAAATCCCATTAAATACGTTTTTTGAGTAGGTGGAATAATTTTGTTGATAAACTGTTAATGAAAAAACTGATTTGAAAAGTAAATATTTAATAATAATGTTAACAATCGTTTGTAACACAATAACTTTGGCAATAATCATCATTAAATTTAGACAAAGACACTAACAATCAGTCGTAAGAAAAAAAAATGTAAATCGGATTATTGAGATCACTTTTCTATTAAATCAGTAGTATATCAGTAACAGTAAGTTATTTAATTTTTTTTTATATAATTTGTTGTTCCTAATAAAAATAATATCTTCAATCAAATTGCGATTTAAATTGAAACGATACCTTGATACCACAAATTTCAAACTGGAGAATAGTCTTTCCACACTGACTTGTGTAGCTGGACTAGCAAGAACGACACAAGCTAGTTTATAGAGCGCAGGATATTTATTTTATTCATTTCCCAGAATTTTAAAATCTCTTCAGTGGACTTCAGTAGAGGCTCATTCAAAAACGCCATTAATTCTTCATTTATGTTTCTAAATGTACAAGGTCGCATCTCCGTACTATCGGTGTCTCGTCTTAAAAGAGTTCGTACATCACTTTGAGCCTCGACATATTTAACACTAAGAAAATCTTCTAACTCAACTATTGCGCTATCTGTGTTGGTTTGGGCCAAAGATGTCAAATTCGTTGAAGAAGACTGGGGCTCATTTTCTTTATCGCTGTTTAGATTTTGTAAATGATGATGTAATTCTAATAATTTTATTTTTGCTGTATCTCGCTGATCATCAGAGAGCATTGAATTTACTCTCCCGTCAAGAAAAACGGTACAAAAAAAAGCGTCGTTGTTAAATAACGTGTGTTCTCTCTTGTCCATAAAATTAATCAGCAATGTGCTCAGAGCTGTATTAATATTTTTTAATTTTATTTTACACAACAGCCACTGACTAAGTCACACACACACGTCACTTTATCTATTACCTACCAATAGTTAGATAGTTTTCTGCTTGTAACTGTAACAAAAACTTACAGTATGTAATTAATAAAGTAAATAACTTACATTTAAATCCTTGTTGCACACCAGGCATTTCGATTTCAATATGGTTTTGTCTACATTAAATTGCCTATAAACATTATTTTGCTTTTTACGCCCCATCGCATAAACCACAGAAACGTATACCTTTGTCAATACAACTAAAATACTGTAAAATTGCACCACGCAATTAGCACCACGGCTTCGGGCGTACACACTGCGTTTGATACACTGCACTGTTGCCGTTACGTTCCGCGTTTTCGCGCCGAGATCTCACGCGCCCGTCCGCTTAACGGGTGACCTCGCAACTTCACGTTGCAGCCTGATATCAGTACTGAGTATCGATATAATTATCGATAATTTTATATCGATACTCAAATAACTGATACAAAATATCGATATTTACCGCAGTTATCGATTCTGGTACTGGTATTTTCTTTAAAATATCGCTATATTTCGGGTATCGATATCAGTCCCTGCTTGCCCGTGCTACTACCATTCTTACTGCCAGTAGTAACACGGGCAATTTATTTGCCAAACAAATTGCCCGTGTTACTACCGCAGTTGAAAGAGGCCGTCCATTAATCACGTGATGTTTTTTTTAGCATTTTTTAACCCCCCTCCCCTTTGGTGATACGTGGTGAGGTTTAAAACTTTCCCCCCGCCCCCACCCAATATCACGTGTATTTTTAGTACCTACACAGGATCTTATTTTTTTTAGAATATTATCTTTATATACACATACTTCGTTTGTTGCCTGGCAACGGCGAGTCAAGGTCACACTACAAGCCGCTTTTCGGTTTAGAATCGCGCGTTTGACGAAAAAATAAATACACTTGATATCTTACTACACCCCCCTCCCTCCTTGTGATATTTCGTGATTTTCGCTAAACCCCCTCCTTAAAAAGGGGTTTCAAGCCTCACGTGATTAATGGACGGTCCCAAAGTAGTAGCACGGGAAATTATTTATTTCCCGTGTTACTAATGGGTTGCAAATAAAAAAAGTAATCTTTCCTTGTGGAAGATGGGGAGGCATTTAGTGTGGTACGCAACATGTGTCAAAACACTTGCGCCATCATATCTTCCAAGCTCATCGCATCGCGGTATACTGGCGCTGCCGCTGCAGCTGCAGAGAACCTCAAGCGGCGTAGGTTTTATGTAAACTTTGTGAAAACTATATTTTCGTCCCGTACTTGGTTGGAACTCGGCGGCCGTGGGGTCCGAGTGTTCTAAGCCTGTTTAAAGAAAATTCGAAACTTTTAGCTTGGCCAGAGGCTAAGTGTTGCCATACAACTTGGCAACGCCGCCAGTGTCTTGGGCACATACCCAGCTGATAGCGTTGAGGACTTTTTGATGCCTTATAATAGTTTGTTGTTAGTTTACTCTACTATTGATAACAATAATAAAAAAAAAAAACGTAATCCAATCGTAGTATCAACACACATCTACTTTAGGTAAGTAAATGTGTGTTGATGTTGATACTATGATGGACCCAGAACTCTTAATAAAAGCACTACCTTAACTTATGCTAACCTAGTACTTTTGTTGGGTTATTTTAATTTCTTATTATTTTTACTGATTGTCTTTACGATGTTTTATTATCATCACTATAATATTTTGTAATGCTTTTTCTTTCTTTTTTTGTTTGCAAACACCCCCAGTAGTATAACACGGGAAATAAATAATTGCCCGTGCTATACTACCATATACTACTTTCAACTGGGGCAGTAACACGGGCTTTTATTTTGCCCGTGTTACTACTCTTAGTAGCACGGCCAAGTACCTACCTATAACGCTTATTTACAGTCTAGTTGCCATGCTAACACTATATTTGCAGTTAATTGTATCTATGTTACATAATATGCTTAATAGATAATTCAGGGAAGAATTAGATATTCATGAATACTGATAGCGAACTGTTATATACCTATTCAAAAAATAAAGGTAGGACCTAGGACAGATTGAATTTGACCTAGGTAAGTGCATAAATTAAAGAAAACCAGTTCCGTGCTAAACCGCTGTTTAATCTTTAAATGTATAATTTAACTGATATAATAACTCTTGAGGCAAAGTAATTACTCAGTGTGGTTAGAACTAAACAATGAATAACGTGAATCATAGTTTCCTGAATCATTTTTTAGTTCTCCATGACTCATTATTACGGTTTGTTTGCCATCTAGCGGTGTTTTGGACAAACTTTGGTGGTGAAAGTCTCATGAGTCATGGTGTGCAAAAGTTTATATAAAGTGACAATAGATGGCGCAAGCAGCTACAAGATTCAATTTACAAATTTTAAATGGAGCGTTTTATGATTATTTTATTTTAAATGGCATAGCTTTATATGAGAAAATATGATAATTTTTAATTAAAACGTTATCATTAAAAATAATTTAAATATTTTTAAACCTATCAATGCAAACTAGGCTGTTTGCAACGTTGGCCTTTGCATGACATTAGGTACGAATTTCTATTGCACAAAAAATTAAAAAAAAGTGCGAGGTAGCGAGAAATGGCGTCGCAAGTTGTTTTTTATTCGTAATCACTGTGTTTCTAATCATTATACATGATTGTAAAAGCTATACGTTGTGTTAAGATAATACTGATCAGTTCCGTCGATGTTTAATTGAAGAACAGTGGTTAATTTAACGTGATTACATCTTTAGCCGTCGGACAATGGCGTCGTCGAACGCAGCGAGAGTTACCCAAGTAAAAGTTAGCGAAAATCGCGATTTCGTTGACGATTACTGTGGCTCCAGCAGCTTAGTAGATGCCGGCGAAGGTGCTAAACGTCGTCGTACCGGTTACGACGGTAAAAAACTGTCACTACAGGGATGCGGGACAAGTGTGTCAACGGATCCCAAACATACATCAGCCTCAGAATCCAAAGGTATTAATTCATTCTATACGTACTTACTAATCTTGTACACGTTGCTTTGGGGCATTCAATAAGGTCGCTGTATAAGTTTATAGTATTTAGACTTGGAATATTTTGGTGGGAAAGATGTTAACCTCTCATAAAGTGAATTACATCATTACTTCAGAGGTCGCAGGTGTTTATAAACACAACACACGCTTCCCATACGGTATTACTATATTTTCACCTGTCCAACATTGTTCTTTCCTCGTTTCCACCATATTTGAGTGGAATAGACAAGGTTCTGTTCATATAAGAGTCACTTGCATCACATTGTGACCTTGTGTTCACTAGACCTGTACTTTCCATTTGTTATAATAACTGTACATTGCAAGTACTCTATTGGTTAATGTAAAAAAAAACCTAAGGTTATTGATATTGATGGCAAACCTTTGTTTAAGATGTGAAAAAGTGTGTCTTTTGTCTTCGTAATTGATTTCTTGCCGTGAAGTAAGACATACTTCATGAAATACAAGATTCCAGTTAATTTGCCGTGAAAAATACATTCGAAACTGAATATCAATAGTATTTATTATTTTTAAATCCTCACATTTATTTAAAATTATTTGAGAATATTTAGTTGGCAATTCATAATGCAGCGCCTGTTTATCTGTGTCATACAACTTTGTGTCACTGCAGAATCAACTGCTATCATTACATTACTAGTCTTCACCTCAATTTTGATAAAATACGACAACTTATTGTTTAACCATTTCTTGGTGATTTCTATCTTCAGCTGGTCATGCCAACCAACTTAAAATATGTTTGCTACAAATTGTATGAACTTTATAAAATAAAATAATAAAAATAATCAGCATTTTTTTCCAATTCAATGGCTAATGGAAAAATTCTTGCTGTGAGCTAAAAATGCTAGGATTGTAATCCTTTGAGATTTTTATCCTTCTCTTTCTCTCTGTTCTCGAATCAGTTATTGGTCTTTGTGGCAGCCTTAGCATGATTAGGAGTAAACTAAACTTTTCTTAGCATATTCCTTCAAAAAAAATTCATGCTACTCAGCCTTTCACACCCTACTGCTAAATAAAAAGCCTTTCCTAAGCTGTGCCACAGCACCCTGGCCTCTGCCTTCAGTCAGTTCTAACTGCCTTTTCATGGCTGTTTTCCACCTAGTACACAAAATATCTTCCCAAGTTAAGAATTCCCATTGTTACTTAAGTCTCTTAGTATTTCAAACATGCAGTAAGATGTAAAATTATTGAAAGCTACTAAATTACTCCGAAACATCAGTCTTCTTTATGCTTACATGGCAAAAACTTGAAAATAAACAAGTGCCAACTTTTTAACACAAACATGTAGTATTAAAAACTGTCCAAATGCAATTATTTAAAATATTGATAAAAGATTTACCAACACAAATACTGGTTGTGTACGAAAACATTCAGCTTGATTTGGAAGTACATGTAAGACACAGTATATTATTATAAGTAAATAGGTAAAAGATGGAAGACAGCCTTAAAAAGGTAGCTGACTGACTGGCAGACTGGATGTGGAAGATGGAGTATGATATGTTAATTCTGGTTTAGCTTGAGAACCCAAAATCTAAGAGATTTATTTCAAAAAGACCAATGAAAGGCACTTTTGAATCGTAAAAACATTAAGATTAAGCCGCAGTCTAGCAACAGGCATAATAATTACATAAAATTACCTCTTGCAACAGTCCTCAATATTGATATTATTAATAATTGAAGAATATCCTATTACAACCACCATTTCTTTTATCAGGGTTCTGACCCGAAGGGTCAAACAGGACCCTATTACTGAGACTTAGCTGTCTGTCTGTCAACATGCTGTATCTCATGAACCGTGATAGTTAGCCAGTTGAAATTTCAACAGATTATGTATCTCTGTTGCCGCTATAACAAGAAATACTAAAAACTTCTGTTTTTAATATTTCTAAAATAAAAAAATAAATATTTAAGGATCTCTCATACAAAAAAGTGAATTATGCTTGTTTTTATTAATAATGGTACGGAACCCCTCGTGCGCGAGTCCGACTCGCACTTGGCCGGTTTTTTTCTTTTTGCTTGTCTTCCTGAGGGTCGTACCGTGATGTTAATTAGTCTATAACCTTCCTCAAAAACAGGGCTAAGAAATGCAAAAAAAAAATCTAATCCAACTGCTAGTTCCAGAGATTGACACATTCAAACAAACAAAAGTCTTCAAACAGCATTATTTTATAAAATTTAGGCAAATGAACGATTAATTTGTTATGGCAGCAAAAGCAGACCTAAACCACTTCATTAAAAACATTTTCAGGAGACCATCCTGTTATCAATTAATTACTAGTTGCTACAACCAGTGTCCCACCTTAGCCCTGGATTGAGAAACCCAGAAGTCATGGGATGAGGCTTTTGCCCAGCAGTAGGATGAGCAAGCTAACAGTATCAGTACTAATTGATTTTAGGAAAATAATATGTACTGCGTAAACAGATTCTTAGGCAAAAACAACATAGATTTCCTAAGACATTGCAGGCTAAATAAATTATTATTGTGGATGTATGAACATTCCTTGTGTGTAAATTAATGGTTTCAATGAAAAAGTAAAATTGACTGGTTTGTGGCAATAGGCACATCTTCTTAGGGTGGTATTACATTTATCAAATATAATGTCAAAAAGAAAACAAATTTCGCTAGTTATTAGCGAAATGTGGGTGTACTATTAGGTACACCTCTGCTTATCCCTACGGGGATTACGGGCGTGATGTTATGTTATATATAGTCATCAAAAGAATATGTGAAATCTAGAAATTCCCCTCACAACTAGGGAATGCAAATCTCGCGAGATTGGGGCTCAAGCGGGATGTCGCGAGTTTATGAAAAAACAAAAAGTACTGCGAGATCTCGCCAATTTAAGATCTCGCGAGATTGGCAGTTTTGTGTGTTTTCTTTGCAAGTAATCACAATATTTGAATAAATTAGGAAAAAATCATAAGTATTATAAGATAAACATTTATTTTTACGAATTTTTTCAGTGGACTATTTATGCATCAAACATTGTTTAACGTATCTGTCTGTAATTTTTTAATAAACTTCTAAGTAGTAAACTTTGACGAACGTATCTATCAAATAACAAATGAAAGAAACAATCAGTCTTCTCTTCTATTATGTAAGTTGAGTTAACTATTAAACTGAGATATTATTATCAACTAAATAAAACTATATCTCATCAGTAGATCCATTAGATATTACAGATTAGTTAACAAAATATACCAATCAAATGAAAGATTTGTTCAGTTCAAATCACAAGCTATTATTACGAATTATTTTGAAAGTAGCTCCTTAAGAAGCAAAGAATCGTCTGCTAAACGGCTTCTTATTTTGTTGGCCAGATAACCAGCCGCTGAGAAGGCCCTTTCGGATTCAACGCTAGTTGGAACCACAGATCACACGCAGATATCCACGAACTGTAAAAGTTCGCCTTTTGAACCGAACAAACAAGCAACTCCGTCCGTGTCAGTCCGCGCTTCTAATAAAACGTTTTTATGCACGTGCAATCTCGTTATACTCGCGAGATCTCGATCAATCTCGCTAAAAAAAGCCGAGATCTCGCGAAATCTCGTTCTTGCGAACGAGATTGCATTCGCTACTCAATACTCCAATTACTAATCATTTAAGAGGATAAATGAAATCTTTTCCTTATCACGATTGTTTTAAGAAATGATGCATATGATGAATTATTTATATTTAATCCCATATTTTGTACGTACATAATTTTACTCCATTAGTAAAATAGTACTATGTAATATACAGTTTTTTTTGTAGCACCTAGTTAGAGTAGGTTTTGATATGAGTGATTTTGTTCCCAGTCTGAAATTTCGTTAAACTTCTTGATGTCTCAAAATGGATATTTCCTTTATTTTATAAATGCTGAATAGCAAAGATTTTTGCTTTTAACTTAATGTCTTACTTAATAGATAATGGGTTGTTTTTTTCTTCTAACTTAAACTCCGTTTATGGTATATGAATAATGTAGTTTTAAAACATGTACAAAATGATATAAATGTTTATGGAATTACTACTTTTTCAACATAACTTCAGTTTACACTACAATTTCAATCATTTTTTGACTGTTTCAATAGTACTAGTATTCTGAAATCAATTTAATTTAAACCAGCTTTAAAATAGATGTTTATTTGATTTGGAATATCATGTATGTTCAATATGTTTCCAACATATACTTAACTCTAATAACCCAGTTTTTCCTAAGGGGTCCAATTTGGACAAATTAGAAAAAAAATATTCAAAAGATCCTTCACATGCAATCGGGCTTAGACATTGAAACCTAACTTCCTATGAAGTCCTAGGGTGCCTAAGCAGTGCAGTACAGTGTGATTTTTATTTGTCACTAGCTGATCCGCGCAATTTCCCCGTTTTTGAAACGTTTTTCACGGATGCACCGCTCTAATTGGTCGTAGCGTGATGTTATATACCTACCTATACCCTTCCGCGATAAACGGGCTATCCAACACTAAAATATTTTTTCAATTCGAATCAGTAGTTTCTGAGATTAGCGCGTTCAACCAAACATACTCTTCAGCATATTAGTATAGAGTCATTTAGTGTCCCTTAGATTTAGTAAAATTAAGAACGGGGAAGGGTTCTACAAAGTTTTGTTTTGCAACCTCGTCAAAATTCAGGAGGTTGTCACAAAATATATAAAGAATCAATTTAAATTACGGTACCTAGTTAATGAATAAACGCCGATTTTTTTCGTTGTACAAGTTTGTCAGAATATCAGAATAACCAAGGGGGTTATTCTGATATTCGAACGATATAATAACGTGATTTAGGAATAAGAAATTATCGAATAAACGTTGGAGATTGTTTGTATCAGACGGGCCGCGTTTAAAAGGCTGGTGGTTAACACTTACCGATTTCCAGAAATAAGAAAAAAAATTGATGATTGACCTGATTCGGGTCCAGATTCATTAGCATAGTTACCGCCTTGAATTGAAAAATTGACTTTCGACTTACAACATAAACTTATTTCTGCTTCTTTATTTCCACAGGCAAGAAGCGCAAAATCAGCGAAAGCTCAAAGGACCTTTGTGTTTGGGGCCAAAACGCTCGCCCGTCTAAACAGAGCAAGATATGGCCGGTCTTTGACTCCGGAGGGTTCAGCAATGCCGCGTTGCTCCAACTCAATGTCCTGAAGAAATCACCGCCAGGCAAAAACGCCCTACTCTTCAACACAAATGCAAGCACTGGGATCGAACTTGCTGAGATCAACCGTGATCCCTTCAGATCTGACTGGTATGGAGGTATCCATGCGTGGTGGAAGCAAGCGCAGATGTCCAACAAAATGGCTGACGATGACGTCACTAAAAGAATATTCTCGTCGGTCTCGCGCCAGTTAAGAATCATCAACACACACTTTCAAAGATCCATGTGTAAATACAAGTACCCAAGAGTATCAAGGCAAAATGTCCTACTGGAAAGCACCTCTGGAATGAGGAGACCAGCTACCCATTTCAATATATCCATGAAAGCGATAAGATTCCAGCCCAGCCCAAGGAGAGAGTTACCTTGCTATGGTAATCTGGAACTGCCTCTGAAGCAAATTAAGCAGGAGGTGAACTCGCAAGTGTTTCCCGCTATTAGGAATGTGAAAAGTGAGAGTGATGTGAAGGTTAAGGTGGAGAAGGAAAGAGATAGGGAGAAGGAAAAGGAGAGGGATAAGTAAGATTCTTTTTGTTCTTATTATATTATACTTTTACTTTATATACATATATATTTACTTTATATATTATCGAGCATTATGGTATAAGAGGAAAGGCGTTACAACTAATGACTTCTTACTTACAAAATAGACGAATGTGTGTAGAAATTAAAAGCATAGACGAGAATAATCACGAAGTGATTTACAAGTCAAAAATGACATATGTAAAACGGGGCGTGCCTCAAGGCTCAATTTTAGGACCAATACTTTACATTATTTTTACAAATGACTTACTCAACTTCATGAATCAAACTCAGCCGAACGAAAAACTTGTAGTTTTCGCAGATGACACAAACATAATAATTGGGGAAAAGGACATAAAAAAATTGACATTAATTACTAATATAATTATAGGAAAAATTTGCGAATGGTTTAATGCTAATAATTTAATGCTAAATACAAGTAAAACTAACCTCATATTATTCAAGACTACGACTCGACATAATGACTACTTAGATATACAGATTAATGGAGACAGGATTGAATTAGTGGACACGGTTAAATTCTTAGGGATAAATATGGATTCGCTTTTAAATTGGAAACCGGAGCTTGCTGTTATTGAATCATCCATATCGTCAGCATGTTACGCACTCAGGAGCCTTAGAGATGAATTGAACATAGAACATTTAAAGGCTGTATATTATGCACTGGTCGAGTCTAAGATAAGATATAGTATCGTGCTCTGGGGAAATAGTTACAGTTATAACTGGCAGAGAGCGTTCATCCTACAGAAACGAGCCATAAGGACAATAGTCAGAATTGCACAACGTGTCTCATGCAGAGATTACTTTAAAAAATTGGGAATATTGACAGTACCTAGTCTATACGTATTGGTCCTTTTAAGTCATTTTGCTAAGTATCTACATGAGTTTGAATCTCAGGAAGAACGTGAGATTAGGGAGAGCACACGTAGAAAAAATTTTAAGCAACTAATAGCTCCTAAATTTAACATAGTAGAACATTGCTGGAAGTACCAAGCTATAGAGATATTTAATAAATTGCCTTCTGAGCTAAAGATCCTGATTTATAACACACACTTATTTAAAACAAAATTAAAAGCCTATTTATTAGAAAAATGTCTGTATAATTTATCGGAACTAATGTCAAAAAACAATACTAAATGATTTACATTTAGCATTATAAAATGATTT
Source organism: Cerastis leucographa (assembly GCA_963082945.1). Taxonomy (NCBI): domain Eukaryota; kingdom Metazoa; phylum Arthropoda; class Insecta; order Lepidoptera; family Noctuidae; genus Cerastis; species Cerastis leucographa. Next base: position 11,931,360 of record OY720372.1, on the reverse strand, counting down.
AGAATCTTTTGACATTTTTAAAACTATTTGACATTATATTGAAAACTGTTTGACATTATATTAAAAACTGTATAACATTATATTCAAACCTGTTTGACATTATGTATTTTTAAAACTGTTTTGACATTATTTTCAAACTTGTTTTTGACATTTTGTATTTTTAGAACTGTTTGACATTTATTTTTAAAACTGCTTACACTATAGCTGAATTTTACTTGGTATGTTAATTCATAGTTCTGTTTATGTAGTAAATTGCACGTGTATATATTCAACACAATGTAAATTGTTATATGAATAAATGAAATGAAAAATGAATATTAGCCTACTAGCTGTGCCCGCGACTAAGTCCGCCTTAAATAGATAGTCCGTCTTAAATAGAAGTAGCTTAAGTTACTCCTTATTATATCAGCTATCTGCCAGTGAAAGTCCAGTCAAAATTGGTCCAGCCGTTCCAGAGATTAGCTGGAACAAACAAACAGACAGACAAACAAAATTTTAGTTAAAAAATATTATTTTTGTATATGCACCGTATACAAATTCATATGAATGTAGTAAAAAGCGGTTATTTTAATATTACAAACATTTATTTTATTAATTTGAGTAGATTGTAGTGCACACTGTTCTTCCTTTGAATAATTTGCAATCTTATCACTCTGGGTATAAGGGTGAATAGTGGTCGACTGTCCGTGACCTCGTTAGCACAAATCTTGTCACCAACCTGCACTGGATCTACGTGGTAGATATTGGCCCACCCCTTTTCACAGTAGGGGAACCTGTGTAATTTTGTATAATGTTTCCGGCAGTTGGAACGTTATAGGGTGATTATGCACACCTAGCAGCAGTAGCAAATATTTTAATATTAAACCTGTGACATTTAATGAGACATTTGTGTCCCAGTTTTTTATGTTACCTCTATTTATATGTTAGAATAATAAGGGATTAAATATAATGAGCACCAAAAAATACTTTGAGATCCTAAGCTACATTACCCAAAAAAAAATACTAAACACCAAAAAAATTGTATTCAAAGACCAAATATAGTAAATGATCACCAAATATAGTAAATGATCACCAAATTTTGTGGCAAGAAGAACTTAGGAAGCAAGTGCGAGCAAAGCGAGCTCGGGATATTGGGCACCCCGACTCGGACAGGTTAGGTTCGAAGGGGATGGCGGGGTCTAGTGAGCGAGCGGAGCGAGCGAACTTAGACCCCGACATCCCCTTCGTGTTAGGTTACTTTAAACCCTGCAGAGAGAAATAGGAGCCCCGCGTAGCGGGGCTCCGTCGACTACGCCTTAGTTCGTAGCTGTGATTTTCAGGTTTTTAATTCTGGTGATCATTTACTATTTTAGGCAGTATAAAAATGTTTTTAAAGGTTATATTTACTTTATCTGGTGTTATGTTAAACATAAGCCGAATAATAACACTACACAGTCGGGTGGTCCAGGTAATTATGGCGCAAAAAACCCCATTTTTCGAAAATGTAACTTTTTAGACCTCTTATTGTATCCTGCTTATGCTTATGCGTTTCATGAAAATCGGTTCAGTCATTTCGGAAAATAAGGACTTGAAAGTTTGTATGAAATGTCGTAAGCGCTCCTAATTCTGTATATCTTAAAAAGGGTTATAATAAAATCCATGGTTTCCCCGTCAGGTCATCGCACCGCTACTCGTCCACATCGTCCTCGTGCCACCACTGCCGCCGCCGCGCGCGCGTGAAGCGCTGCTCCATCGGCGTGCAGTGTCGCCGCGACCGCGCCGGCGCACCGCTGCCCAACGACAGCTGGGGACCGCTGGCTGAGACTCCTACGGTCAAGGAGCTCAAGTATCATAGGTCAGCATCTTGTATTAGCTGTTACATTCTTTCCTTTGGCTGAATGGAGGGTATTATCGGATTTCTACCGACGAAATTCGACAATATTTTTTCAGTTCCATAAATCTAGCATTTATTCTACTTGTCTAGGTGAGCCCTTAGCAAGAGTGTCATCATCATCAGCCTATAATGGTCCCACTACTGGTTAACAGGCCTTCTCTCTATGAGAGGGAGTGGGCTGTAACCCACCACGCGGGCCCAGTGTGGGTTGGTAGATTCATGTCTTCGAATTTTTAGTTCTAGGACATGCTGATTACCTCACGATGTTTTCCTACACCGTTTTTGAGGGTAGCGGTGATGAAATAAATTACACAAAGTAATGCGCCTGCCTGGTTTCCAACCCACGGCTTACTGTTCATAAGTCGGGGCTGCCACCACTAGGCCACCGTTACTCTCATTCTTCAAAAAGGAGTAATTAGGTGTTTCCAAAAGTTACTACTGATAAATAAAACGACTTGTTTCTGAACATAGGACAGACAGCATACATCAAGGCTGTGTGCAGTTTTTTCAGTGTTTAAAATATTTTTGGAAAAGATAATAAATGTAAGAGGAAATGACATGTCTTGTAGCCGTGGTCCGAGAATGGTGAAACTAGTGGTCGTTAGAAGCATTTCCGTTTACGTGAATCTTGTGTCACCATCATTGCACCTAAGCATGGTTATTGATTTGCGCTATTGCTAACTCACATCTGCCAAATACGTTCCCTTTAACACAAAATTGCAACTAGGTGAGAGTTGTCGAGAACTCAGTAATAGGGTCCCGTTTGACCCTTTGGGTACGGAACCCAAATACTATAAATAGCCCTTCATCCTAACTAATATTATAACTGCGAAAGTAAGTTTGTTTGTTACCTTTTCACGACTAAACGGCTGATCGGATCTTAATGAAATTTGGCAAGAAGATAGATTTCAACCTGAGAAAGGACATAGGCTATATATCATCACGCTACGACCAATAGGAGCGGAGCAGCAATGAAAAATGTTGCGAAAACGGGGAAAATGTGACGCAGACGAAGTTGCGCGGGACAGCTAGTTGTCTATATTTTAACTAAACCATGCTCTCTTTGCCAACAGACTGATGCGAGTAGAGACTCACCCTAACGGTGGCGCCAGCGTGGTGTACCTACACCAGCGGGACGTGGATATGCTCAGCGCGCCACAGCAGGAGTCGCTGGCTAAGGAGTTCCTCAAGGTAAGCAGTAAACTTTATATCAAGATTGTTTTCAATCTACTTAAGTTTATAATGAAATCTACTTAACGAAAGCCGGGACCAACCTAGGCAAGCACGGCTTGAACTTAAGATCGACCCGAGCGGCTGTTATTATTTAGTCACGAGGTTACTTAGTAATGTCACAAAACTAAATTTCTACAGTTGAGGCTTGTCTTGTGAAGGGACTCCACACTGGAACTGTATTTGGAAAGGATCTAATAAAGGTTAGACGAACTGCAGTGGCCAATCAGACCAATTATTTAATTATGTGGCAAGATTAGCCTGGCCGATGTTCTTCCAGAATGATGATGGAGTATGTGGTTGTGTGTTCTTCTGCAGTTCATGAATCTCTACCACCGAACAGTCTTGTATTGTATAGCCGTTTGTGCGTCGGTGTCCCTTTCCCTCTGTAAGCAGTTGCAAACTTTCGAGGCTTGTTACTTGCAAACATAACATATCGTATCAGGCGTGTACACCCAAATTTCGCTAGTTATTTGTAAGTCCTATGTGATAGGGGGCGAGCCTATTGCCATCAACCGGGCACAAATCTAGACTCCGTGGCTGTTACTAGGAAATTCATGATGGAAAAACTCGATAACACTTTCACTGGTAAACGAAAAGTAATAATTTTGAAATAGAAGAGAATCTGGACATAATACACCCTTAAAAACTGAAGTAGAAAACTGAAGAGAAATTTCGCTTCTTTACGAATTAATTATTTGATTCGTAATGAATAGGGGATCGGATTGGGTAAAGAAAACGAAAATTCTATTTTTTCCGTCAGACAGGTAATACAAAAATATTAGACACGTATTTTTTGTTTTATCAAAATATCAAAAAATGACTTAGTTAGAACTCATTAAAGTTGGAGAGTGGGGGCTTACTACGTCACAAGTAGGTATAAAACTTACCTACATGTGACGTCATGCGGCATTTCAACTTAATATATCTCCATAATTTTAATACCACGTGAAAAAAGAAAAAAACACGTGTCCAATACTTTCCAATAAACTACCCGACGGACAAAGAAAAAAAATAGGATTATCCCCTATTGTTGGACGAAATAGCCGCGTTATTATCATTGGTTTGTGATAAATTCACGCCAGGATTACAATTATGGGTTTTTTTATGTCGAAATTATATTGGCCAAACCGAAATCAACTAGTTAGGAATAACCCAAAACAAGCACGTTTCCTTATCACAAACCAAAAAAAAAGATTACTTGCAGTTTTATATTCTACGAAAACGTCAAACGTTACAATGTTTTTTTTAAATTTCTCTAACCACATAAATAATTCATGCCGGTTGTTTTGCAATGCATAGCATAACATTACTTTTGTATTTCCGGGAAGGGTTAGCAGAGGTGTACCTCAGTATGCTCACTTTTTTTTTTGTTTAAGTGTCAGACTATCAACCCTGCACAAATTCTGACCTAGGCTACTACTGACATATTCCTAATGAAAAATCCCCGATAATAATATATAATAAAAAAAATAAATAATAAACTAATTGATTTTTATAAGACGGGCTGGCCAAATCCGAAACTATGAACAATAGCGAAAAATACTCAAAAGAGTCTCGAGCCCGATTTGACTGAAAACTAAAACTGCGGCATTCGATTTTATTTTTAAGTCAATGTTCCTAGCCATGAATCGAACCCATTGTTTTTGTTTTCACACTGTATTATTACACCATTCGATAATGTCGCTAATATGGATTAAATTTTAGGAATCAAATCAAATCAAAAACATTTATTTCAAGTAGGTCATTTACAGGCACTTTTGAATAGTCGAACAACAATAAAAATGAAGCTACAGTCCCAGTCACAAGACATAATAACTACAAAGCGTAGATTTCTATGGAGAAGAATAGGCAAGAAACTCCATGGACACTCTTTTAAATCAGAATCTTGTTACAAAAAACTTGGTTACATCATTCATGTTGAGATGTTACATTATGTGAGAACGATGTAGCAAGACGTGCACGATAAAAATGTCCATAATAAAAACAAAAAAGACAATTCAAAATAAAATAATTAGTTCGAAATAACCCGTGGCAAACAATGACATATTATTCTTCATAGTTTCGGAATTCGCCATCCACGCCTACTTGAAAAATTCTCTCTGTATATACTCTTTCTTTTTTTTCATGGTTCTGCATCGCGATTGAACATCGAAGTTAACTAATTCTCACTAATATTTCCTTCAACAGCTGGTATTTTCCGAGGACAGCGACGGCTGGGCGCACTTCGTTTGCGGAGTAGTACGCGGTGCTGCGGCGCAGTTCCCGTGCCTGCTGCAGTACCTGTCAGATACACACGCCAATCTGACGGTCAAGGCAGGAGTACTAGCCAGGGCGTCGGACATTGAGACTACGACTGTTAACCGATATTACCAGCAGGTAAGGCTAGCCTTTTCTGTGTTGGGGTCCGCTTTTAGTCTAATTGGATGCAGCTGAATACCAGTATTTTACATGGAGCGACTGCCTATCTGACCTCCACAAACCTGTTAGTACCGGGTAATATGATATCTCTTGGTAAGACTATCCCCTAATTTAATTATTTGTGTTTTCTGCCCCACAGGTCCAACAATCATACGCGGCGGGTACGTTCCGCTGCGGGCCGCTCCACCAGATCTCCCTGGTGGGCACAGTGCACGAGGAGGTGGGAGGCTACTTCCCCGACATGCTGGATATGCTCGGCACCTGTCCCTTCCTCAACATGGTGAGTACATATGAGATCTGTTTTGTATGGCCCTTTTTTTCGGATGGGACATCATCAAATGACCGGTACATGAATGTCAGACTTGTACTAACTAAAACCCATCCATGTTTCTTCTTGGCCCTTTGTGTTCCAGGGATACGGTATCTCTTTCGAACAGTCCCGCAGCCCAAGTTGTATATGGCTGCAACTGTCATCAAGGGTGTGGCATATTACTAGAAGAACTGTTTTAATAAAACCAACATTCTCACACATCAGATACAATATTTTTTCTTAAATACTGTGGTAATTTTCATTCGGTAGCGTATTCGTGTCGTTCGTGTAAATAAATACCTAATGAGTGCCGCCAGGTTAAGGTTAAAGGCATTTAGTGAAATCTGATGCCAGACAGCCTAAATGAATGATTTCCAATCCAACAAAAGTTAGTAAATAGGAGAGTTTTATAAGTATTTTACCATGCAAGGATGAAATGAAAAAAAAAAAGTTTTTCAAATTGCTCTTGTATCTCGCAGACAATGCCGTGGGGCCCGATGTCCGCAGTGGACATGGAGCCTCAAGAGTCCAACGATGGGCCCATCCTGTGGATCAGGCCGGGAGAACAGCTGGTGCCCACTGCTGAACTTGGGAAGAGCCCTATCAAGAAGAGAAGGTTTGTGTTGAAGACGTTACTCAAAGTGTTTTAAAAAACTTACTGTCACTTTACGGGATGTCCTCTTATTACTACGACTATTTTCGGGATGTCATCTCGCAATAAGGGGCCATGGATAAATTACGTCACACGTTAAGGGGTGGCAAGGTTCCTAAATTTCGTCGATATCTATTTATCTAACTATTAAAACACGCAATATGAACTATGAACGAAAGCTTTTAAAATCTTACCAACTCTATCTGTATGAACATGTAAAATTGCAAAATATGTGACGTCACACTAGAGAGGGGAGAGTCTCACAAATGTGACCAGCTGTAACAAGGACGGGAGAGTCAACAAATCATGAAATTCGTGTGACGTAATTTGTGGATGGCCCCTAAAGGCGCTTTCAACTACGACGAAATATCGGGAAATATTAGCTCACAATAAATAATAATCACGGAAGATATATCCCTTGAGTGTAAATTTAGTTATAAACCGTGAACTTTTAAAATAGTGTTTGAGTTTTAAAAAGCTCTGGTTATTTGTATATAATTATGTAGTAATTTTCTTCATGCTAAACGATGGTGTATCTTAATATATTGGTTTATCCATATTACCATCAGAAATTGGCTTGTTGCTCATCTGATCTTTCTTCTTTTTGTGTGGTTAGTACCTAAACTGTTGTCATAGTTTCTATGCCGCCCATGGGCCTCCGACTTGGCTTTACATGCCGTCGAAAAATATCTCTCAGGCATGCTGGTTTGGTTTTCTCACGATTTTTTTTTTCACCGAAGCAAGTGATAATAAATATGGACATGAATCCGAAAAATCAGACAGTCTTCGATTCGAATTCGAACCCTACTATTTTGTAGCCTTACGGCCATAACACTTGGCTATCACTGCTTTTACCTCTCATATGATTACACAGTGAAATACTCAGTAGTATTTGGTCGAAGTTTGAGGAATGTCTTTTATTATTAAGGTAACTGCAATTACTTTTTTAAGATAAAAAAATTAATGTTAACTAAACTGTATATTCTTTTCCCAGGACTGGCATAAACGAGCTCCGCAATCTCCAGTACCTACCACGTTGGAGCGAGGCGCGAGAGTTCCTGTTCGAGGACAGGACGCGCGCGCACGCAGACCATGTGGGGCACGGGCTGGATAGGATTACTACAGCTGCAGTTGGTGAGTTGACATTCAGCTAAGGGAGCGTTCAAGTATTACGTAACGCAATTTGTGGAGATTTTTGACCCCTCTTCCCCCCATGTAACGCGCCGTAACGTTTTTATGTACCCCCCCCCCCCCCTCGCCCACCACCACCAAGGGACCATTTTTTATCTGAAAGTCACAATTATGTGGCGTAAATTACCGGAAAGTCGCGTGCTTTATACATTTGGAGTTTAAAAAATATATTATTCACTATCCTGTAAAGCAAGCAAGAACTAATGAGAAGGTAAAAACATTTTCAAGTGGTCATTCCACCAAGAAAAATAAAACGTTTTTAAAAATGCGTGAGAAAAATAAACTTAACGCGACCGTTCTGAAGGATTAAAACAATACGTAACGCGTAGTTTAAACACCCCCTCCCGCCCCTGTAACGCATCCTAACGTTTCAGAAGACCCCCCCTTCCCCCAAAATTCGTTACGTAATACTTGAGCGCTCCCTAACCTACTTGATGTATTTACCATTGGCGAGTGTTTTTGTGAGATGAGCACTCCAGTCCAGTGGTAGGTACTTTCAACGCTCCCTAACCTACTTACCATTACCGATGTATTTACTATTGATGAGTGTTTTTGTGATATGAGCAGTCTGGACTGCTTATCTCACAAAAACACTCGTAAGTCGTCCAGTGGTAGGTACTTTACGTTGCTGAAAGCCTAGCTTAAACCCTGTATCATTCATCTTCATCTGCCTAGCCTTTTCCTACATATGTTGGGTTGTTAGAGGCTGGTGCTGAGTATCGACTGCGAATGTGGCATGCATATTATCAATGTCGGACTGCGTAAGCGCGACTGCTGAGCATAAGGTCCCAGGTTCGATTCCTAGCAGAATTTCTAGCAATAGCTAGAGGTCTTCTCCGAAACGTAACTTAACGAAACTTACAACTGAGTGTACAATTATCAACAAACTCCATTTCGGAATTTTGCTTATTTCTAATTGATTGCGCAAGCGGCCCCGGTTCCTCCTGCGCTCTTTACGTTCTTCATGCTGAGCGGCCTCTATTAAAAGAGATCTCGCAGCCTTTTGAACCGAATATTAACGAAAATCCACACCAACGAAAATCAAACGGTAACACTTTTGGTTTCGTAAATTTGAGGATATAATTCCGAAGAATGCTCTGTCAAAATTTGACGTTTTTTCGACACTAGCGTGAATTGGAGTAGGTTTAGATTCTAAACTTTAGAAGATGTAAATGTCAAACAAACTTCGGCCGTCCGAAATTTCGGAGCGAATAGAACCGTGGTAGGAAACGTTCGAAGTATCGGCCGTAACTTCGTTTCACGGAGAACAAGAGTAGACCTTGCCACGGAGCTTGGATTTGTGATGGCAATAGGCTCGCCTCCTGTTACATGAGACATAACATGCGAAATGTGGGTGTATTTTTTAAGTACACCTCTGCCTTACCCCCGGGTACTAGGCGTGCCGTTATGTTACTGTTTGGCTATCCTATTTATTCCAATTTGTTCTAGTATCATCAATAGTACTAGAAACGGGATATTTACCATAATTACTATTCTTTTTGAGTTCGCAATATTTCGGCGCTGTTGCAAACGCCATTATCAAGGATAAACTGCAGTTATGGCGGGTGGGTGTTAATGAGCAGATAAATCGGTCTACCCTCTTTCTTGCTCATTTTTTGCGCTCCGTAACACTAGCAACTCACAACTACTCTCTGTTCAAGTATTAAATTGACTTAACTCTTTTTCGTCCACAGGTGTGTTGAAAGCGATCCACTGTGGCGACGAGTCTGACCGCGGGCGCATCACGAAGGACGTGGTGGCCTTCCACGCGGCCGACTTCAACAAGCTCGTGCAGCTGCTCGGACTGGACCTGTACGAGCCTCCCATCTCGCAGTGTGTCACTTGGTAAGACAATTTGACACAACACCGGTCTGCACGCGTAGCATGACCGCCGTAGAAACGGGCTATGTCGACGGTAGAATCGACAAACTGATACATTGTCATTATGTCGATTATTCCATAGACAAAACTCGTTTCTACAGTAGTCATGCTACGCGTGCTGGTTAGAAGATCCTCTCTTGTCCATAGAGTATGAGAAAGCACCTTCTTAACTTCTACCGCCAAGCAGCGTTGCCGCATCTGGAATGTGGCAACGCTGCTTGGAGGATAGGAGCTGGTGTTAAAGTAATCACATAACATCACGCGTGTTAGCCCCGAAGGGTTAGGCAGAGGTGTACACCCGCTTTTCGCCAGTGATGTTTCGTAAGTCGAAACATAAGTCCTATGTAAGTAATAGGTGGCGAGCCCTTTACCAGGATGGTAATGGGCTCGGCACTTTTACTGGCACAAATTTAAACTCCGTTGTTGCTATTGACAAATTTCTGATTGAAAATCCAATAGCACTTTGCCCAACTCGGGAATCGAACCTCATGCTTCGAGAAACTCATGCTTTGGAGCGGCTTGGAGTCTCTCTGAGGGATCGCATCCGGAACGAGGTGATCCGACAGAGAACCAGAGTAGTCGACATAGCTCACAGAATAACTAAGCTGAAGTGGCAATGGGCCGGCCATATTAGCTGTAGAAACGATAAACGTGTTCTTGAGTGAAGACCGCGAATTGGCAAGCGTAAGGTCGCCCTCAGGCTCGGTGGAGCGACGATCTTCATAGGGTGGCTGGTAGCAACTGGATGAGAGTTGCCGAGAGTCGAGTTAAGTGGCGAGCGATTGAAGAGCCTATGTCCAGCAGTGGACTGCGGTAGGCTGATGATGATGAACTCGTGCTCAGCAGGCACTTGCGGCACCTGCAAGCCTCTGTTATCTAAATTCGACTAATTGCCAATAAACTTGAGTATAATGTTCATTACCTCCCCAGGTTAGAGGAAGCGAAGTTGAACCAACTCCGTCGCGAAGGTGTGCGCTACTCCCGCCTGCCGCTCTGCTCCGACGACATCTACTTCCTGCCCAGGAATATTATACACCAGTTCAGGACCGTTTCTGCTGTCACTTCAGTTGGTGAGTCGTTGTTATGAACATTTTACTTGTTGCGACAGTTTTATATTAATAATACAGTTTTTTTTCAAGCCGAGGTGTTGTTTTGCATCCTCGTCAAATTCAAGGAGGTAACTATGCTAATGATTCTCGTCCCGAATCAATAATAAAATGGGTAGGAAATTTTTATTTTTTTTTCTTATTTACGGGAATCGGTAAGTGTGAACCCACCCGTGTTTTAAACGCGACCCGTCTGATCCTCGCCCTATAACCGCGCTTTCACACATACAAACAATCTAAAAAGTTATTTGATAATTGCTTATTCCCTAAACCACGTTAAGGGGGTTATTCGGATATACTAAAACAACCAAAAAAAAAACTGCGTTTATTAATAATTATTTAGGTACCATAATTTAAATTGACTATTTATGTCTTTTGTGACAACATCCTGAATTTTTACGAGCATGCGAAACAACACCTTGTATAGAGTGGAAGGAGGAACAGCGACGCGAAAACGGTTACCACGTACTCAGTACATCATTCTGACCCCCTGTCCCCCTGGTTACCCATCATAAGTTCGAAAAATGTTTGGCCGAATTTCATTTCACCTAAAATTTTCTACTATTTTCGGTTCGTTTTTCTTTACTTCATCGAAGTCACGTCTGCCCTGTATCAGTTGACCTATTACAAATTTGTTTATTTTTTTCGTTACTCCGCCGTTTCATTTGATCGAAAAACTTTTTACCGAAATTATACACGGTGTAAATCACCTCATCACGAAGCCGTCAACCAAGCATTCTGTACATGAAACTAAGTAACTTCACGCAAAAATTATTGTTGTTTATTATTGCTGGGAAACTACTTTTTTTTTGGGGGGTGTAAAATCATGTCTTGTGGTAGAACTCAATGTAACGCACTCAAAACATTGTGCTGATGGACGGATTGAATAGTACGGGGACCGTGGAGGTGTTTAAAGTAAAAATCTTACATTAAAAACTTGTATTTAAAAAAAAAAATTGTCAAAAAGTTGGAACTTTGACCCCTAATATCTCCGTAACTAGAAGGTTCCCAGGTATGGTGTAGAACAAAAAAATGATCGCAATGACAGGGAGAACCAGTGCCTTTCGGCTTCGTCAAGAGGTGTTTTACACCCTTTATTTAGCCGAAATAATCGAAGTATTATGTTCCCGAACATTCATTATAATATGTACCACTGTTTCAAGCAGGCATGCGGCGTGCAAGCAGCGATACAACATGCGAGCAGGAGGCATGCAACATACAGCAAGCATTGTTTCTGGCACGGTATAATGTTGTTTCGGTGTGGTGAAATATGGCAAATTTAAAAACGTTCAAAACAGGCTTCGGCCAATAGCAAAAAGTTATTTTGTAAATCGGCGAAATAACGTTCGGTAAAATAATACATATCACAAATGATAGCATAAGCAAAAGAGACGTCGCGGTCAATAGTTTTCGGTAATATGAAATTTAAATAAACAAAATTCGGAAAAGTGATAGGTTATTAAAAAATTCAGCTGTTTCATGCATTTGCATTGCACTGTGTAGCAAGCAAAAAAAACAGCTGTTTATTTAATTAATTATAATTCGGAAAATACAAATGTGTTGCATTCAGGACTCATATTTTAATTTAATGAACATAAAACCTTATAAGTACCTGCAAACTTAAGTGAATCTGAATTTTGAGCTATCACGGCGCATTAGCCTCAAAGTACCACATAGAACATCTACAGGGCTCTTTAAAATACTTATTTGTGTGCTTACACGCCACGCTCATGAAAATCTCGGTAACCTCCACTTCTCAATTTGTCGATGGCAATCTAAATTAAGTCAACCCAGGACATGGCTACGAGTTCAGGGCCAACCCAATCCTCTAGCAGCAGTCGCCCAGAGGTGGCAGCCCCGACTAACGAGTAGTAAGCCATGGGTTTGAACCCAGTCGGACGTTTTAGTTTCTGTAGTGTATTTTTTATAGTTTATTTCATTACCGCTGCTCTCAAAACGGTGAAAGAAAACATCGTGAGGAAACCACCATGTCCTAGAACTAAAAATTCGCAGACTTGTGATATTTGACGGCTCGGTTGGCACAGTGGTTGAGCGATCGGCTGCTGCACTGCCTGTCGCGGGTTCGATCCCCGCACCGAACAAATATTTGTATTACCTACAAGTAATTGTTCCGAGTCTGGCTGTTTGTGAGTTTAATTTTTTGTAAACGCACCCACGATACGGAGAAATTCCTAGTGAGGGGCAAAAAAAAATCATTGACCAACCTGTACCTGCCCGTGTGATGGATTGCAGCCCACTCACTCTCACAGAGACGATTATGGTATGCTTACCCAGTACTCAACTTGCATATACAAACATACTAAAAGCTATATTTTGTCTACAGCATGGCACTTACGTCTGAAGCAGTACTACCCGACATCCGAGGCGTCCTCGCCGGCTGAGGAGCGACCAGCTGACCCCATACCTGTCACTATCAACCACACATCTGGTGAGCTATTGGACCTTAGATAATAACTTATCTTCCGATTACTAGTAGGAGTTTAATTGTATATTTTACTGTACAATGGGTGTAACAGACGCCCATTTTTTTTTAATCTTGTTCTACCTTTTGTAGTAAGCAACGACTTATTGTCAGGCCTAGGCTGTCCTCCAATACTTAAGTACTAACGCTACATGTAACATTCAAATATTGTAAATCAAAATGTCTTTAAAAGAATAACCATGGAGTTTCTTGCCGGTTCTTCTCCATAGGAAACGAGCAACCCGAACCGTGCACATTTTGTCGACGTTTTATAAGTGCCCATGCAGGCCTATGTAAAATAAAAATATTTGATTTGTCATTGCGAACATTTTTTTGTTCTGGAACATACCTTGAACCTAGTTACGGGGATATTGGAGGTCAAAGTTCAAACTTTTACACATTTTAGTTTTAATACTAGCTTTAATGTCACAACTGTCTAAACCTCCGTGCGATACACTGGGGTCCTATAGAAAACCGTAATTTTTTGCCCCAAAAAAAGAAGTCGTTGGCCAGCAACCAGCTTTACGTAAATGCTTGGTTGATGGCTTCGTGAAGAGTCCGTTCGGTATCACATTACAAGCGGAACTAGTCGTTTTGTTTTTCTTTACTCATGTGGGATGGGAAGGAATTAGATAAAGACATCTAAATGCATAAGTAACAAAAGTCAAAAGTAAATAAAAATCATAAAGTTTCTTTGAAAACACATAGGTTGAGATTGGTACACACAAATAAATGATTTCATTCTTTGTTACAGAATCCAAAAAGCAAGCAGCAGCAAAACACAAAGCCGGTGTCATTGAGATGAGAGCACTGAGTGCTAAGTTTCACCAAAAGTTGAACCAGAAGTCGGCCCTCAAAGTCGGTCCCAACAGGAAGAGCGTAGACAAGAAGACAGACACCAAGGCAGACAAGTCGGACAAGACAGACAAACCTGAAACCAGCAAGTCTGACAAGACTGATACTAAATCTGACAAAGTAGATTCAAAATCTGACAAACCTGAAGCTAAGTCTGACAAGTCAGAATCCAAGCCTGATAAAGGAGAATCCAAAATTGATAAATCAGAATCTAAAGTTGACAGAACAGAAATCAAGGTCGAAAAATCAGATTCTAAGTCCGATAAATTAGAAGCTAGGTCTGACAAAATCGAGGTGAAACCAGAAAAGACTGAATCAAAGCCACCAGAGAAAATTGATCTCAAATATGAAAAAACAGACAAAAGCGAATCTAAATCTGACAAATTAGATCAAAAGTCTGAAAAGACGGATAATAGAAGTGAGAAATTTGATGCCAAACCAGATAAATCAGAACACAAAAGTGAGAAAGTAGAACAGAGGTATGAGAAAACGGAAATAAAGTTCGACAATCCCGATATGAGGCACGACAGAGACAGAAGCAGATCAGAACAAAAATCAGAAAAATCAGATTCAAAATCTGATAGAGTAGACCAAAAATCAGACAAAGCAGACGCAAAAGCAGACAGGTCAGGAAAACCTGACAAAAACCACAGGCATAAGGATTCTGACAAATACCGTTCAGACCGATCAGAGAGGGCAGACAAGATAGATATCAGGCACGAGAGGTCTGAAAAGGACAGGTCAGACAACCACCGTCGACATTCATCATCATCTCGTCACAAATCGTCGCACCACAAGTCAGACAGACCGAAGGATCATAAGAAAGACCACAGGAGTTCAGATGAAAGGAAGAACGACAAGCACAAGGACCGTTCTGACAGCAGTAGGGATAAGTCAGATAAAGTGACAGTTGACAGCGGAAAGTTACCAGTAGACTTGGGTCAACGACCACCTGATTAAAGTGACAGTAGTGAGGTAGTGAAGTGGCAGTGTTTCGTGAAGGATTTTGATCAGTAAGTACGTCGATATAAGTTTCTCTATAAGGTCTTGATCACTTTTGAATTATATTGGTTTCGGAGAGGATCTCATATTTTGTATGTCTGATTTGCGTGAACGATCAAGATGAAAATTATTAACTAATTTATTATTGTACTATGTTCTAGTATAATTGTTATTTAAACGCGTGAAACCATTGCTGTGTATTTAAATAAACTAGTGATACTATAAAATGCCTGGATGCTTTGTAAAATGCAGTCTTTTTGACTGGCTGAGTGACGAGTAGTCAATGCAGGATTTTGGATTTGGACGTGATTTTCAAGTACAAACTCTTTACTCCCGGCGTTATATACCGTAGCTAAGAAAATTGTCCTTAAAACCTTATACCATAAAGCATATAATTGAAGGGGCCAAAACAACACGATTTTGCAAAATGAAATCATTGACACTTGCACTTCAATATATTAGAAAATTGTAGAAGAAATCTTTTATCAAAATACAATGTGAAATAGTTCTGAGTCCTTCATGAAATAACACCAACTTCTTAGTACTAGGGTACACTGTAAATATAATGTTCTAAGCAGCCTCTTAGAGGCTAAGCAGAGATGGTTAATGGATGAATACGCAGTTTTAGATTTCTTAATATATGTTAACGAGCATGATTGGTTTTATTTCGGTAGTTGCAAAGTCTACATAGGTGATATAGACAGCCAAAGCGCGGATTCGAACTCGAAATCGAGTTCCTCGTAAACTTAGTATTTTTCGAAACTATAAATAGAAGATTTGTAAATTAATTATTCATTCCGTCAGATCATTGCAGTGTGAGTTATCATTTTTCAATTTATGATCTGATCAGGCATTATTTCAGATACTATTTGACAAATAATTTAACGGAGCAATAAAATTGTTTGAAAATTATTTACAGACAATTTATTTTCGATCATTTCTATCCAGCATATTATAATGGGTTCAATGTTTCGAAATCACCAGAAACTTAAGTTATAGTGAAAGTTTAATTTACCCAAAGAGAATCTTTTAAATCTAAAACTGCGTCGCGTATGTGATTTGAGAGAGTTTTAAACGAAATCGTAATTGAAAGAATAATATTAAATAAATTCTAAGTAAATATAAATTTATTCACACATATTTCTAAAAATTGCACTAGAAGAGTAAATTATATATATATATAAATTATTATTTTGAAACTCAGCTGTTTGCCATTGAAATCTGGTCCTTAGTAGCTCTGTGTAATGCGGTATTGATTGTATACTGCCAGCCTAACCTAATTAACAGTAGTGTTAAGATGCAACCACACTACGGCCGGACATATCGGTCGATGAACAAAACGACCGCTACTTAAATCCAGGAATCTTTTTTAAAGTGAAACTTTTATTACATCGTCTCAAACTTTTTCTTCTGTGTGTTGCATGTCGCGTGACGCTCGGCCACGGAGTAGGGATAAAGTGAAAGGCGCTCCCAAAAATTTTTAGTTAAATGTCTATAGTGTGAAAAAAAGTGTCAGTTTTACCGTGGTTTCATAAAACCACACAATCCTTTTTTTTCTGTTTTTGACACTTCTCTTATCGTCAACGAAATGGCTTGAATCAATCAGAAAAAGCCTCACATATTAAAGTCAATAAAGTCAACGTATTTTTTCTATCAACATGCACTAAAAGAAAAAAACATGTATGTATATTAAAATTTAACGCGACAAAGTTTCGTGTTCTTGCTATTAACCGTTGAGGTGTTCTCTTGTGTGGAGATGATACTGGCTGCAGGATCGGGTCATGTCTGTCATAAAATTGCATTGTCACCAGAAACAAAAGCGTGTGAACATTTTCAAAAGCTTGTAAAAATATGCTTTTATGCCGTGCGCGGCCCAATCCGATTTTACGGAGACTCCCTTACCGTGTCGATGGCAATCTAAATTGATTCGTGAAAACAATAGACATCAATCGACAGTAATCCGGCTGCTTTGCACCACACTGTCTCGGCCGGAACGATTGCTGTCATCGACGCAGTCTGGTTGCACCTTAATAAAACTAAAGCTAAAAGTTTTGAGCCATTCACTTCGCATTTTTTTTTCACTACCGAATTGCTCAGGATTGCAAAGGACAGTCAATTTGGTGGTAGACATAACATGTTTGAGGTTATTTCTCAAGTTTTTTGAATTCATATATTTTGGTCATGTTAGCTTTTGTGACCACGGATTTCTTTTTGCGAATTATACAATAAAATTGATTTTATTATATTCATGAATTTCTCTGATGAGAGGCCTATGGCCGGCAGTGGGTAAATAAAATAAGGCTGTTGATAATGATGAATGAATAAAATAAGCATTTCTATTTTACTGCCTACATCCTCAATTTTTAGCTGATTAAGTCATAATGATACTTGCATTACCGGGGTAATTCCAACCCTTGTTGAACCAAAAATAATCTACTCCCATTCATTTCATAACATGATTTGAAAAATAAAATCTGGTCACAAAAGTAAAACAAGGCCATTTAAAGACCTTTAAAATTATAATTTTAACATAGTGTTGAGATTTTGTTATCAAATGTTTTAGCCGCTCCATAGCTTCTTATTTTGGAATACGATTGTTATGATGTAACGTTTAAATAATATTTATCTTTCAAAATGTGGCGCGAACTAAGACATAGTGCTGTAATGTTATTTTACCGCTTGAATGACATTGCCAAGAGAGGGCGCTGAAAACATTTTTCTTTGGAAATCGTAATGAAAAATGAGATGGCAGTGGCAATTCTGTCACGCCAAAAGAACCATACAGTGCTAAACAGTACCATCCCAAAAAATATTTTTTATAATTTTCTCAAAAATATTCAACTCATGCTGCAATATGAAAGTCTAATTTAAGGACGCATTGAATTCAGCACGACAGTATTTCAAATGTTGATAGCCCAAAATTTGACTGAGTTTGTTTTGGGCCACAGAGGCAGGATAGGAAGTTCTTCATAATATTCTATATTAAACTAAATCTTAGTTCGCGCCACTTGCAAACAAAACAAAATACAGCAATAAGTTAGTGACTTGTCCGTTAATTGCCCTTAATGTCTGTTACTTAGATAAAGACAGTATTATTAATATTTATAGCGAATTCTAGTGACGAACTTAGCACTCTATGCTTCTCCTAAGGAAAGCAAACCGAAACTTATGTGACTTATTACCTGATTCTACAACTTTTATTGAAAGTGACATCTACCGGTGTCCTTTGGGTGTGTAAGTGTAACAAACTGACAATAGGTGGCGCTTGAGGAAACTCGCGCAATTAAATTTTTACCTGACTACACTACGGATTACAAGTTATGACTTGAAGTTATTTCGGTCAGAATGTAAGATCTGATATTGATGGAGAACACGTTTTTGGAATTTTATGTTCTATATAAAGTAACTTTGTGTTCTTGGCAAAATAAACAATATTCATTTCGCGTTCTTCAACATTACCAGGATTAAAAATACCTACCAATGTAAATAATTATGTCAATCATTTCAGATCACAGATTTTAACGAAATAATTTATATTTTGCGCAAAACGTTTCATTTTCATGTAGTTTTTATCGTTGGTTTTTTAATTTTAAAAAGTAAGAAAATTTTAAGAATTTTTAAGTTAGCCCAGCTTTTTTGCGATCGAATGTACATTTTGTATATTTTATACTGTATAGGTTAAGCGTTATGGAAAATTCATGACTAGATTTACTTATGGAAAAAGAAAAAGTATAATTATATTTTGGCCTGTGCATAATATGTGATTTTTCGGGAAGGGATGAGTAAAGAACTATTTTAGCCAAAATATGTTTCAAAAGAAAGAATCATTGGAATTTTAAATAAATATTTCCATGAGTAAATCTAATCATAAACAAATTGGTATGAAAACTCATAGGGCTGCTAATCCAAAAGACATTTTCAAATGTTGCAGTCACATTGTAATTTTACAATTGGCAACACAACTACAAACAAAAACGAAACGCCTTTGAGTGGCCAGAGTTGTCTCTGATACGTTTTTTAATTCTTACTTCCTAAGAGTTTAATTGAACACATAAAATTGTGTTAATTTCGATCATAAATGTGAGAGAGTGAATATTTTTGAGTCAATGTTCGTCAGATGCGAGTCAAAGCCGAAATTAAGCTGAAACAGAGAATGACACAAATTTCTTGCCTTATAGATTAAAACTGTCAAATTATACATCAATATTGATGTCAATTGCAATAATTTTACTAATTGCCACTAGATGGCGTTGATGTAAACATGGCTGGTGTATCTAGCCGATTTATAGTAATCTTTCCGAGTTTTGTTCTGGCACATTTGACTATCTTTCGACGAAGTCTCAAGTCTGATCTTCAGACACTTATGTGATTGATAAATATTTAACATATTTATGTTTAGGTGGTTAATTTATTGTTTCACGTTCCCTATATTTTTTTGAAATAATAATTAGATTATAAATAGATTGTGTTGTTTTATTTTCATTTCATTCTTGTAATTTTCAGGAGCGTCGCACAATATTGCACTTGGAACACGCTAGGTGGACAAAAGGCACTGTGAGATTGTCGGAATGGGTTAATTTCATGATAATAACAACACCACCTCTGATTTGAAGAATTATTTACCTCTAAAATTCTACAACAATGCTGGCGAGTCTTAATAGAGACTCACAAGTTAACTTATGAGTAATCTAATTTATTTACAAGCTTTCTTACATTCATTATTTTCTAAAAACTAAATCTTAACATAAACTAACTACTTTTGGTTTCGAAGCGTGAAAATCGTTCTATCAATAAACTACTCAGGATTTTTACTGAGGATGAAAATAAAAAGAGACTTCTATTCTGAAGTCCAATGCGTACATGACTCATCCGGTGGACACAGACAGCTGAGTTTGCAAACGATATCTAGTTGCTAGAATGCAGCCATATGTGTACTTAGCTTAATCTAAAGCTGAATTGGTGCGTTCCATATTACCAAAATATGGTTAATATTCTTGGTAATATGGAACGCATCAATTCGAACCATATATTGCCTAAAAGTTTATAAATAACCTTTACAATGAGGATAAATTTTGATAGAAAATATTATATTACGGGGTTAAAACAGTCCAGATAAATAAAAAAATATACTTACGTGAAAAAAGGAAGTGGTTCGTTTTATTAGAACTTAATAAAAAATAACAGGACGCTTAGGCGACAAAATTCTCCTACACATCGCTGTCATCCGGAAACGTGCCCAGAAGACTGGCAGCATACGAGTTAATCTTAAATGAAATCAGGTCAATTGGATTTAACGACAATTTAGAGAGCATCAGTCTCTAAATTAAATTCTCAAGGTATGTCATTTCTGTGTCCGTAGTTATAGTTGTGATGGCCTAGTGGTGTGCCGTGTGATCGTCGGACTGCCAACTGCCTCAAGTTCGAATCCAAGGTGTGCGTAGTCGCAGCGGAAAAATGTCGAATTTCTTAATTTCAGTTAAGCAGATATTTAGTGTATGACCTCGTGTAATTGTGTATGGTAAGTACAAATTTGTGTATCCAGCCATGGGGGAGCTATTCAACAAAAACTGTTTCCGCTGGAACTACGTCATCCTAGCGGCACTTTTTTTATCCTATGCACGTACATGAAAAAAAATACATTCAATAATTAGTGTGTAAGGAGAGGTAAATGTGTATGCTTGAATGAAATTTGTGTGTCATAAAACTGCGAAGATAATCAAGTTTCCGCTGCGCTGACGTTTGGCTATTTGATGAAAATCATATAAAACAGCTTAGTGCAGAGTTGAATTTTTTTACGCACCTTGCTTTGAATTTGTGTGTAATGTTTGTGTAAACAGAATTTGAAAAAAACATGCCGTTCAGAAGATATACACGTAAAAGTAAAATAAGGTTATTAGGTCCAATTACTTAAAATAGGAACTCTAGAGCCTAACTTATTACGTTTACTTGTATCTTGTAAGGGTCTACAATGCCTTGCCAAGTTTCATTTATGTGGTCTTAGTAATTAATGAGCAATGGCATAATTTACTACGACTGGACCACTATATTGTATGACATCGGATTGCAGGACTTTTTATAGATAAAGCAGACTAAACTTATTCCGATAGTTAGTGTATTAATGCAACTATTCACATGTAAAGTTTCAGGTCATTTCACTAAATAATAAAAGAGATGGAATAAAAATACCAGAACAACCGCAATTCATGAAAAAACCGACCAAGTTTGAATGGCCACAAAAAAGCGGCCGTGCAGTATATAGAGCTAACGTTCTAAAATTTCCAGTATAGTATCGTTATTGTGTGTAATAGTTTTGTACAGGTGCGTACACAATTGTTTAGCAGAAAATAAAACAACTTTATTAAATTTATTCCTACTCTTAAAAAAAATTATTGGTTAATGACTAATAAAAATGAAAAAAGCCACATTATTAACAAAGTAGGTAATAATAACATTGATAAAGAATCAGTTTTTTACTAAACATAAATAACTAATATATTGCCTACTGTAAAAGCCTACATGTTTAAGTAAATCTTAGGTTTTTTGTACTAGCACCTAACTTTTCGGGAGTTAGTCTTCTCGTTCGAGCTTTCACGCACACAGAAACAATGTACATGTGCACTACACACACGACTAAAACCAACCCACCATCGTAGTGAGTTAGAATAACCTTCTTTAGATTATTCACTAATAAACAGATCAGTTTTTAAATTCAACATCTGAAATAACTACCGGTGTTAATAAATTTTTAAAATTATTATTAGTATTTCATTTAAACAAATTATACCAAGTATCATCAAAATATTTGTATGCTGGAAGCAGCAGAATATTAAAGAAGGACCTAATAATTACCAAGTGTAACAATTTTTTGTATTATTGTGATACAGAAGCTATTCTTATTAAAGTGAAACTTCTTATGCGATTCCCTCCAACAAGTTTAAACGCTACCATGGAGGGGAAATATTTTCTTAAACTCACTGGCAGTATTACAAGATTTGTGACTACGTACTACGTAGTTCTACTAGGTACGCAAGATGACGTGCAAACAGTCATGTATTCGACTCTTCGGTGTGACCAGTTTTCGCTCAATTTCCTCGATAAACTTATGTAATAATTATGTAATAAAAATAATACAACAATAAAACAACAAAATATTATTTAGAAGCTCAATAAAACGAGAGTTAGTGCGTGGCGCCACTTCACTTCTTCCGCGCGGAGGGACTCCACGCACTGATTTTTTTAAGTTTGAGAAACAAACAAGAGACCCTCTATTTTTATTACGATAATTATTTGTTACTTGTTTAAGAATTGTGTGCCCACCTGTACCAATCCAATAATGGTACAACACTGGAAATTTTAGAACGTTAGCTCTATATACTGCACGGCCGCTTTTTTGTGGCCAATCGAACTTGGTCGGTTTTTTCATGAATTGCGGTTGTTCTGGTATTTTTATTCCATCTCTTTTATTATTTAGTGAAATGACCTGAAACTTTACATGTGAATAGTTGCATTAATACACTAACTATCGGAATAAGTTTAGTCTGCTTTATCTATAAAAAGTCCTGCAATCCGATGTCATACAATATAGTGGTCCAGTCGTAGTAAATTATGCCATTGCTCATTAATTACTAAGACCACATAAATGAAACTTGGCAAGGCATTGTAGACCCTTACAAGATACAAGTAAACGTAATAAGTTAGGCTCTAGAGTTCCTATTTTAAGTAATTGGACCTAATAACCTTATTTTACTTTTACGTGTATATCTTCTGAACGGCATGTTTTTTTCAAATTCTGTTTTCACAAACATTACACACAAATTCAAAGCAAGGTGCGTAAAAAAATTCAACTCTGCACTAAGCTGTTTTATATGATTTTCATCAAATAGCCAAACGTCAGCGCAGCGGAAAATTGATTATCTTCGCAGTTTTATGACACGCAAATTTCATTCAAGCATACACATTTACCTCTCCTTACACACTAATTATTGAATGTATTTTTTTTCATGTACGTGCATAGGATAAAAAAAGTGCCGCTAGGATGACGTAGTTCCAGCGGAAACAGTTTTTGTTGAATAGCTCCCCAATTACTGGATACACAAATTTGTACTTACCATACACAATTACACGAGGTCATACACTAAATATCTGCTTAACTGAAATTAAGAAATTCGACATTTTTCCGCTGCGACTACGCACACGAATCCAAGACGCACCTCTGATTTTAAGCTGCGTCTACGCTAGACGATCCAAACACGAACGGAGCACAAGTGGAGCACAATTTGTTTGGCGGATATGCTCGTTCTAGGCTCCTAAGCTCGTGCATACTAAGCGAATAGATCTGCTCGTGCTTGGTTCGCCTAGCGTAGACGCAGGTTAACATATTCATGTGCGTATTGTATAATTATTACTTGCTTCGGTGAAGGAATTGTATCGGGGTGAAGGAAATCATCGTTAGGAAGCCAGCATGCCTGAGATATTCCTCGACGGCATGTGAACCCAATGGGCGGCATAAAAACTCTTACAACAGGACTACTGTTAGGCACTTTAACAACACGGTAAAGAAAAATATGGACTCTCCTTAAAAAATATGGCTGTGAACAAATGTGACAAAATGAAACAAAAATAAAATTTTGTTATTTATTCATTTCCTTACTCTCGAATAATATAAAAAATCGGCAAAACTTTTTAAGTACAAATAAATATAGAGAATCCAATATTCAGTCACATAGTAAAAATTACCTAAAATACATTTCAAAATGTATCTATATTAATAATAAACATGCGATATTATAAACAATAGTAATAATTATTAAATGATACGAGATTATTAGAACATTGAGATGGCACAGAGAGATAAAATTATTACTATATTGTGGCAAGACAGAGTACATAAGATTGCCAGTTTAAAAAATCACAAGAAGTGATAGGCAAGTTCGATTAGACTTATAAATACGAAGTTTAATATTAGAAATAATATATAAACTTTTGTAAATAAGATAAATAATGAATTCCTCATACGTAAGATATATAATTGTATATCTTATTGAGTATTCCGATAATAGTCTCTATAGTAAAGTGTGACTAAGCTTAAAACAACGTGTTTTCACATAACATTATAAATATTAAATTAAATAATGACCTTCAATGAGTTATATAATGACGATGACAACATGTTTGAACAATACTCTTCATAAATTGATTATTCTATATGTATAAAACATGAGATTTTCTGTAGATTTTTCTAAAACAATTTTCTTTTATAAATTGCACATTCTAAGGCACTTTTTGTTTTAAAATGCATTCTCTATCAGTCGTTACCGAAGTCCGAATGTAAATAAATATATAGGTGTAAAATACCGCCGAAAGGCATTTCTTCTCCCTATCAAAGCGATATGGACCATGCCTGAAACCTTCTATTGTATTGGAGGTCAGTTTCACTTTTTTTTTAAACTATTTTTTGATGATATAAGTTTACTTTAAATACCTCCATGACCGCTGTACTATTCAATGTATTGTAGTATTTTCAAGGTGTTACATTGACGCATACAATATTTTTTGCGTTGAGTTTTACGGAGATATTGGAGGACAAAGTTTCACTTTTTTTTTAAACTATTTTTTGATAATATAATTTTACTTTAAATACCTCCATGACCGCTGTACTATTCAATGTACTGTAGTGTTTTGAGGGTGTTACATTAAGGCATACAATATTTTTTTGCGTTGAGCTACTTAGTTCAGAATGCTTGGTTGACGGCTTCGAGACGGGTCAGTTTACATCAGTTATTCTAGAGAATCGTCGATAGGCTACAACCATTACTTATGTACTAGGATATAACAGTTGGCAAGTATATATAGGAGACTTTACTACAATAAAGGGTTAATATTGCTTTGGTTGGTGTGGTAGTGGACGCGTGCGGCGGTCACTGTGGACAAAACAAAAGATACTGCATTAAAATTAATGTCTTGAAAGTAACTGCTCATGAAAACTAATTTTTTCGTTCGCACTGAAGAAATAATCATATACACGTGTCTGGTAGAGGTGAAGATTTAAACTATGAGCAAAGAGATAATTAGGGATTTTATTAAACTGCAGCTCCTGAAAAACAGAATCAACAGTGGACATCAGAAAAGCGTCGATAACAACTTCGTCTGCGTCAAATTTTCCCCGTTTTCGCAACATTTTTCATTCCTGCTCCGCTCCTATTGGTCGTAGCGTGATGATATATAGCCTATGTCCTTCCCCAGGTTGAAATCTATCTTCTTGCCAAATTTCATTAAGATCCTATCAGCCGTTTAGTCGTGAAAAGGTAACAAACAAACAAACAGAGTGACATTCGCATTTATATTGCTGCTCCGCTCCTATTGGTCGTAGCGTGATTATATATAGCCTATGTCCTTCCCCAGGTTGAAATCTATCTTCTTGCTAAATTTCATGGAGATCCGATCAGCCGTTTAGTCGTGAAAAGGTAACAAACAAACAAACATACAAACAAACAGAGTGACATTCGCATTTATAATATTAGTATGGATATATTAAAGCTCGTGGTTAAATAATGACAGCTGCACGGGTCGATCTTTAAGGTTAAGCCGTGCTTACCGAGGTTGGTCCGTGGATGGGTGACCATAATTACATACAGTCTCGACCCATTGGTCCCGGCCGTCATTTGTAGATCTTTGACAGTCGTTACGAGTAGTCAGAAGCCAAAAGTCTGAGATCCAGTCTTACCAAAGGGTATCGTATTACCCAGTTACTAGATTGTGTAGGTCAGATGAGCAGTCGCTTCATGTAAAATACTGGTACTCAGCTGCATCCGGTTAGATTGGAAGCCGACCCCAAGATAGCTTGGGAAAAGGCTAGGCAGATGATGTTGGCATTCTATTATAATAATTAATTTAAATTTCGCTCCTCTGTCTATTCACCCCGTTATACTCGGTATTTAAGCTTTAAGGAATAAGCACGATAAGCAATTCCTGCCGCGGGCAGGAAGCTAGTAAAATGTTACTCACCACAAATCGGTTGACTTTGGGCGCGAAGGTTTTTGATACGTTCGACTGCGTCACGTTCATGCTCTCGAACTTCTGACGCAAGCTGTGAAAAAAACAGTTTTATTGATTATTAACTTTAAGAGTTCGTCATGGAAATTGTTTCTGACTGGATTATAGGCCTTCTATCCTTTCTGCCATACTTTTGTATGTAGGCAATATTTATTATGACTTTTTGTTCTGAATGTGTCTAAGTTTTAAAAGATATCGCATACAATAATCAACAATGCATCCCCAAAATTTTCCCATAATGTAATCTGATCACTAGTATGTTTTAAAAACGTTGCTGTTTAAAACTTATACAACGTGTTGTTTTGCATCCTCGTCGAAATTCAGGAGGTGGTCACAAAAGACATAAATAATCAATTTAAATTACGGTACCTAGTTAATTATTGATAAACATAGATTGTTTTGGTTGTTTTAGTATTTCAGAATAACCCCCTTAACGTGGTTTAGGGAATAAGAAATTATCGAATAAACGTTTGAGATTGTTTGTATGTGTGAAAGCGCGGTCATAGGGTCTAGGATCAGACAGGCCGCGTTTAAAACATGGGTGTTTCAACTTACAGATTTTTAGTAAATAAGATAAAAAAAAAAATTGCTAACCCATTTTATTATTGATTCGGGTCGAGAATCATTAGCATAGGTACATACAGCATCATTAAGTAGTTATCCCCCTGGCCTACTCGGCGGGACTGTAGAGGGATTAGCACATACTAACGCTGTCTGTACCTCCTTGAATTTGACGAAGATGCAAAACAACACCTTGTAGATGATCAGATCACAGGACATTGTTCATACACACACACACACAAGATAAGAATGGGGCCTATTTTCCATTTTCTTTCTATGCAACGTGAAAGCGCATATTGTCGTCATATTTTCTTTTTGTTATTTAAATGTCAGTCAGTTATTAAAACAGAGAATGTAAGGCTACCTCTTGGCAGTCTCGAGCTGCGAGTCTCCGTCCTCGTCGTGGTCCGCTTGTCGCTCGATGACGAAGGCGGAGGGCGAGCGTTGCGGCTCGGACTCGGACCAGCGCTCGAAGCGGTCGCGGAAGCTCTTCGTGCGCGCCAGCGTCTGCGCCTGGGGGGACAGGTATACATTACTTTAGTAATGGCCGTAAAACGACTCTGCCGAGAGGCAATTAAATTCCCCGGATTTGCGTTTTTTTTTTTGTTGTGGACCATATCTGAGAACTTTCTAGATACGGAAATATTAAAATGGTCAAAGTTCCACCTTTTTCACGAGTGAAAAAAAAAGTGAAATACCAAGATAATGATGAATATATTTTGTTTAAGATGATACGATTAGAAAAGGAGATGATCACTGGAAAGAAACATTCGCTCCAGAAAAAATCTTTCGAAAATTCTATGATTATCCTGCGACACTTAAACAAAAGTTGTATCAAAATAATAACACGATGGACGAGGTAGAATCGGTACTTTGTCAAATACTTCTACTTGTTACTACAACTGCGTGATTTTCTTTACAGACGTAAATAATAAACTTCAACTAACCTGTTTGAGAGCCTCGTCCCTCTGGCGGGCCTCGAGGTACGACCTGCGACGTTCATCCTCGCTGTCCTCCTCCTCGTATTCCTCTGAAGAGTACTCCTCCTCCGAAGAGTCGCCCTGGTGGTTGTTCTCGCCGGGAGGCGGAGGGGTGAACCTCTTTAGGGGTTTGGGACCTGAAAACATATTATTGAAACTTGAATGTTGCAGACTGTCACGGTGTTACCAAGCCAAAATAATATTAATTTTACTGTGACAAAACTATTTATGTTCCTCTCTCCTACCTTGCTGATCATCAGGCTTGTTCTGCTGATGCTCAAGCTGCCGGAACACGTTGATCATGCGCTGCGCAGTGTGTCGCGACGCGGCGACGCTCGTGTCGACGGCCGTGTCCTCACTGCGGACCACGCTCGGCTCGTGGTAGATCTCAGGGGACGGGGATTTTGGACGCTGGAAACAAAAAAAAAACTTAAACCAACAACAAAAAAAAAACAGTAGGAAACGAAAGACCAGCACACACATTCACTACAGAATGCTTGGTTGACGTCTTCGTAATGGACCCTCCATTTACACCCTGTATGGATTTATTGGCCAGCTGTGAATATAATCTCCGATTTAGGTCGGCAATAAAAATGGATATGCACCTGTGTCTGCCTGGGCGGCGTCATACGGAACTCCTTGCGTTCGCTCTTTGGCTTGTAGGTCTCGAAGAACTTGAAGCGGTCCGATATGTCGGACGTCTCGATCTTCACGTCTTCCAACTTGTCGCCCGCGCGGACCACGTCCTTGGGGATGAATGGCTGAGGGAAAGAAAATGAGTTTCTCATGTTAATAGATAAGGTTTATGGTAGTGAAGTTGTCAGGAATCGCGTAACGAAATGATGTTTAAAAGAGTCTAGATTATTACAATGCAAGATTTGTTTTGCATCCTCGTCAAATTCAAGGAGGCAACTATGCTAATGATTCTCGACCTGAATCAATAATAAATTGGTAAGTATGAACCACCCGTGTTTTAAACGCGGCCCGTCTGATCCTCGCCTTATAACCTCGCATGCACACATAAAATCTGAACGTTTATTCGATAATTTCTTATTCCCTAAACCACGTTAAGGGTTATTGTGTTTGTCAGTATTCTGAAATACTGACAAACATAAAGATTTATGTATTCAAGCATTTCATATCTAAAATATAAGTGTATCTGTATTATACTTTTATTGGAATTGAGTCTATATTTATGCAGTTGTCCACATGTTCCTTGTGTTGTTGAATATCCTAAAGTTATCAAAAGATCATATACAGGATGTAACGGAAAGGGTATAATTATACAGGGTGTTTGGTGCATCGTTTGCCAAACATCTTTTGGCAAACTATGCACCAAACACCCTGTATATAAGCTGCCCCATACATTTGGGTCGAATAGGTATTGAAATATTGCATGGGGCAGCAGATAATTTTTTCGCTATTACAATGTTTGTCCGATGGAGAAACATGTTCAGTTTGATGGTCTGTGCACACCCTGAAGTATGTATATACTCTTTTCATTACTCATACTCTGAAAGTAGATCTGAAGTTGCCTGAAGAGCGGGTTGAAAGTTATACTTTTCCTCCCTAGGGAGAATCGCTTTCAACTGACAGATGTCAAATATTAAAAAAAAAACTAGTTCTAGTTTCACATTTTTATTGAACCATGTTCCAACTTTCTATGCAGCCACGATGTAAAATTGAAATAACTTAAGTTAAGTATTGATTAAAGGATATGTATTTTTAAATAAGAAAAAAAAAAAAAATAGGCGGGAAAAGTTGTGCATTTATGTCAAATAAAATTGACTAAATTTTCCTTTAGCTAATTTATGTTTTTATTTTTACTTTCCTTGTATTCGTAATGAAAAGCACAGTGTTTACCTCGGGTTAAAGACTTATTTAGTCCCTCGAACTATTTCCAAACCCCGTCTCGGGCCTAACAATGTACTATTCCTTTACACCCTGTAGATGTATGTATGTGTATGTACTCACGATCTCCTTCCGCTTGGGCACATCCCCGGGCGGCGGGGAGGTGGGGGACATGGTCTTGGCGTTCGCGTCCAGCTCCAGGAAGATCGAGCGGGACTTCTTGCCGATACCTGACCACACAATAGATCATGAATTTTAGAATCGTCTATAAACCATTGCTATACAACTAAATAAAATTTAAATGTCTGTTTGTAACTTCAAATTAACAGCATTTTACTGAATATATGTAAGTATGCAATGTAAGTCGTGCTAAATAATAACAGCGCTCGTGGCTTAATAATAACAACCGCACAGGTCGATCATTAAGGTTAAGCCGTGCGCTTGCCGAGGTTGGTCCTTGGATGGGTGACCATAATTATATAACGAGTTTCCTCTGTGCCTCGGAAAACATGTTAAACTGTTAGTCCCGGCTGTCATTTGTGGATCTTTGACAGTCATTACAGGTAGTCAGTAGCCCAAAAATTTGACAATCAAGGGGAATCGTAATACCCAGTACTATCTGGTAAGTGGCGGTCAGACAGGCAGTCGCACCATGCAAATGGGTAGCCGACCCCAACATAGTTCGAATAAAGGTAGGCAGATGACACCGGGTGTCGTGTCTGTCAGAAAGATGATGATGATTCTCTTACCATCGTTGAACAGTGACCTGTCATCGATCTCCCTATTCTTGGGCGGTTGGTTCTCATCGTTAAACACTTCTCCGTTCTCGAAGCGCTGCTTGATGGTGCGCGCCTTGTCTGCGTTCACGTCCATCTCTCGAGAGATCTTGTCTGCTGACGTCACACCTGGGGATGAGATGAAGAGTTTAATTGTGCTTTTTAATCTCAGAATTGTCTTAAGGTGGTAATGCCAGGGCAGCCCGAAAAAAACGCCAAAATTTGCGACCTTAACAAATGGGTTTACGGGTTTTGCTGAGTTATAATAATTTAAATCATGCGTGTCCTGCTGTTTGTACATTACTGGAACTGATAGCGCCAAACTAGTGGCTCAGTTCTGGACCGACAAAATACGTTATGTGCATCAACCACAAATTAATTTGGCAAGAATCCTAATCGCCTCAAAATTGATACCTATCAACACTCGACATTTTTGCCGACAAATTAACCAGACGTGGCCGTGAAACTGTATTACGTAAACGTACATTATGATATTAGTGCGGTAAGTTGAAAATTACAGCCGAGACGATATTGCTACAAGAAAGCAGAGGCTGTAATCGTCAAAGCGCACGTATGTCATTCGACGTTTTATAACATATTTGCGAGGAAATAAATAAAACTCACACGACATTTTTAAATAAAAACAATACAGCGAAAAGAAGAAGCGCGCGGAATAATTTTTACTTGTTCACAAATTATGAAATTAGCTATGCGCGCGTATCAGCGCTTTTTTTAAGGCAAAGGCACAAAAACAGCCAGTATTACTAATAAAGTAAATTAATACAGATAAATGGTTGTAATTTATGGTCAAAATTGATTAAATTAAAGAATTAAATGTTTATTTATTATATTTTATCTCCCAAGTTAATTTTATTCATAAAATGTTGACCACTTTTCTGACATAAAAACTCTTTGCTAAGATTTAAAAAAGTACCGTTCGATTTAGACGGAGCATTTTGATAAACCGTGCGTTTTACATTACATTACCGCACTAGTTCGTAATGAGATACATTACGATACTGAAATTGGTGAAATAAGAGACCCTTTACGAGCAAATGTGTTATAAATGGGGTATTACACCATTGGTCTTGCCTGATGTCTCTCTGGTCGTGTCGGATTGCGGTCCCTGAGGCCTGTGTCGGTGAGGGAACAGAGATAGTGCACCTATGTCTGCGCACACTTTAACGTCCGTCACATCACATCACAGATGCATATGAAAACTAGCGTCGGGCAGTCTGAACTATTAGTTATTACGGCACGGTTGGCGCAGTGACTGAGCGATCGACTGCCGCGCTGCGTGTCGCCGGTTCGATCCCCGCACGGAACTAATATTTGTATGGCCTACAGATAGTTGTTCCCGGTCTGGATGTTTGTGTATGTGAGTTTAAATGTTTGTACACGCACCCACGATACAGGAGAAATTCCTAGTGTGGGGCAATGTTTTTTTTTTTAGCCTTAGCTGAGCCCTATTTAGTTGCAGCCTGCAGACACATAATAACTATCCCAAATAAACCTATTTCCGATACAAGGTGTTGTTTTGCATCCTCGTCAAATTCAAGGAGGTAACTATGCTGATGATTCTCGTCCCAAATCAATAATAAAATGGGTAGGTAATTTTTATTTTTTTCCTTATTTACGGAAATCGGTAAGTGTGAACCACCCGTGTTTTAAAAGCGGCCCGTCTGGTTGTCGCCCTATAACCTCGCTTACACACATACAAACAATCTCAAACGTTCATTCGATAATTTCTTATTCCCTAAACCACCATAACCATTAAGGGGGTTATTCTGAAATATTGACAAACTTAAACAACCAAAAAAATCAGCGTTTGTTAATATTTAAGTAGGTACCGTAATTTTAATTGATTATTTATGTCTTTTGTGACCACCTCCTGAAATTTGACGAGGATGCAAAACAACACCTTGTATAATATTTCACGCGTCGACATTCTCTAAGATTGGCTGACATGATCGAAACTGGTCAGATTTTTTTTCTTATTCATCACTTTTAGATCAATTCAGGTTATTTATCCGGAAGATTCATTCAAATCCTGTTGAATGATGACCACGTACAATGGCAACAGTGTAACTTTCTCTTTAAAAAAAACATCGAGCCCATTTTATTGTTCTTACCTTGTTCGCTCTGAAGCACTGACTGTTCGTACATCTCCTTGATTTTAGCTTGCTTGCCCTGAAACAATGATCATTTTATTAAAGTACTACACAACACAAACAGGCTTCTTCTGGGTAAGCTCGTACCATCGTCGACTTTGTCTCTGTCACCTCTGACCTAGACTAGAGTCAAGAGCAAACCCATCGCAAATAAAAAAAAAACCTTACAGTTAAATGATACTGTTTTTAATAGAAATTGAGTCAAGTGTGACTTAGAAATGAGTTGAATTTTAAAGATTCATCCTCCGCCGTATTTTCTGGTCTTATAACTTATGTTTTAAGATAACGAGGTATCTTATGTTACGAGGGTTATCCCTCGTAGCGTTAGACAGAGGTAAAGATGCCTCGTCCTGGCTAGGCACCAGATATGTCAGTCCTATTTCTTTCTGACCCTGACAGAGATGTACAATACGCCCACATTTCGCCAGTTAAGGAAAACCCCGTGTCACAGGGGCCAGCTATAGTAGAGTAGAAGACGTTGCGTTGGAAGGCCCCCCACTAGGTGGACCGAAGACCTGGTGAAGGTTGCTGGGATCTGCTGGATGCGAACCGCACGAGACCGGGCAATGTGGCGACACTTGGTGAAGGCCTATGTCCAGCAGTGGATGTCTTTCGGCTGAAAGGATGATGATGATGATGGGGGCCTAAAGACTTCTTACCATGAACAGTCTGCTGCGTATGTTCTGTATCTCCTGCTTCCTCTCGCGATGCCTCTCGGAGGAAGAGTGCTGGCCGGTCTCGAACTTGCCGACGATCTCGCTCATGTTGCAGAACGAGACTGGTTGCTCGCGGCTCGCTGTGTGCTTGTACGACTTCTTTAGGTCTGAATCTTCATCTGTGAGTGGTTAGAAATATATATGATTTTACTTTTGAGTTTTGTATTCCCATATCCAAGAAGTATATACAGTATGTTAGTTTAAACGAGGGACATATTCAAACCCATAATAGTACATGCTAACATGATACTAATAAAAATATAAACAAAAAAAAAAACACTGATAAATAACTGACAGAACCATACCAAAATTTTCGCAAATGTCACGCAACGTGTATACACCCTTGCGCTAGCGACTTAATAGTATCGCAGAACATGTGAGCGGGTCAATGACTCTTAATTCCATTTTCCCTTCATACTTTAAACTTACCAGGCTTAGGACAGTCCAAAATATCTAGGTACTAAACAAAACATAAAAAATTCTTCTATATACGTTATAGGTTTTTTACATATTTGGGACGAGAATCGAATACTGAATACCCTCCCTCAATATGTCCCTCGTTTAACCTAACATACTGTATACATAATAAACCCACAACCATACGTATGGTGTCTCGAACTATAAAAGTGTACAACTATTGTTATACGAGTTCTTACTCGATTACGAAAAAAAAAATAGTATGTTCTATAGTGCGCGATTTGCTCATGAACATGTATAAAAATAAAGAATTTTATAAAAGTCATAAAACAGAAGTTGTTGGTATAAACATGGTGATCTGAATCATCACACGAGAGGCTTAAGGTTAAGCCGTGCTTGCCGAGGTTGGTCCGTGGATGGGTGACCATCATTACATACCGAGTTTCCTGCGTGCCTCGGAAAGCACGTTAAGCCGTTGGTCCCGGCTGTCATTTGTACATCTTTGACAGTCGTTACGAGTAGTCAGAAGCCAAAAAAAAAGTCTGACATCCAGTCTTACCAAGGGGTATTGTATTACCCAGTTACTGGGTTGTGGAGGTCAGATAGGCAGTCGCTTCATGTAAAATACTGGTACTCAGCTGCATCCGGTTAGATTGGAAGCCGACCCCAAGAGAGTTTGGGAAAAGGCTAGGCAGATGATGATGACTATTAACAAGATAAGTCGAGTCGAGACCTTAAAAACTCATGGAGATATATAAAAAAAAAACAAAACTCACCCTCCTCATCTTCCTCGGGTTCGCTGGAGCTCTGCTCGACGGGGACACCGTTCAGGTAGTCATCAGACACGCCAACATCCATCCCCTTCGCTTTGAACCTGAGTAGAAGATATTGAGCGGTTACAATTTAATTACAGGTAGATAAACCATACATACATATCATCACGCCGGCCCCTAAGGGGTAGGCAGAGGAGTACCTAATAGTACACCCACAATTCGCCAGTTATGTCCGATGTAATAGGCGGCGAGCCTATTGCCATCAACCGGGCCCAAATCCAGACTCTGTGGCTGCTACTGACAAATTCCTGATGGAAAACCTCAATAACACTTTGCTCGACCTGGGATTCGAACCCGGAACCTTGCTCAGCAGTAGCGATTGCGACCACTAGACCAACGAGGCAGTCAGAAACCACAAATAATATCATCATCTGCCTAGCCTTTTCTTAAACTTTCTTCGGGTCGGCTTCCAGTCTCACCGGATGCAGCTGAATATCAGTATTGTACATGAAGCGACTGCCTATCTGACCTCCACAACCCAGTAACTGGGTAATACGATACCCCTTGGTAAGACTGGATGTCAGGCTTTTTGGCTTCTGACTACTCGTAACGACTGTCAAAGATCTACAAATAACAGCCGGGACCAACGGCTTAACGTGCTTTCCGAGGCACGGAGGAAACTCGGTATGTAATTATGGTCACCCATCCACGGACCAACCTCGGCAAGCACGGCTTAACCTTAAAGATCAACCTGTGCGGCTGTTATTATTTAGCCATGTGCTCCTCCACACCACAACTAATATATAAACTAATATAAAGGGTGTAAAACACCTCTTAACGAAGCCGAAAGGCACTGGTTCTCACTGTCATTTGCGATCATTTTTTTGTTCTACACCATACCTGGGAACCTTCTAGTTACCGAGATATTAGGAGTCAAAGTTCCAACTTTTTGACAAGTATTTTTTTATATACAAGTTTTTAATGTAAGATTTTTAAACACCTCCACGACCCCCGTACTATTCAATCCGTCCATCAGCACAATGTTTTGAGTGCGTTCCATTGAGTTCTACCACAAAACATGATTTTACACCCCCCAAAAAAAAGTCGTTTCCCAGCAATAATTTTTGAGTAAAGTTACTTAGTTTCATGTACAGAATGCTTGGTTGACGGCTTCGTGATGAGGTGATTTACACCGTGTATACTTAATAAAGCAAAAAAATATACTTACAGGGTTATTTGTAAAACACCGACAACCTCTCAGGACTATGTTACTAACATCATAATCAACAACTTTTGTTCTATGACTTTTAAAAATTCGTCATAAAATATTTAAATTGAACGCTCTAAATGCTACGACTATGCTCCCCTCGCTATTGTACAATCGCTTTCTTTTGCTTAGCATAGACTTCGTAACATTTAAAGCGTTCAATTTAAATATTTTTATTTTTGTATGAGATTTCTGATGAACTAAAATATGATGTTTTTTTTTAAAGTCATAGAACTAAAGTTATTGATTATGAAGTTAGTAACATAGTCCTGTGAGGTGGTCGGTGTTTTACAAATAACCATGTATAAGTCAAGATTCAGAAGGCCGAAAGAGTGACAACCAGTCTTCCCAAAGGGAATCGTGCTCCCCCTATGGGTTTTTGGAGATCAGAAAGGCGGTCGCTCCATGTAAAATGCTGGTAAATCCAGATTCATTGGAAGCCGGTATAAGTTAAGTAGAAAACTCAGCAAATGATTTTGTTTATATTTTTGTTCGAATTTCTACATCGTTCGTCGATCTTTTTCCTTCATATTTGTAATAGGGATGGTGACTCATTTTTTTTTTATTTGTCTATCGGGTAGATTATTTAAAAGTAATTGAAACGTATTTTTCTTTTTTCACGTAATCGTAAAATTACGAAGATATTTTGAGTTGAAATGGCGCATAACGTCACGGCTCAGTACATTTTATACCTAGTTGTGACGTAGTGAGCAACTCTCAAACTATAATGCGTTTATACGAAGTATTTTTTTGTTAACTTGATAAAACAAAAAATACGTATCTAATATTTTTGTATTATCTGATTGACGGACAAAATAGAATTTCGTTTTCTTTGCCCAGTCATCATCCCTATTCTTAACATGAACGATGTAACCAAGATTTTGTAACATATTTTGATTTCAAAGAGTGTCCATGGAGTTTCTTGCCCATTCTTATCCATAGAGATCTACGCTTTGGAATGGGTAATTGCTGTACTTTAACAAGTTATAATGCCTTGAGACTGGGACTGTCGCTTCGCGTTATTTTTTGTTTTTTGACTATCAAAAGTGCATGTAACGGTCTCATTGAAATAAATGCTTCGAGTTTGAGTTTTTTTTTTAAACTATGATAGGATATAATATGTACTAGCTGAAAAGTCTTAGACAGTGTTGTTCATTGACATAGTTGTATTTAATTCATCATCCTGCCCTTGACCCATGTTAATTGGGGTCGGCGCAACACGCTTTTTAGGGTACCGTACCCAAAGGGTCAAACGAGGGTCCCGTTTGACGCTTTGGGTACGGACGTGGTATTACTGAGACTTCGCTGTCCGTCCGTCCGTCTGTCACCAGGCTGTATCTCATGAACCGTGATAGGTAGCCAGTTGAAATTTCTACAGATTGTGATTATAAACTAAAAACAGAATAAAATAAATATTTAAGGGGGCTCCCATACCAAAAAGTGATATTTTTGCTCGATTTTATAAATAATGGTACGGAACCCTTCGAGCGCGAATCCGACTCGCACTTTGCCGGTTTTTTCTTCCATTCTCCGCTGGCAACCATTATGCTAATCTTTTAGTCACGAAATTCACAAAAACCTGCATTCACTACAATGTTAGTCATGTTACTGTATTTTAATCTAGTCCAGTGCACACTAATTCCCTCTCTGTCCTTGGCTTAGATCTATGCGTCTAATCTATTTTAATAACAAGTGTCTATAATGACCACCAAATGTCCAAAAAGTAAAAAGAGTTCTACATATGTCTAAAGAAAGAAAATATATTTATTTGTCGCTGGGATATGACTTGCATAGAAAATGACAAAAAATAAAATAAACATTAGATATTTACACCGCTTAGCAAATATTAACTAAACTGTAACTTAACCGTGGGTTCAACGGCGAGCAATATGAGTGTACCATTATTATACGTCTGCCTAAGCCATCGGAGATTAAAGGCGTGATGTTAAGATAATAATATGATAAAAGTTCGTTCTCATTATTCTTATCAACAACATTTTTTAAAACTTATACGAAAAAAAAAACACTATGTCACGTTACTATTTACTTCGAACTTCGAAGATGATAAAAAAAAAAACAATAAAATACCTGTACATAACGACAACACTTGCACGCACAAAAACCCCGCCGAAACACAAAAAAGTGTTCCCTACACAAAATTCACGATCACTTTAGAATCTCTTACAAATTAATTTTAAACCATATTTTCGTTCGTCTTTCACGGTACACCGCGTACAATGTGATAGCCATCAGTTTCTATATCATTACCAAAATAACTTTTGATCAAAAAACAAAGAAAATTCACCCTTATGTTTCTGGTTTAAGGAGCAGATAAAATGCAGAATAGTTTGCCGTTATAAAAAAGCTTATGGAACATGCTGGTTGCTGAAAAAATCTTCTTTTTTGAAAACTTTGATGATATTGATTGGTTTAGAATACATTGGCCGGCGTGTCTACTGGGAAGATTATATACGTCATGGTCTAACTCTGTGTAAAACGTTATCGAAATCAGTTCAGCCGTTTAAGCATGAAAAGGTAACAAACAGACCGAGCTACTTTAGCATTTATAATACAAGCAGTTGCCCGTGACTTCTGCGTGTTCTTTATATGTTTTCTATACATATATATATATATATTATGTTCAGGATGAAAAGTAGCCTATGCTGAATGCTGTGAAAAGTATCTAGGTTTTCTATAAAGTAAAAGTAAAGTATCTAGGTTATAAGTATTTGAACGAAATGGGTGCCTCGATTATCGGCGGCGGCTAACCAACCCTTATAAATTATGTACGCAATAATAAAACCATGTGAATTTTCGCTTTGCAACAAAGCTTAGATATTAATCTGGAGTGGGGTAAATAAGTTTATGCAGGTTGATTCTAGGTATGAGACTTGGTACTTGGTATGGGCAGAGGTTCGGTGAAAGAAAACATCGTGAGGAAACCGGCATGTCCTAGAACTAAAAATTCGAAGACATGTGACATCTACCAACCCGCACTGGGCCCGCGTGGTGGATTACAGCCCATTCCCTCTCATAGGGAGGAGGCCTGCGTCCTAGCAGTGGGAACAATATGGGCTGATGATGATGATGAATGGGCAGAGGTATGTTGCGCTAGTAGGTTCTATGTCGTCGTTCCCACTGCTGGGGTATATCCCGTATACGGCCAGTCTGTGAGACGGAGTGGGTTATTTCACCACGCGGACAATGTGGCTTGGTGGATGTCATTTGGTGGTCATTTGGTGGCATGGTGCTTGGTATGGGCTAACTCCGAAACTGATTAGTTCACCGAAGTATTCAAAGGAACCATGACTTTGATTTTGGAAGAAAATCATTATCTGCCTAGCCTTTTCTTAACTACACCATGTCATGTTGGGATCAGCTTGCAGTCTAACCGGACGCAGCTGAATACTAGTATTTTACATGAAGCGACTGCCTATCTGACCTCCACAACCCAGATAGTAGTATATAGATCTTTGACAGTCGTTACAGTCAGGGGCCTCAAAGGCTACTACTAGCCTTTGAGGCCCCTGACTGTAACGACTGTCAAAGATCTACAAATGACAACCAGGACCAACGGCTTATCGTGCTTTCCGAGGCAAGGAGGAAACTCTGTATGTAATTGGTGGTCACCCATCCACGGCACAACCTAAGCAAGCACGGCTTAACCACACCAAAAGATTGGCCCGAGCTGTTATTATTTAGCCAGGAGCAGGAATCATGACTTTGGATGAAAATAAAAAACATTTTAGTTTTTTAGCTCACGTTTTTATAACCAATATTCTCATTTATAACCGTCAATGTACACTTAACAAATCGACACACTCGCTCCCTCGCTCGTCTTAGGGAACACTTTGTACCGACACGCGGTTCTCATGGCGAACAGAAATAGAACATCTGAAACTAACCGCTGACGCAAGCCAAAGACAAGGACTGAATCATTTTGATACTTTCTTATTTATATTATACGACGATTTGTGGAGAAAATTGTTTTTTGCTTTTGTTGTGATAGGTGTTTTTTTTACATCGTTTCGTTGCGGAGGTATGAGAAAAATGTAGTGAAGAAAACTTTGAGTATGAATGTAGGCTATAAGAGTAAAGGAAGAATGGATGGACTGTGTGAAGATTAGGTCTAGAAAGGACGTGTCTGATAAGATGACAAGTAATAGAGAAGTTTGGAAGAAGAAGACGTGCTGCGCTGACCCCAAATAAATCGGGATAAGGGCAGGAAAATCATGAAGATGATGAAGTTTCTTTGAGATTTTGGTAATAGCTACCGAACTAAACCAACCGCTGACACAAGCGGGAGATATGGAGTGATTCGTTTTGATACTTTCTTGATTGTATTACGAAAATTCTGAGAAGAAAATAGGTTTTTTTGCATTTTGGTGATGCATAAATGTTTTGGAAAATAGTAAATCTTATATAGGTACTCGAATTTTATTTATACAAGTACGTCATATTTGGTCTGTGGCTACCGATGGTAGCTACCTATCTAACCGCTAGCTGATGCAAGCGGGAGAAGCCGACTAAAGCAGTGCTTGCCGAGGTTGGTCCGTGGATGGGTGACCATAATTACATACCGACTTTCCTCCGTGCCTCGGAAAGCGCGTTGGTCCCGGCTGTCATTTGTAGTTCTTTGACAGTCGTTACGAGTAGTCAGAAGCCAAAAGTCTGACATCCAGTCTTACCAAAGGGAATCGTATTACCCAGTTACTGGGTTGTGGAGGTCAGATAGGCAGTAGCTTCATGTAAAATACTGGTACTCAGCTGCATCCGGTTACAAAGGAAGCCGACTCCAAGATAGTTTGGGAAAAGGCTAGGCAGATGATGACTGGGTGAGGTAGAAAGATAAGTACGAGTATTCTATTCTATGTGACGAACTTTAAAAAAAAATAACATTGATTGTAGGCACACAGAAAAAGTTGATTCAGACGCAATGTAGTAAATTATTAACATTTACTTCACTTTTACGACTGGTAGAAATATAAAAACACGTGACGTTTACGAATTGACACGAAAACGCTATTATGCGTATGATTCATAATGCTGTATTCCTATAGTTTATTTTTGAGTAGTTGACAACCTGCACTGGGCCAGCGGTGGATTACGGGTAACTCATTCTTACTAAGTCGAATATGTGGACGATTTTTTTCGATTTTCACTGTGGGAACATTTTAGGCTGATTATGTTTTGACAGAGGATAGGGGTTGCCTAGTGAAGTCAAGGGTAAGGGTGCCGATCTGCGTGGTACCTACATTTAACTCTAAATTCAATTCTCAATTTTTTTATTGCGTATTATAATGTTAATACATATATGAAAGGTAAATAATTATATAAGTCACAATTATGGACCCTGTCGGGCACAGCAAGATCAATTAGGAGAGAGGAGGAAGAACACTGGGTGCTTAATGTGATATACACGTGTAAATCACCTCATCACAAAGCTGTCAACCAAGCATTCTGTACATGAAACTAAGTAACTTTACGCAAAAATTATTGCTGGGAAACGACTTTTTTTTGGGGGTGTAAAATCATGTTTTGTTGTAGAACTCAATGTAACGCACTCAAAACATAGTGCTGATGGACGGATTGAATAGTACGGGGGTCGTGGAGGTGTTAAAACTTGTATTTAAAAAAAATACTTGTCCAAAAGTTGGAACTTTGACCCCTTATATCTCCGTAACTAGAAGGTTCCCAGGTATGGTGTAGAACAAAAAAATGATCGCAATAACAGGGAGAACCAGTGCCTTTCGGCTTCGTTAAGAGGTGTTTTACACTCTTTATTATACAAGGTGTTGTTTTGCAACCTCGTCAAATTCAAGGAGGTAACTATGCTAATGATTCTCGATCCAAATCAATAATAAAATGAGGAGGTAATTTTAATATTTTTTCTTGTTTGTGGAAATCGCTAAGTGTGAACCACCCGTGTTTTAAACGCGGGCCGTCTGATTGTCGCCCTATAACCGCGCTTCCACAAATACAAACAATCTCAAACGTTTATTCGATAATTTCTTATTCCCTAAACCGTATGATAAAGGGGTTTTTCTGAAATACTGACAAGCATAAACAACCAAAAAAAACAGCGTTTATTAATAATTAACTAGGTACCGTAATTTTAATTGATTATTAATGGCTTGTGTGACAACCTCCTGAATTTTGACGAGGATGCAAAACAACACTTTGTATTTTTAGTTACGTAGTTAATAAGTTACTGTCTTAATATTACTAAATAGAATATTAGAATTTCCTTTATTCATTTTTACAAACAAATTTTATACATTTTTAAATATTTCTTATAAATAATAAAAAATAAATAAAAAACATTTAAAAATATAAAAAATTGTAGCCCACCGGTATCGGTAACAGGGTCCAAGCTACCGGCGGTCAGGGCTCCAGAGAAAGGAACCTCCTAACAATACGAGCCGTGTCCAGGAGTACCGCTTTCTGAATCAAGCCCTTGATCCAGCTGCCTAACGAGAGCCTCATCAGATATTGGTCGAGGCTCTTGGCAATTAGGCCATTGGCTGATACGACTATCGGCACAATGATCGCTGAGTCAACATGCCTAATGTCAACAACCTCGCGAGCCAACTCAATATACTTGATTTGCTTATCTTTCTCGGCCTTCACGAGGTTCTCGTCAAGTGGAACCGTTATGTCAACAATCATTGCGCGCCGCTCTGATCGATCCACCACCACTATATCAGGCTTATTGGCTACAATAGTCCTGTCAGTGATGATGGATTGATTCCAATCAGTGGCGGAACTATCATACACAAGCCGAAAAGCCCGGCTTGCCTAACAATCAAACACAACAAATAAGAAAAAAAAAACATTCCAAACAAAAACAAAAATGTATGTCAAAATAATGATAACGTCTAATTTCACGCGCATTTATCAAGAATTCACGATGCACGACGTTGCCAAGAAAATTCTAATATCTCCTATACCTACCGGCCGCGAGACTGGCTCGCTCTAACACTAAACAAAAGAAGAGTTCAAGCTTAGTTCGCTATGGTCGGACCCTACAGTCAATGTTCGTTCGGATGCTCCCGCTCGCACTCACTGGCTTCTGCATTTGGCTTATCGGACCTCTCTGTTTTGCCTAGTAAAATTTCTCTGTTTTAATAAAATTGATAGGTACTTATCTGGGAATTTGTATGGAGTTCAAAGCCGGGCTTTTCTTTGAATGTGTGCGTGTATGTCAGTGTAAGGTTGAGAGAGAATGTGTGTTCGAATTCGAATTGATTTTAAATTAGTTCATATTTGTTTTGAGCGATTACTGGTGCATATTTTTTTTTGTGATATTATTTATTCACTTTCTTGTATTTTAAAGTTTTCCGATTAGTTTTTGCTGTAATTAACTTTGTTTTGAAGTGATTCATTTTTGTTTTGAATTCAAATAAGCATTCAAATTGATTCTTGTGAAGGATTTTAAGTGTGTGAAATCGTTACTGTCCAAGGTAAATGTGTGAGAGTGTCTGTGTGCTTTGTTGTTTGTCATCTGTTCGTGGTAAAGAAGCGAAGAATGAAGAATTATGGCTGTTCACGTTGTGAGTAATCTTTACATAGTATAAAACAAATTCGCTTAGAAATAATGACGAATTGACACGAAGAGTTGAGTTTTTAAATTTAATTCAATAGATATAAATATTAATTTAATTTCAATAGATTTTCGGGATATCGCCAAGCGGTTGGTCGATGCTTCACGGGACCAGAGGGCTGGCCTCTTTTTTGGTCAAAGAATCAGCATTGCCATCGAACGTGGCAATGCGGCCAGCCTTCTGGGCACTTTTCCTGTCGACAGCGATGTCGACGAATTTTTTGACGCCCTGTAATTTTGATACTTGTACATATTTTATTTTTATTTTATATTCAATAGATGACTCTTATATCATTTACTTGACACTGACTATAAATCAAGATATTGAAATAGTTGTAATTTTGTGACGAGATATAAAATACGCAGTATTTTTTATATTAACCACTGTTTGTATTTTTATATTTAGGCACATTTAAATAATTGGAAAATAAAACGGTTTTGAAAGCCAATATCAGAACAGGCAGCGAAACTTATTTTTTACCCCAATATCGTCAGTTGTCTAGTTGGGCTTTGCCCCCGTTTCATTGGAGGCACGCCACTGATCCCAATACAGTGTGATATTGCCATTTTCGAGAACTGGGTCGGGCACATACCTATAGTACGGCACTTCCGATTCCACAAGGCTGTATTTCAGAGCAAATTACTGATGGATAATCCTGGCTACAAGGTTGTGTCTATGCAAGTATTCAAATATATATTAGAATTATTGTTATAATGAGGTAAGTTCTTATTCTTTAAACCACGTTAAGGGGTACCGTATTACCCAGTACTAACTGGGTTGTGGGTGTCAGATAGGCAGACGCTCCATGTAACATACTAGTATTCAGCGGTAAGACTGGAAGCCGACGCCAATAAATTTATGACAACACTAGGCAAATGATGAGTTGGATCCAGTTAAGCTGGATTCAGCCCCAATAAATCGATGACTTACTTGGCAAGTTTGGACAGGATGGCCGCGGTCTTCTCCCTCGGGGCTCGCGGCTCCTGCGGCAGGGGCTCTTCAGGCGCGTTGGCTTTACGCTCGAAAACCTCGAAACGAGACTTCACGTCTAGTTGGGAGAGCTCTTCTAATCCAAGATCTGGTTTGTCTGATGCTGTTGGAATGAAAAAGTAATAACTATGTAAGTTCAGAGAAGACTTACGTGCTATAATAGCATAAGCCACTGAATTTGAATCGCCGTTGTTGACGAAAAATATAGCCCATTTAACTATTTTATTGTCAT
Organism: Cerastis leucographa; assembly: GCA_963082945.1. Taxonomy (NCBI): domain Eukaryota; kingdom Metazoa; phylum Arthropoda; class Insecta; order Lepidoptera; family Noctuidae; genus Cerastis; species Cerastis leucographa. The sequence continues at coordinate 11,886,967 of OY720372.1, read as the reverse complement.
TGTGTTTTTTTTTTTTCGTTTTTATAGGCGTATTTGTTTTCGAAGGTGTGACTAAACCTTAGCGGTAATAACCTTTTTACCCAACTGACCCTGAAGTACGGTAATGTTTTTATGTGGTAGCTTACAGTATAGTCCTATGATATCTCAATAATTTTAAGGCACATTGAATGTATATACCTACAGAAAGTCTTTATACAAGACACAATTGAGTATTCGAAAAAAAAAAGTTTTTCTAATAACTTTTTTTGCAATGAATAGAAACAGAAGATTCTTAGGTATAATGTTTAAAATAACCATCTATAAGAACATGCGATAACCCCAGAGATGTATCAATCCAAACATGAAGCAATTTTTTGGATTATTTATATATCCTAATTCGAAGTCAATCGTTAAAAATAATCAGTAAATTCAATGAACTACGGCTGGCGCTATGTTTGGTTAAACAGCGCCATCTGGTAGTAAGAACGAGAAAATGTTACCTCTGACGACATCTGGCGGCAACTCGACTGGATTGCTCTCGCAGATGATCATCTGATGCTTTTTGGGGACTGCTGCTGATGGAAAACATAAATACTTAATAAGATTTTCTTTGTAAAGAATAAAACGTTTTGAATTTTTACTTGGAAACTTGTTATACTGCTATCAAATTGAATTGCTGTCGTGAGCTTATGGACTTAACAAAAAAATTAAGGCATTAAAATATATTGACAATAGCCGGGACAGCGCGACAAAATAGTTATGCTTGCAAGAGTCAACTGGCCAATAGTCGCTCGTTAAGAGGGGACTCTAGCCCCGAGGAATTTGAAGAATAGGTATTTGAAGAAACTATTGCCGTCGCGCTGCGCCCGACCAAGCCGTAAAGTGCGAAAGGTACAACTGCAGCTCAGGCTGGTTTTACCTACAAAAATCTTGACCAAAAGACGTTTTGTATTCCGCTGTTTTCTTCTTAAAAACTAAACTGATCTAAATAATTTAATTATTATATTAAAATTTAGAGGAAAAATCTATGCTTCTATTATTTTCTTTTTTGTTAAAAACTTATCGAATTTGTCTGATAGTCGTCTGAACATGGCGGTAAACACGGGCATTTTTTCGGGTTTTTGGATTGTCATAATTCTTTGACTGATTATGTTTTGAAAAAAAAAAGGAAATGATAGGGGCATGTATTAATAAGACTTAGATTTTTTGGAAAAATATCGTTGCTATAGATGCATTATCCACGAAAAAAACAGCGTAATACGTTTTTATAGAGAAAGGCCCACTAGAGTCCCCTCTTAAGTTCTAGCGTTTCGCGCCAAAAGTTGCAATTGCCATTTTGCTTCAAGGCATCACAAACAAATGAATGATATTTCTTCTGATAGCCTCCCTATACTATCTTTGACCGTAAATAACATTGAATGGGGTTCCAAAAAACGGAAATTAATTGTTTCCTTTCAAAGACTAAACTTCGGCCTTTTTTTTTACGGATGGGAAATCATCAAATGACCCCCCCCCCCCGCTCTGGGCGGAGCGAGAGGGAGTGTCAGACTTGTACTGACTAAAACCCATCCATGTTCCTTCTTAGCCGTTTGTGTTCCAGGGCCACGGTATCTCTTTCGAACAGTCCCGCAACCCTGGCAGGTAAACTTTGGGCTTGAGATTAAATGAATAATTACCGTCCGTGACGTCTTCTTCATCGACAGGTTTGGGCTCGAACAGATGCTTAAAGTGCGGCTTGCAGTACAACGTTGTGTGATCACTCTGGTAAGTCTCCACTCTTTAAAGAAAAAATAAAGTTAAACGTAAATTAAAGAGTATAATCTTTGCTGGCGAGAATGATTAGCAAGTCTTGCCTCGCGAGGTTTTCGACCTGTGGGATTTGAACTCTGCGATCATTGTGTCGATAGTTGTTTCAGCCAATGACGATAATGTTGGCTTAATTGCCAAGAGTCTCGACCAGTACTTGTGGAAGCTCTCGTTAAGCAGCTGGATCAAGGGCTTGCTTTAGAAAGCGGTACTCCTGGACACAACCAGCCATTGGCTGAAACGACTATCGGCACAAACATCGTTGCAAGATCCAAGACAGTTCAATAATTTGAATTACTCCAGCGCTTATCAATCTGCATAGCCTCGACGCTTCTTGGTGATCGCCACTATTGAGTGTGGCTCTGAAGAGATGCAGCTGAGGTAATAAAGGACAAAAATAAAGTACTCACGTGAGCTGCTTGTTACACTGGATGCATCGGAAGCACTCCTTGTGCCAGATCCTCTTCTCTGCCTTTATGCGCTCCATGGCATACACGGGCCGCGAGCACTTCTCACACTGCGGGATCGAGTCCGTGTCTGTCGCCGCCTTCATCTTCTTGAATAGCTTCTCTGAACTTTTTGACTGGAATAGAAGAAAGGTAGAGTGTTAAGAACATTTTGTCTATGGTTTTTTTTTGGGTTAAGTTCTTTGCGGGATCCAGGGCAGTTAAATTGTTTCTCCGGGATTGCGTCCAGCTTCATTGTCTTGGCGCTTTTCTGGTGGTCGCCACTGTTGATTATGGCTTTCAGGAGTTGTAGTGCTTTGGGAATATTTTGGTGAATGTTGTGACGTTTTTGAAACATTTTTCTTAAAGAATATGCTGTCTCTTTTCGTAAAGGTTAAACATTGATGTAAGATTTATCTTTTGTTGCGGCAAACAAATTGAACGCCCACAACTCATGGGCCATGAAGCAAATTTCTTGATTTGGTGTTTGTAAGAGTGTGTTGTTCTTGAGATATAAGACACATGGATAGAAAAATGTGATCTTATGCCTTAGTGAAGCCATATAGCAAAATGATAATAATAGCCGAGTTCGATAAGTTACACTTTTACTGAAACTGACCAGTAATACTGGTCAATTGCCTCCCATACTGGTCCAGTATGGTAGGTTTTCTCAAGTATTTTTTCTAGTTGATTTGCGATATTGTTCGCTTTGTCCCGTATGTATTTGAATGGTTTAAGGTTTACAATGTGACCAGCCCAGAATAACCTCAAAAGTTAATACGCGTCATGGCTTGTAAAACATTTGGGTAGGTACGAGATATGATGATTAAGAAACGGTATACAAAAATACATTTTAATGCATATTGATGAATAAAATTGAAGAGTCGTGCAGTCCTAGTTTTGAGTATACATGTGAATGTGGAAGGATATAAGAGTAGAGGAAGACCAAAGAAACGATGGATGGACTGTGTGGAGGATGATATGGGTAGAAAAAAGGTGAATGCTGAGATGACGAGTGACACAGACTAATGGAAGAAGAAAACATGGCGCGCCGACCCCAAAAAAAATATGGGATAGGGGCAGGAAAATTATCCATACTTAATATTATAAAGCTGAAGAGTTTGTTTGTTTGGTCCGATTTGAAAAATTCTTTCAGTGTTACATAGCCCATTTATCGAGGAAGGCTATACAACCTGTTATTTTTTTAAATTCCCATAACTCTTGAATATGATTAAGACCATATCAAAGAATCAACTGGCATATGAATTATGATTCAACAAAACTTTTTTTTTTTTTGTTTTTTCGCATTTTCATAGCTTTAAATATGAATTATTGGTTTGAATAAAAAGAATTACTCGTATTTATCAATGAAACTACTACTATTTTACTACACTACTGCGAAGTTTGGCAACCTCGCAAAAGTAAAGATTCGTCATACTGGTGATAATTTTTGACCTAAGTAAATTATGATTGATGATATCTCCGAAAATATGCATTTTTGGACCACCTATTCTAGGAGTTTTAGTGTTATTTTTACCTACAAAATATAACCCTAGAGTTATGGGATATCATAAAAAAAACAGGTTGTATATCATCACGCTACGATCAATAGGAGAGGAGCAGCAATAAAAAATGTTGCGAAAACAGGGAAAATGTGACGCAGACGAAGTTGCGCGGGACAGCTAGTGACATAGTGTGTCTGTGTAGCATAACATTATAAAGATATTTGTTACTCAATTGCGTCATATGGATATCACGTAACGCCTATAAGTAACGTCCCTACTACTGTGCCTGTACATGATAATCGGAGAGTCCCACATAATCTTAAAAACGTATTCTTGGAAGCACTTACCACCGATATGGTCCCTTCATCCTTATGCCTCCTGGACTTGGTCTTCTTTTTGACCGTCCGCTGCTCCGAGACCTGGACCTCCTGGTAGCTCCTCTGCACCCTCGACTCCGTCTGGATGAGGGAGGAGGACGACTCCATGGTCGCTGACGCCGTAGCAAGTGCCATTACTTTGTGCTCTGGAACGGAAGACAGGGGAAAATTAAATGAGGAGTCTTTTGAAAGAATTTTGTGGGTCGATATAAAATAATTCATAGAATATATAATATAATAATGTTTTTTTATTTTATTTTATTGTGTCTCTGTTTGTTTTGATTTATTGCATTTAACTGTTGCGATTTATGTTATTTATACAAGGTGTTGTTTAGCATCCTCGTCAAATTCATGGAGGTAACTATGCTAATGATTCTCGACCCGAATCAATAATAAAATGGGTAAGTAATTCTTATATTTCATATTTTCGGAAATCAGTAAGTGTGAACCACCATTTTAAATGCGGCCCGTCTAATCCTCGCCTTATAATCTCGCTTACACACATACAAAAAAGCTCAAACTTTTATTCCCACGTTATGGGACCCTCCATAACGTGGTATTCAGAAATACTGTCAATTTTAAACAACAAAAATAACAACAATAAAAATAAAAGCAGTATTTTTTAATAATTAACTAGGTACCGTAATTTATATTGATTATTTATGTTTTTTGTGACAACATCCTGAATTTTGACGAGGATGCAAAACAACACCTTGTATATTCCATCACGTAATGTTAATTGGAACTTGTTAGCGAAAAAATAATCAACTGACCCAAACATTTGGGTCGAGTAGGTTTTGAAGTTTTATATACTTGGGACAGTTGTTTTTTTTTTCACCATTACGACGATAGTTCCATGGAGACAGTTGTTCAGTATAATGGTCTATATCCTTTAATATGACCACACCTTTCTGGTACAAGGTGTAGAGAAGTGGCCTGTGGACCAATGAACGGCCACTGTGCCACTAATTACTTTACTAACTCCCAAGGTCATGGTCTTTTCTAACATGCAAATATAACAAACTTAGGGCTCCCTACGTCAGGAAGGGGCCCAAGAGGGCCGATGCCTGCCAGGGCTGCGGGTTGTTCGAAAGAGATACCGCGGCCCTGGAACACAAAGGGCGAAGAAGGAACATGGGTGGGTTTTAGTCAGTACAAGTCTGACACTCCCTCCCGCTCCGCCCAGAGCGGGAGAAGTCATTTGATGATTTCCCATCCGCAAAAAAAAAAAAGGGCTCCCTACGTCTGGCATGGTCTTTAAAAAAAAACAATAGTTTTGAGTTGACCAATGATTACTCAGAAATCTGTATTATTTTAAAACCCCTCAGGAGTATTTAGCCATGTCCATCGTTAATCATAGCAACTTGAAACTTGGGAAACATTTTAGACACAATTTTTAACCAATACCTTGTTTAAAAATTGTCACAAACACTTTCAATAAAATTAAAGGCACGTTCATATGAATTAACACACGTATAAAATTGCATAGTAATTATCCAAAAGTTTAACAAGATTTTCGTATGATAAGCAAAAAAAGTGACACCTTTTTTAGTCATAAATATTCAGATTGCCAGTGAGTAATGTTAGCAGAGAAAGCAGTACAAGTACTTACTATTTATTTTAGCGAAACACATTAGCATTTCTTCGCAATTATGCTTCGGAAATAGACCTTAACTAATGACATTGTTAACCTCAACTTTGGCTAGTTTTAATAATGAGGTCATTTTGTTTTTTTAGCTAGATCTTTTATCTTAGATTTCGTGATATTTTTAAGAACTTTTGCCAACGTTAGCCACAAACATAACATACCTTCCTATCATAATGACATTCCGAGACAGCTTATTATTAAACGCGGGCTAAAGTTACAGCCAGCATGCTCAGATCAACCAAGCCTACATTTTTTGAAGTTTGTACTTTCCTCATCATCTTGTATTTATAAAGAGGCTAATGATAAAGACTCAGCTCAAAAAAAACACCAATTTATCATCCATCTACTATCATGGCGTTCGCAACAGCGCCGAAATATCGGAAAGTCAAAACAAATAATAAAAATGGTAAATATCCCGTTACGTGTTATTGATAAGTGTTAGTGACCATGTCAGTTTTAAAATGTATAACCACCTACAACGTTAATTCAAGCATCTTAATTTGCACTTGTAATTTCCACTAAGAAATTGCCACTTTAACTGCCAGAGGGAGTACTTCGAGAGTCGAAAGTTTTTTTTTCTATTACAACCTTCTGTAGTAAGCAATCGACTTATTGTCGGGCCTACGCTGTCCTCCCATACTTAAGTACTAAAGCTGTAACCAAATTATTTTAAAAGAGTAACCATGGAGTTTCTTGCCGGTTCTTCTCCATAGGAAACGACCAACCCGAACCGTGCACCTTTTGTTGACGTTTTATAAGTGCCCATGTAGGCCTATGTAAAATAAAATATTTTGATTTTGAAAAACTGTGTCAAGTAAATATCTGGTAGTCCAAAGAGCTTCAGTCGAGTCGCGTACTACAGAGTTCACTGAGGGTCTCACATTGCACTGTCCACCCTTATGCCCGGCGTTTATTTATTTATTTATCACTTCAAGTACAATGTACAGAGGCGGATTAATGCCATAAGCATTTTCTACCAGTCAACCTTTGGGTGATGCAGAGACAAACAGTGGTAGGTGTCTGTTTGTAAAAAAATCAGTGCGTGGAGTCCCTCCGCGCGGAAGAAGTGAAACTTCGTAATACTACACGCATGCGTTCGAGTGCCACGCATTCACTCTCTTTATTTTATTGAGCTTCTAAATTATATTTTGTTGTTTTCTTGTTGTATTATTTTTATTACAAATTATAACATAATTTATCGAGATTATTCTATTCATGGAAATTGAGCGAAGGCTGGTCACACCGAAGAGTCGAATGCATGACTGTTTGCACGTCCTCTTGCGTACCTAATAGAACTACGTAGACTCAAATCTTGTAATACTGCCATCTCTTAGTGAGTAATAAAAAATATTCCCCCTCCATGGTAGCGTTAAACTTGTTGAAAGTCGCATAAGAAGTTTCACTTTAAAAATAAAAATAAATAATACGTACTAAGGATATGTAAAATACTACTGCGTTATACTATTACTGCGTTATAACGTTAAAAAGTGGTCGACCGTCAGTGAACTCGGTGGTACATACGAAACCTCAAGACAATAGGAGCTGAAAATTCTAAGCATTTACGAAACAGTAACCAATAAACAACTACCACATTTTAACTTATAAGGTGACAAAACTAGCCCAAGCGGGAATTTTGGGATTTACTCAAGCGCGGCAGAATAACAAATTGAATTTTTGCAATATCTTCTTTTTTTTTTTGTATAGACTCTTTTTCTTATTTACCGATTGTTTGTAAATGTGTGGACATAGTAGGCCTTATAGATTCCTAGATCCTTGTTAACTTTTTATCTTGTTCGACGTTTTGTAGTAAGCAACGACTTATTGTCGGGCCTACGATGTCCACTCATACTTAAGTGCCAACGCTGTAACATAGAAAAATTGTAAAGCCAAATGATTTTAAAAGAGTAACATGGAGTTTCTTGCCGGTTCTTCTACATAGGAAACGACCAACCCGAACTGAGCACCGCAAGGCGTAAACGCTTTAACATCCCTTCTAAATACATAAAGAGTTCGGTTTTTCTTTTCCAATTTTCTACCCCTTCATACGGCCACCCGCACCATGCAAACCGGCAGATTAATATTTTTCCGTTATTAGAAACACGTGCGCATACACTACTCGTATTAATATCTGGCGCGCTCGAGTATTTCTTTGTGACTGTTTTTTTTATACCCTGTACAAGTGAAAGGGGATACATACTTAAAAAAAAAAACCTTTTTCTCTTTTTAGCATCTAATCTTCACAATCAATGGGTCTATGGCCTCTTGGGCTCCCCAACTATAGATGATATGGCTGGAAAGGAGGTGGACTACTGAGATGACGGGTAATAGAGGGATATGACGAGTAGATGAGGACAGGAGAATGATGAACCAATCATTAAGCGGAATATGGCACAAGACAAACAGAACTTAAAAACGATAAATTACATGCAAAACTCACACGTCACTTATCGTGATAACATACGGAATTAAAAACATATTAATCTGGGAATGAAATTAACTCATTAACAGGTAGTAAGACTCTCCAAGCGTGACGGGCAGGTTTCTAATGCCCCATCGCGGCGTCACGCGAATGTCTGGTGTCCATCAACGGATGGGTAATTGAATGGTTTGTAATGTTGTTATTGCTGTCGATTTTCGGAAGATTTCTCTTAAATACCTTTGACATGTTGTGTGTGAGACATGCAAGTGTGATAGTAGTTGATGGGGTCAAATATTGACATCGGAGACTCGGAAGTGGCGTTGGCTGGCGCATGAATGCGAAATGGTTATGAAGTAGGGCTTAGAACCGTACAAGATAGAGAAAGAGAGATTCTGATTTTCAATGGAAAAAAACCGGCCAAGTGCGAGTCGGACTCGCACACCGAGGGTTCCGTCCAAACAAAATTACTGAAGAGAATAAATAAAAATATGTGATGTAACTAAAAATTTAAGGTTTTCGGAATTTTTTTCTTTATATGTGCTATAAAACATTGCTTCATGCCAAATTTCAAGATTTTAGGTCGACTGGAAGTACCTTTTAGTTTTTGATTCCCTTGCAAGTAGTTGCGAGTTAGAAATTATGCGGCTTAAATTGCTGTTTCTTTTGATTGTGTTGACATAGAAGTTTGATTTTGTTACAGCTTAAAGGTATTATAGACCTGAGTATTTGATATGAATTTCAATTTAATACCTCTACGCGTTCATGAGGAAAGGGGTAGTAAGTTTAAAATTATTAAAAATATTTTTATTATATGATGTAACTACAAATTTACGGTTTTCGCAATTTTTCCTTTATCTGTGCTATAAGACGTTGCTTCGTACCAAATTTCAAGATTCTGAGTTCACGGGAAGTACCCTGTAGGTTTTGATTCCCTTGCGAGTGTCGAAAATTTGGGGCATAAACGGCTGTATCTTTTGATTGCAGTGGCTTAGAAGTTTGATTTTTTCACAGCTCGAAGGGACAGTAGACCTAAATGTTTGATATAAATTCCAGCTGGATACCTCCACGCATTCCTGAGAAAAAGGGTCTTGACAGACAGACAGACGGACGGACAACAAAGTGATCCTATAAGGGTTCCATTTTTTCCTTTCGAGGTACGGAACCCTAAAAATGAACTTTGATCCATGTTTAGAATTAGAAGAAAGCAAGGCTTAAACCGTTGATTTTATGTAAGAACTGCCAGGGTAAAATTAGAATTAGAAGATGACTTTCAAGCCTCTGATTTTTAATGAATACCGTCATGGGTCACACTACCCACCAGGAGTAACCATAAAAAGAAACCCATTTAACACGATGACCTTTTAAAATGTGCCCCTGAAACTTCACTTTTCAATGGGTTAGTGGAATTTGAAGACCAAACTGTTGCGATCAACGAAGAACAAAATTCAAGATCAAATCTTTCACAGTTCTCACATTCAACACTGCATACACTTTCAAAGATCAATTACTTAATAAGTTAATGCACAATTACCAAAAGACACTGGAGCCATGATAAGCATCTTCGTTCAATGCTCGTCACAATATATCTCACTAAAACACAACCACTGACTGACGAACAAATGATAAATTGAAGATTAAAGACACACAATTCACAGTTTTTCAACAAATTCCTTTCTAACTTGCTCTCTCGGACGCTTTCGAGTAACTGAGAGTATTTCACTAAAACATATGATATTTATACGTAAGATTTTCGTACATAATATTGATTAGTATTTGTAACAGAATTGGAGTATTACGAATGATGTCGATCATTTGTCCGTCATCGGGTGGGCAGAAAGGTAGGTGACGGGAGAATGAGCAAGGGATGTTGTGTCTGAATATGACGAAGCAAATATCGTATGACAAATAGTTATTAAACATTTGGAAGCATTGGCTTTACATCAGAAAAGCTTGATCATCATCCTTCCTGTCCTTGTTACTTGGGGTCGGCGCAACACGTTTTTTTCTTCCACTGTCATCTGACAACCGTCAAGCTATCATTTACTCCATTTCCTTTTATATAATTCCTCACACAATCTATCGTCTTCCTCTCCCTCTCCATCCATTCAGAAAACCTTCATATTGTGAAGAAATTGTAAAAGGGTGTTAAAACAGAGATGCTGTCTGAATATAGATAAAACGTAGTGTGGGAAAGTAAATAGAAGCAGTTTAGAATCCTTGGATAGAGAAGTCAAAGAACCTACCATGTAACAGAAACAGGTGCGCATTAGAAGACCCTGCTCGAAGGACCATACGAAAGAAGAATGTAGATCCAGTCAGCTCAAGGCCATGGCAGGCGTAGGGCATCGAAGCCTGGTTTCACATTAACACACATTAAACATGAACATTGTGGTGAACATTGTACATTGGAACATTGTGGTGGTTTAGTATGGGCTCTGAAACCGGGTTTTACATGCAATAGGTACCAATGTTCCTAACTGGCGACATTTATTTTCATGAAATTCCAATGACTTCATAGTAAAGTGGGTGGGGGGCTGTGGGTGATGGATGCATCAGAGATATTGCGTCTGATTATGACAAGGCACGAGGATAGTGAACAGTGCAAATTTGGCTCCACATCGGAAATGCCTAGCATCATGAGCTATTGGCGCTCAGTTCGAGCCAACACAAGAGAAGATACCTAGTTCATGTAAGTAATTACTTATTGACCTACCATAAACATATAAAAAAATATAATTATCTATTAATAATTATGGATATTAATTTTTATTTTTTGTTTATACTTGAACGTAGTTATTATACATTTTTATAACTATGCTATAATCTTTTAATCAAGTTTGTTGCACGCTTGTATTGTTGAGGTAAGGAGAGTCACAAATGGTATAGATATATTAATGGTATTCGCATTTTATTATCTGTCGCTAAGTGGGGTTATGTGACTATTGCCCGAGACCATACAGAAATATTTTTTAGGATTCTATAGTCAAATAGCAAAGACAAACCCCTTATAACTATGTCTTGTCGTACGGCCTTCCATTTGTCACAAAGGACATGGAGGCCATTGCTATTTATTTAGTATTAGTACCTCCTGGATGAAGATGCTACTCAAAGCAGGCTAGACTTATTCTGATATTTGAATCTTTAGCTTCTGAAAAAAAACGAACACCAGTAGCAAATACTATTACTATTACCAGTAGTCCTTGGCGAATGAGAGCTTATAAGGTACATCATCCGTGCATTGATTACTCGCATTTAAAACACAAAAATGCAGAATCCTGAAAGCCTGCCCACCCCAATTAGAGTACAAGTACGACGAACAACGAGACGAATTTGTTACACGTGTGCTACGGCGGGTAGTCTCATAAATGTTTGTTTAAGCGGGAATTTTTGGCGCCATTCCATGCACCGTTTCGTTTTTCACGTTTATTTGGATTCTGCTGCGTGATTCGTGATTATGCAAAATTATCTACGACGACGGCGCGGCGACGATGAGAATGTTGACTGTATTTTTGGAATGAATTTGTCATCCTATTTATAGTAAAAGACGGAAATAGTTTGGTACTTCACATCCGGTGTTGTGAGAAATACTTTAATAGACGATAAGCTTTTGGATGACTTTTTTTTTATCTGGTAAACTTACGGATAGCATTCGGCAATTCGACTGCCAAGTTTGACAATCTGCAATAAGTATATTTTTAAAATTATATTAATGTGTATATCATAATACTACCTATCCCTTTTCATCGTATGTACAGTTTCAAATTCAATAATTAACGAACTTCATTACTCCCCAAATCGCTCAATCAAAAGATTTAGAGCGAGCCCTAAAACACATACACGTATATATACATCTTCGCCAATCATCAGCCCCGTATATTAATGTAAAAGAAACAAGCTCACCAAAGCATTCACAGTATATTTATTCATTCGTTTATAGGTTAAAACATTCCCGACCCGACCGGCCGGTGAATCAGAACAAGAGTATAGCAACACTAAAAAGTCAATTTTCTAAATTTAGCCCCGCCCCAATTAAAGATGGCGTTTAGAAATACGACACCTGTTTTTCTTCAATTAAATATTGGGTAACGGCAGGATAAAGGGAAATTGTTGTCGGTTTTACATGTAAAATGTTTCAGGAATACTTATTTTTAGATTATTTGAGGACACTACTGCTAATAACAGTGATATGTCGTTGGTGACGGAAATAAATCTGGGTTTCTCATCTTGTGATTGCTTGTCATTGTTTGGACTGCACAAGGTGCTTGCGATTGCAAAGTTTTAATACCTTTTTGTCGGAAATTATCGTCATCCACATGTTCTTAACCCAATCTGTTATTTTTAGGGTTCCGTACCCAAAGGGTCAAACGGGACCCTATTATTGAGACTTCACTGTCCGTCCGTCTGTCAGTCTGTCACCAGGCTGTCTCTCATGAACCGTGATAGTTACCCAGTAGCAATTTCTACAGATTATGTATTTCTGTTGTCGCTATAACAACAAATACTAAAAACAGAATAAAATAAATATTTAATGGGGCTCCCATACAAAAAAGTGTTTTTTTGAAGTGAAACTTCTTATGCGACTTCCAACAAGTTTAACGCTACCATTTCTAGAACTCACTAAGAGATTGCAGTATTACAAGATTTGTGACTACGTAGTTCTACTAGGTACGCAAGATGGTGAGCAAACAGTCATGCATTCGACTCTTCGGTGTGACCAGACTTCGCTCAATTTCCATGAGTAGAATAACCTCGATAAACTAATGTAATAATTATGTACCTAATAAAAATAATACAACAAGAAAACAACAAAATATTATTTAGAAGCTCAATAAAATAACGAGAGTGAATGCGTGGCACTCGAACGCATGCGTGTAGTATTACGAAGTTTCATTTCTTCCGCGCGGAGGGACTCCACGCACTGTTTTTTTTCGTCTTTATAAATAATGGTACGTCCCTTCCTGCGCGTGTCCGAATTGCACTTGGCCGGTATTTTTTTTTATTGATATAGTCTCCTCCTTGCCAATTTCGATAAAGGCGACCCTTTTGAAGCTATTTCCTTGTGTGTTCCTTTTTGTGACCGGTCAGACCGAATTTGCTTTTAATTACACGGTCACAACTAAAGCAGTAGAGTTAACCGGTTGAGTTATAGGTGTAGGTGTAGAAGAGCTTAGGTCTCTCTTTACGTATTTGGCGCTTTTCGTTCGATGTATCGAGTCACTGCTTTTCGAATGTTTTTACAAGCAAAGAGGTTAACACTGCTAAGGACACTTCCTTCTCAACTAAATCATCTCGCATTCTCTTGCAATTCTCGACGTATTTCAACATGCAACTTGGAAATGTAGTGTGAATGTTAGTAAAGGAAACTCTGACACTATAAAGCTTCCAATAACTATGTAATTACACTAATAAAAATTCTCAGAAGCTTCGATTGAGTTTTCAAATACTCTGCGTATGAATGAGACATTTATTAGAAGATATATAATGAAGAGTTTGAAAAGTGCTTTTGAATTTAATATGTTAACGGCTAAATCATAGCTTTAGTGGTTCGAGTAATCTTTGAAGAATCTTTTGAGCTAGTCCAGGAACCATAAAATCGATGGATATTCTAAAAGAAAGTATAGGAAATGTTTTAAAAAGACTATTTGAGACTACCGGCTTTCATTGAAAGCAAATTAGTTTACTTACAAATATATTATGTTCTTCGTCACGATAAAGTAATTAAAACATCCAACAAATTGTGGTTCAAATGCAAGACAGTCGTTTCTTAGAAGTCAGTGTTCAGTTAATTCATAAAGATTACGGTTAAGCAAATGTCGGTCAAACGGCCATTATAAACATCGAGCGATTTAACACCGTGAATAAAATGGCTTCTTTTCTTTTAGTTACGTTACTGTTTCGATAATTTCCGTGTTAATTCTGCCGCGAAAATTATATCTGTTGGGAAGTTTCTAGAATTCTTTAGCGGCTTTAAGGTATAAGACAGGTTTTCTTTGATCATTCACACCTTGGTTTATGTTTAGATTATATTGTAGTTTTCATAGATACATTAGCAATATTGAAAGATGTAGCACAGATCATAATAGCATAATCATTTTCTTGCCCTTATCCTAATTCTTTTGGGGTCGGCGCAGCATGTCTTCTTCTTCCACACTTCTCTTTTACTTATCAGACACCTCATTTCTTGACTGATCATCCTTCACACAGATCATATTATATTTCCAAATAATATAGACAACCAGAATAGCAGAAAGGAAACGTGTTTTTTTGGGGATTCGCACAGAAAGTTAATTACACACATTCTTAATACACACAAACATAGAAGGTACAGCAAATGTACCTGATGTCTAATTAAAATGGAACACTCTAGAACGTCAAGAAAAATCAATTTACACCATACGCTCGTAAACGAGTAGGGAAAATTGTGTAGAAAAGTGTCCATCTTAGGTACAGTTTGCCTTGACCAGGTTGCTACCAGTATTTCCATTTTTATATTCAACGTTAGATTTCACTCATCGATAAAACCTAATCAAATCAATGACATATTACTAGTTTATAAAGATTTTTTAACAAGAAATCGTGCAATATACATTGATAAAAGAAGCCTTTGGGTACACAATAGCAGAAGGACCCGTCGGTAAACATTTTGGAAAACAATACATGTTTGACGATGGTTGTTCCGAATTCGGCCAAATGCGAGAATAATCTTGTACAGCTATAAGACCAATGACACAAAATAAAAAACAGAGAAGTCATGTGTTCCTTGAAAGGGAGAAAACTCCAAGATTTCAGGCTTTGTGAGCGAAATTTTTCTCTGACAGTTAAAAGCTTTTGGCAACATTAAAGAACATCCCGCTATTACAAATATTTAGTAAGCTGCGTTGGAGTGCAAAATCGGAATAGACACAATTCAACAAATTGCATTACTACATTAGTCGTCCACCTTAAAAGTAGTTCCTGATTGAAAGCATCAGCGTCTATGCATGGAAATACAAATGTGTATGAGTATAAAATGGTTGTTTATTTATTTTTATACTCATCATGTTATGAAACAATAAAATGCTATCTAAACATCGTCATGCCGATGAGTTACATAATCTACGATCGCTAATTGTCTTGTTACATCATTCATTATGCTAAATTGATCGGGATCGAATCTCTTGGAACTGGCTAATTGCGTAAGTTTTGCGATTTTCTCGACTTTTCTATAAACAAGACTGCCTAGAAAAAGTCTGAGTCTATCAGCGATAAGGATGTCGATAGTCAAAATTGTGTTGGTCTGAAATAAGCTACCGATAAGCTTACAACAATACAATATAAATAGCTTGCTCAGACAACAATTTCGATTCTGTTGAAGACGTTGTAGGAGTACGAAACCGAATGTCACTTGTCTATGCCCAAACACGTTCAGGAATCCTTCCAAGCTGAATAATTGACGGCTTGAATTCCTGTCTGCACATTATTATAATGTTCACAAAGACCAAGTGAAAGCACGTCAATATCTAAAATCGCTCTCGAGTCGTTCGCTCCTCATATATTTCGAGCATATCTCTCGTTTATACGTATATTGTATATTTGGATATTGAGTGGGTGTAATGCACTGACGCGTCCGTACCAAACACACTGGATTCTCACGGATTTTATGTGAAATTGTTTGATACCTTGCACGCTTGGATGTAAATTTAACGAAAGGAATCTTTGGACAAATTGAATTGTTGTCAGGATAATTTGATGTGTCTTTGGCAAGTAGAAGACCCAATTCTGGGTTAAGCTCGCCGTTGTACATAAGCTATATATTATTTGTGTGTATATCTTGTCATTTTATGTGCAATAAAGAATAAGAATAGAAGAAAATACAGTAGTCAAACAATGAAAAGAAAAGCAATAACATTAACAAATTATTATAACATTACCTTGATTATAGATAAATACAATGAATAAGGAGTTTGTCGTGAGGAAAATTTTGAGTATGAATGCCTACAAGATTAGACCAGGACCAAAGAAACGATACGACGACTGAGAAATACGAAATGGCTAGAAAGGAAATGACTCATGAGATGACAACTAATAGAAAAGTATGAAAGAAGAAGACATTCTACGCTGACCTCAAACAAATTGGAATAAAGGCAGGAATGATGATGTAGACTTGAATTTGATGAAACTTTGTCATTTGACAAAGAAAATACATAAACCAGCAGTAAATCTATTGATTTTTTTTTAAAGGAAACAATAGGCAACAGCAAAGCTTAACATTTATGGATATCAAATTGAAATACAATAGATAAATCTTGTTGAAGAAAATTATTGGATGGATGTTACATAGCAGTTTTATAGCTTCGAAGATTCTAGCAATTTATTGGAATGTGAAATTTACAGTTTCTTGTTATGTTTCTGTAAATGAAAATAGAAATAGGAAGGTCAAGAAAGGAGATTGAGACGTGTAATTGCAAGATGCACTCTATGCTCGGAATTTATTCGTTCGTTTAGTGTAGTTTCAATTAGTCTCTAATTTTCTTGTCCCTCTTAATTACTTATAGTGTTATAACTAACATTAACATAAAGTGCTAGTACCAATGAGTACTTTTTTAAGATCTGTTATGAATCTGACTTGTAGATTTAAAATTAGCAAAGGTCACAATGACACAGACACTAGTAAGAAACACTGGTTCATCTTAATCATCTCGCAGCAAACATTTATAGAAATAATTCAAAACAAATAGAGAATTGTGAAGAAGAAAGACGTGAAGTCGACCCAAAATAAATTGGCATAAGAGCAAGAGATGATACAGACTTAAGTGAACCATTAACTACTTTAAAAGATACAAAATTAACAATAAATAAACTGAGTTAAACACAGTACATTAACTATTGTCTTTTGTTTATCAGTCTATCTGATGAAGTAGATACATTAACACCAAGTCCTGTAACGGACAGTGCTTGCAAAATATTATTGTATGCCTAGTATTGTATTAGATCTGTATCTAGCCTGCTATAGGATTGTTGAGTCATTATCCTTTCGTCGCGTGGATCAAAAATATGAATTTTATCAAATTGTCTCGAGCTACACGATTACTGACATATGCTTGCACTGACTGGACAGTCCCAAATCTGTATGGTTCTTTGTTCAAGACAGCATCTCAGACACTAATCTGCATAGTCCTCATGTGAATTGACCAAGATTATATTATCTCCTCGTGAGTTTGTTTCGGCTATTGCGTCTCTGAGTAGTCAGGGTATAAAACACTGGCCTCACAAAGTTTAAAAAAAACAAAATATGTGTAAAAACGATTACAAGAACATTTCTTCTGCTTTCTTCAAAGGATTTTTATCCATAAAAAAGAGCTTAAACCTTTGTAAGTAAATCAACAACGATGAGTACTATTAATTCATAATTTATCATCCTTGGCGTTATTATTTTAGTTATTACTCTGTACTTATTATAACCGTCCCCATTTTTTTTTTCCGTGCGGGGGGATTGAATTTCAACTGTCTGTCTTGAGACTACTGCTGAAAATTTAACAGTATTTTACTACTTAGGCATTTGTGTAAGTGTCACCTATTGTTAGAGAAAGCGAGCATTAATCTCAGACACATATGTCCGATGCACTAAGAATGACCGTGTTTGACTACGCTCCAGTTGTCGTAAATTATGCCTGAAATATTAGCGCATTTCTCGAAACAGAGGCAGGCGTTGGCAGAACTGAAGTATTTCCTTTGGCGTATTTTATGACAGATCATTATTAATTAGTTGTAATGATATATTAGACCCGCTAGAAATTGATTTGAATTAGATTAATAAAGAGAACAATTAAGCAACATCTATTTACTGCTTTGACCTACTTGTCACAATAAGTAGCTTCCGTTGCGTCATCCAAGCTAATTTTAAGTCTTAAAAAAACTTAAATTCACTGACAGATAACTCGCACACTAAAACGCTGGTTAGAAACTTGGATATTTGCACAAGAGTTTCTTTTATATAGTAGATGAGCACTAACGCAGGATTATAAAAATGTATAAAAGTTTGTATTGCAGTTCGTAATTTTTGCCTATGGTAAATCCCTTCGGGGCCGGGCATGTCTTTTTAAGAAACTCAAAAAGGTATATTTTCCAAGCAACAAAACTAGCGGAATATTGGCATACGCATAGTCTAGTCCCCACGTGATCAACCAAAGCCTCAATTTTTCCACTTTCGAGGGTAGTTTAGAATCACCAACTTAAAAAATATATAACAACAGCGTGCAGGCCGATGCATTTGGAAACAGGAAGTCCATTCAGCCACGAGTATCATTTACCGCGACATTTACAAGGGAGCGGGCACTTAAAAGCTTTCAAATATGTGACGTAATTAAAACTTGCAGCGTTTCAAGAAAAGGAGGTATGTCAGGCATTTCCCTCTTGGCGTGCACTGACAATTTGACCACATGGTCAAATTGCAGTTTGTGGAATATTTCTTAAATGCACAATTTGTTATGTTAATAATGTAACAAACATTCAGAACACCTTTATTGGAACCTTTTATTGGTTTTTAACAAATCTGTGTACGTTAGTTTTTCCGTCTCGTCGTCTTTCGTCTCGTTAGTGATATACAACGCAATGTCATATAAAGAATTAAAACATGAGTTTGGAAGAGTTATTTATTAGACGGTGTAGAGGTGCACTAAAAAACCATTAGTTTTTCGATCGAAAGCCTACATTTGAATAGATGCGCGCAATGAAAGAAATACTTATTTATTACCCAAGTTCTTTTTTGATGTTGGTAGTGGCTTCTATAAACAACCGTCAATGTGTGGTGTTTTGAACATTGATGGTTTACCAACTGCCTCGACAGACAGTTGGTTTACAATTGTGGCAATAGAAGAAATATGTGTACACAGCATTGATGTATGCTGTCTGTCCTATGTTCAGAAACAAGTCGTTTTATTTATCAGTAGCAACTTTTGTAAACACCTAATTACTCCTCTTTGAAGAATGAGAGCAACGGTGGCCCAGTTTTGGCAGCCCCGACTTATGAACAGTAAGCCGTGGGTTTGAACCCAGGCAGGCGCATTACTTTATGTTATTTATTTCACCACCGCTGCTCTCAAAAACGGTGAAGGAAAACATCGTGAGGAAACCGGCATGTCCTAGAACTAAAAATTCGAAGACATGTGACATCTACTAACCCGCACTGGATTCGCGTGGTGGATTATAGCCCACTCCCTCTTAAGATAGAGGAGGCCTGTGTCCCAGCAGTGGGAACATTATAGGTCGATGATGATGATGAAGAATGTGCTGGAAACGTTTCTAATTGGGTGAAGTTGATGTTGTGGTTAACAGGTAAATGTCCTTCCCTTTGTTCTCCGAAGCATGCAGTCAAAGTGACCTCTGCGCTGCTACCGACGAAGCCGTAGAAATGGCTAACTTTTAGGCCAACAAAATTTGAAATAATGTCGTGTTAGTAACACAAAGAAGAAGGTGATCAACTGGTAAGTTCATAGTTATGGTACGTAAAGAGCCTGCACTCAGTCAATCCTCCAACCATTAAACTGACTATTTTAATTAGGACTTAGGAAGTACAGTAGCTGAATACCCATCCATTGGCGAGATGATGGCAGAAGAAGTAATGGGATAAACACCTGTCACCACAGCTGCATTCCTTGATACAAAGTCTAGCGCAATAACAATATTTTACTCATGTTTTGAATTGTAACTACAATCTTGCCTTTCATCTTTACTGCATTAAAATCACCGCAAATTAGCTGGCTGTCAAACCATCAACCAATTTATATCACAAAAACATTGTAACTTTAATCCTTAACTTTTTTGCTACTAGCTACCAAACAAGTGATTCGCTGAAGGAACTCGGGTGTTACCCATCATCGGGTTGCATTTTCGCGTGCGGCAACACCGAGCGCACCTGCAGCGATGCGCGGGCGCACGCAAGATTCGATTGGCTAATTTTAGCCGCACGAAGCGGTTATGTCATAGCAGACAATGCTTCAACACTTCATCTAGTAGTTAAAATATATCACAGCTTCGTTTTAAAGCTTCCTTGTATTCTTAGGAGTGTCAATGTGCAATTATTTTGAAAGGAAATGATGTTCAAGTGTTCTGATCAGTTTCCTCTAATTATATTGTGTTTTGGTATCAGTTATATTGTGGATTACTTGTCAAGGATTTTTCGATGAATGTTCAAAATCATTTTCATTTGTTTTGCTCCATTGTTCAGATTTCATTCAGTTCCAAATTAATCGATCGTCCGGGAAGCAGCAGTAAATATTTCAGTGTGGTCTTCAACATAATTAGACATGCGTAGACCGTATCAGAAAGAGCAAAGACAAATGAATGGGTTTTATCTATAAAGCTATCGGTTGGCAGACGCCAGATGAGATCCCAGTCATAGTAAATGGGCACTAACTTCTTATTAAGGACGCCACGGGCCATCAATCCTTGTCGCGACCAGAGCTACACACGTTTTGGTCTGAAACCCTCCAGACTCACATATATCAACGTCTCTTACGTAATATCTCGGACACTATTTTTGGAAACATAATTTGCTTATTTTCATTCTGCCAAAGTTAAATTTAAGCTTTTTGATATTTGATCCGTAGGTACAATTTGTGAGGAAACTGAATGAAAGGTTTTTGTGTCGGAGTTTAACAGAGATATCAATGTCGTGTGTTAAAAACCCATTATGATGCCTGAAAAACAGGAAAAAATAAGTTACCTTTGTCATACATATTCATAAACCAGCGGTACAACGTCATGATCCCTATCTGGTTTCATGGTAAGATCCAGACACGGTCCCACATGAATGCTACACCGTAAACACTATTCACTGTCCACAATTTACTTCTCAACCACTTTGGCAATCATTAAGCTGTTGACGTTTTCCACAATAATCAAAACAAATGCACACAAAACGCTTGAACAACTCCGTGTGACTTAAATTGTAAAGAACGAGTACAAAACTGAGTATTACTTATTGTGTTATGTACATAGGTGTGTGCGCCACCCGACACCCGTTTCATTGTACTTAGACCACACAACGATTATAGAATGTACTTCCATTTGGACAAAGATGCGATGATTCATCAGTTAACTGTAGAAGACAGTACTATCCGCCATTGGTTTTAGAAATTACGAAGCAAAAAATTGCGCCGGTAATTTGGGAGCACAAGATTGTGAAGTAAAAGTTTGATGTTTATTTTCGGAATGGAAAAGACAGTCGGAATAACAAGTCATATGGCTGGAAATCCTTTATTTTGTGTGCGAACAGACAACGTTACGTAAGCACGATGATACTTCACTTTCGATGTTTCTTTTGCATTATTCCAAGATTTAAGAAGCTTGGCAAAAACTTGGGAGAAATGACTTTCAGCTTTTAGAGACAAATTGCAAAAATAAATTATGCTATATTCGTACAGTTTCAGATCCTTGTGGATTTTGGCACGATGTATTTTTCCAAATGGAACTGCACTGCTACCAAAATCTATTCGGAGAATCTATTTAGGAGAGCATCTGCGCATTTCACCTAAGAATAACATTTAACATATTAAGACCATCATAAAACAAAGCTTTGTTTATCCCCTGTCAAACTGCACCTACTTATTTTTAAAATCGTAAATGTCAAGAAGCGGAGCGAGCGTCCACAAGTAGGTCATGTAAGCGGATCTTAAATTCTTTAAGGTATGTGATGTGATGAGCAAAGAATGAACGCGAGGATTGAAAAGGAAGCCCTTCGTTCCTTATGTTCAATGGTCACTCATGTATTGCAGTGACTTTGAAATACAATGACATCTAATATCAATAGAGCATTGTGATGTAGACGTCACAATTGTCTATTTATGTAAGATCACTATTAAGGGAAAATAATGTAACTAAGGTAAAGAAGGTCTTTAACTTAAGTTATACGAAATTGTGAATATGATAATCTACATGTCCACGGTACGCCGTGGTAAAGATGTTAGCGTGTCCGTACGGTGGTAACAGGACTGGAACCATACTGCTGCAAAAAACGTCGATAAGTCATTCAGAGAAGTCTTTAAATAGACTCCGGACCCAGGTTGGTCGCAGCAAGGAAAACTTGCTCAGGTGGAGATTCATTAATGACCCTTCCCTGGACTATAAATGTGGTGCTGTTCCACAAACGATGTGGCACTTAATATCGTGTCTTGATTTTTGTTGATCACAGGAACTGATGAACGCTACAGAGTGAATAGTACTTAAATGCACCCCAAATTGCAAGACAGTACGATCGAATTCCAATGCAAAATGTCCATCAAATAATATTTCGTCATGGTCTACAGGGGACGATGACCGCCTTATGACACATCAAAATCTCCTAAACCACTGACACATTTCATACAGCGAAAAAGGCACGTTCGACCGTGGTAAGGGGCAATGTTCCAGAACAGGAGAGTAACCTACTCTCCCACCTAACTACCTAGTCACAGTAACTTCATTGTCTGGAAAGAGGCCATCATTTATGACTACGCTAACCACAGATTTAGTTGTTATTTTTGAGTAAACAAAATTGTTTCCTCAAGATACAATACTTGCTATAATGTCATGTTAAAAAAATATGATGTAAGTACCCGCCATTCCGACATAAATATTTTCGATTATAATAATGTATATTATTTGCTCTTGAATAGTGATTCCTCAATCCAGATTTCTGGCCTTAATATATTTAGTGGCCATGACTTTCTAAAGAAGTCCAGATAAATGAAAACTCAAATTCTTTTCAAGAAGTCTGTAACAGTATGACCCATATTTTCTTCGACAGCGTAATTAAAATATTCCATTAAGAAAGATATTTCTCTAGTCTAGGTTACCAGTACTTTTCAGAAGCTGTCATCGCTAATATGATTAGTTCCAAGTGGGTAAGAAATACGTATTTATTTATGAGTTTTGGCAGAGCGCACGATTTCGGACGGTAGTTAGGACTTTGTGCGAAGGTGACACAAACGAGATGGCAACCAAACACAACATTGGTTCTATTCAGGTGTATGATGTTGTTTCTTAGTTGATTTTAGATTAATAAAAGCACAGTGTGATAATCAAGGCAAGATAAATAATATTCGGTGAAGCAAAAACAATGAGTCTGGTAGTAAAATTAAGCAAATGATTTCATCAACAGATTAACTTTTCATGTAACATCGATTGACCGACTGACTTTTACATATTAGTTTGCAATGGGTTTTATAATTGCAAGGTGCTCCAAAGAGTATCCGTTTACGGTTTACCACATAATCATCTCATCGCCAGACTTAAAATTTTAAATGCAGTCGGCGTCGATGTCGTCAGCCTCATTAAGATTATCGGCAAGAAATTGCGTGAAGATAAGTGCAAACATATGTTACTCAGCTCAACAAAATGTAAGGCATTTTACGAGAGAAAGTTAAGCAATTAGCACTCAATAAAAACACCTTAAATTCCTGTATGAACATGGAAACTACAGTGTTGAACAAGTATTGATGTTGATAATTTATAGATTGTTGTGTTCATAAATCGCTTATAGACGTTTTGTCACGTAGCACTGTTGTTTACTTTTTTTATAAGGTTACTTGCGACCATATTTTGATTGGCACGTGGATCCCAGGTGATTCATTTAGACATAGTGTTGAAATGTGAATCACAAAGAGAACAAAGTCATTTGTTTTTCAATAGAAATAGGGTATGGTATGGAAGGGACACCATAGTTAATCTTAACTTCAATTTCGAAAAGAAAATATATGATTCAACGATGAAGTATAAAATATTCCTACCGAAGAATCGGCAACACCCGGAACTTACGCAACCAATTTGGAACAAAATTACTTTCTTCAGAAGACGCAAATATATTCTCATTCATCAACCAAATTGCAACGTTTCAAAAATGGCTAAATATCAAAACAATAAACAGGAAACGAATTGACAAATCAACAAAAAAACAACTGAATCAGTTGTTGGATATAGATGAGTAAAAAACACCACGCGAATCCAATCACGCGAGCAATTTTCACTACAGTGCTCGATGACTTGTAACGAAACGATATTAGCAGAAAAGTAGATGACTTTTTGGTTAATGCGTATCCATTAGAACGGGTTTTTTCGGAAGAAATACTTGATACTCTTAATAAACGGCAAGACGAAGAGGAAATATATCTAAATGATGGAAATAACGTCATTTATCATCTACGCTAGGCTTCAAATAATTCAGCGCTTTTAGTGACAGGAATCTTAAAACAGGAAAATGATCTAAACTTTTTGACCGTGTAGGTATTGCAATTTTGTAGGAAACAGCTAAAATCAAGAATTATTAAACATAATTGGATAATTTGATTATCCTTCTACGCAGCAAATGATAAGTATCAATTATTTTATAACTAATTACATGTATCACAAGAATACAATGCATCCTGCGACAGTTATCACATTGTTTAAAGAGGGTGGAGCAAACAATATTGATTATAATGAATGTTTGCGGACCTAATTCAATCACAGTTACCAATCGAGCCAATTGTGAGTCTTAGGCATGAATTGACGCGATGATTATCTTGCTGAATAAACTTAGCGTGACCCAAAAACGTTTCTCAAAACTTTCGGAGCACAAATTCTTCGGAACTAAACAGCAGAAGATTAATCTAGCATGGGCTGCATAGACTTAATTTTATAAGCGTTATGCCCTAGACGACGGCAGCATTATGAGCGGAGAACATTGCTATCGCGAATAGAACGAGGATGAGACTGGGACATGAGAGCTTGAAGATAGGCAGTAGCGAAGATAGAGCTTTACTCAGCAGTCCGTCAATCCAGGACGATGTCCTACACGCACCCAACTCTATAAGATACCGTATTTTTAGACTCTCCAATCAATTTTTAACTCTCTTCATAATACGAGTTCGAAACATTCAGGTTGTTTCCACAATCTATTTCGCACCTGTGAAAATGTTTGGCTTTAACTGAAACCAGACTCGTTACATCTAGCTCTCAGTGCTTCTATTTGTTTTTTTGTTTTTGTTGGATTGGCCAGACTTAATTTTAGCTGGAATTCTTTCGATACATTTCTTGGGAGGCTAACTTCGAACATCAACAACATCTCCTTATTCTAATTTGTATATAACCGACGAGAAGCATCTGGCCACTGAAAATTTGGACTCTTTTGACTATCTTGAATTTTCATCCCGGCGTTTTCTAGGCTTCCAGGCTAACCTGATGATGTCTATCTGACCTCCACAGTGACACCCAGTTACTGGGTAACACAAAACCTATTCCATCTGTTGACTATCTTGCATGTGTCAATAAAAAATATCACTCTGAATAATGTCTGTAGTGTTAAAATGTTCCTCAATTTCCTTGCCTTGTTGTAGGTAATAATTGCAGTTAAGTATAAGTACTTATGCATATGGGACGTTGTTACGACAAATGTTTGGAAGATGACGTCATCTTGACCCTATTGTTTTTACTTTTGGCTTGCGTACTTAGTTAAAGGAACTGTACATGTTAATTTCTTTCATCGTTAAAGTAATGATTTTATCGTCCAGTCAATGAGTAGTGGACAGTGAATCCGAATGAAGAGTTAAATACTTGTTGGACACCAATATAGGTTGACTGGTACCGATACTTAAACACGCGATTGTGCTCATGATAACAATCAACTTTCCCAAAGCAATTTTTTTTTATACTCATTCACTTTTATCACAATAACACAACAGCCATATGAAATTCGGGGTTGCAAGCCCCGCGGCTTTAACTTTAACGCGGCTAACAGCTGATAGGTCACGCGTGCGCGAACTTTATCCTAATGACCAGTCACTTATAGTATCGATCTAAAACTGTTACTAATATCTCCTTATATGCCTCATTTGTGACTGTCAGTGCTCTCTAATTAGCTCTCTGACTTTTAAATAGTTAACAGTACTTTGTTTCTCCCAACTCATCAATCAAAATAATTACCCTGATGAGTTTAAAACGTTGATCTTAATGATCTTAGTCTCAAATTTGATGCAATCAATTTACTATGTGGGTTTCTACTTGCAACGGACATCTCCAATTATTCATATTTAACGAATTTATTTCCATCTTTGTCCTGAACAGAATTGAGTGAAGCATTGGAATGAAAGTTTTTTGTCGCAGCTGTCATAATGTTCATCGGAAACCTCGTAAAAACGATCAATGAATTAATTACAATGATCGTCATTTCTCGTTTTCATTTCGTGAGTTTCGCAAGCAACATTTACGTTGGTGCAATATCAACAAGACCTTTTGTCTCTCTTCCTGTAACGCGGGCTTGTTAGTTTCACAGTATTGTATTGTTACCGAATTATCAATTCTCATAACTTTTAATTTGTGTAACCTTTGTATAAGAGTCGGGATGAAAGTACTAGATGAGGCATGTATCCTTGTACTGGTAACGTTTTAGGCGTTTCTTCTGTAATAATGCTAAGTAAAAATTTAAAAAACCCCCGACTGACAAAACCTCTAAAAAACCAAAAATAAAATTAATCCAAGCGTCGTAGCGTCGGGGGTCCGCTTTGTTTGTATATATATTTTTATGTACTAAGCGGTCTACTTAGCGGTCCCCCGACGCTACGACGCTTGGATTAATTTTATTTTTGGTTTTTTAGAGGTTTTGTCAGTCGGGGGTTTTTTAAATTTTTAATTTAATTTTTATTTTATGCTTTTTAAACTTCAATTATTTTTTCTTAGCCTTGACTGTCCCACTCCTGGGCATACTCCCATTCCTTCCACTTTTCTTAGTGTTGCGCCTCTTCTCGCTTATTAACGAAAGCAAGGAAAGCAAGGAAATTTAAAAAAAAACTTGAGCTTATAGGGGGGAGGGGGGGTGTGCATCCTACCCCCCTGGCGATGCCCATGGTGAGCAAGTGACAAGAATTCAAATTTCCAATCAACTAGACCCGTAGAAGTTGTTTAAATCCCTTCATCAACTAGAAAAGAGGTGATGAGCTTCAAACGGCTGAGCAGATTTTCTCGAAACATAGCTAAGAACACTCTCGATTAAAATACCTTTCAAATGACACCAATTTTATCAAAATCGCTTCATCCGTTTGGGAGCTACGATGCCACAGACAGACACACAGATACACAGAAACACAGATACACAGATACACACGTCAAACTTATAACACCCCTCTTTTTTGGTCGGGGGTTAAAAGTACATAACAAAGGGATGTTCAAGTGGATGTGACAAACTAAATTTTTAACGGAATGAAAAAATACCCGATCGGTATATAGGCATAATTGAAGTACAGATTAAGTTTGATAAAACATTGAGACTACCTGATCCAGGAGGCCTCGACTAGTGGCAATTGCTTTCAAACCGTTTTGTTTCTACAAGGTCTTTCTACAAGATTGCAATATAATAAGAAGATAAGCCTTTTGGTAGCCTGTCTATCTAAAACATTTATGACTTTTCCATCCTCGTTATCGCTTCTTTCTCTAGAAGTCTAGACCATCAGGATCTAACATTCTATTCACAAAACATTATCTTTTTTACACTATGTGTCAACTGTTTTTAATGTGGTTACGTAAAACTGTTGTTGGTCGACAGATTTAGGTTACCATAGGGGACGTAAGTAGGTTAGGAATTTGTCGCCATGAACTAATGGGTTGCACGTCGAAAACGACACGATGGCGCCATGGGTTGTAACGATATCATCAAAAAACTTTCCGAGGGGTTAGGCTAGGAAGATTCTGAGGCCGCTTTTTCTTGCCAGATAAAACACTAGGAAGTCGCAAAGGGTGGACATGGACACTTTGGGGGTTATCTTATGTAATTTTTAACGTTAAAAAACCAATAAATCGACTTTAGATTTTATTTGTTCGTATCCGGAACCCAGAAACTGGCCTCTAGTTGAAACCTGCATAGCTGCAGTTCAATCTGCTTTATAGTGTCTCTGAATTAAGCAGTAGTGTTACTACTCCAGTGATGAAAATGAATCTCTCGTTTAAACAATGGGGTGGGTGAATGATTATTGGTCAATGTAGACCCTAGATGCAGACTCTGAGCCCCTCATGATTAGAAACACATAAAAACCACGCCTGTAATAACCAAAAGGTTAGTCAGAGATATCCCTACAGTACACCTACATATAGCCAGTTATGGTAAAGTCCCTTGTGTCGGAACACGACGCACCTATTTACAAATAGATTGAAATGCTTAAGCCCTTGCCAAAAGCAAACCGTTAAATACTGCAGATTGAGTGATAAGTATTCCACATCTGTCTATGCTACCCAAGGTCTTTAGTGAAATAGCCAAGCTAGAGATTCCAGACATGCGGGCTTTTATTATGCCCAACGCTGACTTGCATTGCTTTGGAAAAATAACCGAACGAAGGCGTTAGTCATATAGAATGCCATATTTAAAACCATGTTTTAAATCGTAGGTATGAAACAAGAGATTCTTAACGAACGTCTTTTACTTTTCATCATCATCATCAGAATATAGTGTTCCCACTGCTGGGACACAGGCCTCCTCTCTATGACAGGGAGTGGGCGGTAATCCACCACGCGGAACAGTGCGGGTTGGTAGATGTCACATGTCTTCGAATTTTTAGTTCTAGGACATGCCGGTTTCCTCACGATGTTTTCCTTCACCGTTTTTGAGGGCAGCGGTGATGAAATAAATTACACAAAGTAATGCGCTGGCCTGGGTGCGAAGTGCGAACCCACGGCTTACTGCTCGTAAGTCGGGGCTGCCACCACTGGGCCAGCACTGCTCGTTTTAAATAATTGGCAATAATATATGTGGGTTTACTAATAGGTAAACCTGTGTCTAACTCTTCGAGGATTACAGACACAAATATTATTACTTACATCTTCTCAGCGAAGCCTGGAAAGTGTGGCTTGGGGCAAAGAGGACATAAAATTCAAGGGCACCAACAAACGCAAGCTGAGGTCAATGAACGAATCAGTTAAAAAAAAAAAAAAATACAAACATCCGAATTGAGAACCTCCTCCTTTTTTAGAAGTCGGTTAAAAGTTGGCCTTTATTACCTTCATTATAAGATGCATTGTCTGCAGACAACTAAATATTTAGGGAAGTACTTATTTTTCACTAGTTATTGCCCGCGACCTTCGTTCACGTGAAATTATTAAAAAAAAACATTACTTCCTTTTTTTAATCCGATTTTGTCCACTATTTCAAGGATTTTCGTTATTTGCACGGAACCCTATTTTTTTCAATAAAAGTAGCCTTAGTTACTCCTTATAACATCAGCTATCTGCCATTAAAAGAACCGTCAAAATAGGTCAAGCCGTTTCGGAGATTAGACGGAAAAAACAGACAGTCAAAAAGTTTTTCACATCAATGTTTGTCTGAAGATTTCATTCAAACAACAAGAATGTGCAATCCTAAGCTTTTTAACACCTCTATGATTCACCACACTAAAAAAATAAACAGGAGAATTGGAGATTGGTTTCTTGGTTTGCTGGTCGCAAGCGCTACTGCTGAGTATGAAGTCCTGGATTCAATTCTCAGGTTATGCAAAATGTTACAAATAACATTTTGGACAACCTGAAAAACCCAAGCTCTTCCATCAAGAATTTCTTAAAAGATTATACACCAAATAATGATGAGATTTAAACTTAAAACAAACCGTAGAATCTTACTAAACAAAATCCAACAAGAATCTAACACACAACTTGACATTCAAAATTAGAGCTCAATAATAAGCATAAATATTTGTTTTTTTTTTTGTGTATCTCTAAAAGTAAACTAATTAGGAAGATAGTAAGTAGACCTAAATAACAGAGGAATGCATGACCATATCTTAGAGGTTTGTCTGACCGTTTTTATCAGGTGCTGTAATCCAGAGAATGCAGCTATCCTAATGGGTTTCACTATCACTTAAATAGCTTCCATCGGTAATTGTATTATCTGTTCCTATTAGCATTGGGATAATGGGTATGTAGTTGTTCTTAATTTGAAGTTATGTTTTTTTTTTGGAACCGGCCTGTTTTCTGCTGTTGAAAAGTTTGTTGTAAATTAATTCAGCTCTATGGATTTTTTATTTAAGTTTTGGATAGTTTTTGTGACAAAAAAAAATTATATGTCTATGCAATAAAATTGTTGAAAGTCCACTCAAGCTAAGCACTAGGTAGATAAGTACCTTCATTGCATACTAGAAATAAGTACCTAAATTGGGAACAAACAAAACAAACGCCTAATTACCCAACTAAAAAAATAGAACATGTACTTGAAACAAAAAAAAAAACGTATTTTTAAAATATTGTGTGACCAAGGTATCTAGGCTAAGGTAAAACAAAAATATTATTTTCAGATACCTGACCATCACCTACTAACACATTTTACTATTGACTTGTACACTTTGCCAATCATTTTGTCTATTTTAAGAATCACAGTACGCGCGCACATATTTCATTCAATTTCGACTATTCGCGGGAATTCCATTGCAAAAGGTTCCCCGACCCCGCCCTGCGTAATAACATCGGAATGCACAGATGATACAACCCACAAAGGTCTTATTTTCACTTTTTTTCTTTTTCAAAATAAAACAGTAAAGCATTTCCGGGAATTAAGTGTTAGTAAGCCTTTATACAACAGTTTGACCATCTACTCATTGTTACTTCTACTCCAAAGTTAAAATAATATAATGTTTATGTCAAAAACTTACAGTTTTCTTTCAATCACTACATAAAAAATAAATATTTTTGTTGAAAAATTACACACACGTTCACTGCGTTCACAACTTCACTTCGTAATGTCAAACTTTTTCTGGCCCGGTGTTGCTACTTTGTAATTTTGTTTTACCTTGATTTTGTAGTCCTAAAACATGTTTTAACAAGTTTAGTTTAAATTGTTAAATTTTTATTATTCCACTTGTTAAAATATTTTGTTGAACTTCACGTTATACTGATCATTTCGCCTGAAGTATTTTACAGAAAACAAATAAAACGCGGTCCTTGGTGTTGCCACAACGATAAATACAATCTCCCCAGGCGGTACTTCTCACGGAATTCTCTGCCAGCTGAGACCGCTGAGAGGTTCACGTTACCTTTCCTAATTATTATTAGCGGTGCCTAAAAATAGGTCAAATATTTAAAAATGCCTGTTGGCACGCATTGCCGCTGAGAGCGGTCGTAATCGCATTCGCGAAGTGTAGTGTGAATCAATGTTTATGTGAATTGACATAATCGACTATCGCAAATAAAAAAGTATGGTGTGTTTACTGGTTTATCAGTGGGTAACTTATAGCTTTCAAATATTATTTCAGACTATAACTTTTTATTCGCCCATTTCAGCTTTTTTTTATATCAATTTAACTCTTTTCGACATATCGTATCGTGTTCCCATTTTATCATTTCACTGCAATAAAGCTACTGTTTTACTTTTTATTAACACGAACCAGGACAAAGAGATAAAATCTGAATATTTGATTACTGATCATAAGAATAACTTGATATTAATAGATGTAGCACCTCGCGCGTTTATAGTTACTTCACACCGGCCGGCATATTTTTACGAGCCCGTGGCCTGTTCCGGGTGTTATTTGCGATGAAAGAACTATTAATAATTTGAATTTAGATGAATATTTGGACTTGTTAGTGTTGCAAACACAATATATGTAAAAGACTCTAAACTTGTGGTATTGATATTTCGAGTAGTTTTATTGTGTCAACTTAAATTGAATTCCTAGCGAAACTTATGTCGTCGAGGGAATCGAATGAAAAAGTATGAAGATATTTAAAATAGATCTCAAATTGATTTATTGATAACCTCCAAGGGCTTTCAAGAATACTGTTCAATATTGAATATATATTATTTTATATATATTTTGCTTCAACTAGTGCTTAATTTCATGAATGTGGGTTTTTTTGATGCGATTATATTTATTTTTGGTGCATAATAAATTAAGTTGTGTTTAAACATAATTAGGTTAGAGTTCATCTGGAAGCAACAGTTTTAACGAGTTGTTAGAGTGGTGCCTACTTTTTATTTCATGTATAGGAGGGAGCCACTTATTTAGCCGACCGGTTTCTTCAGCTACAAGATCGACAGAATCCCAAAGGGTGGACTATATTATAAATGTTAAGAAAGTAGGTATTTAAGGACAGAAAACAAGCAAAGATTTTGAAATAATTCTATAGGATTTTGCCCAAAGAGACACCTATATCTGCACCATCAAAATATTATTTAAAGGAATAAAAGAACAAAGGAACAGTAAACATTTTTATTGTAAATATTTTTTATTGTTATCCCCTTCACACACGCGATGCACTCGATGGCTTTTCAAAGCTTTTGAAAACTCGTAATGGCCTTCACTTGAAGTTTTTACTGGCTGTTTAAATATTATTAGTTTGAAATAGGCACGTTAATTAGTGTTTATGGATAACCATTGCGAGTTTTCAATATGGCGAAATAATACAAGCATGTTGCTTCGCAGTTATAACTTCAGTCGGCTCTTATAATGCACTTAGACACTACGAAACTGACGTTTTCATTCTATTGAGCTCGTTACCCAACTTAATATCGAAAAATAAATGAATATACTAAAATTACACCAAGTCCACACACGGTTTTATATAAACTCCATTTCAAGGTGCTTGTAACTATGGTAATAGATATAGGTATACATGTTTGTGGTGGTATACAAGGTACTGACTTCAAATGAGCAGAAAACTTTAAATATTGTTTTCCACAACAAATTAAACAGGAAAAATAAAACTCACAAAAATTACAAATAAAAAAATACAGATATTACATGGGTTAATATATCATTTTGATTATTACTATTCAATATAATATGAGCACTACTTTCGTTACATGATTACTGTGCCGATACAGTCCTATTTAAGTGTTTTATATAATCTCGTGTCATGATAAAATATTGGGAATAACTACATTCAACTTTTTACCAAGTCGTTCGGTGCTGGACTAAAGTATTCACAGTCAATATCTCAATTTATCATTATTTTGAGATTACTATCATTCACTAATATACCTTCAGTAACTCGACGAGCCTACTAATTTGATTAAGAACACGCAATTTGTAATTTATCCTTAGTTTTATATAACTTTGGAAGCTTGAAAGCTAAATTTTGAACCAACAGTGTAATTAAACTAATGAGACAAGGGTAAATCAAGTGAGAATGATACTTAATAAGATAAAGTAAGTCAAGTATTCTATTTTCCAAGCCGTTCCGAACAAGACATTAGTAAGGCGAATCAGCATAGCGACTAGCCGCTATATTAAAGAGGTTAAACTTTCATCTAAGAACTTTAAATTTTCTCCTAGTTCAAAAATTTGTAAGGTGTTTAGCGTAGAAGAATATTATTTTGTTAACAAATATAACTATTAATAGTATTTTTTTAAATAGTTATGTATTATTTTGACGACTAATCAAGGTAAGGTGTAGCTAGATTGTCATTAGAATCTAGAGAGCTTTAAAATATAGAGAATTATACTATAGCGAAAAGTGGCTAACTTGTAAATTTAAACATGCATTCTTATAAAAACCAAATTACCCAAAAAGCGGGGACTTTTCTTATTTACTGGCAATATTTGATTTCGAAAAATAAATAAGCTGTATCGCGCCTATTTTGTATTTTTATAAAAATGCAATAGAGATTTAATAAAGAGATCAAACCGATGTTTTAAAAAGTGGATTTGTTAATTAGAAAAATACTGTTTCTTAGGTATAGAAAGAGTTGCATTTAAAACTTTGCTCTGCGCTGCATTTAATGTTAATTAACGTGCTTGTCACTCGTAAATAGAATGAAATGTGATTAACGTATATATATACTTTGCAGGAAACAATGTAGTAAACCCACGTTGAAGATAGTAACAATTTCTAAAAGATATACAAAACGTAACTTTGATAAATCGAGAAAGGATTCCTTACTTTCACACACTCACAACCCACCCCCGTTCTTTTAATATTTTTTTAAGTACATATAATTTTGTAAATAATTACAATACATCGCATTAAATATAACAGAATATAACCTTTGCCAAAGCGATATGTTTCCTTATTGTAGCATTTTGTGTATGTATGCGTTCGTAATCATTTTATATTTTTTTCGAATCGTGTTTATCAAATACTACTCTTAATATACACACGTATGTAATATAATTTACTTGCTTCCAATAAACGAATAATGTCCCTAACTGTACATAAAGCTTTTTATAAAACAAAACCTAAATCTCGTTAGACTATGATCACACTAAGCTATGCATAAACTGGCGACTTATGATTAAATCCTAGCGCGTAAACGCCATCTTGATGTGATTTATATAAGTCAAAATGGCGAACATTCTATTTATCGAATGCAAACGATTGTTTTATCATCATCACAGAATAGTTGAGTCTTTTTGTTAATGCATCAATCGAAGAATTTTTCGAATAGCTTCTGATTATTTTATCTAAAATAATGCCGAAAACTCTTCGAATGCAATGTTTTTTTAATGAAAGCTTTATTTTAATTTCAATGAAATAAAACACACAACACTCCATGTTATTGTCATTTCCACCAAGCCAAGAAGTCATGAATTGATAGAGCAAGGTTTTAACTCATTTTAATTTGTTTTCTTGATGCATTAACAAAAAGCCCTCGGTTATCTCTTCTCACATCGACATAGGCAAAGAAATGTATTTTATGATATATTTATTGTATTTAAAACCAGGAGGACGCGCCGCCAAGCTTCGTGGATAGTTCCCCGATACCGCGTCCGAAGATGTTGCCAACCTAGAAAACAAATTTATTGCATATTGGGTAAATGTATTCCTCATCATCAGCCTGTTATGGATCCATACTATTCTATACCTCCCTCCTAAGCAACGTGTGGATTTTTCTGCTAAACAGAGCTTACAGTGATTGTTGGATTTCAGCTGAAAGTTACTCTAGCAAGCAAGATTAACTTTCAGTCAAATCTTACAATTACTTATATTGATTTTAAATATATTGATCTACCAAGCTTCTCCTGCTGTGATAAACCACGAAATTCAAAAATATCCAATGTCCCACGCGGTCTTGTAGTGTTCGCATGAGTCAATTGTAACCTTTGCATTTAACCGAAGTGTAAAGGTCGCCATAGCACTTTGACAGCGGAATACCAATTGGTTTTACAGCTACTTGGAACCTTGCCAATATACCTGAGCACTGGATAGTCACTAGGTAGATTATCTTGTATTAATAATTGGAGAGTATAAATAACTGGGGAATGCCGTCCTACTTTAGTAAGAATGAAAACCGTGGCAGAGACAAACACTGCCTTTTGAAAAGTCGCAGGCACTTACGCCGACATTGAACTAAAAAAATACATAATAAAAGTATAATGTAAAATTGACAACTGTAGCATTTAAGACACAAATTAAAAATGACATTGGTCATTGAATTTGCAATGTCCAATGTGTAAAATAATTAAAAGGGATATTTCACAAGTTATTAATTTAATAGCGAATACAAGCACGGGATATTAAAATGGGTCAACTCCTGAAGAAGTCTATTGGAGTTGGAGACAGGTAGCATACGTATAAATAAATGGGATCTCATCAGCGTTTAAAGAAAGTTGTAAGATCTATCTGTCGTATAGACTATGCGTTACATTGTCATTACTCAAAATCTATCAACGCAGCCTCCGCAATCTCTTGGACATAGGCCTCTCTGCGTTTCTCTCCTTGTACGTTCATTCTAAACCAGTAATTTTCTGGTCGTACGTTAATCTAGCTGGAGGTCATTTCTCTTTAAACGCACATTAAATTAAAAATATCAACCATTAAATGTTGATCAGTTCATTGGCAGAGGAGTACGTACGCGTACATTCTCCATTCTAATATACCTATTAATAGCTTGATCGGACATTATTGTGGACGATAAATGTCTCGCGAAATAAATAGGCCTCGTGTTTACTTTGTCGAAAATATTCTGTCGGTGGTAATGACCCTTCGAGCTATGACCGTGTGAAAACTGATAAATATTTGAGAGCTGACCGCGTACGTTAAAAGTGTTTATCGCAAGATGTTTTTAACTGAAGAATTGATTGAATCTCATAAATCCTTGAAGCAAGATGTCCAATAGAGAGTTTTTGTTCTTATTTTACGCTAGAAATCCATTTTCTAGCTCAATGTCATAAATTTTAATCAAAATATGACTCGTGAACAACTTATAACTCTGTAAAATTTAATTGTTTTGCAAATAAGTTTTTACAGAGATATAACCTGAATGGATTCATCACGTCACGAGCCTAACCCTACCCTATACCCTTTGGTAGAAACTGGGACTGTATGTTTCTGAAGGTACGGCAAATTTTCGTCAACTCAACAAGAATCTTTAGCTATTAACGTTACAAATATTACCTTTCCAACAACAGCAGTTACATTGCCGAGCTTGGCTTCTTCAGTGAGTGACTCCAGCTTCGACTTCCCACTCCTCGATCCTTCTTCAGATCCTCCGTCATCGCCGCCACTGTAAAATCAGATATTACTAACTAAGTAATTACGGACTTCTGCTGAGTGTAAGTTTTTACCAGCATCAATTGTGGCAACGAACAATACAAACATGTTCCAGGGAAGTATGAGAAATTTTGTAAGGACTACTTCATGAGTATTTGGTCCATTCCAGTTTATGAATGGTAGCCTTATGCTTACTTTATCATTATTTTTTAAGGATCACTTTACAGGTAACAAAAACAAGTTCTATAACACAATTGACGGCATTTCAGTAGCTGACCGTTGAATAATCTTAATATACGGCACATGTAGAAAATCTGTCTACTCATTCTCGTTAATTATTACTCAAAATCGCAAACAAAATATCTCTATTTAGACTGAAATTATGTAGGTGAAGTTTTGCACGGCCATTGCCAAAACTTTGTAATTCAAATATAAACTGTTGTTTATCATCATACTGACTGATTTACGGGCATTTTCAGCGCCAGGATTATCTTATCGGGTACGTACGAGTATGTAAAAAATGAAATTGTAATAGGTTGGAACATTTCATTTTATCATTACAATTTCAACGGTATTTTGACCTTGATCTTCAGTACAACTAAATGGCTAGCATTTAGTTGTACTTTACTTTTTGGCACTGATTTCAGTGTTGCTGAGATATAGTAGAAACGAAGGGAAAAGAAAACCGTTATATAGTAGCTTCTTTCTACCATTTTTCGTAGGTAACCAGTAAGCCAGGGGGTACTTACTGTTATACGTACACCTAAAAAAGACAAGAGAAAAAGACGGATTGTTTTTAGATAATAGAAATTATAAATATAATATAAACTAACACGGCCATCTTGTTTTTTAAACACATTTCACAAACAATTCTGCCGATAGCTCCACACTGACAACGTCATTCGTTAGCCAAAACATCCTTGTTTTCTACAGACCATAAAAACCTTAAAAATATCTAGCTAATAGTCGAAGAATATACATATAAACGAAAAGTATTTTTCGTAAAAAATACGTAATAAGGATAATCTTGTGTGATGTTGTTAAAAAAGTTACATCTTAATTCTCCCTACCTAGCATCTTGTTGCGTCAGCAGCAGACTGCATGTAGCCTCCTCCGTGTGCATCCTGGCGGCCACATTCTGGTAAACCTTCGAGTTTAACTTGTCGTCGATCACGCCTTGCAGCTCGAAGTCGCTGTACATTTTCTAGAAGACAAAACCGTGTGTAAGTAACTAATGAAGTAGTAAAGAGTAGTAAAACAAGTTAAGAAAAGGTAGAATAAAACGGTAAAAGTCGTTAACTGGCCATTAATCTTTTCTTCCCATTTTCAGGGAGAATTTTGTAATGTGGAACACCGATTCGGGTATTTTTTTTCCGGGAGTGTTACCACTTTGGGTTGCATTTTTCCCCCAATAAATAATATTCTAATTTATATCACTTAATTGATGTTATATTGGGAACTTCTTTGAAAAGTCCGTACCTATGTTATAGCTATAAGTTACCTTCAGTATGATAGACAGACAGGCGACCTGCTGCGGATGAAGCGCGGGCCTCTCCGCTAGCCACGTGTTGATCAGCCCCACCTGGATCCCGTACCATTGCTCGAACAGCTGCAGGATCCACAGCTCGTCTGTCACCTGGAAACCAGAAGTAAATCATGATTATAAAATCTTTGCCCTGTAGTGGATTTCATTATGATGTTGTGAAAATGTGACGGCACCTTTCTTCATGGCTTACGGAACAGGTAAAAAGCTAAATATCGCCTTTAGACAATAGACTGCTATAAAGCGTTACACCAAAGCACAACCAAAGTCTATTTGTGTCTCACAATTAATAAAACTCAACGTCATTCAAAAGCGGTAAATGTCAATATTTGACAGCAATGTCAATATTTGTCAGCTCTTGAGCTTTAGACGTGCTGATCGCGGCCAGTTTCATTATCTGCACAGCATTTTCCCAATTATGTTGGGGTCGTGATCCAGTCTCACCAGATGCAGCTGAATACCAGTATTTTACATGGAGCGACTGACCGGCTGACCCCCACAACCCAGTTAGTACTGGGTAATACGATACCCCTTGGTAAGACTGGTTGTCAGACTTACGGTTCAGTGACTACCTGTAACAACTGTCAAAGACCAAAGACTTAACGTGTTTTCCGAGGCTCGGAAGAAACTCGGTATGTAATGGTTTGTCACCCATGGTCTACCCTAGGCAAGCTAAAGATCGACTCAAGTGACTGTTATTATTTAGGCCGAGCTCTTCGCTGATCATGGCCAGTTTAATTGGTAAATTAGCTCTTAATTATAATTAGGGCCAAATTGATCTTTCAGGAAGCTTAAAACAAGAATGGGGATGATGACTGGGTAAAGAAAACGAAATTCTATTTTGTCCGTCAATCAGGTAATACAAAAATATTAGATACGTATTTTTTGTTTTATCAAGATAACGAAAAAATATTTAGTTAAAACGCATTAAAGTTGGAGAGTGGGGGCTCACTACGTCACAACTAGGTATAAAATGTACTGAGCCGTGACGTCATGCGCCATTTCAACTCAAAAAATCTCCGTAATTTTACGATTATGTGAAAAAAGAAAAAATACGTGTCAAATACTTTTTAATAATCTACGCGATGGACAATTAAAAAAAAATGAGTCACCAACCCTATTATAAAAGGAGCTGTACCTTCGATCTAATTTGGTCCATAGAGTTCCTCATGAAGTTGACGTAGCCCTGTCCGATGTCCTTGCCGGAACCGGACACGTTGGCTATCGTCAGGATTGAGCCAATCAAGCTGAAAACGAAACACATACGATACTGAATAGTTACTACAAAAATTGGCATCGACCAAAGTAGCTTTGACGGGAACGCCCAAAGAAATATCTTATGATAAATATCTTTCAGGCGCTGCGCTGTGTAGGTACGATTAATTGTGTGCATTTCGTGTCATAGGTATATATGTCTCTCGAATGTTTATAGGACTTAGGTGGGTATAATTTAGTTCCTTTAAGAAAGTGTACACAAAATGTTCTTTAAAGCCTATAAAGACAGGGTGTACCATTATAAACGTAAGACCTCTCGTGTGTTGTCTCGAGATTATGAAACTGAACAAATTTACTTACCGTTTTATATAGCTTGTTATGGGGTATAAAGAACACGGTGGAAAATTGCTCTTCCATAGAAGAGAGATGATCCAGGTGTTGTGAAGGGGATTATGATGCGACTGCTGTAATTTTGCGTTTATTTTTGTGCTTTTCTTACGGATAACTTTAAATGCGCGATGCATATAACGTCAGGATGGTGCGCAGTTCCTGTATGGCTTTATACGGGGTGTACCGTGTAAAGGACATCGACGCGAAAACGCTTACCACCTACTTAGTCATCATACTGACCCCCCCCAACATAGAAAATTTTAACCGGTAATTAAAAATTAAATCAGGTGTTTCCT
This sequence comes from Cerastis leucographa, assembly GCA_963082945.1. Lineage (NCBI taxonomy): Eukaryota > Metazoa > Arthropoda > Insecta > Lepidoptera > Noctuidae > Cerastis > Cerastis leucographa. Next base: position 11,846,948 of record OY720372.1, on the reverse strand, counting down.
ATAAAAGTGCAATACCTTCACGGTCAAAATGTATGTAACAGCTGTTTTTTTAAGTACTGATAAAAATGTCTATGTTCATTATGGGTTCAGATTCAGAATAATATACTGAGTACTTGGTAAGCGTTTTTGCGTCGGTGTCTCTTCGACCCTGTACATCCCATATCTACAAGACTACTAAATTAGTAAGGACTCACCTTCCCTCGTCGAACCTGGCAATCTTAGCGAGCGTCGCCTCCAAAACAGCGGACAGCCGCGTAGTCATACCGGTTGCCATCCCTTGCAGACACGACTCGATCTGGGCGTCCATCTTAGTGTGGTATTGGTACTAGAGAGAAAATTAAAACGATGTAGCGTTTATGGAATCTAGCAGTCCACTGACGGACTGACAAGTCCTGGAGGATGATGCAGCGAAGTAGTCGATGGTTCTTTTCTTGCTCCTCGTCATGTGCTTGTGTCTGAAATGCTAGATCCACTAACAAGTTTAATTATTTCAGACAAAAACTTCTGTTATAGCAGTGTGAATACGCCCAGCAGGTCGAATTTGAGCAGCGTTTCGTCACGTTTAGTAACGTCACTTGCTAGTGAATCCAGAGCTGAAAAGATAGATACAGTCCTCGAAAAGAGATCAGAGCCAAGAGTTCATTTGAGGTATATTATGACATTGTTCCTCAAGGTTTTCATCAATCAAACTAAGAACTAACTGCCTCATTTAAAGGTCTCAAATTCCCATGAAGACTCATGTCTCATAAGGAGGACTGTATCTGTTATTTTATAGTTGTCAGAGCCTCAACACACATGCATTGGAGGTTGACTTTCGGGGAGGTTTTGAACCTTCTCCTCAACATTTATTAATGTAACAAATAAATAAGCTGAGGATCTAGACAATGTGACAATCTATCGGTGATACCGATGACGGAAAAAGTCAAAAACATACATGGTGGAAGGGACAGTGAGCGTATATTATTATTAAAAAGGTGTGGCCGTATTTAGGAGTGTGGTTCACACCACCAAACTGGTCTACTTTCTCCATAGGACCAAAATTGTAATCACAAAAAAAGACCTTTCTAATACACGCTGTAGTCCTTTAAAAAATACGATTGTCATTTGTCTAAACCCTCGAGGATTAGTACAGAAGCGTGGTAAATACATAGTTTGCAAATACAGTGAAATCGCTTTTACTGGGCAAAACCAGTGAATGTGAACTTGCACTGAAACCACGCAATTGTAATTGTTATTTATCGAACGCGTTCTTCATAAATACAGGACCTGTGTAGACACGCGTCGTATTGTTTACAATTGCGAGTTATTGGAACAATTTCATATTCACTAGCTTTGCCAGCTTAAAAAGATTCTACTATACTCTCTTAGTGGTTAAGCGGCAGTCGGAATGGTTAATGGTGATCCAGTAGACCTTTCATCAACTTAGATCACCAATCCAACTGCTAAACTTATTGTGCAACAGACTTTCTTAGTAATTATATTCTTTTGACGACCCTATCAGCCGCAGCTGGCTCTTCTACCTTTTTGACAACAGAAAACATACGAGCTCAAAGCAACATTTTGTGTCAATCAGGCATTGCAGGGACAGACAGATATTTGCAGCCAATTCTGCTGAATTGGGGATATTAAATTGGCTACGACCAATTCAATGTCCCCAATTTCTTGTAACATAGAACACGTGCAACACATCATTGTCATCATGCATATAATATGCTATTTTATCTTTCCCCGAGGAGTCATACTTATGGTGATATCCACTACGTTCGAGTTCAAGTGCCAAGTGCGTTTTAACAGCTTCAATATTCCTCCATAATCTTGGATGCTTATCTCGCCAATCGGTGTTGAACGTAGTGGACGCATCATTAGGTCTAAGTACGTGGCCTGGCTCAAACAAGGAGTGGAGACGCAATATTTGTAAGGACGGGAACGATGTTGAATTTCGGAAGATTATGTGACCGCAGAAGCTGCAAAATTTAATGTAAGTAGTGACTTTCAGGGCATACAAACAGTCTCTGACAGAAGCTGGTTGAGGAAGTTATTTTGATGGATTTAAAAATGAAATGGGACAAATTAGACTCCTTTTAGCACTTGCCTTCACTTGGAGCGGTCACAGTATTTTGTAAGATGTAGCGAAATAATGTAAGCTGGCTTGACATCTGATGGCCACAGAATGATGTAAATTTTGAAATAATCCCGTTGTATGAAGTACAGGGAATATAAGACTTGCCAATTCGTTTGTTATAGAAGCAATCGTTAACGCGAACAGTTCTGGCGTTTTTCGATAATAGAGCCAAACCAGCGAAAGCTTGCAATTTTGAATTTACATGCAATCCAATTGTCTGTTAAGCTCATTTTGCAACAGCATGCAAGAACTGGATGTATAGTTACATGGATCCATGGTAATGTGCCTTGATCTAGTGTAGTGATGAATTGGACTTGGTTTCTGCAGTCACCGATGTTGGAAGTTTTTCAACAAGAAGCTTCGTAGAATTGGAATTAAAGCGCAGTATCGTCCCTTGTTTTTATGTAAGCTTTGGCTAAGCACCTTACCGCTCGTATCTTCAGTAAATTCTCCGTGTCAAATTAATTACAAGAGAGTTAGAAGTTGGGTATATACGGCCTCATTCTGAAGTTTTGACTTTTAAGAATCGGAAGCGAAGCTCTTTAGTCTAGCAACGTTTGGATTTATTATTATGCAAATTTTTAAACATGATGAAGCGTTTGCTAATAGAAGACCAACGTGACTGATGAATTTGCAGATTTATGCTTTAAGCGCTTTGTTTTAATGCTGTTCTCTTCTGAAGTGTTTCCATTTGGATAGTTCCAAGCTGTTCTGGATTTGTACTCGTATCTAGCATTAATCCGTAGTAAGGAATATTGTCGGAGCCAGTTTAGATAATATTGTAAAAATTAAAGTTATATAATCTGCTTATCGCAAGACCTTTTTCGTTATTAGCACATTTAGTAATCTAATATGTTATCTGTTTGTCGTATCGCCGATTCATGTTCCTTTTTAGTGAAGCTCATTTGTTTTAGGGCTCTGCCAGTCTCTGGTATATGCGCTCAGCTTTCATGATCTTATTTTGTTTTATAATCTACTTGGAACATTAATCGAAACATTAATCATTAGTTTGTCATCCAATTTTCAATTTCCTTCCTCCACCTGTGAAAAAGAACTAGTACTCACAATATCTACCCCTTCAACTGCGCATAACTTCAGAGCCTGGTTCTTGGCGTCCAGGGCTACGTTGACCATGGCGCAGGTCTCCGCTGGCAGGATGTAGTCTGTCGACATGAAGGTCACGCTCTTCTTCAGCCACGACTGGAAGAATGAAAGTTAGGTACAGTTTTAGGGAAATTATAACAGGTATTTTAGCCTATAAACCCGAAATCGGAGGTGAGTTCCTTTTTTAAACGAAATAGGTGCATTACAATGCCACAACTATTCAGTATGAACGCGTTCGTTTATTTTCTAAAAACAGGATTGAAGCTTCACAGAGAGCCCAAATACATGCTTCTAATGAGAAAGACCACAAAAAGATTGAGACCCAAATTCTAGAATTCAAAACATTCCAGTCCATCTTGATATAGCTCATATTGCGTTCCTTTCAACTCCCAAAAACTGTTCTCACCTGGAACGAAGCCTCGGTTCGTTGAATGCAGGTCTCCATCATGTCACATGCCATCAGCTTGAGCCTCTGCTCTAGGTGCGACCGGAACTCTGCCTCGGGCCAGTGAAGGTCCCTGATGAAGCACTGCAGCGCATCCAGTTTCCAGAACAGCTCTTCACTTGTGGAGCAGCCGTTGCTATGGAGATGGAAGGGAGTATTATGGATTATGATCTCAGAAAATTTTAATGCTGCCATGCATTTTATGAATTTTATAGCCAATTAGGATAGAGATGTCCATCTACAAATCAATATGTTATGAGTATAGACTAGACAGAAAATTTTCTGCTTGATATTTTTTATTTTATTTTAGGATACATGACTGACAAGTACGAAGTGCAAGATTTACATTTTTTTTGTTTATTAAACTATGGAATGATTCTTATTCTTTCAAATGCACGTAATTTTGAAAATTTTGCATTACTCAATCGGATTTTTATTTTTACCAGAGGAGTGTTTAGAACAGGCTGCTAAATGACGATGGCTTATTATTCTGACACGATCAACTTACGTTTTTTAATAAAATATGAAATAGTTTTCTTACCCTTTGATCTCCCACCTTTCCTTCTCGAAACCTTTGTGAAGCGACTGCGCAATGGAGGACTCCATCAAGTCCACATACCGCACAACAAGTGGAGCAAACGTATCACGAAGATGCTCATGAAACCTGCCACCCTTTAGATTGTCTGGCGATGATACAAAAGGAGCTTTACGGAAGATAGAAATGTTTCTTTTGGAAGAAAGTAGTACAAATATTCCAAATTCAATATTTTGAATTAATTATAAAAAAAACATACCTCTAACATTGATTACGGTTAGTAATAAGAACACAACACTTAAAGTCACATCCAGACACCGCAAAGCACGTCCCATGAATGCCAAGCCACACATGCCTCAGGCTAAACGAATTGAATCGGATGAAGTTGCTCACAATGAGTACCCCGTTCTTACAGCCTGAGACATACGTAGTAGACACCCACAGCGCCTGCCTCACAAATCCTGTAAGTGGCTTAGAAAAGTGAAGAAATGAGAGTTACAAGAGAGTCGCCGTTAGACGACAAAGTTTCGAAAGATTGGATTTGGACAGGTGCCGATCCGATTCGTTGAACTTACCTTCAATCCTGAGGTAGTCGTTTAGGATCTGGAACAGGGGGAAGGAGTCCCAGGTATCTGGGGGCTGTTCAGCCAATACTCTGTCCATATCTACTCCGAACAACGCCCAGAAGATCTCGGCATGCTCTACCAGCAGTTCGGAAAACCACGCGAAAGCCTGTGTACAGATGTAAGTGAAACTTTTAATATACTCGTAGCACGCAAAAGTTTTGTGAAGATTTCGAAACGTGTTTTATGAAAAGAGTTACTATCAGAGATTTTTTTTTAAATTTTGGTTTTTGCATATTGGATGATATTATCATTAGCAATTTCTATGCAATATTTTTTAACAATCAATCAACAAAAATCCTGTATTAATTAATGACCAGTTAAAATTCGTTTTTTTTTTGTTTAGATTTAAAAACTTTTTGATTAAAAATACTTTTATAAAAATGGAATCAGGAGGTGCTAAAAATCAAAATGCATACCATAATAATATTATAGCATGCCTTTGAAAAATCAAGTTTGTTTTTATAACATAACATTTCGGAGCTAGCCATAAAACCAGGACTAGTATAAGTCCTAGGCGGAATCAAAATATTTGCCATATTTATCGACAAATATTTTGATATCAAAAATACGCTAGATAATAAAAAGGACAACATGCAAGATTCAACACAAGACAGTGATAGAACAAGTCTACGTCACTCACTATAAGCTGGACAGAATAGAGTAGGTACTGATACTAGTAGAGTATATTATGGTATGTGCAATGCCTAACGGTACTGAAGATCTAAGTGTGTACTGTAATTGACAACATAAAACGTACGGTTTAAACGGAAATAATCAAAAAGGGTGCTAAGCTATAAGGTTGTAAATTCCTCTATAGCATTTGTTATAGAATACAAATGTATATAAGTATTATCACATATACATACAAATGTATGTATATAAGTATTATCAGCGAATGTTATATCGCATTCTTCGATTTAAGAACCTTTTTAATTGTTTTCAATTCAACCACAAAATTAAGCAAACTGTAAGCATAGAAATTTGATAAATAAAACATAAAATACAGCGCACTACAGAAAAGAAAACTTGTTGTAATGTGCTCAATGTGTCGTATGTCCTAAGTTTTTATGTAGAAGCATTTGTTCCTGTAGCTAATGTATGTTTCGTGAGTCGGTAGTCGGAGTAGACTGTAGAAAAAATATACAAAATTCACTTTTCATTGCAGACATAAACGACTAAAAACCCGGCCAATTGGTTTTAAGAAACAACTGTAAGAAAATATTTTTGATTTGAGCCCTTAATGAAAAGTTTGATCTCAGTCAATCAAATCTTCTATATCATTCGTATCATGCTTTCGACTATCGAAGTAATATTAAAGCATTTGCCAAAGCGAGTTAAACTACCGTTTATCGAGTCTACTCCTTTTATATTGTGATCAAACCAATCAATGTGAAGTATGACCAAGATCAAGTGAACAAACGATTGACAAGTGATTCGTTCAGCCGAGCAACAAATCAAATTCATGAGTAGTTACATTTTGTTGACCGCTAGAGTCCGGTTTTGTGTTATAAACCTGCGGAGAAATAAAATATAAGATAGAAGTGGATAATAAAAGACATAGTTTTATACTTAGCGTACATCAAATGTCGAGAAGTGAACTTATATAACATTCACTCGACGACTAAGCGACATAAATACATAATTTAGAAAAACAAAAATAAATTTCAGGAACTAATAAAGTACACGATGGAGCTAACAGATAGGATAATGATAACATAGATAAATGCTTGTAAAACATCGTGTACCGTTGATTGAAATGAAAATACTGAATTTTCTTTTCAACCTCTTGAAATAAATAATAAAAATAATAATGCCTGACATTCCCCACACTAATAGCGACAGGAGAATAGGATCCAGTCAACATTTACACATTGGTAAAACATTTTAATACATACTTAATTTACAAAGCACATAAGTTAGACAGAATACAAACTAAGAACAAAGAAAGTCGATAATCCTTTGACAAAGGTCTGATTTGTTTGGATTGCTCAAAAACTGGAGGATATTTTTTTTGTAGTATTAGAAAGTTTCACCAAAACAGAAAACCACGACATTCAGGATAGACACAAACAAAATTTAGGCAAACAATAACGAGCATTACTTTGATATTACTTATCCACTTCGAATATCAAATCCTTCACCAATATCAAAGTTAAGCTCAAGAAGTGGCTATTTTCGGGTTGTGAGATTATTTTGTTTGACTACGTTACCTCTGCGTAATGTTCTTCGTTTTGTTGTAAAAGGTCAACACATAGTTCTGCTAAGTGTATGAGGTCTTCCAGCTTTTTTGCAGGTGTGACCATTGTTTCACCTCTTAAGTCCTCTGCAATGAAAATAATTAATATTGACCTAGGGTACATAATGTCAGTCTAACGATATTCTACTAATGACTTTAAAAGCGATAAATCATCATGCTGTAGGAACTGATTAGTTACAAACAATACATAGCAAACTCAAGTGCGTCGTTAAGTCACCTTCAGTTTTTCAATAGAGAGAAAGGCATTTTCAGGAAACGCAAATTTATTCTTAAAAAAAAACAGTCAACCGACTTTAAATTATGACCAATCTTAATTTGCCTGTATTACGACGATCATTCAAAATTTAAAGGTAGTCGATTTCAAATCTCTGGAAGTAATCATGTTAAACGAGTGCTTGCGATGAGTTGGAGTCGTTCTCAAAGGATTTTATTTTATTTTTATTTTATTTTATAAAATAGGAACAACAAACAGCTGCATTATGCGATATTACAATCATGATAACTTAGGACATAGGCTGTTCATGCATGAAAGTTAATAATAAATATACAGAAAGAGAGAGAAAAAATAAAGTCTTATACGTATACTAAAATTACGAAATAATAATTGAAGTATTGGAGGGAAGGGAGGCCCTACAGTGGGACAAAATAGACTTATAATAAAACGAGTGCTTACCTTCAATATTAGCCTTCTGACTAAGCTGCGTGTAGTTTAACAAGGCAGCATTTTCTAAGCTTGTCTGTATCATTGCTCTCACTTCTTCTGGTGCTACTGGTGTTACCACATCCTTCATCAATACTCGCTCTAAGAGCGATAGTGTGGCCTGAAATATTTTTTGTATTTTATACTTACTGATTTCCAATCTTCTTTTCACGTAATTTGAGCTAGTTTTAAATGTTGTTATTATCTTTTGTGTCTAGTAAATCTTCTATGTTATTTATTAAAAAAATTAGAGTCAATCTCTTTCTGTTTAAAATTTTGTCTGATTTCATTTCTTACTTAGTTAACATTGTCGTCAACTCATTGAAAAGTAATAGAATATTAGTATGGAGAAAGAAGACATCTGCGCCGAGCCCAAATAAATTGGGATAAGGATCAATCGGCAATCATCATCAAATCCAGCCCATATTTTCTTCTGCAACCCACCTTAAGCGCTCCCTCAGGCCTTCCAAACGGGAACGCATATCTGAAGTTGGTGATCTGATGCTGCAATAACGCCTTCAACCGTTCCTTTATCTCCGCGAACTTTTCTTTCTCTTGCACGGTGATGCTGCCTACCCCGTCCGGCCTGCCAGTCAACGTCGCTGTACTGTGAACCACTTCCGGCGTAGGGCTTACTCTAGTCGGGCACAAGCGGGATATAGGGTAGGCTGTGAAATCAGCAGCTTAACTACTAACTAATTTCTAAATATATATAAATAATTCTAGTTTAGATTAAAGGAGAGTGTGAATTTGATTTTGTTGTCTCTGCCTTGTTTCATGAGTTCTAATTTTTTCGTTGGTTTATCTACTGTTATCAGCGATTCTGTTCGCTTTAAAGATTGTCGAGGGAGAGTGTGCTTTGTTTTTCTTATGTACTTCTCTGCCTTTTAATTAAATTAAATGTATTTTTATCTGTTTTATTTTTTCTTTTTCTTCTAAAACCTTTTGTCTTTAGCCGTTGCTAATTGATTGAATTTTAGTAGCAATAAATAGTCTTTGTAAGATAGTTTTATTTTAACGACTCAAGGAACTAAAATATCATTCCTGTTTGGATTTACTGTATAAATATCTTTCAAATCCTTACTCTAGTTTGATTTTTTTCTTTTCTTTAATTTAACAAAGGCCTACTTCATCAGAATAAATATAATATTTTCAATTCTTAATCCATGCAGTACTGCTACATTATATGCATCATTAATAATTATACTTTCAATTTCAATTAACAAGATATTTACTTCTGTACTTTAATCCACCAACCCGGATAGGGCCCGCGTGGTGTATTACGGCCGACTCTCCTTCACAGGGAGAAGGCCTGTGTTCCATTTGTGGGAACTTCATTAGCTGATTATGAAATAATCATTCAACTGCTGACTCCAAAAGCCCGAAATAGATATATTAGTGAGGAGAAGCAGGCATAGTTAGTAAGCACATTTAGTACAGTTGCATAGTCAGTTAGTAAAGGTAAGTACTAATAGTTGGAAGCAACATCACACTCATGTGAGGCATAGGTTGGGTAGGTCGTGGTTCATTACTAGTTTTGGTGTGTGAAGCTGTTTTTGACCTTATTACTGTGTAGTATTTGAGTTTAAATTCCGTCACCAAGAAAATGTAAAGTTTTTAAGAGATTTTCATGTTTTGATCTTCATGTTCATTAAGGGTTAAAACAGCATCTGCTTTCAAAGTTGCAGACTTCACTATATATTTTTTTAATCATTTAAGTTACGGTCATTTCTAAAGATTTAGTCAAATACAACTTCTTTTCTATCCATTGATTACGGCTAACATTCACATTCAGTTGCGGACCTAGTACATCGCCTTGTGGGACACCAAAATCTAACACATTTACCATTCAATACCAACCTGTTAGTAATAGGTATTTACAAGATTAACTACAAATAATGATTTTTAGATACATTTTTACATAAATACAAGGTGGAGTTTGTCCGGATTTTGGTTCATCATCCATTTGTCAATGTGTGAAGCTGGACGTAGGTCTCTTGCTCAAGATGTTATTTCGATCAAAGGCTTCAGACACTTTTTTAGTCTCTTTATTTTTTTAAACTGATTGTTCAATTTGTTAATTTTTACAACACATGACATTAATTTACTTAACATTGTTTCTATTTACACTATAACCAATTTGTTTACTTCAATCAAACTTTGTTTTTTTTCAAAACTTCGTATTCCATAATCGTCAACAGTCCTTTCACAGTTATTTATTTACCTTTGACCAAAGCAACCCAATAGCAGTATTATTACAACTACAATAACATTTAATTTTGACAGTTAACTCTGTCAAAATGTTTTTAAAGGTAATATAATTGTGAAAGTACTGTTCCTATTTCTTTATGAAATTAGAAATAAAAAAAACTATAGTCTAGCTATCTACCTACCTGTTGCCATGAACGTGGCTGGCGCAGAACGCGAAGGAATAATGCATGAGAGTCGGATCGACGGTCTGTGATCCACTTTCGGCCACATCTAGGAGGTCTGATAAGTAGCAGAGGTGGCGGAAACACCCTCGAACCCCGTATCTTGCGCAGTATTCGTCTAGGACGAATACTTGACCGGGAGAGAACCAACCCTGGAAAGTAAAAAGGTAGATGTAGATGATGCTGTACTGTTCAGGTTTAATCTTACTTTCAGTGGATAAGTTACATTTTTCATTAGGGCAATCAATGGTACAATTGAAGTAAACTATCATGGAGACTTTCAACCAAATAAGGTAAACAAATTACGGAACTTTGAAGTAATTGTTTATTTATAGTTTCGGAATATCAATATTTTTAGAGGGACCCAGAGATTTATTTTACTTTTTAATCTGAAGGTATGATCCAAATTGGCTAAGAAGGAACATGGATGGGTTTTAGTCAATATAAGCCTGAAACTCATTCATATATAAGTCTGAAGGTCATTTGATGATTTGCCATCCGTAAAAAAAAATTATAGGTACCAAATCATAAATTGGAACCATAGAATAAATGCATTCTTTTGTTTCCCTCCCCAAAAAATAAGATATCGGAAAATAGCTGGGTCTACTGCCAACAATATGCATTTTTTTTTAATTAAGGATCTATTACAATAAGTAATCAAATCCTCACCAAAGAACAATACGGGTCTTGCAAGCGATACTTCAGCGTTAAAGACTGCAGCACGCAGAACAGTTGGTGATGATCGTACTGGCATGGATCCGCCTGAATGTAGTCCTCCATACCGTGTTTACGAGCTTTATCTGCATCTGAAAAAAGAAAAGACAAGAATATTCAGACGTGAAATATTACGAGAACACAAAGCGAGATTACTATAAAATGGTCATATTGAACTGAAGACATTAGAGTTCTCGTCATCTGCCAAGCCTTTTCCCAACTACGTTGGGGTTCGGCTTCCAGTCTAACCGGATGCAGCTGAATACCAGAATTTTACATGGAGTGACTGCTTATCTGACCTTCACAAGTTCACAACCCAGTTAGTACTGGGTAATACGATAGCCGTTTGGTGAGACTGGTTGGGAGAGGCTGGTTGGAGAACACGAAATGAACAAGAACGAGCCAAGCCATGAGTTCTAATGAAGAGAAATGAAATTAAACCTTTAGGACAGTAGAAGAAAATTAAAACAAAAAACCCAATCAAAGTAATATTCTAACACTCACATCGGTGGTGAAAAAGATTAAATGTATGAGATTGACATATGTTCCCACAAACCTAGGAAGTAACTCTCTTGTTAGAAGTCGATAATGAAAGCGATCTTGTCTAGGCCTTCTGATCTAGATAATATGTATAAATTGCTAATCGGTGATTTTCCATGCATTTTGCCACGGATATTGAACACCGAAATTGTTTATATGATTTATGAAACACCATGACATTGGCGTCAAACATGGCACAGGAGTATTAATTGGTGATAACTTCTGATAAGATACAAGAGCAATATAATACTGAAATAGATACTGCAGATAGTGCTAATAAAGTTACAGGCAGGAGCCTGAATGAGAGTGTAGCCTTCAACAATAACAACAAGCCAGGAATTTCCCATTCGTCGAAAATAAATTCACCTTGATATAATTTCTTTGTCATTTGTCCAGATTCGGAACATTAATTTCACTTACCTACCTTTGTTCAACTTTTGGCTAAATAATAACATCCGCATGGATCGATCTCAAAGAGTTCAGCTGCGCTTGCCTAGGTCGGTCCGTGGATGGCTGCATCCATTACATACCGAGTTTCCTCCTTTCCTCGGAAAACACGGTAAGGCGTCCCCGCGGTCATTATATTTAGGTCTTTACAGGTAGTAAGTAGCCCGAAAGTCAGACAATCAGTCCTTACCAATGTGTATATGGAAGACAAAGACATGATGCGCCTACCCCAAATAAATTGTGATAAGGGCAAGAGATTAATGATGATAGATGAAGATAAGTGGCTGTAGCTCCATGTAAAATACTGGTAAAACCTAATAATACCTAATAATTTAGAATACCAGTATACCAGCTGGAGTATGTTGGGATGGGCCACCCAACATAGTTGTGAAGAGTAGGTAGATGATGAATCTTAAATTTTTCTCACCTCCCATAATCTTATGATGTGTATCTGATGTTGTAGGCGGCGTGGGTTTATGACTCTGTCCAGTAGCTCTATATAGCGCCATAACCCATAGATGGCATTCATTCTCATCGGTAACCCCCATGAGGACGGACTCGCCATCTCGTACTGCGTTCATGAAGTATTTAGCACCCTCCAATTCTGCAAAGAGATTTAGGGTAGTGGTTTTGTTGATTTTCTAGCTATTGAAGATATCGTATAGATTTTGAAAGAAGTTTTTATATTGATAGAGCGTTCATTTTGTGCAATAAGGTATAAAGATATTGAATACTCCAAGAAGAAATATTCCATTTAAATGGTGGCCTGTTTTATCTATGCCTGGGAATCAATCTTATAACCAAAAGACTTCCAATCAGGATATCGAATCTTCCAAGAACAAATTATCCAATTTCATTTTAGTCTGCAGTATGTAAGCATGGGAATTGAACCCATGCTGCTAACTAAAACTTTTGCAGTTGCAATAAAAAGATAGGAATTTTATGTTTAAATTAGACAGCACAGTCAATCGCACATCAGTGGTATCACTTGAATATCGAATATTGACTTAACTGCACCAATAGCAGTTTTCATTCTCCTGCCCATCCCAATTTATTTGGGGTCGGGCGCAGCATGTATTCTTATTTCATTCTTCTCTATTACTACTACGAATAGCAGTATTGAATTAAACTTATTAACCATAGACAGGTGTTTGACTGTGCCATAGATTATTTGAAAAAGAGACAGAGAAGAAAAATTATAAATATAAAGAATAATAATCACAAAAATGTTCATTACCTATTTGTTTCTTGTTTGCCTTACCTTGTCCGACGATCAGCTGAGCTGTAAAACAAAACGAAAACATTTTAGTTAACTAACTATATCTGTAAAAAGTAAGAAGCAACTGATAAAATACTTTCCAATTCAATACAGATAAGATAGGAGTCTAAAATGACGAACTAAAAAAAATTGGGAATGCATAACCTCCTCCGATTTTGAAATATGTTAAATGAATAATCCTTTCATAGTTATTATGTCTTTAAACGCTGCAGAACAATAGCAACTTTATTGCCACAAAAATAAACATCACTATAATGTTGACAGACTTATAAGTGATAGCAACCTTATTGTTACAAGAGTATAGATTAATTTACTGTGAAAGGACTTTATTCAAGAGTATTGGATTTAGAATAGAAACAAAATATTAGAATGAGTACTGTACCGCTTGCTAGCTCGATATAGTCGACGGTAAAGCCATCTAACTGCATCATTTCAGCAGGCTCCGACTTCTTGTCTTTATATGAACATAAGGCAAAAGTATACTGGCTGACTTGGACGAGCACCATGTATCTACGCTTCCATTTACGCCAAACATTCTTGCCGATTACATGAAGGTAGCTGAAAAAGATAAAAGTTTTGTAAGAAGGAGAACATAATCAGATAATGGGTACAGAACTTAAACAATATCTTACAAAAAAACATGTGATTGTTTTGGGGTTCTTGCACTTTTAAACCTAACTAAGGCATTAAACCTTGTCAGCCAATCATTTTTACAACACAACTTGTGAAGATAATATTGGGAGGTATCTGTACGACAGAAGAAAACTAGAAAAAATAATAAAACTCATTGGTCTAGAACTCTTGGGAGTCCCACAGGGCAAAATCTTAGTCCTATACTGTGTTTGTTGTCTATAAGTCGTTATTCTTATTAGGATGATGAAAATGTTTAGTTATTTGAAGTACTTACCCACAATGCTTCATGTTAAGAGGCTTATCCATTCTGCAGGCAATTTTGATTCTTAAGTCTTGGTCTGGTAGGTTCTTTGGTACTGTCATTCGATGCCATTCAGGTACCTGTAAATAACAAAACACTGGTTAATACTTTAGTTTTTTAACATTCTTAAAGAAAATAAAGCTTTAGGTATGTTAAGTCATATGAAAAAAAAAAAAAAAAGTTGGGTTAGGCTAGGCAGATGATAATGAATCTTCATTATTTCTAATGGGTCACTCAAAATTTGGTAAAACAACGAGAAAGATGACTATCGTACAATAATAATAGTCCTTACTTTACTAGATAAAGGTGTCGGCCTTAGCACAACTTTGCCGAGTTCCTTATCTTCCAAAGCCAGTACTCCAGGGTTTTCAGTATACAGCTTCACCTTGACGGCAGGCAGAGGCTGTGTCGTACTGAAATCACCTTGTGTGTCCCACCTGAATGATATATTTATAAACATATTAGAAATACTGATCAATAATGTGTGGTGATAAAAATGCTAATTCGTTGAGATTACTAGGCTCATAGTATCATGTAAAATGAGTAGAGAACATATTTTTTTTAACAACGACTTTGAACAGAATTGACTATTGCTATAATTATCGCAGATAGAATATGGCTTTTAGCTACTTTCGCACTATAAACATGATTCAGACACATTTGTCTTGTTGCCTGTAATGTCCCAAATATCGGGCAAAGGCCTCTTTTCATTTATAGAGAAGGAATGAGTTGGATCACCACACTTACTCAATCCGAGTGGGCGATTTCAGACCCAAATCAAGGGTTTCTGCATGTATTTAGTAAAAGAGGTGACCGGCACCACGATAATACTAAAAACAGGGACCAACTAGTTCAGCCAGGTATCAGGTTAGCTAAAGTAGACTCATTTTTATGGGGTACTGTTTGAAATGTTACAGCAAAAAATACCTCCCCCATTCTACAACTGAATGAGACTTAAATCTTGCATAAAACGCACACTATGTAGAAAAATGCTTGGCTCAGTGCTGGTCCTGCTCCATAACCATAGGGGCAATCAAATTACCATGAAAAGTTATTGTGAAAGCTGCAGAAGATTGTAAAAATAAAGCCAACATTTACTGATTACCTATATCTTACATAGACGCGAATTTGCCCTGGCGGTAGAGTGAATGTCATGCTCACTGAAATTTCTCGCTGATGGTAGCGGGTGTGTCGGGTCATTTAGTTCCCTTCAATATGGTTGAGTTGAATGATGGCTGATACATGCATCATGTGCGTGAACGGGCGCTGTCAGTTGTGACTGGTTGTTTATTTTTGGGTATCATTTAAGCTATCACCAATTTAATTAGTTTTGTGTTTCTTAAATAATAGGGTTTGTCCTCAAAATAGTAGATCTGTCACCTAAATGGAATCATCAAATAATATCAAAACGCTTACCTAAATATTAATTAAGAATTACTTGGAAATAATATCAATCATCAAGTAATTTTATTAGGTTTCAAAATAATAGAAGTGTCACGAAAATTGAATCATCAAACAATGTAAAAATGTTTACATAAAACTCCAAACCACAGGTCCAAACTAAGGCGTAGTCGACGGAGCCCCGCTACGCGGGGCTCCTATTTCTCTCTGCAGGGTTTAAAGTAACCTAACACGAAGGGGATGTCGGGGTCTTAGTTCGCTCGCTCCACTCGCTCACTAGACCCCGCCATCCCCTTCGAACCTAACCTGTCCGAGTTGATGTGCCCTATGTCTCGTATTAACTGATCTATTTATTTGGTGACAGATCTACCATTCTGAGCACAGAGCTATTATTTAAGTAACAAAACTGTTATTATAAGAACGAAGTTTATATTCATGTAATGCAATATAATTTTATTGGTTATCGATCTCTTATTTTACACATATATTAACATTAATTTGATAATTCATACCTGGGAACAATTTTTGTTTATCTGAGAACGAAAATATTTCGTGGCGATAGATCTATTTATTAGGTGATACAACTTGATGACAAATATAAATTTTGGTGATAGAAAATATAGTTCCCTTTATTTTTGGGTTGTTTATTTTTTAATTATTGATTTAATCTGTTACTCTGAACGCTCTTGACTTGCACGTATTTCTACATCGTTCTCATAAACTTGTATTTTCAACATTAATGATGTAACCTAGATTTTGGAACAATATTTTGATTTACAAGAGTGTCCATGGAGTTTTTTGCCCATTATTCTCCATAGAGATCTACGCTTTGAAATGGGCAACTACAGTACTTTCACAAGTTATTATACCTTGTGAACGGGACTTGTGACGGGCTTTGTTTTAAAAATTGCTGTAATGGTCTAATTGAAATAAATGCTTTGAGTTTGAGTTTTTCTCACGATGTTTCCTTTCACCGTTAGTCAGTGGTGACTAAGTGTAATAATTACTTAAAATTACGAAGGTATGATTTCGAAAAAGTCAAAATAATAGCTGGGTTTGAACTTGCAATTTGGGGCCCACAAATTCCTTTACTGAAACCAATATTTAACCTTACATTTTCAATGTTTCAATTATTTTCTGTGGTTACCTAGAAAAGTGCATATTATTATC
Source organism: Cerastis leucographa (assembly GCA_963082945.1). NCBI lineage: Eukaryota > Metazoa > Arthropoda > Insecta > Lepidoptera > Noctuidae > Cerastis > Cerastis leucographa. The sequence continues at coordinate 11,830,242 of OY720372.1, read as the reverse complement.
TTAAAAAAGAATCCCTATGAGGCTACGGAAAAGTTTTCAACTTATTTAAAGTTACCTTTAAGGTCAATTTCATTACTTACATAGGTTTAGAGGCTTCTGCTTGGTCAGTCTGGAGTTTGTCTCCGCCTTCAACTTCCATAGTGCAATAAACTATTCTATTTGGTGCTAGAGACTTGAGACCTTTCACCTCCATTACAACCACCTAGAATGTGTTCAAAATGATGATAATTATGATATAAATGTTACCATGAGAGCGTCCCTCCATCTACTAGTAATACACCCGTTTAAAATAAATACCAAATATATGATTGAACTTATCGAAAACAATATCATAGTAATTAACCCTAAAATTAAATCAATGTCCAATAAGAAACTGACGACATTTATTTACCGATTTTCCTGAGATGCAAAAAAGTGTTGATTAATTTAAAAAGAAAATAAATACCGTACACGTCTAATAATGGTTTTTGCCATTTCCTGTTACCTCTATTTGGAATGTAAGCACTACATCCATTTTCGTAAGCTGCGCATCAACGTCCCCGCCATCAGCCTCGCCGGTCAACTTGTTGGCAAGCGAGCCTTGCGATCTGAAACACAGCTGCTTACTCAACCTTGGACTCGGATCCGGCCCAGCGTTTGATCTAATCACCATCAAGCAACCATTTCAAAATACCACCACCAAAAATTACCACCAAGAAACATTCAACCCAGACAATTTATTTACAAAAGTTAACAAACATTAAGGGATTAGTAATATTATTATGAATCACAAGTTAGTTATGATAAATTCACAGTTATAAGGGAAAAGGAAGCGACCATTGAGGACATTCACAAGCCCAAGGGAATGATTGGTGGCATACAATATGAACCCATCACCGATACCAAGAATGATTAAGCATACAAAAGGGTAACATTACAAATACGTCGGAACACATCATCTAAATCTAAGTTACTTGTAAAATGGCGTTTAGGTAGATAATGTATAAAGCGAAGTTAATGTACGAGTATTAACAGTTATAAGAGACTCCAGTTTTATAGACAAGGAAAAAGGTCAGGAAAATAAAGCTAGAGACGAAAAAATAAACTCGAGAGTGTACTTTCATGTTGACTCAATTACATTCGATTTAACTTTGACGGCTTAAGTTTCACAAACTAAAATATTAAATAAAATGGAACCAGTCTAAATGGAAATATAAGGGCTAACGTTTGAACTGGAGACTCGTAGGCGAAATGAAATGTTGTATAAATGTATAAATAAGAAGCAAAGCCCTACCGAAGCTTGAAGCGTAGTTTCAGTATAATATTAGTAGAAAATATAGGTAAAAATAAGATAAAATAAAAGGAGAAAATGTGGAACAAAAAAGTTAAAGCAGTGGGGTATATTGAAAAGCCTACGAGTCTAGTTTAATTTACATTTGGGGTATTGTATCTACGTTCCAAATATTAAGCTGACGCTTAGGTGGTACTGTAGCTATTTAGACTAGAATCATAAAATCTTTATCTACGTTTTTATTAACTATAAGCTTATTAAAGTCTTCTGGCGGTGTTGTGGAAGCTTTAATATGTCCATTGTTGTCATTGATATTAAGTTTAATAACTTTTCTTATTGGACCACGGGTTTTGTTATCAAGTTTGTTAATATCAGCGGGAAGCTCTACTCTAGGATACTGTTACTTAGCTACTGTGGTCCTCAAGACAACATTAGGATTGCAAACTGTATCATTCATGTAGGGAATGTGTAGGGGTCCTGCTACACAAGACACGTGCTTAAAATTATCAATTCTGTACTCATTACTTGTACTTCCTTTAATATTACCGTCCGGTTATGTGCCAGGGACAGAAAAAACCAAATAGAAATCAACAAGTAGAAACAATGAATGTCTGGATGAACGTCTAAGGACTTTGAGAGTTAAAACGAAAGATAAATTCAACCATTGGTGTTTGACACAGATGCAAAAGTAACAAAAACATAAAAGTGTCACATATTGCTTTCCTTACTTTAACATTTATGACATTTGCTTGTACATGATCGTGTACTAAATAAAATACTTACTTGATTTAACATTTCAAAATAACTTCAAAAGTTTCCTAGTAAATCTCAAAAAAACGTTGGTCAAACACCAATACTATACAAGAGGGTTTGAAAATAGTGACCTTAAAGACATGATAGTAAACGTTGCATCCAGATGAGATTATCAGTTGAAACCAAACATTACTAACAGTGAAGAAGATGAAACATAACACAGTATTATCATAGTTCTTTAGTTAATTCACATTATGAAAATCCTCAATACATTTTCAAAACTAACATAAGATTTTTTTTTTATTAAAGTAAAACAAAACAAAAAAAGTGGAAGCAGATGGGACCCTTTTCATGTTTTAATCATTTTATATTTCAGTGGGTCTGCTTCCGAATAATGCGCTTGTTTTTTGATTTTCAGTCGGCGGGTTTTTTAGTTTTATAATAGAAAAAATAAATTCAGAAAAATATATTGAGAATTGAATAGGTATGACAAAATGAGGTAATGTTTTCAAAAATTTATGTGGATCTTTTATGTTTTAATTACACCATTCTTAGTACACATCCTAATTCAGCGATGAAGGTTGTTAGATAAGGCAAATTTGTAAACTTCACGTTTCATGATACTGATTTGGAACGTGTACGTCGATAAACAGACACATACTAAATACACAATAATGCAAAGAATATACAATAGTTCTGTTCAATAGAAAAGAACGAACAGTCAAAAATAATTATAAATAACATTCATTTGTATTTTCTTTGCATTTTAACGACACGAATGTGAATTCCATAGAACAGTATAGATTTTTATGAAAGAATCCAAATTATAATCAAATATTCAACAACCATTCAAAACTGATTGACCATTGATTAATAACAAAATGATACAAGACTATATACGAGATAGCAAAGCTAGTCACGAGTCTAAATTTGAACCAAGATTCTAATTGTATTTTGTCAAAGACAATGGTCAACCACAGCATACATTGACCACATCCAATACAGCATTAAACTTTAAACAGACGACATTGATTCTCGAGGCATAAACAATTGAACAAACACTCAAACTAATTAATTTTGTTTTATTCACAGTATTTGCAATAATATGACTCCGTCGTATTCACGGGAAACTAGATGTGGCAACACTTGGGATACTACGCCCAGCAGTAGGCTGCTTTCAAGTAAACTTTACTTCAAGTAAAGACATGGAAAACCTTGTCATACTATTACAAATGCAATCTTAACTAAAGCACCTTTTCACAAAGTGCAAGCCCTTGAAAGTGTGAAAAGATTCATTAACACTAAAACGGGATATTTTCCATGTTTACTATTCCTTTTGAGTTCCTGATATTTTGGTTTAACCGTGATGATGGTGCTTGCAACAGCGACTAAATATCGAAAACTCAAATTGAATAGCAAACATGGTAAATATCCTATTTTAAGTGTTTATGATAGTGTGAAAAGAATATTAAAATATTCTATTTCTCTTATTCTTTTTGCATTTGTACCCTACAACACTGACCTGTGATTATACCGCTTGATTTTATGTAGGCCATATTTGGAGTCGGCTCCGCCCTTGGATACCGGCAGGGATTCCAAGTTGGCCATCAGAAGGTTGATGGAGGACTTCAGTTCTTCGATGTACAGCGATTCCATCTCTTTCAGCACAAACTTCGGCATCAACTTGCGGTTCTACGATAATATTGATATTATTATTAGCTTTTAGTTCATCCTTCTGTTTATATATTTCTAGTGTATTCGCTTCATCTTTGTCAACACTACTTATTACCTTCTCCATTTCGTTGACTTTCTGCATTCTTCCGTCCAACTCTCTTCTGATAGCTGCCGCTTGTTCGTCAGCAGAGTCCAACTGTAAACACATAAAATATAATAACCCTTCTTCAGGTGGAAGCTTCATTAAGTCATTTTCTACTTAAGTATATACTATATTTCCATATAACCTTTACATTTTTTTATGTAGCAACCTTTCCTCTCAAAGGACCAATATGTAATTACTCGTTAGAACAAATTGGCCCATTTCAAGTAACAGTTGGTTTTAGCCAATTCAATTAACCATTCAAGGGCAGATGAGCTTAATTATTTTAATGATCACAAAGGCAAACATGAGAGCTTTGATGTGAATTACGGAAGGCTTTTATAGCGGACAGGTGGGATAGTCGTATACTGGGGCATTGGGTAGGTACACACATGCCACTGTGGCGTATAATAAATAATTGTTTTGTTTTTCTGGTGTAAGTACTAACACTAGTTTCTAAGTTCTGTGTTGTACGAATTAAATGGATTTGATGTCTGTTTTTTTTTATACTTTATTTAAAAGAATAACTAATTTCGTAGCTCGAGGGCTACACAAGATGAATACTGAGAAAGATCACAGCTTTGGAACATGCCTAAATTTTGATGAAGGCAAAGCGTTCATATTTCATTTTGATGTTAAAATTGGACAAGCCTTTGTGAGTGAACAAATATTATGTTGTTGACATTTTTTAGAGTGAGATGTTGTATCACACTGAAAACAAACATTTGAGAATGTTTTCCGTGTTTAAATTAATTTCGGGTTTAAATAATTAATTTGATTAAATACCTTTTCCGTTGATGGTCTGCTTTGATATGTTAATGATAGAATATTTTTATTCAAAGCGAAATGACAGACGATATGTTTTAATAGCAAGTATAAATAGACTTGACAGCCATTTCTAATCCAATGAAAATCAGCTTGACGCCACTGTAAGGGTGCTTTTACACCAGAGATGTGCTATGCAGCTATGCTGCGAGGATGTGAAAGCTAAGCTACGAAACTATGTGACCGTTTCCACTGACGCTAAGCTATATAGCGGGCTAGTAGGATGCGCTATGAAGATGCGCCGCCGCGAGGTAACTGTGCGAGGAAGATGCGCAGCTCGAGCTATGCGATGTATCGATAGTAGGGAAGCGACCCATAGTAGGCATCCATAGCACGCATCCATAGCACACATCCATAGCACACATCCATAGCACACATCCATAGCACGCATTTTCCATATAAAAAACATTATCTTAGTTGAATCCGTTTCCACCAGTGCTAAGCTATGTACAATAATGAATATGATTGGTGGATATCAAACGCATTCATAGCAACGTAGCATAGCACATCTCTGGTGGAAAAGCAGCCTTATAGTGACATCCCGTCTAAACATCATCATGGTCATTTTAAAAAGATTTCACCAACGTAGTTAAGTAGTATAATAATACTTACAAGAAGAGCGTTGAAAAGCAACTGATGTTCAAACTTTTTGACTCCAAGGATTTGCTGGAACATATCGTAGAGTTGTTCTTTGCTGAGGATGCACTCAGCATTGAGGCTCTGTTGCTGCGCCCGGGACGGTCGCTTGGACTCGTCGTCTCCGGGTATGCCTGAAGGTGTATTGGTTTTTACGATACTGGATTGTAGGTGTTGAAGGTGGGAAGTGTTGGTGTACAAGTAAAATAAAGTTTCATAATATATGCAGTGGTTGTATTAGAATCTTTGACTGGATGAGATCAGTCTTTAGACCAAATCGTAAGTGCAGATTTGTGGGTGATGTATAAAATATGAAAATTCTGATATAAAAAAAAATATTCGTATTTTTGTTACAGACCCGTCTTATACATAGTTAATTTTAAATGCTGCTCTTCCAATAAACGTTAAAATACAGTGAGCGTGACACGGAAAGCAATAATTGTGATTTGGACACATCAAATCATGCAGTGCACTTATTTATAAACTCACCTCAAAAATCCTTAAACCTTCAGTAATAAAATGTAAAAATTTACTTAAATGTGAAGTCTTAATACAACTGAGTGTAATTGTAAAGTTTATAAGTGTGAAAACTGCGGATGATGTAAATGAAAAATATAATTTAAATTAAAATTATTTGGTGGTAAACGTGATAAATATTAAATTATTGAGTAACGAAATACTTTAAAAAGAATCTGCAGAAGATGTTGTAAAAGACAACAATAAAGATGTGATACACAATATTTTAACACACGGCAAAATAGAAACAATTAACAACGTAAATGACAAATACATAGAAGTGAATTTTGAAAAAACGTTCTTATTCATTTTATAACCATATAAAATGCCTCGGTGAACAACGACTAAAGTTAAGCAACGGCACAAGACGTAAGCGAAAATATGGAAAAAAGGAAGGAATCAAATGAAAATCTTTGTCGAGTGATACCTGTTATTCCTGTTCAGGATGTGTGAGAGAGACATGTTGTGAGAGAAAGGGAAAGAAACACAGACAGTGAGACAGACACAGGCACACACATTTTTAGGTACATTTCGTTTTAGGACCGGTGTTTCGCAAACTTTGGCTTAACTTACGAGTTTGGTAAGCACACCTTTTGTGCCTCGATTATTATGAATCCATTGCAAATGACTTTAAAGCTGGTATTTATTTAAGAACATCACAAAAGTGTGCTTACACCGGTTGTAAGACATTTACATTCTACAGTACCTATACTAACGGTTGCATCAATTATGGCGAAGTTTGCTGGTTGTATAGAATCATAGAGTTTCTTTAATTTTGTAGAGGAAGAAGAAGACGATTTTAAATTACAAAGTCAATTCAAAATAAAATAAGGTCTACAACTAGCAAACTTCTTCGACCTGTAACATTTTGCTATCATTTGTATGAAATGTTTCAAACGTGATTTTAAATACCGCTATACAATGTTGAAGTTTTAGTTTAGCAAAATGTTACATTATTTTACGAATGATTGATAAAATACATACACGGGTTTATGATTACATAGATTATACAAAATGGATTTCACGATAATCTACTCGAAAAAAGTTTACCGTCGCTGTTTTAAAGGCTAATTTTCCGAAAGAACGTCTTTAATAACCAATCAATAAAATAAACAACAGAAAAAATGTAACCCTAAAATTAGTAAACGCAAAATGTTTTTCTTTATAAAAGTAAAGTAGTTAAATATTCAATTGATGGCAATATTATTACTATTAAAATAGCTAGTTTAACATAAACACTACCAGACACAGATTGTCATTGTGTCTACGGAGCCAATAAACTAATGAATTTTGAAGAAAACTTTTTGTTCAGAACACTGTTTAAAACAATATTCCACAAATAAATACAAGCGATTGATTTTTCACCTTTACGATAGAAACATACTTCCCATTAAACCCATAACAAGAATCAAAGTACTTTTATAAAAACGCCCACTTGTGTTAAAAATAAATATAACAAACGCGAAACTCATTCATTTTCCGATTGATGAAACAAATTGATACCAATTTCGCTTATTACCTCGTATACTAAGGGATTGTTAATGGATTTATTATATTTCTTTAGCGTTTGCTTGTACATTACATTGAATAAATTGATTTGTCCTTAATACCATACTAAAACTCACAAATGTAAAACATGAATTTTAAAATAAATGAGACGGAAAGATCTGAATCATGTTATACCAAATCCGTAAATCTACAACCAATTTCAGATCATCGTGATTTTAATGACCAGGCTCTCGTAGACACAAGCGCTACACAAACATTCAAAGGCACATTGCAAACGTAAGCACATCAATAACTGATGCCTCATACACTGCGACATGCTGCTCATCCTTCTTCTTAACTTAGCTGCCGTCAACGAAAAGAAATTTCTTCAGGAATTACATTTGACATTAAAAGTTGGATGTTTTAATAGAATTGATAAAGTTATCCTAAGAAACGTAGCAGCCACAAAGTTAAACGTGAAGAAACCATATACTTTCGACAAATTAATTTAATTATTTCATTTAATTGTGTACCTAAGGGACCATTTATTCAGAATCAAATTAACTTTATGAATAGCTTCGTGACTTGTTTGTTACTGCTACTTCTTGAGAAAGATGTGCTAAGGGCGATCACGAAATTCAAATTGCCGTACCCCACGTTCTAATCAAAGCCATCTGTGACGGCAATTGCTTAGTTAAGGAGGCGGCTGTACCATTTAGCAATTTCTAGGTATCAGATTGTATATCATTGAACGAATCACACACATATCTGAGTTAAAATTGTCCTCAAATGTCATGAATTTGAACTTTAAATAGTCAAAACAACCTGTATTGACTATATAAATGACTTTGTTAAATACATAATTGAAACCACTGCTTGAATTTGCTACTTGAATTTGATACTGAGCAGCGAATTGCAAAACGTAGTAAAATTTGAATTTCGTTTGCCATCCTAGCGCCTTCGTCTTTAACAGCAGGCTTATCAATAAGAAGCGTTCTAGCTGTTGTTATTTGCATCCGTTTCTTCAATAAAATATCGGATTTCTTGTCGCCTACGTGTTCCATTATAAAAGCCATTTCCCCTCTTAGAGAAATTGTTACTCTGTTAGCTTCTGTGATTTGTACGTAATTTTATACAATTCTTAGAAAATATTAAGTTTTATTGAACAGCATTTTGCTTAAAGAAATTTTATCTTTATAAATTTCAAAGTATTTGATTCAGTTTATCTTCCGATGTTACGATTTCAAGTTAAGTAAAGAAAAGTAAACGTGGTGGTAAAAGTGGTCACTTTGAAGAAATTCTTTGTCGTTATCGTCAACTTTAGCAAGGTAAAACCTTTGAGAAAAGCGAACTTCTAACGTTGGAACTTGTAGATAACATTTTATCTAATTATACTTGATCATTTAAAGTAAATGTTTTCTTGGTTTCATGTTTTTAGCTTCTTGGTTCTCTTAGACATTTTTAAGACCATCCATTGTTTAATCTTTAAGGGGAAATCTAGAGGTGTATTTATACAAATATCATGCATCTGATGTTTCGTACGGGTATTAGGTTCGCTCTTCTCAACTATTTTCACTCTTAAATGTTCTAATAGATCACGAGACTTACCTGTTCCCTTCATGATACAGTCAAACTTTGCCAACCATGATGACAGTACGGTCTCTTTACTTAATCCATCTATTTCTGGGAGAGACCTGTAAAATATTAACTTTAGAAACTGCCGTATACGCTGCAAGAAGAGAAAGATAAAAAAAAGTGACAATTAAGATCTTTCTTGATATAATAAAAATACTTTTAAGGACGATTAGAAGTAGAATCAAATATATGAACCACAAATAGCAATGAATGACGTTTTTAAGGTCGGCGTTCCTACCTGATTACTCTTAAGAGATGAAACTCCGAAACAAGATTCTGAATTTGTATCTGTCTGAACTTTAAGATTAAAGAAGGCCAAAAATTTAAAGATCATGATTGTGAGGATCATGCAGATTATAGCGTCTGAGATAATTGTTTGAGGAAGGAGTCACACTGATTTGAGTGGACCTGTCAAGTCAATGCTCGTATAAGTGCGTAAATAACTCAATGTCATACAAATCCTTTCTTACGGTCAATTGATGTCTTAACAAAACCCAATTTTATCAGAACTGAGAATCGAACTCAGGACCACACGGTCAACAGTACCGTTTGAGACCAACGAGGCAGTCGGTGAAACAATGATATAGCATTAACAAGTGAAAATATTAAAAAGTCCACCGGCATGCCATGCCTATTTGAGATCCATCCTAACATTCCAAACCTGACTCTCTTCTCTATGTTATTTCTGAAGACCTCGCGGAAGTCGTGATGAGAACAGGCTCCAGACTTCACCATCTGCTCTACTCTTTCAGATTTTAGGAACACGTCGTGATAGGATTGCACTGCATTCTGGAACGCTTCGTCTGCCAAGATCTGTGTCTCACCCTTTAGGAAGGCCTGACCGGAGATACACATTTATTTACTGGCTGTGCTTTGGGGAGATGAACACACAGTAGAAATGTTTTGGCAGATGATATGACAATGACTTTTTTTTTGTTTTGGTAATGGCTTCTCGCAGGTCAACCTATGAGGCTGGCTTTTGCTTAAACGGACTAAACTATGGGTCCCCTGAGTGTAATTTTGACGTTCAAAAAGTGCTGATTATCAGCCTAGTTTGAATAAATGACTTTTGATTTTGATTTTGATTTTGTAAGGCCTCCAGCCAGGGCATATGACGAATAAAAGATTGATATAAAATGGTAAATATCGAACTCCTTTCCTCTGAACAAAAATATGCTTTACGTGTAGTCCACATAAAATGGTTAGAAAAGGCATAAAGTCAGTGGATTCATGAGCGAATAGATAGGTCCGGAACGAAACTCGCTACCCCAGGATATAATATTGGAAACGTATAAATCGTAAATCTTTCGGGAGATACTGCGAATATTGCTCGTAACTTTCGGGGTTTTGGTATTGTATTGTATATTTTTCATTATGTTTTTGTTTTATAAAAACCGGTAAACGAATAAGAAGAACAGGAATCCTACGCTACAATTCAACTATAATTTCAAGATACAGTACAAAAGGAGGCCAATTTTTATATAAAAAAGCTTTTTATGAAAGAATACTAGTACAAGTATGAATAAGGATTGAACTCGTTTTATAATGAGGTACTGTGTTCTTAATTTTAAAACCAGACTAGATTTACAATAAGAGGATTTGAAAAATATTTTATTATTGTTTGCTTTTCAGATTCTAATTGAAGCAATATTTTCGTAAAGAACATTGGAAATAATACGCATTTAAAATATCCCACTTTTGAACAAAAAAGCTATCACACAGCTTTGGTAAATATCATAAATTTAAACTTAGATTTCAAATACAAATCTCACCTGAAACCGAGCCTGAATGGTCTCCAACTGATGAGGAGTAAGCTTCGTATGTCTTCTGGTCATATCCGTGGGTTGTTTCGCGTTAAACGGGTGAGCGATACATCGAGATACAAAAACGTACAGTTGTATACGCTTCTTTTTATCTTCCTCAAGTTTTTCGATCTTTTCCTAAGAATAAATAAGGCAAACAATTAAGGTATTAAAACTACTTCGAACAAGCGAAAAGTTAATACTGCTTAGTCAATACTATATCTTGATGAAATTAATTTCTGCCTTTAAATATTTGTACACGAATTTGAGTTTGAAATTAATGACGCTGTTGATCTTCATACCGAAGTTCTATTAAATATTTTCTTGTTCTTGATTGAAAAAAGCAGTGACAGCTAGCCTAGTGTTGTGACCGTCGGACTGCCAAATAATAGGTCTCAAGTTCAAACACAAGGCACCTCTGATTTTTCGGATTCATTTGCGTTTTGTATAATTATCACTTGCTTCGGTGAAGGAAAAACATCGTGACGAAACCAGCATGCCTCAGAGATATTTCTCGACGGCATGTAAAGCCAAGTCAGAGGCCCATGGGCGGCATGAAAACTCTGACACCAGTTATATAGGACACTAAACACACGATAGAGAATGAAGAAGTTCTTGATTAAAAGAACTAAGTTGACGCTTCCCGTGACCCAAGGGCTGGCTTTTACTTTGGCCAGAGGCTAAGTATTGCCATACAACGTGGCAATGCTGCCAGTCTCTTGGGCACATTACCAGCTGACAGCGTTAAGGAGGAGTTTTTTGAAGCTCTTTTATAGTTTATTGTTATTATAATTATTTAATTTATTATCGTTGTAATGTAAATAGTAGTTATTTACAATAAAATACGTACAATTAATATTGCAACATACCTGAGGGTCCTGGTCTTTGTCAGAATGGCTGGCTCCAGAGGGACTTGGTGAAGGAGCTGGTGCTTCCCCAGAGCTTGCACTCCCAGTCGAAGTCCTGCGCAAGAATGATCTACTCGATCTATAGCATTAAGTCATCAATGTACATGAAACTGGTCTTTACACACCGACATGGATTAATATATTTCCTTCTTCTGATATTCCTATGGTTTTTAAAGACATATAAGCGTAGAATACATTCTGGTTAGTCAGTGTATATAGACTCATGGTTATGCTTGACGCTACTAACTATTTAGCGTTAGTTTGATTTGATAAAACTCCGAAGCAAACTCTAAGGCACTAGTTGCAATTGTAACTTCTACAAACAAATCTATTAATTTGATCGTTTAATTTCTCATACCGATTTCTAACTTCTAAAACTAGGGCATATTCTAAAGGTTTCAGGTAAAGGGAAGTACAAGGGCAAACAACTACTTCTAAAGTAGCATCTAGACTGTTTCTAGAATGTGTAGTGAATGGAAATGGACGTGAGGTAGAAGATATTTTTATGATAGCTTAGATACTTACGCGTGAGGAGGAGGGGCTAAGGCAGCAGCCTCTCTCTGCCTTGTCGCAGGATGTAGGGGTGCTGCTAATGGTGCCGTTGTAAGTGGACTAGGACCTGTACAGAAATATTTACCATTATATTGCAGATCAGCAGACGCGCTTGCGACCTCTTGACCAACGATGCAGTCAATCAACAGCGACATATTTGCGCAGTTGCCAACTTTTAGCATGCAAGTAAGTTTATCAACTTTTGCTCGGTAGTTTGTGTTAACTATCACCAAGAACCTTGAACAGTTCTCGAAGTAAACTGAATAGAACTGGTGACTCGGGTTTTGCTTCTTGGCCTTCATCCAACAATAGTCGTCTTACGGCTGAACGATGTCAATGAATGAAAACTTTTTAGTTCAGTTATTAAGTTCAATTGAATCAGACTGCACAATGGATGCTTTTGTTACTATTGTCAGCTTCGAAACTCATTCTGCATTCGTATTTTAATCTGGTATTATTATTACAAAAATGAATGAGCTCGTGGCTAAATAATAACAGCCGCTCGGGTCGATATTCGGGTTAAGCCGCCCTTGCCTAGGTTGGTCCGTGGATGGGTGTCCACGCATTACAAACTAGTCTAAGAGGTTACGTCAAAGTATGGCGTCTCCGCAGATGAAACAAGTTGGTCTGCCCGTTCTCAGTGGTTGCATTTCAGAGCAATAATGCGCGCAAGTCACTGCATTGTTGCGAATTAAAAACGATAAGATAAATGGTCTGTTTTAGTACCTATTCGAAGTATGATGTCTCCACAGATGAAACGGGTTGGTCTGCCGGGTCTCAGTGGTACCCAATATTAGTGGTGGTCTCCAATATTGTTGGGAAAAGGCTAGGCAGATGCTATGGTTACAAAAATTGTCTCTGCATCAACTTAAAGTATACTGCTAGAATATGCTCAAGGCATTAAAGTCCACCTTTGTACAGTTATTTTTGCTAGTGCATAAAGTTTTGATAAAGTTAATAGAAATTCAAAATCGAATTCACCTTTACCTGGCAGGCCGGCTGTGGACCCTCGGGGCAGTTCTGGTTTCCCTCGCACTGATGGTCTTCCACCCGCCAGGGAACCGGGTGGCATAACTGTTGTAACAAACATAATATAACATCACTCCTGGAGTATTTTAAGGGTTAGACAGAGATCTGTCAGGGCTGCGGGACTGTTTGAAAGATATACCTTGGCCCTGGAACACAAAAGGCTAAGAAGGAACATGGATGGGTTTTATAATCAGTACAAGTATGACACTCCCTTCCGCTCCGTCCTGCCGGCCTAGCACGACCGCCGTAGAAACGGGCTATGTCTACGGAAGAATCGACAATTTGACAGATATTTCTATCGTCCCAAGCATGGCGATATTAAGAATGTAGAAAAGAAATAATGTTTCTTTTCAACTTTTTTTTGTTAACTAAACGTAACCTTATAACTTTCCATAGCAACGTCCCCGTTGCTATGGAAAGAATTTCTGTCTATGTCTTCGTAGAAACGCGAGTCGACGGTGCGCGCCATGCTCGGGCAGAAGAAATGACAAGTTGTAAAGAAAAGATTTCTTGTCTTTTCTTGGTAGAATAGAGATAGAACGGTCATGCTAGGGGGGCAGAGCGGGAGGACTCATTTGATGATTTCCCATCCGTAAAATAAACCGGCCAAGTGCGAGTCAGACTTGCGCACAATGAGTTCCGTACCATTTTTTATAAAAACGAGTAAAAAGCTCACTTTTTGTATGGGGTTCCCATACAAAAAGTGAGCTTTTTACTAGTTTTTTTGTTCCCCTTAAATATTTATTTTTTTCTTTATTTTCTTTTCTTTTTTTTAAATAACATTGCCCCACACTAGGAATTACTCCTGTATCGTGGGTGCGTTTACAAACATTTAAACTCACATACACAAACAGCCAGACCCGGAACAACTATCTGTAGGCCATAAAAATATTTGTTCCGTGCGGGGATCGAACCCGCGACACGCAGCGCAGCAGTCGATTGCTCAACCACTGCGCCAACCGTGCCGTCAATTTTATTCTGTTTTTAGTATTTGTTATTACAGCGGCAAGAGAAATACACAATCTGTATCAACTGGCTAACTATCACGGTTCATGATGATACAGCCTGGTGACAGACAGACGGACGGACGGACAGCAACGTCTCAGTAATAGGGTCCTGTTTGACCCTTTGGGAACAGAACCCCTTAAAGAGGTCTAATCGTACACCGTTACATTACACAGTTACGTTTAAGTCCCATATTATAATAGTGAGATAACACACTGTCGTCAATCGGGTAGAAATCCAGACTCCATGGCTGCCTAAGATTCGAACGCAGGTCCTCATACTCAGCCGTCGCTTGCGAACTCTAAACCAACAAGGCAACGAACAAAGATTGCAACAGTGAAAGGGTATTTATTATAAACTTTTTGAGATTGTCCCATAAAATACACATCTGAATGTCGCAACAGGAGGAAGAGTGTTAGTTCTTTTTTACTCACCTGGCAATTTAGAGGGCTGTTTCTTGTGTTCATCTTCACTGTCTTCTTCTGATGAGCTGGGGTCGATCATTTTGCTGCTTCTGTTAGACATACATACAGAACTTCTTAGGTTATGTGAGTTTTAACAAGATTATTCTCCCCGAAAGTTGTTGACGCATTGTTCGTAGGCGGAACGGTCTAGTGGGCATAGTCAGTGTAGTAGGTGGAACACAGGCCTCCTCTCTATGAGAGAAAATCCTATAAGTGAATCCTACACGAAGCTGTCAACCAAGCATTCTGTAGGTACAATAAACTAAGTTGCTCTGTTGTTTTTTTTTCTTTCTTGGACTCAAGGTAACGCACTCAAAACATAGTGTTGGTGAATGCATTGAATAGTACAGGAATCCCTTTCGGCCGCCATGGCAACTGAGTTTCGCAACCAGTTGGGAAAAAGGAATTTTTATTCTTTCTTGGCAACTAGTTGCGATGGAAGTTTTTTTTTACTTATTTGCAACCAGTTGCTAACAAAGAATACTTTTGCAGCCATGGCAACTGAGTTTCGCAACCAGTTGCAAAATGGGAAGTTTTATTCATTTGTTGGCAACCTTCGCGGTCAATTCATACCTATTCCTAGAAATACTGGCCAGGGTTATTTTTCGTCTATAACTATATTCATATGTCAATTTTCCAGTTAAGTTATAATCACATTTAAAACTTGTTTTTAATTAAAAAAGAAAAAAACTGCCATACCCTGGCGTGCAAATGTCTTCACAGTCAGACATGTCAATTATTAAAAGCTTTTATTCTACCTTACAAATTACAGATGCTATTGATTTGTCTTCTAAATAGTCCTTAATGGTACAATATCTCTTAACAAGCAATGGTTTGAAGAGTAATTTTTTAAACATTGTCTTATGTAAGTCTTGCAAACTATTTGGTAAATGGTTGAAAATAATAATCGACATGCAGTATACATTTTTCTTAAATAATGAACTGTTTAATTTACTTTCCTATATCCATTGGTAATTTAAAACGTACCCCCAAGCCAGATACTAAACAAACATCTTCGAACTGCCGTAAACCATGCGATCCCAAACCCTTTAGGATTAATAACCAATAAATAAACCCATATTAATAATGACTATATGTTCAAGGAGCGCAGTTTATGATTGGTATTCTCAATCTATAAACCTATTAAAGCGGTTATCTTCCTCATGAAGACATAAACTAGTCTTGTCGAGATAGACGAAAGTGCTTGTGTTAATAGTTTTCGATAATTATAAATAAACTACGAGTACATATGTTAGTCATCGCCATCTTGTTGAAAGAGGTAAAGAGGTAGAGGAACTTTGAGATACAAGAACTTCTTCTGTATGTGATCTGTGTTTTTTTTTTATGATGACATTCTTAGCTTTTGTTTTACTACCTAAACTTTAAAAACTCCAACGATCAAGTATATTTTTAACTAATATATTTTCCATTATAAAACGTTGTTTATTTATTCGCGGCAATACAAAACTAGGCCCAGCACATAACTGCACGCTAATGCAACATGGTAGCAGAGCGTGGTTAGTGGTAAAACTAGGCCCAGCACATTACTGCACGCTAATGCAACCCATCAGGGTTGCATTATTGTACTTAGGGTCGGCGCCACATGTTTTCTTCTTCCATTCTCATCTGTTCTCCCTTGTGGACAGGCTTTGTGAATACGTAGTTTTTTATCTTGTTCTACCTTTTGTAGTAAGTAACGACAGATGTGTTGCTGGGGAGTTTGTTCCGCCACTTCTTCTTCCCAGCTAAAACACTAGGTAGTGGCGAAAGGCGGGCGTTTTGGGGGACTGTCTCTTGTAATTTTGACGTTCAAAAAGTGCTGATTATCAGCCTAGTTTGAATAAATGACTTTTGATTTTGATTTTATTGTCGGGCCTACGCTGTCTTCCCATTCTTAAAGACTAACGCTGTAACTTCAAATAAGTATTGTAAAACCAAATGATTTTATAAGATTAACCATGGAGTTTCTTGTCGGTTCTTCTCCATAGGAAACCGACCAATCCGAACGGTGCACCTTTTGTCGACGTTTTATAAGTGCCCATGTAGGCCTGTAAAATAAAATATTTTAATTTTTTTAGACGTAACGGTATTATTTACTCCTTTCTCTTTCATATATTTCCTCGCACAATCCATCCATCTTTTCTTTGGTCTTCCTCTCCCTCTCCATGTAACATGAAAAAGAGCAAGAAAAGGGAGGCTGGAATGGAAGATGAAAACGTGTTGCACTAATCCCCAGTAACATGGAAAGGGCAGTAAGATGTCGATGATTAAAATAGCGTCCATAATGACACAAACAGTTCCCCAGGAAAATCGTAACAATTTTATTTAAAAGCAGACATTTGTAAAGGTGTATAAAAAGTTCGAAAATATATTAAGTTTGATCTAGATCAACTGAAGCTGAAGCGAGATATTATACTGCAGTATTTTTTTGTTCATATCTTTCGTAGTAAGTCTCCGCTTCCAATCTCACCAAACGCAGCAAAATACCAAGATTTAAAGGAACAAATCACCCTCTTTCTGATGAAAGATATCCCATAAAAACCGCTACTCTTTTTCCAAGCCATCTTAAAGATTCAAAACTCGAAGCTATTGCCTATAAAACAGGATTGAATACCAAATACATCAATTTATAATACATAAAGTGTATGAAACATAAAATGTCAGGCAAAATGCTCTGCTATACAAGTACATGTCGGGGTTACGAACCGACATGAATAATTTAAAAGGCTTGCACAACCATTATGTCTGGCTATGCTTGGATTACTTCTTCTATATATATTTGTAAAAGTGCTGAATTGCCCAATGTGTCATGGATATTTAGCCAGTTTGAAATCCATACTGATTTATTTTTAAGAATCTTATTTTTTTTTATTGTAAACGAAATGTTGTTTAATATTTCATAAAGGGAACTAACTATACAATATTACAACGATTAAAAACTAATAAAATAAATAACTATAATTACAATTAACTATAAAAGGGCGTCAAAAAACTCCTCCTTAACAATGTCAGCTCGTAATGTGGCTAAGAGACTGGCAGCATTGCCACGTTGAATGGCAATACGTATAGTAAAAGTCCACCGCATTAGCACGCTGAAGTGGCAATGGGCCGGCCATATAACCCAAAGAACCGATAACCGTTGGGGTAGACGAGTTCTTGAGTGGAGACCACGGATCGGTAAACGTAGCGTAGGACGTCCTCAGACTCGGTGGAGCGATGATCTTCGCAAGGCGGCTGGCAATAGCTGGATGAGAGTGGCCGAGGATCGTGCTCAGTGGCGTGTCATGGGAGAGGCCTATGTCCAGCAGTGGACGAGTACCTACAGGCTGATGATGATGATGATAGTAAAAGTAGAATGCTAGAACGCGTGAATGGCAAAGGCTATAAAAACTGTACGCGACAAGCTTTTGTGAAAACTATCCTTTATCGTTTTTATTTACTCCAAAACTTATTTTCTTCTATCTGTATCTGATGATATGACAAGTAATTGAAAAGTATAGACGAAGAAGACATGTTGCGCGGTGCGCCAACCCCAAATAAATTGGGAAAAGGGCAGAAGAATTATGATGAGAGTATGTTATGCTCACTCAAATGTCGCGGTAATGGTGGCGAGTGTGTCAGGTCATTTAGTTCCCTTCAAAATGGTTGAGTTGAGAATGATGGCTGATCCATTCGTCATGTTCGTGAACGGGCGCTATCAATTGTGCCTAGTGCATGGCGCGCTTAGTTGCCATGGCTTATTGTTTCGAACCAATCATTATATTTTTTAACTGTCTTTATTGTTTTTACTATGGATACTTTTAACGTGCACTTGCTACATCGTTCTCACATAATGTACCACCTCAACATGAATGATGTAACCAAGGTTTTTGTTACAAGATTCTGATTTAAAAGAGTTTCCATGGGGTTTCTTGCCCATTTATCTCCATAGAAATCTACACTTTGGAATGGGCAACTACAATACTTTCACAGTTATTATGTCTTGTGGGGACTGTAGCTTCATTTTTATTGTTGTTCGACTATCCAAAAGGGCCTGTAACTAGCCTACTTGAAATAAATGATTTTTATCATGATTTTCGTTTCAAAAGCTGATGATTCGTCTGAGGCAATTTGTATATCTGTTACGTTTTCTGCATGAGGACTATAAAGTTTATTGTATGTGTTTCTCCATTTGAAATTACTATTTTGAACGCTTTACTTCCGCCACAGAACCGAATACATTAGTTTGATATGACACCAGAATTGAAAACATGATTATGGACCTCCCAACGTAGTTTTTTTGTACTGAATTCTGTACTGTCCCTTAAAAATAATGTGAAATACATAGCTAGCAATAGAAAAAGTTGCCAAAACGTCGAGTGGTATGCGAAACGAAACATAGGGGGTGAATAAATCAATAAAAACTTTACTTAACTTTCGCAATTGAATCGAAAAGCTCGTCGAATATACTACCAATAACGAAGAATGGTCTATTCCCAAAGATGTGTCGACAACTAAATTATTCATTGCGATGACATTATATTAATCCCCACTCTCCTCTCTCACCGTATCTCTTCCATAATGTATGTACAATAAATCTAACCCTATTTCATTTAT
This sequence comes from Cerastis leucographa, assembly GCA_963082945.1. Lineage (NCBI taxonomy): Eukaryota > Metazoa > Arthropoda > Insecta > Lepidoptera > Noctuidae > Cerastis > Cerastis leucographa. Next base: position 11,810,947 of record OY720372.1, on the reverse strand, counting down.
GACGACACGTTTGGCGCAGTGGTTGAGCAATCGACTGCTGCGCTGCGTGTCGCGGGTTCGATCCCCGCACGGATCACATATTAGTATGGCCTACAGATAGTTGTTCCGGGTCTGGCTGTTTGTGTATGTGAGTTTAAATATTTGTAAACGCACCTACGATACGGGAGAAATTCCTAGTGTGGGGCAACGTTTTAAAAAAAAAAAAAAAAACTAATATATTCAATATCATTTTCCATACCTATTATCCTAAATTGATAGGTTTCACTTTTTTTTTATATTTAGACAGCTGCTTAGTATGATTGATTTTTTCCGTATCCGATCTACCCGATTGTTAAGTGTGTCTATTTCGATGTTAGATATTTTCGAGCGATCCTCTTTGATGACACACAAAGATATCGAATCAATTTCCAAGGCTTTGTAAGTTAAACATTTGTTCAATTTTGTTTTGACTAATTTTTCAATGGTTTTTTTTTTTTTGTAAATGACATTGAATGCTGAATTTGGCAATGGCGCTTTAAGGTAGAACAACAACTTTTCCTGTCGCGTTTATCAAATTAAACAAATCATAATTTTCTTTCTTTTGATTTAGAAAACAAAGCTCCGCTTGTTTCTAATTTAAAACAGATGGAGCTTTGTTTTATAAATCTAATATGATCTCCGAAAATAATATTTTGATTCAGAACGAGATACTTAGTGAAATCATAGGCCTGAAGAAAGGGAGCCATTTATTGCCAATATAATGGCGCCAATTGTTTGTAAAATGGAAGATTGCTTTTCGACCCCTCATGCCGTAGTTCCTCGTTCCCTTAATAATGCTTGTCCATTACCATAAAATGTGGATCCAATATCGGCGGGATTCAATAAATAGACCCCAGTCTGTACAATTGAAGCTATATCTATTCTATTGCATTGGACGGAATTGATGCAAATAAAAATAAATGCAGGCTTTGAGCTTCAGATGGCACCGCATTCAATTTCAAGATACTGCTGCGATACTGGATACTGCTGCGATACTGAATTACTCGTAATCATGACATTTTTTTCTCTCCATCTCTCTTTAGAGAATCATTTATATTTTTAACCGACTTCCAAAAGGAGGAGGTTATCAATTCGGATGTTTCTATTTTTTTTTTGTATGTTCTTGCGTAACCCTGTCATATAGAGGGATTTGCAGAATGCTTTTTTGTTAAAAAGGGGTCTATTCCGAAATGGTCCTATTTAAATTTAATATAGATCTGATGATGAGTTTCGGAGACAGACAACGGAACTCCTCAAAAAATTACAGCAAAGCAACCGCGTTTGCTGCTATCGCATAAATTTGTATTGATTGTTTCAATCACACAACATAATATCACGCCTCTACACTCGACAGGGTTACGCAGATGTATTCAGTATATCATGGTACACCCACATTTTTTTTATCTTTTAACCGATTTCTCGGCCAAAAATGGACCGATTTTCAAAACTCTTTTTTTATTCGAAAGTCTGTACTCCTGAGATGGTCCCATTGTTACCAAGTCAGAATCTGATGATGGGATCCCAGGGAAATCGAGGGCAACCCTCAAATTGTATACGCACATACTATGTTTTTCATATACTTTCTAGTGCAATTCAGATATTTGTGCCTAGTAATCATCATCTCGTGTTATTGAGCTGATGATGAAAGGATATGATGATAAGTCGGGATCTGATGATGGGATCCCAGGAAAATCAAGAACATCCCTCTTTATGGGTACTTACAATGTTTTTTGACCTACTTCCAAAAGGGGAGGTTATCAATTCGTCTGAATGGTTTGTGTGTTTGTTCACCGCTATCTTTGCCAATTGTGATCCAATTTCATATGGATAGGTATCCATATGAAATTGGAAATTGGCTATTGCCATGGCACTTATTGTTAACAAAGTAAAATAAACGCATATCAAATATTTGTTAAATATCATCATCATCATTAGCCTATAATGTTCCCACTGCTGGGACACAGGCCTCCTCTTCTATGAGAGGGAGTGGGCTGTAATCCACCACGCGGGCCCAGTACGGGTTGGTAGATGTCACATGTCTTCGAATTTTTGGTTCTAGGACATGCCGGTTTCCTCACGATGTTTTCCTTCACCGTTTTTGAGAGCAGCGATGATGAAATAAATTACACAAAGTAATGCGCCTGCCAGGGTTCGAACCCACGGCTTACTGCTCGTAAGTCGGGGCTGCCACCACTGGGCCACCGCCGCTCTCTCTTGTTAAATATAATACAACTAAAAATGGAAAAAAAAACTAAACAATGAAAAAAAACCGACTTCAAAAACACAAAACAGTGAAAAAATACTTTTAGTTTTCAATGTTTTGTGTTTTTGGAGTCGGTTTTGTTTCTTTGCACAAAACTTTTTATAGTAATTAATATGAGAGTAGGATACGAATATTAAGCTAGTCACGTTACTTCCATTTCTTAATAAACATGATTCATGAAGAATTTTCTATTTATTAAATGTACAATAAAATATTCATAGACTGTAAGCACAGTTTCCTAGCTTCAAACGTAGTTAACAATTTCATTTTCGTACTCTCTGGGTTCCGTATTCACTGAGCTATCCATAAGAGAAGCTAGACAAAGGCTCTCGTTTGAGCGGTCAGACTGACCTCTAGGGCAAGGCATTTGTGGAAAGGTTCATTTGGAAAAGGACTTAATTGAAAATTAATCGTCTCTACCTACTGTAATCCCTTTTAATGTCATTATTGGGTGCTGTGAACTGGCAAATATAGTGTAAGATGCCCATTGAACTGAAAAAACCGGCCAAGTGCGAGTTGGACTCGCGCACGATGTGTTTCCTACCATTATTTATAAACAAGCAAAAAAATCATGTATGGGAGCCTACTTAAATATTTATTTTATTCTGTTTTTAGTATTTGTTGTTATAGCATCTACTGAAATACATAATCTGTAGAAATTTTAACTGGCTAACTATCACGGTTCATGAGATACAGCCTGGTGACGGACGGACGGACGGACGGACAGCGAAGTCTCAGTAATAGGGTCCCGTTTGACCCTTTGGGTATAGAACCCTAAAGACATTTACGGATTTGAAGCGGTTAACCATGGGTAGCCAGGTAGTTCAGTAACTTTGGATATACCTACAATAAAAAATAAGGGCTCCGTTTTTTCCTTTCGAGGTACGGAACCCAAAAACTGAAAAAAAAAATGAGTTCTCGATATTATACCATGGCGCTTGCAACAGCGCTGAAATATCGGGAACTCGAACAAAAACTGTAAATTTATATGGCATTTGAGATATTTCTGTACGGCATGTAAAGCCAAGTCAGAGGCCAATTGGCGACATACAAACTATGACACCAAGTTAGGCGCAAACCACACGATAAAGAAGGAGAAGATAAAGAGCGTTCCTGATAATGTTACTGACCATGTCAGGTCAAAAGCTTTGGATAAACTGTGGATTGAAAAGGTCACATTAAGTGCTCAAAACATTTTAAAATGAAAGGTAACGAAATACTTTTTTGAAAAGAAGTTAAGTTACGCACTGGGCCCGCGTGGTGGATTACAGCCCACACCCTCTCATAAAGAGGAGGCCTGTGTCCCAGCAGTGGGAAAATTATAGGATGATGATGAAAAGAAGTTGGTAGACTAGATTCAAAAATATCTACAAGGTGTTGTTTTGCATCCTCGTCAAAATTCAGGAGGTTGTCAGAACAGACATAAATAATCAATATAAATTACGGTTCCTGGTTAATTATTAATAACCGTTGCTTTTTTTTGTAGATTAAATTTGTCAGTATTTCAGAATAACCCCCTTTACGTGGTTTAGGGAATAAGAATGATCGAATGAACGTTTGAGATTGTTTGTATATGTGTGAAAGCTCGGTTATAGGGCGAGGATCGAATGGGCTGCGTTTGATACACGGGGGGTTCACATTTACCAATTGCGGTATATAAGAAGAAAAAAAGAATACGTACCGATTTTATTATTGATTCGGGTTGAGCATGATTAGCATAGTTACCTCCTTGAATTTGACGAGGATGCAAAACAACAGCTTGTATACTTGAGCTTCAATTATATCAAAAGATCCTAAATCCAGAAATAGACAAGTATTCTAGGAGTAGTATCAACTGTCGTAAACTCATGTAACGTCCAATGAAACAAAGTTAAAAGCATTGGACAATGTCATTCATAAAATCATACACTACACTGCAAAGGTTTTAAAGCGAGTGGTTTCCCGACAGCATTCTATTTGATGTCGAGTTCCGAGATATCTTTATTTTCTTTCAATTACTTCCGTTTGTCCTCATTCGCTATTTGTTGTTCGTTACTCGAGGAAAATAATCAACGAATAGAAATATTTACAATGGTCTGGTTGCCTTGTTAATGGCGTTGTTGTTTTCGTATCTTTGGGCTCTTTGCGTTGTTATGTACTTAATTTTCTTTTTCTTTTTTAGGAGATTGAATATTGCCTACGCTTTGTTTGTAAATGGCCTATTATTTAGCATTTATTATTTTAGGTATGTATACAGTGATGGTATACAAGGTGTTGTTTTGCATCCTCGTCAAAATTCAGGAGGTTGTCACAAGAGACATAAATAGTCAATTAAAATTACGGTACCTAGTTAATTATTAAAAAACGCTGATTTTTTTGGTTGTGTATGTTTGTCAGTATTTCAGAATAACCCCCTTAACGTGGTTTAGGCAATAAGAAATTATCGAATAAATGTTTGAGATTGTTTGTATGTATGCAAGCGCGGTTATAGGGCGATGATGAGACGGGCCACGTTCAAAACACGGGTGGTTCACACTTACCGATTTTCGTAAATAAGAAAGAAAAAAAAATACGTGGGTACCCATTTTATTTTAGATTTGGGTCGAGAATCATTAGCATAGTTATCTCCTTGAATTTGACGAGGATGCAAAATTACACCTTTTATATACCCAGTCGTACAGACAGATGTGTTCTTTTATGTGCTTTAATGTTTTGTGTAATTCAAGTGTTAAAAATGTGCTTATTCCCACCAATCCAACCCTAATTTAAATTAATTATTTTAGATCGTCATTTGTCTTTCTTCTTCCTGTCGATAGCAATCTAAATTGATTATTTTCTAATACATATTTAGCTTGCCTATCTCATGGTCCAGCCTTCAAAACCCTTTTTTTTTTTGCGGATGGGAGATCATCAAATGACTTCTCCCGCTCTGGGCGGAGCGGGAGGGAGTGTCAGACTAGACTGACTAAAACCCACCCATGTTCCTTCTTAGCCCTTTGTGTTCCAGGGCCGCGGTATCTCTTTCGAACAACCCGCAGCCCTGGAGCCTTCAACCCCTTGAAATATGTTTTCAGGTAATGTTGCAGTTTGTGTGAAATACTAATCAAATTGGCTTTAAGGGTTAGGTGAAAGCCTATTTCCTTGGTTTTACTCGTCTGAGGATAGGGTTATGTTTTTTACATTATATTGTGTACTGAATTGTAACTTCAAACATAGCTACAGTTTACAATCCTGGAAAAGCCAAAAGGTCTCCACCGCGGTTAAACGGAGTTTCTCATGTATAATAAACAGTTTCAGAGGACAATGGCAGTAAAAAACATTACTTTGCTTAGGATGTCGACCTGACAAAAGGCCGCAGAAAATTACAAAATTCAGAACAGTTTATTTAAGGGTTTCTTTCTACCCTCGTCGAGCTGGAACATATTTTAACATTAATTAAGGGAAAGTCTTAACCCTAGTAATTAAGGTTTTGGAGAAACAGTGGACAGAATACTATACAAGGTGTTGTTTTGCAACCTCGTCAAATTTCAGGGGGTGGTCACGAAAGACATAAATAATAAATTAAAATTACGGTACGGTATATTGATTAACGCTGATTTTTTTGGTTGTTTAAGTTTGTCAGTATTTCAGAATAACCCCCTTAACGTGGTTTAGGGACTAAGAAATTATGAAATAAACGTTTGAGATTGTTTGTATGTGTGTAAGCGAGGTTCTAAGGCTAGAACCAGACAGGCCGCATTTAAAACACGGGTGGTTCACACTTACCGATTTTGTTAGGTTTTGATAGAAACAACAACGGATTGTAATAATAATCGTGGATATATTTAGTAAGCGAACACAACAGTTTTAAAGAAAAGTCAAAAAGCATGGGAACCAAGTAAGTACGCAACCTACGTACACATAAAGAACATGGAACTATATAATACTAGATTACGCATCTTATATTGTTTGGTTTATACATTTCCATTTCTAACACCTGCCCTTAAACTAAACAATCTTCAAACCAAGATGAGAAACACAATTACAATGCTTATCTTTACCTAAACACTTGGTTAAAACATCAGCAGGCATGTGTTCAGTTGGCAAATATTCTAATTTAACAATTTTATCTTTCACAACTTGTCTAACATAGTGATGTCTAATATCTATGTGTTTACTGCGGTTATGATTCATTTGGGTATTACAAATATTCTGTGCCGATTGGCTATCATTATACAAAGTCACTAATAAGTATTTACCCAAACATTCATAAAGGAAACTTCTAATAAATTTAGCTTCTTTTGCTCCTTCGCACAATGCCATGTACTCTGCTTCTGTGCTCGATAGAGCCACTGTTCTTTGCTTACGGCTCTCCCACGATACAGCAGAGTTACCTATTTTGAACACATAACCAGTGTAAGATCGCCGATCTAGCTGATCAGATGCCCAATCAGCATCTACAAATCCTGTGAGAGATAATGACGATTTTTCATATACTATTTTATAATCTATAGTACCTTTTAAGTATCGCAATACTCGCTTAGCCGCTTTCCAATGCGTATCTGAGTAACAATTATTAAACTGGCTCAATAAGCTTGCTGCATGTGCAATGTCAGGCCGGGTACAAACTGCTATGTACATAATACATCCAATAAGACTTCTATACTTAGAATCCAAGTCAGTTTGCTCTCCTTTTTCAAGTTTCATGCCACACTCCAAAGGTGTATTCACAGGCTTACACTCAGTCATATGAAAAACCTCTAACACTTTCTGTATGTAGATTTTCTGATCAAGAGTGATTTTATTGCGTTCTTGATTTAATCGCATTCCCAATATATGAGTAGCTAGTCCAAAGTCTTTCATTTCAAACTTTCTCATTAGATCCTCCTTCAGTTTTTTCTTCTCCAGTGTGTTCTTGCTGAATATAAGGATATCATCGACATATAGAGCCAATATAGTGAGATTATTAGTGGTTCCTGATTTTATGTAAACACAAGGCTCACTGAGTGTTTTTCTGAACTGGAGGTCTGTCAAAGCACTATCAATCTTATCATACCAGGCTTTTGACGCCTGCTTAAGTCCATATATTGCTTTATTCAGTTTGAAAACATGGTTTTCCTTACCATTTATTTTATACCCATGGGGCTGTTCCATATACACAGTCTCTTGTAGTTCCCCATTTAAGAATGCCGTTTTTACATCCATATGATCGATTTCTAAGTCCAAATTGACTGCCAGGGCAATTAATGTACGTATTGTGGAGTAACGTACCACAGGAGAGTAAGTTTCTTTGTAGTCAATCCCATATTCCTGGGTAAACCCTTTGGCTACAAGACGTGCTTTGTAACGAAGTAGCTGACCTTCCGATCCTAGCTTCTTTTTAAAAATCCATTTACATTTCACAGCTTTCTTCCCTGCAGGCAGCAATGTTAAGCTCCAAGCTTTGTTCTTTTCAAATGACTTATATTCGTCGTTAATGGCTTCCTTCCAATGTTCTCTGTCGGGTCCTGACAGAGCTTCTTCTATTGTCTGTGGATCATCATTTTGACCTACTGCTGTCATGGCAACCACAGAACTTACAGTTTCTTCATAATCACTTGATTCTTCATCTGTAGTCATTTCTGGATTCCATGTCACATCATTGGGGTCATCAACAAAACTGGAATCAGATCTGCTTACATCAGATATCTCAACAATAGGCGATGGATTGACTTCATTATTTTCAATAGTATTTGAATCATCCGTTTCATTTTCAGTGAGATTCATCTGACAATCAGTAGTGCCATTTTGCTGATTTATTTTCCAATCTTTATACATTTTCTCCTCAATAAATTTCACATCTCTAGATTTGATACATTTGGAAGGATTTTCTGGATCAATCAATCTATATCCCTTCGATTCACTACAATATCCCACAAAAATATATAGTTTACTTTTTGCATCTAACTTCTTGCGTTTTTCTTTGGGGATCATTGAATAGGCAGCACAGCCAAATATTCTTAAATAAGATAAATTGACTTTATTACCAGACCATTTTTCTTCTGGTGTAGTGCCTCTTACTGCCTTACTTGGTGACTTGTTTTTAATAAATATTGCCGTGTTCAATGCCTCCGCCCAAAACCTCCGGTCCAATCCAGCATCTTGCAGCATGCATCGTCCTGACTCCACAATTGTGCGATTGGCCCGCTCCGCCACACCATTTTGCTGTGGTGAGTATGGCACAGTTGTCTGGTGCTCGATGCCATGCTCCTGTAGATATATCTGGAACTGTTTATTAACAAATTCACGACCATTGTCTGTTCTCAGCATTTTAATTTTTAAGTTAGTCTGATTTTCCACCAGTTGCTTGAAAATCTTAAATACAGGCAATACTTCATCTTTAGTTTTTATAAAGTAACCAAATGTCATCCTTGTAAAATCATCAATAAAAGTTAACAAATATCTAGCACCACTGAATGAGGAGACCGACATAGGCCCACACAGATCAGAATGTATAAGACCTAATTTCTCTGTGGCTCTAGTATAAGATTTCTTTGGGAATGGTAACCTACTATGTTTTCCCTCAATACAAGCTACACAGGGAGAATAATATTTACTGTCAGTGTAATCTATTCCACTAGCCATACCTTGCTTCAGTAAATACATACTTCGCCTGTTCAAGTGTCCGAGTCTGCGATGCCATATATCCTGCGATGGATTTGCCTCACACAATGTCACAGTTTCTGCTGGTTTATTGTTCATAAGCTGAACCTCTTGCTCAACCAAGGCCGCTGATTGACAAGCCGCAGTCAGCTCCCGTTTATTGGTTGATTGTTCACTCGCTATGTCCAATTCGTAGACTCCATTGACCTTCGTAGCACTGGCAACTATACTTTTGCCAAAATAAATATTACACTTCAGTGTGTCAAAATGCGCCTCAAGTCCCTTTGAAGCCATTTTTCCAACGGAAACTAGGTTTGTTGTCAGTCCTGGCACGTAAATAACCTCAGTTAGTTTCGTAGTTTGAGTGTGCCCTTTCAACAACAATTCCACTTCACCATAGCCCTCACTATGCATCTTAATACGGTCATTGGCTACTGTCACCAACCGCAGAGCCTCCCCAACATAATTTTGTAATATGTTTTTGTTGTTCGTCATGTGACAGGTCGCGCCGGAGTCGACATACCAAGAATCAGAATTGATATTTACAGCTAATGCTGTCAATAATGACCCGTTCCACGCCTTTTCACATTTTTGACTCCGTTTATCACTTTTATTTGTCCTATTTGGACAGTTCTTTGCATAGTGATTCGGTTTTTTACATAAGAAGCACTTATATTTTCTAGACCGGTTTGTGAGCATTGCATTTTCTTCACACTTGTCAAAGTCTCTGCGTAAATTTTCTTGTAATAACTTACTTTTCACTGTTTCGCTGCACAATTTAATGTTAGAATTTTCTAATGCCATAATGAGCGGATCGTAATCTGCTGGTAAACCGCTTAACATTATTACTGACAAAAAATCATCATCTAACGGAGCGTTTATGTCTCGTAATTGCTGATCCAAGTCCGTGATCTTCAAGAGATACGCTTCCATATTACTAAATTGTTCCAACTTCAATCCAAATAATGTGCGTAAAAGACCAAGACGTCTACACAGCCCTCGATCTTCGTAGGCCGATTTTAAATTGTTCCATGCTTCAAACCCGGTGGTTGCGTTACGCACATGAGAATAAGACGACGGCTGCACCATCAAACATATTTTTGCAAGTGCTCGTAGTTGCTTGCGAGCATCATTGACCCTGGGAACACCCTGCGCCGACTCCTCGATGCAGTCCCATAGATCTTCATGAATTAGGTACATCCGCATCAAAAATTTCCAGTTTACATAATTTGAAATACCACTAAGTTTCTCAAAATTAACTGATAAGCCAGAACTCGTACCTGAAGAAGACGATGTCGCCGGCTGCACGTTGTCATTCGACATTTCGAATAAAATCACGTCAATCAACCTTATTAAACATGTATAATATTTACGCACTCTTATTTATTGCGTTTTCTGGGCCCATAACCTGTTAGGTTTTGATAGAAACAACAACGGATTGTAATAATAATCGTGGATATATTTAGTAAGCGAACACAACAGTTTTAAAGAAAAGTCAAAAAGCATGGGAACCAAGTAAGTACGCAACCTACGTACACATAAAGAACATGGAACTATATAATACTAGATTACGCATCTTATATTGTTTGGTTTATACATTTCCATTTCTAACAGATTTACGTAAAAAAGAAAAAATAAAAAAAACCTACCCAATTTATTATTGATTCGGGACGAGAATCACTAGCATAGTAACCTCCTTGAATTTGACGAGGATGCAAAACAACACCTTGTATACGATATACGCGACGCAAAGCTATAGGTAGTTACAAAAGTTCCCTTCAAAGTTCGTGTCCTAGGCGGCATCATCGCCTAGACTATTTACCGATACTGTTAGCCTGCATCATCTTACTGCTGGGCATAGGGCTCTCCCCATAATTTCCAATTGTTTCGATCCAGAGCCAATGTGGAGAACTGGACGCTGATCTTGTCCAACTCGTCCTGCTATCTTCTACGAGGTCTGCCACAACGCTTTTTGGCTGTATTTAAGTCTATCTAGTGTCAATATCAGGTACTTTTTTTTAATGTTGCCCCACTCTAGAAATTTCTCCTGTGTCGTAGGTGCGTTTACAAACACTTAAAGTCACATACACAAACAGCCAGACCCGGAACAACTATCCATACAAATATTTGTTCCGTGCGGGGATCGAACCCGCGGCACGGCCACTGCGCCAACCGTGCCACAAGTACTTGTTACACATTCATCATCGCCTTAGTTCTGCCATAATTTTTGTCTCAATATTTTCCGTCTGTATCTGTCTCCACAGTATACACTCCGTTTCTAGCCATGCATATCATCTTTCACACAGTCAATACACGTACCAACAACGTCTTTTCTTTTATATTAATATGTTTGCCATCTCTATTTGCCAACATTTTAGTATAAACCCCATTTATAGGCATATCCTCTTTCACATTATCTTTCCATCGTCTCTTTTGGCATAGCTACGCCCTTAGTAAAAAAAGTTCGCATTTAATATGTTGTTCATATCTACATAGTATTTTGAAAACGAAATCGCTTCTCGCCGTCTGTACGGTTAGATCTTTTAAACTACGCAACGGATTTTGAAGCGATTTTCATCAAAAGACAGAAATTTAAAGTGGAAGGTTTATGTAAAATTTATCTCTAAAACATCAAAATTTCCACGTGAACATAGTCGTAAGCAGCACATAGTTGTTAATAAAATAAAAACTGATTTCAGTTATTTTAAAACAGTAGACCGCAAATCACTGGTAACCAGTATAAGCTGGTATTTCATTCTATTAAAACTCCTTACTACGCTAGGCCAGCCCCCCTAGCATGACCGTTCTATCTCTATTCTACCAAGAAACGACAAGAAATCTTTTCTTTACAACTTGTCATTTCTTCTGCCCGAGCATGGCGCGCACCATCGACTCGCGTTTCTACGAAGACATAGACAGAAATTCTTTCCATAGCAACGGGGACGTTGCTATGGAAAGTTGCCAATTGCACGAGTTTTTCATTTTTCGTTGGCGGGATGGTGTTGCTGCATCTTGGATCCAGGCCTGGATCATTTCGGGAAATTAAACCTAAATATTTTACATAACATTTCAACCTTTTGAACGTAACTCAACGCAACCACGAAACGTATTTCTCGTATTTAGTTTTTATTGAGACTAGTTTGACATTTTTCAGAAGTAATGTTTCTACCCCCAAATGTCAAAAGAAGAGAAAATATGGTCGTCATGCTCGACGTTGTAGACTTGTGTCGACTGAAGAAAAGAAACATTTCTTTTCTACATTCTTAATATCGCCATGCTTGGGAAGATAGAAATATCTGTCAAATTGTCGATTCTTCCGTAGACATAGCTCGTTTCTACGGCGGTCATGCTAGGCCGGCTGCTCGAAGACAAGTGCAAAAAAAAAAAAAACACAAACTTACATTGGCATTTATGGAATGTCAGAACATAGGTGCACAGTTCGGGTTAGTTCTTTCCTACGGAGAAGAAACTGCAAGAATTCCATTGTTAACTAGTTACTCTTTTTAAAATATTGGTTTTATGTTATAGGTACCTAGTATCGTGACGGCACGGTTGGTGCAGTGGTTGAGCGATCGACTGCTGCGCTGCGTGTCGCGTGTTCGATCCCCGCACGGAAAAAAAATTTGTATGGCCTACAGATAGTTGTTCCGGGTCTGACTGTTTGTGTATGTGACTTTAAATGTTTGTAAACGCACCCACGATACAGGAGAAATTCATAATGTGGGGCAACGTTTAAAAAAAAAAAAAAACGTTATTTATACCCTTGTTCATACAATTTCTCCCGTTCCGAAGTTCTACAACTTCATTTAGGTACTTACAGTAATAGAATAAGGCTTTATTCTATTTTCATATCTGATCTCTTTGTTATGTGGGGCTTCTGCATATTATATCAGTACTATTGTTATGACTTCACCATCTATATTTATCACTCGACAATTTATAATTACGAAAGTCGTGTCTATTTGTTTTTTTTTTATCACATCTCAGAGGCTGGGTATGTAGAGACGTCTATGATCAAAGCAGGCCATAAAAACTTCTTACCCCAGTACTACATTCCTGTGGGATGCTCGAGTGTCACAGTCATCATCAGCCTATAATGTTCCCACTGCTGGGACACTGGCCTCTTCTCTATTAGAGGGTGTGAGTGGGGGTTGGTAGATGTCACATGTCTTCGAATTTTTAGTTCTAGGGCATGCCGGTTTCCTTACGATGTTTTCCATCACCGTTTTTGAGGGCAGCGGTGATGAAATAAATTACACAAAGTAATGCACCTGCCTGGGTTCGAACCCACTGAGCCACCGCTGCTCTCGCTCTCTCTCTCGCTCTCTCTCTATTTACAATAAGGCGAGCGAAGTAAAAAAAAATACTACTACAAAAAAAAAAACTTCAACTGTGTAAAAAACTGGTATTTAGCTGCATCCGGTAAGACTGGAAGCCGACCCCAATAGATTTGGGAAAAGGCTACGCAGATAATGAAGGCGGCCGAAGCCGTGGACCAAGCTATAGTCCCTGATAAAAGTGTCACATGTTCTAGGCGCACAGGAAAATCCAAAAATACTTCCTAAAAAAGTCACCCACCCACAATAATAATTCTATTCTCATTGAGCCATTCACAAAATAACCATTGGGCAAGTTTTTTGTCACCTTTTGCTGCATAAAACTTGTCCATCATCATGAGCCTATTATGTTCCCACTGCTGGGACACAGGCCTCCTCTCCTATGAGAGGGAGTGGGCTGTAATCCAACACGCGGGCCCAGTGCGGTTTGGTAGATGTCACATGTCTTCGAATTTTTGGTTCTAGGACATGCCGGTTTCCTCACGATGTTTTCCTTCACCCTTGTCCAAACTTGTCCAATTGGAACCTAAATGGAAGAAGTCACTGGCTCCTAAAATACAGGTACTCTAACCTAGCTCTTGAGCCAGGGTCTCACAAAACTGTGACCTGTTTTTATGGCAATAATGAAATGTATTATTATAATAACCAGAAAATGAGAGAGGTAAGGACACGCACACGAACGAGAAGTAGAACGTTGATACATAAGTTAGATCGGTAACAAGAAGCGAGTAAGTTTCCTAACTTATGTACATTACTATCACAATCTAATTATAGAAGACATCTTCTTATAAAGGGTGTAAAACACCTCTTAACGAAGCCGAAAGGCACTGGTTCTCCCTGTCATTGCGATCATTTTTTTGTTCTACACCATACCTGGGAACCTTCTAGTTACGGAGATGTTAGGGGTCAAAGTTCCAACTTTTTGACAAGTATTTTTTTAAATACAAGTTTTTAATGTAAGATTTTTACTTTAAACATCTCCTCGACCCCCGTACTATTCAATCCGTCCATCAGCAGAATGTTTTGAGTGCGATACATTGAGTTCTACCACAAAACATGATTTTACAACCCCCAAAAAAAAGTCGTTTCCCTGCAATAATTTTTGCGTAAAGTTACTTAGCTGCATGTACAGAATGCTTGGTTGACGGCTTCGTGATGAGGTGATTTACACCGTGTATACTGTCCCGCTGGGACGTAAAGTCAGTACATAATAAACATCACGCCTGTTTTCAAAGACAGGCTGAGGTGTTCTATAGTACACCCACCAGTTATGTTTTAGTCCTATTTAAATAGGGTGCGAGCAGATTGACATCAACAGACCATTTGACTCCTTGCTCAGCATCTTCTTGCCATTGGTACCATGTTACTTGGGGTTCGCGCAGCACGTTTTTTTTTTCCATTCTCCTCTATCAAGATCTCATTAACTACTTTTTCTTTTATATGATCTTTCCACACAACCCATCCATCGGTTCCTTGGTCTTCCTCTCCCTCTCCGTTCATCAACATTTATACAAGGTGTTGTTTTGCATCCTCGTCAAATTCAAGGAGGTAACTATGCTAATGATTCTCGACCCGAATCAATAATAAAATGGGTAGGTAACTTTATTTTTTCTTATTTTCGGAAATCGGTAAGTGTGAACCACCCGTGTTTTAAAAGCGGTCTGTCTGATCCTCGCCTGCGTCTTCACACATTCAAACAATCTCAAACGTTTATTTGAAAATTTCTTATTCCCTAAACCACGTTAAGGGACTCCAATATACTGACAAACTTAAACAACCAAAAAAATCAGCTTTTATTAATAACCGTAATTTAAATTGATATTTATGTCTTTTGTTAATAACAGCCGTCCGGGTCGATCTTTAAGGTTAAGCCGTGCTTGCCGAGGTTGTTCCGTAGATGGGTGACCATAATTACATACAGAGTTTCCTCCGTGCCTTGGAAAGCACGTTAAGCCGTTAGTCCCGGCTGTCATTTGTAGATCATTGACAGTCGTTACGAGTAGTCAGAAGCCAAAAAGTCTGACATCCAGTCTCACCAAGGGGTATCGTATTACCCAGTTACTGGGTTGTGGAGGTCAGATAGGCAGTCGCTTCATGTAAAATACTGGTACTCAGCTGCATCCGGGTAGACTGGAAGCCGACCCCAAGATAGTTTGGGAAAAGGCTAGGCAGATGATGATTTATGTCTTTTGTGCCATCTCCTGAATTTTGACGAGGATGCAAAACAACACCTTGTATTCATCACTCTTTTAGTCACATGCGATTCGTCCCTCCTCACCGCTCTTTGTTGCTACTCGGAAACTCTAAAAGAAATAACCAATAACACCTTGCCTGACCTGGAAATCAATCTCAGGACCTCAAGCTTGGCAGTCGCACTTGCGACAATAGGACTTAGGAGAGACAAACAAATTAAGGTCTACTGACATAATAGTAGGACCTATAATTCCAGTTGAGATTTACAGACCCTTATAGAATTTCTCAGTAGTTCTGGGGACTGTTCTAATTTCAAGATGAAATATAGCTATTACTGTTTTTTCTTCTTAGTTAGTTTTATATGTTTGTTCTTCTTGTTAGTTTTAGTATCTATAATTAAGTACGAGACCGCGAGAAGCAAAATTAGCCTATAATTTTCCAACTGCTACGGCTGTTTTGAAAAGTTTTGAGTATGAAAGTGAAGGGTATAAGAGTAGAGTAAGACTAAAATAATGATGGATATACTGTGCAAAGGATGATGTAACAAGAGAGGAGGTTCCTGAGATGACAAATAATAGAGAAGTATGGAAGAAAAACATGCTGCGCTGACCTCTAATGAATTGGGATAACGGCAAGAGAATGATGTTGATGAATTTTCCAACTACTAGGACTTGTAGGAAGTGGTATAATTCAAGTGCAAGTTGATGATGTCACATATCTTTTGAATTTTTGGTTCTGGGACATTAAATCTCTCACGATGCTTCCTTTGCTGTTTTGAGAGGAGTATTCATCGAGAAAATTACATCATCTGCCTAGCCTTTGCACTGACTATCATCGGGCTGGCTTCTGGTCTAACTGCATGCAATTTAATACCAGTTAATTATATGAAGTGACTGACTATCTGATCTCCACATTCCGAAACCGTTTAGTAAGACAGGTTATCAGACGCATATGAATAGGGATGGTAACTATTTTTTTTTCTTTGTCTATCGGGTAGATTAATAAAAAGTATTTGACACGTATTTATTCTTTTTTGACCTAATCGAAAAATTACGGATATATTTTGAGTTGAAATGGCGCATGACGTCACGTTTAAGTAAATTTTATACCTAGTTGTGACGTAGTGAGCCCACACTCTCCAACTTTAATGCGTTTTAACTAAGTATTTTTTTGTTAACTTGATAAAACAAAAAATACGTATCTAATATTTTTTTATTACCTGATTGACGGACAAAATAGAATTTCATTTTCTTTACCCAGTCATCATCCCTATTCTCATACCAACTACAAATGACAAATGTCAATGACGTACAAATGACAGCCGGGACCAATGACTTATCGCGCTTTCCGAGGCACAGAAACTCGGCATGCTTGACGGTCATCCATCCACAGACCCACCTAGGCAAGCACTGCATAATCTTGGAGATCGACCCATATGGCTTTTATTATTTAGTCACGAGCTCATCCCAAATTATAATTAAGTAAAGTTCTTGATTGGGTTCGAACCCACGAGTGCTACGATTGCTATTTAAAACCATAAGAAGGGTTTCCTTTATTATAGGGTTGTAATCACATGACACTGACTCAAGAAAAACATAACCAAGGAACCGGACGTACCGTACGTAGTCGGCCTTACAAATTGGACCCCAGATGCGCACAGAAATTGTCTAATCAAAAGTGTCGTATAACCAACCGCTAAATTAGATTGCGCCAGCTAGTGTCGCAGCTGAAGAAATTAGTTGTATGTAAACCTAGTGGCTATAAAGGGTGTAAAACACCTCTTAACGTAGTCGAAAGGCACTGATTCTCCCTGTCATTGCGATCATTTTTTTGTTCTACACCATACCTGGGAACCTTCTAGTTACGGAGATATTAGGGGTCAAAGTTTCAACTTTTTGACAAGTATTTTTTTAAATACAAACTGTTTTTAATGTAAGATTTTTACTTTAAACACCTCCACGACCCCCGTACTATTCAATCCGTCCATCAGCACAAATGTTTTGAGTGCGTTACATTGAGTTCTACCACAAAACGTGATTTTACACCCCCCAAAAAAAAAGTCGTTTCCCAGCAATAATTTTTGCATAAAGTTACTTAGTTTCATGTACAGAATGCTTGGTTGACGGCTTCGTGATGAGGTGATTTACACCGTGTATAGCTTTAGTTTCGCTCCAGCGTTGGAACAAGAACCTTAATTACATATGAGTTTTGTTTTTATGTTTTGGTACGATTCAAAGTTAAGTTGCCTACATTTTGTAGCTACTGTGCCGTGTGTTGTGGCTTTATTAACTGCCTCGTTGATTTAAAATGTTGGTTGGTTGTGTGGTTGGATTTTTAAAAAACGTAAGCATAACTGCAAAATGTTTGTTTTTTTTTCTATTAGAAGCTAAAAATCCGTCGCTTGTTCTCAAGATATTCGTGAATTTAAAAAAAAAAACTGCAAAATTGCTTTATTTTGTGAGTATTAGAGATATTCATGTTTAGTTGACATAATAAATAATTATGACCGACTTTAATTAATAATTGTATGTACGTACTCGTATAGATTTCTAAGTTACCACGAAACCGGATTCCTGTGTGTTCAACAGGAAAAGGCACATATTCGAAACTAGCTATCCCGCGCAACTTCGTCTGCGTCAGATTTTCCCCGTTTTCGCAACATTTTTTATTTCTGCTCTGCTCCTATTGGTCTTAGCGTGATGATATATAGCCTATGTCCTTCCCCAGGTTAAAATGTATCTTCTTGCCAAATTTCATTAAGCTCCGATCAGCCGTTTAGTCGTGAAAAGGTAACAAACATACAAACAAACAGTGACTTTCGCATTTATAATATTAGTATGGATACATAGGAAGTCTATATGGTACTAGGTAGGTACCACAAAATGTCGGTGTACTGTAATCCCTGCCTTTCCTTAATCTATACAGACATAAATCAGCTATTGATTCTCTTCCGGGTCAGTCTCGAGTTCCGCTCGCAATCCGTGCCTAGATACAGCCTGCCAGTTTATCTTCAGCTAACTTTAGAATATTGCTATCGACCGGTTATTTCGTTACTGGGTTACCTACTGACTTATGGCAGTGTCTGTGTACTACACAATAGGGATGATGACTGGGTAAAGAAAACCAAATTCTATTTTGTCCATCAATCAGGTAATACAAAAATGTTAGATACGTATTTTTTGTTTTATCAAGTTAACAAAAAAATACTTAGTTAAAACGCATTAAATTTGGAGAGTCACTACGTCACAACTAGGTATAAACGACGTATGACGTCATGCGCCATTTCAACTCAAAATATCTCCGTAATTTTACGATTACGTGAAAAAAGATAAAATACGTGTCAAATACTTTTTAACAATCTATCGTATTCGCAAATCATTCTGAACCCTCGAAAATCATAAACAATGATCTAAACGTCTATTTATTTGTCACAATTTCATTTGTTACATAAATGACTATCACGCGCATAGTATAGGGGATAATCCTATTTTTTTCTTTTCTTATTCCGTCGGGTAGTTTATTGAAAAGTATTGGACACGTATTTTTTCTTTTTTCACATAGTCATAAAATTACGGAGATATATTGAGTTGAAATGGCGCATGACGTCACATGTAGGTAGGTTTTATACCTACTCGTGACGTATAAGCCCCCACTCTCCAACTTTAATGAGTTCTAACTAAGAAATTTTTTGGTATTTTTATAAAACAAAAAATACGTGTCTAATATTTTTGTATAATTACCTGTCTGACGGACAAAATAGAATGTCGTTTTCTTTACCCAGTCCGATCCCCTATTGAGCTCCACAACACAGTTACTACTGGGTAATACGATACCCCTTGGTACTGGTCGGTAATGTACCAATAAGCAAGTAAAGCAAGCGTGTACAATTCTCGTTTTTATTTTCTGTATGAAGCAGGTTGCCTCTTTGCCTTGTCGTGGGACATGATTACAGCATTAAGTTATTTAAGGATATCTTTCCTCCAGGCAAAAGGCTTTTGTTGCTACGTTCAATTGCTTTTATAGGTACACGTCGACGATATCGAGCCAAAATAATTGCGAAATGCAGCATTCATATTTACAATGATAACGCCACCTATGTACTCGAGCCATTCAATGGTACAAAGGCTTTAAAACAGGAAATTCAAATTTTCGAAATTGTTAATCTATACAAATAAATAAAATTGAAGTGTCTGTTTGTAATATTAAAATAACGGCTTTTTACTACATGCATATGAATGTATATACGGTACATGTACCAAAATAACATTTTTCCCATTTTTGTCTGTGTGTCTGTTTGTTCCGGCTAATCTCTGGAACGGCTGGACCGATTTTGACGGGACTTTCACTGGCAGATAGCTGATGTAATAAGAAGTAACTTAGGCTACTGCTATATTAGAAAAAAACTAATTCCACGCGGACTAATTCGCGGGCACAGCTAGTTCAATAAACAAGAGCAGTCGATGTAACGATGCTTGCCGTTGGCCTGTGTCCAGTCTTTTGACTGATTGTAATGTATAATCAACTCTCCCAACTGTACGCAAAATACGCGAATGGATGTGGAGTTGCGTACACCAGCTCGTTATACAATAGTAAGTACCATATAATATAATATAATATAATATAATATAATAATCATAAGGGTGGAATGACATCGACGCGCAAACGGCTACCTAGTATGCAGTACATCATTGCGAATCCCCCACATAGAAATGTACCAACCTGTATATAGATGCATTTATCTTGTACATATTTAATTCTTCTTCATTCTTTGGATGTATCCATCCAGATTACATACATAGCCATAAACAGCTTTAACTGCTGGGCCTAGAAACATGTTTTACCCAACAGTAACTTTTGTAATGATAAAAAGTTTTTTCTTTAAAAATTCATCCCGTCATCATCTGCCTAGCCTTTTCCCAAACTTTGTTGCGGTCAGCTTCCAGCCAACCAGATGCAGTATCAGTATTTTACATGAAGCGACTGCCTATCTGACCTCCACAACCCAGTAACTGGGTAATACGAAACCCCTTGGTAAGAGTGGATGTCAGACTTTCGGCTTCTGACTACTTGTAACGACTGTCAGAGATCTACAAATGACAGCCGGGATTAACGGCTTAACGTGCTTTCCAAGGCACGGAGGAAACTCTGTATGGTCACCCATCCACCGACCAACCTCTGCAAGCACGGCTTAACCTTGAAGATCGACCCGTGCGGCTGTTATTATTTAGCCACGAGCGAGAAAATTCATCCCCTAAAAGTCTATAATTCATTATTGCCGATGGGAAATCCAATTCCCAACACATGACGAGTCTAACAATAAAATATGTCGTAAGGGCTAAATTCTTCCTTTAAAGACAAACCCTTTCCAAATCGCAGCCCTTACATAATATTGCGCATAAAGTTTGACTAAACTGAGCTACCGTTTTGTCTTCAAGGACAGCAACTGTCAGAGGCCAATAAATCACGATTATGGCTCGGCTTAACCACATAAGTACGGGTCTCTATAACTTGGTATTTTAAGCGGTGTTTCTGCTTGTGAAGTAAAATGTCGAGTATTATGTCTAAATATACAAGAGGAGCTTCGTAGCTAAATAATAACAGCCGCACGGCTCGATCTTCAAGGTTAAGCCACGCTTACCGAGGTCGGTCCGTGGATGGGTGACCATAATTACATACCGAGTTTCCTCCGTGCCTCGGAAAGCACGTTAAGCCGTTGGTCCTGGCTGTTATTTGTAGATCTTTGACAGTCGTTACAAGTAGTCAGAAGCCAAAAGTGACATCCAGTCTTACCAAGGGGTTTCGTATTACCCAGTTGCTGGGTTGTGGAGGTCAGATAGGCAGTCGCTTCATGTAAAATACTAATACTGCATCTGGTTAGACTGGAAGCCGACCCCAACAAAGTTTGGGAAAAAGCTAAGCAGATGATGATGTTAAATATACAAGGCATTTGGTGGAAAAACCAACATCTTTTTTTGTGGTACTAGCATGAAGCCGTAACTCGGGGTAGGACACAATACGATTTTTCTTTCATTCTCCTCTGTCAACCGTCACGGTATTATTTACTCCTTTTTCTTTCATATCATTCATCATACAATTCATCCACCGTTTCCTTGGTCTTCAAAGTCCAGAAGGAGAACGTTCCGAATGTGTGGATGGAGAGGAGACTCTCCATCCATCAATATTTATATTCATCACTCTTTTAGTCACATGCGATTCGTCCCTCCTCATCACATGCCCATACGATGACAGTCGATTCAAGGAAAATAATAACATATGTGTTTATATGTGGGTCTAAACTGTAAGAGAAAATGAAGTGATAACTTGACAGTTGGTTTTGTGGGTTTTATTAGGCATTCTCCTTTCAAGTTTCTATTTAGTTCAGTAGTTTTATTATTCATAAATAAAATATTATAAAGTGGAAAGATTTGATTGTGTGTTTGTTTGTTACGATTTAACTCACTACTACTAGACTGATTTTAAACATTCTTTTACTACTAGAAAGCTCCATCTTTACCGAGTAACATAGGCTATTTTATATCACAATTTTCGCAGAAGAAATCGCGGGCGAAGGGCTAGTTATATATAAAGATAAAAAAGAAGTTAGCATTGATAGCCTAGTCGTGTGGCCGTCGAGTGCCAAGTCATAGGTCTCAAGACACGCATCTCTGATTTTTAGGATAAATCATGTGCGTATTGTATAATTTATCACTTGCTTCGATAAAGGAAAATATCGTGAGAGACACTTCTCGATGGCATGTAAAGCCAAGTCAGAGGCCCATAGGTGGCATAAAACTCACGTCTATCCTGGTGTAACTTTTTATGCCAACCATGGACCTCCACCACCACATGATAAACAAATAAAGATTGTTCAGAAAATTCTCTACATTGGCAACATTCCTATTATTACTGGCATATCAAGATACATTAGACATTTTGTGGGTTTCCTCCCGTTCAGAGACAAAGGCATAAATGTAATTACGCAATATAAAGTCTTCTATTTTACGGTTCTACCGTCCCCTGAGAGGTCTGAAATTCTGAATAGAGGAAGAAGGTAGATGCTTTCGTTTTGTGTGAATAGTCCAACACTGATGTCCCTTCCTTAGTGTTGGTTTTTAGAGTTTATTTACAAAGAATGTTTCATCATCATCATCATCAGCCTATATTGTTCCCACTGCTGGGACGCAGGCCTCCTCTCTATGAGAGGGAATGGGCTGTAATCCACCACGCCGGCCCAGTGCGGGTTGGTAGATGTCACATGTCTTCGAATTTTTAGTTCTAGGACATGCCGGTTTCCTCACGATGTTTTCCTTCACCGTTTTGAGAGCAGTGGTGATGAAATAAATTACACAAAGTAATGCGCCTGCCTGGGTTCGAACCTACGACTTACTGCTCGTAAGTCGGGGCTGCTACCACTGGGCCACCGCTGCTCGCCAAAGAATGTTTACATAGTAGCTATTATTAAATGTCGCGAAAATATGCGACATAATTAACGGTCATTAATATTTGCTCGCGTTGACGCAAACGTTTTTTTAACAGCTAATAGAGACCCGGGTATTTGATTTATACAACTTGATATCTCTCGCGTTGCTGAATAAAAGACGGACAACAAAGTGATTCTAAAAGGGTTATTTTTTCCTTTTGAGGTACGGAACCCTCAAAACTAGTGTAGAGTTGTTAAAGTACCGTATAGGTATACATTCATAATCATTCAGTATAAAGCTGTTATTTTGAAATTACAAATAGATATTTCAGTTTTACTTATTTGTGGAGACAGAAAAGTGTTAGCAGGTAAGTCACGAAACGTTTCAAAACCTCGTATTTTAGTAATAATGACGACTTTTTAGTATATCCAAATCCATTATCCGGTTTACAAAACAAAATCCTTAATGTGATCTAGTAACACATGCGTCTTGTCTCAGGTGTCCCAGAGGGAAACGTCAAACTTTCAGCACTTGTTGACTTTTCAGTGGACACCCCTGAATGGAGGTACGTGTCGTGTTGTCCCTCCTGGGAGGGATACAGTTGTAGTTCCGGTGATACTGTGGTGGAACATAATTAACTGCGGAAATATGACGTTAATTCTTGAAGAGGTTGTAAAATAACTTCGAGAATTATGATAAGGAAATGTTAAAGTTAAGGTTGGGTTTTAACAATACTCTTTATGAGTAGGTAACTTAGATTATATTGGAATCTTCTTAAAAGTAAAGAATTATCTTACTTCTCGTATTCAATATAACCTTGCTTTCAAATCGAACATCAATTGGCAAGCAAATTTGTAAGTATAATCGGCGTATAGAGGGTGTAAAACACCTCTTAACGAAGCCGAAAGGCACTGGTTCTCCCTGTCATTGCGATCATTTTTTTGTTCTACACGGTGTAAATCACCTCATCACGAAGCCGTCAACCAAGCATTCTGTACATGAAACTAAGTAAATTTACGCAAAAATTATTGCTGGGAAACGACTTTTTTTTGGGGGGTGTAAAATCATGTTTTGTGGTAGAACTCAATGTAACGCACTCAGAACATTGTGCTGATGGACGAATTGAATAGTACGGGGGTCGTGGAGGTGTTTAAAGTAAAAATCTTACATAAAAAACTTGTATTTAAAAAAATACTTGTCAAAAAGTTGGAACTTTGACCCCTAATATCTCCGTAACTAGAAGGTTCCCAGATATGGTGTAGAACAAAACAATGATCGCAATGACAGGGAGAACCAGTGCCTTTCGGCTTCGTTAAGAGGTGTTTTACACCCTTTATACCATACCTGGGAACCTTCTAGTTACGGAGATATTAGGGGTCAAAGTTCCAACTTTTTGACAAGTATTTTTTTAAATACAAGTTTTTAATGTAAGATTTTTACTTTAAACACCTCCACGACCCCCGTACTAATCAATCCGTCCATCAGCACAATGTTTTGAGTGCGTTACATTGAGTTCTACCACAAAACATAATTTTACACCCCTCAAAAAAAGTCCTTTCCCAGCAATAATTTTTGCGTAAAGTTACTTAGTTTCATGTACAGAATGCTTGGTTGACGGCTTCGTGATGAGGTGATTTACACCGTGTATATATGATAAGGTCGAAAAAATAGAGATACAAAACTATCAGTTCAATAAACTGAAGTTTTCTTTAGTTACCCACAGTAAAACAGTAAAATAATAACGAATCAAAAGTACAACGTACAAAACAGTGCCCTGAAAACATATTGTTCTGTGACCCCATAGAAGTAAGTAATTATGCTCATACATGTATACATAGAAACTTAGAAAGTTATATACCATAACCTTTCAAGCCATAAAACCACCACATCTAATAATAAATAAAGAAAAAAGTAAAAATAATTCCACATAACGACAGCTTAGCCGCGGTTGCAATAAATTTCTTTAAGCCGTCACATACGACCGTAAGCGGGTAACTAGAACAGTTTTTCATTTTTAATTCACATTCGCGTTAACAACTTTCTCCGTAGAAGCAGAAAATAGCGCAAAAGGGTAGCCACCCTAATTGCGTACTACATTGTTCTAGTACATTCCAAAGCATTTCGAAGAAATCTGTAATATACTCGGATTGCTTCATTTGTTTGAAAACTTTGTCTGCTCGACCCCGTAAAAACGCAATGAATATCGTTTGATTGTCAGAATGAATAAAATAGCATTGGGAATGTGTGTTTGTTAGCTACTTAGTTACTGGGTGTTGTAGTACAGATAGGCAGTAGCTCCAAGTAAATTCTGAAAGGCGTACCCAATAAAGATAAAAAAGCCAGGGATTTGATATTGTAATATTTGTTTATCTAGCGAAAACAGGCATACGGGCAAATAGACGCATACGTTCGATGATCTAAAAGAAAATGCACGCACACATGGAAGAGACATACGTAGATACAAATATCAGTAAAAAGTATTCTTACATTCATGATCATCTGCTTACCCATTTTCCAAATATGTTGGGATCGCCTTCCAGTCTAACCAGATACGTCTGAATACCGGTATTTTACGTGGGGCGACTGCCTATCTGACCTACACAACCCAGTTATGTACCGGGTGATACGATACCCCTTTGGTAAGACTGGCTTGTCAGACTTTCGAGCCACCACATTAATATCAAATGACGTAACGCAAATGTCATTTTTGTTAAGTTCAAAATCAAAGCATTTATTTCAAGAAGGACAGTTAGACAGTGTCAAAACATAGAAAACAATAAAATAAAGCTACAGTCCCAGTCACAAGGCATAATAACTGAGAAAGTACTGTAGTTGCCCATTCCAAAGCGTAGATCTCTATGGAGAAGAATGTTCTATGTGTGAGTGCATTTTCGCTCGTTGTTCGGTACCGACCTTCTGTACTTCTCTTTGCTACAAGGCAGGCAGTATTAATATTTTAAACTATGGCTAACCGGTCGATAGCAGTTACTTACTTCTACTTAGTTATGAGTGGAAGGCCGTTAAACTCGGTTCATGATTAAACGTGTAGTTTTTCACATGAGTCATGGTGGTAGTTAATTTGCATAGGGTTGCTTTGTTCTTGTAGCTTTTTAATTTTATAGTTTTTTCAGGACATAGAGAAACTCCTTTGGAAATGGTTTGTTTGAAGAATGGAGGGGTACCTTTTACCGATTTTTTTTATCAGTTTCATTGAATATTTCATCAATAAATTCGTTTGCTTTAAGGTGGAATCGCAAGGGTAGCCCGCGAAATTCAAATTTCGCGAGCTACTCTGACGCTTCTACCTCAAGATACATACCTCAAGATACATATAGCAGGATACATAAATCTAATAAGTTACCAAAAAACATCCTATTTATGGCTATGATGTTTCATTAAAATCGGTTCAGTAATTTCGGAAAATAAGGACTTGAAAGTTTGAGAAATGCCGTAAGGCGTAAACGCTCTTAAGATCCTGTATATTCACATAGGATTTAAATATATTGATCCTGTGTTTAAACAGAACTCTGTAAAGTAACCACTTTACAGAGTTGAGATTGGGCGTACATCATCATCAACCTATAATGTTCCCACTGCTGGGAGACAGGCCTACTCTTTATGAGAGGGAGTGGGCTATAATCCACCACACAGGCCCAGTGCGGGTGGGCGTACAGAACCCTATAATCTTAACCCTGGTAACACGCCTGTATCCCCCAAAGGGTAGAAGGAAGGAAGGGTTGGGCAGAGGTGTTCATAGTAGTACGCCCACATTTCACCAGTTATTCCTATGTAATAGGGGGCGCTGGTGAAATGTGGGCGTACTACTATGAACACCTCTGCCCAACCCTTCATTCCTTCTACCCTTTGGGGGATACAGGCGTGTTACCAGTTATTCCTATGTAATAGGGGGCGAGCCTCCCAGAAGGTTGTAGCCGTAAGGCTGATCCGGAGGTACCGCACGATCTCCAGCGAGGCGGCGAGCCTCTTGGCCGGATTGCCGCCATGGGACCTGGAGGCGATGGTCCTCGCGCGCCTGCATGAATGGCGCGCAGAGGCACTACGCCGGGGGGAAACTCCGCTGCCGCGGCAAATTGTCGCTCAGCGGACAGAACTCCGGCACGATCTCATGGCGACATGGAGACAGCGACTGTCGCAACCACGTGCAGGGCACGCCACAATAGTGGCGATAAGTCCCCTCTTTGAGGAGTGGCTAGAGAGGCGCCACGGCGCCCTCACCTTCCGCCTGACGCAGGTCCTCACCGGACACGGTTGTTTCGGGAGGTTCCTGCACCGAATCGGGCGGGAGGAAACGCCCGGGTGTTACCATTGCGAGGATCGGCCGGAGGACACGGTAGAGCACACTGTGGAGCTCTGCCCCGCTTGGGCTGAGCACCGCCGTGTCCTCGTAGCGGCGATTGGCGGCGGTGACCTCTCGCGTCCGGCCCTGGTTCAATCCATGGTCCGGAGCGAGAGGGAATGGGATGCCGTCGCCTCCTTCTGCGAAGCAGTCATGCTAGCGAAGGAGGTGGAGGAACGCGAGAGGGAGAGAACCTCACGTCCCAGTGTTGAATATAATAAATTTTAAGATGTCCTTGTGACTACACCAAAAAGGTTAAATTGAAGGTGTCTTCATAATTTTATGTTTCGTTTTTTCTCTGTCAGACTAATGTGTCAGAAAACCCTTGTTGTAAAATTATATATATTTTTCTTCAATAAATATCGTAAGAAATCTTATTCAGTTTTACTGAAATATCGTCCAATTCCAATAGGTTATGGGCCCAGGACGCGATAATTAGTATATTTCAGTGTAAAGTTGAGTAAAGAGCAAGATATTTACTGGTGTAAAAATGGAGGCCATGAAAATAGAAAAATTCGATGGCAGAAATTTTAAACAATGGAAATTTCAAGTGAAGTGTGCCTTAAGAGCAAAAGGGTTAAATATAGATAGGGAAATACCTATGGAAGCCAGTTCGCAAGTGCAATGGGATAAAGATGATGGCATGGCTATGTTTATATTGACATCGTCGATGGATCTGAATCAGATATCATTAATAGAAAACTGCGAGACTGCGAAAGAGGTTATGAGGAAATTAGAAGCCATATATGAACAGAAATCGGAATATAACAAAATGTTAATTCACGAGAAATTTTACCAGTATTCATATAGTGGCAGTGATACGATGGCACAACATGTCTCCAAGGTGGAGAGTTTAGCAAAGCAGCTTCGGGAAACCGGTGAGAAGATCAGTGACACAGCAGTGATGACAAAGATACTAAGCACATTACCATCAACATACCGTTCGCTTAGACAAGCATGGTTGTCACTCGCTGAAGAGAGTCAAACAATTCAAAACCTCACATCACGCTTAGTAGATGAAGAAGCTAGCCTTGCTAATGAAACAACTAGTAGTGAGTCTGCATTAGTAGTTACAAAAGGAAATTCCAAAACAAGAATTGGAAATAATCAGAATAACTCGAATAGTCACAGAAATTCAAATCATAGATTTATATGCTACAATTGCAATAAAAGAGGTCATTTTGTAAGAGAGTGCAGAATGCCAAAGAAATACCACAATAATAACCAGAAACCTGACAATATGTTAGCATTCAGTGCGGAAGGATGTTCTTCATCTCGACATGATGAAGAAGTTTGGATATTAGATAGTGGAGCATCAATGCACATGACCTTCAGACGTGACTATTTTTGTGAATTGAATGAGTCTCAATGCATGAACAATGTTAAACTAGGGAATAAACAAAATATTAAGGTATGTGGCGAAGGTACTATATTGATGAATAAACGAGTGAAAGGTAAATGGGAACAATGTAAACTTGAGAATGTTCTCTATGTACCTGACTTACGGAGAAATCTATTTTCTGAAGGAGCTGCCACTAGAAAAGGATATGTCATAGTCAAAAATAGTGAAAAAGCAATGATAATGAAGAATAACATTATTGTTATGAGCGCACAATTAACAGTAAACAACTTATATGAATTGGATATCAAAACTATCAAACAAGAAAATTGTAATATCGTACAAACAGATATTAAAGTTTGGCATGAAAGATTGGGGCATTTGAACGTTAAGGAACTTCAAAATATGTGCAAGAATGGTGTGATTCCAGTTACTCTTAGTGGAAATGAGAATTGTGTTTGTGAAGCATGCCAATATGGCAAGCAAGCAAGACGTCCCTTTTTAAAATCAACCAGAGGTCCATCACAGCCTGGTGAAGTTGTTTACAGTGATGTATGTGGCCCTATTGAAGAACCTTCTGTATCAGGTATGAAGTACTTTGTTTTGTTCAAAGATGGAGCTACAAGTTATCGTCATGTTTACTTCATTAAACTAAAGAGTGAAGTATTTCATTGTTTTTTGAAGTACAATGCAATTGTGAAAAATAAATTTCAACGTGATGTGCACATTCTACACACAGATAATGGTTCTGAGTATGTGAACAAAGAATTTGCAATATTCCTTGAGAATAAAGGAATAACACATGAGCGGACTGCCCCGTACACTCCGCAGCAGAACGGGAGGGCAGAGAGAGAAATGCGTTCTATCATGGAAACTGCAAGAACAATGTTATATGCAAAGGACATTCCTTTATACATGTGGGCAGAAGCTGTAAACTGTGCAGTATATTTGTTAAATAGAAATACATCAAGTCAGACGGGAAATGTTACAGCATTTGAACTCTGGCATGGAGCAAAACCTAACCTACAACATGTAAGAATATTTGGTTCTATTGGATATGTACATGTACCAAAAGAGAAACGAAGGAAGCTTGATAAGAAAAGTGAGAAAATGTTTTTAGTTGGATATGAACATGATAATTACAGAATGTATGATCAAAATGGCAGAAAGATTACAGTGTCACGGGATGTAAAATTTGATGAATACAGTACACCAGAAGAAAAGCAAAATGTTTTCGAAATTAGATATGATGAAGAAGAAAAAGAACCATCAACGACATCCCCACAGAGTGTTTTTCAAGATCAATGTAATGTACCTCAAGAAATTTCTTCTGATGAAGATAGTATGAAGAGTTCAGAAGACGCAGATGAAAATTATCATCCTCCAAAAGGTATTAATATAGAACAGGAAGAACAGAGAAACATGATATTACGTCCTCGACGAAATAATAAAGTGGAACTTAATTTAACCGAGTTGGAAATACCTAATACTTTTGAAGAGGCGATAAAAAGTCCAAACAGTAATCAATGGAAGAAAGCAGTGACCGAAGAGCTTCAGTCACACGAAGACAATAAAACCTGGATTATTACTAATCCAACCGAGAAAAAACCTGTTTCTTGTAAATGGGTGTTCAGCATAAAGAAGAATAAAGCTGGAGAAATTGTTCGATACAAAGCACAACTATGTGCTCGAGGTTTTACTCAAGTAAAAGGCTTGGACTATAATGAGACTTTTTCCCCCACTAGCAGGTATGATTCCATTAGACTATTACTTAGCATTGCTGCGAGAGATGGTCTACAAATGGAGCAATTTGATGTGAAAACAGCCTTCTTGTATGGTGAGCTCTCTGAGGAGATAAATATGGAGGTGCCAGAGGGAGTGGAAGCTCAGCCTTTAAAAGTATGTAATCTAATTAAATCTATATATGGACCATATAGAGAAGCAGTGGGAGCTTTGTTATTGTTATCATCTTTATCTAGACCTGACATAACATATGCTGTGAATGTTGTAAGTAGGTATGTTTATGATCCAGGTTCTTCGCATGTTACCGCTGTTAAAAGAATCTTATGATACTTAATTAATTCGAAAGATATGTTTATTGGTTATAAAGGTAATATTAATAAAAGGCATATGGGTATATTGTTTGTGGCTCAAATAGTCAAGAGTTAAGTTTGTTTTTAACAATAGATTATAAGTAAGTATTGAAGTTGTTAAGATAAATAGAAGTGACATCTTACAAATTTAAGTGGGAGTGTTGAATATAATAAATTTTAAGATGTCCTTGTGACTACACCAAAAAGGTTAAATTGAAGGTGTCTTCATAATTTTATGTTTCGTTTTTTCTCTGTCAGACTAATGTGTCAGAAAACCCTTGTTGTAAAATTATATATATTTTTCTTCAATAAATATCGTAAGAAATCTTATTCAGTTTTACTGAAATATCGTCCAATTCCAATACCCAGCCGCCGCGGGAGACGCCCCGGGCGTCGGGGGGCAACCAGTGGCCCCCGGCCACCGTAGGCGCGAGCCTGTGGACGGTGAGTAATGGGCTAGCTCACCGTCCGTCCGTCTCATGACGACAGGCCGTGTCGACGGCGCGTACGTGTTCCACGCGCGCCTCAAGGAGATGTCAGCAAACCAGAAGGGGTCCGAAAGGGCCGATGCCTGCCAGGGCTGCGGGTTGTTCGAAAGAGATAGAGAGAACACAAAGGGCGAAGAAGGAACATGGGTGGGTTTTAGTCAGTACAAGTCTGACACTCCCTCCCGCTCCGCCCAGAGCGGGAGAAGTCATTTGATGATTTCCCATCCGCAAAAAAAAAAAAAAAAAAAAGGGGGCGAGCCTATTGCCATCAACCGAGCACAAATCCAGACTCGGTCGCTGTTAGTGAGAAATTCCTGCTAGGAAAATCCAATAACGCTAGACCAGGGAATCGATCCCAGGATCCCATGGTCAGCAGTCCTACTACTACGACGTACAACTAAATCAGTAATGATACCTTCTAACCTAATCTTGTTTTACACAAAAAGTCCAAGAAATCTCAAGGAAGACACTCAACGATTATCTCTACCTTCTCTTGAGCATCCCAACAAAATAAGTGGCGTATATTTTACTTTTAATTTCCTGAATCACTGTAGAAACCATTTTAGTCAAAATGGGTCCAAGTTTAAAGGCATATAAGGTGTCCTTGGGACCCCCATAATTTTGCCCGAGAGGTTCCTAAAGATATCAGTTTTATTGTCAACCCAGTTACCCACTTGGCATTACACAATTGAATTAAAAGAAAAACTTGGCAACGCCGCGTGCTGTCTATGGGCTATTTGCATTAATTTTCTGATTAAAAATGAATGAAAAATGAGTTAGTTACTGTAAATATTTGGAAATATCGCAGTGTTCAAGGGTAACTGGTTTGCTATTACTTTTCTTGGTTTTAATTTCACGACGAAGTCGTGTAGGGGTGTATGCTGCTTCCTACTTATATTATAAATGCGAAAGTTGTGAGGATGTATGTTACTTTTTCACGCAAAAACTACTGAACATATTTGAATGAAATTTGGCACACGGTTGTTCGGTACCGAACTCCACGCGAGCGAAGCTGCGATCATAGGCTAGTAGACCATATAATTTTTCTTGTAAATGCGAGCAACGTCGAGAAGATAATACAAAAAACCGGCCAAGTGCGAGTCGGACTCGCGCATGAAGGGTTCCGTACCATCTATATATATAAAAGAAAGTCGTGTTAGTTACTTCACTTATAACTCAAGAACGGCTGAACCGATTTAGCTGAAAATTGGTGGGGAGGTAGCTTAGAACCAGGAGACGGACATAGGATACGGTAGGGTAGGGTAGGTAGGTAGGGTAGGGTAGGTAGGTAGGGTAGGGTAGGTAGGTAGGGTAGGGTAGGTAGGTAGGGTAGGGTAGGTAGGTAGGGTAGGGTAGGTAGGTAGGGTAGGGTAGGGTAGGTAGGTAGGGTAGGGTAGGTAGGTAGGGTAGGGTAGGTAGGTAGGGTAGGGTAGGTAGGTAGGGTAGGTAGGTAGGGTAGGTAGGTAGGGTAGGTAGGTAGGGTAGGTAGGTAGGGTAGGTAGGTAGGGTAGGGTAGGTAGGTAGAGTAGGGTAGGTAGGTAGGGTAGGGTAGGGTAGGTAGGTAGGGTAGGGTAGGTAGTAAGGGTAGGGTAGGTAGGTCGGATAGGGTAGGTGGGTAGTAAAAAGTGCATTGCAACGCATGCTGGGTACAGCTAGTTATTTATGAAAACGATCACTTTTTTGTATGGCAGCCCCTTAAATATTTATTTTATTCTGTTTCTAGTATTTGTTGTTATAGCAACAACAGACATACATAATCTGTAGAAATTTCAACTGGCTAACTATTACGGTTCATTAGATACAGCCTGGTGACAGATGGACGGACGGACGGACAGCGAAGTCTCAATTTATGGTCCCGTTTGACCCAAAAACGGTCATGGTTCGCTAAAAAAATATTTTTCTTGGTACCCTTGGTAGATTCGATAGACACACAGGATTCGAGAGATCATGACGGGATACCTTTTATCCCTAAAGTACATACAATCCTGTAGGATTACTACCGTGGACAAAAGCTAATACAAAGAAAACAGGACGCTTTACCATTTCCCTACCAATAAAAATGATTTAATTCAATAGATACAATCTTAATCCCTACTTAACAACGAAGTTCTATTCAGGAAAGCGTCCTAAAACAGTTCTGTTTATCTTAAAATCATCTTGAAATCCCAAGAAGATGAGAAAGCCAGGATCCCATTACGGATGAGATCCTTGGTAATGAGAAAAGAGGCTATATTCGTGAAGAATCCACAGAACGAGTAGAAATGAGATAAAATGGGTGGGTTAGGCAATTGCTAGAGGATATCACGGACGAAAAGGAAATGTAAAAGGATTGGAAATAGTCTTGACTACAAAATACACATCATCACGTTGAAGAATTGGAAGTTTCTCGGATGGTTAATGATGGAATGATTTTGAAATTTTAATGTTACCAACAGCGAATATCATTGAACATAATATATAAAATAGTGCGTGGTGTCCCTCCGCGCGAAAGAAGTGAAACTTCGTAATAGCATGCGTTCGAGTGCCACGCTTGTGTTATTTTATTGAGCTACTAAATAATATTTTGTTGTTTTCTTGTTGTATTATTTACTCATGGAAATTAAGCGAAGGCTGGTCACACCGAAGAATCGAATGCATGACTGTTTGCACGCCACCTTGCGTACCTAGTAGAATTACGTAGTCACAATTCTTGTAATACTGCCATCTCTTGGTGAGTTTTACAAATGGTAGCGTTACACGTTAAACTTGTTGGAGGTCGCATAAAAAGTTTCACTTCAATGCTAATTATTTTATTTTTGAATTGTCTTTTTTGTTTTTACTGTGGACACTTTTAACGTGCACGTCTTGCTACATCGTTCTCACATAATGTACCATCTCAACATGAATGATGTTACCAAGGTTTTTGTAACAAGCTACTGATTTAAAAGAGTGTCCATGGAGTTTCTTGCCTATTCTTCTCCATAGAGATCTACGCTTTGGAATGGGCAACTACAGTACTTTCACAAGTTATTATGTCTTGTGACTGGGACTGTAGCTTAATTTTTATTGTTGTTCGACAAATTCAAAAGTGCCTGTAACTGGCTTAATCAAAACAAAATCATTTATTCATAAATGATTTTGTTTTGATTTGACACCACATTACGGCCTATATTTTATTACTTAAAAGTATCTGCCTAACTCTTCTAAAAACAAAAAAGTCCGCCTAATTATGTAACAGGAGTGTAAGTATCATAGCATAGCAGGTGGCGTTCTGTTGTTTATGAGGCTCCCCTTCCGATAAAGCCGGCGTTAATATATGTAGCTAGGAACATATGTAAACTATTATCTTATCTTTAACTCCCAATCTTTGCTATCACATAAAAATTAATCATTTAATCAACCATAACAATGGAAAAACTTCCGTAAAGTCTATAACGTTATGTTTAGCCTTTTTCTGGAACCATAGTGAAAAACACTCTTTACTCTATAGTGACGTGTTACAAAGAAATTAATTCTCCCCTTCGTGCCATAAACTCCATGACTCACGATATAGACCCATTACGAAAATACTGTAAAAACTATAATACTTTTGTCCTAACGTGTTATTAAATAAACTGGTTAGTAATTATTACAATAACTAGCTGTTTTTGAAGTGAAATATATTGGTTATTTACCACGTAATTGGCTAATATCAGTGTTCCGGTACAGAATAACTAGTTTTGTTTGTTTTGTAGCACTAAGTTAGCTACGGAGGGAGTTTAATGGTCGTATTAATGCTGCTCAAACAAATCTCCTTCGGACAAACGTTTTGTTTTACAACTATGTGCTGCCCGCGATTTCGTTCACGTAGATATTTTTATGTGTTTTTAAGGGATTTAACCCAATTTAAACATTCCTCCTGGATCATTCTGTCTATTGATCAAAACTACATCAAAAGCCTTAGCGTGTTTTAAAAGAAGATATAAGCGTACAGACAGCGGGAAGCGACTTTATTTTATACTATGTCAAGATGGCAGTTCCTTTTTGCTGCCATATCCATTTTTTTATACACTTGCTCTTTGTTAACCTAAAACTAGGTCCAATAACTAGGTAGTTAATTAATAATTCAAGCGTCGATAATACAACAGTATATTACCGGCCGTTCACCTTTTAACGAATGATATAAACTGTTCTACAAATCAATAGAAGTTATTATTTATGCAAAGGCTATGCTTCCACGTAACTGCACAACTGTAGTACAGTAACTAGCACTAATATGTGAACACTTAGCAATGTTTAAAAGTGGTTTTGTTCTACTGTCAGTATTGGTTTTAATTTTATGTTAATATGAACATGGCTCAAGAATGCTTTGTCTCAGCTCCACAAAATATGGAGAGATCGCAACATTTCGCTGAATACCAAAGTGAAATTGGTCAACACGCTGGTCTTTTCAATTTGCGGATACGGAGCAGAAACGTGGACCTTGAGAAAGGCGAACCGAGCTCGTATAGACGCCTTCGAGATGTGGTGCTGGAGGAAGTTACTTCAGATACCCTGGACTGCTTTCCGCACCAATGAGTCCATCCTACGAGATCTCAAAATAAAGACCAGACTCTCTACGACCTGTCTCCGTAGAGTCTTGGAATTTCTCGGCCATATAGCAAGAAAAGATGGCATCAACCTCGAACAACTGATGGTTACCGGCAAGGTGGATGGTAAACAACCAAGAGGTCGCAGCCCTTTGCGATGGTCCGACCAGATAAGCTCTGCTCTTGGTACAAAATTCCACCATGCGCTTCACTGGCCAAGAATAGACAGAGATGGCGAAACATAGTCATGAAAAAGATGTTTGCAAGGGTGGCTCACGACCCTCAGTAATGAGGAGCACGACTTGAGGAGGAGGAGGATGAACATGGCTCGACTGCTAAGTATGAGATCCTGTTCTGTCCTGTTCGATCCTGAGGTCGGGCAGTGTTATTGGGTTTTTCTACCAGAAAATTGTCAGTGGCCTTAGAATAGAATAGAATAATTTATATTTGTGTAAAAACATGGTACATTTAGGTCTCATAAATAGGGTTGTGAACTTACATGTTTTGCCGTAGAATGGCATACAAATAATTAAACATGACGTGAATTAAAATACGAGACATAAATTTGTTAAAATATTTATACTGCAGGTAATAACGCTTACAATTTCAGAATTCTTATCTATTCGAAATCTTTAAACAATAAATGAGCTTAAAAATAAACATTAAACACCTTTGGAATAGACTAAATTACAATCTAAAACGTTTTATCTAAGGGACAAAGTTAACTGAGGCTTATCCTCAAAACAAATTAAAAGTCCACAATATTGTTTAAAGTAGGTACTATAATCCTTTAACATTAAAAGAGCAAGGAAAAAATTATGAGCTGAGAACAAAGATGAAATTTTAACATGTCTCTAAGAAACTGTAATAATTTGGAAAAAATCGGGCATAGGTTTCCCGTCTCAACCAAATTGTCTTAACTCAGGATTCGCGCCCGGATGACGACACTAAGTTCGGCTTCATCTGTTTTTAGCTACTGAGGCACATCTTCCTCACACTTGAGGGATTACAGGCAGACTGTTATGTTATATTGGCAGTTTTTAAAAGTAATTTGATCCTTCTGGTTATAATATTATGTTATAGTTAACGAAAAAAGTGTTTGGAAATCCATAGTTACTATTCTGTCGTCTCTAAATAATCTAAAATCGTGCTTGGTACGCTAAAGAAAATACATGAACACTATGAAAATACAATGTAGATTAACCCTCTAAACTTAAGCTTATTTTATTTTTGTGTATATAAAGACGTAAGACCGTAACATAGTGTTAGTGCGCGTGACTGTACACAAAGACCCACTTCAATAATTGTTTCAAACAGTTTTTCCACAAATTGCTTGCAATTTTAATTGAAACAAACAAAACCAATTTACTTGATGGGCACTTGATCGGCTTTCCGTGCCGCGGAGAGCATTTTGAACCATTGACCTCAATACTTTTGAGGGGTTTGAAAATAAGTTTGAGTGCACCTGAGTTTTGACTTCAAACAAGCCTCTGTTTGAAGTCAAAACTCACTTAGGTGCACTCACTTAGTGTATGGGGAGAATGAATATTCTAACTTCTTTGATTTGACTGTAGGCTCGTTAAAAGCGTTTACGCCTTACGACATTTCATACAAACTTTCAAGTCGTTATTTTCCGAAATGACTGAACTGATTTTGATGAAACTTCGTACACATAAGCAGGATACACAGATCTAAAAAGTTACTAAAAACATTTTCGAAAAATAGTGTTACAGTTAAATTAGACCGAATTTAAATTTTCTATAGAAACAGAAAATTCCAATTATCTCTTGTTTTAAAACACATTTTGAAAATATTTTTTTGTAACTTTTTAGACCTATGTATCCTGCTTATGCGTATAAAGTTTCATTTAAATCGGTTCAGTCATTTCGGAAAAAAACTACTTGAAAGTTTGTATGAAAAGCGGTAAGGAATAAACGCTCTTAAGTTTTAATGAAGAATAACTTACTAAGTTAAAATAGCTGGACGAATGGAATGAAAGAATGAAAAACAGGGGATTTAAGTTAATGTGGAAGTTCGTAATTTTTTCCTATGGCTTGTGTGTTCAAAGATTTATTAAACCTATTTCAATCAAATTTTGCCTCAACATTGAAGATTTTCTGTAAACACTAATTAATACCAACAGCATAGGGGTGCGGACTGGGTAAAGAAAACGACATTCTATTTTGTCCGTCAGACAGGTAATACAAAAATATTAGACACGTACTTTTTGTTTTATCAAAATATCAAAAAATTACTTAGTTAAAACTCATTAAAGTTGGAGAGTGGTTGCTTACTACGTTACAAGTAGGTATAAAACTTACCTACATGTGACGTCATGCGCCATTTCAACTCAATATATCTCCGTAATTTTATGACCACGTGAAAAAAGAAAAAATACGTGTCCAATACTTTTCAATAAACTACCCCACGGACAAAGAAAAAAATTGGATTATCCCCTATTGGCCTGCTTCGGTGTCAGGGGTTACTATTTATGGGTTGCACGACATTGGTCAAATCAGATATTCGTCAAATCGGCAATTCGTCAAATTTAATATTGGTCAAAGCTGTAATTCGTCAAATCGTCTTTTTGTCCAATTATGAAATTTTCCAAATACGCCATTGGTCAATTCATTTAAGTACAATCAACTGTAAAACTAAAGTACCACATGTTTTTTATTATTAACTCGTTTATTCAATTCATATTTATTTACATATAATTCATACCCAACACAAATGTGCTAGAGCGTTAACCCCTTACGTCATTTCATACAAACTTTCAAGCCCTTAGTTTCCGAAAAGACTAACTGATTTTAATGAAACTTAATATGCAGCATAGACCAGGATACATAGGTCTAAAAAGTTACTAAAAACATTTTCGAAATGTCTTTTAAACAAAAAGATTTTAATGTTTCTATATAACATATGTACATTATTTACAGACTACAAATAAATATAAAATAAAAATAAAATATGTACAAGTATCAAAATTACAGGGCTTCAAAAAGATAATTGGAAAATTCTGTTTTTACAGATAACTTATAATCGGTCTAATTTAGCTGTAACACTATTTATCGAAAAAAAAGTACTAGTAACTTTTTAGACCTATGTTTCCTGCTTATGCGTTTGAAGTTTCATTAAAATCGGTTCAGTCATTTCGGAAAATAAGGACTTAAAAGTTTGTATAAAATGTCGTAAGACGTAAACGCTCTTAAGATCTGTTGTTTATTATAGAACATTGTGCTAGCTGTAATTTTTAATAAAAACTGTCTAGCAATTGCCAAACGTAGTTGTTATTAATAGAAAATAGACGCCTATTTACGCTTATCAGTGAATAATTGATAAAACAGACAGTTTAATCGATAAGTGCCGTCTAAGCTCAACTTATGTTACATCTATTTATAAGCAAGTACACGTTCCAACCGTTGCTTAGTTACGAACACAAATAGTGTTGTTCAACTAATTAACATACGTACAAGTTTTCTGCATAAAATAACAGAGTATTAAATTCCTGTAACTATGCCAGTTTCACTGAGTACGTAGAGATAGTTTAACATAAGTGTCTACATGGTTTTAATGGTCTTATGTAAAATCGAGGAGGCTTTTGGATAAGATAAGCCGCTTGCCTGGGTTGGTCCGTGGATGGCTGACCACATTACGCTCTCAGGGCGCTGTTGCGACAGCCACGATATTGCAGTGCTTCTGCAATGTTTGAACACGCCAGAGTAGACAGTTTCTCAGCTGGCGTGCGCAAAAAGAATGCGTCTTTGCTGGCCAGATTGCAGAGCAGTAGCGACAGCCTCTTGAGAGTTATTGCTGATAGGCATGATCAAAGCCCCATAATGAGGCATCTTATAAAAACCACCCTGTCTATAGTGGAATATAAGTACTAACATAGTTTCTAAGTTAAATTGTCTACTAATATCTACAATTTTTTATATCATTGGGACAATTGTTGTCTGAAAAATAAAGAATTATTATACTATATTACATACTGACCTGTCCCGACTGCCATTTGTAGATCTATGACAGTCGTTGCAAGTAGAGTAAGATTTAATTATTCCTAGTTAGTTTTCTTCACCATAAAGCCTATGGCAGTCCACTGCTTCACACCACACGACAGACCTTGGCATGCGCGGCAGAATCGACCTGTGTGGCTGTTATTATTTAGCCACATACTACTCGAGGGGAACCCTTATTGAAAGTCTAAATAAGAGCGCACAGGACAATAATTATGTCCGTCAGTGTTTAAAAATAGGCATAGATAAGTCACATAGGCAGTGGCGAAAAAGATTGACGCGGGCAAAAAGAAACAAAAGATATGTTGTAAAGGATACTTGTCTCACGTCTTATTAAGGAAGCCAAGACAAATCGAACTTGGATTCTTCAACGACTGACCCGGAAAGTCCTCGAAAACTGAAGTATTTCTGATCTCAAACAGAAATCGTAAGATGTGCCCTTAACATGGAATTGGTTATGCGTAGGAATGAGGAAAACGTCGTGAGAAGCCTTTTAAGTTTTTTTTTGTCCACGGCTATTTATAAGAGTTAGGGTATGAACGAAACGATTGACGGAATGCGTGAAAGATTATTAAACTAGAAAGTTGGTGATTCATGAGATAAAGAGTGATACAGTAATAGGGAAGAAGAAATGAAGTTGCGCTGATCCCAAATAAATTGAGACACTGCCACTGAGAAGAGTGGGCTCACACATCCCTCATACAATAGATAACAGTGAGCGAGATATGAACGAAATAAAATTATAGAATACTAGCTGTCCCGCGCAACTTCGTCTGCGTCACATTTTCCCCGTTTTCGCAACATCTTTCATTGCTACTCCGCTCCTATTGTTCGTAGCATAATGATAGCCTATAGCCTTCCTTGATAAATGGGCTATCTTACACTGAAATAATTTTTCAAATCGGACAAGGAGTTCCTGAGATTAGCGCATTCAAGCAAACCAACAAACAAACTCTTCAACTTTATATTATTAATAATAATGAAGTATAGGTTCTGCTAAAAATAAAGAAAATTCCTTCTTCTTCAAGGTGTAAATGGACCCTAGGGTCACAAAGCCATCAACCAAACATTCAGTATTTACACCAAACTTAGGAATCCTGCGCAAAAATGAATGCTTGGCTACGACCTTTTTTTTTTGGGTAAAAAACACGTTTTACGTTATGTTATTTAAAACTCGGTGTTACGCACGCTAGACATTGTGCTGATGGATACATTGAATAATAAACGGATCATTTACTTAAAAATATAGAACGCCTTTTTTTGCTTTGTCCCTATTTTTGTAGTAAGCAACTTGTTGTTGGGCCTACGCCTTACTCCCATACTTAAGTACTAACGCTGTAACATTCAAATATTGTAAAACCAAATTATTTTAAAAGAGTAAGTAAATAAATTTTATTTGTTGAAACATGGTGTACATGAAACACTGCATGCAAGATAATACCTAATGGGATACAGAAAATTTCTAACATGTTCAACCGCATATCGTGGCGTACAAATTGTTAAAAGTAACCATGGAGTTTCTTGCCGTTTCTTCTCAATAGGAAACGACCTACCCTAACCTTGCACCTTTTGTCGACGTTTTATAAGTGCCCATGTAGGCCTATGTAAAATAAAATATTTTGATTTTGAAAAAAAGGTTAGTGAAAAATTTGGAACTTTAATATTCTATATTAATAGAATATTCTCCGTAACAAACGTAACGTAAGGTTCCCAGGTTTGATCCAGAACAAAAAACCGATTGCAATGAAGGGAGAACCTTTGGGCTCGTTAGGGTCAGCTCACACCGAGACGCGACGCTGCGCGGACATTTTAAAGAGCGATTCAAAATTTAACTTTATTTTCTACACGAAAAGATACACATTTCGTTGTGAGAATACGTTGCGCCACGCAGCGCTGCGCCGCGTGACGCCTGTAAAGAAATGTGTATCTTTTCGTGTAGAAAATAAAGTTATATTTTGAATCGCTCTTTAAAAGTATTCGCGCAGCGTCGCGTCGCGTCGCGTCTCGGTGTGAGCTGACGCTTAAGGGTCTTCTTACCCGCTTTCTATTCAATATTAAAATCTGAAACTCCATAATTCACTTTCTCCTTCAGCAAAAAAGGCCGAATTTACCATTAGGTATAAATCTTTGGTTAAGGCTCGTGCAAACTGAGACCCTTGCCCTCGCCCGAGGCTACGGACAGGGGAAATGTCAAAATAAATGATGTTGGTTTTTCTTGAAAAGGTTAGTTTGTTTGTAGGTGGAAAATGTTTTCTACAAAGCGAGCGTAGGTGATTCTATGAATATTTTCATCCAACACGTTGTTTTTATTTCATCTTTGCTCCCACATACTGGCAAGCTTAGCAACTGGAAGGTCTTAGCACTGCGGAATCGTGGGTGTATAATAATCTGAAAATGTGGGTGTACAAACCATAGGTACATCTCTCTCTCAATATTTCGGAGAATACAGGTATCTTGTTATGATATGTAACTACGAAAGAAAAAATCAGACACTTATGAAACATACCAGCAAAAAAATATTCGTGAATTTTATCGTGGTCACCGCCTTGCAAAGCAATCGTAGGTACCTAGGGACGATTTCCGAACCGAGCGCCTATTATAATTTAGACACGAGCTCCTCAGCTCAAAACTACCTCATCATCATCTGCCTAGCCTTTTCCCAAACTATCTTGGGGTCGGCTTCCAATCTAACCAGATGCAGCCGAGTATACCAGTATTTTACATGAAGCGACTGCCTATCTGACCTCCACAATCCAGTAACTGGGTAATACGATACCCAGTACGTACGGTTGGAAGTCAAACTTTTGGGATTTGACTACTCGTAACGACTGTCAAAGATCTACAAATGACAGCGGAAAAGTCCGGTGCCTCGGTATGTAATTATGGTCACTCATCCACGGACATACCTCGGCAAGGACGGCTTAACCTTAAAGATCGACCCGTGGGGCTGTTATTATTTAGCTACGAGCTGAGATATTGTAAAAATTTTTGCTGAATCCATATTAAATTATCTGTTATTATACCTTTGGCGAAAAACCCACCTTAAATCTATTAGACTCACGCCATTAGCTTATCACCAGTTAACAAGAGAGATAAGAACAATGCTTATTACTACAGCATGTAGGTATCTACATGAAACACGTCCTACGCACCAACAGTAGGCAGATAACATCATAGGTGACGTCACTGGAGTTTCAATAACAGAATTGACTTAATTGAATAACTATTTCATGAACAATTGGGTGGGTTTTGTGGAAGATGAGAATGAAGGCTTGTTTA
Source organism: Cerastis leucographa (assembly GCA_963082945.1). Taxonomy (NCBI): domain Eukaryota; kingdom Metazoa; phylum Arthropoda; class Insecta; order Lepidoptera; family Noctuidae; genus Cerastis; species Cerastis leucographa. The sequence goes on along the minus strand of OY720372.1, from coordinate 11,767,996 downwards.
CTTTCTCGTTGGGCTAGCTTTTTTAAGCACAGCTGCTGAGCATAAAGTCCTGTGTTCGATTTCCATGTCAAAGTGTTATTGAGTTACCATGGAGGGGGAATATTTTCTAAAACTCACTAAGAGATGGCAGTATTACAAGATTTGTGACTACGTAGTTCTACTAGGTACACAAGATGGCGTGCAAACAGTCATGCATTCGACTCTTCGGTGTGACCAGCCTTCGCTCAATTTCCATGAGTAGAATAATCTCGATAAACTTATGTAATGATTATGTAATAAAAATTATGCAACAACAAGAAAACAACAAAATATTATTTAGAAGCTCAATAAAGTAACGAGAGGAAATGCGTGGCGCTCGAACACATGCATGTAGTATTACGAAGTTTCACTTCTTCCGCGCGGAGGGACTCCACGCACTATTTTTGTTTTTAAGGAATTTCTCAAAAGCAACCACGAAGTCTGGATTAGTGAACAGTTGATGGCAATAGGCTCGCCACATATTAAATGAGACGTTTAAACATAACTGGCGAAATTTGGGTGTACTAGTAGATACACTTCTGCCTAACCTATCGGCGGTTACAGTCGTAACGTTATGAGGGAAGGTTAGAATGTGGGTGAATACTAAGATGTTTGAAAGTAGACATAGATCTCCCAGGAAATGTAGGTACGCGCTTCGGCTACCTTCGTCTATCTTCGGAAATACGAGCACGCGGTGATGAAATCTATTATTTTTTTTGTACTGTATGTAGATATGTATAAAAAGATGGCGTACAGTGGGAACACTATACCCTCAATAGACTCAAATATGTTAATTTAATAAATTATTAGGTTAAAGCTAATAAGTCTCACAGAAGATTACAACCCAGATTTCAAACGAATTTTAGGCCTAAATTTCTTGCTTCTGCCGCAATTCAGTTTGAAGAGTTACAGATTACGGAAGGCAAAGAATACTAAGTATATGTACTGAAAATTTAAATACTTCTTGTCTACCTATATTAAAATACATAATATGGCTTCCAATTGAAATAAGTTGCATAGTCAAATTCAAAGTCAAAGCATTTATTTCAATTAGACCATTACAGGCACTTTTGAAAGTCAAAAAACAAAATAAAACGCGAAGCTACACTCCCAGTCACAAGGCATAATAACTTGTGAAAGTACTGTAGTTGCCCATTCCGTAGCGTAGATCTCTATGGAGAAGAATGGGCAAGAAACTCCATGGACACTCTTTTAAATCAAAATATTTTACAAAATCAATAGGTAATGCAAGGTACGAGTAAACTCCTTTCGTACAACTACGTAAAACGAGCATTGATCACGCTTGCTGAAACCGCAATTTCAAGCCATAAAAGTCGCTAATATATTGGTTCTTTAATAACTGGGTCACTAGACCCGTTTTCCGATAACTTTAATAAGAAAATTAATCGTCAATTCTTCCATCCTAGACCCAGCAATTATTAGTTTTAAAAGCCTTGATTAGCTCACTCCACAAGATACCAGCTACGTCAATTTAGACCTTAATTGTGTGCCATTAAGTGCTATTACTTTCAAGGATAAAGTGATGATATGCTCATGGGGAATCATGTTGATACAGGCTTTTAGTGCGGGTAGTAATAATCTTATTTTCTTATGTTGGAAGGGGAGGTATTAGAGGCACGTATTAGTAAGGTTGGCCTAAAAATGTCTCAGCATGAATAGAATTTTATTACTGTTATAAGTAGGCACTTATTGTTTTACGGAAAGATTAAGAGCGTTTACACCTTACGGCATTTCATAAAAACTTTCAAGTCCTTATTTTCCGAAATGACTGAACCGATTTCAATGAAACTTAATGGCTTATGTTTAACATAACACCAGATAAAGTAAATATAACCTTAAAAAACATTTTTACTGCCTAAAATAGTGAATGATCACCAGAAATAGTAAATGATCACCAGAAATAGTAAATGATCACCAGAAATAGTAAATGATCACCAGAAATAGTAAATGATCACCAGAATTAAAAACCTGAAAATCACAGCTCCGAACTAAGGCGTAGTCGACGGAGCCCCGCAACGCGGGGCTCCTATTTCTCTCTGCAGGGTTTAAAGTAACCTAACACGAAGGGGATGTCGGCGTCTTAGTTCGCTCGCTCCGCTCGCTCACTAGACCCCGCCATCCCCTTCGAACCTAACCTGTCCGAGTCGGGGTGCCCAATATCCCGAGCTCGCTTTGCTCGCACTTGCTTCCTAAGTTCTTCTTGCCACAAAATTTGGTGATCATTTACTATATTTGGTCTTTGAATACATTTTTTTTGGTGTTTAGTATTTTTTTTTGGGTAACGTAGCTTAGGATCTCAAAGTATTTTTTGGTGCTCATTATATTTAATCCCAAACTTAATACGCATTTAAGTATGATACATAGGTCTAAAAGGTTCTTAAAAAAATATTATCGAAATGTCTTTTTAAAAAAAAAACGAAGAAAGAAATAATTGGAAATTTCTGTTTCTATAAATAATTTATAATCGGCCTAATTTTGCTGTAACACAATTTTTTAAAAATATTTTTAGTCCTATACATAGGACTAAAAATATTTTAAAAAAATCGTGATTTGAATGAAACTTCATACGCTGCATGATACATGTATCATGCAGCGTATGAAGTTTCATTCAAATCGGTTCGGTCAATAAGGACTTGAAAGTTTGTGTGAAAATTCAAATGTCATAAGGCATAAACGCTCTTAATCCATACTTCCATACTAATATTATAAATGCGAATGTCACTCTGTTTGTTTGTTTGTATGTTTGTTACCTTTTCACGACTAAACGGCTGATCGGATCTAAATGAAATTTGGCAAGAAGATAGATTTCAACCTGGGGAAGGACATAGGCTGTATATCATCACGCTACGACCAATACGAGCGGAGCAGCAATGAAAAATGCTGCGAAAACGGGGAAAATGTGACGCAGACGAAGTTGCGCGGGACAGCTAGTTTAACTATATATTTGCCATAAACGTGCTTTATAAGCTGAGAGAACGATGAGCTAAACATACGTAACATCAGGCCTGAAAAGTTTGTCAGAGGCGAACCTGATTGTACACATCCATATTTCAACAGTTATTTTTAAGCCCCATATGAATAGGGGGACAGCCGTGCCGTGCCGTCACTAATGTGCGATGGCCTTACTAACCCGCCTGTCTTGCTGTACAATAAACCTCTGACTAAAGATAGTAGAGAGCAGCGGTGGCCCAGTGGTGGCAGCCCCGACTTACGAGCAGCCGTTGTTTCGAACCGAGGCAGGCGCATTACTTTGTCTAATTTATTTCAGCATACCGCTGCCCTCAAAAACGGTGAAAGAAAACATCGTAAGGAAACCGGCATGTCCTAGAACTAAAAATTCGAAGACATGTGACATCTGCCAACCCGCACTGGGCCCGCGTGGTGGATTACAACACACTCCCTCTCATAGAGAAGAGGCCTGGCAATGGGAACATTATAGACTAATGATGACGATGACGAAAGATAGGCTAGTGGTCGTAATTACGAATGCTGAGAATGAGGTCCTAAGTTCCATTTATGAGTCGTACAAAGTCTTTTTGGGTTTTTTCATCACGAATTTCTCAGTAGCAGCCTCGGAGTCTGGTTTTGTGCTCGGTTGATGGCAATAGGCTCGCCCATGATGACATGGGATTTAAACATAACTGGCGTAATGTCGGTGTCCTATAAAGTACAGCTCTGCCTAACAGGCTACTACATAAAGCTCTTTGTGATCGGCTCATTCCTTGTCGATAAGTACGGTGACACTATAAATCTTCTTTTAATAGGTCAAGTTCTCAAGTATCGACTTTTGATTAATTAGACTCGTATATTTATGCAAGAACTTTGAAAGAACAAGAGCACTTCAACCGGGGATGGCACGGCAAAGGAATATATCTTCACCCAACGTAAATTCATACGTAGCCAGTGGTACACAAGATACAAATTCCAATGTTTAGAGATCGACCGCGATAATCAAAGGAGATTTCCTTCGCCGCATTGAAGATGCCATGCAATAAGGCCGCGAGGCGTCGCGCGGCGCAGCGCTGCATGGCGCAACGTATTCTGAATTCTCACAACAAAATGTGTATCTTTTCGCGTAGAAAATAAAGTTATATTTTGAATCGCTCTTTAAAAGTGTGCGCGAAGCGTCACGTGATCACGTCGCATCGCGTCTCGGTGTGAACTGACCCTTACGATGATTTTCTTCACCGTTTTGAGAGCAGTGGTGATGAAATAAAGTTCCTGTCTGGGGTCGAACCTACGAACGATGATGACGAAACGTAATTTAAGTCCGGGTCGTTACATATGAGCCAGAATCGCTCATCACTGCTTAAACTCAGAAACTCAAAGCATTTATTTCAAATAGAACCGTGGCTGGCACTTTTGCAAAGTCAAAAATAAGTTACCGCAGTCTAGTCACAGGTTTAATTATTGTGAATGAACAGTACTTGCCTGTTCCAATATAATATCATGGAGAAGAATGGGTAAGAAACTCCATGCACGTTAAGCCGTATACAGACATTGCGAGGCATGCGCCGCGAACAACGCACAGCGAATGCCTCGCAAGGTGTGTACCTTTATATTCGTGGCGAGGCATGTGCTACGCACGGGCGAGGGCGAGCCAGCGTATGGCCGCGGCATTCGTTGTGCGCCGTTCGTGGCGCATGCCTCGCAAAGTCTGTATCCACCTTTATGAAAGTTAGTCGATAGAGAGAATTCATATAAATTAGCAGATCTGAGCTATCTATGCCATCCATTCTATTGAACTGTTATGTTGCCTTTATAAGAGTCGTCTACCTTATTCTGGGTGGTAAACTCCAAACGTAAACAATCAACTACCCTCCAAGTTACAAACAAACTCCTTTGTTTCAACCTGTCAATTACGCGAAGCATAATAACGATAATTTGTAAAGTGGGTAGCGTTTCAAGTCTTTTGTTTTTAAGGTGAGTAATTCGATGTTCAAACATTTTATCGAAACACTTATTTATATCTTTGCTCTTTACTTATTGTGAGCAGTAATAATGACTCTGATTCTGGTGAACTTAGGTAGTTTGGTAGGTGGTTCAAATCCGGACTGATAATGTACTTTGTGAAAATTATTCCATCACTACTGTTGACATCATGTCTCTGTCTCTCTCGCATAGTGACCGATTACGGCTCAATAACTCACAAAGAGTTGCAACTTTGTGTCCCAGCACTGGCAACATTACGGCCTTTTTTTTCTGATGGGAAATCATCAAATGACTCCACCCGCAAACTGGTGTACCGTTATCATTAGGTGGTCTGCCTCGGAAAAATAATGTTTTCTCTTAAAGTTATCTAAGCAGAAGTGGAGGAAAACACCTACTTAAACAACAGCAAAACACGCGACAGATTTTTAATAGTGTACCTCTAACATGTATCTTTTTTTTTCGGATGTGTCATGTGATATCATCGAATGACTTGTAGCGACCACAAAAAGCAACATAATACAAAAAGTACTACAGCGCCATCTATGATACGACGGAGGAATTAACATCAATTTCCTACAAGTCGCAAGTAAAGTTTACATCGACTTCAGTATATATAGAGAAACCCGATAACAACTATCGGGGGATTAGCTTGTGGCCTCTCCACGAGCTAATAAGTTTTTAGTGCCGCGACTTAGCTCCGTACGGATCCGACCAATCACAACTTGACGTGTGCAGGCCTCCGCTGGCCGCCACCGAAGTCCCCTGCGCCACCTTTGGCGCGGGCTGTGATTGGCCGACCTCCCAATTTTATCAAATTGGTCGAGGGTAGACGCGCGAATAAAAATTTATTAGCCTACCGCCCGAACCGAACATTTTAAATTAAACGGTAAGGAGCCTGTTGGGTGCCCATGGGTACCTAGTGCCTGTGGGTTCGCAGCGGGTGCCCCCCGTGCTGCCCGGTGCAGCTGCACCGTAGCGGTTGCGGTCGGCCACACCCACGTAATGCCGAAAAAAGTGACGCCGCCACCAACCAATCCCAATGGGGACCGAGCGCCGTCGCTCCCGATCATCCGGAGCCCGACGCCCGGCGCTGCATCTAGTGTCCATGTTGCCGATGCCAACACCGAAGGGAGGAGGCCGTTTCCTACCTCCCCTCCATCACCCAGTGCGCGACCTGTAGCCGGTTCTCCGACGACGCCATCCGTCCGCACTCCGGCCGTTCCGGTCCGCCCACCGGCGTTTCGCCCCGTGCCTACCATGGCCCCGAGGCCACCCGGACCCATTAACCGCGCGTCTGCTGCCCGTGCTGTCCCCCCCCCCCTAAGCACTGTTGCACAGGCGGATCGGGTGACCACGACGCACGCACCCCGCGCCGCAAACCAAACCCAAGCAGTGCCCGTCGCGTCCCGCCCCGTCGCGAGTGGACCCGCGCACGCACGGCCCGCCGCCGCCGCTCCACGAGCTGGGCGTGCCGCATCGCCCGCACCCCGCCGCTTGCTGGCAGGCTCAGCCGCCGCAGCGTCGACTGTGTCCGGACCGATGTCGCCGCCCCCGCCTCGCAGCGCAGCACAGGACTCCCCCGCGGCCATGTCGCCGTGCTCCCTGACAGGGGGCAGCGACATGGACGACGATGACGAGGATAACGAGGTAGGTAATCCTACCTCAACTAATATGACGAATCCTGACGAGACAATGGCGTTTGGGTACGAGTTTACTCTCGAGACCCGTGCCCAGCGCCGCCCACGAAGCCCGGACGACGAGGCCGCCGAAGAGGCGAAGCGTGTCTGCCCCGAGTCCCCGCTCCCGCAGCGCGAACCGCGCGGTAGAGCCGGAGTCGGATCGCCGACATTCGCCGAGGCGGCTCGTAGCCCGCCCACTGGACCAACCACCGCACCAACCACGACAGCCGCCGCCGCAGCCCCTGCCCAAGGCAAGAGCGCAGAAGCAGCTGCCAAGGAGAGACAGAGGGATAAGCCACGCTACCCTCCGCTGGTGGTGGAGAAACTGCCCAACTGGGCCCTTCATTTCAGGGCCGTGAGGGAAATTCTGGGCCACCCTCCCAATGCTCGCCCCTACCAGGGTGGAATCCGGTTCGTACCCGAATCGGAGGGCGAGTACAGGGTGGTTCAGAAATACCTCACTGACCTAGAGAGATCGGAGGGCCTAAGCTGGTTCTCTTACTCTCTACCAGCGGAGCGTAGCAACAAGGTGGCTATAAGAGGGCTGCCAGCGGATACGGATCCGGAAGAGATCACGGAGGAACTGAGGGCGCAGGGGTTCGAGCCAGAGTACGTCCGTAATATAAGAGCGCGCGGCGGACGACCTGGCTGCCTCTTTTATGCGGTCCTCAGGAGACAACCGGACTTCCGTCGAATATACGACATCACCATGCTCCTGTACATGCGTGGTGTTCGTATCGACGCCTGGAGGAGCAAACAAGGGCCTGCCCAGTGCCACCGGTGCCAGCAATTCCGACACAGCTCGCACCAGTTCCACCGCCCGCTCGCATGCGTGAGATGCGGCGAGGAGCACGCAGCCCGTGATTGCCCACGGCCAAGAACCGAAAAGCCCACGTGCGTGAATTGCGCAGGCGATCACCCGGCGTCAAGCAGTGCGTGCCCCGTATTCCGGAGAGAAGTCCGGAATAAGCGAGCGGGCACTGTCGCCATCACCCAGCAGCGACAACCCAAGAGCACAGTCGTCACTGCAGAAGCCAATGAGGCCCCTAGCACGTCGCTGATGGCGACAGCAAACGGGCCCCCTATAAATAAGGAAGCTCCCGTCTCGAGGCGGAAGAAGAGACCGCGCGGGGGCAGGAACAGGAGGGGGAAAAAGTCCCAGCCTCCCGCGCAGCAACCCAGGCCAGATCCTGGCCCTGTGCCGGCGCAGGCGACGCATCAGGCGCCCGCGACAACCGCGGCAACAACCACCACCATTGGTACCACCGACGCCACCTCTGGCGCCGGCAAGAAGAAGGGGAAGCGGGCGGGAAGGCCCGCCCCACCCACAGACACGGCTACAGTTGCTGCACATCCAGCAACGAGTAGCGCTGCCCAGCCGCAAGCCGGCGCCCGAGATCAAGAAAGGCGTCGCGCCGCTCCCAACAGAGAGTTCACCGCCTGCGCCATCAGACTGCTGTTGGACCTAATTAAGGCCATCCGACAGGGTCAGAACGCGGAGGAAATTATCCTCGACGGACTCGCCCAACTCCTCCTACTCTACCATGGCTGAGTCGTTGAGGATAATCAATTGGAACGCCCGCGGCCTCAGAAATAAGGTTGCCCCATTCCGCCTCTTCCTCAAGGACCAACGGATCGACGTGGCGCTCATCAACGAGACGTTCCTGGGGCCTGCAGACAGGCCCAAGTTCCCGGGATACGTCTTGTATCGTCAGGATGAGAAGTCTCCACTCGGCTCAATCTACCGCGGTCTGGCGGTCTTGATTAGTCGCAGAGTCGTCCACCAACCTCTCCCTCCGACGCCACTGGGCACCTTTTACGTACTAGGTGTCCAGGTACACATCGCCGGCGAGGATGTTAACATCTACGCTGGCTACTGCCCACCCGACGCCCCGCTGGACTTAGCGGAGCTGCGGGCGGTACTATATTCATCTCCGCACCCTACTCTCCTCGCCGGCGACTTTAACTTGAAACACCCGGCCTGGAACAGCCGGTGTACGAACACCGGGGGGAGCCGACTCTTCGCTGACTCAGAGGCCCGTGGATACATGGTGTCCGGCCCTGAAGCGCCCACTCACTACCCAGATGACCAGAACCACCTACCGGATGTACTGGACATCATTATCCACAGGGACCTGGGATGCCAGATCGCCCAACAGGTAATAGACGACGAGTTACAGTCGGATCATCAACCTGTACTCGTCGTACTATCAGGAATGCCGACCAGACTTTCTCCTCCAGCGCCACGTCGAAAGACGGACTGGACAAAGTTCGCAGAAGTGATGGAAACCACTACTCCTACTTGGCCCGTCACCACCGCCGCGGACGTCGACAGGCTAGCTGAGGAGATCACCGCTTGCATCCAGCGCGCCCACGAAGAGGCGACCGAGATCAACACGCAACCGCAGGGGCTTGCTTACAAGCCTCTGCCTACCCACCTGAAGCGAATGGTCGCCGAGAGGAGGCGCCTTCGCAAGCGGTGGCAAACGACAGGATGTCCACGCATTAAGCGCGACCTGAACCGCCTTGCGGAGAAGGTTAGGGCCAAGTTACAGGAGTTCAGCGCCGAGAGCTGGGAAGAGTGTATTGACGCCGCAGAAGGCGACTGGACGTCTCTACACAAGCTGTGTCATCAGCTAACGAACACCCCGGCTCCGGTACGCCCGCTATGTCACAGCGACGGGGTGCCTAGATACTCCGCGCCAGACCGCGCGGAGATCTTCGCCGAGCACCTGGAGCGTCAATTCGTACCAAACCCAACTGCCAACACCGAGCACATCGCAGCAGTCGAGAGGCACCTTGGAGAGTACTTCTCCTCGCCGATAGCCCCCGACGAAGACCCTATTTTCTTCTCGCCTCGCGTGGTTAGACGCGCCATCCTTAACACAAGGTTAAGGAAGGCCCCCGGAGCGGACGGTGTGACCAACACAGCGCTGCGCCACCTGCCCAACCGAACGGTAGCGGCCTTGGCGCGCCTGTACACGGCCATACTGCGCTCGGGCGCCTTCCCGACCTCGTGGAAGGAGGGGCGCGTTATTATGCTGCCCAAGGCGAACAAGAACGTGCTGAAGCCGGAGAGCTATCGGCCGATAACGCTTCTGTCCACTACCTCCAAGGTGTTTGAGCAACTCCTGCTGCGACACCTAAAGCAACATTTTACTCCACGAGTAGAGCAGTTCGGGTTTCGGTCCGAACATTCTACGACGCTCCAGTTGTCGAGGGTACTGCATCTGCTCACCGCGGCCCTTAACAAGAAGGAACAAGCAGTAGCAGTATTCCTCGACATGGAGAAGGCCTTTGATCGCGTCTGGCATACTGTACAAGATGGCACAGGCTGGCACGCCTCGTCGCCTAGTGCAGGTGGTTTCCTCCTTCCTCTCTAACAGGACTTTCCGGGTGGTGGTCGACGGCGCGCTATCGGGCGCCCGTCCGATCGCCGCAGGAGTGCCGCAGGGTAGCTGCGTCTCGCCGCATTGCTACTCATGTTACACCGACGACATCCCTACCACATCTGACACCACGCTCGCGCTGTACGCCGACGACGCCGCGTACATAGCGACATCGCTTAACACGCGGCACGCGGCCGTCAAAATGCAGCGCGCGCTAGACCTGCTTCCCGACTGGCTGTCCAAGTGGAGGTTGTCGGTGAACGTGGGTAAGACACAGGCGCTGGCCACCGGCGGCACCAAACTCCCACCACCCTTGACATTACAGGGAGCCGACATCGCATGGTCACCTCAGGCAAAATACCTCGGGGTCACTATCGATCGCCGGCTCTCTATGGTACATCACGTCCGCAGCACAATCGCCAAATGCAGGAATGCCCGCTTCCAGCTGCGCCCAGTGCTCTCGTCCCGCCTCCCGCTGCGTGCCAAGCTGGGCGTGTACAAGACGTACATTCGCCCGCTCATCACGTACGCCGCCCCAGCGTGGCTCGCCCTCACTAGCGAGTCCACCAAGAAAATGCTCCGCGCGCAGCAATCGCTCGCGCTGCGGTCCATCGCCGCCGCTCCACGCTATGTGAGGAATGCCACCATACAGCGGGACATGAGGATTGAGAGCCTGGACGACTTTTGTTGCCGCCTCGCGTCACGCATGTTCGCCCGCGCCGACGCCTCTGCCTGGCCCCACTTAGCGCAAATAGCGCCGTGGCACACGCGCCCGCCTGACGCGGGGCGCGCGGGGCGCACACGCCGCCTACCGCGCGATCTCGTGCCTGCGGACGTGTTATCGCCACCCCCCCCCCCCTGATTGACGCACCCGGGTAAGTCGCTTACATCTACACGCGACCTACCTAAACAAAATGACTCCACATGCACAACATGCACTCGAAGCGCGCTGTGTCTAAGTTAATATAGGCATGACGCGCACCGACCACACACTACGTGACTCCACAAGCATCTAAACCCACGCGACGAATGAGCGGCGCGGGCTCGCTATTCTATCGCATACATGAGCGGTGTTACTCAGTACATTGCCGCTCAAACCCACCCACTACGGCCTCTTAGTCTGGAGCGTGATCGGCTCGATCTGAGAGCGTCTGCAGACGGGGGCCACCATCCTTAGCGGTAGGATGCGCCAACAGAGTCACCTCTGTCGCAGGTCGTCATCCGCTGGGCCTCCTCCAGGCAACCGGAGGTCTCACCTGGCGGTGACAGACCGCCGAGGTGGCGTGAAGAAAGCGGCGCTCGCTACGGTAACGTTGTACCGTAGCTAAGCGCGCAGCGCTAGCGCCGCTGGCGCCTCCTACCGGACAAAATGTCAATTACACATTGGCGAGTCGCGCCTTTTACACGCGCTCGCCACCTGCTATCGCCTATATGGCACTCTAATGAGGTGCCCGTTGTAACGGGCACATTTTGATCTCCGCGGGGAAAGGGCTTGCCCACATCCCGCCCGCCACGCCCCCATGTCGGGGACGTAGCGATTCCCAACGACCGAACTATCGGGCAGTTGCCCGCCAGACATAACACCTGTCTGGTAGGAGGATCCTCCCTTTTCTATGGAGTATCGAGGAACTTTCCACCCTGTTCCTCATACACCCGCCTCTGAAGACTCCTCCCGCTCTGGGCAGAGCAAAAGAGAGTGTCAGACTTGTACTGACTAAAACCCATCCATGTTTCTTCTTAGCCCTTTGTGTTCCAGGGCCACGGTATCTCTTTCGAACAGTCCCGCAGCCCTGGCAGGCATCGGCCCTCTCGGACCCCTACCGATTTGCTGACATCTCCTTGAGGCGCGCGTGGAACACGAACGCGCCGTCGATTACGGCCTCATTTTGTATTTCGACAACATTCATTCCCATTTCACAAATCTCAATAAAATATTATTAAGCTAGGTACTAATTACTGTTCAGATTACTACGCAAAAAAAAAAACAAGAGCAACACAATTTTCGTTGGCATTTGTAAACATCAAAGCAATCGTTTCAATTTGCTAAGATAATCTGCTAAAACTCCGTATTTATTATATTCCTTTTGATCTGTTTGAAGGTACAGCAAGAAGGTTTTAACGTGAAATGTAAACTGAATAAATAATGCTATATATTTTGAGCCCCAAGCATTAGGGGCTGCTGCTAAGGTAACCCGCGAAATCCAAGATTTTGGTCACATAACATAACATCGCGCCTGTTATATTATTAGGTTAAACGAATAATAACCTATAGGTACCTAATACATACATAACAAAAAAAATATGTGTGTGGTTTCCCTCCGCGCGAAAGAAGTGAAACTTCGTAATACTACACGCATGTGTTCGAGGGCCACGCATTCACTCTCGTTATTTTATTGAGCTTCTAAATAATATTTTGTTGTTTTCTTGTTGTATTTTTTTTATTACATAAGTTTAACGAGGTTATTCTACTCATGGAAATTGAGCGAAAGCTGGTCACACCGAAGAGTCTCCATTTGCACGCCATCTTGCGTACCTAGTAGAACTACGCAGTCACAAATCTTGTAATACTGCCATCTCTTAGTGTGTTTTAGAAAATATTCCCCCTCCATAGCGTTAAACTTGTTGGAAGTCAAGCATAAGAAGTTTCACTTAAATAAAATAACCTGTAGGTTTTATTTTATTTTTTTTACATTTTGTTGAATTTGTTTTTTTATTCTTCATCATCTGCCTAGCCTTATCCCAAACTTTGTTAGGGCCAGCTTTTGTCTAACCGGATGCAGCTGAGTACCAGTAATTTACATAAAACGACTGCCTATCTGACCTCCACAACGCAGTAACTGGGTAATAAGATACCCCTTGGTAAGACTGGATGTCAGACTTTCGCCTTCTGATTACTCGTTACGACTGTCAAAGATCTACAAATGACAGCCGGGACCAACGGCTCAACGTGCTTTCCAAGGGTAATTTAATAAGCAATAAAGTATTTTTAGACTACCAATAATATTTAAATAACGAGAAAATGCCTTTCAAAGTTTCGTCCCGATTCAAACCTATATATTAACCGCATTTTATGGTACATCCCCATACTGAATTCAAAATTGCCAAAAAGGGAAAAGTGTTATTTTCACGAGCTGACGTGTGTCGGTGAGCAGAATAAACAGGTTTTTTTTTTTCTTTTCATTCACCCTCGACTTAAGACAAAACAAAGTGCCTTTCTCTAGTGAATCTATAAAGTTGCGTGAAAGATTACCATCTAAAACACCGTGGAAATAACTAGAGTAGTTGCCATATTGAAAATAAGTTGTAGGTAGTTAAATTTTATTACAATTTCATGGGTAGGAATTTATAGAACGTTTTGTGTGTTATAAACTCGTTTAAAAGTTTTGCGGTAAGCATTTTAATTAAAAAACCTGTTGTGGTTATACTGAAAGCGGTGAAGTTGATTACTGCTGTCAAATTTTAAATATAGGATTTGGTCAAAACGCGGTTTTAAACAGAATGGGCTGACTCATTAGTAGTCATTTATTTATAATAAATAAATAAATGACTACTAATAAGTGGGCGCTTCATCAATCTTCTATACAGCTATATCTATTATACATCTACACATATAAATAAAATTGATGTGTCTGTTTGTAATATTAAAATAACCGCTTTTTACTAAATGCATACGAATGTATATGTACGGTAGTTGGTTCAATAATTGCGAAGAAAGAGATCAAGTTTTCGCAAAAATAATTATAACCAAGTTTGCCTTCGAAAATTTCTAAGAAAGAGATCAATTTATTGCAAATATAACGGTATATATACCAAAATATCATTTTTTACAATTTTTGTCTGTCTGTCTGTCGGTCTGTCCGTTTGTTCCGGCTAATCTCTGGAACGGCTGGACCGATTTTGACGGGACTTTCACTGGCAAATAGCAGATGTAATAAGGAGTAACTTAGGCAACTACTATTTTAGAATAAATGTATTTCCACGCGGACGAATTCGCGGGCACATCTAGGGAGTGCATAATTATGAACTTTATTTGTTTATAATAAAACCAGCTTATTAGTGTCCCACTGCTGGACAAAGGTCTATTCTCATACAAAGAAGGCACGAACATTGATCACCACGCTTGCGCAAGACGGGTTTGCAATTTCAGACTGATATTAATTACAAGCCCAGGTTTCCTCACGATATTTTCCTTCACCAATGTCTGTGATGTCCAAGAGAAACAATTTTTTTAGAAAGTATAAATAAACAATCCCCACTATGAGTACATTTACATATAAACTGCAAACCATCATATGTTTAAACGAACTATTACCCCAAGAAAAGCACAGCTGCACAATATAATGCGCAGATCATTTTCGTCATAATATAGTCTTCTTTTTCACAAAATATTGGAACTAAAAATAGCAGGTTTGCTCACATAAAATCATATCACGTATCTACATACATATTTACGTAAAAACGTGAGCAAAACTAACGAAAAAAATGCCGTACAAAAACTCATTTTAAAAACAACACACGCGAAACTACGTCCTCGCAAAACGAAATTGCTTCATTTACCGAACAGCATAAACACAAATAACATCACAAAAGCGTACACAAACAAATTAAATACGCCAGAACAACCGAGGCGTATTCGAGCCAAATGTCGTAGTGCTCCAGACTGACCTTTTGTCGTTTTATCTAAAAATACGGCAAACTACGCTGCAGTTTTCCCTCGCTAGGTGCTTAGTAAAGTTACGGAGAATCGTATTTTAATGCCCTTAACTCAACTGGGCTCGATGCCAAGCACTTGAAGGCTAAGAGAGCACTACGCAGTTTGGATTTCTTTTTAAACATTTTAGAGAGGATTTTCTTTCGAGTTTTTTTTTCGTATTATGAAGGAGAACTAAGCGCCTTTGTTCGAAATAAGATTTGTTCACGGCTGAACAAGTTTGAATGTTTCTTTTTTATGGAATTAGCGGATTAGGACTTTTGTTCATGTAAAGAATATGGTGGACTGACTGCTTGACGAGTAATGGAAGAAGACATGCTGCGCCGACCCCAAATCATCATGATCTGCCTAGCCTTTTCCAAATTACGTTTTCAGTCTAACCGGATGCCAGTACTTTACATGGAGCGGCTGCCTATCTTACCTCCACAACCCAGTTAGACCTTGGTAATACGTTATCCCTTGGTAAGACTGGTTATCAGAAAGATCTACAAATGACAGCCGGGATCAACGGCTTAACGTGCTTTCTGAGACACGGAGGAAACTCGGTAAGTAATGGGTGGGCACCCATCCACGGACCAACCTAGGCAAGGGCGGCTTTACCTGCAGATCGACCCGAGCGGCTGTTATTATTTAGCCACGAGTTCCACCAATGCAAAATTATTCATGCCTTACTTAGTGTTAGATAAAACGGCTACAAGTGTCATCAAGAAATGTCTTAAGTGAACAAAAAGCCTCGAGTCTCAATTTCCTTTAATATTAAAATCAGTTCCTTGAACAAACGGAAATCCAATAATATTACCTCTTCAATAGGACAAGGAAGCCCTTAGAAATATCGAGTGGAGGTTGAATATGTTGGCTTATTTAATATTAATACTTTGATATTGGCAAATCCGAGGAAAATGTACTCTACCTCTCCGTTAACAAAGTTGTTATTTAGTCAAATATATTACTTTAATAAAAAAAAAACGGCATTCAGATGTATCCGGTTAGACTGGAAGCCGACCCCAACATAGTTAGCAAAAGGCAGACAATAATGATTACTTGAATACAAAAGTCTTTATGAAACAACTATCAAATAAAACAAAAAAACTTTCATGATTGACGTCAAGATAAAACCAAGTCAAGATTTTCGTAGACTCTCGTAGCACGCGTAGCTTAGTGCTACGAATCTCTACGAAAATCTTAGATCGGAAATCACGGATGTCGTGTTTTGGTACGCGTGTGCTACGACGCTTGCAAAAGAAAATAATTACGTAGACTTTGTTCTGCTGTCAGTACTAATTTATATTATTAATTAATTGCCGCTTTTACTAACGCTAGACGAAACCTAAAAAAATAGAATCCTAAATATTATTGCCGTGTTGGAATAATCTCTTTTTGTTTAGCCTAGTGTTTAAAAGTCAACAGAGCCCTTTTACTTAAACATTTATTTATCTGACATTGGGTGAAAAAGGCCATAAGTGACAATCTACTCAATAAAAAACAAATAATGCATTAAGTACCGAAAGGAAGTCAGATAAGGTCGCAATAAATGGCTAAAACGGCCAGTCTGACTTTGAAACTCATATTATCTGTGTCAGTAATATACCGGATTACATGAATCATTCATGACGGAACTTGGAACCTAACATAGCATAGATATGACTATGCTATGCGCGATTTATGCTGTTTCAAGGACAACTTCCCTAGTCCCCTTCGGCAAATGGCCTTGCGCTTTCAGCGATGCCGCAATGACGCCTATGCCTCTTGATTTCAACGAACACAAATATGTAAAAGAAACAAACGAAATACGAAGAATAAAATCTCCTTGATCTCTGTTTTTTTTACACATACGGACCTATATACTCTTTGTACGGATCTAAATAAAAAGAAAATGTACCCACGCCGAGAAAGGTCGGCTTTTCAAGTATTTTTATCTTTCTCCACAAAATCAAAAGGGACATTCGAAGAAATACCAAATAAAAAAATGTGTCACGTTCTTTTGTTGCGATCTGGAGCCTCCGTGGTAAGAAAACCGTACGCAGTATGCTTACTAAATATATTAAAGCGGAATTGGGGTTGGCGAAAAACAAAGTACTTACGTGACTACTTCACCAGCTAGCTCAAAACTAAAAATAGACAGAATATACGATAGAAAATGTCTACAGTCAGAGTAAGTTCTTATTTAAAAGTACAAAGTTATTTCCGTATGTTTTCTTGAAAGAAACCGACAATCTTGACCTAAAATTCGGCAAAGCATTCAGTACTTTCTACATACTAAACGACTTACACAAACCTTGTTAAAACTGCTTAAACCTTAGCTTAAGACCTCAAAGTTTTTAATAAATAATATCCAATAACACTCGACGAAAAATTGTTTGGTGTTTTATCAAAATTCACACACAGTAACCTACTACAGCACTTCCTATATACATAACTATGTATACTCACTCATAACTTACTCTGTTACATAAAAGAAAAGAAACAGACGAACTGCCTAATCGTCTTTACAACAAAACTGCGCTCCAAGAAATACAATATCCAATTTGTCGAACAATAATTCGATTTAAAAATAGTTTATAATAGCAAAATTAACTTACCCTCAATCACTTCTTTTCAGCGGGAACTTTTTATTTAATGTCTATTCACTCACTGGCATTACTTTAAAGTTACGATGATGAATAAAAAATATCACGTTTTTTGACTAAATTCTATTTACAATTTTATTTACAGTTATCCGTAATTTTCGGAATGCTACTGGGGTTTGTTGAAACGTCAGTGGTGTCGCATATGTGCTACGCATGCGCGGCGCAAGATGGCGGCCACGAGGCGGGTCGATAGCGCGCGATAAGGTTCCGAAGGCTGCGCCACCATTGCCGGGTGACATTGTGCTAACGGGGTAACATAAAAACGAGGTCACCGTTTCATATTAGCCCGCGCTTCCGCGGTACGGTGATACCAGCATATTTGTTGCCATTTAAAAATGGAAAGTATTTTGCTAAAGGCGGTAAGTTTCATTTATTTGGATTGAGGAAAGGGATGTTACTAATTTAGGTAGCTGATTTATTTGGGAGTAAGAGGCTTCAATAATGTTAATTTCAGTCAGTTATGGATTCAAAGAGTGCGCTATTTTATCCTTATGTTACATCCGTATTTATGTTTCTCAAACAATGTTAAACTTGAAAGTTAAATTTGACAAAAGCCTTCGATACCCTAATGCATACGTTGACATGTCTTTCGTGTTCCTCAAACTTACTAATATAGTTCCTTGTTTAGAAAGTTACAGATTAACTGAATTGAAAGTCTATCTAGATCATAAGTGAGACGATTGACCAAGAGGTTGATATCTCACGGTGTTCCTCAAGGTTCTATCTTTGGACCATTCCTATTTAAACTACACTTAATCATCACTGTCTCTTTCTTATTCTCAATGGGTTATTTGGTTCAATGGTGTAAATAAAACAAGACGATACCATTAAAAAAATAATTTATTCATCTTCGACATCGGACTTAAGGTAACGTACTTCAGGGTCACTTGTTGTGCGACCACGGATACGTGCAAGCGCCGCCATGCCGCGCGATGACCGCGTCATGACGTAGGCAACCCACACTGCGCCAACACCCGCCCCACAAACTAGCAACACTGTTAGTGCTACTGTTGCTCCACTCATACCTGAAATAAATAAAACTTTAAGACAAGCGTTTTAATTAAGTATAGTCGACTGACCCACATAAAATGTTATTTCATGGGCGAATGTCTCCATATTACAATATCAACTCTACCAAAAATGAATTCAATATGTTAGGGGTCGAACTTAGAGAATCTGTGTTTAAGATTTATCAACACAAATATCTCCAGAAGAGACAAGATGAAAGTATGTACCCAAGCCTGATAAAAAAATCATACCTCCAGTTTTCTTCCCGACAACTTTATCATGCATTCCTTTCTCTGCAGTCTTCTCATCTTTGGGTTTAATTCCACCATCATGGATCGTAGTTCTCACAAAGAAAATAGTTGAAGCAGACATCGGTGACACTTCAATTGTCAAGGTAGTTGATTTACGTGTGAAGATTGGTTTAAATGCAGTGGTAGAAGTGCTAGTAGTAGTTTTTTTAGGAGTTGGAGGCTTAGGAGTTGTAGTCGTAGTCGTTGTAGGTCTAGGAGTAGGTCGTTTGGTTGTGGAAGTCGTGGTAGGTGTCCTGACAACAGGAGGAGGTCGTTTAGTAGTCGTAGTGGTAGTCGTAGTGGTAGTCGCAGTGGTAGTCGAAGTCGAAGTCGTACTAGTCGTAGTTCTAGGGGCCGAGGTGGTGGTAGGATGTACTAGTTCAGTGGTTGTGGCAATAAGTTTCTGTGTCTGCGGTACTGCTACTGAGCTGTTCACGCTTGAGTAGTCTTCTGATGTCGTTCCTATAAAAAGAAAGAAGTGTTATTAAGGAACAGACATAATAATAATTGTGTAAACGATAGCATTACGTAAATAACCTTATTGTAATAGACGTTAAAAAATAAAAACATATCATGGCTGCTTTCCTCTATGGATAAGACAAAGAAAGACGTACCCATATTTCGACATAGGGAGCGAGCTGTGAATGGGTTTTTTAAACTTGTGTAGACTTTTTTTGTTTAATGAGGATTAAAAGAGTAAATTCCCAAAAATTATCGTGACCAAAACCGTAGATTCAAAGAATGAGAAAACTCAGCCGGGAATGGCGGGTTGATACCATCGACAACCTCGCGAGCCAGATCTAGATACTTGTATTGGTTATCTTTTTCTGCTTTCACAAGGTTCTCGAAATAATTAAAAATGTAATCAATATGTAAGAAAATAAGTAATGGAAGTAATATCTGTCTAGTTATATTCTGTAACATATACTCACTGGCATCAAAATCGCACACGTCCAAGAAGTCAGGGCAACAGTTTTGTGTGACGACGCAGACGATGCTGCAGCTACAGCCTCTGTAGCCGGTAGCCTGGGCGTACAGGTCACAGCGACCGACGCAAGACTCCTCTGGAAACGACAACCATTCCTTATAGTCGGGTGCAATTAGACAATAAGGTGGAAAGAAGATTAAAGTGGTTTGATTTTAATGGGACTTGTTTATTGAGTTCCTAGAGATGTGGAGATGAAAGTTAAGAAAAAATATTTCGACTTTCTTTTTTTTTTTTTGTCCTTCGGTTCTTTTCTTCGCTTGTACAAGTATTCAACTTGAAAATTCGCCGAATTTATACTATTGCGGAATAGTGTGACCCGTGTGTTTTGGCAGTTTGCTTGTATGAACAAGAAAACTGTACATATAATTGCACTCGGCTATTAATAGTTAACCACAGATTATGGCCGTTGGCTACCACTGGTGGATAGCGACACCATTTTCAAGAGTGTTCTCGCTGTCCACCAATGGCGGGTTTATTAGTGACTCAATAATATAATTCTAAATAACTACTATTTTTAATACTTTATCTAAGGACTAGTAATAGATATAGGGTTTTAGGTGCAAGGTGATGAGATTAAAATGGAAAATCGAAATGAATAAAAAAAAAAAAAGGTTTGCTGTCCGCTACTGCTGGCCAAGCCGGTGCAGGAGGCCTACTCTCTTTCTCCGAAACGTAACTTCGGCAACGAACGAAAATTAAACGTAGTTATGTTTGTGACCGTACTCTATATAATTTGCGGACGCACACAAGAAGTTCGAATTTACAGACAACGAATGTATTGAATGTTATTGTGTGCGTCCGCAAATTATATACAGTAGGCTCAAAAACGTAACTACGTTTAATTTTCGTTCGTTGCCGAAGTTACGTTTCGGAGAAAGAGAGTAGCCCGCCAGCACTTAAGCTCGATACATTGGAATCTCACGATTTAAGCAAGACTTCAATTGAGCATTGGCAGTTTAGTCATTGTTCAAGTTTTATAATACTTACGTAAAACAGAGGGTGGTGTGCTGGCTTGCATCATGGCTTTGGAGCAGTTCTCACCATGCTGAATGGATACATCATCGATGGCTACATCACTCATAAAGCTTTCTCCCCTGATGCCCTCAATCACGATCTGTTGAATGAAGATATAACATCAAATTGAGGTACTTACAAAAAGGTTAATGAATAGCAAGACCAAAAAAAAATTAGGAGCGGGATAATAGAAGAAAAAATGTGCTAAGCTGACCCCAAGTATCATCGAACAAGGGCAGCAAGATGAAAATGATTTGAGGTATCTACTCAATCTACTCGCATCTACTAAAACTTAACCTATTCATCAGGTTCTTGATGATTCTGGATGGCAACCAGTCTCATCTAAGGTGTATTTTGTTATCTAGTAACTGGGTTGTGAGGGTCAGATAAACAGTCGTTACATACTATCGGTATTTGGGTCCAGTAAGACTGGCAACCAACCTCAAAATAATTGAGAAAAAGCATCACAGATGACCATGATGATGACCCCCTTTTACTTCTCTATCTTCTCTTCATACTCCGCGTATGCTGGATGTCACATTCTTCGAATTTTTGTTTGCAGCACATTCCGGTTTTCTACGATATTTTCTTTCATCGTTTTGGGAGTAGTGGTGACGAAATAAATTACACAAAGTAATGTGCCGGGGTTCACTCGCATGACCTGCAAGTTGTAAGTCGGCGCAGTAGCCACTGAAGTATGGAGGAGGATGACTAACCTGGAAGTTATCACCAACATCAGACAGCATGGCAACTGCGCTGTACCACTCATTGCCCTGGTCTCCCCATTGCTGGAACAAGGTGTAGTTCTCCAGTTGCGATGTTAGCAGCAGCTGGTACAAAGACACTTTGTCGGGCTTCTGGTAGACTCTGAGACCACCCATGCTCCTGTAATGAAGATTCATTTATTATCACCCTGGAAGAACGGTAAGCTGGTCACAGTGGTCACGGATGTGGAATTGTAGATGTTTGACCGTCGTTACGGGTACTTAGAAGCTCAAAAGTCTGACAACCAAGAGCTACCTAGAAGGACTGGTGAACATGCAACCCTACTAATATTATAAACGCGAAAGTTTGTAAGTATGGATGGATGGATGGATGTTTGTTACACTTCCACGCGAAAACTACTGAACGGATTTGGATGAAATTTGGCACAGGGGTAGTTTATAGTCTGGATTAACACATAGGATTTTTATCCCGATAGTACAATCCCGTGGGACAGTGATCGAACTACACGCGTGCGAAGCCGCGGGCATAGGCTAGTAGTGATATATTTATCTAAAGGTTTATTTCCGTCATTACAAAATAGCAACCGTGCGAAGCTGGGAGGTTCGCTAGTTATGCATAAAAATAGTTATTCGATAGAAAAAAATACAAAATTAGTGTGAGGAAGTGGAATGGACAAATTACTTAACAAAACTGTATTAAATGAGAAATTATCGAATTGCGTGCAAGACGAAAAGATATTTTTTCCAGAAATTATCCGATGTTCCGAGACATCTTATTATTAATTTGGTTAGAACTTGCTCCTGCTATTGTGGAAGGGACATGAAAGCACGAACGGTCAACACATAGAAATTAACCATTGGTATTTTTTTTTAATCAGCCTTTTCCCTCAAAGTTGCAATACCTTTCACTGGGGGGGCTTGGTTGGAATGATGTACAGCGGTGTGATTCTGTAAGACCTCACTTAGAACTTCGAATCTGAATCCGCTGTGAGTTTCATGATTGGCATTCTAAAAACCCGGTTGATAATTCGATTTTACACTAGCGCCACCACTACGAACGTGTCAGCGAGTTGAACTAAATTATCAGGGAGATTTTGATAGATAAAGTATGAGATGACGTAGAAAGTGGCATTCTGTAAGGTAATTCTCTTGGCTACAAAATCAAGGTCATTTTGAACCTTACGCGAAGTGACAGTGGATAGCGATGTGAGATGTGAGTTGTCGTCTGAATTTTACAGAATCGACGTACTGTATAGGTAAGTACGTGGTTATTGTTACTGCGTCGATGTGCCTTCCGCCTGTGTACCTGCACGCGTAGCATGACCGCCGTAGGAACGGGCTATGTCGACGGAAGAATCGATAAACTGGCATATTGTCATTGTCTATCTGTCATTAAATTATGTCGATTCTAACGTATACAAAACTCGTTTTTTACAGTGGTTATGCTGCGCGTACAGTAGTACACCACAGAAATATAACCAATAAACCCGCATTTATAAAGAAAGGCCCGTGACCTCTCAAAGGGAGAAGACTTGGAGGTCTGTACTGGAAGGTCTCAGTCTCCCAGCAATGTAATTTCGGTATAAGCAGATGTAATGATGGTGATGCATTACTTTCCCTTAGGGACTGGAAAGGTTACCCATCAAGAGGTTTTAATTGGGCTTGTTTTAGGGTAAGGTGAAAAAAAAAAATTTTTTTTGTTCTATGACATGCCGGTTTTTTCACGATGTTATCACCGATTTTGAGGGCAGCGGTGATGAAATAAATTACACAAGTAATGCGCCTGCCTAGGTTCGAACCCACGGCTTACTGCTCGTAAGTCGGGCTGCCACCAATGGGCCACCGCTGCTCTCAGGTTTAATTAGCCTATAATAATAGATTCACACACGTCACACAGAGATAATTTTTGTATTTGAAAAATATACAAGGAAGTGACGCTATTAGCTCGCTTTTGACTGCTTTATCTCTTGTGTTTAATCAGTAATATTTTTATGACATACAGACCCATCGACACAAATAAATAAAATTGAAGTGTCTGTTTGTAATATTAAAATAACCGATTTTTACTACATGCATATGAATGTATATACGGTACATATACCAAAATACCATTTTTTACAATTTTGTCTGTCTATCTCTCTTTCTATTTGTTCCAGCTAATCTCTGGAACGGCTGGACCGATTTTAACGGGACTTTCATTGGCAGATAGCTGATGTAATAATATTTTAGAAAAATTCAAATCCCAGGCGGACGAAGTCACCGGCACAGCTAGAATATTATAAGGGTTAACCCTTGTACTGGTTAATAATAAAACATATGGATAGTACGAGTAACCGGTTAACCGTTTAACCCGGTCAATCGGTATCTGCTTACCTTCCATACATGTGGTACCAGAACACGAAGCACCCATTCTTGGCCAGGTCAGCATCATACACGGGTGAGAGCAAGCGAGCGGTCTCATTCGCAACCCGACCTGTACTTTCTACGTACATGTAGTATCCTGAAATTTAATTAGATTGTGGTTTTAATGTCGTAGAGTTGGGTCTAAAAAGACCGCTTTAGCAGCATCAGGAGCTACCTGCATCCTAGCTATACAAGATGTTATTTTGCATCCTCGTCGAAATTCAGGAGGTTGTCACAAAAGACATAAATAATCAATTTAAATTACGGGACCTAGGTAATCATTAATAAAAGCTGTTTTTTTTGTTTAAGTTTGTCAGTATTTCAGAATAACTCCCTTAACGTGGTTTAGGGAATAAGAAATTACCTAATAAACGTTTGAGATTGTTTGTATGTGTGTAAGCGAGGTTATAGGGCGAGAATCAGACGGCCCTCGTTTAAAACATGGGTCATTCGCACACGCAAAAAAAAACCTATCCATTTTATTATTGATTCGGGACGAGAATCATTAGCATAGTTACCTCCTTGAACCTTGACGAGGATGCAAAACAACACCTTATATAACATCACGCGTGTTATCCCCGAAGTCTTAGGCAAAAGTGTATCTAATAATACACCCACATTTTGCCAGTTATGTTTAAGTCCCATGTATAGGGGGCGAGCCTATTGCCATCAACCGTGCACAAATCCAAACCCCAGACCTCAGAGCCTGAAATAAATGATGTTATAATCTATTTCTTACCTGATCCATTCTTCCCATAAGTATGGTCGTATGAAGGTCCAGTCTGAAGGAAAGAACTTGGCGTCTTCTTATTCAGCCTCCTCCAGTCAAAGTCGTGATACTCATCCGGCTTCCAACCGCAAATGTTCTGCTGCTCGAAGTCACATTCCGTTTCAGCATTTTTCGCTGAACTATCTGTCAATTAGATAAAGAATAGGGGTGAAGACTGGGTAAAGAAAACGACATTCTATTTTGTCCGTCAGACAGGTAATACAAAAATATTAGACACGTATTTTTTGTTTTATCAAAATATAAAAAAAAAAAGTTAAAACGCATTAAAGTTGGAGAGTGGGGGCTGACTACGTCACAAGTAGGTATAAAAATTACCTACACGTGACGTCATGCGCCATTTCAACTCAATTTATCTCCGTAATTTTATGACCACGTGAAAAAAGAAAAAATACGTGTCCAATACTTTTCAATAATCTACCCGACAGACAGGGAAAAAAAATTGTGATCATCTCCTGTTAATTGAAGTGAAACATCTTCCAAAAAGTTTAACGTTTAACGCTACCATGGAGGAGGAATAGAAAGAGACAGAGTGAGAGTGAATGAGTGGCACTCGCACGCATGCGTGTAGTATTACGAAGTTACACTTCTTCCGCCCGGAGGGACTCCACGCACTATTTTTAATTCATTGCTCTTTCACTTGCCCCTTAAACTTAAGGAGCACAATTCTAAAACAGTAGTGACCTGCCGTCTTGTATGGATTAGAATGTTGAGCCACAAGAGAGATGAATGAAAGGCCTTGCATGTGGCTGAGATGAGAATGCTAAAGAGGATGTGTGGCGTAACACGAATGGTTACAATAAGAAATGAGTGCCTAACATAAGTGGAAGTCTGGAAGTGCGCCGGTTACCTAAACTTCTTTGGTAATCAGTTGCGGCCATGTGATGCGGAGGGCATTGAAAATAGAGGAAGGAATATGTATGGATAGCTAGCTCGGAAGGGGTCCGAAAGGGCCGATGCCTGCCAGGGCTGCGGGTTGTTCGAAAGAGATACCGCGGCCCTGGAACACAAAGGGCTAAGAAGGAACATGGGTGGGTTTTAGTCAGTCGAGTCTGACACTCCCTACCGCTCCGCCCAGAGCGGGAGAAGTCATTTGACGATTTCCCATCCGCAAAAAAAAAAAAGGTATGGATAGCTATAAGAGTACGTGAAGGCCAAAGAAACGATGGATGGCATGTATGAAGGATGATTTGGCTGGAAAGGAGGACTGAGCTGAGATAATGAGTAATAAAAAAGAGAAGTATGGAAGAAGAAGACATGCCTACATTGCCTACCCAAAGATATGGACAGGAGAATTATAATGATGAGTGTATTTGGACGTCGACATAGCACAAAATAGATATAGTAGGTACTGATGACTATTTAGATATACCTATGTATGATAACAGAGTATGAATGGACAAAATGCTAGCAGCACGGTAGGTACCGGAAACGGCCAACCGGCATGCGCATGTTTGGGCGGTTTCATCCGGCCCGTAAACCTGACTCATTTTACAGCGAACCAACCCACGGTAATCCGCTACTTTATCAAGAATCATTCCTACACAACACACAGTCATTTAATTTTGCAAGTATATTATACAGCATAATTCTTTTAGTGCGTGGCCATCGTTTCGTTTAGTAGAAGTATTCTACTCTTTGGTGGCCACAGTCAGCCGGTGCCATCCATACTAATATTATAAATGCGAAAGTCACTCTGTTTGTTTGTTTGTTTTTTTGTTACCTTTTCACGACTAAACGGCTGATTGGATCTTAATGAAATTTGGCAAGAAGATAGATTTCATACCTGGGGAAGGACATAGGCAATATATCATCACGCTACGACCAATAGGAGCGGAGCAGCAATGAAAAATGTTGCGAAAACGGGGAAAATGTGATGCAGACGAAGTTGCGCGGGACAGCTAGTTTTGTATAATCAATGCAATTTCCACAGACAATTTATTTAAAATATATAGCCTATGTCCTTCCTCGGGTTGAAATCTATCTTCTTGCCAAATTTCATTAAGATCCGATCAGCCGTTTAGTCGTGAAAAGGTAACAAACAAACTTACTTTCGCATTTATAATATTAGTTAGGAAGTTAGGATGATAAGGTGGAAACGCAAGGGTAGCCCGCGAAATTCTAATTTTCTTACTTACGTGTCTTTGCAATTTGAAGGTCAGTGCCAGGTTGTATTTCGATTAAAATATGGCCGCGGCCGTAATAAGGCTTTACAGAGTTAATAATCAATGTTGTGTTGATGATTATGTTCATTTTAAATGATCGCTTCCACCATAATCTAACAGCGCTCTCCGCATCAAAAGATTTTTTTTTCGAGTTAGTTTTAATTTGTTTTTGGTATTCCATATCATAAATAATACTTTTTAATTTAATCACTGTAATGGCAAGCAGTACGGCAGTTTCTTTTTTCTTTGGCTTCGGTGTACGGCAGTTAAAAATGAAATAATAATTAAAAACTCTAAGCTTTAAATTATAATGTTACCAGTACACTTAAAGTTTACCTCAATGATGGGTAACTTGCAAAAAATATTAGCACATTTCACATAAATAGGTAATCTGTTTGTCTCTAGGTGTATAATTATTTTGCGAGGGTATTAAAAATATATTGTATTATACTTCTTAACTTCCATACTCAGCAGTGGGTGAAGTGAGGCTGTTTCAATGATGTTGATGATGATTTCAAATATATTATATTGTAAGTATTACCATAGCACACAGGTGCTGTTGAGTTCCATTGTGATCCGTCGCAGTAAATAACTGGTGAACCTCCGAGTTGATGTCCGGGCAGACAAAAGAAGACGACCCACGTGTTATTATGAGAGGTCATATTCACCGCATTTTTAACTTCTTCCAACTGTGGGCAGCCCGATTCTTTGGAAAGGGAAGAAAACGCTACTTGTTAATACAGTGTATTACGATTACGGTACAATTTTGAAAAATGATAAATAGAAAATTCGGATAAAATAAATACGCGAAGAGTTAGATTTTTTTTTTAACAACAGCTGCATCTTTAGATCCGAACTAGTTACAACCAAAAGTATTCTATATATATATATATATATATATTTCTATTTGAACTATTTGTGATACTTACTAACACATACGGGTGGCGGCACGTCCCATTGTCCGAATCTACACGTGGCATATTTGTTGCCCACCAGGGTATATCGACTATTGCAAGTATATTTGAGAAACGTCCCTCTTTGCCTCGGTCGAGCTCGGCCGTTCTTGATTCGAGGGACTGGGCATGATGACGTTGCAGGACGGTAATAGGAAAATTCTGTAACAAACAGTAACGTTTTGAGCATTACAATTAGGTATCATAAGCTTTTCAGTCATGTACAGAGAACTGGCGGTGCTATTGCGTTAACACACTTGCAAGCTCAATGCTTTTCATTTTGTCAACTCAACAGTATTCTTTGTGTGATTTACATTGTCGTACTGGCCTATATTCGGCGGTGATTTTTAAACAAATTCTGATGAAATGGATTACGAAGTTCCTTCGGATTGTTATTGCAATGTTGTTAGGCAGTTGGGATGGCCCATGCTGTTTGGCGGTTGTTATAGCCAACTAGATGAGTATTACACGATTTAAAATTTCGGGGTGATTCTGTATGAGATCAGCTAAAAAATATGTTTTTTTTACAACATGGACTATAAAGCCACCTACGCTATTAATTTATTTCCATGAGGACGGAAGTTTGATGCCACGCATACCGTCAAGAGCGTGCATCCGGCTGATAAAATGTATAAACCATGTTTTTAACGTTCAGATAACTTTATATTATTGTTTATTAATAATGTTAAATACTTAAGATCTGTTTCCTGGGTCATACAAAAATACTAGATATTTTAATTTACTTTCTCTTAGTCAAAGGTAGTAGTAGTATACAAAGACTCAGTCGTTACTCCTCATAATTATTATTTACAAGACATTTAGTTATCTTAGATACCTTAAAGCCTATTGTAACTTGAAGTGTATGGCATATTTTTTTAATTGAAGGTGCAAAAAAAGCAATGATATTTCCAGTAGGTATTATTATTCCTAAATCATGTTTTATTCAATTGGACGCTGTGGCAAGTACAATGTCAAGCACAACACATGGGATAATTTAAATATTTCCTTAACCTTATTTAATTTGCTTATACACTACAATTAAAACAGAATAACCATAAATCACAGTAGGAAAATTGGTACAAAATATTTATACCTACCTATTAATAAAACCATGAGAGAACGCTTGGTTATGATAAATGATGTTTATTTTGCAAGTAGGTTTTTAAAAAACACTTTTACACGTCATTTTTTTTAAGCTAGTTGAGACCGGTGTTTCGTACCTGATAGTGGTAGGATAGGCATATAACATAACACATAACAAAACATCACGCCTGTAACCCCCGAAGAGTAAGGCTGTGGTGTAGGTACCTAAAATGTCCCAGAAACCCTCCATTTTTGCCAGGTATTATAATGTTTCGTGTTATAGCGAGCCTATTGCCATCTACTGGGCCCAAATCTAGACACCCTGGCTTCTTTCGAGAAATCTCTGAAGGAACAACCCAATAATACTTTGCATGTCCCTGAAAATCGACTACTAGAGCAAATAACCAGGTTATGCTCATAAATAGTAACATTATCATTCAGAAAAAAAACTTTTATACAAACTATGACCTCGCATTTGCGTACAACAAAAATAAAACAATCAAAGCAGTCCATCCGTCCTCAAGTGATGCTCCGTCATACATGAGGCAATTGATATAGGCAATTGCATAGGCAATTGCATAGTCTACCGAATTAAGACATTAAACAAAACCACTCCTCTGCTTATCCTTTCGGGGAATACAGGCTTGAGGTTCGGAATATTTTCCTTAAACAACCAGGTAAAGTGCTAAAGCCGTGAATTCAAGGAAAAACCATGTTATTAAACCACGATCTAAATAGATCGTAGTGTAAAGCACAGAATTAACATTGGATGGATGAAATGGCGGCAGGTCACGGGAACTATCTGCGACTCCCGCATTCCTCTTAAACTCAAGGGGAAGATTTATAAAACAATGGTTAGACCTGCTGTCTTGTATGGATCAGAATGTTGGGCCACAAAAGGGATGCATGAAAGGGATTTGCATGTAGCTGAGATGAGAATGCTAAGGGGGATGTGTGGTGTTACGCGAAAGGATAAAATAAGAAATGAGAACATAAGGGGCAGTTTGAAAGTGGCGCCGGTGACTGAAAAGATGTGTGGTAATCGGTTGTCGTGGTATGGGCATGTGATGCGGAGGAATGAGGAAAACGTCGTGAGAAAAGTTTTGAGTATGAATGTGGATGTTTTTAGGAGTAGAGGAAGACCAAAGAAACGATGGATGGACTGTGTGAAGAATGATATGGCAAGAAAGGAGGTGTCTCATGAGATGACAAGTAATAGAGAAGTATGGAAGAAGAAGACATGCTGCGCCGACCCCAAATAAATTGGGATAAGGGCAAGAGAATGATGATGATCTAAATAAACATAAACATACGCTTTAACCATTACAATAACAAATAATTAATTCAATGATGTTATCAATAAGTTAATTACTAAGTACTTGGTATTTATGTTATATTGATTTCAAACAGATTAAGTTGTACTAGGTCAAAAATTATTTTATTTATTTATTTATTATTTATTTATTAAAACTTTATGCACAAGTATAAAACACTGTACAAAGGCGGACTTAATGCCTTAGGCATTTTCTACCAGTCTACCTTAGGGTGATGCAGAGAGAAAACATAGTAGGTGCAGTATAACAGATGGTTAGAAAACATTTACAAAAATAAAATATAGCGATACATACATAAATACATACATATATATATACAAGAAGTAAAGAGAGAGACAAACTAACAACAATTTAATTATGAGATGAATCTGCCAGCTTCTGTAAGTGTTCGCGAGCTTTAACTTTAAATGTGAAGCGACTGTTGGCCAACCTGATGTTCAGAGGGAGCGCATTCCAAAGGAAGACAGCCTGGACAAAGAAAGACGACTTGAGAAAACCAGAGCGGTGAGAAGGACAACGCAGAAGGCGATTATTGGAAGAACGAAGATTTTTACTGTGCGTAGAGCATAAATATTGAAGATGAGTAGTAGGAAGGAGAAGTAGGCTTATTAAGAAGAGAAAATAGGGTAGTCAAAGCTCTCAACGCTCTGCGCTGTCGTATGGGCAACCATTTTAATAGTGACCGATGTGCGGAGACATGGTCATACTTACGAAGATTAAATACGAATCGAATGCAGTTATTAAGAAGTCGGTAAAGTTTATTGAGGAGATCTGCATTCAGGTCGTAGTAGCACACATCACCATAGTCAATTATGGGGAAGATTAGGGACTGTACAAGCTCATTATTTGGTTTTGACACTGGTGGCGCAGTATACAGTGATATGATAACAGTCTCAATTTACTAGTTGTAGGCCGTGGGTTCAAACCAGGTGTTTGCGTATGTTGAAATTAGCGGAATTCTACGCGATTTGCAGGTAACTCAGTATATTGATTAAAATATGATTCGCGGCCGTAACAAATATGGCTTTACTGAGTTATAATCATTAAAATCAATCATCAATAACACCCCCTAAGATCGTTTCAAACCATTAAATAACTTTTTAAGAAAATTAGTAAAATTGTTAAATTAGTTATTCCATGAGATTACATGAACGTAAGAAAGACAATTTGAATTTCGTGGCGCTTTTACCTGAATATTTTTCTTTCCAGTTTTTTTTTTTCTTATTGTCTGTCACGAGAAATACACCCACGCAGCCACATGCGGATGGACATAACTGAGATAGCAACGGATGTGAACAGAAACCAAAAATCACTCGCTGTATGGAGATTGGAGATATCAAGTGCTGAAAACGGCTTGATATAAATAACTACTTCTTTAAGATGTCTTTATTTAAAACTAGCTGTACCCAGCATGCGTTGCAATGCACTTTTTACTACCCACCTACCCTATCCGACCTACCTACCCTATCCTACCTACCCTACCCTACGCTACCTACCTACCTACTCTACCCTACCCTACCTACCTACTCTACCCTACCCTACCCTACCCTTACTACCTACCCTACCCTACCTACCTACCCTACCCTACCTACCTACCCTACCCTACCTACCTACCCTACCCTACCTACCTACCCTACCCTACCTACCTACCTACCTTACCCTACCTACCTACCCTACCCTACCTACCTACCCTACCTACCTACCCTACCCTACCTACCTACCCTACCCTACCTACCTACCCTACCCTACCTACCTACCCTACCCTACCTACCTACCTACCCTACCCTACCTACCTACCCTACCCTACCCTACCTACCTACCCTACCCTACCTACCCTACCCTACCGTATCCTATGTCCTTCTCCTGGCTCTAAACTACCTCCCTGCCAATTTTCAGCTAAATCGGTTCAGCCGTTCTTGAGTTATAAGTGAAGTAACTAACACGACTTTCTTTTCAGCATGCGTTGCAATGCACTTTTTACTACCCACCTACCCTATCCGACCTACCTACCCTATCCTACCTACCCTACCCGACGCTACCTACCTACCTACTCTACCCTACCCTACCTACCTACTCTACCCTACCCTACCCTACCCTTACTACCTACCTACCCTACCTACCTACCCTACCCTACCCTACCTACCTACCCTACCCTACCCTACCTACCTACCCTACCCTACCTACCTACCCTACCCTACCTACCTACCCTACCCACCTACCTACCCTACCCTACCTACCTACCCTACCTACCTACCTACCCTACCCTACCTACCTACCCTACCCTACCTACCTACCCTACCTAACCTACCCTACCTACCTACCCTACCCTACCTACCTACCCTACCCTACCTACCTACCCTATCCTACCTACCTACCCTACCCTACCCTACCCTACCGTATCCTATGTCCTTCTCCTGGCTCTAAACTACCTCCCTGCCAATTTTCAGCTAAATCGGTTCAGCCGTTCTTGAGTTATAAGTGAAGTAACTAACACGACTTTCTTTTATACAGGGTGTAACGGAAAGGGTATATACATCCTTAAGGTTGTGCTACAGACCATCAAACTGAACATGTTTCTCATCATAAAACATGTTTTTCAGCAAAAAAAATATCTGCTGCCCCATAGAAAATTGCAATACCTATTCGACCCAAATGTATAGGCAGCTGATATTTTTTTTTGCTACAATTTTTTTTTTATGTTGCTAAACATGTTCAGTTTGATGGTCTATAGCACACCCTTAAGGATGTATATACCCTTTCCGTTACACCCTGTATATATAGATTCTAACTGTTGTTATTCTTTATTTAGATTTTTATTGACTTAAATTTAAAGAACCCGTGTCCAGACTCCACCTAAAGTCGGGCTGCAGATAATTTCGATGCAATAATGAAACTTCCCAGAATCTCGAATTAATCTAAACCATAAAGAACTATTATATTTCCAAAAATTATGAATTTGGGCGGGTTTTATCACAATGTAAAAATATTTTCAGCTAGCCTGAAATGTCGTGCTAATTTTCTTTTTTTATTATAATTCGAATCTACATCTACTTATTTTCTAGCTGTCTGAACAGTGAAGTCTGCTCTTTTTGAAGTCTTTATTTACTGTGCGTGTAATTTTTTTATCGTCGCATTGTTAATCCAAACTAGGTACGTGTAATGAATTAGAAATTGTCTGCTGATCAAAAATAAAACCAAAGGCCCGAATGTAATTAGAAGACTAAATACAGCTGTTTACCTCTTAAAAAATAAAATCTTTTTATTTCAGACATTGGTCCATAACTTGTGTTAGTAAAGAAAACGACTCTTAAGAAATATTTCTAAAATAACTATCATCGCTTCACATCAAGCGATTTGTGGCCAAACGCAAGCTTATTTAATATTATTAATTCATCATAATTATCATCAACCTAAAATGTTCCCACCACTGCAGGGACACAGGCATAGAATCCACCTCGCATGCCCAGTGCGGGTTGGTAGATGCCACATGTCTTCGATTTTTTATTTCTATGACATGCCGGTTTCCTCACGATGTTTTCCTTCACTGTTTTTGAGTCCAGCGGTGACGAAATAAATAACACCTTATTTTATATCTAGAATAAACTAATTTTGTGATAATAACATACATTTCAAGTAAAGCACTTTTAACTTAATTATAAAAAAAAAACAATTACCTGCTTCCACAAAACTTAGTACAAATAACAATAATAAACACTTTATAAACATTTTGCACTTTTAAAACTATTCCGAATTAGCACAATATTTATGTTATTTTAAAATATTCAAAATAAATAATGTTAATGTTACTGCATATTTTAGGACTAGACTGAATGTCGTTACGTACACATTTTAAATGTTGTTTCATTTATATTGTTGCATGTTGCTCTCATCGAACTCGACAAAGAGTAAGTACTGTTGCAGAGATTTATCGGACTTATATTATGCCTAAACGGCTCGACACAAACTGAAGAGGAAAGTGCGGCAATGGATTTATTTGACATTTAATAGAACACCTTATGAGAGCAAACAAACTCGCGCTATGTACAAAAAGTTGATTGATTTTTGTGTCAATTGTCGTATTTTGTAACTCTACTAATTAAATAATCCATATTATTCGTTTATTAATTTTAATTAATTCTTTTCCCATTTATAACGTACATATTTTCATTATAATTTTAGATCCGTAAATAATTAAATCAAATGAAAAAAAACAGGTTTATCTTCCAATTCAGTAATAATATAATAATAATAATTTATTCAAAAATTTGAATTGGCACAATTAATACAATATTAATCTTAGAAATAATAAAGGTATAACAAAGTTCAATACCTGTACTAGGTTAAACCTGTATCACAGGCGACATGTCTGCAATAAATACTACTTGGACAACAGATTTCCTTAACAAAATTCTTAAGTCTTAGTTAATATCCTAACTAATATTATAAATGTGAAAGTAAGGTTGTTTGTTACCTTTTCACGACTAAACGGCTGATCGGATCTTAATGGAATTTGGCAAGAAGATAGATTTCAACCTGAGGAAGGATATAGGCTATATAGCAATGAAAAATGTTACGAAAACGGGTAAAATGTGACGCAGACGAAGTTGCGCGGGACAGCTAGTATAATAATAAACCTAATGTACTTAAAACGCTAATAAAACAATAATGTAGGTCAATAAATTCTAAGGAAAACATTTTGTGGCACATAGTTTCTAATACAAATATGATAGTCAGCTGTACGAAACAAGTTAATATTGCAAAAAGAACACCGTCAAGGCGTTTTTGTTGTGGGCGACAATTTGCTTAGCCAGCGCGATATCGACGGAAGTCTGGCCATGAGTATGATGCACTAGGTGCCCTCATAATCGACGGAGTTTATGTATCTGGTTTCAGCTATTTTTCTAGCAGGGCACATTCAGCGTCTCCCCTTTTTGTAGTCACTTGGGCTTTTTGAAGCGGGACCAAGTTGCGCATTTGCTGCATGACGATACTGTTGGCATTTGTAACACCTCCTAACTAATGTAAAGTCCCCGGGACAAGATGTCCAATTTATAAAAATGTTTGAGGTATTAGAATTTTCCATATACTGGCCGCAACTTCAATAACGTAGTTACTAGTCGCTGCCTCTCTCTTCCCAGATTTGTGGCTTAATTTTACCATGGTCAAAAAGGATTCCAAGGACATCGCTGGTAACTTGTCGGCAACATTTTGTTCATAAATGCACTTGATGTCCTCATTTTCAGCCAAGGAGTCCGGCACACCTACAACCACGATCCGGGGTTTGCGCTTGTTGGGTTCGTCGGCAGCAAGTCCAGATGTAGTGAGCTGGACTGCGTTCTTCAGCTTATCAGCGTCTTCTTTCGTCTCGGTACTTATTATCACGCCACCATTTTTCGTTTTTCGGACACCACGTACTTGTGAGCAAATGAAGCTCATTTGCTCGGGCCGTATAATTTTTTGCACTAGTTCTTTTGTTTCGTTACTATTTTTTAATTTATCATTGGGATAAATGGTGACAGCGCTTAAATTATTAGGTCTAACAAAATGGTTAGATCCCCTTTTTATCATATCGGCAAAAGAAGCATTTCCCGAATAACTAGAGTCCCGAATCGTCTGCTTGAGCTCCAAAATCTGTTCTGTCAGTTCACGCTGTTTTTTAAGGCTATCTATCATGTTATCCGCTAGTAAAGTTTTTTTCTTCAGCGACTGGTAGTAGACTGCCATCTGTGACGTACCCGATTCCACTTTACGGCAAAGGTTTGTTATCTTCATTTTCTGCTCGGTGTTGAGTTTCCCATCCGCGGCAATAGAGCAAACTTCATTCAAGTACTGCTGGGTGGTGGACATCCATCGCTGGATTTCAGGCGTTGAAACGATAACATCGGCCGTGGCTGACTGCGACGGAGAAGCGGAGGGTTGCGCCGGCTGCCTTGGATTACAGAGGTTGTTGTCTATTTTGTTAGTTTTAACTATGTTCACTATTTCGTGTCCATGTCCGTGTGTTCACTAAAACTGCACACTATGCTAGATTACTTTATGCATTACGACGGTAATACACTAAAGTAGGTCACTATTATTTAAGTAAATATATATATAATATATTAATATTGCTAATGAGCACGTCTGTACGCAGCGAGTGCACAAAATTTGGATTAATTTTGTTCATCAGTATTGATATAGTGAGTTCAAATCGGGTTGCAAGAGTAATTCCTCTCACTATAGACCGATATCTGTGCTTCCAGCATTGAGTAAAATCTATGAAAAAATCAAGCTAGACCTGATGTCGTCTCACTTCAACTCTTATAGGATACGGCTTAGTCAGCAGTTTGGTTTCGAAAACGGTAGGTTGACAACGGACGCGGGAGTAAAACTCATCAGTCTCATTCTGGAATCCTGGGAGAAGTCCCAGCACGCTATTGGCATTTTCTGTGATCTCTCAAAAGCGTTCGACTGCGTCGACCATAACGCACTGATCTGTGGATTACATCACTAAGGAAATCGTGGACAAGCTGCTGATCTTGTTCTTTCCTATTTATCAAACAGGCAGCAAAAAGTGAATGTAAATGGGGCGATGTCCTCCGGGTCTATAGTCAAGATGGGCGTGCCCCAAGGTTCAATTCTCGGCCCTATTCATCTATATCTCAGTATCCTATCTATCTATATTTCATTTCTTGTTTATATTAATGATCTCCCCTAAATTATGGCCAAATTGTCGAATATAATTCTATTTGCTATTTATGTTTCTTGTCGGTTTCGTCTCCATAGGAAACGACCAACCTGAACCGTGCACCTTTTGTCGACGTTTTTTATGAGCCCATGTAGGCCTATGTGAAATAAAATATTTTCAATTTGAGTAGAAGCATTGCCAAACTTAAGTGTCAGGGCACATTGCTCGCAGAACGGATGGCCGATGGGGCCGAACAGTTCTGGAATGGCGACCGCGAACTAAAAGATGTTGCGTTGGAAGGCCTCCCACTAGGTGGACCGATGACCTGGTGATGGTTGCGGGGATTCACTGGATGCGAGTTGCATGGGACCTATGTCCAGCAGTAGACATCTTTCGGCTGAAATCATGATTTATTTATTTATTTATGTACACACAGAATACTTAAAAAGACAGTACATTATGATAAGAGAGCACAAAGGTACTGCTTATTTCAAAAGAAATTTCTTCCAGCAGACCTGCGAGAGGAAAGTTGGATTAGAAATGTAGACACAGAGTGTAGAAGGACGAAACAGTAAAATTTTAATTAGAGCTTAAAACATAAATATACCTTTATAAAATAAATATTTTAAAAAAATGCTAATATTATACCTATAATACATATCAGAATATTACAGTATAGAGGAAAGGTAATGCTCTTTGCTTGCACCTTTTATTGACGTTTTATAAGTGCCCATGTAGGCATATGTAAAATAAAATATTTTGATTTTGATGATTTTGATTTCTTTAACATGCTTTTTGAAGAGAAATAAAGTTTTAGAGTCTCGGATGTTAGGCGGAAGTTAGTTCCACAAACGTACTGCGTGAACGGTGAAGGAGTAAAGTGTAGAATTCAGTTTTCTAAGATGGGAAATTAAGATGGTGTCTAAGGTGGGATCTACACAAAGCATCAGGAGAACGGGTAAAACAAAAACGATCACGCAGGTAGCTGGGATATGTTAGATTATAAAGGATGTTGTATAGGAGACATAATATTCGAGTGTTCCTGCGAAGACGGATGGGGAGCCACTTGATTATGATAGTGAGCAGGTAGTGCAATTTCGTTAAAAAAAATTGTACGTTCAGACGTTCTGTTCATTTATATAATCTTTGTGCTGGACGGGAAGTCCATTTATCAGACGACGCTTCCTTTAGACTTTCCACCGATATTCCATTGAATACTATCAACCACCCATGGTATTTTGTAAAAACAGATTAGTACAGTGGCTAATTTCTTATCTTATCGTAAAATAATACCCATAAACCATTGCGCAGTGAGTCTGTGAATCACGTTTTTCAAATTCCAATGAGTATGCCAGGAAGTCAGGATATGACAAGTATTAAAATTATCAGTTCTGGAATCTGAATATTTTAGGTTACTATAAGGTCAAAGAAACATCAGTTGTGTAGTGGGTAGGTACTACCAATTCAAATAAGTCGAGGAAGCGCTCAGTCGATGCCAACTGTAGCCATTTTCGCCAACAACTATTCTCGAGCACGGACTCTCCTCGAATAGCTCATGCCAATTTCCAACATGAGATTAAAGACACAACAGACACACAAACAAGAAGATTAAAGAGCTCTTAAAGGCATGATTGTATTTGTACGAACTTGACGGCATTTGCGTTCTTACTAGAGGGGTTGAAAGATTTTTGCATGAAGCGTGACCCGTCTCACTTTTGCCATTTTATTTTATTTTTGAAATAGCAGCTATCCTTAAAACTATAGGACAAGCACCACATGTCTCATGAATAATGCTGTTTGAAAAAAATAATATAAATTCATTAAGTATTATAATTTTACCAAAAAAAAATACAAATGAAAACGGGAATCAAAACACCGCAACATCCTACTTATGCACATTGTATGCTAAGATATTCCAGTTGAAAACTTTCCTTTGTGTCTATTGGTTAACTCTGTTTTTCTCCCGCTTGTTATTGTGGGAACTGGAAATTATGTCTATAATACTGATTCGCTTTAAAGTCAGTTAATTCATCAAACAATAAATTTAACTGACTTCATTGCGTCTGCGTTTATCTGGTGGTCGCTACTGTTGAATCTTCGTTTTCAGGAGTTGCAGCGTTTGGGACTAGTGGTGGACTTGCTCTATAAATAAAAACCATCACATCTGAGCGAAGTCACTGCAAATAGCTTGTTTCTGTTCCGGGGTAATCTTTACTTCATATAGGGCAATACTTACATACTGTTGTCAAAATAACTAAGCTATTCACGTTCCAGCGACCACTAGTTTTATTTCATTTTTCACTTTTAAATTAGAATGAGAGGACGGAATGCAATGCTTATATTTGAGCTCCTGCGGTCGCTGGAACGTGAGTTTGACAACAAAAATTTACATGTCAGGCACACGAGTATTTTTTTTGTTTTTTCAAAGAAATCAATTAAATAAGCTGAAAACAACTTAATGAAACATGGACAAAATATGCAGATTTTGTTTAAAAGTATCTATCAAAAACATGTGCAGTTTACAAGAATGCGATATACTCTATAACATTCAAAGATTTCTAAAGATAAATGTAAGTAGAAACGAAAGAAGCTATGCTTAACAAAGTTGTGTGTTTTTTAAATTAAATCTCGTGTTTTATATTATTTTTATTGTAGTACATACAGCTGATTAACTCTATCCGAGTTGTTTTCTAAAACATGATGCGT
Source organism: Cerastis leucographa (assembly GCA_963082945.1). Classification (NCBI taxonomy): domain Eukaryota; kingdom Metazoa; phylum Arthropoda; class Insecta; order Lepidoptera; family Noctuidae; genus Cerastis; species Cerastis leucographa. The sequence continues at coordinate 11,728,496 of OY720372.1, read as the reverse complement.
TTTACTCTAACCTCTCCATTAGTTGAACCAGTTGGACGTCGTTTATCATAGTTATAAATTTGTTTTCCTTTTTCAGATTTCTACTGATGATTCTTTTCCAATCAATTTGTGCAAGGAATGCTTTAAAAAAATATCCCAACTAATTAAATTCTGTTTAACACTCAAAGAAAATGAAGATGAATTACAAAAGTATGCAAAAAATGGCTTATTACAAGATTATTATGCAAAAATTACAAATAATGATAAAGAAGATGAAATTGATAATAAAATGGAAGCATATGATGTAAAAATGGAATATAAAAGGGAAACGCATGATGTAAACAGTGAAGAAGAAATAGACACAGACTTTGAAGATTATGATCATTTAAGAAATGAAGAATCGTCTGAAGATTTAAACGAAACCCATTATAGTTACGAGGATGAAACAACAGTATCTTCTATTAAGAAAAAGAAACTTAAAACTCCTACTATAGAAGAGCCCAAAATACTTACAGAATTAAAACCTATAAATTTTAAAAGAAAAAGAAAAGCAGAACCGCAAGTCTTTGAATTCGTTAAACAATTCACTTGTCTTTCATGTTTCCAACAGTGTGATAATCAAAGGGATCTATCTAAACATTACTATGCTGAACATTATAACAATCAAAGACTTAAAAAGTTTACAGAACACAAATTGGACGATAAGACCGTGTACACTTGTGATATTTGTGAACATTCATGTGATTTGAAAAAGGATATTGTGAAACATGTCACAAGCCACTCTGATGAAAGACCGTTAACTTGTAAAATTTGTGGTAAGATATTCTTATTTTTCTCTTTTCTGACTAAGCTGTAGAGGTCAACCGAGCCGAACCAAGCATTAGTGAATAGGGGGCCTGGTGTCCGAGTTTTCATGCCACCCATAGGCCTCTGACTTGACTTTACATGCCGTCAAGAAATATCTCTCAGGCATGCTGGTTGCCTCACAATGTTTTTCCTTCACCAAAGCAAGTAAAAAAATACACAAATAAATCTGAAAGATCAGAGGTCACACCAATAAGCTGATATTACTGCTTATTTATATTATTCAAATAACACCCATTTATTGAATAAACAGTACAACAACAATAAAATGTTTTAAATATAGTTATTGCAGTTTTCTTTAAAGCATTTGAAATTGTGCTTGACACATAAAGGCATTTCCACTTATCGCTCTCTTGCTACTTTTCACCTCAGTTGTGGACTGCCATGTTGGTCTAGTGGACAGAAGCGCAATTGCTGAGCATTGACCTAATGCTCACCAATTGCGCTTCTGACAGGTTTGATTCCCAGGTCGGTCAAAGTGTTTCCTGAAGGAAAAACCTATTGGGTTTTTTTTCTCATTCTCACGAAGTCAGGAGCCAGTTTGTGCCTGTTTGATGGCAATACGCTAAACATAACTTGTGAAATGTGGGTTTACTACTGCAATAACAGGTTTTATGTTATGTGAGCCAGCAGTTTTTCTCAATTCTTCTGTCCCGTATTCGACTACCCCCTGTTCCTCATGATTTTGTATCAGGGAGACTGCTCCACTCTCAACCATGATTGTAATCATCTGCCTTTTCGGTCAGCTACCAGTCTAATCTGCTCAGCCTATCTGATCTCCTTAACCTTTCTTTTGGTAAGACTGCTTGTTCAACTCACACTCGATAGTGATAGCCCAGTGGTATGACCGTCACAATGCCAAGTGAAAGGTCACAAATTCGAACCCAATACACGCACCTCTGAATTTTCGGATTCATGTGCGTATTGTATAATTATCACTAGCTTCAGTGAAGGAAAACATCTTGAGGAAACCTAACAAGACTGAGAGATATTTCTGCGCGGGGTTATTGTTTACACTTTCTTCAGATTCAAATTCTTTATTGACATAATAGGTTACAGAAACTTGTTTGAAGCCTCTGACTCCTGAACTAGGTGTACCTGTATGTCAGGAGTCAGCGCCCTCTCCCATTTTATTTGGCCTAAATACTAATGTCAACATAGGAATAGATAAACAAATGTGCTACAAAAAACAATTTTAGAAGAAGTGTTATAAATAAATAAAACAATAATAACTATAAAAAATGAAAAACAAAAGAAATTAAAAGTATGAAAAAAAATTAAATATAATTTATTCTTAAGTTAATACAAATACAGATTGTAGTTGGGTTGTAGTTTCTTTCTCAAGTCATCATAAATATTCTCTGCAGAATCAAATATAAATAATGAAATAATTTGTGATTTTTGACAAAGAAGAAAGAACTCAGTATGCAATGGGTAGTCACCTATTCACGGACCAATCATGAATCATCTATAATATTAAAATCTCTTTCTTGTACAGCAAGAACATACAGGACTGTGCCCGACATAGTCCGGCACGCAAGAGCACACAACGGTATCAAACTGCAATGCCAATACAATTGCGGATTTTCCACGTCTTACACAGGGGCTATGAAGGAGCATGAGAGTAAACACTTGGATAAGTACAAGGTTAGTGGTCTTTCTCAGTTACTGAATATATTCTAGCAACATCAAGAAAGCAACATTTTTTTAATAGACTTGTTGGTCCCATAAGTTAGTAAGTTTAAAAGTTGCGCCAGATACATAAAAGTTAAAAAGGAATCGTCTGTCATGGTATGGGCATGTGACGCGAAGAGATGAGTCCAACACAGTTAAATTGTTTGCCTGAAACTTCTTCAAGCTTTATTGTGGCTCTCTTTCAGGAGTTGCAGTGGTTTTGAATCTGGATGTGTGCCCGGGTGATGGGAATAGGGTCGCCCCCTAATAATATGGTACTAAAAAATAACTTGCAAGATATGGGTATTCTATTAGGTACCATTACCTTTCGAGGATGACAGACCTATAATGATATATTATAATTAACCTAAGAGAGCAGCGGTGGCCCAGTGGTGGCAACCCCGACTTACAAGCCAGCAAGTCGTAGGTTCGAACCCAGGCAGGCAGGCCCATTACTTTGTGTAATTTATTTCATCACCGCTGCTCTCAAAACGGTGAAGGAAAACATCGTGAGGAAACCGGTATGTCCTAGAACTAAAAATTCGAAGACATGTGACATCTACCAACCCGCACTGGGCCCGCGTGGTGGATTAAAGCCCACTCCCTCTCATAGAGAGGAGGCCTGTGTCCCAGCAGTGGGAACATTATAGGCTGATGATGATGATAATTAACCTATTAATTTCTACTTTTGCAGTACACCTGTGACCAATGTGGAAAGGGTTTCAATGCAAAGACATGGTATGACCAGCATCAGAACCTTCACACAGGAGCAAGGCCGTACGTCTGCGATATTTGTGGCCTCGCCTTCCCAATGACAAGGTTAGAACTAGGTGCAGAACATTTATATTGAAGTGAAACTTCTTATGCGACCTCCGACCAGTTTAACGCTACCATGGAGGGGGAATATTTTCTAAAACTCACTAAGAGATGGCAGTATTACAAGATTTGTGACTACGTAGTTCTACTAGGTACGCCCTGTACTGACTGTTTGCTCGCCATCTTAGTCATGCATTCGACTTTGACCTCGATAAACTTATGTAATAAAAATAATACAACAAGAAAACAACAAAATATTATTTAGAAGCTCAATAAAATGGCTATATGATATTGAATGTGTGGCACTCGAACGCATGCGTGTAGTATTACGAAGTTTCACTTCTTCCGCGCGGAGGGACTCCACGCTCTGTTTTTTTTTCAATTAAGGACTTAACTGGCGAAATGTGGGTGTACTATATTAGGTACACTTCTGCCTAACCCTTCAGGAATTATAGGAGTTATATTATGTTTAGTACCATAGACAAAGCGCTTTGCTTCCACATAATATTGTGCGAGCCGTCAGTCTATGGAATTCACTGCCGGCTTCTCTGTTCCCTGATCATTATAATCTGGATCTCTTCAAAGTTCGAGTGACTCAGTTTCTGCTAGGCAAGCGTCTTGCACCCTACGCCGCATCATCGCTTCACATCAAGCGATCGATCTTACTGCTTTCACTTTTAATTCACTATTTTTGATAGCTGAGGCAAGTGTTAGAAATGTGTCTGCCAGGGCTGCGGGACTGTTCGAAAGAGATACCGTGGCCCTGGAACACAAAGGGCTAAGAAGGAACATGGATGGGTTTTAGTCAGTACAAATCTGACACTTCCTTCCGCTCCGCCCAGAGCGGGAGGAATCATTTGATGACTTCTCCCATACCTAAAAAAAAAAAGGCATGTGTTAGAACAATTACCAGGTGAACTAAAAATCCATACTTCTCTGCTTACCTCTTGATGTTCCCCAGGCGTGATGTTATCTTACATTATTACATTTCCAGATATCTCGCAACTCACAGAAATGCAAATCACCCGCAGGCGTCCAGTTTGAAACGGTTCAGATGTGTCCATTGTGGCGAACAGTGTGGCAATGCCAACGGGCTTGCTATACATATGCAGGTACATTATAAAAATTTATCTATGGACTTACTGAGCAGGTCGGATAGACCGTCGCTGCATGTAGAATTCTTGTATTCAGATAAAGAACAGGTTTGGGATAGGCAGATTGAGATTGAGATTGAGGTAGGCAGATGATGACTTAGCGGAGCAGTGAAGAGTAAACTGCCTTGACTCATTGTGCATGGAGCTCGTGGCTAATCATAACAGCCGCACGGGTGGATCTCCAAGGTTAAGTAGTGCTTGCCAAGGTCGGTCCGCGGATGGGTTACCATCATTAAATCATCCAGTAAGACTGGAAGCCGACCCTTACAGGTTTGGGAAATGAGTAGGCAAATGATGATTGAGCGGAGCAGTGAGAAACGACTGCCAAGAAGCGCGTGGAGCTCGTGGCTAAATAATAACAGCCGCACGGGTCAATCTCCAAGGGTAAACAGTGCTTACCAAGGTCGGTCCGTGGATGGGTAAACATCTGTATACCTACTGAGTTTCCTCCGTGCCAAGAAAAGCTCGTTAAGCCGATGGTCTCAGCTGACATTTATAAATCTTTTACAGTCGGTACAGGTAGTCAGATACTAAAAGCTTGAATACTCTTGATTCCAGGACCATGGTATAAAGCAAGAAAAAGATTTTCTGTGCGACTATTGTGGCAAGATTCTCGCAACTGCATATCAGTTGCAGTATCATCATAGGATGCATTTGGGAGTGAAGCCCTACTCTTGCACGTATGTACCTAACTACTAAACTTATTTTATTTATTTCTTTCTTTATATGTCATATAACTAGACTATGCCCGCGGCTTCGCACGCGTTTAGTTCGGTAATTATCCCACGGAATCGTACTACCGCGATAAAAAATATCCTGTGTGTTAATATAGGTTATCAACTACCCGTGTGCCAAATTTCATCCAAATCCGTTCAGTACTTTTCGCGTGATAGAGTAACAAACATCTGTCCATCCTCACAAAATTTCGCATTTATAATATACTAGCCTATGGCCGCGGTTTCGCCCGCGTTTTTTCGGTAATTGTCCCGCGGGATCACACTACCGGGATAAAAATTATCCTATGTGTTAATCCAGGTTATAAACTACCCCTGTGCCAAATTTTATCCAAATCTGTTCTGTAGTTTTCGCGTGAAAGAGTAACAAACATCCATCCATTCATACTTACTAACTTTCGCGTTGATAATATTAGTAGGACTAACTGAGCCCGCGGTACGCGCAGACCGGGATAAAAAGTATGTGTTAATCCAGGGTATAAGCTATCTACATACCATTGGCATCCAAATCCGTTCAGCCATTGAGGCGGAAGGAGAGATAAATACACACACACACTTACTCACAAATTTTCGCCTTTATAATATTAGTGTGAAGTAGGATTATACCAGCCTATCACTATCCCACTGCTGGGCAAAAGCCTCTTCTGATACAGAGAAGGCACGAGCATTAATCACCACGCTTGCTCAGGACGGGTTGGCGATTTCAAACTTATACAAAATAGACCATTAATAAAGCCGTCGACCAATCATTCTGTACATAAAACTAAGTAACTCTACGCAAAAATTATTACTGGGAAACGATTTTTTTTTGGGGCGAAATATCAAGTTTTACGGTTGGACTCAATGTAACACACTGAAAACATTGTGTTGATCAATGAATATTGCATTGTATAGCAGGGGTCGAAGAGATATTGAAAGTAAATTAACAACATTAAAAACTTGTATTTAAATAAAGTTGGAATGTTGATATGATACCCAATATCTCCGTAACTATTAAGTTACAGGGTATGGTCTAATGTAATGACGCCTTTCGGATTCGTTAAGGGTATTTTTAGGGTTCCGTACACAAAGGGTCAAACGGGACCCTATTACTGAGACTTCGCTGTCCGTCCGTCCGTCTGTCACCAGCCTGTATCTCATGAACCGTGATAGATGGCCAGTTGAAATTTCTACAGATTATGTATTTATGTTGCCGCTATAACGCTATAATATTTAAGGGAGTAAATAAACGAGCAAAAAAAACATTTTTTTGTATGGAACCCTCCATACAAAAAAATGTTTTTTTTGCTCGTTTTAATAAAGAATGGTACGGAACCCTTCGTGCGCGAGTCCGACTCGCACTTGGCCGGTTTTTTTTTATAATACTAATCCTGCTATCAAATTCACAGTATATGCAAGAAGAGGTTTGCGAAGAAGTACAACGTACAACTGCACATGACAATCCATTCCGGAGACAAGTCCCATGCTTGCAGTCGTTGTGGCAAGCAGTACACGCAGCGAAGCACCCTGCTGAGACATCTCAAAATGTATTGTATAGCACCACATATTAAATACCTAGATAACGCAAGTTTCACGATCCGATCTTTTTTTTTTTAAGTCGTTTCGAAAATATTTTTTAGTAACTTTTTAGACCTATGTATCCTTCTTATGCGTATGAAGATTCATTAATAACGGTGCGGTAATTTCGAAAAATAAGGACTTGAAAGGTTGTATGAAATGCCGTATGGTGTAAACGCTCATAAACAAAAAAAGTAGTATACTTTGAATAGTGACTTGATTGTATTGTATGGAAACAAAATAGTGCTTATGACGTCATAGTATGCTGTCAAAAAATGCCAGCTTGTTTTCACGTAAGCATAAAATGCTTAAGCCGGGCATGTGAAGTAGGTGCACTTGCTTTATCTAGGTATATCTATATCTGAGTATAACATACTGTTCAGGAGCTTAAGGCTGATTTATAGCTACCGTTTGGGTCGATCTCCCGGGTAAGCCGTACCTGCCTAGGTTGGTCCGTGGGCGGTTGACTACATACACCGAGATTCCTCCGTGCCTCGGTAAGCACATTAAGCCGTTGGTCCCGGCTGACATTTGTAGATCTTTGACAGTCGTTACAGGTAGTCAGTGGCCCGAAAATCTGACAACCAGTGTTACTGAGGGGTCATTACCTAGTAAGAACTGTATTTTGGAATGCAGACAAGCAATCGCTTCATGTAAAATAATGATTTAAAAAAAATACAAAAAAAAAATCTGCTGCATCCGGTTAGACTGGAAGCCGACCCTAAAATAGTTTTAAAATAGGCTCGACCAATTACGGGCTCATAATTATATTAGACTGACTGGGTGTCAGACTTTAGCTTCTGACTACTCGTAACGACTGTCAAAAATCTACAATGACAGCCGGGACCAACGGCTTAACGCGCTTTCCGAGGCACGGAGGAAACTCGGTATGTAATTATGGTCACCCATCCACGGACCAACTTTGGCAAGCACGGCTTAACCTTAAAGATCGACCCGTGCGGCTGTTATTATTTAGCCACGAGCTCCTCTTAATTATTTATAGAGACCATACTTATAATTATTATTCCTTTCAGATACCACCCTGACAATTCATCTGAAAACAACGGGGAGAATTAATCGTAGAGTTGTAAAAAATCCATGTACTTTTACGTTACTGATAAGATTAGTGTTCTTTTTTTTGCGATGGATTTACTCTTGACTCTAGTTTAGGTCAGAGATGACAGAGACAAAGTCGACGATGGTACGAGCTTACCCAGAAAAAGCCTGTTCACTCTAACTTTGATTGTAAGCGTTACGAAACAAAGACGCAGGCAGAGAGTTCCACTTCTTTGCTGTGCGCATTATGAAAGACGTTCGAAAACGCTTAGTGCGAATAGGGGTGATCACATTTTTTTTCTTTGTCTTTCGGGTAGATTATTGAAAAGTATTAGACACGTATTTTTTCTTCTTTCACGTGGTCATAAAATTACGGAGATATATTGAGTTGAAATGGCGCATGACGTCACATGTAGGTAATTTTTATACCTACTTGTGACGTAGTGAGCCCCCACTTTAATGAGTTTTAGCTAAGTAATTTTTTGATATTTTTATAAAACAAAAAATACGTGTCTAATATTTTTGTATTACCTGTCTGACGGACAAAATAGAATGTCGTTTTCTTTACCCAGTCTTCACCCCTATTGGTGGACTAGCAATAAGGTAGGGATAGTAACTTGCCGTGCGAGCTGAACTTGAATTAAAATTAGCCGGCTTAGGCTGAGGCCTCATTACTGCGTTATAGTTAACTAATGAGGCCACAGGAATAACTTACGTTTAGTCCAAACTTGGCTAAAAAGTTTTCGATCTGATTTATCATTTAAATCTAATTGAAACTGGTAATTAATTGATGACCTCTCACTTTTTTTCTGTTGTTCTTCTCAGAGTAGTCAGACACAAACAACTGCCTCTTCTAGTTAATAAAAAAAAGAAGTGTATAAGTGTTTGTAACAAACTTTATGCAAAATAAAGACCCATCATTATTATTGAGGAAATTTTTAGTGTGATCCGAGATGCTTGAATTGTCTAAGCTAGGGCGCACCCAAATAGGCTAGGTTTGGTTAGAAGTGTAAGGCTCATTATTGCGTTGGGTTGCGTCAACGCTGCGTCGTTTTACTTATATTATTTTGTGACATGTCACATTATGCGTTGCGTCGTCGCACGAGACGTTTTCAATGGATCGACGGACGAGAGACGATGCGCTGTCGGAGCTCCGGTGCGACGACGGACCAGTGTTCCACTGCTAGAGGAGCAAACTAACGTGCTACGATGGCGTGCATCGCCTTCTTGCGTTACGATGTCATGCGTCGTTGCAACGCAAGTATGGCATACAATGCGTTGATCTGTTGCGACGACGCATCGCACTAATGAGACCTCAGCCTTAGTTGCATCAAATCGCCAGTAATAATCGTATGTTCAAAACGCTGCCGTGAACATTCTTCATTCTTAGCCAAAGGGCTAGGGTAGGTAGAATTAAAACAAAGGATGATTCTGTTTTTTTTTTTGCTTTTGTATACAAAAGGAATAGTTAAGATATTGTAAGTAGTTAATAAATTAATTAAAAATAATACTATTATGATACTTAGTCGTAATTCAGCTATAATAAAATATTTTATTGTAAAAGAGTTTTTTTTTGAATGATAAGAACTCAAGAATAGTACAATAGAAAATTCTGTAAACATCTGAAAAGATTCCAGGAAAAACTTAACTACATAATTCAAGACTCAAGCGAGTTACTGTTTAACAAACTCTGATAACAATATAGAACAAATAAATGTGGGAAAAAACTATTTCTCATGCTGAAAAATCGTGGCAAAGAAAAAACAAAAATCTTGAACTAAGCCAAATTAACAATAACAAAACCAATTTCCCTACAAAAAGTGGAGTCGCAGTAGACCACGAAGGAGACGGGACAAACAAGATATAGATTCTTTCATAACTGTAAAGAGGACGCGCGGGTTCTAAACAAGTGGAGCCACTTTACCCAGGATGAATCTAATCATGAAGTCAAAGTCAAAGCATTTATTTCAATTAGACCATTACAGGCACTTTTGAAAGTCGTAAAACAAAATAAAACGCGAAGCTACAGTCCCAGTCACAAGTCAAACTTGTGAAAGTACTGTAGTTGCCCATTCCGTAGCGTAGATCTCTATGGAGAAGAATGGGCAAGAAACTCCATGGACACTCTTTTAAATCAAAATATGTTACAAAATCTTGGTTAAATCATTCATGTTAAGAATTACAAATATGTGAGAACAATGTAGAAATACGGGCAGGTTAAGAGCGTCCAGAGTATTAAAAGATTAAATCAGTAATAAAAAAATCATGAGTCATATATGTTGCACCGAATCGTAGGCCTTCTTATAATCTATACAACATGTTGACAGGGCCCTGCGGGATCGATAAACCTGATGGCTAATGACCACGTCGATGAGGAGTAACTCCTTAGTACCTTAGGACCCGGTCCTACATCCGTGTATTAGTTTTCGGTCTCAAAATGGATATAAGAAATACATCGTCGAAAAATACGTGATTGGTCTGGGTTCCAGACTACCCGACTATAGCAGGTAAGTAACACCTGGTCTTACAAACTGGGGTGACCCAGACTCTTAAGGATTCCTAGAATTGCCAGGTGGGTTTGGAACTACTTAGCCATATTTTGAACCATAAGTTGTGCAGTCCGGTCCCGGTGATCTCCAATTCCGTAACGGACGGCCTGCTTTGGCTACACCCAATGGCGTAATTATAATTGTTTCCATTTCTGGAATAAATCACACACTCTCGCTCAGCTCCGCTATTCGCTCGCCGAAAACCGTTCGCCCATGCATACATTTTCTGCTCCAAGAAGTCGGTGCGCTTTGCGATACGAGGTATTTGTATTCTTGAGGTTTGATTGCATTCCTCGACAATGTCCGCGTATCAAACGTGGTCTTGGTTGGCCCTGCCTGAAGCAGTATTGTTTGCCGATGAGTATCCTGGCCCCGTCGAAACGGCGCTCGATCGTTATATAAGCTTGCTTTATTCTATCTTCTCATATCGTTTTTGAAGTGAAACTTCTTATGCGACTTCCAACAAGATAGCGTTAAACGTTTAACGCTACCATGGAGGGGGAATAGAAAGAGACATAGCGAGAGTGAATCCGTGGCACTCGAACGCATGCGTGTAGTATAACGAAGTTTCACTTCTTCCGCGCGGGGGGACTCCACGTACAACTTTTTTTTAATGTTAGTTCGTACTTTTTATTTTTCAATTAGTGACAGTTGACAGATAAAGGTCATTGACGTTCTTAATCTACGCATCACTATTGCTATGGAGAACAACGCTGCGAAAATGTCGATTCTTCACAAGATTCTATTAACTGTTTGTGCTATCTCCTTAATTTATAGATACTATACTGGCACAGCGCCTACTATAATACAGATAAAGGATCCAAAATTCATTCTTTTGGGGCCTTTGAACACGACCCACATAACTGTTGAGGATAACTACACACAATTGATTGATATTAACAATTTTACCTTCAAAATTAACCCACAACCGTGTAAAGAATATCCTGCAGGCTTGCTATTAATGACAATTATATCTTCGAACCCAAAAAACCGCGAAAACCGTATGCTTATACGCAATACTTGGGGTCGAAATCAAGATTCAACTAAAGTCGTGTTTTTGATTGGTGAACCCGAAAACATTACTGTAGCAAACCAAATGAAGAATGAAGGTATGCAGTATGGAGATATAGTCCAAGGTAATTTTGTGGATGCGTACAGGAATATGACTTACAAGCATGTAATGGGTTTAAAATGGGTAGCGCACCACTGCCCGACAGCCAAATATGTTTTGAAGACTGATGATGATGTTGTGGTGAATTCTCGGGAGATGACACACTTCCTGGCAAGGGAACTGTCACCGTGGGGTGCTAAGGATCTGATCACATGCCCAGTTCTGGAGAATGTTAAGGTACAGAGATCTGAGGAGTCTAAATGGAAGGTAACTACGGAAGAGTATGCCGCATCTTATTATCCGACTTACTGTGCAGGTCTGTACAATTGTTTATTTTTATTAATACTTATACTAGTTATTTTACTAAACATATAACCAGAGATCAAAATAGGTAGAGGTTATGCCACCACAAGACCAACAAGGCAGGGGTTTTCCATCAGGAATTTCACAGTAGCAGACAAAGATTCTAGATTAGTCCCCGATGGCAATAGGCTCGCCAACTGTTACATAGGTCTTAAACTTAAACATAACTGGCCAAATGTGGGTACCTATACTATTAGATACGACTCTGCCTAACCCTAAAGGGGCTCTAGGTGTGATGTTATGTATTATGATGTGATCTAATAGGTAAGAGATTTTGAGTAGGCATCTAATATTTACGCCTCCTCAAAATCTGATACACAAACTCAACCATTTACAGGTTGGGCAATCCTCTACTCTCGAGACGTAATACCACGTCTACTAAAAATAGCCCAGTCTACACCGTACTTCTGGATCGACGATGTCCACATAACAGGAGTGATAGCAGAGAAGATTGGTGTAGCTCGCACCGCTATCCAGTTTAATATTGAGCTCTGACAATGTGAAAAGATTGAAGATGTTTGGACCGAAGTTTGTTGGACCTTTTGTTCTTGGTCCTTATAATCTGAGTACTGGAAAAATCATGGAGATCTGGACTGCTATTCCGGCATAAGATTTATTTTCCTATAATAAGAAGCTTAAGAAGTAACTGGTTCAAGAAGGCTGCTGGGGGCATCCTGTACTAAGCGACTTGGAGACAAGTCATAATTTTGTGGTCGCCGAAGAAGTAACTTGCATAATATTAGTCATATTTTTGTTGGAGTCTAATTATGCCCCGCATATATATATTGTGGTCTTCGTTGTGGTTTGGGATATCTGGCTTTGATAAATCAAACACTGCATTTAATTTAGGCACGATGTGATTTATATATTACGAGTTTACGAGCAAGAGAGGAAGCCATGACAGTTATTTTTCAGAAAAATAACTGTCATGACTTCCTCGATGTGATTTATATATTACGAGTTTACGAGCAAGAGAGGAAGCCATGACAGTTATTTTTCAGAAAAATAACTGTCATGACTTCCTCTGTGACATGTGATGTTGATGATCTACACACATCACATGTTACACATCAGCGCCACAGACGCGGGCAAAACAGGAACCATATTTGTTGCGTTCCGTTATTATGCAAAATAATACGTTCATTTCAACAAAGGGTGGGCCCCTATTGCCCCGGTTTCTGATAAGATAATATCATCTTTTACACACATTGCCGGCTGTGCATTCAGTATTGTATAGAATACCTAAGCAAAGTATAAAATGAGTAATATTTCTTAGATTAATACCTTAATGTTTTAGGTATTCCATACATAGCCTAGGTATTAATAATACTGACTGGGTTATACAGATTGCCGGTAACATTTGCAACATGTAATTATGTGCCTTGAGAACAATAGAAACAATTAATACAACTTTTTTTGTGAACCTTTAGGTACCTACATATATTGCAGACTTACGACACCTGTTAGCTTTTTTTCCGGAATGAGATCATCCGCGATGCCTCTGGTATTGAAGATAGTTTTAGCACGAGTGACCACTTACTGAGCTAGGGGTCCTGGGTTGGATTCCTGGTAATCGGTCGATAAACAATTTAAAATTCTAAGATTTAGCTACATGCATGAGCTTGAGTTTACTAGGAATTCTGTTGAGTTGTTTAAAGTGGTCGTTACCGTTGAATGAGTAAAAAAAGTATAAAGGCGGAAATATACTTACGTGTCGTGTCGTGTCGTGACGCGCCAGAAGCAAATCGGTTTCATACATTTAATATGGTTAGGGACATATTTGTATGGCGTGTCGTGTCGCAACGCGTTCTGTCGTGGTGCCGACTGCTCGCCACCGATTGCGCCAGAGCGGTGGAGGGGGTTATGACGCGACACGACAGAACAGAACAGGCAAATGTGTTTCTATACCGGCGCGTGGCTCGTGGCGCGAACATCTAGCGGACAATTTTTAATAATTACTTAAGTATGAAAAGAAAAAACGTTAAGGAAGATTGGAAAGCCATGGGGGAGGCCTTTGTCCAGCAATGGGAAAGAGTGGGCTGATTAAAAAAAAAAAAAAGAATATTTGCAGCATGTTTCTGAAAAATTACTGACGAGTTTATTGTACCTCTACGTTGTTCATTCTAAACTACTTATGAAATTTGTCTTCGTAACTCTCTAGTTCTTAAACAAGACGATGAAATTCATTTGTTTCCCTCTGTTTATAGGGTACACCCAGTATACCTTCTTTCCTTTTTTTACCCTCAAGAAGTTTCATTACTAAGAGAAATTGAAGGTCTTCATCAAAATCACAATCCGAATCAGAAGAAAACATTATGTATGTTTGAACGCTGCAAGGGTTCGAAATGTACTGTACAGAAAAAACGCCAGAGCACGCCACGACACGACACGTTAGTGTGCACACTCAACGTCACGACAGTAAGCACCGCGACACGTCACGACACGTAAGTGTCGTGACGTGTCCTTTATTATATTTGCAGAATGTTTCTGATAAATGTCTGACGAGCTTATTGAACTTGTATGTCAACGAAAAGTTTTATATGACACAAAGTGTAAAGAGTCTAAGGATCATTTAATCAGAAATATTATCCGAATTCGAAGAAAACATCATGTACGTTCAAACGCTGCAAAGGTTCGAAATGTACTGTTCAGAAAAAACGCCAGAGCACGCCACGACACGACACGTTAGTGTGCACACTCACCGTCACGACAGTAAGCACCGCGACACGCCAGAAGCATATCGGTTTCATACATTTTATATGGTTAGGGACATATTTGCATGAATTGCATGGCGTGTCGTGTCGCAACGCGTTCTGTCGTGGCGCCGACTGCTCGCCGCCGATTGCGCCAGAGCGGTGGAGGGTGTTATGACGCGACACGACAGAACAGGCAAATGTGTTTCTATACTGGCGCGTGGCTCGTGGCTAGTGTTGCCAGGTCCGATTGGATTATATAATGTAAATTTTATTTCAATCATACAATTACTTGCTGGACGCATAGAAATTACGAAATATTACAATAAACGTAGTTATGTTTTTTAATTATTGACGCTGTTTTATAGGTATAAATAAAAAAAAAGTATTTTATCTTATGGACTGTCTTGCACAATCAATGGGACGCCTGGCAACACTATTCTATTTATTATTTATTTATTCTATTTCTTTTTTTTGCTCTTAAGAAGTTTCATTCTTTCATTGCTAAGAGAAATTTAAGGTCTTCATCAAAATCACTATCCGAATCAGAAGAAAACATTATGTATGTTTGAACGCTGCAAAGGTACTGTTCAGAAATAACGCCACGACAGGACACGTTAGTGTGCACACTCACCGTCACGACAGTAAGCACCGCGACACGCCACGACACGTAAGTATATTTCCGCCTTAAGTTGTAACGCATCGCTTAACGACTCCTTGATGGCTCGTAGCTATAAAACCAATATGGCGGAAAACATAAATTTGAGTCAAATTGGATATTAAAAAAAAACTCTTCTCGATGACAATCTGTGTCAAATTATTTGACACAGATTGTCATCGAGAAGAGTTTTTTTTTTAATATCCATACAGCTAGTATTAGTATTGTAAGGACAATGTAAGTACGAATGTTATGCGTCAGCGTTTTGTTGTATGAAAGAGAAGCGTGAATGGGCGATCGCCAGTTACTGCGCATTGGCCGGTCCGCGTGTTTGTATTCAACTTGGGATAATTACGGAAATAAAATAACAATATTACAGTGATCAAAACCTTTTATTTAAAATATAACACGTGTCGTGGTAACTCCCGTGTCGAATCCCGTAGGTGTAAAACAGAGCACCTACAGTATGAATGGAAAGTAAGTTTGTTTGTTACCTTTTCACGACTAAGCGGCTGATCTGATCTTAATTAAATTTGGCAAGAAGATAGATTACAACCTGAGGAAGGACATAGGCTATATATATCATCACGCTACGACCAATAGGAGCGGAGCAGCAATGATTGCAATGAAAAATGTTGCGAAAACGGGGAAAATGTGACGCAGACGAAGTTGCACGGGACAGCCTAGTAGGTAATAAACGAGTTAGTTTGGATGTAATTTTCTTCTAACCCGTAATAAAAGTGTTTAAACGTCGCAATTTGCTGTGTTTGGTAGTACTTAGCGCCTGGAGTGGCCATGAAAATCACCGGCAAAGCAAAATGTTTTGTCGCCGTTCGTAAATTCGATCGGTGATTGTTTTTTTTCTACTGGGGTGTGACCTTGCAACTCTTGCATAATGCCGTTCGTGCCGAGACGCGCTGGAGACCGTCACCACGCAGGCCCAAAGACCGGGAGCAGAGCAATACGGACGATAAGTCCCATAAAGTTGTCAGCGTAAAAGCGCACAAAGAAGTGCCGACACAATAACAGCAACAGAAGCAGTCAGTGTTGCCAGGGCCCTTAAGTCAAAAGTTACGTTTCATTTCCTGAAAAGTTACATTTTTGCTGCAAAAGTTACATTTTTTTTTAATTTCGTATTTTTGAATTCGGAGGCAAATTGATGTCAGGAAAATGGCGGAATATGGAGGAATCTATGATG
The DNA here is from genome assembly GCA_963082945.1 of Cerastis leucographa. Lineage (NCBI taxonomy): Eukaryota > Metazoa > Arthropoda > Insecta > Lepidoptera > Noctuidae > Cerastis > Cerastis leucographa. The sequence continues at coordinate 11,712,090 of OY720372.1, read as the reverse complement.
GCTAATGGTGTATTTAATCTAACGATAAAACAGACTCTAGTTTCATTTGTTCGCAGCGCCATCTTTATAGTTGTTACTATCTAGTCTAGCACCTAACTTTTTCTATTAGTTTGAACCAAATCCACGAGAGGTGGTGCATCTGTTAGTTTTACACTGAACTAACTACTGATAGGTACTCAATATGTATAGACTGATAGAACTGTTAGAGGGCCAAATCGCCTCAATGCAAAAAAAAACCGACCAAGTGCGAGTCGGACTCGTGCACGAAGGGTAACGTACCATTATTTATAAAAACGAGCAAAAAAAAAAACACTTTTTTGTATGGGAGCTGTTTTTAGTATTTGTTGTTATAGCATCAACAGAAATACATAATCTGTAGAAATTTAACTGGCTACCTATCACGGTTCATGAGATACAGCCTGATGACAGACGGACGGACAGCGAAGTCTCAGACAGTCTCAGTAATAAAGTCCCGTTTGACCCTTTGGGTACGGAACCCTAAAAAACAAAAAAACTTACACTATCGACGATGATTTGTCATCTCTCTTTATTGTGTATTAAATTGAGTACTAGTGAATAGCTTTCTTATAGTTTTGTTGTATACTTTTTAAAACTTTGTTTTTTCTGAAATTGGATTGGAGACAAAAAAAAAACATCAAATCCACCAGCCTAGCATTAGTTTTTAGGGTTCCGTACCCAAAGGGTCAAACGGGACCCTATTATTGAGACTTCGCTGTCCGTCCGTCCGTCCGTCTGTCACTAGGCTGTATCTCATGAACCGTGATAGGTAGCCAGTTGAAATTTCTAAAGATTATGTATTTCTGTTGATGCTATAACAAAAAATACCATAAACAGAATAAAATAAATATTTAAGGGGGCTCCCATACAACCTTGCGTAACGCAACATTAAACAAAACAAATCACAATCAGCCATATAAATTTTCTTTTTTGAGCTATTAGTACCTACGAAACGAAACTGCGTGAACTTGCAAAGTAGGAAACGTACGCGCACACGCTCAAGGAAAATCAAGTTCTAATCCATGCGAAATAAGTTTCATTTTGTCATGGCAGTTTCATTTAGTGCCATCTCTGAGTATGATATGGAGTGAAATTACTTTTTGCGTTCAATTTGGATGCGTTCGTAAATTGTTTGCAATAAAAATCTAGTGTAACAAATCTCGTTGTTCTCAAAAGTTACGAAAATTGCCTTAAATCTAAAAATTACTTACATGTTACGCGAGGGGGTCAAAAGTTACGAAAAATGTAAGAAATGTAACCTTCTGGCAACACTGGAAGCAGTGTGACTGCCAAAGAGTATAGTAATATAGATGTATAGTAATATAGATGGAATAGAGAGCCCACTCAAGCGAATTTTTGACACCTATATTGAACGGTGTCGCCACCTGATACTAAATCCGTTTAACTAATCCCAATAACTATAGGTGCGTACATATACCTACTTATATCTATATCTTTGTTATTGAATAGGTTTTCTATGGGTTTCTGTTTTTATTTCTTTTTTACACTCAACTCAACCGCACTTTCGGGATCTAAAGCTCCAGAAAGTGCGGTCGAGTTGAGTGTAAAAAAGACAGAACCGAGAAACCACATAAATTACACAAAATGGGAGAGATCTACAAGCATGCGCACACGCCATAGACATATAAATCATATGGACTTGGCATACCTACAAGAAAAACGTGCATACCTACACTTTAGTGAGCTGATAAAATGGCGGCTAATAGGGCAGCCCTTATCGATATTTCTATATAATAACATCGATAAAAGATTGTGAAAATGTTTTCATAATGTTACGGTACAATATCTACGGGTGAAAATACCCCAAGTTTTTTAACATAATAATATGCCTTTCATTTGTTGTTGTTTGAGAAGTTTCGTCCTTCTTTCACGGTTAAACCGTAGAACTTATTTTGATGTTTCCTATTAAGATAGGTTGAAACTTGGAGGACAGATATATTATGCTGCTTTTTATCGACCTAGTATTCTGTAACTGATTTCACTCCATTGTATAATTTAAGCAACAAGTTTATCTAGTTGCCGGCCCGTTATTGAGAACCTCCTCCTTTTTTGAAGTCGGTTTTTTAATTTTATGCTCTTGGAATTTATTCTTTTTTTTTAGCTATTACAAGAAATGAAAAGCAGTAAGTACAAGTCATGCCATTAAAGTTGAGACTTGACCACGCCTCCCGCCGCTCTTTTGCGGTATCCATGAGGATCACCTCAGCGGTATCTATCAAGATACCGCTAAAAAGAGACCCTTAAATCGTCTACTGCGCAAGTTAAACCACGTGGTGCGTCAAGTCTCAACTTTAATGGCACGACTTGTACTACCCGTGCGCGATAAGTTGAGACCTCAGCGCGGTGACGTAACAGTGGCGTGTTTGTACCGCCACGGTACAATACGGGCGCCGTCGGGGAAGTGCGGGGGAAGCGGGCGGGGGGAGTCAGGTCTCAACTTATGGCGCACGGGTTATACCTACTTACATCGAATAATTTTTTAATCGACCTTTTTGCTTGACTTGCTGTCCCCACGGTTTCTTTATACTGTTATCTTAAGGGGGATGCACCAAGATAGCCCGCGAAATTCAAATTTTCTTACGTTTTTTTGCAATTTGCAGGTCCGTGTCAGGTTGTATCTTGATAAAAATATGATTTGCGACCGAAACAAATATGGCTTTACAGAATTATCATCATTAGAATCAGGAATACAACTTCTTACGATAGCATAATTACCAAATGTCATAATTTCATGAAATAGTCATTCAATGGGATTACATGAACTTACGAGTTGTATTGATGATTTCTATGATTATAATATTATAAATAAACATTTGATACGGTCGCAAATTACATTTAGATCAACATACTACCTGATACTGACCTGAGAATTGCAAAAAGCGTAAGAAAAATTGAATTTCGTGGGCGACCCTGACGCTTTCATCTCAAGGTGGTTCCGTCAATGGCCCGCAGATAGTAATTTTGAAATTAAATATCATAATTTATATTTATGTTATTATTATTTCATTTTCGTTGTGAAACTTATTTAGATCAACATACAACATAACATAGAGCTGCAATTTCCAAAAAACTTGATTTGAAATTCACGGATAACCAGTAAAAAGAAATTTTTAAAATTGACGGAACCACCATAATTAATATTTTGACGCTAAGTTTCTAACACGCCAATGATTGTGGGTTTTAATCAAAAGTCAACAATAATTATAATAAAGTTATATTGAACAAATCACTCTTATTCATTTCTGAACAATACAATTTTGTTCAGGTAATTTCTATATGATATTGTTTCAGTAGATTTCTTCCCATAATATTTTAGCAGATGTGCTAGGGGCTAAATCTATGCCACTCCTCTTTGAAATCTCTCCAGGTTGATTATGAATGGTAGCCACAAAAACAGTTTCGACCTGAAAACCACTCTGTATTATTTACATAAATAATAAAATAAAAATAGAATAGTAAATATTCAAAAATTGTATGACTCTTCAAAAACAGTAAAAAATGCGCGGATCCACCGTTGTGGGCAAGGTGGGCATGCCCACTGTATCCACAGTCCCTTACCAAACGAGACAGGGTAAGAGTGGTCTATAGACTTATAGCAGTTTTGATGTATCAATCGTAATTCAACTCGACTAGCGACTCGTAATTCAACGCTACCACAACAATATAATAGTAGGTGATCACAGCGCAGAGCTCACTACAACTTTTGTGAGCTGGCCACAACTTTTTTATAGGGTTGGATCCGCTCTTGCAGTACAGTGATCATACTGTTATTAATTACAAAAAAAAGTTACCTTATTAGAAGCACCACATCCAGATATTGATTTTGAGTATGTCTGATTTTGATCATTCTCAATTAAAATGTCAGACAGATTTGTTCGAATTGCAGGCTGTAAACAAGCAATAAAATTATTAGTATTTTTGATGTTTCTTGCTTGATTTTATTCATAGAATTTTTAATTATTCTCGACCATACGCGAACACATTCTTTACATGACTCGTTGTGTGACAATTGCAATTGAGGACATCACCATCATTTATCAGCCACTACAGAATCATGTTGGACAAATTTATAATATGCAATATTACTTACCAATAAGGTTCGTGAAGGTAAAGCATCGTCACGCAATGTTACTTTTAATGAGTGTTCAGTTGAAAGACGATTCTTCAAAGTGAAGAGAACAAATAATTATTGTTGTTGTTGTAATTTTATATTTTCCACACCGATTGTTTGCAGCCAAATTTTCTGTTTTCTTTCATTAGCAGGGAGCCTTAAAAGTAAAACATAAAACCAATAAAGAACCATAAAATTGCATTATCGATAAATATAAAAATGTCTGAATGCACTACTCTAACCCTTCAATAACAAGAAAATGATTTCATGTAGTAAAACTGTTGAAAATAGAGGCAAAAGGGAAAATATGAATGCTTTACCGTTGAAACTCTTCAATAAATGCAGAATCCTTTGTTTATTATCTAAATCTAAAAATATTTCAGCTGAAATTATGTACGTACTGGTGAAAAGTTTTGTTCGGGTGATTTCTGCTTCTTTTGATGCCACATCCGATAATATTGCAATTGGGCATCTTGCTATAGTTGATTTCCAATAAATAGGCCCGAGTTTAAACGCAATAACACAGCAAATAACTCCAAAATTCACAAATTTTAACCACAGATATAAAGCATTTGACAGTTGACGTACCCAACTTAGGTATCAAACAGCGGGCGGATAAAATGGCGACCCGGCCGCAAATAGGTATTTCAATGACTTAGAAATGTAGATTATATGTGAAATGTAATTTATATGTCTATGGTGCCATAGACATATAAATTATATGGACTTGAAATGTTTGACTATAGAAAAAACAGTTATACAAATACGAGGCATATCGACGCCAAAATCAGAAAAATACTGCTATCTCTTTTTAACTTTCATAATTTTGCGTAAGTGAAAAAGGATAATAGTCCTTTTGACAGTTACTATAATGGCAACCCTACATTTCTAAGTCATTGAAATACCTATTTGCGGCCGGGTCGCCATTTTATCCGCTCGCTGTTTGATACCTAAGTTGGGTATGTCATCTGTCAAATGCTCTTTAGCTGTGGTTAAAATTTGTGAATTCAAGATGATAAACAAAGGATTCTGCATTAATTGAAGAGTTTCAACAGTAAAGCATTCATATTTTCCCTTTTGCCTCTATTTTCAACAGTTTTACTACATGAAATCATTTTCTTGTTATTGAAGGGATAGAGTAGTGCATTCAGACATTTTTATATTTATCGATAATACAATTTTATGGTTCTTTATTGGTTTTTCTGTATTATGTTTTACTTTTGAGGCTATAAACAATTGGTGTGGAAAATATAAAAATTACAACAAAAACAATAATTATTTGTTCTCTTCACTTTGAAAAATCGTCTTTCAACTGAACACTCAATAAAGTAACATTGCGTGACGATGCTTCACCTTCACGAACCTTATTGGTACGTACGTTTGATACGGTCGCAAATCATATTTTTATCAAAATACAACCTGACACTGACCTGCAAATTGCAAAAAAACGTAAGAAAATTTGAATTTCGCGGGCTACCTTGGCGCATCCCCCTTAAGATAACAGTATAAAGAAACCGTGGGGACAGCAAGTGAAGCAAAAAGGTCGATTAAAAAATTATTCGATGTAAGTAGGTATTTAACCCTTGCGTGATAAGTTGAGACCTGACTCCCCCCGCCCGCTTCCCCCGCACTTCCCGATGGCGCCCGTATTGTACCGTGGCGGTACAAACACGCCCCTGTTACGTCACCGCGCTCAGGTCTCAACTTATCGCGCACGGGTAGTAAAAGTCGTGCCATTAAAGTTGAGACTTGACGCACCACGTGGTTTTAGCGGTATCTTGATAGATACCGCTGAGGTGATCCTCATGGATACCCGCGAAAAAGCGGCGGTAGGCGTGGTCAAGTCTCAACTTTAATGGCACGACTTGTACTTACTGCTTTTCATTTCTTGTAATAGCTAAAAGAATAAATTCCAAGAGCAAAAAATTAAAAAACCGACTTCAAAAAAGGAGGAGGTTCTCAACGGGCCGGCAACTAGATAAACTTGTTGCTTAAATTATACAATGGAGTGAAATCAGTTACAGAATACTAGGTCGATAAAAAACTGCATAATATATCTGTCCTCCAAGTTTCAACCTGTCTTAATAGGAAACATCAAAATAAGTTCTACGGTTTAACCGTGAAAGAAGGACGAAACTTCTCAAACAACAACAAATGAAAGGTATATTATTATGTTAGAAAACTTGGGGTATTTTCACCCGTAGATATTGTACCGTAACATTATGAAAATATTCTCACAATCTTTTATCGATGTTATTATATAGAAATGTCGATAAGGGCTGCCCTATTAGCCGCCATTTTATCAGCTCACTAAAGTGTAGGTATGCACGTTTTTCTTGTAGGTATGCCAAGTCCATATGATTTATATGTCTATGTATGGCACACGCTGATAGTCGCCATTTTGTAAACAATCTGTATGATATTGTTGCGAACCTAAAAAAAATATATTAGCAATTACAAAATGCTTTTAAAATAAATAAATGGTTTAATCTTGTTTAGAGTTAAAATTCATTATTTTTAACTCAATTTTCATTCAAATAAAAAAAGTAGGTATTTAATCACACTGGCGATAATTATCGTAAGCACCATCTATGTCATTTTAATGTACTAAATCTCAAGTTTATGCGGATTTATCAAGAGATGGTGCTAGTATCTTTGTGTAAAATTGGACGCCTATGTCAAGTATGGCAGTGTCCCCCCCCTGGTGACTGCCTTTGTAGAAGCCTTGTTAGGTCTCAGGCGGAGACCCGCAAGAGTGCAAGAATGTAGCGTATGTGCAGTGCGACGTAAAGTCTGGAGCGTGTGAATAGGGGAGATATTAAGAAAGTATAATAAAAAAAAAGTTAGGAGGCTACTTTGACTCATCTTTGAGACGATCTTTGTTATCCAGTTGTATTTGTCGAAGTGTTTTCAGCACACATTAACTGATCTTTTGATAGACCAAGAAGTTTGGAATTCTTTGGCACCAAAATGCCTGCCACAAAGTAGGCATGGGCAATACAATTATCGATATATATCGTCGATATTTTTAATCGCGATATATCGATATTCGATATTTATTTTAGAGTATCCAATTCGTAACAATTTCGATTTATTTAACGGAACTTTATTAGAATGTCACTAGATACTTTTTGCATACTCCTCGCGTATCGCTATCTTTAAAAAATCCCGCCACAATCTTTAAGAAATGCAATATAACAGTCTGTAAGACTATTGGCTGCGTGCACGAAAATACTAATACTATTAACCAAATAGTTCGGTACGAGCCCCAAAGGGGCTCGACGCGCAAACGTCCGCTGGCTTCGTATCGACCCCGAAAGGGGCTAGCAATTATGTCATTCGTCATCCTCATTATTTATGTAAATGTTTAATATTCTGATTATCAAATACTATGAGTGTGCGTTAATTAAGAGAGTTGGAGAAAAATCACATAATACAACGCCATTAAAATTTCTGTATGTAGAGCAAAAATTTCGTAATGTACCTTCTGTATGTAGCGCAAAAATGTCTTAATTTACCCTATAAAATTCAAGACCATAAATACGGTCATCGCCATTTTGGTGGCAGTGCTGATAGAGGATAAAACCAGTTTTTTTTGGCATATGTATCATGCGAAAACTGCCGATATAACGATATTTTTCATTCGATAATTATCGATACTGTTTAAACATATCGATACTATAAATATCGATATATTTTTTTCATTTACCCATCCCTACCACAAAGCCCTAAGTTTTTATCGTCCTTTGGTAAATTAGGTATAAAGGCGATGAGTTTTTGATGGTTGAAGTTCAACCGACAAAACAGCACTTGATAATTGCCATGGCCGCTTACCAAAGCACCAGAGCACTGCAGTATTTGTATAGTATCGAGCAAAGAACATGGAATTATATCTCAACTCAAGCATTAAAGCAAAAGAAAATAAAAACTGACGGTCTTCAAAATATACAATCTGTCAGTTTGACAGCAATTTGCCCATATACCAGTATATATATTGTAGTCGTTTTTTTTTGGTTGGTAGTGGTGAAGGCTAAACACGTGCTTTTGTTAGTGCTACGAATATTTTCGACTTTGTTGAACTTTATTAGTGTGAAACTTGATCGAAACTGTTCCTTGTGTTTGTGTTCTTGGTTTAAGGTTTGTTTTTAGTTGTAATTGTCCTTTTTTTAACTATAATTAGTCATTATGGACCCCAAAAAACCCCCCGATCCTGACCCCCCTGATAATCTATTTGATCTCCCCCCTGGACTAACAATTACTCTTCCACATGATTCCGAAATACTCACACAAAGCTCTAGTATGGATACGGACACCCCTAGTCGCAAGAGGGTCGCTGGTTCGCCCCCTGCTTCTTTCAATATAAAGCCCAAGATTGCGAAAAATACTATCGGCAGACTTACATATACAGCTCGAGATAATCCACCATACGTAATTAATGTATCGCTTAAAGACGAACAAACTTCAGGCACTGTTCTACAACCTATCAAGTTTGGTATGTTTTTGACGATAAATAATGTGAATAACATACGTCTCGATGGGATCAAACGTATAGGCAGAAATCGTGTATCAGTTGAATTCAAGTCACATCAGGATGCAAACAGTTTTCTTAACAATAAAATATTATCCCAACACAATTACATTGCTGCCATTCCACAATTCAACATCACAAGAATGGGTATTGTTAGGGATGTACCAGTTGAGTGGTCAGAGGATGAGATTATAAAACATATTCAGGTTCCAGAGGGATGTGGCTCCGTCATCAAGGCCAGAAGGATGAGCCGTAGGGTGTCCTCTTCTGGTGTGATCGAGTGGAGGCCTACACAGACTGTTGTACTAACTTTTGATGGACAAGTCTTACCGAAGCGTGTGTACTGCTTCTACTCGGCTCTCCCAGTTGAGCGATACACCTACCCAACTGTCCAATGCTTCCATTGTTGTCGCTTTGGCCATACCCGCCCTCTTTGCAGATCAAAACCTAGGTGCTTTAAGTGTGGTGAAGATCATCCAGGTGATGGATGTGAAGTCACCCCTGAATTGAGTTTCTGTGTTTCGTGTACTGGCAACCATTTCGCAAATGATAGTGCTTGTCCTGAATTGGGCCGACAGAAGAGCATCAAAGCTCTGATGGCGGAGAAATCGATTTCGTATGTGGAGGCAAGTCGAGTTTTCCCACCTGTTTCCAGATCATATGCTGAAGCTTCCAAATCTTCCCCACGCAACAATGTAACTATGAATAAATCACAATCCCAGTCTTCAAATCCTATCCCAGTAACCCAAAATTCATACCGTAAAACGGTATTTTTGAAACCCAAACCTCGTATTCCCCTTTCACCTGGCTATGATAGACAAGCTCACTTAAACCTCACCCAAAATTACTCCTTTTCCCCATCAAGAAATGGCTTAGCTCTCCCAGCGGAAGCTGCAGAGCCAATGAGTTATAGACGGGAGGATAACTCCACAAATATTCTAAATTTAATTACCAATATGTTAATGTCTGTTCTTTCAAGCCCAAATCAAGCCATACCTGACCACGTTGCATCAAAATTGACCACAATCCTTAATTATATCCACAATGTTCCATCCCCTGACATTCCTTCAGTGGAACGTGAGGAGTATTACTCACAGAAAGCCTGATCTTTCTTTTTTAATCAATAAATACAAACCATCAATCTGCGGCATTGCCGAGACATGGCTCTTACCTGGAAGCAATTTCAGGTTGCCGTGTTTCGGCGGTGTGCGTAATGACAGATCTGATGGATACGGAGGATGTGCCTTGCTCATCAATAGCAAGGTATCTTTCTCCCAGATTCCTCTAACCTTTGTTGGCGACGACATAAACGTTGTTGCTGTGAAGGCTGAGGGTATAAATATTTTTTCTTTTTATATTGCGCACCCACAACCCGAATACCTTGCAGTAATTAGAAATTTATTATGCAGTGTAAGCAGTCCAATACTTGTCATGGGTGATTTTAACTGTCACCATTATCGTTGGGGGTCGGATACTTGCGATAATTTTGGCATAGGCTTGCTTGATGTGTTGGATGATCTCGACCTCTGTCTCATCAACGATGGCAGTGCTACACGCAGGTCTGCACCCGGTCAGAACAAAAGTTGCGTTGACTTGACGTTCTGCTCATCCAATATATCCAGTCTCCTCATTTGGCGCCGCTTAGATATGACCTATGGAAGTGATCACTATCCCATCATAATTGAATTCCCTTCCAAAGATATTCCCATTAAAGATTCCCCCCCACTTTTAAAACATCAATTAAATTCAGCTGATTGGGATTTATACTCTAAGATTCTGGACTTAAGAATATCTTCTCTTCCAGAAGTTAACAGAGATAATGCCCAGGATTGTTTTCTATCCTTCTCCTCCACCATTTCCGCCACAGCTGATGATTGCTTCCCCTCCAAAAAACCCCATTCCGGTAGACTTCCTTCCCCGCCATGGTGGGATAGGGAATGCACTGACATGGTCAGGGCCAGAAATGAGGCTGAAGAGACAGTCAACTGCAATATGAACCTGGATAACCTCATTGCCTTCAAGCAGATATTAGCTAAGTCCAGGAAATTCTTAAAAAGAAAGAAACGTGAAGGATGGTCAAAATATTGTGGATCGCTGAGTCCCTCCACCCCGGTTTCGGTCGTGTGGCGAAAGGTGAAGCGTTTTAGGAGTAGTTTAGCACCTGCCTCCTCTTACAACCTCACGGAAGAACTGGGATACCAGTTTTTCTCAAAAATCGCTCCAGCCTATGTTCCGAGTATAGAGGAAATCAGTGTTGACATCAATGATGCAGACAACACTGACGACCCAATGAACATGCCATTTAGCCTCGAAGAACTAAAAACTGTGTTATCCCACGTCAAGGATTCCGCACCGGGAGTGGATGGATTCCCATACTCTTTTATTTCTAAAGCTGGCCCGAAAACCCGCAAATATTACCTGGACCTGGCTAACTTCTGTTTTACTTCTGGCCATATTCCCACAGAGTGGAAGGTTCAAATTGTCATCCCGATTTTAAAACCTGGCAAAGATTCTAATGATCATTGCTCATACAGACCTATTGCTTTATCGTCCATACTAATTAAACTTTTGGAACATCTACTTAAAAACCGGTTAGTGTGGTTGGTGGAAAACAGGAAACTGCTCCCAACGACTCAATTCGGCTTTAGGAAAGGTCTGGGCACAGCTGATAGTGTGGGTATCCTCACGTCAGAGGTCCGGCTGGCCCTCAGCAGGAATGAGTCTGTGGTTGCTGTTTTTCTGGACATATCAGCTGCCTATGACTCGGTACTCCTCCCTAATCTCAGGCAAAAGCTGCACGAGCTGAGAGTCCCGGCTAGGATTTGTCGCATCATTGGTAGCATCTTTAACAATCGCACTATTCAACTGAGAATACCTGGAGCTGACTCTGAACAAAGATCGGTCTGGAGAGGATTACCTCAAGGATCTGTTCTTAGTCCTCCATTGTATAACATTTATACGGCTGACCTGTCCTCTTCCCTTAATTTCGACTGCAAAATCCTTCAGTATGCTGACGATATTGCATTAATGGTCTATGGCAGTTCCATTCAGGATGCCGCTCTGTCGATGAATGTCTCTCTGGCTTCACTGAATCAATGGCTACTTGACAATGGTTTGTCCTTAAGTGCGCCAAAGAGTACAGCTGTCATTTTTACACGCAAGCGTTCTGTACCCCCAATTGATATAAACATTAATGGACAAACCATCCCAGTCGAAGATAAGGCTAGGTTTCTGGGAGTAACTTTGGACTCAAGATTGTCTGGGGTCGATCACATTAACAGCACGGTTAAAAAATGTGAACGTTCTGTGTCGGTCCTTAAAGCGTTGGCCGGGGTATGGTGGGGAGCTCACCCCTATACCCTTAAACTGGTCTATAATGCGTTGACTAGAAGCGCTATGGATTACTGCAGTTATCTAATGGAACCCTGCAACATAGAAGCGCTTAAAAAATTAGACAGTGTCCAAGCCAAATGTCTAAGAATAATCGTTGGAGCCATGAAATCCTCTCCCATAAATGCGCTTCAAGTTGAATGTGCAGAACCACCCCTACACCTTCGGAGACAGTATTTGGCAGATCGCTTCCTTTCTAAAGTTTTTTCCCTCTCATCCCATCCTTTACTCCCAATTTTAGAACAAATCGACCTTTCCTTTAATAATTCTTCCTATTGGAACCATAAAGTAGCTCCCCTATTGATAAATAGGTACAGAGAGCTTAAACAACTCTCCTCGCCTATTTGCCAATATCCTACTCTCCCGGTCTTCTCTGCTGCATATGAAACGATTAATTTCGAACCAAAAGCCGTTTTGGGACTTGGTATATCAAAGAATTCCCCGAGCGCTAGAGACGATTTTGAATCGGCTGTCAAGCGTTACTGGGAAGGATGGAATTTCTTTTTCACTGATGCCTCAAAATTGTCTGATACAGAATGTACTGGTGTATCAGTTTATTTTCAAAATTCCAAAATTGCTTTACTTTTCCAATGCCCACCAGAAACATCAGTATTCACAGGAGAGTGTATTGGTATTTTAGAAGCCATACACTATATTAAATCCCATCAAATAACAAGATCAGTAATTTTTTCAGATTCTCGTAGTAGTATACAGGCCTTAAAACAAAATCAATTTTACAGTAAAATCCATAGTCAAATCATTGTAGATATTAAGACCTTGTTATTTGATTGCTCCCAAAACGGCTTGTACATCGAGATAGCCTGGATCCCCGGTCACTCGGGTATTGTTGGCAATGAGTGCGCTGATTCGTTAGCAAAGTATGCCACATCGAATCCGGCTGATCGAAAGCACTACGTAGCTCATAACTACGATTTGCGGAATGGTACCAAACCCAAGTTATTTAACTCGTGGACTGAAACATGGAAGACGACCTCTAAAACCAAGGGCACCTACTATGCCGCCATACAGCCCGAAATTCAACGTAGGCCTTGGTTTTTTAAATACCATAAATTGTCGAAGAGAACTGTTTCGTCACTCTGTAGACTAAGACTCGGACATTGTTGTAGCCCAGTGTTCCTGCACAAAATTCATGTCCGGGATAGTTCCCTGTGCGAGTGTGGTCTTGAGGAAGGTACCTTAGACCATATTTTCTTTTCCTGCTCCTTAAACAATCAATCCCTTGACCTCTACCGAAAAGTTTCCAAATTAAACATTCCTCTCCCAACCAACTTCCATTCCCTTCTCTCCCACTTCTCTCCTAAATTAATCCACATTCTGGCTACATTTTTAAAAGAAAATGATTTGAAATTTTAGTTGGTGCGTAAATGATGTAATTAGTCTGTATATAGCCGTTTATGTTTAGTATATATTATATCTGTATATTATAAGCTTGTAAATTTGATTATGTGTTTTTACTAACCCATGTGTTCGTCCTTTCAGCCTAGACTAACAACTACCACGGAGCACAAAGTTCGACGGCATGTCCCTACGTGGGGCCGTCACGACGTGACACTGGCAGAATAGTCGGATCCGGCTCAGTTGCCACAAAAAAAAAAAAAAAAAAAAAAAAAAAAAAAAAATATTGTAGTCTTTGACACAACAGCAAACAACTTTCGCGGTAGTGTACGTAGTACCGCGAAAGTGGTGCCAAAACGCATTTTTTGGAACTAAAGCTGACACAGACAGGCCTGTATTGTGTATTCTGTGATTTCTAATCTGTCTGTAGCAAAGACTACAATATATATATGGGCAAGTCTGTAGTTTTTTTTTGTGCTAAAAATGCCACCTGATATTGTGTTATTTATGTTGTGTATTTTGGAATAATTATGTCGACTGACTAGTGAAAATCAGTTTTTATCCTGTTGGTAATTATTGGTTATGGCTGAAGGACAACGCTGCGACAAAGTAGAAATGATTCACAAGATCTTATTTGCTGTTTGTGCTCTCTGCTTCATTTATAAGTTCTATATCGGCACAGCGCCTACTATAGTTCGCATAAAAGACCCAAAATTCAGTCTTTTAGGACCTTTTAACACGACCCACATAACGGTGGAGGATAATTACACACAATTGATTGATATCAACAATTTTACCTTCAAAATTAACCCACAACCGTGTAAGGGGTATCCTGCAGGCTTGCTGTTAATGATAATTATATCATCGAACCCAAATAACCGTGAAAACCGAATGGTTATTCGCAATACATGGGGTCGAAACCATGATTCGAGTAAAGTAGTGTTTTTGATCGGTGAACCTGAAAACATTACTGTAGCAAACCAAATGAAGAATGAAAGTATGCAGTATGGGGACATAGTCCAAGGTAATTTCGTGGATGTGTATAGGAATATGACTTACAAGCATGTAATGGGTTTAAAATGGGTAGCGCACCACTGCCCGACAGCCAAATATGTTTTGAAGACTGATGATGATGTTGTGGTGAATTCTCGGGAGATGACACACTTCCTGGCAAGGGAACTGTCTCCGTGGGGTGCTAAGGATCTGATCACATGCCAGGTCCTCGAGAATGCTAAGGCTCAGAGATCTAAAAAGTCTAAATGGAAGGTGACAACAGAAGAGTATGGGGCATCTCACTATCCGACTTATTGTGCAGGTATGTACAATTTTTTTTTATATTGATAAAGTCAAAGCATTTATTTCAATTACACCATTACAGGCACTTTTGAAAGTAAAAAAAAAAACAATATAAAACGCGAAGCTACAGTCCCAGTCACAAGGCATAATAACTTATGAAAGTACTGTAGTTGCCCATTCCGTAGATCTCTATGGAGAAGAACGGGCAAGAAACTCCATGGACACTCTTTTAAATCAAAATATGTTACAAAATCTTGGTTACATCATTCATGTTAAGAATTACAAATATGTGAGAACAATGTAGAAATATGGGCAAGTTAAGAGCATCCAGAGTAAAAGATTAAATCAGTAATTAAAAATAAAGTAACTAAAATAAACCGTGGCAGCTAAGAGATGGCCAGTCACAACTGACAGCGCCCGTTCACGAACATGACGCACGTATCAGCCATCATTCAACTCAACCATTTTGAAGGGAACTAAACGACCCGACACACCCGCCACCATCAGCGTGACATTTAAGTGAGCATGACATTCACTCAACCACCAGGGTAATTTCGCGTCAATGAAAGATATTACCGCTCTAAAAATCATGTAATGATTTTAAGTTCGGAAATATAGCTTTGTAATTATTTAGAGGTAGTTATTAGCTTCTAGTTAGTTTATATTCCCTTGAAGTTTTGGGTATAAACCTTGTTCTGATCTTGCATATAACATACTGACATTATTCTGAATTAAACTAATTTTATTTAGTCTCTAGTTTTCTTTTTATTTCAAGAGATGCTCTTGCCCACAACTTTTTTCACATTGAAATTTGTATAAATAAATAATGTTATTCTTTTATTTGTGAGAGAAAAGATGGCCTATGTCTTTACCCAGGATTTAATCTATCTCCTTGCCAAATTTCATAAGAATCTGATCACCCATTTAGTTGTGAGTAGGTAACAAACAGATTAATTTAGTAGTATTTTGCAAATACTGGATAAATAAAGGACCTGGCCCTAGTCAATAAACTGTTGTAACTTTTTTTTCTTTAATGAAATCTGAATATGGGCTTTCAAATGTTGTTGGCCATCTCATCTTCTCTTCTCATCACACCCCACTCATCCAGCTGTCAGATTTCTTGTGGTGATTATGATTCCTGAAAAAACCTCTGGGCTCCTCTTAGAAAAATCAAAGAAATTAAAAAATCTCAGCTGTCTCCTCAAAATCACAAACTTATACAAATCCATGACCATTTGCAGGTTGGGCAATCCTCTATTCTCAAGACGTAATACCACGTCTACTGAAAATAGCCCAGTCTACACCGTACTTCTGGATCGATGACGTCCACATAACAGGAGTGATAGCAGAGAAGATTGGTGTAGCTCGCACTCCTCTATCCAGTTTAATATTGACCCCTGCCAATGTGAAACAACTGAAGATGTTAGGACCAAAGTATGTTGGGCCATTTGTTCTTGGTCCTCCCGATCTGAGTTCAGAGAAAATCATGGAGATTTGGACCTCGATTCCGGCATAAGTCTTATGTTAAAATGCAAGTTGCTAAAACTTGCATTTTTATGTATTATTTTGTAGGATCTTATAGATTATAGAAGTCACCAAAGTAATGCCTTTTAGCCTTTAAGTTTTTAAAATATTTTTGACTTAAGTTTTTTTTTATTTAATATTTTATTAATTGTTGGAAGTATAGAATAATATATTTATATATTAACCAAAGCATAGAATAAGTTATGTTTTGAAGTTTATTTACAAGTTTTTTTTTGTCATAGTGATTGTTCACAAAGTATTATCAGATATTGTTGCACCAATTTTAATTGTTAATATCTGGAAAAGAATGCCAGCTGAGATTTTGCTATCAAATACAAGGTGGATGGAATACCAACGCTCAAACGTTTACCACATATTCAGTACATCATTTTGAATGCCCCACCCCTACATAGAAACTTTTCATTGGTCATTCTAATTTTGCAAAACTGCTAGTATTTTTTTTTAATGGCATACGAATTATTCCCTCATAGGAATTTTTCGTTTCAGTGCTGAATATGCACGAGAGCAGCGGTGGCCCAGTGGTGGCAGCCCCGACTTACGAGCAGTAAGCCGTGGGTTCGAACCCAGGCAGGCGCATTACTTTGTGTAATTTATTTCATCGCCGCTGCCGCTGCCGAAACTGGCATGTCCTAGAACTAAAAATTCGAAGACATGTGTCATCTACCAACCCGCACTGTGCCCGCGTGGTAGATTACAGCCTACTCCCTCTCATAGAGAGGAGGCCAGTATCCCAGCTGTGGGAACATTATAGGCTGATGATGATGACTGCATATGTGGTAATCATCAGTAGTTTTTTGGAAGGTTTATCATAATCAAATAAAACCACCTGTAATATAGATGTTTATTGTGAGTAACTAGTTGTTAAAAAGTATTATATGTTTTTAAATTGTATGAATATCACTAAAGATCTTAGTCCCACATCACAAATACTGTTATGGAAATATGTATATTATGTTTAGCGGATTAAGGTTCTTATTTAAATGTGGGTGTGCTTGCTAAAAGCTTGATTTCTGTTGGAACTCTGTGGATATGATGTGATATAAAATAAATGGACGGAATGATAAAATCAAAGATGGTTGAGAAAGTTTAATCAAAATAGATTTCACATTGAGGATTATTTATGTATTACTGTAGAATAGAATAGAATAGAATAATTTTTATTTGTGTAAAAACATGGTACATTAAAAAGTAAAAGCCTGTATACTGGTAAATCTTATTGTCTATGCGCTTGTTGTTTTAAGAATAATAAACAAGTATTATTTTGTATTGAAATGTTATGTATTTATATTCAAAGGATTTAATGTATGAAACATGTAATTATGTGCCTTGACAACAATAAAATCAATTTAATCGACTAAAAACCATTGATTTGTTTTATTTGTAAACCTATTCATATTTACAGACTTCAAATGAGACATGTCAGATTTTTTTTTTGTTTTGACAACGCATTCAGGATGCCTGTGATATTGCAGGGCCTCTTACTGAGCAAGTGGTCCTGGATTGGATTCCCAGGTTGGACTAAGTGTTATTGGGTTTTTGCATCAGTATAAATAATATTAGGTACCTCTGCCTAACCCTTCGAGGATAACAGGCGTGATATATCTGCTGGATTTAAAATGTCCGTGACAATTTTTTTTTTCATTTTTGTAGGGTATGAAAGCAAAAGAGTGAAGTGACAGCATGGTGCTTGACAGGGGAGGATGAAAGAAGAACCGGTTGCGTCAATCCTAAGTAACAGGAAAGAAGAAGGGCAGGAAGATCAATGATTAGGGAATAAATAAAAACAAAAAATATGTAACAAAATCTAAGTCTATTTGTACAGTATTGTCATCTTAAAAATAGTCTATAAAATACATGTTTGTTCGTAAAATATTCTATTTGGGTTAATGTTAGGACTACAATTATTTTTAATCTCACTAAAAAGAATATTGAATCACTAATCAATTAATCACAGGAAGTATAGCAACATTTTTAAATTGAATCACTTGACTAAATTCTTTTGTGTCTTGTTTTATATTCAACCTAAGAAGGAATGTCTATAAAATTAAAGTCCGTTCACACCACTAAGTCCAAAAAATCATCAAATTAATTTAGCGTTAAATGTAGGTAAGTATACCAAATACCGCGCTCACTGACTGTCGACCACTTTTCAACTTTACTCAGTGCATAAGGTGGCATAAGGGCGAAAAGCCTACCTTTTTGGAACATTCTGTCTCTGTTGTCTTGACAATTTTATTGACACAAACAGAACGAACGAACGATCGAAAGGATTTTTACATTCTTTGCTCAACTTTTGATCGAATTTTTCTGCCTTAATTTTCTAGAGACAATCAACTTTTTTAAACAAATGCCATTCTTCCTAATCACAATATTATTTACGTGTTCATTGTCAGCTTAATACAGAAGCCAGGAATGGCTTAAGTACTCAACAATATTATTTTAATTAGCTACAACACCCTCTTCTTTTATGATAAGTTTCATTTGTGCTTCCGGATCATTACTTTTCTTACCTTTAAAACTATCTTCTATATCTTGTAAAGTCCTATCTTTAGTTTCAGGAAGTAACACATACATTATAATAAGGAACACAGTCAAAATTGCTGAATAAACTAAGTAAGCACCTTCGACTCCCACTGAAGAATATAAATGTGGTGCAGATTTCATAGAAATCACGAAAGCAGGGGTCAAAAATGACGTAGAAAGTGCTGATCCTAAACTTCTATAAGCTAAAGGAAATACTTCGCCACATATCACCCAATTTAGAGGTGCTAAGCCAAGACAAAAAGATAAAGTGTACAGAACCATTAAAGCCATGGGAAGGATTTCCAACATCCACGGTTCTGTAAAAACTTCTGCTCTTCTCAAATAAACGAAGACGGAAATCGCTGTCATAGATAAAATAGTCATAACACCACTCGAGAACAAAATAGTCCTTCGTTTAAAGTATTTTAGTAGGAATATAGCTAAGAATGCACACACTGTCCTCAATAGATCAACCACTGTGAACTGCCAAGCAACGTCTTTGGCGTCTTTCTTGTCCAAAACTACTTGGAGGATTATATTTCCGTACGCAGCCACCATGTGCGCTCCACCGAACTCAAACACAAATAGCATGCTTATAGCAATGATAGCTGGTTTATAAAACTCTTTTTTCTTAAATATTTTTACAACATCACAGATAGCTTCAACTATTTTCTTGAAAATGTTGTTGCAGGCATGAGTTTCAACATATTCTGGTCTTTTCTCGGCCTTTTCCATTTTCTGGGCATTGATCATGGCTTCTAGCTCCTCCTGTTGTTCCGTTCCTTCGCCTCTGACCCATTTGAAAGCCTTTCTAGCTTTAGCAAACTTGCCTTTAGAGACTAACCAACTTGGAGATTCGGGAGACAGACTTATAATAGCCATTGCTATGAGTGGAAACAGAGAGCAAACGGCCGCAGTCATTTTCCAAGTCAAATGCGCTCCCCATAAATGCGACAAAAATATCCCCAATCCAAGAGATATCGCAAAAGTCCCTAAAAAGGCTCCTCGGTACTTCGGATCAGTGTATTCCGCGACTAGAATGGCCGCCAAAGGAGTCCTTAGTCCTAGTGCAAGTCCATGCAAGAGTCTGGCTAGTATGAAGAGGGGGACAGAGTTTCCGAAGATAAAGACTATCCACCCTAGAAGGGCAGGTAGTGTAGAGATGAGGTGGGCTCGCTGGCGCCCGAACCTGGTCATCAAAACCGGTGACACGAAGTTGCCCACGATACCCATCACGCCGACTACGGACGCTGGAAGGAAAGAATAAGGGTAAGTACTTAATTTAATATTTGGTGTTTATTTATTTTTGAGGAGCTTGTGGCAAAATAATGACAGCCGCACGGGTCGATCTTCAAGGTTAAGCTGTGCTTGCCGAGGTTAGTCCGTGGATGGTTGACCATCATTACATACCGAGTTTCCTCCACGCCTCGGAAAGCACGTTAAGCTGTTGGTCCCGACTGTCATGTCTAAATCTCTGACAGTCGTTACGAGTAGTCAGAAGCCGAAAATCTGACATCGTCTTACCAAGGGGTATCGTATTAAACAGTTTCTGGGTTGTGGAGGTCAGATAGGTAGTCGCTTCATGTAAACTACTGATACTCAGCTGCATCCGGTTAGACTGGAAGCCGACCCAACAAAGTTTGGGAAAAGGCTAGGCAGATGATGTGAACACATGTTCTTAAATGTAAGCTAAGGTCTACTATGCGCTCTTTCAATAAAACGCGGTGTGTCACTAAGAAGTGATTGTGATGTATAGTCTTCATAAGAGTTAGCTGTAATGAGTTAGTTACTGGTATTCAGCTGCATCCGGTTAGACTGGAAGCCGACCCCTTACGTAGTTGTGTAAAGGCTAGGCAGATGATGATGAGTAAGTTATCAATGAAAGAACGTCTTCATCTGCCTAGCCTTTCCCCAAACTATCTTGGGTTGGCTTCAAGTCTAACCGGATGCAGCTAAGTACCAGGTATCACCAAGTATCACTGAAATAAAGTACGGAAGTGGATAATCACATTTTGGCAAAAGGTGGCTTTAGTCCCTCTACCATAATCTACTTTGTTTTTTAGCAATTTTTGAGTTCCAAAACAACGAGATTTCATTACCTTCGTGGTAGGAAAAGGCTTTTTTGTCGGCAAATAATCATGTCACCTACTTCATTTGCAAATAGTAATCTCGTTTACACAAACTCGTTTTTAAATGAAAACCTTGACAATCGTAGACCTTGAAGAGTTCACGGGTAGTTGTTGACCGTACTTAATCTACTTATTTATTTTACTTGTTACTGGTTCCAATCATAAAGGGATTCTTCAATTCTTGTTAAAGAACCATTTACTTTTTTTAACCGAGCGTGGTGTTTTTGCGGCTATTCAGTTCAACTATTTTTTTTGCAAATCGAGGGCAGTTTGGAAGGTATATTAGGATTTATTTACTTAGAGGAACTGATCTCTTCGTTTAACTCAATCGTCGGATCCTTGAAATATATTATATATTATATCACTAGCTGTCTCGCGCAACTTGGTCTGCGTCACATTTTCCCCGTTTTCGCAACATTTTTCATTGCTACTCCGCTCCTATTGGTCGTAGCTTGATGATATATATAGCCTATATCCTTCCTCAGGTTGAAATCTATCTTCTTGCCAAATTTCATTAAGATCCGATCAGCCGTTTAGTCGTGAAAAGGTAACATACAAACTTACTTTCGCATTTATAATATTAGTTAGGAAGATAAGATGTTCCAATCAGACTGGATGCAGTCGAATACCAGAATTTTACATGCAGTGTCTGCCTATCTGAATCTGAACGCCACAACCCAGTTACTGAGTTACCCGATTCATCTTGGTAAAATTGATTGTCAGACTTTGGGACTTTTTTACTACCTGAAAAAGATCTATAAGTGACAGCGAGGATCAACCGGCTGTGCTGTCCGAGGCACGGAAAAAAATTGGTATGAATCTTTAGGGGTATGAGGAACAGGTTGTCAAGTTCTTCAGTACTCTATAGAAAAGGGAGGATCCTCCGACAAGACGGGTGTTGTGTCTGGCGGGCTACGGCCAGAAAGTTGCTGTGGGGTGTTTCTATGTAGTCCTTAATCGCACAGTTAAAGTTATCTGCGACTGTCGGGCAGTAGCACGCCAGACACAACACCGGTCTTTTCGGAGGAACTTTACATCTTGTTCCTCATTCCCCTAAACTTGTGACCACGAAATAGACGTCAGCGCAGCCTTCGAGCAACGTGACCTTATCAATATCACTTTCTCAAGCTTTCGAGCAGCGAGTCTCACAGCCAGCCAGCTTCAAATGGCCACTGGATATTTCTGACCACCAGCATGCAGCGGATAGCCGGTACTGCCTTGTCCATCATTCAAGTACCGACCTCGGTAGGTCGGTAAGCGTAGCTAAACCCTGAAGATTGACCAGTGCGGCTGTTATAATTTAGCTGCGAACCCTTCTATTCCTTCATTTAAAAAGCAGTGTCTGGGATCCAAAGCTTACCTATCCAAGAAGTGTCATGATCCGTCAGCGTGACCGGGCCCCCATCTCTGTTGAGCTGCGCAAACAGCACGGCAGGGTAGCCGTGTGCGCATCCATGTCCTGCTATGTTGAGAGCCGCGCCGCTCACCACGAATGCCTGGAACGCAATGTATTGGTTATGTTAGTATGGGTCATTAATTCGTTGTGTGATCTCCAATGAGGTCGTGGTGTGAGTTTGAGTATGAATGTGGATGGCTATAAGAGTAGAGAAGAAGACTTAATAAACAATGGCTGGACTGTGTGAAAGATGATATGTCTGCAAAGTGGGTGCCATAACTGATAAAGAAGTATGAAAGATGAACATACGTTGCGCCGACCTCAAATAAATTAGGGGCAGGGGAATCATGATGATATTGGAGTTCTATTCATAAAACTGCATAACTATGTACGATGTTTATAAACTCGAGACTCATCATCAGCCTACCTACTTAGCCTTTTCCTAACTCTGCTGGGGTCGCCTTCCTGCAGTCCAATTAGATGCAGCTGACTACTACTGCTCTCCCTCCAGTCTCAGAAGTACTTAACAATGAAAGCTTACCCGTCAAAAAAAAAAATTAAAATCGATTTTCTGAAGTCCTCGGCCTTTTTTTTTACTGGTTTTGGCCAAGCCGGGTTTTACCTTTAGTATTAATTAATTAAGAAAATAGAAGAGACTGTCTTGGTATGGACATGGACATGTGATGAGGAGGGACGAATCGCATGTGACTAAAAGAGTACTTAATGAATATAAATTTTGATGGATAGAAAGGGAGAGGAAGACCAGGAAACAATGGATGGAAGGTATGACGAATGATATGAAAGAAAAAAACGTGTTGCGCCGACCCCAAGTAACATGGGAATAGGGTAGGAAGGTGATGATGACTAATTAATAAGAAACTACTCATTACGCCAATACTTAGTGGAGCTAGAGTGCCACGCCAAATGAGAAAACATGACGTCACTATTGCGCACCATTGGTTTGAAAAAAAAACCAGAAGGTTCTATCAAGAATAGAATAGAATAGAAAAAAAAGGATTGTGTGGTTTTATGAAACCACGCTAAAAGTGAAACTTTTATTCACACTATAGACATTAAACTAAAAATTTTTGGGAGCGCCTTTCACTTTATCCCTAATCCGCGGCCGACCGTCACGCGACATGCAACACAGACGAAAAAGTTTCAGACGATGTAATAAAAGTTTCGCTTTAATAATACTTTATTGTACACCAAAAAGCAAACATAACGCGTTTACAAAACTTAAAATTTTATGGTTACAACGGCGGTCTTATCGCTTATAGCGATATCTTCCAGACAACCTTTGGATGGACATTACGGAATAAAAAATAAAAAGGGGGTAGTCAGTGGTGTACTACACAAAAATTTTAAACAAAACAACAAAATAACAAAAGTAAAGTCATCAAGTTAAATCATTCAAAAATATTTTTGTTTTATTAATAAAAAAATCAGAAAGTTAACACGGTTCGGGTTGGTCGGTTCCTATGTAGAAGAACCGCCAAGAAACTCCATGGTTACTCTTTTAAAATCGTTTGGTTTGACAATATTTGAATGTTACAGCGTTAGTACTTAAGTTTGGGAGGACAGCGTAGGCCCGACAATAAGTCGTTGCTTGCTACAAAAGTAGAACAAGATTAAAAAAAAAATACATATACGGTAAAGGTAAATGAAAAAGAATCTACCTATATAAAAGTAAAAATAAAACATTATAAAAACACTAAATTAAACAATTGACGCAAATGTTGTCATCAGTTATGTAACTATTATAAACAACTAGCTGTCCCCAGCATGCGCTGCAATGCACTTTTTACATGGGTATGTATCTACCTACCTACTATACCCTACTCTACCCTACCCTACCTTACCCTACCTACCTACCCTTCGCTACCCTACACTACCCTACCTACCTACCTACCTACCCTACCCTACCCTACCTACCTACCTACCCTACATACCCTACCTACCTACCCTATCCTACCCTACCCTACCTACCTACATACCCTACCTACCTACCTTACCCTACCTTTCTCACCTTTTAAACCTTCCCTGGACTACGACAAATATTTTAAAACCAAAATCAGCTAAATCGGCCCAGCCTTTCTCGAGTTTTAGCGAGACTAACGAACAGCAATAGGGATGATGACTGGGTAAAGAAAACGAAATTCTATTTTGTCCGTCAATCAGGTAATATAAAAATATTAGATACGTATTTTTTGTTTTATCAAGTTAACAAAAAAAAACTTAGTTAAAACGCATTAAAGTTGGAGAGTGGGGGCTCACTACGTCACAACTAGATTGATTTTTATATATATAGATAGATGAATGAACGGTGCAAAGATTTCATAACTAGTGTAAAACATCTTACTAACAAAAAATTAAAAAAAAAATTGGGAATAGTTAGAGACATCTGACGTCTCTGAGAACTTAGATTTTTTTTTTTGCGATGTAGTCTTTATGGCCTTTCCTCACGACAAAGATGATTAATTGAATTCAATGATTGGAACGTAACTACCCACTTTTACCTCTTTATTTATGTCCGGTAAATAACCTCATTGTCCAAAGCAGCATGGCGATTTTACGGATGTATTGCAATGTTGCCAACCTTGTGTTTTTTAAAAGCTTTTGGCACATCTTTGGACAAATGAATCTGAACCCCTTAGAACCATATTCGTTGTCCTAATAGAGCATCGAGAAAATTTTAATTATAACGTACGACACTTATTATAAACATCTACCATTCCTTTCGTTATTTACACACACGATCCGGTCCGGGTGCTATCGCATATTACCGTTGCGTCGGGTCGCATCGTCTGTATGCTCTTGGCTCTACACACACATTTTTGTCGCCACTTGAGTGTCGTCGCGTCGCGTATGAATGAATATATAAATGCGAATGAATGCGAATAAAATATATGAATGCGAATGAGCCGAAAGAATCGAATTTTAGAATGACTTCTATGAAGTTCTATGCAGTGAATCGGACGAAGAGCGTGGTCGTTTCTTTCTGCGCGGACAAGATGTGCGTACCTTTATTCCTATTTAACACCATGTTAGAAAAAAAAACCACCGACCCCAAATAACATGTGGGACGTGGGCAGAAAGATGATGATCACAAAAGAAAATTTAAACAATATTTACCTGCTTTATAAAAGGCTTCATTGCACTGCGGCTTCATGCAGGAGATTGAGTCTGTAACCATACAAATAATTAAGAATTAACATTGTTATTATCAAACTACGTCGTAATTGCGGGTTCATCTGAGTGTGTCAGTTAACTTATTTGCTAGTTTGCATATACTAAGTACAAGCTGCTGTCCGCAGCTTCGTTCGCGTGGAAATTTAGATGAGTTTTTCAGCGATTAATTATACATGTATACCTAAACCTTTCCCTTGAATCTTTCTGTCTATTAATGAAAACCGCATCAAAATCCGATGCGTACTTTAAAAGATCTAAGCTTAGAGACGGCAAAAGCGACTTTGTTTTATACTATCTAAAGACGTAAGGCTTAGAACCGACAGGTGTCAGGGGGATCGGGAGACCTCACTCTTAATTCGCAGCAGATGCACAGGGTATGGAGGGCGCACAACGATCTTCGTCCGCCTTAAGGTGTGACCTGCAGGTGACAGATTTGGGGAGTCTATTGTCACCTGAACAGACACAGGACACATTTTCGTCAGTAGGAATCTGACAGACCCCTTCGCCCACCACAGGAAGGGGGACATACATGAGGATTTTCACCCGCAAAAAACAAAAGTAACAGGCGCTGATCGACATTTTACATCACTCATTTCGGAAAAAAAAAATTAGATGCGTTATGGCTTTGTTGAAAAGATTTGTGCGAACAGGGCTTTAAGGCTAGCTGCTCAGGGTCCTGGTGGCGTACCATGACGTCTTAAAACATTATTGTTCCATTCTTATTCCAGAGTGAAAAAGAGACGGAGCTATACAGGTCGTCTAGCTCCATCTCTTTCCCACTCTGGAATAGGAATGGAACAATAATGTTTTAAGCGTCATATAGTAACCCCCTGATCGTGGTTAATTCTAGTGCCTGCCTGTACAGGGTGAATATTTGAGGTGGGTCATCAAGGACAGGTGCAACTGCTGTTTAAAGCTATAGTGCAACGGCATTACTGGTATTCATCTGCATCCAGTTAGACTTGAAGTATACCCCAACATGGTCAGGTAAGGCCTAACTTCCTTAGGTACCTAGGTACTACCTACATAAGATAGACACCTACGTATATCTGTAATTTGTGTTTTGGTACCTAAGTATAGGATATCCTACTTACAGCCTTATTAAAAAAAAGACTCCTAAAAGTTTATAAATTAATTATTCATAAATTAATGAGATTATTTAAATAAAAAAATGCAACTGCCTTTGTTTGCTAATTTTTAATAATAAGTATCAAATTAAAATAATTAGGAAACTAGACAGGTATACGGACGTTGCAGAAAGATTTTTGTTATTATTTAACTTTGCACGTGACCTTCGTCAGCGTTATTATTATAAAAATATTATTTACTTCACTGTTTGAACCGGATATTGTTAACAATTTCAAGGGTTTTTTTTTGCACGGAACCCCAATCCTTTTTCTAAAGTACCAGCCGGTCCAGCCGTTTCGGAGGTTAGCCGGAACAAAACATGTCTTTTTTTGTTATAAGTACCACCGTACCTGTACGGGGTTAAAGGCTAAGTCCAGACCTATTCCTTATAAGGGGTTATACTAGACTAGCACTTCACCCGCGACTTCGTCCGCAAAAATTAGCTGAAAGATGTAGCTTTCTAATGGTAAAAAAAAAGAATTTTTAAAATCCGTTTAGTAGTATTTGAGTTAAATCGCAACAAAAAAACAATCAAATCTTTCCTCTTTATATTATTATTATAGTTTAGATATCATTAGCAATAATTTAAGTCCAGTAAACTAGGGGTCAAAACCGGATGGTTAGCGAACTGTGTCAGTTCTTCGATTTTAATGAAGTTTTCTGATTCGTTACCAAAAACAATGAATTATGAAAAAGCTTCTCCACTCTAAACATTTAATTCATATTTTTCTGATAGCTAAAAATGTTTATATGCCTTTGGAAGTTAAGCGCCATAGAGGTCATTCTGAATATTTTTTTTAAACTTCCCATGTCTTTCAATGCAGTAGGTACATACAAGTGTTGTTTTGCATCCTCGTCAAATTCAAGGAGGTAACTATGCCAATGATTCTCGTCCCGAATCAATAATAAAATGGGAAGGTAATTTTTATTTTTTTTCCTTATTTACGGAAATCGGCAAGTGTGAACCACCCGTGTTTTAAACGCGGCCCGTCTGGTTCTTGGCCTATAACCTCGCTTACACACATACAAACAATCTGAAACGTTTATTCGATAATTTCTTATTCTCTAAACCACGTTAAGGGGGTTATTCTGAAATATTGAAAAACTTAAACAACCAAAAAAATCAGCGTTTATTAATAATTAACTAGGTACTGTAATTTTAATTGATTATGTATGTCTTTTGTGACCACCTTCTGAAATTTGACGAGGATGCAAAACAACACCTTGTATTATGCGCGTTTGGATTGAGAGCTCCTTTTTAAAAGTTGATAATATTTTTACGTAATCAAGGAAGAATTTAAGAAATAATTGTGAAAATTTCATGATGAAGGTAAAAAAAATGTGACATCAATAGTGAGAAAATACTGTAACTTGAGTCTCTCAAAATATACTAGATATATATATGTTTAACCTTTTTATGTGGGATAATTGTATTGCATTTGAGAAAACCATTCACAACTTCAAGTGATTTTAACGAAATATCTGGATTTTATACAGGTTTATTTAGAACACTCAATCCTCCTACGGCCAGAGTAGATACACATTGTTTCTTCTATTGTAGAAATACCGCAAATGGAAAGCATATCTATAGTGATAGGCAGGAATGCAGACTTTCTTACTAGATGTCTTACATGATTCGTTCAAGCACTCTTTTGTGACAGTAGCACTAATAACGCAATTAATTAATACATTTACAAATATAAATGAGACATTGCATGCACAAGCAACAATGGAGAAACATCGTAATAGCGAAAAACCGGCCAAGTGCGAGTCCGACTCGCGCACGTAGGGTTCCGTACCATTATTTATATATTACCCTTAAATATTTATTTTATTCTGTTTTTAGTATTTGTTGTTATAGCATCAACAGAAATGCATAATCTGTAGAAATTTCAACTGGCTACCTATCACGGTTCATGAGATACAGCCTGGTGACAGACGGACGGACGGACTGCGAAGTCTCAGTAATATGGTCCCGTTTGACCCTTTGGGTACGGAACCCTAAAAAATATCAGCTACCCCATACATTTGGGTCGAATAGGTATTGAAATTTTGTATGGGGCAGCAGATAATTTTTTCGCTGTTACGATGTTTGTCCGATGAAGAAACATGTTCAGTTTGATGGTCTGTAGCACACCCCTAAGTATGTATACACCGTGTAAATCACCTCATCACGAAGCCGTCAACCAAGCATTCTGTACATGAAACTAAGTAACTTTACGCACAAATTATTGCTGGGAAACGACTTTATTTTGGGGGGTGTAAAATCATGTTTTGTGGTAGAACTCTATGTAACGCACTCAAAACATTGTGCTGATGGACGGATTTAATAGTACGGGGGTCGTGGAGGTGTTTAAAGTAAAAATCTTACATTAAAAACTTGTATTTAAAAAAACATTTGTCAAAAAGTTGGAACTTTGACCCCTAATATCTCCGTAACTAGAAGGTTCCCAGGTATGATGTAGAACAAAAAAATGATCGCAATGACACACAGTGGAACGAATGTATGGGAGCGGTTGGACGTAGACATGTCCGAAAAATAAGAGTAAAATTATGACAAACTAATGATGCCATCTTATTCGATTACTTAATGCCTTCATAAATTGTGGTGATGAATTTCTTCATAACTCCCATATTTCGGGAGTAATTTGAGAAAATGTGAAATTTTACTATGAAAATGAGTGTATCGAGCTCTCTCCCTCCTGATTCCGGGCTTGTTTCAAGTAGCGGTCTCTAATATCATAATGCTATTACTAAGAGCTATATTTAATACTAAGACACATAGTGCGCCAAATGTGCACTTTCTGGGATAAAAGGAAATGAAAATTTAAAAAAAAAAAACGTTTTTTCCCCATTTGTATTTACTTTAAACCGCAGACAGACTTATTAAGAGGTCTATAAATATATTATATATATACAGAAATATATATTAACAAAAATATTCACAAGAACTGATGAGAGTATGACTTTTAAGTAAGTTGATAATAAATTACCTAGTTTCATTAAAAGTACAATAAATAATTAAGATGTAAGCTCTAATTTACTAAGTTACACATTTTAAAACAATAACATCATTTAATTATCTTCGTCATCATCATCATCATCAATTAATTCAAATTCAGAATCGATGTCCGCTAAATCATTTATGTTAACAAATTCGATATCACTTTTCTCAGAATCCGTAAGCTCATAAAATTCCTTAAAAGAAGATTTTTTTACAAACTTATTTCCTTTTGGACGGATACTTGTAACAAGTGGATCAGAAGACAGTAAAAGATTGTGCATAATATCTTCATTGCATGAGATACTGCTATGCTTTCGAGAATGCCCCTCTCTATATTTTCTAAAATCTTTATTTCTAGCCTCAGATGCCTCTTCGGATAGAAAACCAATGGGCACAATTGACATGTTCTGAACTATGTCTGGCCCATGCATTAAAATTTTATGAAGTGAAGAAGGCATATAATACCATGGGTATAACTCCACGTAAAGCTTAGCAGTATCAAAGCAGAACTCTCGGAATTTAGTTACGTTGATCTTCTCTCCTGATGAAATACACTGCAAGATCACACAGATTTTTCTTAAAAGCATAGCATCTATTCCGGTCAGTTCAGCAGATTTAGTGTAGTTTTCAAAAAATCTCCTTGCCGAGTTGCCATTGTTGGTGGATCCACTGCCTTGTTTCACAACATCGAGAAGTAAGCCCGTTTCTCTTCTTACAGCCTCTTGAACTCTTTTCTTCCTGTCATCAACTTGCCTTTTTGCTATATCACCCCTTACTTGCCATGATTTTATGTCTAATTTGTAGGAAATGTGTAATAAGCATTCCATTGAGCGAATCCAAGCGTGAAGGGTGCTTAAGCTATATTTATACATGTCCTCGTTTGCGTGTTTATCTTTGATTAACTCTAAATTATTCATTTCTTTAGGACAAGCCTTGCATATGTCACACACTGAAGCTGCTGTATTGGATATAATGGAATGAATTTTACCATCAATCATTGTCAACAGCAGTTGGTGTTTGACACTAATTCCATCAGTGATGGTGGATGGAGTTAAGGCTTCAATCTCTGCTTCGATTTCAGCCATCTCTCTCTGCACATTTTCTTTGGTTTCCTTTATAAACTTAAACAATATTGGCCGGCAAAATGAAGTGGAAGATGGTCGCTCGTTTTCCCAAATTGTTACACCTTTTGAGACGAGCCGCAGTGGTACAAGACTAATCATAAAATTACTAGCAAGATCGATTTGCTCATCTTCACTCGTCCTTTGATGATAAATGCTTTGGCTAGATGATCCGTCAAAACCCCATTTGCTGGTCAATACGAGCTGTTGATTGGGATCAACAGGGGTTTCTAACGACCTAATAAGTCTTCTTGAGGTTAAATCCATCAAGGCTTGTAATTTGATTTTTGCAGAGCTCTCTGTAACTGTGAGATCTTCTTTGGCCGGATAGCACTTAATTTTTTCTTTAACCAACATGTAGTAACTCGGGTATTGAAGAGCTCCTTCTTGAGTGTTGAAATCCCGAAGAGTGTTATAGCGCCATTTCGATAAGTTCATCGATACATAAAGAGCCAATGCCTTCAAAGGGGATATTTCCCGTACCTGAATTGATTTACCTTCAATGAAGGCTTTGATTTTTGAGGCCTCTTCTGGATTCTCCGTCAAGTATTTCATAACATAAGCTGTATCGCTTTGTCCTGCCTTTTGAAGCGCCCTTTCGGCCGAAAACATAATTTCAGCGCTGCTACTGCTGCATGAAAGACTATCTTCAGTGCGTCTTCTTTTTTGCCGGTTACTAAGGTCCTCAAAAGATTTACGAGGACTAGGATGTGTACAAGTTGAAGCATTAGATTTAGCAGGAGAAATTATGGGCTCGATGACGTCACTTATATTTTCTGTAGAAGGTTCCATATTTTCATTCTGTAATTCCGGCCATTGAATTGCAGCCTGTAGCCAAATCTCATGTTTCTTCCGAAACTTATCTGTGCTTCTTCCAGACTGTGTCCATTTTGCATAAATGCGGTAGCAAAATCGACGACACCAGTCTTTTAAACTTGTTTCAGCACTTTCACATAACTGAACACAACTGTTATCTTTTAAAACACTGAACAAATAGTTAAAGTCGCGTAAATCTTTATGTGCGCGTGCGCATAAAGCAACGTGAATATCAAGATTTGTATTAAAATTTGGAAAATACATTGCGAGATTAGCTTGGATACAACGAGGTGTAAATCAACACTGATTTTAAAGTTACTAATAGTGACCTATTTATATAAAATCCAGGTATCCCAGGTATCCTTTGTTAAATATTGCAAGGTAATTAGTTATTGTGATAATTAGTAAATGATGCATGCTAAATTAGTGTATTAAGAGCCATTTAGTAATTAAATAATAGCAATGTTCTTATCAGTAATCATTAGTGCATCAGTTTTATATGTAAACCTTAAGTCCCTAATTATATATCCTAATTAGCTTATATCTTCTCTAATTGGCTGCTCAGAAATGTTATTGTAATAAGGTAAACCTTTAGAAAAACGGTTTTAATCAACAAAATAAACAAAAAATAAAAAAATTGTGTTATAAAATAAACATCACTCTTTATCCCAGAAAGTGCACATTTGGCGCACTATGTGTCTTAGTATTAAATATAGCTCTTAGTATTAGCATTATGATATTAGAGACCGCTACTTGAAACAAGCCCGGAATCAGGAGGGAGAGAGCTCGATACACTCATTTTCATAGTAAAATTTCACATTTTCTCAAATTACTCCCGAAATATGGGAGTTATGAAGAAATTCATCACCACAAGTTATGAAGGCATTAAGTAATCGAATAAGATGGCATCATTAGTTTGGCATAATTTTACTCTTTTTTTTCGGACATGTCTACGTCCAACCGCTCCCATACATTCGTTCCACTGTGTGACAGGGAGAACCAGTGCCTTTCGGCTTCGTTAAGAGGTGTTTTACACCCTTTATACCCTTTTTGTTACACGTTGTCTAAATAGTTTACCTACTATCAAAAAATAACAATAGGTTACTACATCGTACTTAGTAGGTACGAGTAATACTTTTTCACAATACCAAAGTAGCCTTGAAGTTTCCCAGTGCATTTCCGTACCTATTCATTCCGAGAATTATATATCGGCATGTCATTTATTCATGTTCCTTTATGATTAAATTTTATTTAAAGTGTTTGCTTTTAACATTAAAACATTTTTTCTTGCAATGATTTGTTTTTGTTTCGGGTTGGCATGGTAACACGCGGTTGTTTTTTATAACTTAACGCTTCCGCAGTGCAATACCTCCACAACGCGCGTGTTTTCTTTGTAACCATAGAGAATCCTTTATGTAACTATGAAAACTGGCGCTTTCAAAACGCTTCCACAGCGCTACGAGATCGCGGGAGTCCGGAACAACGCGCCTGTTTTCCATATCATCATCTGCCTAGCCTTTTCCCAAACTATCTTGGGGTTGGCTTCCAGTCTAACCGAATGCAGCTGAGTACCAGTATTTTACATGAAGCGACTGCCTATCTGACATCCACAACCCAGTAACTGGGTAATACAATACCCCTTGGTAAGACTGGATGTCAGACTTTTGGCATCTGACTACTCGTAACGACTGTCAAAGATCTACAAATGACAGCCGGGACCAACGGCTTAACGTGCTTTCCGAGGCACGGAGGAAACTCGGTATGTAATTATGGTCACCCATCCACGGACCAACCTCGGCAAGCACGGCTTAACCTTAAAGGTCGACCCGTGCGATTGTTATTATTTAGCCACGAGCTCCTCCACCATGTAACCATAGATAATCCTCTGGCTCTATGTAACTCTATGAAAATCGGGAACACTTCCGCAGCGCTACGATAGTCGGCAAAAACACGCGTACATGGTCTTTAAGTAACCATAAATAATCCTCTATAAAAAGTGTGAACAGACCCATTACGAAGCCGTCAACCAAGCATTCTGTACATCAAAATAAGTAACCCTACGCAAAATTTATAAACAGCTAACGGCTACGGGAAACGACTTTTTTTTGGGTTAAAAATCTTGTTCTACGGTAAGACTCAAAGTAACGCACTCAAAACAATGTGCTGATAGATGCATTGAATAATAAACGGGTCATGGAGGTATTTCATGTAAATTTGCAACCCTCAAAACTAGTATTTTAAAAAAACCTGAATAAGTTGGATATTTATCCTCCAATATCTCCGTAACTAGAAAAAACATTGAAAAAGTTGGAACCGCCAAGTGAATATCTCCGTAACTAGAAGGGTCCCGGGTATGGCCAGAACAAAAAAATGATCGCAATGATGGGGAGAACAAGAAGTGCCTTTCGGCTTCGTTATGGGTCTATGAACACCATTTTTTAACTCTATGAAAACGGGGGCAGCGAACCTGCGGCAAAATAAATAATAAAACGCTCTGTTAAGGCTTATTATTATTAGATCAAATGACTTTATAGCAACATAATAGAACTTGATTCGATACGCAATTCAGACAAAATGGGGCAAATGTTTTTCTTCTTTTTCCCTCATTGTGATTACAAGCTGGCAGCAGGAAACGATACGCTGGATAATTCTTTGTCATGATTAAATAATATTTGAAAATAAAATGTCCTTCAACCATCAATGTTTTTTATCACGCATTTAAATAGTTAAGTGTTAAAGTAGATCTGCAGGAAGTATGAAGCGTGTCTTCATGATATACAAAAAAGTTATAAAATCAATTAGACACGACGATCTGAAAAGAATAAACAATCAGGATCGTATCGTCGGTAATGTAACCATATCGCAATTAAAAAAAAAAAAAAAAAAATAGGAAGCTGCATCTGATCTATACTAATATTACAAAGTTGAATAGTTTGTTTCTTTGGTTAACCGCACTAATCTCAGGACATACTGGTTCGAATTTTAATAGTAGATTGTTGCATCGAGCGCAAAGTGAGTTATTAATGCACGAGTGTTATGTTGGTGCCCGAGCGGAAGCGAGGGCACTAAATTAACACGAGTGCATTAATAACTCACTTTAGCGAGTTGCGTAATCTACTTTTCTTTCAACTACCGTCATACTGTGACAAAATATACTACCTACCTACCTACCACCACCTGCCTACGACCTGCCTTCCACCTGCCTACCAACTGCCTACCACCTGCCTTCCAATTGCCTACCGTCTGCCTACGTACTACCACACCCTGCCAAACACCTGCCTATCACCTGCCTACAACCTACCACCGCCTGCCTACCACTTGCCTACCGCCTGCCTACGACCTAGCTCAACCTGCCTACCACCTGCCTAAAACCTGCCTACCACCTGCCTATCAACTGCCTACCAATTGCCTACGTCCTGCCTACGACCTGCTTATAATCTGCCTACAACCTGCCTACCGCCTGCCTACGACTTACTTACGACTTGCCTACGACCTACAACCACCTGCCTACCACCTGCCTACGATCTGCCTACGAACTGCCTACAACCTGCCTACCGCCTGCCTATCACCTGCCTACGACCTACCTACGACCTACAACCACCTGCCTACGATCTGCCTACGAACTGCCTACGACCTGCCTACAACCTGCCTACCACCTGCATTTCACCTGATTAACACCTGCCTACCACCTGCCTACCTCCTGCCTAGCTCCTGCCTAGCTCCTGCCTAACACCTGCCTGCCACCTGCCTGCCGCCTGCCTACGAGCTACTACCACCTGCCTAAGACCTGCCTACGAACTGCATACGATCTGCCTTCGACCTGCCTACCACCTGCCTACTAACCACCCTCTACCTACCTAGGAACCTTCTCCAGACAATAACAAACACAACAAAAAAAAAATGCGAAATCCGTCCGATTCATTTTTATATAATATATAGAAGATAGATAAAACATAAAAAACAGTGCAGTAATGAAAACAGTGCAGTAATGACAACATTTCTGCACTGTTTTGGTTCTAAGCAAAAAAGACATCCTTTGTGATCGGTTTTGTAGTGATTAATGATACCATTACTGCGTAGTTGGAAGAAAAAAATATTTTTGTGTTGGATAGCCGATTTATCGACGAAGGCTATATGCTATACAGGGTTATTGGAAAAACACCAACAACCTCCTAAGAGGTCATTATACTCATCATTATGAACAACTTTTAATATGAGACCGGTGATCATCAGGTGATCATCATCATCCGCAGCCCGACTTCATGCACTGCTGGTTGCCAAGCTCAACGCTCTTGTGCCAGCCTGATCCAGGTTATAAGCGCGATGGCAACAATACCAATATTGTCTGCCCATCTAACCCAATCGCTCCATAAATACAGGTGATTTTTTTCAAGTGGGCGTGGTTGAAATCTGAAATCC
Source organism: Cerastis leucographa (assembly GCA_963082945.1). NCBI lineage: Eukaryota > Metazoa > Arthropoda > Insecta > Lepidoptera > Noctuidae > Cerastis > Cerastis leucographa. The sequence continues at coordinate 11,676,097 of OY720372.1, read as the reverse complement.
TGAATCCGGCTATGAGGAATAGCGAAAAATATTCAAAGGAGTTTCGAGCCCGATTTTTATGAAATGAAACTACATCATTGGATTTTTGAAAACTGAATGTTCTTCGCCAGGTATCGAATCCGACGATTTTGAAAAAAAAAAAAATGTTCACTACATTCGATAGCGTCGCTGAAAACTCTTGAAATTCTAGGAAGTAATTACATAATACGAAAAAGAAAAAGTCGTCAGACTACCATAGTAAGATGATTTTCGGCCAGGATTCACGCATGGAATTTTTAAAAGTTGCGGTGAGGAGATTTAATATATATATAAATAATTATAATAGATAAATAGGTAGGCATTAACTTATTATCAACTTTAGTTCTCAGGTATCCTGTCTGTTCTGCACAGATTCTAAAAACAAACAAAGACATCAATTACCTTACTCGTTAATTAACTACTAATTACTTATGAATGCACCGGGCCAGTCTATACGAAGATCGTGACCAAGTAACTGAATCTCCTTCGATTTTACTAACATTTATAGTAGGTACTAGGCGCCGCGGGGACGAAACGTGATGGTATTATGAGTCAGTTGTTTTTGCTTGGAAGTGCTGACGTTTTAACTTATGCATTTGATTGTATATTATTGCAATTGGAAGCTAATTATTGAGTGCAATGACATTTGACGCAGTGACTGAAGACTACAATTAATTTTGAAATTGACTCCTCAGGATAGATACTCGTAGATCCATCACAATTCACATATCAGTAATAATAAAATAATAATAATTGATTACCACATAATTTAGATACATTGTACTGTTTACAAATTGAGGTTCTTAATTTAGCATTGTTAGATGAGTATAAAATATTCAACCCTGTCGTAGTCGTGTAAGTGTCAGTCGTAGGAAGGTACGTTCGTGCATTTGCATGTGGCTGAGATGAGAATGCGAAGGGGGATGTGTCGTGTTGCGCGAATGCATAAAATAAGAAATGCGTACATAAGAGGAAGTCTGAAAGTGGCGCCGGTGACTGAAAAGATGTGTGTAAATCGGTTGTCGTGGTATGGGCATGTGATGCGGAGGAATGAGAAAATATCGCGTGGAAAGTTTGGAGTAAGAATGTTATAAATAATAGTAGAGAAAGACCAAAGATATGATGGATGGACTGTAGGAAGCATCGTCATCTCTTTAGAAAGGTGTCTACAGAGATGACGAGTAGCTAATTCGAGAAGTATGGAAGAAGAAGACATTGCTGCGCCGACCCCAAATGAATTGAGATTTGGCATAAGGGCAAGAGGATGATGCTGACTAGGATATATAGGTATTTATGGTAGCCGAATCGTGGGTTCGTGGAAAATAGCTTTAATTGCTCATCTGGATAAAACGCGGAAAAGATAGCGAGAGGTCGTCAGTTGATCTTTATGGCCTCTTTGAACCCAAGCCACGGCGCCGGCGCGGGCAGCGACAGCCATGTGTCAACAATCAACAGGGATAGTGCAACAGTAGGCGATTTTCCGTACCGTACCGTACGGATCGAAGATAATATGTTCTAGAAAAAAAGTTGTTATGGAAAAAAGTGTGTGGGCAGGAGCGCTAACACCTGCATCTGACCTAGGCGAACGAACTTTCAGGGGCAAAATGTCCTATTCTCAAAATGTCCAACGATGTCAAAATGTCCAATTCTCAAAATGTCCGATCGTTTCTTCACAATTTGTAGTTGTAGTGGCTCATAAGCTGAATGAATGATGAAACTGATATAAATAAGACTTGTTTTGCTGTTTGTAATCCAAAGAGAACAATAGGAGTGGGTACTTAAGTATTGCGAAATCGCAACAATCGTGTTTATTGCAATATTTTACAACGCATCAGGTAATTAGGGTTTGGCGAAAAAAACGTGGATCCTTCAGTACTATAAAGTAACCTGTTACTTGCTGGAAACTGCTAACTTATGAGCGTGAGGATACATAGGTCTAAAAAGTTACTAAAAACATTTTCGAAAGAATTGAAAATTTCTGTTTCTATAGAAAAAAAATTATCGGTCTAATTTAGCTGTAACACAATTTTTCGTTACTTTTTAGACCTGTTTCCTGCTTATGCGTATGAAGTTTCATTAAATCGGTTCAGTCATTAAAGAATGTGTTGTTTTCGAATAAATTCTTTCATCATCATCATCATCATCTGCCTAAACCTTTTCCAAACTATGTTGATGTCGGCTTCCAGTATAACAGGATGCAGCTGAATACCAGTATTTTACGTGGAGCGACTGCCTATCTGACCTCCACAGCCCATGCAGTTATTACTTTGAATAAAAAATGACTGGCCCACCTGCATTTACAATAAAAAAAAGGACGAGTAAGGTAGTTCCCACAGTAATTCTACAATTTATTCTGATTCTGACACATAAAAAGAAAAACAAAAAGGAATCATTCAAATAATTAAAAAAATACACGTCGAATTGACAACCTCTTTTTTTTTTTTTAAAAGCAAAAGCCAAAGAACCTGCACTTGACTTGCATGTATATTCACGGAACCTAGAGGAAAAAAAAATCTACCTACGTAGATACGCCGTAATGGGCAAATACTCATTTAGTTAACAAATGCATAAATTAAATGCAAGTCGTGGCCATAAGATAAAGACTGAGTCATCAAGTTACTTAAGTACCTAAGTACTTATATATACTTAAGTACCTAGGTACTTAGGCTGTAATTGTATTTAATCTTATGTATAATAGTCTGTAAGGATCTAAGGGCCAAAATTGCCTAAAAAATAAATGTACCTATGTTGTATATATTATTGCAAAAACAAGTGACATAACGATAAAAGTAAGTGAACTTTAAGCCAGTGATTGCACGTAAAAAAAACAAGACTTATGATTAAAAAAACGCGTTAAAAATACCGAATTTTAGGCAAATTTTGACTATGAAATTGAACGCGATCAGCACGTCTCAACTGCATTGAATACGACGACCAAGTGTGAAGTTCAAGATGGCTATGCTTGTCAAGAAAAAATGCATCATTATGTCAAACTTGGTACTATTTATAAATATTGTTTCTTTGTTTTGCCGCCTTATAAAAAATAAAAGTTGGTTGAAGCAATAAATAAAGTTCTGTTTTTAGGATAAATATTTACGCAAGCAAAGTATGTATTTTTTCAGCACAAAAAGTAACTTCATATCGCATTTATTTCTCCAAACAACTATTAGTACCTAGGTATATACCATAGACTAACTTACAATGACACAGATATTTGCTGATAAAATTTAACTTACTCACGCCAAGCTCATAAAGATTCGCTTTTATCTTATTAGTTACGGTGTCAACGAACTCTCGTGAAACTTTTTTTAAAGATATCTTCAAGGCAGCTTTAGCATTCAACTTGTAAGAAATCAATCTGTCAAGGTTTCTGTGGAGACGTCAAAACAAAATAGGCTCAAATATTTTCCTCGTTTTTGCTTCGTCATAGGAACGCGTTGAAATCTTTTGGAAGGGTTGAAGCAATATTTTGCACAGATTAAAAATTAACGAAGTTTTTGAAGTTTTTTGTTTAAGTATAAGGTTCTGGCGGTATCAAAACTTTAAGCCCATATCCAAAGAGGGTCTAAAATTTAAATCAGGGAATCAAAAAGACATTCAACAAGATCCAAAATCACTTTACCAAAACCAATGTAACGGTACCAGGGCACCAGTTATAAAAAGAGATCAAATGATCGATAGATACGTCACAGGCGATAACGTTAGATTGACGGCGCCAGTCATTTCGTAAGTTGTGTGGCGAAGCGCACGAGATCACCGCGCAGGCGTAGTATACATAACTATAACATCAAGTCCGAAGGGTTAGGCAGAGGTGTACCTAATAGTTTACATTACAGTTTCGCCAGTTATGTTTAAGTCGCATGTAATAGAAGGCGAGCCTATTGCCATCAACCGGGCACAAATATCAATCACACTGCCCAATTTGGTAATCGAACCCAGGACTTCATGCTTACCAGTCGCGCTTGTGACCACTAGACCAACAAAGCAGTCTATCTACATAAACACACGTATCTATTAATAAATAGCTGTCCCCGGCATGCGTTGCAATGCACTTTTTACCTACCTACCCTACCATACCTACCTAACCTACATACCCTACCTACCCTACCCTAAACCTTCCCTGGACTACGACAAACATTTTAAAAGTAAAATCAGCTAAATCGGCCCAGCCGTTCTTGAGTTATAAAATTACAACGAAAAGTGGCATTGATTTTTATATATTATATTGATGATGATGATATATGATACATTGTTCTTTGTAGATTAATATAAATATCAAGTTATTATTTCTTAGCCTTACCCATAAACACGTCAAATAAATTAAAATGCAGTACGTTCTACTACTATTTAATCAAAGCAAGTGGACATCAAAATACGAAAAAAAAAGCAATCAGACTAAAATTGACTGAACCGGGAAATTCATTAAAACTATCAGATTAACATAACGGCAAAAAATCCGGCCAAGTGCAAGTCGGACTCGCGCACGAAGGTTTCCGTATACCATTATTTATAAGAAATAAAAACGAGCAAAAAAGTCACTTTTTTGTATAGGAGCCCCCGTAAATAAGTATTTGTTTTATTCTGTTTTTAGTATTTGTTGCTATAGCGGCAACAGAAATACATAATCTGTACAAATTTCAACTGGCTAACTATTACGGTTCATGAGATACAGCCTGGTGACAGACGGACGGACGGACGAACAGCGAAGTCTCAGTAATAGGGTCCCGTATGACCCTTTGGGTTAAGAACCTTAAAAACTAAACAATTTGGAAAACTTGGAGGATGAATGAACTAGTCATCAGGTCACGAAAGATATATCTACCTAGCCTTTTCCTGTGTATGTGGGAGTCGGCTTCAAACTAACCGAATGCAGCTGAATACCAGAATTTTACATGGAACAACTGCCTAACTAACGTCCACAACCCAGTTAGTACTGGGTAAAACTATAGATAAGCCTGGTTGTCTGACTTTCAAAAAACAAAATATTTTATCTCACATAGGCCGACTAAAAGGTGCACGGTTCGGGTTGGTCGTTTCCATGGAGAAGAACCGGCAACAAACTCCATGTTAACTCTTTTAAAAAGCATTTGGTTTTACAATATTTTTATGTTACAGCGTTAGTAGGTACTAAGGTAGGTATGGGAGGACATCGTAGGCCCGACAATAAGACGTTTCTCGTATCGTCTTTCGGGCCACCGACTACGACTGTCAAAGAAGAAGCTCACGGGCTCCTTTATGAATGTTATAACTATATTTATAGCTATTTAGGACTATTTAGATGACAAATCAATAGAATCTGTTATTTGTAAGATAGAATAATTGACATCTCTGATTATGAAGACACTAACAAGAGGTATGGCAGGATATGCTGAAACAAAATTACTGTAACGCCTTATGTACCATATTCTAGCAAATAAATATTTTTGATTTGATATTAGGCCGCATTTCAGTGGTAACTTTGACATTGAGCTGGCCTACCATATATAGTTCGAAGTTCCAATAGAATAAAAGCCAGTTTAAAATTGGTTTATACTGGTTTTCTAACCACTGATGCATTGCCTACTGTACCAATTAACCTGCAAATTATAATAATTAACAATGAATCTATTTGAATTAGTAATTAACATTTTGCATTATATTTAATGAATGTAAAACGTTAATTGTTAAAAAATATCGTTGCTTTGCATCGATTCTTGTGCTAATTGGACGCGGATCGAACTTGTGTGTCAGTGTCATGTCAGGCCTTTGTTTTTATGACGGAGACTGATGCAACAATAGTTATTATAAATGGCGTCGTTATTTTTAGTTTTTCCTGTAAAACAAGGTGTGTGCGTGTGGATTGAGTTTGATTGCCTGCAACTGCACAGTGCACGACTGTAGGACAGATTTGACTTCTACCAAACGTTTTAGCGGTTTTCGTTGTCTTTGGCCACGCATTTCTCAATTAAAAAAAAAAAACCGGCCAAGTGCGAGTCTGACTGGCGCACGAAGGGTTCCGTTTTATTTATAAAAACGAGCAAAAAATCACTTTTTTGTATGGCCCCCTTAAATATTTATTTTATTCTGTTTTTAGTATTTGTTATTATAGCAGCAACAGAAATACATAATCTGTAGAAATTTCAATTGGCTAACTATCACGGTTCATAAGATACAGCCTGGTGACAGACGTACGGACGGACGGACAGCGAAGTCTCAGTAATAGGGTCCAGTTTGACCCTTTGGGTACGGAACCCTAAAAAGCAATTGCTGGACTCGATTGGAACCATTTTCTAAGGAGTATCATCGAAATAAAATATAAAAAAGTAATGGAATTTGATTAATCTGACTTTAGCAGAACAATTTTATCTGATGCACTTTGTACGTGTGGCTGAGGCCGTGATTCATAACAATGTCTTTTATTATTCCAAGACAACAATATAACATAACATGCATTAATATACAGGCAACTTTAGACAACATTGTTGCATTACCTAACCGAGTATTCTTACTGGGAATAAAAGAAAGATTTATCAAAAGTCACCATCTTACTGCGTTGTGAACTTGTGATAAACAGAGCTGATGCTTATCTTAAAGTTCAGGGTCATATTGGAAGTATATCCTTTTTTTTTTTTGGGGATGGGAAATCATCAAATGACTTCTCCTGCCCTGGGCGGAGCGGGAGGGAGTGTCAGACTTGTACTGACTAAAACCCATCCATGTTCCTTCTTCGCCCTTTGTGTTACAGGGCCGCGGTATCTCTTTCGAACAACCCGCAACCCTGGCAGGCATCAGAGGGCCGATGCCGGACCCCTTCCGATTTGCTGACATCTCCTTGAGGCGCGCGTGGAACACAAACGCGCCGCCGGCACGGCCTGTCGTCATAAGACGGACGGACGGTGAGCTGGCCCATTACTCACCGTCCACAAGCCCGCGCCTACGGTGGCTGGGTGCCACTGGTTGCCCCCCTACGCCCGGGGCGTCTCCCGCGGCGGCTGGGACGTGAGGTTCTCTCCCTCTCACGTTCCGCCACCTCCTTCGCTAGCATGACTGCTTCGCAGAAGGAGGCGACGGCTTCCCATTCCCTCTCGCTCCGGACCATGGATTGAACCAGGGCCGGACCCGAGAGGTCGCCGCCGCCAATCGCCGCTCCGAGGACACGGCGGTGCTCAGCCCAAGCGAGGCAGAACTCCACGGTGTGGTCCACCGTGTCCTCCGGCCGATCCTCGCAATGGTAACACCCGGGCGTTTCCTCCCGCCCGATTCGGTGCAGGAACCTCCCGAAACAACCGTGTCCGGTGAGGACCTGCGTCAGGCGGAAGGTGAGGGCGCCGTGGCGCCTCTCTAGCCACTCCTCAAAGAGGGGACTTATCGCCACTATTGTGGTGTGCCCTTGGAAGTATATCCTTAGCTCACTGTTTATGGTCGAATTTCTCATGTCAAACTTGGTACATTTATTTTAGTTCTGTGTTTTCCCGCCTCCAAGGATAAGTTGGTTGATTAACATTACAGTACAGGTCCTGAGACTGTTCATGATTGTTGTTTCACTAATACCTACGTGACTAGGACTTATTTTTCAAAGACAATTGAAAAAATCTTAGCATTGAATTTTTACAGTGAATTAAAAAATAATCATGAAATAGTTTAGTAAGTAATCGATTGTTCGTTTTTAATTATTGACGTGATTTGTTGTTGTAAAAGGGAAACTAATCAATGAACAAAAGCCTAGGAAAATACCATCTGTATCTGTCCAAAATAATTAGATTGACAGTGACATACTTTCCGAGATCAATAAACTACTGTTCAGTTTTCCTTTGGACGAGATTTAATTCAAGGGTTTCATTTTTTTTAGCAATCAGTTAAGTTTTATCTCCCGGTAACACCATGACATGTAAATATTTTAGTTTGTCTCTTGCTGATTGATAAGATCTGGCAAACGAAAGCAAACTTGAACTTGATAACCATCATCCTTGCATGCTTACCTGTACCAATAAGTAAGATGAAGGTATTTATCTGAGATTTCATTTCATCGTCAGAGTTCACTTTCTTCTCAACCGCTTGTCATCTTTTATTTACTCTTATTTAATAGCCATCTTTTAGACTTAACTCATTTTTGACTTGTGGATGTCATAAGCAAATAAAGCATGACTGTGATTAATAAATAGAAGAGGAGCTCCTGCAATAATAGCCGCTCGGGTCCATTTTCAGGTTAAGCCGCCCTTGCCTAGGTTGGTCCGTGGATGGGTGACCACCCATTACATACCGAGTTTCTTCCGTGCCTCTGAAAGCACGTTAAGCCGTTGGTCCCGGCTATCAATTGAAGATCTTTGACAATCGCTACAGGTAGTCAATGGCCCAAAAGTCTGACAACCAGTCTTACTCAGCGGTATCGTATTACCCAGTACTAACTTGTGGAGTGGTTGTAGAGGTTAAGCTCTCTATGTAAAACACTGGTATTCACCAGCATCTGATTTGGACTAGAAGCCGACTTTGACTATTGTTGGGTTAGGATAACCAACTAAATAGAAGAAATTCTATTTCTTGTGCTCATAACCGCGAGGATAACGAATCAGAAATGAGAGTATCACTCAAAGCGATCACAAATGCACCACAGCTATCTTATTCGGGTGTAATTTCCACACCTTTCATGCATACGCAACAGCATCGTCAATTCATGCCATGAATGGCCCCCACGCCGTCCCGTCGTCGCCGCGGCCGGTGCGCCCGCGAACACCGTTCTCTCACGTGACGTGTTTTATAACGACCGCAGGGTTTCCTCATAACTATGACATTATTATTTTTTAAGACAGGTAATGTCACTGTAATTGTAAAATAAGCCTAGTCATTTTGACGTTTACGATATTCAATGACAACTTGAGGAGGATTGTGTCAGATCTGTCATTGTTATGAGTTTTTATTGTTGGCGTTTTTGTGGTACCTATTGTCTCATTTAAAAAAAGAATACAGTTATCGTTATCGTCGCTTCCATTTTTTTCCCTTGACTGTATGTAGGTATTATACCCGTTGCGGAATGTCATCGATATTTATTCTATAAATAATTATTAAAAGCACATATTCATACTAATTTAGCAACAAAAATTATACATAAATGCGACAGTAACTCTAAAAAGGAAGCATGTCTGCATGCTTCTTTTTTACCCTGTATGCGGCAGAACGGATCTGGAGAGACGCACGGGTAGAACATGACTACCTAACCTAGTATTAGGTAGATACTCTATATCGGATACCATATAATAATAATAATAATGTTGATTAAGTAACCATAATTAAAAAAAAAACACATTAGTGATTGGAGCCTCCTTGTAAGCAAAGAAATGCCTGTATTAGGAGACTCCGCTCTTTCACAGCAAGTAGAATCAAAAACAAAAATTAAAATATTAAAAATATAATGAGATTTTTTGTGTGTATGTGTATGTGTGTGCGTGTGTGTGTATGTGTGTGCGTGTGTGTGTGTATTTGTGTGTTGTGAGAAGCGAGTAGGTTAATTTATGTGTTTCAATAGTGCCTCAGTGTCTTCATAAGAAAATGATTTAATCCAATTTGTTAGAATTTTTTTACATACATGTGCTTGTTCAGTATATATGTATATCTCTTTATTTATCCTATTATATAGTTGAGCAGAACGTATGTTATATTGTATAGCAGCGAATTTAGTTATAGTTCGTGGGATTTGAGCAATCATGTCTTTTCCATATATAGGTATATTGTAGTCTTTGATCGGATATTTTTCATCCTGGTAATACCACCTACGATCCCGTGGCCTATAACCGTGGGTTAGATATAAGTGCAAAATATTTGTTTCTCTGTACTTCTAAATTTTAAGTGTTTGCCCCTGGCTGGAGGCCTTACACTCAAGGCACCCACAGGATAGTCCGGTTAAACCGAAGCCAGCCCCATAGGTGGACCTGCGAGCTGCCTGTAAAAAAAACTGTCTGTTACAATTTCAAGCCTTTTTTTTACTGTTAAGTAGCCGCCTTTTCTGGGTCACAACTGGAAAACGACTAAGCTAAGGCTACTTTTCACCCAGGATAGTTTTTACTGAAATATTAGAATACAAAATACACGTAGACGCAGAACTTGTTGCGGACTACAACTCGATAAATAAACCACTTCAACAATTACTAAATTGACTGCACATTAGATAATCCAGAATATAAAATGATGAAGCTACATAAACACTTTTCCCGCCAGTACAAACATGTTTTTTTAAAAGTTGAATGAATGTATCAGATTCATTATTGCAAATTCAGCATCTTCGAATTTGTTCTTTTTACAAAAATCACGATGACATTGCAGCATTGAAAATAGCTGAATCAAATAAATCCATTTTATGATTGCGTGTTTACAATTAAATTGTGAATTGTTTATTTAAGTACCTACTTAGCTTTGCAGGTATTGTAAGAGCTTAAACTGGAGCATTTTTTATTCATATTAGTTATGTAAGTTATTTATTTATGCTGTCTTGACTTCCGTTGGGTTTTTTGTCAGGAGACCACAGAAAACCAGCGCTGTGCTGTGGGCCTCCCATACCTAGACCAGCATCATGCTGACTATGCTGAGTGGTAACCTGCTTGTCGCAGTCACTGCGTGCAAGCTGACAACTTTTTTACACAACTGAGGGAAGGGTTATGTTTTTCGCGCGTATTTTGTTTGTTTGTAATTTTCTTTATTACCTCGTATCTTCCAAACGACTGGATGGATTTTGAAAGTGAATGTATCGTTATTGTCGTCTTAAAAACCCAAGTTTCCTTAGATAGAATGGTTGGTTGAAACAACATGGTTGAACAGTTAGTGTAGCTTTGTAATACGCTAACAAAAAAAAACTGATTGAGAAGGGTATCAAAATATAGGAAAGTAAAAGGTAATTACAAAAACATATTTAAGTTATAGTAATATTTTAAAATCACATTATGAAACTAAAAAGCTGGAATTAAAAAGGTTAATTATAAAAACTAAATAACCCGACTGAAAAGCAAATAACAAGGGCATTTGGAAGCAGGCGGGACCCACTCCATATTCTAATAATTTTATTTTTAACGGGTCTCTTTATAATTAACTTTTTTGTTTCCTCCTGTTTGCGTTTATAAATGTTTGTTATGCGTTGTACCTATGTTTATTTATTTTTGTTTTCGTTTGTTGTGTTACAGGGCGAATTTGCGAAATCACCGTTCGTTCTACGAAAAGTAAGTAGGACAAATTGATTTTTATCCACACTTTTTTGGTCGTCGCGTCGTTAACGTAATCTGCACAATGAATTATAATCTGCACATATAAATGTTTTGTTTCGTGTTTACATAATAATATAACTTCTGAATTTAACTGTATTTTCATGTTGCTCCTAAGTTCTGGTAATTTATGTATAATTTAATTGTAAAAATACATAGCGTTTCTGTGAGAAAATTTGTTGTTTAAAATATTTTCTATGATGCACTTCCTTGTTAATTTACACACATAAAACACTTGGGTCAGTTTTACTTAAAATAAACAAAAAAAAAATACAATAAAATCTTACCTGGACTAGATATCACTGTATTCTATTTTTAAAATTCAAAGACTCATCGACAGAACCAATAGTGATCGACTAAACCAATACTGACATGCGCTGGCGTTTTTAACGCAAGCTTTTTTCATAAACACTGACCCTGACATTGGAAAATGACTATTTTATTTAGACCTTGAAATGTACGGAAACAATATGACGTGGCGGGTCTTTGTTGACTGGGTGAATGACTGCGTAACTATCCATTTTTGCTTTTTAAAATGTAGTAGGATTTAAACCTAGTGATATTTTGAGTTAGCTACTTCATCACCTGGCTGCCTTTTCCCAACTTTATTGGGATCGGCTTCCAGTCTTACCGGTTGCAGTTGAATATCAGTATTTTACATGGAGCGACTGCGTATCTAACCTCCAGAACCCAGTTAGTACTGGGTAATACGGTACCCCTTGTTAAGACGGTTGTCAGACTTTCGGGCCACTGGGTACCTGTAACGACTGTCAAAATGACAACCGGGACCAACGGCTTTACGTGCTTTCCGAGGCACGCAGGACACTCGGTATGTAATGATGGTCACCCACCTACAAAACGACCTTGGCAAGCGCAGCTTAAAAATCGTCCCGTGCGGCTGTTAAAATTTTGCCAGGAGCTCCTACTTGATAGTCGAAAATAATGATGATGGGACTGCTAGACGGGGTCGCAGCTGACCGAAGAAAATATGGCGGATGTTTCACATTGGATGGCTTCATGAATTGGCGAGAAGAAGCCGAAGCACTTCTTTAGTGAAGTGGAAGACATAGAAGATGACCCAGGAGTGGGACGGTACCCGAAAAAATTGGCGATTCGCCCTTGATATGTTTTTTACGGAGGTAGGATTTGTGTGAAAATAAATAAAGGGCTATGATTAAGCATCACCCCGCAAGGCCCAAATCCATAACGGATTGTTAGCTAGGTGATATGGATAAAGGCTTATATAGAAGGAAGATTTAGTAGGAGAGAAGCGGTGGCCCAGTGGTGGCAGCCCCAACTTACGAGCAGTAAGCCGTGGGTTCGAACCTAGGCAGGCGCATTACTTGGTGTAATTTATTTCATAACCGCTGCCCTCAAAAAACGATGAAGGAAAACATCGTGAGGAAACCAACATGTGACATCTACCAATCCGCACTGGGCCCGCGTGGTGGATTACAGCCCAGTCCCTCTCATAGAGAGGAGGCCTGAGTCCCAGCCATGGGAACATTATAGGCTGATGATGATGATGATGATGTGGTAGGATGAAACTAGGTAGGCATGATGGTGGCAGCTGTTGGGATAAAGCGTTGACAGAATGTTATCCTGAGAAAAATCATAGGATAAACCTGGCTGGTTACGTTCCCAGGGCGGAGGTGAATAGTGAAAGGAATGCGATCCTACTAATATTATAATAAACTAGCTGTCCCGCGCAACTTCGTTTGCGTCACATTTTCCCCGTTTTCGCAACATTTTTCATTGCTGCTTCGCTCCTATTGGTCGTAGCGTGATGATATATAGCCTATTTCCTTCCCCAGGGTGAAATCTATCTTCTTGCCAAATTTCATTAAAATCCGATCAGCCGTTTAGTCGTGAAAAGGTAACAAACAAACAAACATACAAACAAACAGAGTGACTTTCGCATTTATAATATTATAAGTATCCCAAGTAGCAAAAGCTTCTTTAACCAAGGCGTTTTATCACCAAACAGTGGTATGGTAGGCCTATAATGGTAACCACTGTGACTGCTTGTACTATAAAGGTTTTTAACAGAGTGTTTTGGTTCTATAAGATTAAGGTTCTATAATTTAGTTCTTAGAACGCTTATAGGACCATACAAAAGAATGATTAAAGTGCTGCACTGTAATAGATATGAAAAAAGCGATTATGCTACTATTTAGTACTATAGGCGACCTTATTGACACTTTTATGTATCTTTTTTGCACTATTAATGCATCAAAATAACTTTTACAGTACTAGTATTGTATTAGTATCGAAAACTCTATTACGCGATCAATCTGCACTATAAAAGTACCTTGCAAGACCATTAGGTAACCTTTTAGGTTTTTAAAAGCTCCCTCAACATTACAATGGGGCTAGTTCTGAAAAAGTCATGAAAACTCATCTATTGTACTAAATAGTACCGTAGCGACTCTTGGCGCAGTTGCTAAATAACTTCAATTCTAAATAGCTCTTTAAGTGAGTTTGTGTTACTGTTACGAGACTAAAGCATTTTCGAAGAAAATATGGCTGCCGTTTTCTGCTGCTGATATCACACAAGCAGCAGGGCTGGAGCCAATTTGTACTATAGCAGCCATCATCGGGACAAATCCTTATTTTATTTATTTAAATTTAATTAAAATTTGAAAATAATGAGGGCGCATTGTCAAATTTGAAATCAGCATACTGATTTTACCGATACAATTATTTTCGCAAGTGCAAGTTATGGCAGAGTTACGGTGCTTGAATGTTTTGTAGTATACCATTATTATAACATGTTACGTTAAGTAAAAATGGCAAATGACATAAAGCATAACTTATATTGACATATTTTGTCTTCTTGGGGAACTGGCGAAAAAGTATGATAAAAAAGATCGCTGGAATCATTTACGGTGCAAAATAGCAAACTAAACATGTTTTGGTTACTTTTATAATGCAAATTTGTGACTTAAACGACGCAAACACCTCTTTTTTAGAGCTGATTTATCGCCGTGTGAGCCTTTATGTAATGATTATAGAATAAATCAATGATAAAACTGGGGCCTTTTTGGGGTTCTTAGAACGTTTACAACATCATTATAGTACTAATCATGTACACTAGTTAGCACGTCCTAAAACGTTCTCAGGACTTTTATAGTACCAAAATTTGTTACTTGGGATGGATGCGAAAGTTTGTGAGGATGGATGGATGGATGTTTGTTACACTTTCACGCAAAAACTACTGAATGGATTTGGATCAAATTTGGCACACGGGTAGTTTATAACCTGGATTAACACATAGGATACTTTTTATATCGATAGTATGTTCCTGTTATCGAACTCCACGCGGGCGACGCCGCGGGCATAAGCTTGTTAAAAAATAAACCAAGAAGGCATGATAATGGTTCAAAAATGTATATTCAGCAGATCAATATTTAAATTCAGACTGACTCGTAGGTTTATGGTCACCATCGCGACAGCTGAGCAAGGTCCTGGTTTAGATTCCCGGGTCGTGAAAATTGTTTTTGGGATTTCCCTTCAGGAATTTCACTGTAGCAGCCATGGAGTCTGAAATTATACTCGGTTGATGGCAATAGGCTTGTCCCTATTACATGGGACATTAACATAACTAGCGAAATGTGGGTACCTATACTATTAGGTACACCTCTGCCCAACCCTTCCAGGATTACACGCAAGGTGATGTTATGTTATTTAAATGAAGATGCTGCCCATCCATAACAGTAAACTGACTGTTAGTCATAAGCCCTTCAATTTAAAAAGCGACAACTATACTAGGAATGACAATAGAAAACTCCAATACAAATTAGGTCTCCGCCAGCATCAAAACTGCTACAATTCCAAGTCCAATCTTTACTGGACAAAAACCGCATGCTTGCACGTCTCTTTAAAAATAATAAATATCTAGGAAGTTAGGAACTAATTTATCGTTACAAAGATCTTTTTTAGCGAGTGTTAATTGACAGGGAAATATTTACGCACGTATTTGATATAATTTAAATGGCGGAGTGATTGTAAAAATTTGCGCGCTTGTAAAATTGTGCCTAGTTAAAATGTAGGAAAATGCATGTTTGAAACAGTATTGGGAGGTAGGAACTGTTCTTGGACGCGGAAATTCTGTAAGAGGAGACAGAGTGATGATCAGGGGACAGAAGCCTTGCGGCGATTGGCGGCGGTGACCTCTCGCGTCCGGCCCTGGTTCAATCCATGGTCCGGAGCGAAAGGGAATGGGAAGCCGTCGCCTCCTTCTGCGAAGCAGTCATGCTAGCGAAGGAGGTGGCGGAACGTGAGAGGGAGAGAACCTCACGTCCCAGCCGCCGCGGGAGACGCCCCGGGCGTCGGGGGGCAACCAGTGGCCCCCGGCCACCGTAGGCGCGAGCCTGTGGACGGTGAGTAATGGGCTAGCTCACCGTCCATCCGTCTCATGACGACAGGCCGTGTCGACGGCGCGTACGTGTTCCACGCGCGCCTCAAGGAGATGTCAGCAAACAGGAAGGGGCCCGAGAGGGCCGATGCCTGCCAGGGCTGCGGGTTGTTCGAAAGAGATACCGCGGCCCTGGAACACAAAGGGCTTAGAAGGAACATGGGTGGGTTTTAGTCAGTCAAGTCTGACACTCCCTCCCGCTCCGCCCAGAGCGGGAGAAGTCATTTGATGATTTCCCATCCGCAAAAAAAAAAAAAAAAAAAAAGGGGACAGAAGCCACTGCTAGCTACTGTGGTTGCTAAAAGCTTGCCAGTGTTGTAACTATGGCAAAATGCCTCTTGAGAGGAGAGCGCACTAATGCACTATATGCTCCTAGTATAACATAACATCACGCTTGTAATTCCCGAAGAGTTAGACACCAAAAGAAGTCCATTTCTTGCCCCAACTTCAATGTTCCTAATTCCCATAAGCGAAAAGTACCCTTGAACACTGTAAAAATTCTCAGGATATGTAAGGCGACGACGGTTTTTTAGGGCAATACTTGGATGACAATGCATTTTTATCGATTTGTTTGCTCTTGAATCTAGTCTAGGTCAGAGATGACAGAGACAAAGTCGACGATGGTACGAGCTTACCCAGAAGACGCCTTTTCACTCTTAGCTTTGAAGAGGTTAGAATTATAAGCGTCATAAATGTCATGTTCTGACTGATATTGGTATAAGGATGTCCCACTATTCCATTTGACACTCGCGAGCACTAGGGTAATCAGGAAATCAATTGGGCCTGTTGGAAAGGTCATCGTTAAAACATGTGTCACGTCAAAAGTCATTAGAAAACGAGAGTAATTAGCTACTTATCATAATTGACTCAACACTGTTATCTGCTCTATTTGTGGATCCCATAGACGCATCGGCCTCGTGGAATGATTCCACCAGAACATACCTACTAGCAGGGTAAAAAATTACTCAGTCGACGGTCTCCTTTGTCTCGCCTTTGTTTAGCCGTTTGCTTGTAAAACAGCTAATAGACAGCAGAGTAACTCCTGAGTTTTTTTTTAATTTCGGACGTAAACTTCAAAAAAATCTTTTCGCTCTGCATAAAAATTGTATGTTCGTACACGATAATCTCCGAAACCACCCAACGGATTTCAATGAAATTTTGTGAATATGAATGTTCCAGCTTGAAAGATCGGGTCCGGGACCCGATCTTTCAAGCTGGAACCAACCATAGACCAACCAACGATAGGAGGCGCCGTGCGAAGCAGGGGCAGGCTCTAGTCATTTATAGTATTAGCACCTATCGTTACTATTATTATTATAACTTTTTTCTTTTCTAGTTACCTTCTGTAGTAAGCAATCGACTTATTGTCGGGCCTACGCTGTCCCCCCATACTTAAGTACTAACGCTGTAACTTCAATAGTATATTGTGTATTAAGGGCGGTAAGTAAGGAATTACGATCGAGGCTCTAGTAGAAGCCCGAAGTCGAAGACTGAGGGCTTTCTGAGTCGAGGTTCGTAATTCCCGTACCGCCCGTGAAACATACAATGTTTTTCATCACACTTGCGAGTTAATAATTATGAATATACACAAGTCAGCACACATATTATTACGAAATACGTGAACTGATTTGCGGATGGCGGGCTGTTTGCCCACACCACAGATTATACAAATGTTTTGTTCATAAACTAGAAAGGCAAAATACTTACCTAGGTATATACAGCCATGACGGAGTGTAAAAAAATAAAAATTTCGACGTTTGGATACAAAAAACTATCGATTATTTAGATTTTAGAACATTAGTTGAGTAGTTAAATAACATGTAGCGAGATTGAATGAAATTCCTGTTTAGATAACATTTTAAGACAATTTTTCAATTGCGTGTAAACTCCTTGCTTGATGAACTTGCATGACCTGTGTGCTGTCAAGCGGTACTGTAAATTAAAAAAAAATTACTTACCGCCCTAGGGTTTTATATGGGGCATTACAGCCAAGTTCACCTGTATGTTATGACACTGTTTCGTGCAAGTGTGATGAAAATTAAAAAAAAAATACTTACCGCCCTAGGGTTTTATATGGGGCATTACAGCCAAGTTAACCTGTATGTTATGACACTGTTTACGTGCAAGTGTGATGAAAATTATTTTAAAAGAGTAACCATGGGGTTTCTTGCCGGTTCTTCTCCATAGGAAACAACCAACCCGAACCGTGCACCTTTTGTTGACGTTTTATATGTGCCCATGTAGGCCTATGTAAAATTAAATATTTTGATTTTGATCGCATGTAAATGTAATGTTTACTGATTTATAGTCACCAGCAGTAAACAAACCATAACTAATATAATAATTATTAGTAGTAAAACATTATTACAGGAGCATATTATAATAATTCAATCTGCAAACGCAATAAAACTTTATTTTGCGACGACATGTCTTGATAAGATTGTCAATGTCAGCTTTTGTTACTGCTAGTGCGTATAATAGTCAGACTATAATTGTCCCACTGCTGGGGCACTGACCTTCTCTTTATGAGAATGAATCAGCTACAGTGCTGCTCAGATGTCTCGCTTTCAAGTAGGAAGGTAGGATGCTGGAATTCTGTCAAGACCAGAGCTTGATCTGTGCTGATCTTTCCTTGCCTGGTTCATCTTCGAATTCATTTACATTATCTAAGTGACGCGTAGGAACCATGAGCTAGGTATGTAGATCACTGCATTGTTATTGAAGGCGGTTTAAATATTGTTGACCATATTTCTATTTCAAATGATGTATATTGGTCAGATCAATTCCCTATTAAAATTAAATAGCACTTAACCAGCGACTTCGTCTGCGAAAATAGTGACATAATATAGCCTATGTTACACGTGGTTACAACGTTTTTGTTGTACATGAGAGTGTAGAGTGTCCTGCCACCGCTGCGTTGCACGTCACTGCGGAGGATGTGTTTAGGTGTGTCAGGGGCATGAAGCGCGGCAAATCTCCGGGCCACGACGGGCTCTGTTTCAAGCACCTTCTATTTGCATATGTATTTCTTTTTGACATGTTGGCTTTGTTATTTAATTCATGTATCGATTATAGTTATTTACCTACAGATTTTATGAGAACTATTGTTGTTCCTATTGTAAAGAACAGAACCGGTGACGTATCCAGTTTATCGAACTACCGACCTATCTTCTTGGCTACTATATTTTCTAAAGTATTTGAAAATATATTATTATGGCGAAGGGCGGGCGTTTTGGGGGACTGTCTCTTGTAATTTTGACGTTCAAAAAGTGCTGATTATCAGCCTAGTTTGAATAAATGACTTTTTGATTTTGATTTTATAAATGTGAAACATTTGAATGAAAAAAACATACCGCTAAACAACGCTCAGTTTGGCTTCCGACGAGGCTCATCCACTGATCTAGCTATCTTTGCTTTAAAAAATACAGTTTACGAATACATAGATAGGAATACAAAGGTTTATTCATGCTTTTCAGACCTAAGCCGAGCATTTGATTCAATTAATTATAATATACTATGAGAAGAAAAAAAAAAAAAACAGAAGTTCCACCGAAAATAATAGACATTTTAGAATTCTGGTATGCTAACCAAGGGAATAATGCTCTGTGGGAACAAGTGGAGTGAGACAGGGTGGTCTGACTTCACCGGTATTGTTTAACCTGTATGTAAACTAGTTAATCGAAGAGCTGAGCACCACCAGAGTCCTATGCCAAGGTGTGCGTGTCAATAAGCTTAGCTACGCGGATGACATGGTGCTGCTCAGTCCGTCGGTCAGCGGCCACAGAAAACTAATAGACATCTGTGAAAGGTACGCAACTCAACACCACCTGACATACAATGTAAATAAAACGGAAGTTATGATTTTGAAATATAAGAAAGACCCTGATATTAATACTCTCTATTAATGTAGGTGGAACTAATTTATAAATAGTTACAAAGTTAACTTCTTGTAACAAAAACTTAGCTATCATCTTCAGCTGCCAGTAGTCAGAAACCGGTGCATTATTATCATAAGCCTATAGCAGTCCACTGCTGGTCATAGGCCTCTGCAATTGCGACCAACCACCCTGCAAAGATCGTCACTGAAACTAGCTTGAAGGCATCCCACTGAAGAACACAATTCTACCACAAAGGCCATCAGTCCTATACCGCTAATATGGCCGACCCATTGCCACTTCAGCTTGCTTATACTGTGAGCTACGTCGAGAATTTGGTTAACTGGTGCATTGTGCAACACATACTAGATAGAAAACAACTTAAAAATTAATGAAAAAAACAAAAGAAAGTCTGAATATTAACATACCTAATAGATTCAGTTATGATATCATCATCATTAAGTATTAATCTGTGTTGCATTTACGCCAATCGCACTCCATCTTCTTACGAATAAAACGGATACGGATTTCTCTTATGATATTATTTTGCGCAAAAACTACTGAACGGATTTCGATGAAATTTGGCAAACAGATAGTTTATAACCTGGATTAACACATAGGATAATTTTATTATATTTATATCCCGGTAGTACGATCTCGTGCGACAATTCACGAAATCACTTTAATGAATAACTAGCTGTATGCGCTGCAATGCAGTTTTTCTTACCTACCTCCTACCCTACCTGCCTCCTACCCTACCTACCTACCCTACCCAACCCTACCTACCTAGTACCTACACTAGAGAGAAAGAAGACAAACTATAACTAATCTTAATTTTAATGCCAAATATCAATACTTATTATTATAATAAAGCCTGAAGCCTTTTTGTTTATTGGGTTGAACGCGCTTATCTCGGGAACTACTGAATTCGAATTGAAAAAATATTTTTGCATTAGATAGTACATGTTCCGAGGAAGGCTATAAGCTTCAGACATCACGCTACGGCCAAAGGAGAAGAGTATCAATGAAAAATGTTGAAACAGACGAAATTGCGCGGGTCAGCTTGTTTATTCAATTCAATTCAAAATATTTATTTCAGATAATATAGTGATAGTAATGTAGTGATATAATATAGTGTTAGTAGTAATAAAACTTACCCTAATGTTAGTATAAGTTTATGATAAAACATTAATACACACAGGCGAAGTAGCCGGTTACAATTGTAGTAAAATTGTAATGATATAAAAAAGTGTAGTAAATGAAAATATTAAAATAATAATACGACATTTTAAATGAGTAACCATAGACTTTCACAGCGGTTCTTCGACATAGGATTCACCTGTTAATTACATGTTTGGTACTCGGAACCTTGCAAAACGAAGGTTGCTTGACATGGTGGCCACTAGGTCAGCGAAACGACCTTGGCTTCGAAATGTTGATATGCTTTCTGTTCCTAATTCCTATCCATATTATGTAGACATTTTACGTAGGCACTAGAAACAGGGTTTTGTGGTTAAAATACATAAGTTTCGATGTACATAAAAATGTTTTGAACCTTAAAATTTTGCCCCACCATAATTGCTGTTTAAGTAATTTAAAGAATGAAAGAAAAAGTATTTATTGAACACACCCAGGACTCAAAAGAAAAAAGGTGAAAATTAAGAGCGCTTACACCTTACGGCATTTTATACAAACTTTCAATTTCCTTATTTTCCGAAATAACTGAACCGATTTTAATGAAACTTCATACGCTTAAGCAGGATGAAAAATTACAATTATTACTACTATTTTCGAAAAATAGTGTTACAGCTAAATGCGACCTGTTATAAATTATCTATACAAACAGAAATTTCAAAATATCTTTTTTTTTTAAAGACGTTTCGAAAATGTGTTTTAGTAACTTTTTAGACCTATGTATCCTGCTTATGCATATTAAGTTTAATTAAAATCGGTTCTGTTATTTCGGAAAATAAGGAATTGAAAGTTTGTATGAGATGCCGTAAGGTGTCAATGCTCTTAACAAAAATCAAATTGTAAGTGTAAACATAAAAAAAAAGACAAATCGGAGTGAACGATCAATTTCGTTTTCTTCTTTTTCATCCGCGATCTACCATTTTACTGGCACCATATACTATGCATCTATAGGTGCCACTATGAGGTGCCATTTAAAATATTTATAGGTCCCCATGGCAAGAAATCAGGTTAGGTTCGCTTCGCTTTCCAAACGCAAGTGTCTCTGATTAATTGGCTTCGTCCAATAGAGTAGCGTAAACTAAAATCTTCAATGAAAAGTTATTATTTTTATTAATAGACTAAATTGAAAGTTTTTTTTTAAACTTTCTTTTGAACGGAATTGTGTAACAGTTCCAATTTTATGTAAGACTTAATTATAAAGATCAAAAATCGTATAACTGCACCTTGACATGAATTTAATTATTATTTATAGACAAAATCAGTCATAAAATTAATGATGCGACATAATCAACACATTACTTGATGCAATTAAACCATAGATCATCAAAAAAAAAAAAAAAACTTACATCAATCAAAAATTCCTTCCACATTTTTTAATCATTTGTCACTAAAGTTCATTTTATCACGTCAGTAATCAATAAGTTAATAACATGAACACTTTTTTTTATAAATCTAATAAAATCTTTAAAATACGGAAGAGTTTATTCGATTCATATTCAAATTTTTAATCGTTTTTTTTTTAACTCGCGGTGCCTAGTGCGGGGAAAGCGGACGCGTCGATTTCTCCGTAGCCTTAACATCGAATGACTTCGTCGAGTTATTACGAAACCCCGTCTTTCATCTAGTGATGCTAAATTACGTATTATTATTGTTATTTCTTCATTGACGCATCGTTTTTTTCTATTATGCGTTGCACTAATGAACAAGTAGGTACATATTTTAAAATGTTTTAGTGCCTATTCAACTAGGATTATGAGTAAGTAATTCGAGTGTATGTTCTTTCACATAACAGGCCTACTTACCTACTTAGTCAAATTAAGTAACATGTGTCATGCAATAATTAACGATTAGGTTATGACTTTCCTTGAAGAAGAATTATTAACGCAAATAATCGATAGTCGATAGACTCAACGGATCAAATGTCCATCACTAGCATTAGCTAAATGGTTAGGATGGCTTGTTTGCCCCTCGTCACGTAAAAGACATTGTGCAAAACGCAGGCCTCATAATTTTGCACAACGAGAGAGGTTAGGTGACATAACTTTGAATAACGACTTATAAAAGTTGTATTGTGAGTACAGTCTGCGAGGGAAACTTCCGATAAATCTGTAGTAAGACGGTGGTGCAGGTTCGATTTGGACGTCGAAATTGTATTATATAGTGCTGTAGGTGCTAACTTGCTAATTGTTCATGTTGACTGTTTTACCAGACGCAGTGGATAACTGTCTGTTTCTTCAAACTTTATCTGTGCCTATCATATTTTGGTCTTTTCCCACTCCGAAATTAAAAAAAAAAATTACCATGGGTTAGACATATGATAATGACTTTTTATCCAGGTATAACGTTTGGTGGGATAATTTTTAATTTTGCTCTCGACGCAGATGAGGCCCCATGCAAAAGCTAGAGCCTAAATAATAGATGTGGCTTGGCCTCACTGATAACAATAAAAAACTTTTTATGTTCACACGTTGCAGTGTTTGCAGTATTAGGTAACACAACACTATTGTTGCACATTTATATTGACACAGAAAACAAATTAACGAGCCTGACTGTACTGTACGCTGCTGGCATGCAAATGAGAAAGTGGAGGCACGGCTTTTCGTTTGCTATCCATTGCAATATTGACACGGAGAAATTTTGACAAGTCTTTAATAAATCCGAAATGGAAAGGAAATAAATAATTTTGGTCTTTGTTTTTTTTTTACTGTTGTTGTTGGTTTAACCCAGTTGCGGTAAACAGCCAGTCAATCTGAGGCCTAAAGTGGAATGTCCATTGCTACTGTAAGACGTTCCAATATAATTCGTTTGGATTCCTCGTGTACAGTAACAGAGAAGATATAAGGAAGTCGTTTGTCTTGGTAGAGAGATGTAATGAGGATAAAAGGGTGAGGGATATGAATGTTGATGGATAGAAAGGGAGACGAAGGCCAAAGTAGAGATTGATGGAAAGAAAGGATTTTGTTAGCAATGATATGAAAGAGAGGAGTAGATAATGCCGTGAAGTCTGAGAGGAGAGAATGGAAGAGCAAAACGTGTTGCACCGAGGCACCGACCCCATTTAGAAAGGCAGGGAGATGATTCCTCGTGTACAGTGCACTAATCCAACCGTGCGTAGCAATTTAGCATGGCTGTGTATCGCAGTACTCGTACTAGACGATCCCGCCTATACATACAGAGCGAAGGTACTTACCTACTATGCCGCACGTTGATGGTAACTTTGACCTTGAACTGGCATAGTTTAGTACGAAGTTTCAGCAGAATACGAGGCCAGCTTATACGGGATTTGTTCCCACAGACGTGCTGCCTCGTTGGTCCAGTGGTCGCAAGTGCTCGAGGTCCTGAGTGCAATTCCCAGAGTGGGTTTGGGCTCGGTTGATGCCAGGCTCGCCCCAGGTACGGCAAAGGTGTACTATAAGGTACACCTCTTCTTAAGCCTTCGGGCATTACAGGCGTCATGGCACGTGCAGTGCAGCCTACCTTACTTTCTGGTGCGTAGCTTAGCTTTAAAATATAACTAGGTAACTCTAGTTGTCTTTGGTAAAAACCCTATACACACGGCTACATAAAAAGCTACACATCCAGTCTGACTTTATGAACAATGAGAGATCTGGTGGCGTACCATGAAAAAAAAACATTATTGTTCCATTCTTATTCCAGAGTGAAAAGAGACGGAGCTATACAGGTCGTCTAGCTCCATCTCTTTCCCACTCTGGAATAGGAATGGAAGTAACCACACAGGCCCCCTATTCGCTAACGCTCAGATTCGATTTCGATTCGATAAGTCGTACGCCTATGTCTATCTTGTTTTGGCATTACGAAAGCGAGCGAGATAGACATATGACTTTCCGAATCGAAATCGAATCCGAGCGTTTGTGAATACGGGGGCTGGTTATACTGGGTTTGTCTAGCTTTATTGGCTGTCGTGCGTAATACGAGAGTCTTTGCAATAATGATATTTGAAAATAAAGTTACAAAAACCCGTTAAGCACTATTCAAGTCAAGTAAGTAGCAAGTTGGAGCAAGCTGCTCTAATCCAGTTTACATTATGTTAACTATATATTATGGTATGTATTTTATGAGGTTTTAATTGTTTTATTTTAGTTTGGTTCCGTCAAAATTTCTGCGAATAATGTGCAGGATTTCGCCCGGGGAAGTACTAGGTACCTTCACTATTTCTACCTTGAAGAATCCTGTCACTACTGTCATTATTGACATTAAGCCTCTATTTCCGGGAGGATGGACTGCAGTAGCTATTACCCCTAACTTGTGTAAAGTATACCCTTAACCACATTTTCTCCATTTATATTCACCTTGTAAAATTAGGCAGCATAATGCCTTCAGTCAGACATAAATCCAGTGTTCCTGTAGCGACCACAAAAAGCAACATACTACAAAAAGTACTACAGCGCCATCTATGATGCGACGGAGGAACTAACATCAATTTCCTACAAGTCGCAAGCAAAGTTTATATCGACTTCAGTGTATATAGAAAAACCCGATAACAACAATCGGGCAGTTGCCCGCCAGACATAACACCTGTCTGGCCGGAGGATCCTCCCTTTTCAATGGAGAATCGAGGAACTTTACACCCTGTTCCTCATACACCTAAATTCCTTTCGAAGGAATGCCTTATGGAAGAACCCAATAAGACTGGCCGACTTGTGGTCGAAGTCAAACCCAAGTTGTACTCACGAAAAGGGTAACAGGCGTAGTAAAAGAAGGCTTATAGTTATACGTTTTTTGCCTGAAAATGAGGAACAATTATTAAATTATTTTTACCGAAAAGTCTCAAAGAACTCCAAGAAAAAATAGTAAAAAACCAAGCGTTTACGCACGAATACGCGCAAACTGGAGCAGAGTTAAATCCTGACATGGAAGCGGCTCGACACGGTTGGGTTCTTTTTATTTATTTTTGTTATTAACTAAATTGCTACAAGATAACTTTATTATTTCAAGTTCTAGGTAAAGTTACTATTTCTCGTTGCATATACCGTAATTACGTAGATGCATATTAGTAGTCCTTTATTTCAAGGAATGTCGAGGAACAAGGTGTAAGGATCTTCATCTCTAATCCGTTGAAATCATCCGACCAGACGAGTGTTGCGGCAGCACGCGTAGCCTGACCACTGTAGAAAAATTGTCTACGGAAAGAAAGAATGTGTCATTTTGACGATTCTTCCGTCGACATAGCCAATATACAGGTTGTAACGGAACGGGTATATACATCCTTAAGGGTGTGCTACAGACCATCAAACTGAACATATTTCTAATCATAAAAAAAAATTGCAGCAAAAAAAATAATAATCTGCTGCCTATACAATTGGGTCGAATAGGTATTGCAATTTTCTATGGGGCAGAAAATATTTTTTTTGCTGAAAAACATGTTTTATGATGAGAAACATGTTCAGTTTGATAGTCTGTAGCACACCCTTAAGTATGTATATACCCTTTCCGTTACACCCTGTATATTAGTCTATGGACGTAGCCAATTTTTACGGCAGTCATGCTACGCGTGCTGGTGGGCTATCCAACGGTTGTTTTTGGATGGTTCCATTTGCATATCCAGGATGGAAGAGACACTGACGCACTATTCAGTACATCGTCTGCTCTATACATTTTGACCATGTATGTATTGAACTTCTGTAGGAAACAGCAGTTTTTTTTTTAGATTGGTACCGAAAAAAATTCTATGTGGGGGTTCAGTATCATCATCTGCCAAGCCTTTTCCCAAACTATCGGGTGTCGGCTTCCAGTCTAACGGGATGCAGCAGAGTACCAGTATTTTACATGAAGAGACTGCCTATCTGACCTCTACAACCCAGTAACTGGGTAATACGATACCCCTTGGTAAGACTGGATGTCAGACTTTTTGGCTTCTACTACTACGACTACTCGTAACAACTGTCAAAGATCTACAAATAACAGCCGGTACCAACGGTTTAACGTGCTGTCTGAGGCACGGAGGAAACTCGGTATGTAATTATGGTTTCCCATCCACGGACCAAACTCGGCAAGCACGGCTTAATCTTAAAGATCGACCCGTGCGGCTGTCTGGGGGTTCAGTGTGATTTAATGAATAAGTGGTAACTGTTTGTGAGTCAGTGACCCGTCCACCCTGCATATGATATATGCTAGATAAAGGTAGGTAGGTAGGTACGCGTGAAAAATTTCTATAAGGGGGGATTCAGAATATTGTACTGAATATATGCTAGCTAATGTCGCGAATAATTTACGACACTATTTTACGACAAAAACCTACGATTGCCGCTACTTAGGACGGAATTCAAAAATGGAACTGAGCGCGATCAACACATACCTCTATATTCACAGCACACTGACAGTTCTAGAAGACAGTATAAAATACCTACGGAGGAGAAAAATGATTAATTTACGATATCATTTGGCTGGCTACGGTTTTGAGTTCTCTAAACAAATAGGAGCAGGCAATAAGTACATTACAGAGGCGATTTTAAACAATTTCTTGCATGATTCAACCCGAAGAGATCTTTACAATAACAGAATGACTCTCTATTTTACTACTGAACGTTTTGATCAGCCAAAAATCGATAAAAACTGGAATCGTAACGATTAGGAACGTCATGTTCGATTCCGTACGGCCGCAGACCGTAGTTTTATTTTTACTTTTCAGACAGCCATGTCAAAAGTTATGTGGAAAGCGTCATAATATGGTGTGAATGAAATGAAGAAAATGTTGTCAAGTGAATAATGCACCGAAACGATGGATGGACCGCATGAAATACAGAGACTAAAATAGTAACAATGGAAGAAGAAACAATGGTACGCCAGCCCCAAACAAATTGGGAAGAGGGCCAGGAGAATGATGTTGAGCTACTTAGTCCTGACTAGTCCTGAGTGTAGCAAACTGTTAGCAACCGGCACTAGGTCAAACGTGGCATGTCGTGTTATGTAATAAAATAAATACCTAAATAGACATGATCGGGGCCATCTTTAACAAATATGAGGCCCTGGGCACTATAGAAAAATGGGAAACTTGTAGAATGCGAGAGCGAGCGAAGCGAGCTCGGATTTTTCTTTCACGGATATGTTAGGTTTTCTAGTGAACTGGTCATTCATAAATATAAGTAAAAATTGACTTATGCTGAAAAGGTATATAATCGGAAGAATGGAGGATGCAAAAGGGTGCGAAGCGAGCTTGAAAATTTTAGTACTCCGCCCGGGATAAGTTAAGTTTCGATTGAGCTATCACACTTACAGGCACTGTGAGATCGTAGGGGTCTATAGAAAAGATGGCCCTTTGCAAGATTGTATGTCCTCAAAACGGACCGCGATATGAATGATATTCTCTTATTTAGGAAAATCGGTTTGATTATTCCTTGCTACCTTTTTACTTCAGTCTATGAGAAGGTAGCACGGCACCAATGACCAGATTAAAAAAAAAAACAACTTTTTTGGCGCGGAGCACTAAAATTAGCGCGAACTTTAAATTACGTCACATCGTAATGCGCCACATAAGAATCAATTTATTTTCATTGTTAAATTTAAAAAAAAAAACGATTCTGCTTTATAGAAATCTCTGAAAAAAAAAAACGATTTAGTTTTAAGGAAGTGATTTGAGTAATATACGTCGTTCAAGGTCGCGGTCAGCATTTTTATACAACAATAATTGCTTTTTGTAAAGAACGGGTCAATCAAATCAAAAAAATAATTGTCTATAACAGTAATGCAGTCGCGTCTATTCATAGAAATGTTGTTTTGATGTTTTATGATGATATTTTATTATGATCAATCAAAAACAAGATACCTATCGATTAGTGGGTCAACGATTATAACAATTTTATAACGACAATGATTTTGCATTTTATGATTTTACTGATTTCCTGGCCGCACTAGGAATAAAACGTTAATACCTACTTTATGGATCAAAACAAATCACTATAAATTTTATTTACGAATCTACCTACCTATAAAGAGCGATACCGATAAGGGGTAGGGTAGGTACTTTATCATTAGGTGTCTTATGCCTAACACTTTAATCCTGGTACTCTCTACCCTGGTAGTTAAGTATCGATAAGATATCTAATAAGTAAGTAAGTTGGTAGCTCTTGTTATAGTATAATTATTATTGTATTATGGCCGACATATATGTCAACCGTGCCATACTTTACAATGTGTTTCCGGTAGTTATTCGTCAGCATAACTTCATCCATAATTGCACAGACAAAACCTTCGGTTCCCCCGAAGAGGTCACCGAAACGCAGCCAGGATACGGACGCTAAGAAGTCTAAATCGGGCCCAATGTGTAGGTAGGGCCCGGTTAAAGCGTTCGTGAAGCTCCTTGCTCTGCCATACCTCCCTGCGGTTATTAGTGTTTAATACTACAGGCTTGCGACAGTTCTCGTTAGCCAAGAAGAGCGGGCTAAGGCCCTTATCCACTGAGACCACATGTCGGTGCATCCACACGTCGGCTTCTAGGAACTATTCCCTGAGACTGCATAACCTCACGGTTGTGCAGGGTCTTAGCATTTATGAAGCCACGACCCCCACACTTCCGTGAAATATACAGTCTCATCACCGACGCCCGTGGGTGATGCATCCGATTTGCGGTCAGTATTACGCGCACCCTCCTATCCAGGGCATCAAGTTCTGTCTGAGTCCATTTGAGTATGCCGAAAGAATACATCAAAACCGGCATGACCCAACCATGGAAGGCGCGCGCCTTGTTTCCGCCTGACAGAAGACTGCTTAGCACCTTATTTAGGTGGCCAAGGAAAAGTTCCCTCAACAATTGTTTCATGTCAGCAGTATTGATGCCTAAAAGCTTCCGACATACCCAAATACTTGTAGGTTTCTGTTGAGGAAAGGGATCTAAGGTGTATGGTGGAATCCGAGAGTTGAGTTCCCACGGATTCCATAATCTTCGCTGGCTTCACATGCATGACTGCACATTTGTCCACACCAAATTCCATCCTGATGGCGCTACTAAAAGTTTCTGCTAACTTCAGTAGTTAATAATTATAATTGTTATAATCTTAGCTGTGTCATTGTTATTAATAAGAAATACCTGTTAAATAAATCAGTGAAAACATCTTTATATTATTGTGCACTTTATTTAATATACTTGTAATAATTGTCAAGTAACATCGTATAACTGGTAATAAATCTAACGTAGGTACGCTTACCAATATTAACAGATACATAGTACACGACAATTAGATCCCTATCTCTACCTGTCGTGTATTAGGCACAAATTATTTAAATTTTATTGCAATAACATTATTGCATATTATTTGCTTTATTGCAATGAATGTTAATCGATTTAATGTTTATCTTGTTGATAATATTACTATCAACTTGTATACTTACATATTAATAACCATCATCATTATCTGCCTACTTAGCCTTTTCCCAAACTATCCTGGGGTCGGCTTCCACTAACTGCAGCTGAGTACCAGTACTTTACATGAAGCGACTGCCTATCTGACCTCCACAACCCAGTAATTGGGTAGTACGATACCCTTTGGCAAGACTGGATGTCAGACTTTTTGGCTTCTGACTTCAAAGATCTACAAATGACAGCCGGGTCCACCGGCTTAACGTTCTTTCCGAGGCACGGAGGAGCCTCGGTATGTAATTATGGTCACCCATCCACGGACCAACCTTGGCAAGCACGGCTTAACCTTAAAGATCGACCTGTGCGGCTGGTTTTATATAGCCACGAGTTTCTCATACACATTAATAACCAATAACTTCTTTATCTTTTGATGGCCCAAGTTAGTGTTGGCTCTGGTCGTGAGCATGAGGCCCTGGGGTTACCCGGTCCACGCAAAATGGGTGAGTTGGGTTTTTCCATTTAATGCCCCACACTAGGAATTTCTCCTATATTGTCAGTGCGTTTACAAACATATAAACTCACATACTTACACAAATAGCCGGACCCGAAAAAAACTATCTGTAGGCCATTCAAATATTTGTTCCGTGCGGGGATCGAACCCGCGACACGCAGCGCAGCAGTCGATTGCTCAACCACGGCGCCAACCTAGCCGTCAAATTAAGAATTCCTCAGTAGGTTTGTGTCCGAATGAAAGCAATAGGCTCGCGCCCTAATACATGGGACTTAAATATGTATAACTAGCTTGATACTTGTACTTATTTTTGAAGTGAAACTTCTTATGCAACTTCCAACAAGGTTGCGTTAAACGTTTAACGTTACCATGGAGGGGGAATAGAAAGAGACAGAGCGAGAGTGAATGCGTGGCACTCGAACGCATGCGTGTAGTATTACGAAGTTTCACTTCTTTCGCGCGGAGGGACTCCACACACTGTTTTTTTTTCTGTATTTATTCCTATACAAATTTATTACTATTTAAAATATTCCAAACTTAATTAAAATAAAATTCTGTGCATTCCTGGGTTTACTAATTTCATCAGTTTTATGGTTCTCTAACTTACAACCACTGGCTACTGTGGGTGTATTAAGGTTCATCTGTGCTTAATCTTTCATGGTACCAGGCGTGATGTTATATACAGATGGCAGGCAGGATAGGAGTTGGAACAATTTGCCGTTAATGAAAGGCGCGTGAGAGCTGAGGGCAGTCGCTTCATGTAAAATACTGGTACTCTACTCAGCTGCATCCGGTTAGACTGGAAGCCGACCCCAAGATAGTTTGGGAAAAGGCTAGGCAGATGATGTTATACAAAGTGTTGTTTTGTATCCTCGTCAAATTCAAGGAGGTAACTATGCCAATGATTCTCGACACGAAAAATAATAAAATGGGTAGGTTATTTTTTTCCGTGACAACGTCTAATAAATTGATGAACGCCGGCTGCATGCACGAAAAAGGATGACTCATTGTCCCGTTACGCTCATTGTCCCGTTACACTCATTGTACGCTTGCGCCGCATAAATTTTTTGTTATGACGTTGTCACGTTAAACTATCGTCCGTAAACCAACTTTCAGACAACCAATTTTTTTTTTTTTTTGGGCTGTGTTCGTTAAGTGTGAACCACCCGTGCTTTAAATGCGGGCGGTCTGATCCTTGCCCTATAACCAAGCTTTTACACATACAAACAATTTATTGAACACGTTTATTCGATAATTTCTTATTCCCTAAACACCATTCCTCGTTAAAGGGGTTTGTATGATATACTGACAAACTTCACAACTTTAACAACAAAAAAAGCAGCGTTTATTAAGTACCGTAATTTAAATTGATTATTATTATTATGTATTTTGTGACAACCTCCTGAATTTTGACGAAGATGCAAAACAACACCTTGTATTACTGTCAACAAACAGCAATTTCTGTATGTGTATGTTTTCAAGATACACCCGTTATCTTTCGTTACCGAGGAGGTACGAGTATGATTACGCTATTACTATCATCTATTTGTGTCTACGATGACGCTACTGTGAGAACCGAGAGCGCTGTGTGCCCATTGTAAATGAATAAAATCTGAATATTAATCGGTACCGTCACTTTGCCAGGTACACGATCTTCCACTTGTTGCTATTATTATAATCTCAGGCGTGACGTCATTTGATTTGTTACTCAGTGGCATTTTCTTTGTCGGAGTCTATGGTTGATCTAAATTATCAATTTTTATATTGATATTGTACCAAAATCAACCTTGTGTTACTTTACTAAAAACGTTGTAATTTGCACATTGAATAGAACTTATTTCGATTAAATCTATGGCTTCAAAGGAAATGATTTTTTGATATGGTTACCCTAAATCTACGTGGAGAGAAAAAAATAACAAATTGTCTATTCGCCGTTAAAATGGCGTCATCTAAGGAAACCTATTGTTTGTGTGGTCAACCTTATAATATTGGACAATTTATGATAGAATGTGATTGCTGTCGTGAGTGGTTTCATGGCAGGTAATGTGGAAAATATATTAATTTCTCAGTGAAACTTTTGTTGTGTGTTAAAAAGAATACAATAAAGATTGACAGTGTATGCGCGTTCGGCCATCACTTGTATGTGAATGTTTTAGTCAATATTTCTTATTTTAACGTTCTCTGCCGTGATTTTCAGCATTTATTAGACACGATACAGTTTATATTTAATTATTGGAGGTTTCTACGGCATTAAACAGGAGTTCTTGTTTGTTTACATCTGTGGTCGCCATGGGTTTATCAGAATGCGCTTTTCTGCCGTGCATTCTTTGTGTTTATTTATATTATTTCATGCCTGATAACGTGTGGTTACTGGCAAAATCACACAAAATTAATATTTATTATATATTGCCCTAGTTTTTGGTGTTTTGCACGAAGTTAAAGTAACCCATATTTTCTGTTGTGAAATCCCTAAGACCCTAATGCCAGAGAATGCAGGGGTAAAAAAAGTCAACGCCTTGGGGACTTTGGCCGCATCTGAATTGTTACCTCAAGTGCAATATGGTTAACTTGAACATAGGTGTATGAAATACACACAACATCTACAAATTAATGTTTATTTTTTTATGAATGTTTGTGATAACTATGTACTCTGTGGTGTTCAATTACCATGTAACATGTACATAAAACCTTGATTTGCACATACTTGAGCCATAGATGGCAATTAAAACAGGAAACATTATTTTGTTGTAAATATTGATTAATGATAATTTCAATTTCTAGCTGTTTGAATACCCATTTAGATTATAATCATGTTTTCAATGGCAGTAACAGTACTATAAGACCATTTACTTGTCAATAAAAAAATAGGACAATCACAATAAATCAATACAAATATGAATAATGCATATTGTGTCTTTGAATAATTAATTTGTTGCATATCATATACCAAACACTGTCCAGGAATATCTACAGTTTTTTTTCATTTTGTTTCCAGTGGTTAAATAAATGATCACCTAATACCAGAATCTCAGTTGTTCGGATTGGTTGACCGAATTAACTTTAGTAAATTTTTAAGGTTCAGAATTGTGTGCTTTATCACAATTTCTATTCCCATAACTGCCTTCTTGGTCTGGCTGTCACAAGCATGACTGCTGAGCAGGACGTCCTGAATTCGATTTCCAGCATTTTGGGTTTGCCTATCAGGAATTTCTCAGTAGCAGTCACGGTGTCTGGATGACTACCCGTTTGATGGCAATAGGCTCGCCCCCTATTACACGGGACTTAAACATAACTGGCAAAATGTGGTTGCACTAACGCGTACACCTCTGCCTAACCCTTCGGATTGCAGGTGTGATGTTATGTATTCTCATTAGTACTATGTATTAGTATTATGGAATTTCATAAAGACGCTTCAACACCAAAGCATTTACCTGTAATGTTCCAAGATTCGATATTGGGGATTTTATTATAAACTAGCTGTCACACGCAATTTCGTCTGCGTCACATTTCCCCGTTTTCGCAACATTTTTCATTGCTGCTCTGCTCCTTTTGGTCGTAGTGTGACGATATATGGGCTGTCTAACACTGAAAGAATTTTTCAAATTGGACCTGTAGTTCAAGAGATTAGCGCGTTCAAGCAAACAAACAAACTCTTCAGCTTTTAAATATAATTATAGATATATACGCTCCAAGTAATCGAGCATTTGCCTGTAATGTAACAATCAATAAACAAGTGATTGTTACAAATTGTATTGTTAGAAGTTGTGCACTATAATGACTCCTTGTACTCACTGAAGTAATGCTCGAATCTAAACCAATACATTACAAGCCAATGCTCCCAGTCAGTGCCTTGAAGCAACAACTAAACATAATGGCTGAATTTAACTGAAATTTTGATTTTTAAGTGTTCAGCTCTGACAAATACTAAGTGACAACTTTACTAAACATAATACCTAAATAAAAGCGCACTGTAGGATTCATTCAGGGCTCTGAGCTCAGAGTCAAGTCAGTTGTTTGACAAAGAAGAAAGAACTGGTTGTACCTGGTTCTAAAGTTTTTTCAAGGTATTTGCGAACCTGTTTCATGCCCTAGGATAGTATGTTGGTAACATTAGTGCGTGGATGGCCTTTACACCCTATGTGTATATATTTTTCGTAGACTTTGTGTTTTTAAGTATCTAAATGTTTGTTTCAGCTGTGTTGATGTCAAAATATACCATTCTGATGACATAGACAAGTACCACTGTCCAAAATGTGCGCAGACTTATGGACCTTCAGTATGTAAGTACCAATTGTCTTGTAATTACAAATCATACTTAGATACCATAGAAAGTGAGTTTTGTATTGTGAAAGTAATTTTTAGGTAATTGAAGGCTTAAATGAAACACAATTACTAATTTGATTATGTCACTGCGTCATTTATTTTTATCCTATTTTTTAAATATAAAAAAACTAGATATTTTAATTTTTACTTTTTTTTTTGCTATCAAGTTGTTTGCGCATACCTTCTTCATTTAGGAAGGGTCCTTTGTCTCGCAGTGTTAGAGCTGCCTATACTTATCCAACTATGTATCAGTCAGCCTCTCAGATGTCTAACCAGTTGGATACGAGTTTTTTTTGGGTGCCTTGTTTAGCCATTTTCAACTTATTTATTTCTAGCTGTGCCCGCCACTTCGTCCGCGTGATATTTCACAAAAAAGTTATTTAGTTTTTCTTTTTTCGTTTTTTGCATTTTTATTTAATATTTATTTTTCTAAAATAGAAGTAGCCTAAGTTACTCCTTATTACATCAGTTATCTGCAGTGAAAGTCCCGTCAAAATCGGTCCAGCCATTCCAGAGATTAGCTGGAACAAACAGACCAACAGATAAAAACCGGACAAGTGCGTGTGGTACTCACACGCACACAGGGTTCCGTACCACCAAACAATAAAATATAAAATATTTTTAATATTATTAAATTATTTCTAAAAATAACAGCAAAACTAAATTTGTTTTTCATAGCATGTTAATGAAAAGCAAAGTTACTGCTACAGTTTGATGAAAAAGTCCTATATCGCAAAAACTAAACGTCATATCTTATTCAAACCAATTTTCGTTGAAAGTTTTTTTTACGTTCTATAATCCTAAATATTTTCAGAATTTTCATCCTCTTACTTTAGAAATTAGAGGGGGGGGGACACACACATTTTACCACTTTGGAAGTGTCTCTCGCGCAAACTATGCACTTTAGAAAAAAATGATATTAGAAACCTCAATATCATTTTTGAAGACCTATCCATAGATACCCCACACGTATGAGTTAGAGATTTTTTTTTTTTGAGTTTCAGTTCTAAGTATGGGGAACCCCCAAAATTTATTGTTTTTTTTTTCTATTTTTGTGTGAAAATCTTAATGCGGTTCACAGAATACATCTACTTACTAAGTTTCAACAGTATAGTTCTTATAGTTTCGGAATAAAGTGGCTGTGACATACGGACGGACAGACAGACAGACATGACGGATCTATAAGGGTTCCGTTTTTTGCCATTCGGCTACGGAACCCTAAAAATGATATTTTGGTATATGTACTGTATACACATTTACATTCATTTGCATGTAGTAAAAAGGTTATTTTAATATTACAAACAGACAGTTCAATTTTATTTATTTGAATAGATTTCTTCTAAAACTCTTCTAAATCTTTATTTTAAAACACATTCAACAACAATGTCTTCTTAATTCTAGTAAAAATCCCAACAAACAACCACCGTGCGGACCGCTACGAGTTGGGTGCGGAGACTCGTCCCTCACAGGTGGGCAGTCCGGCGTGGGTGCGAGCCCTGGCTGCGCGGGCCCTGCGGCCTGCCCCGGCGGCACTACAGCGCATGAGCCCCCACCTGTTCACTGAGGAGTTCATCAGAGATAATGGTGAGTAATATTTATTTATGTACTAGCTTTTGTCCACGGCTAAGCTCGTGTTAAGTTAGAATTTTACAATAACCGGCTCGGACACGTGGCGCCATCTATTATCATAAGAACTACTTTTTTTCGAGATGAAAGGTAGGGTACCTCTTATGTCGAAAAAAAAAGTACTTTGTATGTCTGTTTCTGTACACCTGACAATGTATATGCAAAATTTCAGGATGATCGGTTCAGTGGTTTAGGCGTGATAACGTAACAAACAAATTTACTTTCGCATTTATAATATTAGTTAGGAATTAGGATTATCAGACAAGCAAGAGAGAACTGAAAGCGCCTGTATCCTACTGTTGCCCCCTAGATTCTCTTCTTGCAGTGTAATAATTATGTGTTTGTCCAGTAAATTTGTTTGGTTTATATTTTGGGCTGAGACTACATTTTGTCCGACTCATGACGACAGGCCGTGTCGACGGCGCGTACGTGTTCCACGCGCGCCTCAAGGAGATGTCAGCAAACAGGAAGGGGCCCGAGAGGGCCGATGCCTGCCAGGGTTGCGGGTTGTTCGAAAGAGATACCGCGGCCCTGGAACACAAAGGGCTTAGAAGGAACATGGGTGGGTTTTAGTCAGTCAAGTCTGACACTCCCTCCCGCTCCGCCCAGAGCGGGAGAAGTCATTTGATGATTTCCCATCCGCAAAAAAAAAAAAAGACTACATTTTCAGGGAGCATATTCCGCGTTCTGATTGCTCCGTAGCTTAAAATCTGTCTGTAAGGGTTATTATTTGAGAATTTAGATAAGCTTAAGGTGATGATATGTTGACAAATGTTAGTATCCTATCACTGAAAGCTGTGTGTCTGCAACGCCACATCAAAAACGATGACCTAACTCCTGTCTTGTTCCTTATGCATCTTCAAATGCAATTTGAAGGACCTGTATGAAGTCACTGCTAACACTATTGAGGTCCCAGAATTTGCTCTTTCGGTGCACCCAGCATATAGATCAAACAATATTCGTTAGTATGCCCACAACCCACCTCCCGAGTCGTCGTTGTACGTAGCTATAGACTTCAGGCATACAAGTAAAAATGGATTATTTAAACTTGGCAGCGAAAGTGTTACCTTTAAATAACTATAAGGATTATGAACATTACGAAGAAGAAGAAGCTATAGAGCGTTGCCCTTACTTACACCTGGCCCCCTATTCACAAACGCTCGGATTCGATTTCGATTCGATAAGTCGTATGTCTATCTTGTTTTGGCATTACGAAAGCGAGCGAGATAGACATATGACTTTCCGAATCGAAATCGAATCCGAGCGTTTGTGAATACGGGGGCTGATGAGTACATCAGCCCAAACAAGTATGTTTAGGAAAACTAAACACTCAACAGTTAATCTGCAAAAAAGCGCACTTTTCTGTATGACGACACTTGGGGTTCTTCCCATCGGCCTAGATATCACATTACCTACTTACCTCATTTGTAGTTTTGTAATTTTCGAATTTTAGGCATCATTTAAAGTTTTCCAGTTTCGTCATACAGCTGAGTACGGTTTTAGTAATGTTTTTAAAGCTTAATTCTAGGCATCCCTTCAATTTAATTTCATCCTGTTGGAAAGATTTATGCTACCAGAGTCGCCTATAACGTTTTCTTTTGCTAGCCTACACGCGTCCCCCCATTTCTTCCACTTTTCTCGATGTTGCGCCTCATTTCGCCAATTACCGGAAAAGCAATCCAAGGCAACCCGCCATCTTCTCAGCGGTCTGCCGTGATCCCGTCTAGGTGTCAGGGCTCCAGTTTTGTGATATGTGGGCCCAGCTTTGCTGGCCTGCCCAGACCCATTTTAGTTTGGCAGCTTTATGAGCTCGTCAGCAATTTGAGTTCTGGAGCGCAGTGTGGTGTTCCTTATTGGATCGGTAAGTTTAACGTTAAGTTTGCTGCGCTCCATTGCCCGTTGGCAAACCTTGAGTTTGGACTTATAACGGTAATGAATAAAATACTCTTTCTGTACAGGATTCACGCGGCCAGTCACATTCACAACTTCAGAGGGTTTGGACATGAAGACTCCCAACCCTGGAACATTCACAGTCAGATCTGTACTCAGGTTCTGTGGCGCGCAGATGGAGGTAACTAGAATTATTTTAGGATATAATCGAAGGCTGGTGCGAGGTGACGCAGGAGAAGAGTACCTGAAAGGATATGAGGGAGGCCTTTGACCAGCAGTGGGACATACAGGCTACAAAAAACAAATACCTGTAAAGATAGTTATTAAGGTGAATAAATAAATATTTCAATAGTTAACAGAAATCAAGCTTTTACTGTCTAAAGTAATGGTTTAGTAAGAGATGTCAAATATTCCGGTATTTGACATCTCTGCTGACAGCTACTGCCAAATTTACTGTCGGACTTTTACTTTTGATTGTCTACAACCGGCGGGTGCGGATGACTAGATGTATGAACTAAGAACTTGGATGAAGCAAAAGGAGTATGAAAGGATTATAGCAGGAAACATTCTGTAGTTTCTGCCTACCCATATGAGATAAAGACGTGACTTTATGGAGTAAATACTTCAGGAGCCACTGAGTCTTGTATTGTCCAGGGTAGAGATTTATCCCAAAAAAATCTTAGTGTGAGCAGAATAATCAAAGAATTGTCCCAACAATCACCTTTGGGGCCTTTTGGCCTCGTACAGGACCAGTTTAGTTTGTCTTATTTAAATTTTATTTTTTCTTATGTTTTAATTTTATACAATGTGTAAAAGACACCGACGCGAAAATGCTTACCACATATTTATTTGTGCACAAAAGTGCAATACCTACATGGTCAAAATGTACAGAATAGGGGTGCGGACTGGGTAAAGAAAACGACATTCTATTTTGTCCGTCAGACAGGTAATACAAAAATATTAGACACGTATTTTTTGTTTTATCAAAATATCAAAAAATTACTTTAACTCCTACTCCTTTTACTCTCCAACGTTAATTAGTTAGAACTCATTAACGTCGGAGAGTGGGGCTTACTACGTCACAAGTAGGTATAAAACTTACCTACATGTGACGTCATGCACCATTTCAACTCAATATATTTCCGTAATTTTATGACCACGTGAAAAAATACGTGTCCAATACCTTTCAATAATCTAACCGACGGACAAAGAAAAAAAAAATTGGATCATCCCCTATAGCTGACTTGTTTTAAAATTACCAATGTAAAATTTCCATGTGGAATTTTCGCGTCGGTATCCCTTAACACCTCGTATAATTGTTTTTTTGGCCTGTGTGAGGCTAATAAATACTTTTTCTTTCCCTGTGGGAGACTACTCAATACTTTTTCTTTCCCTAGGTTGAAGTTATAGACGTCCGCAAGCAATCAACACTGCGCATGCCACTTGGTGACTTCGTGGACTATTTCGAGACGCCGCCCGAGCATCGCGATGAGAAGGTGCTCAATGTGCTCAGCTTGGAGTTCAGCGAGACCAAGTGAGTAACGATGATTAAATTACCAATTAAAGTAAGCAAGCTAAAGTGGCAGTGGATCGGCCTCGTTTGTTAAAAGACCAATAGTTGATGGAGCAAACAAGTTCTGGAATGGTAACCGCATATTGGAAAGTTTATTGTGAGACGCCTCTCAGCTAGACGGACCGATATCCATAAAAAGGTGGCTGGGACTAACTTGACGCGGAAGGATTATGACAGGGTGTTTCAATAACCCTTGGGAAAAGCCTATGCCTCCTACCTATGTACTCCAGTCCATGAACATACAGGGGTTACTTCTTAAGTCGACCTAAAGTCCTTTGAGAGGTGCTAGATTAGATCATCTCTGACTGATTTGACTATTTAACAACATACGCAAACTTAATCGCCTCAAGATTTTTTGTCTATTTGCCTATTTTTTTCGGGGGTATCATTTAAGCTATCACCAATTTAATTAGTTTTGTGTTTCTTAAATAATAGGGTTTGTCCTCAAAATAGTAGATCTGTCACCTAAATGGAATCATCAAATAATATCAAAACGCTTACCTAAATATTAATTAAGAATTACTTGGAAATAATATCAATCATCAAGTAATTTTATTAGGTTTCAAAATAATAGAAGTGTCACGAAAATTGAATCATCAAACAATGTAAAAATGTTTACATAAAACTCCAAACCACAGGACCAAACTAAGGCGTAGTCGACGGAGCCCCGCTCCTATTTCTCTCTGCAGGGTTTAAAGTAACCTAACACGAAGGGGATGTCGGGGTCTTAGTTCGCTCACTCCGCTCGCTCACTAGACCCGCCATCCCCTTCGAACCTAACCTGTCCGAGTTGATGTGCCCTATGTCTCGTATTAGGCATCTTCATAGAAATAAGGAACTGATCTATTTATTTGGTGACAGATCTACCATTCTGAGCACAGAGCTATTATTTAAGTAACAAAACTGTTATTATAAGAACGAAGTTTATATTCATGTAATGCAATATAATTTTATTGGTTATCGATCTCTTATTTTACTGATATTCATACCTGGGAACAATTTTTGTTTATCTGAGAACGAAAATATTTCGTGGCGATAGATCTATTTATTAGGTGATACAACTTGATGACAAATATAAATTTTGGTGATAGAAAATATAGTTCCCTTTTTTCGGATGTTTAGCTTCTATTTGTTTTTGCGATTTTTGTGTAGTAGATAAGTTTTTTTTATTATTCTCAACACTAACATTGCAGTTATCTGAATCAAACGGGTCGTAGACTCTTAGTAGACGATTGATAGTTATGAAATAAATTCGTCAAAACCATATTTTTTCTTTCAGAAATATTTAAATAAATGTCTATGACAGTCATGCTGTGGATGTGCTTAAAATATTCTACGTTTCATTAGATCTCTAATAAGGTATAACAAGCTA
Organism: Cerastis leucographa; assembly: GCA_963082945.1. Taxonomy (NCBI): domain Eukaryota; kingdom Metazoa; phylum Arthropoda; class Insecta; order Lepidoptera; family Noctuidae; genus Cerastis; species Cerastis leucographa. Next base: position 11,634,763 of record OY720372.1, on the reverse strand, counting down.
GGGTATTATCAGAATTCTAAGCAAAAACTTTGGTGAAGGGTTCCCTAGGTAGTAGTAAAAAATAATGGTACTTAAGCGTTAAATTTTTACTTGGGTCAGAAAACAAAACAAAACCATAGAAGTAAGTACAAAATGACGTTTAGCGTTATTGTCATAAAAAGTAAAAGGCTAACCAGATGATGAGAATTATTTAGTGACTTGTCCATTGATATTTTATTTCTATGATAATAATATCATTAACACTACAAACGAGATACTTACCATGTTTACTATTTATTTCGAGTTTCCGATATTGTGTTGTGTATGTGTGTTGTTCCTGATATTGTAGTGTCAGTGAGCACATGAGTTAACAAAGTTGTACGTATGGGCAGCATGGCCCGCGCCGTGGAGCCGCCCGGCGTGGCGCGCTCGCTGGAGTGGGCGGAGCGCGTGTGGGCGGCGGCGCGGGGCCGGGCGCCGGCGCCGCAGGTGCGCAAGTACTGCCTCATGTCGCCGGCGGGCGCCTACACCGACTTCCACGTCGACTTCGGCGGCACCACGGTGTGGTACCACGTGCTGCACGGACGGAAGGTGAGCCCTGGACTTTATAACAAATGACAGAATTTATGTTTTAAAAGAGGACACGGGTTCACTATATTCTCGACGTCAGATGCGTAAGGTCGAATGTACAAAACTATTACTTTTCTGTAGGGCAAAAACAAAATTGACAGACATTTTTCTTGATATTTACGAAACTATTTGAATAAATATTTGGCTTCTAATTACAAGCATTGCCCTTAGTGTTAAAATCGATTTAGTACATTTTTTTTTTATTTGATCCTTTAGATCCGACTTTATGCCTGAAATATAATCAACTTTTGATTGAAAGTGCCAAAAACCATGCAAAATTACTGCGGCTTCTTCTCAAAGAACCATTCTTGACTCACTGCACACACATCAGACATGTATGATTGATTATTCTTAGAGTTTGACTTTTAATACCTATTTAGCAAACTTTTAAAGAGGTAATTGAGTTATTTTATCAACGTTTCTGGGATAAGGAACTCCGGTTAAACAGTAAAAACCTTAGCAGGTTGATCTGCGAGTGGCCATGTCAAAAAAAAAACCCGAAAAAAAAAATTGAAGTTGGGTTTGCTGTAAGAAAACACAATTCTAGGTTCAGCTCGCCATTGTATATAAGCTATATTATTGGAATTTTTATGTATTTTTTTGTTATTTGTTATAAAGAATAAGGCATTATAATTTTTCTTTCCAGATATTCTACCTAATCCCACCCACAGCAACCAACCTCGCTCTCTTCCAACAATGGTCGGCCGCCAACAACCAGAACGAGCGTTTCTTCGGCGACATGGTGGAGTGGTACGGCACGGCAGAGATCAGTGCCGCGCAGACTCTGTTCATCCCGAGCGGCTGGATACACGCCGTGCTCACTCCCTGCGACTCGCTCGTGTTCGGAGGAAACTTCCTGCACTCTTATGCCATCGAGATGCAGCTACAGTAAGTCATCGTCATCTGTCAAGCCTTTTTTCAGCTTCCACTCTAACCGGATACGGCTGAATATCGTACCGGCTCGATATACAAAGTGTTGTTTTGCATCCTCGTCAAATTCAAGGAGGTAACTATGCTAATGATTCTCGACCCGAATCAATAATAAAATGGGTAGGTATTTTTTTTTCTTAGTTATTGAAATCGGTAAGTATGAACCACCCGTGTTTTTAACGCGGCTTGTCTGATCCTCGCCTTATAACCTCGTTTACATACGTACAAAAAATCTCAAACGTTTATTCGATAATTTCTTATTTCCTAAAGCACGTTATAGGGGTTATTCTGAAATACTGACAAATTTTAACAACAAAAAAAAGCAGTGTTTTTTAATAATTAACTAGGTTCCGTAATTTTATTGATTATTTATGTCTTTTGTAATAACATCCTGAATTTTGACGAGGATGCAAAAAAACACCTTGTATTTTACTTGAAGCCACTGTCTTACCAACCTCCACAACTCCATTACTGGGTAATACGATACCTCTAAGTGCATCGCGCACTATCAGGCAGTTTAAGCTACCAGTCGATGGCCACACGAAATAGGTGACAACCTCATTTTGTAAACTGACTGCAAAATAGTTTGGTTGCTACGGCAGGTGCCCAGTGACCGAAGACAGCCACTATTCACTTAGTCTTGCTTTGGCTCTCCTCAAGCGCGTTCTAATGGCTGCCACAGCTGACCAAGTGCACGGGCTCCAATTTACCATCATTCATCGGAGAGACTGCTGAAGCCAGGTTGCCTACGGTTCTCTTAGAAAGACTAGATGTTAGATTAGATCCCAAAAACTAACTTTTTTTCTCGACATTTTTTAAGTTAAAGTTTGTTGAAGTCTCCATAAATAATTGTGGATACTACAAGGTATTGTTTTGCATCCTCGTCAAATTCAAGAAGGTAACTATGCTAATGATTCTCGTCGCGAATCAATAATAAAATAGGTACGTAATTTTTCTTTTTTACGGAAATTGGTAAGTGTGAACCACCCGTGTTTTAAACGTGGCCCATCTGAATCTCGCCCTATATCCGTGCTTCCACACATACAAACAATTTCAAACGTTTATTCCATAAAGCATGTTAAAGAGGTTTTTATGAAATACTGGCAAACTTAAACAACCAAAAAAAACTGCGTTTATTTATAATTTTCTAGGTACCGTAATTTTAATTGATTATTTATTTCTTTTGTGACAACCTCCTGAATTTTGACGAGGATGCAAAACAACACCTTGTATTATCCATGACTTAATTATCCAGGATCTACGAGATAGAGCGTCGAGTGGAAACGCCCACAATGTTCCGGTACCCGCTGTTCGAGGCGATGCACTGGTACGCGGGCGCACATCTTCTCACAATGTTGCGCCGACACAATGAGGAGACTCAGGTATTTATAATGCGCACAGCATAAAGCCTACTAACCTCTTTTGTGTCTCTTAGTGCCTAACAATTTACAGTACTAAAGTCTAGTTAGAAAAAAAAAAGTTTGGTTAAAAACTAATATCTATTAAATTGATATTGTGTTATACAGGATGAAGAGTTCACACTAAGCGAGAGCAGCGCCCGTTTGACTCCAGCCGCGTTACCGCCATTGTTGTTGCGCGGTATCAAGATACTCGCCAACGCGCTTAAAGAGTGGCATGCGCTCAAAAGTGTTAGTATTGGCTTTATTACTGCTAGATAATGTCGACCCGAAACTTTAAGATTCCACGTAAGGCTGAGGCCTCATCATCGTCGAAACGATCGACGCATTGTATACCACACCTGCGTTGTGACGCCGCAAGACTTAGTAACGCAAGAGGACGACGCACGCCATCGCAGCACGTTAACGCAGATCCTCAGTGTGGATTTCAGTCTTCATTCGACAATAGATCTGAACGGATGTGTTTTTTGAACGGATGACTTTCAACAAGGTTGCGTTAAACGTTTAACGCTACCATGGAGGGGGTATGAAAGCACTGTTGCGTTAAACGTTCAACACTCCTGGGGAGTGAATGCGTGGCACTCGAATTTTCACCATTTCCGCGCGGAGGTACTCCTAGCACTATTTTTATTTTTTTATGCTACCACCGAAACAAACGTAGAAACAATAAAAGATTCCGGGTATCTCCCTTGATTGCATTAAGAACTGTCCCTCATCGTATCGGAGCTCCGATAGTGCAGTGCATCACCCTCCTTTCGCTGCGTCTCTCGTCTGTCGATCCGTTGAAACGTCGCGTCGTTGAAGCGACGACGCAACGCATAATTGGGCATATCACTAAAAATATATGTGTAACACGACGCAACACACTAATGAGATTTCAGCCTTATTCTAACAGTCATCATTTGACATTGCAGACAGACACAGCGAAACGTGACAACGTGCCCAAATGCCTGAACTCTGGCCAACTGGTGCGGGAGCTGTGCAAGGAACTGAGGACCTTGGAGAAGCGGTCCACTACCACTGCTAGTAAGGATAAGGTAGGTACTTTAGACGCTTTCTTATTTATTACGAGCTATTGCCCGTGTCCTTCGTTGGTGTGAAATTATTATAAAAATACTACTTCCCTGTTAAAATCGTATTTTGTTAACAATTTCAAGGGTTTTAAATTTTTTTCACGGAATCCTAATTCCTTTTAATAGGGTTCCGTACCCAAAGGGTCATACGGGACACTATTACTGAGACTTCGCTGCCCGTCCGTCCGTCCGTCTGTATGTCACCAGGCTGTATCTCATGAACCGAGATAGTTAGCCAGGTGAAATTTCTACAGATTATGTCTTACTGTTGCCGCTATAACAACAAATACTGAAAACAGAATAAAATAAATATTTAAGGGGGCTCCCATACGTGTGTGGGATTGGAGGAGTGTTTTTTGCTCGTTTTTATAAATAATGGTACGGAATCCTTCGTGCGCGAGTCCGACTCGCACTTGGCCGGTTTTATAAAATAAGTAACCCAAGTTACTCCTTATAACATCGGCTATCTGCCTGTGAATGTACCGTCAAAATCTGTTCAGCCGTTTCGAAAATTAACTGAAACGAACAGACAGACGACAGACAGACAAAAAAAAAATTTTACCAGTTCTTATAGACTTAAAGAACGTCATACTGTTCCTTTTTTTCCTAGACTTTTTAGGCGGAAATGTCTGTATACTGTAATATACTCTTTTAATTTTTATCTAAAAATATTTATCTTTCCAGGACTTCAAAGTAAAGAACCACCCGTCCCCCAGCAAGTCACATTCAAAGAAAGCAGCGAGCAACTCTAAGAAGTCCCTCAAGCTGACTCTTCCCAAGCCTATCATGCATATGGGACAGAACGGAGAGTTTGTGGAGGAGAAGGTGTATGCTGACAAGTTCTATATTGATAATAAGGTATGTTATTGTATGACATACATATAGGTATCTCATGACATGACAAGTATACACCACTATTTTTTAATTAGTAAAAAAAAAAAATGGCCTCCATACGTACCCGTTACTGACCATATTTGTGTAGTCAAAACTTTTCCAAAAACTTTCTACGAGTCATAATTGGTAAATTATAACATAACAATCATTCAAAATAATAACTACTACAAAATACAACGCGCAGTACTTTTCCATTTCGGTCGCCATTCATAGATCCCCAAAAATGAATAGCCTGTACAATGTTTCCATAAATTGAGTGGTATTTTGGGATATAAACAAACGCTAATAACTTTTCTGTTTATGAATATTATTTAATGAGATTTTACATAATATATATAATACCAAGACCTTCTTTAATAAGCCCTTTATGTATTTATACTAATTAAAAAATATTGGTGTAGAGAAGTATGGAAGAAGAAGACATGCTGCGCCGACCCCAAATAAATAGAGATAAGGGCAAGAGAATTATGATTGTATGACATAGACTTGATAGTACACTTCTTTGGTTATTTGTCATCTATCTATACATACAAATAAATTAAAAATTGAAATGTCTGCTTGTAATATTAAAATAACTTTTTACTACATGCATATGAATGTATATACGATACATATACCAATTTTTTTTTACAATGTTTGTCTGTCTGTCTGTTTGTTCCGGCTAATCTCTGGAATGGCTGGACCGATTTTGACGCGACTTTCACTGGCAGATAGCTGATAAAATAAGAACTTAGGCTACTTCTATTTTAGAAAAATAACTATGATTTAAAATAAAACTACAAAACAAAAAAAAAAACACTAAATAACTTTAAAATTCGCAGTAAACTGTAAAGTCGCGGGCACAGCTAGTGAAGAAATAAAATAATAGAACGATAAGTAGTTTTGTCAAAGCAATGATTTGATTTGCTTTTTATTCCACGCTGCTTTCGCCAGGTTGAAGGAGAAGCAAAGGTATGAAGCTGCTAAACAGCTTAATATGAAATAAAGTTTTTTTTGTAACTATGTTATTTTATGATATTCTATTTATAAAAACAATTTAAATATTTATGCCGTAAAGGCGCATATCTCTTGCCGAAAATTAGGTACTGAATAAACACCATTCCTGTACTCACTCAATATCTAAACTGTCATTTCTATTCCCCAGGAGGTGGTCTACCAAGAAAGATACGTAACAACACAAGACGTGAAATACGCTAACGGCATACCGGACACAAAGTACGTGGTCGAAGGCAAAGAGATGGTCGTGCCGGACAAGGGGTACGCCTATCAGACGTACGAGGAGGTCTCCTATCCTGAGAATGGCGCCTATGTTGAGAGGTCTGATAAGAAGACCACTCTGAAGATTAAGATGAAGTAAGTGGACTCTCTCATCATCTGCCTAGCCTTATGTTGGGGTCGGCTTCCAGTCTCACCTTCAGACTGCCTATCTGACCTCCACATCCAGTTAGTACTGGGTACTACGATACCCTTTGGTAAGACTGGTTGTCACATTTTCGGGTCATTGACTACTTGTAACGACTGTCTAAGATCTACAAATGACAGTCGGGACCAACGGCTTTCCTAGGCACGGAGGAAACTCTGTATCTAATGGGACCCATCCATGGGCCAACCTAGACAAGTGCGGCCGAAACTTAACATCGACCCGAGCAGCTGTTTTTTTTTTTTTTTTTTTAATATAATAAACGTTGCCCCACACTAGTAATTTCTCCTGTATCGTGGGTGCGTTTACAAACATTTAAACTGATATACACAAACAGCCAGACCCGAAACAACTATCTGTAGGCCATGCAAATATTGGTTTCGTGCGGGGATCGAACCCGCGACACGCAGCGCAGCAGTCGATCGCTCAGCCACTGCGCCAACCGTGTCGTCCATTGTGTTATTATTTATCTGAAAAATTTTTGTTACAGCAACTCCCCCTCCTCGTCCCGTGAAGACGCCCCCCCTCCTTACTCCCTCCCCGAGCATTCAATCCTCAAGTCTCACCTCATCCGTACAGACAGACCTCCCGTCCTGAAGCCTATACATCAATGGACCATCTCCAAGAAGGACATTGGAGACTATCATGAGGAACAGATACTGTTTACCAATGAGAATACACTGCAGGCTAATGTGAGGATTGATGGGCAGGAGATGAATTATGGACCTGGTGAGTGTAAGCATCATTTCATTCATTCATCATCAATTCATCACATTGCTTAGACTTCTCTGTGTCGGTTCCAGTCTTAGCGGATCAATTATCATAATAATTATCAGATAATTTACCCACACTGATTCATAAGTATTCACAAGTTTTTTTTTTAAATGTTGCCCCATTCTAGGAATTTCTCCTGTATTGTGAGTGCGAATACAAACATTTAAACTAGTGTAGCTGTTCTGGGTAGCCAGACCCAGAACAACTACAAATATTTGTATGGCCTACTAACAGATGTAGGCCATACAAATATTTGTTCCATGCGAGAATCGAACCCGCGACACGCAGCGCAGCAGTCGATCGCTCAACCATAACCTTTAATATTTTTTTGTTGACTTAAAAATGATAATTTGATTGCTAAAATATGATGTAAAGAAGGAAATTTGTGATTACTTATTGTTTTACTTAACAAAAATATGAAATTTGTTGATTTAATAATACACAGTATTTGACCATCTTTTTTTTTATAAATTGACATATAACCCTTTTGAATACGCGTGGAAGCGGAAAAACGCGTTCTGATCCACATTACATTTTGATGTTTTTTGTTGTTATCAAGATAAATTATTGTTACGAGCTGGGTAAAGGACAAATTAACACACTACCAAATAAACACTAAAAATCTTTAATTAACTTAAAACACTTCACAAACACTTAAACTTAATCACAATTACAGAATTTATCCCTAATCACTTAGATATCGCACTAGTCGTTCACTTCGATCGCTTCGTTTCGTAGCCAAAATCAGACTGACTCCTTCCGCTAACCCGTCGCCTATTTATACGGCCGACCCACCTTCGAGAAACTTCCACAACTTCCGTCAATGTCTAGGTAGTTCCTTAGGGGGAACCCATCCTTCGAGAAAGTTCTACAACCTTCCCGAACCTTCTAGATGGCTCTATAGTGGAACCAATCTTTCTAGAAGGTTCCAGAAAGGTCCAGAACTTTCTCGAACTTTCTAGACACTTCCATTGTGGAACATTCTAGACTCGACCGTAGTCCTAGAATGTTCTCGTAAAGCAGTCGGCGTAACATTATCAATGAAAATAATCACTTCAAACCCCGTTTTTTTATTATGATGACACAGTGGATTCGCTTAGACTTAATTGTCAATGTAGACCATCCAAATACCTTCTTACTCATTCATTAATAAATATTTTTTTACACAGGCATGTACTCAGCAGAAGATGTACAACAAGACTACCAGTACTCAGAGTCAGCTAAGCCGGGCTCGTACCAGCCAGCTGTGTACAGCTACCAACAGCCCGAGCATATAGCGTACACTGCCGTGGACAACTACCAAAGATACGAGGAAGTACCTTCTGTACATCAGGTAAATACACCGTGTAAATCACCTCATCACGAAGCCGTCAACCAAGCATTCTGTACTTACATACCATAGGATTTTTTACGTGTACGTTACGTAGTTTAGTAATTGCGTAAAAAAATCACGTTTTACGGTAAAATTCAACGCACTCAAAACAGTTCTGATAGCTGCATTGAATAGTAAACAGGTCATGGAGGTATTTTAAGTAAATTTGCAAGCTAGCAAGCCAAATTGTATTTAAAAAACCGGCCAATTGCGAGTCGGACTCACGTCGAAGGGTTCCGTACCATTATTTATAAAAACGAGCAAAAAAATCAGATTTTTGTTTTTGTTTGTATGGTATCCTTAAATATTTATTTTTGTCAGTTTTTAGTATTTGTCGTTATAGCAGCAACAGAAATACATAATCTGTAGACATTTCAACTGGCTACCTATCACGGTTCATGAGATATAGCCTGAACGGACGGACAGCGAAGTCTTAGTAATAGGGTCACGTTGGACCCTTTGTGCAAGGAACCCTAAAAAAAAATTGATTTTGACCCCCTATATCTCCGTAGTTTCCAACCTTGACGCGAGCTAAGCCGCGGGCATAAGCTAGTACACTATATACATACATCTATTGTTCCCAGCAAACTGCGAGTTACAGCAACGTGGCAGTACAAGACACGGTCAACGGCGAATACCATCAGAACCAGTTGCCGTCGTATGATGCGGCGATAGCGCACCAATATACAGCAACAACTAATTATGTAAGTCGCCAAAATTGAACCAGTTAGTACTATTTGAATGAATCTAGGTTAGGTTAGCCGGGCTGCCTGCCAGGGCTGCGGGTTGTTCGAAAGAGATACCGCGGCCCTGGAACACAAAGGGCTTAGAAGGAACATGGGTGGGTTTTAGTCAGTCAAGTCTGACACTCCCTCCCGCTCCGCCCAGAGCGGGAGAAGTCATTTGATGATTTCCCATCCGCAAAAAAAAAAAAAAAAAAAAAAGGTTAGCCGGGCTGTTTCCGCACTTAGCCTCTTTATTGGGCCATTCTACGTATGAAGAATCCTCTGGTTACTCCAATCATCCCAGGCCCTCCCAGAAAGCTAGCAGTCTTTTCATGCTGCTGCAGGCCTCCGGGAGCGATGCCGGAAATTGTAGAGGCCCGTTGATCTGCCACGCTTCTGCACTCCATGACCACATGCTGTGGTGTTTTTTCAGCCTCCATCCATCCTCTGCACAGAGGGCTGTCTGTCACACCTATGGTAAATAGGTGTTTTTTTAGGGGACAGTGGCTGGAATTGAATGAACCTACTAATAAAAATGGAAAAAAAATGAAGTAAATTAAAGATGGAAATGATGGATATTTAACCCAGTTATTGATACAAACAAGTTAAACACCTATTCCTATATTCCTTGCAATAATGTATACACGCACTATGATTAAATTTGTATGAAAAATCGTAACTTTTCGTGTTTCAAGTTAATTGCAATTAAATTGAAACTTGGCGAGAGTACAAATCGCAAGGAAATAATTTTCATAGGTTTTTAAAAAGTAGTCTTCAATGGAGCGAAACAAAAAGTTGGGTCCAAGTCTATAAAATTAACTCCTTATAGAGCTAGAATCAAAAATCAAAATATTTTATTTTACATAGGCCTACATGGGCACTTATAAAACGTCAACAAAAGGTGCACGGTTCGGGTTGGTCGTTTCCTATGGAGAAGAACCGGCAAGAAACTCCATGGTTACTCTTTTAAAATCATTTGGTTTTACAATATTTGAAGTGACAGCGTTAGTACTTAAGTATGGGAGGACAGCGTAGGCCCGACAATAAGTCGATTGCTTACTACAGAAGTAATAACTTAAACAATAGACACAGATAGGTTAGGTTAGGTCAGAATATTCCACTTTTTAAGGAGCAAAATCCCTTTAACTCCTATTTCACAAAGATTTGAGGGTTTTTACCTAGACAAGATAACATTCCTCACATTTAAAGGAATTTATTGGTATGCAGCTTGTTCGTATCGATTACTGGGTTTTTGGTTCAAACAAAGTGGACCTTCTTGGGGAAAGTTTTAAGTATAAAGTTTACTCGCAGTAAATGGGCATAAGAGTACAGGAAGACCAAAAAAATGAAGGCTGGACTGTGAAGGATGATAATGCTAAGAAAGGACGTGTCTGATGAGATGACGAGTAATAGAGAGATATAAAAAAAAAGAAAAAAACAAGGAAGACATGCTGCGCCGACCCCAAATAAATTGGAATACTAACTACTATACTAATGTCGTAATTCTCCTACCCTAGGAGAATTACGACAAAGTGGACACGTAGGCTGCGAGGCAATTTGAACTTTATGACATCTGTCATTGAGTTTGGGTTTTCAAAACTGGAAAATTCGTGAGACAGATTGACATTAGGTTACGAAGGAATTTGAACTTTATGACATCTTTTAGAGTTTGGGTTTTACCTTGTAAAATCATTTGAAGGTGGTAAAAGAAAGCTAAGCTAAGTTGGACGATGAGCTTTCACCGTCCGTCCATCTCATGACGACAGGCCGTGTCGAAGGCGCGTTCGCGTTCCACGCGCGCCTTAAGGAGATGTCAGCAAACCGGAAGGGGTCCGAGAAGGCCGATGCCGGCTAGGGTTGCGGGACTATTCGAAAGAGATACCGCGGCCCTGGAACACAAAGGGCTAAAAAGGAACATGGATGGGTTTTAGACAGTACAAGTCTGACACTCCCTTCCACTCCGCCCAGAGCGGGAGGAGTCACTTGATGATTTCGATCCGAAAAAAAAAAGTGGTAAAAGAATAATGTAATTAGTTTTATTTTACCATGTAAAATCTTTTGCAGGTGGTAGAAGAATCAAAGCCCAGCGCCTCAACGACGCCCCCCACCCCAGTGCGTCGCTCCGAGCGTCCCGTACGACGTCGCGTCTCCAACACGTACGACTACGAAGACTCGGACCTGTACATCGACGACACACCTGCACCGCGGCCTAGGAAGACTAAGCACAACAAACATAGTGCTTATAGGCGGAATGAGAGCAGCAGTAACGGTGAGATATCGTTTGTCAAGTCTGTCGGGGTCGTTTTTCAGTTTAATCAGACGGACGTACTCACGACGCTGATTGTCAGCATTCTTAAGAGTTTGTTTCCGTTGAGTTACACCATTTTGTGTTACACTGTTACCCATTGGGAAAGAATTGCCGATTAGTAACACTACTTGAGACTAGGGATGATTTAGTCCAACACATTGATGTGGTTTTCGTGACTATCAAAGCAGAAATACGTTTACACACAACACTACAGTCGAGATAAGACGAAGATGCCGCGCGTGCATTCGCAACCTGTATATTATCTCTTGCAAAGGGGCTCCACACTGGTAGGGATGGATGTGGATCAAGGATACCCCATTTGGCCTGATGGTATCTACAGCTGCCAACTAACTTGTACTATTTTTACTAATAGTTTATTTCTATTTTAACTGCTTATCTGGACCTTCAAAAAGATTCTGCAGCAAGTTATTCAGGTAAGCAAAAGAAAAAACCGGCCAAGTGCGAGTCGAACTCACGCACGAAGGGTTCCGTACCATTATTTCTATGGGAGCCCCATTTCTTTTTTTAGTATTTGTTGTTATAGCATCAACAGAAATACATAATCGGTAGAAATTTCAACTGGTTAACTATCACGGTTCATAAGATACGGCCTGGTGACAGACGGACAGACGGACGGACAGCGAAGTCTCAGTAACAGGGTCCCGTTTGACTCTTGGGTACGGAACCCTAAAAAATACCTTAAGTAAAGTCCAAAAGTCCCGGCTTCAACTACTCGTATAAAATTAAGTATTAATATCCAAACATAAATGGATTAAAATAAAGGAAAAAAAAAAAACTTTTTTTTTGTGGGCAACTAGAGAAAACACTTCAGTAATTTAGTGAAATGATGGTTTTGTATCTAATGAGTGTAGGCCGAAAACTTTTGGCCCTTACTATGTAAATGAAAATACTGTAGCAGATCATACTTACGTGAGAGTCATACGAATTAGTGGAGCGCACACGGCCGTTCGTCACCGCGCGCCCGCGCTTACTAAGCTAGCCGAGGTCAGGTCACAGGAATGTGGCCTGCCTGGCCGTCTGTCTCTGTATGTATCATCGCGCTCGCACGACATAGGGAGCGAGGCACATTCTACCCACATTACCAAAGTGCGTTACTCCTAAGTTTATTCATTTACCATATTTATTTTGATTTCTTTTAACTATAACTGTATACAGGGTTATTTGTAAAACACCGACAACTTCTCAGGACTATGTTACTGACATCATAATCAACAATGTTCTTTGACTTTTAAAAAATCATCATATTTTAGTTCATCAGATTTTCATTCAGAAATAAATGTTACGAAGTCTATGCTCCCGCTATTGTACTATCGATTTCTTTTGCTTCGTATAAACTTCGTAAGATTTAGAGCGTTCAATTTAAATATTTTTATTTTTGTATGAAAATCTGATGAACTAAAATGTGATGAATTTTTAAAAGTCATAGAACAAAAGTTGTTGATTATAATGTAAGTAACATAGTCCTGAGAGGTTGTCGGTGTTTTACAAATAATCCTGTATAAGCAGCTCTTTCTAATAAATGACACAGATCGTCATTCGCTTTCTTATTTGTAACACGAAACCCCTAAAACAGGGCTTCTTAACGTTACCAACTAACAAAAAAATATCCGTTACTTAACGTTAATTCCAATGTGATACCTTATTATCTTTACAAAAATATAACGTTAATTGATAACATTACCAGTAATTTAACGTTAAATACAATTAACCTAATATACGATAATAACGTTACTGTACCGTTAATTTAGCTAAAACCCGGTCACATTCAAGGTTGTGTGTGGTATGTGAGATGCTAAGTTGCTAACCATATACTGACTCCCTCAACCATGACCTAGCGACCCACGAAATGCGGCGTTCGCAAGGTTTGGCGCAATTAACGATTATATAAATTAACAATAAAAATATGCAAAAATAACGTTAATTCTATTAACGTTATTTTAATATTAACGGTGACACTGAAAAATGAAGGTAACGTTACGAAAATTTTACCGTTATTTAAAGCCCTGCCCTAAAATACCATCTTATTGATTGTACATCAAAAACTTTTAATATGTTACAGCATCAGCAAACGTAACAACGAGTAGCAGTTATAAGCAGGTAGCAGCTAGGCCGGCACCCGTAAACGGGATCGAGTCTCTCATACAAGCTTCTGTGCTGGCCGAGGAAGAACAGCCTGTGGTTGAGAGTGTTGAGACGTGAGTATTGTAAAACTATGCACATAACAAACAGCTGCCTCGTTGGTCTAGAGCAGAGTTCCACAAACTTTTTGTGTTCAAGGTATATCTAGAAAATCGGAAAATGTTGGAGGTACCCCATGAATGAAAAATTTATCGCGTGTTTTGCTGCTGTTTAAGTTAATGTCGAATCTATCATACAAGCTGAAAAGCCTGGCTTGCCTAACAATCAAACACAATAAATAAGAAAAAAAAACATTCCAAACAAAACCATCATCATCTTCCTCCCCTTATCCCTCCTCATCACATGTCCATACCAAGACAGACGACTCCCTTTCATCTTTTCTGTAATAGGTGCCACTTTCAAACTTCCTCTTATATGCTCATTTCTAACTTTATCCATTTTAGTCACTCCACACATCCATCTCAACATTCTCATCTCCAAAGAAAACCGTCAAAATAATAATAACGTCAAATTTCGCGCGCATTTTAAGGATTCACGATGCACGACTTTGCCAAAAAAATCTAATTTCTCCTATACCTACCGGCCGCGAGACTCTGGCTCGCTCAAACACTAAACAAAAGAAGAGTTCAAGCTTAGTTCGCTATGGTCGGACCCTACGGTCAATGTTCGTTCGGATGCTCTCACTCGCACTCACTGACATCTGCATTTGGCTTCTCAGACCTCTTAGTTTTTCATAGTAAAATGTCTCTGTTTTGATAAAATTGATAGGTTTTTTGTCCCCGCAACTCACGAAAATCTTCCCAAAACACTCGCATGTACTACAAAAACCCTTATCCTCCCCCAGGGAACCAGAAGACGCGGCAGTAGCCGGCATGCTGTCCATCAGCTCGCGCTTCACAGCCCCCGCTCGCACGTTCGGGCTCGCCAGCGACTCTCCGCAGCCCGCCAGCTCGCGACACGACAACAAGAGGGCGAGGAAGCCGGCGCCGGCTCAGGACTTGGTTGAAGAGGAGGATGTCATTAAGGAGGTGCATCGGGATGATGAGTATGGTGAGTGGAGTCACTGAGAAGTCTATAATGAGTCTGCCCAGAACTTAGGCTACACGTTTAGCACTATCGCTAGCGTTCATCAATTCGTGTGCAACCATCTGGGCACGCAGGGCACGATAATGTGTCCCGTTGCTTGTGGACTGGATTCATCTATTACTGTTAAAATACGTCACACGATGTTTTTGTCTTGCGAATAATACACTCAATTGTTACGTGAACCCATTGTGATGAATCGTGATTTTTTTTTCTGACACCCTTTCCCCCTTTGCGAACCTCATTAAAGGACGACCCCTTATTTACTATACAGACCTAAAA
Organism: Cerastis leucographa; assembly: GCA_963082945.1. NCBI lineage: Eukaryota > Metazoa > Arthropoda > Insecta > Lepidoptera > Noctuidae > Cerastis > Cerastis leucographa. The sequence goes on along the minus strand of OY720372.1, from coordinate 11,619,715 downwards.
TAATACTAAAAGTATGTAAGTACATATTGTATCAAAAATAGAAAAAAAAATTAAAGGGCGCCCAAAAGTTCGTCCGCATCGCTGTCAACTTGGAAAGTGCCCAGAAGGCTGTGGCAGTTTTAGGTTTCTCGTGAGATATATTAAGTTTGCTTTTTGTAGAGTGCAGTTACACTGTCGTCTTCCTTAGCGCGTATTCTGTATTTCTTATTTGCAAAAGTAAAACGTTTTATGTTCTCTTGTTTCAGTGTATCCATCGTTAGAAATGAGTTCGGATGAAGATGAAGAATGGACGGCGTCGAAGAGACGACGAAATTCACGCAATAGGCCAGACTCGCGGTCCAAGGCGGAGAAGTAAGTCTGTGCATTAGCACTATTTAATTGAACCTGCTGTTGTCCATCACTCAAATAAGATTTTACTGAACTAAGCGCAAGTTTACAAAGTCTGTAATGTTCAAGTTTTAAGGTAATGTGTCGTGTATTACACAAAGACGGTTAGACTGGAAGCCGATTCCAACATAGTTGGGAAGAGGCTAAGCAGATGATGACTAGTAACTTTTTGATATCGTGCGACGCGCGGTTAGTGTCTATCCAGCACGCGTAGCATGACTACCGTAGAAATGAGTTTTGTCTACGGAAGAATCAACATAATGACAGGTAGACAATGACAATGTATCAGTTTGTTTATTCGTCCGTCGACATAGCCCGTTTCTATGGCAGTCATGCTATGCGTGTTGGTGTCAGAGTTATTATGCTGCCTATGGGCTTTTGACTTGGCTTTTCAAAATCAAAATATTTTATTTTACATAGGCCTACATGGGCACTTATAAAACGTCAACAAAAGGTGCACGGTACGGGTTGGTCGTTTCCTATGGAGAAGAACCGGCAAGAAACTCCATGGCTACTCTTTTAAAATCATTTGGTTTTACAATATTTGAAGATACAGCGTTAGTACTTAAGTATGGGAGGACAGCGTAGGCCCGACAATAAGTCGATTGCTTACTACAGACGGTAGTAATAGAGAAAAAAAAATACGAAGCCTACAATGTCCACACATTCACAAAAAATAGGTAAATAAAAAGAATCTTTACAAAAGTAAAAATAAAACAATAAAAGATCACTAACTCAAACAATGGACACAGATGTTATCATCAGTGCTGTAACTATTCTGAAAAATGAACGAAAGGTGCAATGATTGAAAAACTATTGTAAAAAAAAAAAAAAAGAATGGAAAAAATAATATTGGGAATAGTTACAGACATCCACACATTTGTGTCGTTTATGAGCTACCAGGGAAGCCGCATGAGCAGAAGGAACTACAGCCAAACTTCTTTATCTTAAACGTAGTCCTTAATTTTGTAATATGCTTTTTTAATAAGGACACGTTTGATGCAATTTTTAAACTTTCCATCGGTCTGTTCTGTAACTGACTTTGGCAGCTTATTATAAAAGCGTATACTGTTTATAAGAAATGACTTGCTAGTTTTTGTTAATCTAAATTTTGGTATTACAATTTCGTGTTTACTGCGCGTGTTTATATTATGGAAGTCGCTTCTAATTTTGAAAAGCCCTCGGTTTTTGCGGACATATAAAATACATTCTAGGATATAAAGTGAAGGCAGTGTCAGTATATCGATCTCTTTAAATTTTTATCTGAGGCACTCGCGAGGACCCATTTTATAGATCGCGCGGACTGCTCTCTTTTGCAAAATGAAAATTGAGTCAACGTCTGCTGCCGAATGCCATAAGACATAATACTGTGGAAATAAGCGTAGTATACAACCTAGCTGTGGCTACATCAGTTAACTGCCTTATTTTCCTAACTGCATAGGCAGCTGAGCTTAACCTCCCCGAAAGACTTCCAATGTGCGCGCCCCACTGCAGTTTTGAGTCGATAGTAATCCCTAAGAATACAGTTTCCGCGATAACATCAAGTTTTTTACCGTCAAGATTTAAATTTAGGTCACGTTGTGTTACATTTGGTAAAGAGAACTTGAGACATTTTGTTTTGTTCGCATTCAGTAAAAGATTTTTAGCTGCGAACCATTTCGAGAGAACAGTTAGACTTTCGTTGACATGTATGCGAGACATCACATTTGCGAGTTAATAATTATGAAAATACACTAGTCAGCACATATTATTACGAAATACGTGAACTGATTTGCGGATGGCGGGCTGTTTGCCCACACCACAGATTATACAAATGTTTTGTTCAGAAACGTTAAAGGCAAATACTTACCTAGGTATACAGCCATGACGGAGTATAAAAAAAAAACGACGTTTTGATACAAAGAACTATCGATTATTTAGATTTTAGAACATTAGTTGAGTAATTAAATAACATGTAGCGAGATTAAATGAAATTCCTGTTTAAATAACATTTTAAGACAATTTTTCAATTGCGTGTAAACTCCTTGCTTGAACTTGCATGACCTGTGTGCTGTCATGCTGTGCAGTAAATTTAAAAAAAAAATTACTTACCGCCCTAGGTTTTATTATATGGGGCATTACAGCCAAGTTAACCTGTATGTTATGACACTGTTTACGTGCAAGTGTGATGAAATAGTATATTGTGTATTAAGGGCGGTAAGTAAGGAATTACGATCGAGGCTCTAGTAGAAGCCCGAAGTCGAAGACTGAGGGCTTTCTGAGTCGAGGTTCGTAATTCCCGTACCGCCCGTGAAACATACAATGTTTTTCATCACATTTGCGAGTTAATAATTATGAATATACACAAGTCAGCACATATTATTACGAAATACGTGAACTGATTTGCGGATGGCGGGCTGTTTACCCACACCACAGATTATACAAATGTTTTGTTCAGAAACGTTAAAGGCAAATACTTACCTAGGTATACAGCCATGAGGGAGTATATATTTTTTTAGTTTTGATACAAAAAACTATCGATTATTTAGATTTTAGAACATTAATTGAGTAATGAAATCACATGTAGCGAGATTGAGTTAAATTCCTGTTTAAATAACATTATAAGACAATTTTTCAATTGCGTGTAAACTCCTTGCTTGAACTTGCATGACCTGTGTGCTGTCATGCTGTGCTGTAAATTAAAAAAAATTACTTACCGCCCTAGGGTTTTATATGGGGCATTACAGCCAAGTTAACCTGTATGTTATGACACTGTTTACGTGCAAGTGTGATGAAATAGTATATTGTGTATTAAGGGCGGTAAGTAAGGAATTACGATTGAGGCTCTAGTAGAAGCCCGAAGTCGAAGACTGAGGGCTTTCTGAGTCGAGGTTCGTAATTCCCGTACCGCCCGTGAAACATACAATGTTTTTCATCACACTTGCGAGTTAATAATTATGAATATACACAAGTCAGCACACATATTATTACGAAATACGTGAACTGATTTGCGGATGGCGGGCTGTTTCCCCACACCACAGATTATACAAATGTTTTGTTCAGAAACTTTAAAGGCAAAATACTTACCTAGGTATATACAGCCATGACGGAGTGTAAAAAAATAAAAATTTCGACGTTTGGATACAAAAAACTATCGGTTATTTAGATTTTAGAACATTAGTTGAGTAGTTAAATAACATGTAGCGAGATTGAATTAAATTCCTGTTTAGATAACATTTTAAGACAATTTTTCAATTGCGTGTAAACTCCTTGCTTGATGAACTTGCATGACCTGTGTGCTGTCAAGCGGTGCAGTAAATTAAAAAAAAATTACTTACCGGCCTAGGGTTTTATATGGGGCATTACAGCCAAGTTCACCTGTATGTTATGACACTGTTTACGTGCAAGTGTGATGAAAATTAAAAAAAAAAATACTTACCGCCCTAGGGTTTTATATGGGGCATTACAGCCAAGTTAACCTGTATGTTATGACACTGTTTACGTGCAAGTGTGATGAAAATGTTATTTAAACAGAAATTTCATTCAATCTCGCTACATGTGATTTAATTACTCAACTAATGTTCTAAATTAAACTAGAAATATAAACATTTTCTTGATCAATTAGATTACCTGAATATGGCAATGCACATAAAATTAATTTGCCCAAACTTTACATGCCGTCGAGAAATATCTCTCAGGCATGCTGGTTTCTACTCAATGTTTTCCTTCACCCAAGCAAGTAAAAAATTAGATTTGTCTTGGGTATGAATTCGAGACCTAATAGACAATAAAACTTTATTGTACACCAAAAATGAAACATTACGGTTTTACAATACTGCTAATATTATGGTTACAATGGCGGTCATATCGCTGATAGCGATATCTTCTAGACAATCTTTGGATGGACATTACGGACTTAAAATAAAAAGAGGGTAATCAGTGGTGTACTACATATTTTTGCTAATGATTCTCGTCCCGAATCAATAATAAAATGGGTAGTATTCAAACTTTAAATCACAAATAATTTAGTCCAACGCAGTGATGCGGCTTTCGTGACTAGCAAAGCAGAAATACGTTTACGCACAACTATAGTCGAGATAAGACGAAGATGCCGCGCGTGCATTCGCAACAGTGGCGTACAACTCGAACAAGATTTGTGATTACTGAATTAAAGTTTTTTTTTTTTAAATTTCAAATGCTTAAAAAGTTGGTTCCTGTTTAAGAAAGAGATAGGACACTACGCACTAGTGACATAACAGTATCTGTCTAAGTATCTGTCTACTTACTTGAGGCATGTTATTTATGCTAAAACTACTGTTCTTACTGTAATTTCGAATATCAGCCTAGTTTCTCGATTACACATTTAGTTAAAAATAAAAAGGTATTAAGGTTACACGAGTCGGTAATTCTTCAATACAAACGTAGTATGGTGATTACTCGTCTGTTTGACGGTGTAGGTTCAAAACTAAATATTGTATCAACTGGTCTTGTCATTATCTAGCCCTGTATGGAAGCAGAATTGGAAAAAAAAAATTGGTTGGGAAGTTATGAGCGTCGAAACTTCCATATTTCAACACTAATTTTAACTTATCTTTGGGCGTAAATAAATAACTTATTTAGTATGTGAATGGAAAAAAAGAAACCGTACAGGGATAGATAATTTATTCAAAAGTTCAAATAATTTATTTTGAGTTCAGTTCAGTAGTGTTTCCATAATATTTATACGGCAAAAACTCAATTTATGAAATTTCACGCGCTCCTTTTCGTTATAAATCGTCGTATATTTCAATAAATAAACAACTAAATAAAAATTAAATAAATTTTTTTTTTTTACTAAATAGCATGCATATTAGCCACGCCCGCCAACGAGTTCGAGCCGTCGACTAGTGCACCCTTAAACGTGTTTTTTGGGCATATTGCATACCGTTGGAAAGAAGACAGACTAGAGAACTTTTTAAAAGAATTCGAAGATCCCGCTCGCTTTTAGTTTTTTTTTTTATAGCCATTTAAAGTTGAGTTTTAAGTTTATTTTTCTTTTACAAAAACTTTACGAGCTATTAAAAAAGAAAGTAATTGTCCCTAGCAAGTAATTTTTGAATTTGATAGAATCACAACAGTACACATCAAAATTTAAACATTTTTTTAATTTTTTTATTTGACCTAAAATGTTGAATTTTGGAATCTTTCAAAATTTAAATTAAAAAGTCGTTATAAAAAAACCGGTGTGGCAAGGAATGAGTTAAAGGGCGTGAAGAGATAGCAATTGACCTCCCCTTTCGGCCTATTCGATTTGGCAAACGATGCACCAAACACCCTGTATATAGATATTTGTGTGGCAGTTCGATGGTCACACACTAGGCTATCACTGTTTATATGGCTACTAATAAGAGTATGATGCGGCGCAGGGACGAGGCGTGGTCCCCGCGCGCGCGGCTGGGCCGCCTGCTGCCGCGCCTGCGCTGTGCGGCGCGCGCGGGCGTGCGGCGCGAGTGCGTGCGCGCCGCGCTGCACGCCGCCTCCACGCGCGCGCCGCCCGCGCCGCACAAGCGCAGCGAGCCCGCCGCGCCGCATGCTGCCACACCTGAGAAGGTACATGATGTTTTTAAAAAAGGAGGAACTTATTTATTCCAACATTACTTTTTTTAAACAAAGATAATTCGACACCTCCATACAACAACATCGTAACTCTTTTTAAAGTGAAACTTTTATTACATCGTCTCAAACTTTTTCGTCTGTGTGTTGCATGTCGCGTGACGATGACGGTCGGCCGCGGAGTAGGGATACAGTGAAAGGCGCTCGTCAGAGCGCTTTTCACTTTATCCCTACTCCGCGCCATAGTGTGAAAAAAAGTTTCACTTTTACCGTTTTTTCATAAATTGCTTAACAATGATATTACCAAAACAAAAACATTGTAATTCTGCTCCCATTCATTTTAAAAATATAAAAACTTACTGTGTCTACAAACGTATTTTTTTTACGATTTATTGCATGGAGGAGTGGAGGTGTCGAAATAAACCTAATTTTAAAGTGACGTGTGCGTGACAGAAAAAAATTGAAGTGAGTCGTTTGTCTTAGAATGGACATGTGACAAGGGAATGCCCCGGTCCCGAAATGCATATGACTAAGAGAAAGATGGATATGAATGTTAATCGATGGAGAGGAACAAGAAAGCCAAAGAAAAAAAGATGAATTGTAAGAGGAATGGTATGAAAGCGTAAGAAGTAAATGATGACGTGAGCTTTGATTAGAGAAAATGAAAGAAGAAAACTTGTTGCGCCGATCCCAAGTGGAATGGGACAAGAACGGGTAGACGATAACCTAATTTTAACCGCTAGATCCTTTTTGTTCCTCCAGAGGAACATCACTTTTTTGCTTATCGGCCCGCTGTTCCTCTGGTGGAACAACCTCGTACGAGCAACTTTAAACCCTTATCGTACGTAAAGTAAGGTTCTAATTCGTTTGTAAAAATTTACGTCTATGGCCAACTAGAGTTCGATTAAAATGAAACCATCATACCAACCTTACAACTGCACAAAATTATTTAAAAAAAAAAGAAACGCGTCTTTGTCGACTGTCAAAATGCGTCATGGCGGCCAGTGTGGAACGGTGATGTTTTGTTTTGGAATGCAGTGAAATTTTTGTGTTTTGTGTTGTTAAACTTTGGTAAGTAAATGTATAGTATGTTATAAGTGTATAATGTAACTTTTTAGATAGTCATTTGCTGGAAAAATTATCTAAAAAATATGTTTTTGACCCAAAAATTCCTCCAAAAATTCCTTTGTTGTGAAGTTCGTCAGTCGAAATTGAAAATATGAATTTGACTCTTTTACAATGAAATATGGTCTTGGAAACATTAGCAAAAAGCGAAAAAATAGTGATAATTCATTATTTAATGCATTCGAGGCATATTTATTCATATTTATTGATATTTCAAGTATTTTCATGCATTGAACTGCGCAGTTAGAAAATGGCCGATTCTAATAAGACGTTTGAATTGGAATCTTGCAAGAATAATTTATGTAGGACTCCTAAAAAACACTTTCATTAGATTACTTGTATATTTGTTATGCTAAATCTAAAGTTTCGTGTAAATTCATTCAGTAGTTTTACCAAAAAAAAACAAACTACGACAACAGTATGTTTGCGGCGAGCTCTCTGATTTCTATGCGATGTTTATAATTCTCAAGTAGTTATGAAACAGTTGTTTATATTGTAATACATGGTCTCGTTAATCAAGAACCCGAAACTGTTTACCGTTTGAGATAAGAGCTAACAGAACTCGCGCGATAAGCATTTTTGTGAGCGCCGGCCACTTGACACGCGCGATGACGTAATTATGGGGCCGAAAGGGGTCCGCGCGATGACGTAACTCAGGCCGCTCGAGTATTGAGAGGTTAAAAGACAAAATACAATTTTATTTAGTGAGTTAACTTTATAATCAACATCTTGTATAACTTGTTTCCAGCCCAACGCAAAGCGAGCAGTGTTAGCCACAAAAAGCAGACGGCCACCACCGCCTGTACACAATACGCCAAATAATAAGAGTAAGTATATTACTACTATTAAAATAAATCTAATAATTTAACTCTCTATCCGTTCTAAAACAGTCAGAAAAAAAAACAGGTTGCACTCCGGGAGTGCCGGCAGAAGTGAAAACTTCAATATTAACGTTGTGCATTTTTGAAATTTTGGAATGGTTAGGGAATAATTTTGCACGAATTGCGTTAATTATCATTATAAAAGTCTATCATTTATGTGGTAAAATACAATATTTATTTAGTGCGATATCGTACACAAACATGACAATCTAAATTACATTAAAAAATTAACACTTCAGAACTATTACAATCCGTCTTACGAATTTTACCTGTTTGAGGAAACCGAAGGTTTTGTTTGTGCGTAAGATAATTATCCAGTTTTGGAAACCCAAACTCAATGACAGATGTCATAAAGTTCAAATTCCTTCGTAACGTAATGTCAATCCGTCTTACGAATTTTAGATCAGGACACGTGACCTGACGCGAGTTTAACATTTTTTTACCGATCACAAAAGTGCACAACGTCGCTAAAGAAGTTTTCACTTCAAAAATATGGGAAACAAACAACAATCGGCCAAGAGAATATGATCCATACAACTTGAAGAAATGCTAAGTTCTTATTCCTGCAACTATAAAGATCATTTACCAATATCTATATCTCTCTCGTTTGTCCCTTGCATTTCATGATGTTTTTGTAAATAGGGGATAATCCTATTTTTTTTTTCTTTGTCCGTCGGGTAGTTTATTGAAAAGTATTGGACACGTATTTTTTCTTTTTTCACGTGGTCATAAAATTACGGAGATATATTGTTGAAATGGCGCATGACGTCACATGTAGGTAAGTTTTATACCCACTTGTGACGTAGTAAGCCCCCACTCTCCAACTTTAATGAGTTCTAACTAAGTAATTTTTTGATATTTTGATAAATCAAAAAATACGTGTCTAATATTTTTGTATTACCTGTCTAACGGACTCTCCATTGCCCTTTGGGTGACTTTGAGCCTTCTGATGAGGCCCATTGTGAGCGACCACGTTTCGGTGCCGTATGTAATCACTGGCAGCACACACTGGTCATGGAGAGAGCTACGCTCGGAGTTTCCTTGCGTGATCAAATCAGAAATGAGGACATCCGCAAGAGAACCAAGGTTACCGACGTAGCCCGAAGAATTGCCAAACTTAAGTGGCAGTGGGCAGGGCACATTGCTCGCAGAACAGATGGCCGATGGGGCCGAAAAGTTCTGGAATGGCGACCGCGAACCGGGAGACGATGCGTTGGAAGGCCTCCCACTAGGTGGACCGATGACCTGGTGAAGGTTGCGGGGATCCGCTGGATGCGCGTCGCACGGGACCGGTCAATGTGGAAACACTTGGGGGAGGCTTATGTCCAGCAGTGGACGTCTTTCGGCTGAAATGATGATGATGATGTCTGACGGACAAAATAGAATGTCGTTTTCTTTACCCAGTCCGATCCCCTATTGTATGCCTTTCCAATATATGTTTCTAATAAGATACATTTTTTTTTCTAATATCCAGACAAAATTCCAGATGGAAGACTGAAGAAAGGTATGAAGACAGCAAAGCAGCGTCTCGGTAAAATCCTTAAGATACACAAAATGATATATTAATTATAATTAATTAGGTTACTAGATTGCGCGTGTAAGACGGACGTATGTAGATGTATATTTTATATATGTATTGTATATAAGCACGGACCAATACGTGACGTGGTCGAATGATCAGTAGTTCACTTTGTGGATCTTTTTAAGCTATGTACTTTGAAGAAAATATTGCTTCACTTGTAATTTTGACTATTGGACACGGTAAAACGAAACTAGAACTCTATACTAACGAGTCTTTTCACACTTTTCTAGTTCTAGTTTCGCTTCAATTAGGGATGCTACAGATGCATTGGAATCAGTATGATTCGGCACCCGAATACCCGGATTCGCCATAATGTTTTTTGGCTTGGATTTAAGCACGACCAACTGAATGCTTTAATAAAAGCAGGTTTTTATTTTAAACTCTCGGCGCTGTGACAAAACATAAATGATGTAATTTTCAAACACTTTTACACGCCGATGTTTTGTACCTGAGTACTCTGAGAACAAAAAAAAAAACAAACTCAGAGGTCATAGTTCTATTTAAGGTCCATAATCTTGGTTAACTCACATGAGGACTACAGATTAGTGTCTGAGATGGTTGATGGCACACCGATTTAAGTGGACCGGTCCAGCCAGTGCACAGTGATGAGCATTGAGAAATACCAATGGAGACGGCACATTCTACTATAAAAAGAATAGTTCTACAAATATCTAAAATATCGACAGACACATGTGAAAACAGGTTTGTCACAGAGTTTTGTCAGCAGTAGTTGCATAAGAAAAGAGAGACAACTACAGTTTGGCAAGTGCTCATTTTGGAAAGTTTCGTGTGACGTCATAAGCTCATCTATGCGTGACCGCGTCGCCATGTTTTGCGCTGAGTTTTTTTTTTTGACAGAGCTGCTTTCAAACGGTTGCGCGCTAAAAGTTTTTTGTTTTATTCTTAAATGATGAATGAAAATGGTGGCCATTTTGTTCGCCAGATTTTTGTGTGTAGTCACACTAATTCTGTAAGTATGCCCAGTCCATAAGCTTTTAAGAGCGTTTACGGCTTGCGACATTCCATACAAATTATCAAGTTCGTATTTTCCGAAATGACTGAACCGATTTTAATGAAACTTCAAACGCATATTTAAGCAGGATACATAGGTATAAAAAGATACTAAATATTTTTTTCGAAAAATAGTGTAACAGCTAAATTAGACCGATTATAAATAATGTATAGAAACAGAAATTTCCAGTTTTTTTTTATTCATTATGAATATGTTTAGTATAGACCTATGTGTCCTGCTTATGCGTATTAAGTTTTATTAAAATCGGTTCAGTCATTTCGGAAAATAAGGACTTTAAAGTGTGTATCAAATGCCGCAAGGCGAAAACGCTTTTAAGTCAGTGATGACAAGGATTGAATGTCGTTTGACATAATATATAACATCGCTTGGTAGTGTGTTTACCCTCCTTATATTCAAGCATTCATTTATCGTGACTACAAGCTTATGTATTACTTGAGACATGAAGCTTATGACATATAAATTAAACTTAATACGATGGGAAGTACAAATGATGCAATATTTTCTGAACACTGTAGTGTTTTATCAGGTGGAAATGCAATTGAAATTTTGTGTTAAGTAATCTTTATAACATCACGACTGTCATACCCAGAGGGTTATGCACATATAGCCCGGTCAATTTAGACATAAAATAGTGATCAATTAACAAAAATTGGATCGAGCTGGATTTTGGTAGAGACCACTATCAATAACACTTGTAACATTATATTTATAGATCGCGGCACGTAAGTTGAATCAAAATGGCGGTAGTCCGCGCAGGTAAAATTATGGACTAAAGTCGATTGAGCCCCGAAAATGTGTTACTGTGCATTCAACGTCAGAGTTTAACTTAAGTTCCGCAATTTATACCATGTTTTTTTTTTTTAAGTGAAACTTCATATGCATTTAGTTTAACGCTACCATGGAGCGGGAATATTTTCTAAAACTCACTAAGAGATGGCAGTATTACAAGATTTGTGACCGCGTAGTTCTACTAGGTACGCAAGATGGCGTGCAAAAAGTCATGCATTCGACTCTTCGGTGTGACCAGCCTTCGCTCAATTTTCATGAGTAGAATAACCTCGATAAACTTATGTAATAATTATGTAATAAAAATAATACAACAAGAAAGCAACAAAATATTATTTAGAAGCTCAATAAAATAACGAGAGTGAATGCGTGGCGCTCGAACGCATGCGTGTAGTATTACGAAGATTCACTTCTTCCGCGCGGAGGGACGCCCCGTACATTTTTTTTTTTTTGATTTCACGATATTTAGGCGCTGTTGCAAAAGTCATGATCACGGATAAAGATGATAAATATCCCATTACAAGTGTTATTGATAGTGTCAGTGACCATGTCAGTTTTAAAAACTTTGGTAGATACCTTCAATACACCAATAGAAATAAACTGCTTTTTGATAAAACTTACGAAAATTTTGACCTTTGACCTTGAATAACTTTTTTACCACACATAGGATCGATGGGGACTTTTGACACTTTATTTCTGCTGAGGTACTCAAAGTCTCTACCAAAATTCAGCGTGATCCGCTGTGATCGTGAGTTTTTGTTAGTTGAAATATATGTGTTAAAGTATATTTATTTATTTATTTAGAACATGGAGGACTTACAGCTAATAAAAACAAACAAGAAAGGGAACAATAGTCACCAGAGAGCCAATGACAAATCCTCACGTGTAGACATAAAATAAAAATTTGTGGTGTGAGCACAGAAACAAAAAACACACCGCTTTAATTAAAGTAAAGTTAAAAGCACTAATACATACATACATACTATATATGTATGTATTTTGACCGGACTAATATGTACCTACTCTGTTTGTTATTGTGTTTTTTTTAATAGGTAATTCTATGCAGTTCTGTATCTTTAATGGAACTGTTTGCTTAGAAAATAATATATAATTGATACATGAGCTTAGGTTATTGGTATAAGGTTAGTAGCAATTTAGTTATCGTTTTCGTTAAATTCAATGCAAGGTAACAACAACATTCTAAGTGCTGTAGAAAATTGTTTAAAGTATTTTTTTTTTTTTCTAAAATCTCGTACAATTCACTCATACTACTCACGTTTCTGTGTTACTAAATAATAGCTTATTTTTATACTATTAACGCCCGTTTTCCGTTTCACAGTAAACAACTTTTGACACTAGTCCATGATTTTTAAAGGCAAGGATTATCTTAAGTGTAAGCATTACGAGTTGCCGAATTGGTGTCGTAACTTGAATCATCTGTAATGCTATGTATCTGTTTAATAATTATATTTAGAGGTTGCGGGACATTTGATAACCACAGATCGGAAAAGGCAGAGTTTATTTGCCTAAACTTCGAGGAGATAAGTCACTTGAGGATAATACCTCCGCATAATATCACGGAATGATTTTTAAGTGCCGAAATAAAGCTGTCAAATCAGAATCAAATCAGAGTGTGAGAATCCACAAGTTACTTACTTCCTTGAAGTTAAGGTTAATATACTATATACTCTGCCTATTCCGAAAAGGAACTGTAAAACTTATAAATTTTTAATGTTTTCCACCTGATAATTAACAAACATACAAGCTTGACTCATAACAACCCAGTGACGAGGTCTTGACTGCACGAAAGCCGCGTACACACTGACAAATAATGCCAAATAACTAATGTTGAATGAAAAACAATTCCCGAATCGACAATGCGCTAATTATGCCGAGTATAATTGCGGCCAAACTGTTACCAAAAATCAATCAAATATAGCAGAAAATGTGTGTCGGTTTTTAAGAAAAAAAAATAATAATACAAAAGTACAATACTGACTCGGTCAAATGTATGGTACAGTTGATTTTTAGAATCATGTGCGGATTCTGGCGTCTAGTTGCACGTGACAGTTTGCGCGTCGAAATCCGTATCCGTGGATTTATTATTTATTCAGTCGAGTTCCTCCCAAGGTATGACTGTTTTAAAACATTGGCCAATCAACAAAGTTATGAGGCTAACTGGTCAGGGTACGCAGGACGTACACAAAGGTTAAGCAATTTTCATACACATTCTTTTCATGTATAGCGGGCACTTTTACTTTCCAGAACGAAATGATTTAGTAATTTTCATACACAGCCTTTTTTCTTGGGCACCTTACAAAGAGGAAGCCTGTGTCCCAGCTGTAGAAACATTGTAGGCTGATAGCTTGTCACTTAAGAGGGGGAAGCGCTAGGCTAACCCGCGAAATTCATTTTTTCTAATATTTTTTGCAATTTGCAGGGCAGTGTCGCGTTGTGTGTTAAACAAAATATGTTTGACAACCGTGATAAATATGGCTTTACAGAGTTATAAACATCAATACAACCCTCTTAAGTTAATCCCATTGAATGACCTTTCTATGTAATAGACAACCCGACACGGTCCTAAAAATTGCAAGAAACTTATGAAAAATTTGAATTTCGCGGGTTAGCCTGGCGCTTTCACAAAATTGGTTTGCAAAACCGGTAAAATATCTTTCTCTCAGTGGTACGCGGCTTTGAAAGTGCACACAGGTTTAAAATGTGATTTTATATTTAATAACAATAGAGTTAAAGCTTATTTCTCAATCAGTAGCCTTGCCATTGATGTCAATTTTTTTTAGTTTAGTGGAAAGTCTCAATTGCAAGAATAATTCTATAATAATAATAATTAAATTTATAATTCTCGAATACTATGCTTTGTGCCCATGATTTATCTGCATTTATTTCACCTATGTTGATGCCGCCTTATTTTATTTTGTTTCGTATAATGTAGGCGCGACGGTAGAAATTTGAACTTTTATACATATTGCTTGAAGGTTTCAAGGATAGAAACGTTCATAATTTTCACAAATACTCGCTTAGAAATCGTCGTCTTATATTTTTTTTTACTTGAGGAGACTTTCCATAAACTGTTTGTTTTGAGTAAGATCTGATTTCTCACTTGTTTGTGTATTTTGTCTATAAATTAATATTTGATTAAGCTATTATTTGTCTTTTTGATAAGCGTTGTAGAGACATGACGTAATTATTTCTAAATTAAATCCATTTTCTACATTATTGATAATACTCTGCATTTTTTGATTTTGTTCAAAACGACTTGAAAAATTATGGAATTATAAAAAAAAAAAAAGAAAAAAAGGTATGTAAAAAGACATTATTTTTCATTAAAAAAGAAATGTAAAACCAACCACCGAATATTAAATGTAAATAAAAATGAATTGAAAAATAAACATGTAAAAAAACATAAAAAAAAATGCTTTAGCTACTTATGGATATTTTTTTGTTATGTTTTTAGTGATAGTAGGACATAGGTCCTGTTTTCAATGTTATTTTGTTGTATCAGAATAATACGGATGCAGAATGAACATATATTTTTAAGAAAAACGGTGCAATCAAATTATATAGAAATCTATGAAGTTAAAAGATAATAAATGCTTGAATCATACTCTACCCTGTAAGATAATTTATAATAAAAAAAAACTTTAGTTTAATGGTTTAAATTATTAACCAGCAAAAGTATAAAACAATAAAAAGTCTAAGAAGTTCATGCAACGAATCTGATACTCGTATTTCTACAAAATTCATATCCAATATAATACAAAAAAATCTAGATTTCAATTGTTCATATAATTTTATTGCACACAAATCGTTTTGCGTCTGTATTATACGGCTTGTTCTCATTTGCAAAAAAAAAACAGGGTGTGTTTTTCAAATAATATTTTATATGTCATAGATGTGCCGCGTTTGTGTGAAACGTCCGTATTTTTTCATTCAATGATTACGTTGTTTTGTAACATATAATAGAAACTAATTATTATAAAAAATATATATTTATTACCCGACATGAATTAAAATTGACATGATAACGTAAATATTTTTCTACGGAAAAGAATAATCATTTGATTGACTTACTTTATTGTTTTATTATATGTTACTAAATTACTTTCTCTGTATCAATAATAACCGGGCATTTTTGGGCTATGATTGTAAAATGTTGACATCGCTCGGTTATTGTATCTAGCATATATAAATATGGATTATACAATGTACATTTACCCTTTAAAATGTATAACCACAAATAAATGGACTTTAGAAACATATAATGATAGATTTTGTGGACACTGATAGTAATTATTATAGATTTCAAATAAATCCGTGATATTTTAAAGGGTTGAAATACATTTAATTTCTACAAGTTTTTACGTATAATGCACTATTCAGTCATGATAGAAGACGTCTCGTTCACTATAAAAGTAAAATAATGATTATTTATTTAGGTACATTCAACATTTGAAATGTGGCTGGCTACATTTTTTTATAATTTCTAAACAGATCAGCGGAAAAAAAAATGAAAGAAACATGCTGTATCCAGATGAAATTTAGCTGTAAAAATCAATAACGCAGACCTTTAAACCATATGTTGATTTAAAAATGAACGAAAATAACGTAAACAGATCGGTTCTGGCTAGCTTCATTAAATTATCATTCATCCGATTTACTTATTTTTTTCATCATTCATTATTTCATTCATCGCTGGCCCTATACCGTTCTATTAGTCGTCTGAATTTCTTTTTAAACATAACATCACGCCTGTAATACCCGAAGGGGTAGGCAGAAGTATACCTAATAGTACTCCCACATTTCGCCAGTTATGTTTAAGTCCCATGTACGAGGCGAGCTTTTTTTAACCTTTTGAACGCCATTGTCTCATATACGTGACAAACAAGCGCGTGCCCTGTACGCCAACGACACAAATATATGACAAAAAATGTGGTGCACTATAACACGAAATAAGCAATTGAAATCATTACTTTTGTGTGTGTTTATGTATACAAGGTGTTGTTTTGCATCCTCGTCAAATTCAAGGAGGGAACTATGCTAATGATTCTCGTCCCGAATCAATAATAAAATCGGTAGGTAATTTTTCTTTTTTACGGAAATCGGTATGTGTGAACCACCCGTGTTTTATACGCGGCCCGTCTGGTTCTTGCCCTATAACCTCGCTTACACACATACAAACAATTTCAAACGTTTATTCGATAATTTCTTATTCCCTTAACCACGTTAAGGGGATTATTCTGAAATATTTTCAAACTTAAAAAACCCAAAGAATCAGCGTTTCTTAATAATTAAACTAGGGACCGTAATTTTAATTGATTATTTATGTATTTTGCGACCACCTCCTGAATTTTGACGAGGATGCAGAACAACACCTTGTATGTACCTACTTTAATGGTGTCAATTTTCAAACTAGCCCTAAAAAAAATATGCTTTATTTATAGTGTGGCGTAACGGAGCAGCACAAGTTTGTTAAGTACCTGATATCTGCTAAAACGACCTTGGTTTTTCATAATATCAAATTGAATTAAATTCTTTCCTATACCTACTAAGGTACTTTACTTCTACAGAAAACGTTTCGGCTTAGACGTAGGTCTGGCGGCCTCCTGAAATTTGACGAGGTTGCAAATCAACACCTTGTATATCATTAAAATGCAATCTATATATCTTAAATATTAAATGTCTTATCAAGAAATAAGTTAATAATACTTTTGAAATCCATTTTTTATTTGTAAGTTTTTGGATTGGCGTGGAGGGCACGCGCGTGCGTTTATGTTCTGGCGTGGAGGGCACGCGCGTGCGTTTATGTTCTGGCGTGGAGGGCACGCGCGTGCGTTTATGTTCTGGCGTGGAGGGCACGCGCGTGCGTTTATGTTCTGGCGTTCAAAAGGTTAAACATTTATTTAATTTTATTCGAAATCTTTTTCAGAAGTTTAGTTTGAGTTATTCATTCATACATCACATTCGACTCAGGCGCAGCTTCTTTAGAAGATATTGAATAAAATTTGATTGTCGCCTATTGGCCTAGCCTTTTCTCAACTAAGTTGAAATCGGCTCCCAGTCTAACCGGATGTAGCTGAATACGAGTATTTTACATGAATCAACTGCCAATCTGACCTCCACAATGCACTCAGATTAAATTATCTTACCCATAAGCTATTCGTAAATTATCTGGAAATTGATGATACAAGTGATCAAGTAATTTTATAACATTAACATCACGCCTACAATCTCCGAATGGTTAGGCAGAGGGGTGTAGTAATTTAATGTATATTATAAATTACTTTTTATAGTGAACGGGCCGCCATTGCCACATTAATTTCTAAGCCTTTGGTGTTAATTAACTTATTAAGATGTTTTTCTAGTAGAAGCACTTTAGATATAAATTGAAAGGCCTTCACGGTTTAACTTAGCGTTTTATTGTATATTGGTGATGTGTTTCGGTCACTTAGGTTTTCTATTATTATTCGAATTTAGCGAAATTTGTATGTTAAGAAGTATATTGCCCGTTTTCATTGAGACTAAGCGATACCTAAACGAAACTATAATAAAGCTGAAGAGTTTTTTTCGTTTGGTTGGTTGAACGCGATAGTGACAGGAACTACTGATTTGAATTGAAAAAATATTGTAACGTTTTAGAGCCTATTTCTCGAGGAAGGCTATATAATAACGCCAGGAGCGGAGCAAGAATGGAAATTGATGCAAAAACGGGGAAAAAATTATCCCTCTCGTTCTTTTATGTGACACGTTTAGTTGCTCGGGTCATCTAGCGAGGGATTTTCAAAGCCCGAGCGAGTGCTAAAATTAGAAATTAGACCTTTGTTTAGTCGTCACTTAACGTTAGTGAAATCGGGCATTAATCACCCGTTTAAGGGTGACGGGATTTGTTCCTTTTATTGGAAAAGCCCATTGAGGCATATTTAGGTAAAAAAAAAGTTTATTTATAGAACACAAATCAATGTTCAAGCATAATAGTAAATTAATTTCATCTTTAGTTTATAAAGTGGGCATCATAATAATTTGTATTTAATAGAAAACTTAAGTTATCGACAAGTATGAGCGATTGATATAATAGTATAAAAGATATATTGTAAATTATGAATAACAGTGAATGTATATTGTTGTGACAGAGGAAACAGTTCTCTAGACAAAACACATTTATTTATTCGTTTTATTTATACCCCCTTATCTTAACAAAGAAGTACCAAAAAAACATAATAAAATTCATATGGGCCCACCGGGCAAGCTTTCTCTACCAAATGAATGAAGAATCATTTAATCGGTCCAGTAATAGAAATAGGTGTTCATACGATAAAAATGTACATATTATAATAAATTTTAAAAATGTTCATAAAATGAAAATACAGGGCCCAGCTATGTTAAATTTGTATGTGACCAAAATATTAAGTATTTCGCATCAAACTAAAGAAGAATCACGTTAATCGGATCATAAATCTCAGCGTAATCGGGGTACATACATAAAAAAATACCAATCGAATTGAGAACCTCCTCCTTTTAGAAGGTGTGCGTTACCCAGGCCAGATGTTGTCGAAAATGGTCATTTGAGTCTTATAGATAATTAGTTTTGCGGCTTCTGTAATTGTTGCGCACATTTTTAAATTTGTTGCGCTTATAGTTTTTTAATTATTTCACAAAAACGTTTCCTGCTGAGGTAACGTTACCCCAGCCAGACCATTTTCTTTCTAATGGGAATATTTAAATAATTACTAGCTATAAAATTAGTTGTCTAGATGAAGTAAATGTTGTGCCTTATTTTGTATTTGTTCTTTCATCGGTTGCGAAGTTATTCGAGATTATGCTGGGGTAACGTTTTTGGTTTTGCTAGATCTTTGAAATGGTTAAGCGGATTCTTATCATATTTTGTACATGGCTTCTTGGGAATTAGTTTAAATTTGTTCTGCAATAAAAAAACCAAAATAATACATAGCTTAAAGGTTATTTAATTAAATAGAAAAACACTTCAATTGGTCCCAGCACTCTTAATAAGAGCTCTAAAGACTTACTTTAAACGTTATTTTAAAGCTAGTAATTGCCTTCAAATGTACGTGAAGTTTCATTAGTATCCTGTAAGTATTTTACAAGTTATGATGATATTGAGTTCTTCACGAGCACGGTCTTGATGCGCGTGGTGTTATTTGGCCACTGGATTGGATATATGAACTGAATGTTATGTCAATTATTAGTTTTTTAGTTCAGTTGTATATCAGTAAAATTTCAGCTCAGTACATTGGATAATTAATGAGATAATACGATTAAACTCATTAGGAAGTGAATGACCGTGGTAACCCGACCAAGTTTAGGTGGTTACGAAAAAGCGAAAACGTAAAACATTATGGTACCTTCTAAAATATGTAGGATAGTGTTACAAATTTAGTACAGACATGTACACAAGTTTAAAAAAAAACTACGTGATTATTAAATAATTTTTATTGACAGGTAATATATTCATTTCAATTGAACTTTTAAAGTATTATTAAACTTATACTTACTTAAAAACAATCACAGATTAAAATTACAGATAGTAATTTTGCTTTTTTTAAATTTTCTATTATTTTTTAATTAAATTATAGATTTCAGTATACACAGTACACAGTTACAGTTTTTATTTAAATATACACTTTTTCTATCTGCCATTTTGTTTAGTTAATTCTTGATTGAGTGCACGAGCGTATCCACTGTGGATAACGGGCTAAGAAATTAAATAATTGAGGTCCGCAAATATTGGTAGATGAGAAGATTGCCATTCCATCGTACATCGGTCATCAGAACATCTATAACAAAACAAAAAAAAATAACTGTAAATATAACATAAAGTTTTATTTACAGCTAAAGGGTTGTCGAATTATAATATGAAAATAGAGGAAAAAGAACAGAGATTCAAAACAATATTGTACATAATAAATGCCTAGACAAAAAAATACATTATTAACAAACTTATAACACCCCTCTTTTTGCGTCTGGGGGTAAAAATTATATGCTGTCGTCGTCACTATCAGCTAACAAAACTGCTTTTCCTGATATCAAATTAAAAATTTCACCTAAAAAATATACTTAAGTAACACTATTATAACAACTCGTAACAGAAACTCATAATAAAAAAACGTACAATTTTGTATACGCCCGAGACGTAAACGGGGTGCGGGGGGCAAAAGTCCGAGTAATACACCAATCGCGCGCGATTGGCGCTACCTCATAAAAACGACTTTTGCGCATCTAACAACTTTTGCTAAGTTACGTGTCGGAGACTGTAATAGCGCGCGTATTTAGAGCATTTTTATTTACCTACACATTACATTTGTAATAATCTATTGAAGTCATGATCCATAGTAATAAGGATTGAACAGTGGCCAGCAGGTCAACCTACCTAAATCGTAGTAATATATACCTAGCTAGATATAAGTATGTACTCACCGTAGATTGAGAGTTTTACAGACGTAGAGGAGAACGTCAAACGATATTTTTTATAACTTCACCACGCAGCCATAGTCGCTACCACACTCATACGTAGGTATTATGTCGCCATCACCGCGTCCATCATCGCGGCCCACGGCTATTGCTATGTTGCCATTCTGTTTATGCCAACAATAAAAACAAAGAGTACATTTTTTTTGTCTATATCCTTAATGGGGTTTCAATTGTAGTTTTGCTACCTACATATTTGAAACTCGAATCGTCATCTATTTGCGAGTTTATATCAACGCGAGTGTCGCAACAAGGTAATTATGGATTTCTTAAAGTCTACGTGTCCAAGGAGTTTGTGGAAATAAATAAATACCTACCTGTTGCGGTAGTCCCGACTCCCGACATTGATAACGATAAAAATCGGTCGCTAAGTCATGAATTTCATTAATCAAGTTTCAAGTCATATTTTGACAATATACCTATACACAAAAACCTTCCACTTGAATCAATCTATCTATTAAAAAAAACTGCTTCAGAATCCGTTGCGTAGTTTTAAAGATCTAAGAAAACAGGGACAGACAAACGGGAAGCGACTTTGTTTTATGGGTACTATGTAGCGAAGGATAAATATGTCGTTATCATTGTTGAGAATTCCAGTCTAGGTAATAATTAAGTACGAAAGAAAAGAAAATAATAAGTTCCTAAATTTAAATATTTAAGCCTTAAAAAAATACAGTTTTAGATAAGTACCTAACAACATGTACATATTAATAATAATTTTGCTATTATTTCTTTAGTTACATTATACAAGCTTACCTTGTTCGTGAATTCATCAAGCAGCCTGCACCATAACTATGATCATCAATAGAAGCACTCCACATTAGCAGTAATTCGCCACACTTATTATTTTACATTAGCTCTCACGCACTCTATAAATATTTGCAAAAACAGGAAACGGAACTGCCGAAACGCATGCGCACCCTAAAAGATGAATTATGTGATTACGGAGCATGTTTAGTGCGATATGCAAACAATGCGGCCCTTCACCCCACCCCTTCCGCGTCCCACCGAACGACATGTTATATCAGTGATTTTTGATAAGTTTGTGCAACTGGAAGATAATAATAATGTTTTCATAGTACAGTTATTATTATATTATTAATGTATTTAACAGTGTACGCGTCTGTACCGAAATTGTAAGGTGTATTATACTAAACATTTCAAAAGATAGTATAATGTTCTGCGTTTTCGCTTTTTCGCAACCACCTAAACTTGGTCGGGTTACCACGGTCATTCACTTCCTGATGACTTTAATC
Organism: Cerastis leucographa; assembly: GCA_963082945.1. Lineage (NCBI taxonomy): Eukaryota > Metazoa > Arthropoda > Insecta > Lepidoptera > Noctuidae > Cerastis > Cerastis leucographa. The sequence goes on along the minus strand of OY720372.1, from coordinate 11,597,593 downwards.
GTATTATCTCATTAATTATCTAATGTACTGAGCTGAAATTTTACTGATATACAACTGAACTAAAAAACTAATAATTGACATAACATTCAGTTCATATATCCAATCCAGTGGCCAAATAACACCACGCGCATCAAGACCGTGCTCGTGAAGAACTCAATATCATCATAACTTGTTAAATACTTACAGGATACTAATGAAACTTCACATACATTTGAAGGCAGTTACAAGCTTCAAAATAACGTTTAAAGTAAGTCTTTAGAGCTCTTATTGAGAGTGCTGGGACCAATTGAAGTGTTTTTCTATTTAATTAAATAACCTTTAAGCTATGTATTATTTTGGTTTTTTTATTGCAGAACAAATTTAAACTAATTCCCAAGAAGCCATGTACAAAATATGATAAGAATCCGCTTAACCATTTCAAAGATCTAGCAAAACCAAAAACGTTACCCCAGCAAAATCTCGAATAACTTTGCAACCGATGAAAGAACAAATACAAAATAAGGCACAACATTTACTTCATCTAGACAACTAATTTTATAGCTAGTAATTATTTAAATATTCCCATTAGAAAGAAAATGGTCTGGCTGGGGTAACGTTACCCCAGCAGGAAATGTTTTTGTGAAATAATTAAAAAACTACAAGCGCAACAAATTTAAAAATGTGCGCAACAATTACAGAAGCCGCAAAACTAATTATCTATAAGATTCAAATGACCATTTTCGACAACATCTGGCCTGGGTAACGGACACAATAAGGCATACTATACTGCATTAGTTCAACCAAAGGTTATATTATACAGAACTTTAGGCCAAATTAAGCACATACTTTAAGAAGGCAGCTCAAGGGTAGCCCGCGAAATTAAATTCTACGTTTTTTGCAATTTGCAGGTCAGTGACAGGCTTAATGTTGAACAATATATGATTCGCGACCGTAACACTTATTATGACTATTTCATGAAAAACTCATTCAATATGATTAAATAAACTTAAAGGGTAGTATTGAAGATTTGAATGATTTTAACTTTTTAAAACCAAAGGGGTTTGGGTAAAAGGGCATTGGGGGTTGCCCTTAGCGTATTGTCGCTTAGTTTATAAGTTTTTTGCCCTGGCTGGAGGCCTTAAATTCAAGGCATCCACAGGATAGACCGAAAGCAGAAGCCAGCCTCAGAGGCAGAACTGCGAGATGACATTAAAAAAAAAAACCTATTCATTGACGTGCGACCTAAATCTAGAACGAAACATTAAAAAGTGTTGATCGGACATTTACCTAGAGTAACGATGAATATAAACAATAAATTATGACTCAATAATACTTATTGCAAACTCTGCTGATATTGACTTCTTTGATTAGTCCACACACATTTTTTTATTGCCACTAGTTACTTTACGGCATATGGCCTAAATTGTTTTAATAAGTGAAGATAAACTGTTCTCGAGTGATTTATTTAAAAACATTAATATTGTGTTATAGAAATATAAAAAGCAACGTGTAATTTAGAGAATATAAAAGTTCAAAAGTTCGAAGCATCTAAAAAAAATCTCGCTACACAATGAATATAATCAAAATAATTCTAATACTGCAATTCACTCTGATCACCGGAATCAACATAACAGAAACGACGAACAGAATAAAATCAATACTAATAAAGTATAAAAATAAAAGACATACAAGGTGTAGCGACTTGGACAAGGTTGAAAGTTTTGTATCCAAAACTGTCAAATTGGTAGAAAAAAATACAGGTTTGGGCGAGTTCATCAAAGGATTCAACGTTAGTCAGTGTTCTTTGGATAAAGGTGCCGAGTATGTGAAAAGGCACATACTTGATGGATTGATTGTTCATCCTGATTTTCCGGACTGGCATTGGCATGAATATAAGGTAAGTTTTTATGTTATAATGTCCTGGGGGTTACTATGACGCTTAAAACATTATTGTTCCATTCCTATTCCTGAGTAGGAAAGAGATGGAGCTAGACGACCTGTATAGCTCCGTCTGTTTTTCACTCTGGAATAAGAATGGAACAATAATGTTTTAAGACGTCATGGTACGCCACCTGTATGGTGACTCTGTCGTTCGTCAAGCGGGACTGCTGAGCATGAGGTCCTGGGTTCGATTCCCGGGCCGGGGAAAGGGTTATTGGGTTTTTCCATCAGGAATTTCTCAGTAGCAGCCACGGAGTCTGGATTCGTGGCCGGTTGATGGCAATAGGGTCTTTCCCTGTTTCGTAGGACTTTAACATAACTGGCGAAATGTGGGTGTAGGTACTATTATCTGATAAGGCAGAGGTGTAGTACCTAAGGGAGCGTTCAAGTATTACGTAACGCAATTTTTGGAGATTTTTGACCCACCTCCCCCCCAGGTAACGCGCCGCGAGAAAAAAACTACGCGATCCTTCTGAAGGGTTAAAACAATGTTACGTAACGCGTAGTTCAAATCCCCCCTCCCGCTCCTCTAACGCATTGTATCGTTTCAGAAGACCGCCCTCCCCCCAAATTCGTTACGTAATACTTGAACGCTCCCTTATCCCTTCGGGCATTTCGACGTAAGTTATGTTCCTGAGTATGAAATGGTCCAGAATAAATAAAAACGCATTGACGGGGAGAACAAGCGTTCGTTAGCGGATTAATACACCCATTGGATGGACATGGGGTGCTCTGGCGATCAAATACTTGGATATAACAGGAAAAGGGGGCAGGGGAATGATAATAACAAAAATAGTACGTGGAGTCCCTCCGCGCGGAAGAAGTGAAACTTCGTAATACTACACGCATGCGTTCGAGTGCCACGCATTCACTCTCGTTATTTTATTGAGCTTCTAAATAATATTTTATTGTTGTACACTTTTTATTACATAAGTTTATCGAGCTTATTCTACTCATGGAAATTGAGCGAAGGCTGGTCACACCGAAGAGTCGGATGCAGGACTGTTTGCACGCCATCTTGCGTACCTAGTAGAACTACGTAGTCACAAAAGTTGTAGTAGCGCCATCTCTTAGTGGGTAATAGAAAATATTCCCCCTCCATGACAACGTTAAACTTGTTGGAAGTCGCATAAGAAGTTTCACTTCAAAAAGACGTTCTCATTGGTCTCTTTTTCAGTCAGTCTATAAGAAGTCGTATGCCACACCTCACCAGGAATTAGAGGCAATATCCAAGTGGCGCAGAAATCTTGAGCTGGTCGCGCAACACAACCGCGACTTTCTGATGGGGAAACAGTCGTATTCGCTACATTTGAACCTTTTTGGAGACTTGGTAATATTAATTTGTTTACTTTTTCATTAGAGCGTTTAATTTTCCTAGACGAGATCTTCGTAGCTAGTGCCTTAACGTGGAAGCGCCAGAGTAAACCGCGAAATTAAAATTTTCCTACGTTTTTGCAATTTGCAGGTCATGGTCAAAAACTTTTTCATGAAATAGTCATCCAATGGGACTAAATGAACATAAAGGGTTAGGGACCGTCCATTAATCACGTGAGGCTTGAAAGGGGGGAGGGGGTTTAGCGAAAATCACGAAATATCACAAGGGGGGAGGGGGGTGTAGTAAGATATCACGTGTATTTATTTTTTTGTCAAACGCGCGATTCTAAACCGAAAAGCGGCTTGTAGTGTGACCTTGACTCGCCGTTGCCAGGCAACGAACGAAGTAGGTACCTACATGTATTTAAAGATAATATTCTAAAAAAATTAAGATTCTGTGTAGGTAGGTTATAATTCTATAAATACATACGTTTTACGGCCGCGAATCATATTTTGTTCAATAAACAGCCTGACACGGACCTGCAAATTGCAAAAAATGTAAAAAAAAAAATTCGAGGGCTAACGTGTCGCTTCCCCTTAGCTTAGCCTTAGCTGTGAAATATTTCGCAGTTTTGATTATTTAAATAATACTGTATGAAATTATGGTATAATTTCAATTCCTCAACAGCTATTAACAATTGCTGAAATTCATGTAGATTCGCTACTCGTGCAGCCGATTTCTAACAATTGAATAGGTGTAGCGTTCTTTTCTGTTTCACGTCAACTGTTGGCAAGTAGGCACACTAATCACCTACTTATCTACCTACCTACGTCATACATAACACACACAGCCAACTAATTCAACGTCCTACTCTATATTAATGAAGCCAATATAGTTTACATTAAAGGCTTAATTGCTACCATCAAACGTTGATTCCATGAAGGTTAATAATTAACCGTTTAGACTAAGTTTCCGTCCTGATATTAATGTTAAGCTGAATATTCATAGGGTGGAGCTCGTGGCTAAATAATAAAGAGCCGCACGGGTCGATCCTAAAGGTTAAGCAATGCTTGTGCAGGTTGATCCGTGGATGATATGTGACCAGCATTGCTTACCGAGTTCTGTGCCTCGGAATGCACGTTATATCGTTGGCCCCAGCTGTCTTTTTTTTAATCTTTGACAGTCGTTAAGAGTAGTCAGCAGCCCGAAGTCAGACAACCAGTCTTACCAAGGGGTATCATATTAACCCGTAAGAGGGTTATAGAGGTTCAATACGGAGGAGGGACATGGACCGATCCATGTAAAATACTGGTATTCAGCTGCATCTGGTTAGATTGAAATCCCAACTTAGTTTGGTAAAGGGCTAGGCTGATGGTGATGATTCATAGGAAGCTCATAGTTAGGTACTCAGTTGGTCTAGTTAAACATGAAGTTCGATTCTCAAGTCTAGAAAATCTGCTATCAAATGCTCAGTAGAAGAAGCTGGAAGTCTAGAGTCATGCCCTGTGTTAAGTTCAGAAATAATAAAATGACGTAAGTTAACTTACAATTTACTATACAAGGTGTTGTTTTGCATCCTCGTCAAATTCAAGGAGATGACTATTCTAATGATTCTCGTCCTGAATCAATAACAAAATGGGTAGGTAATGTTTTATTTATTAACGGAAATCGGTAAATGTGACCAACCGTGTTTTAAACGAGGTCTGTCTGATCCTCGCCCTATAACCACGCTTTCACAAATACAAACAATCGCAAACGTTTATTCGATAATTTCTTATTCCCTAAACCACGTTAAGGGGGCTTTTCTGATAAACTGACAAACTTAAACAACAATAAAGCAGCGTTTATTAACTAGGTACCGTAATTTTTATTGATTATTTATGTCTTTTGTGACAACCTCCTGAATTTTGACGAGGATGCAGGACAACACCTTGTATGTATGTACCTACTTTAATGGTGTCAATTATCAAACTAGCCCAAAAAAAAAACATGCTTTATTTATAGTGTGGCGTAACTGAGCAGCACAAGTTTGTTAATTACCTGAAACAACCTTGGTTTTTCATAATATCAAATTGAATTAAATTCTTTCCTATAGGTACCTACTAAGGTACCTTACTTCTACAGAAAACGTTTTGGCTTAGACGTAGGTCTGGCGGTCGTTTGATTTTGGTCCATTTGTTTATGCTTTAATTTTTTCTTTAAGGATGTAAAAGAATATTTCGACAAGATTCTGAAGCTGTTCCATACGTTTCCGCTGTTTGACCCGGCAGAGGATCCTCATAAAACTGCATATAGAATGAATTTGCATCGCAGCGTTCCTGAAATGGTGAGGAATTCGATTTATTCTTACTACGTAGAAAAACACAATTTAGGTAGGTACTACGCGCAGCACAAGTGAAATATGCATTTAAAAATAAAACTCGGGATTCTAAAAACGTATCTACTAAAACAGCATTGTGTCATTTAATACCGAAAGGCTATTAACACTCGTCTTGGCCTGCCTCACGATTGCCACAATGGTTGGTCTTTTGCGACACGTATCCAAGCAACAGTATCCAACGTATCCAGCAGGGCAGCAGATGTCCGCAACCGTCGATGTAGTAAACCAAACTTGTTTAATATAAACCTCGTTTTTCCGCTTTCTACATTTATATCTGTATTTCACTTTATGGTGTGTCATAACAAAGAATATTCTATCTATCACGTTCATCATCAACCTACAACAGTCTACTGCAGGACATAGGCCTCACTAACTCGATTCTCGGCAACTCTCATCCAGTTGGCTACCAGCCACCCTATGAAGATAGTCGCTCCACCGAGCCTGAGGGCGCCCCACCTTACGCTTGCCGATTCGCGGTCTCCACACAAGAATACGTCTACCCCAACGGTCATCGGTTCTACGGCTAATAAGGCCGGCCAATTGCCACTTCAGGTTACTTATTCTGTGAGCTATGGTTCTATGTCGGATCACTTCGTTCCGGAATCCCTTCATAGAGACTCCAACCATAGCTCGCTACATAGCTCGCTGATCTATCACGGTATTCTCTCTATTTGACATATAATTTACAATTCAAGTTATTCCTCAGGTTGACTGGCGCACGACAGGCTTCAAGCCTAAACTTGAGGAGCAGCACAATTGTGGAGCATGCTACGCGTTTGCCGTCACACATGCTTTGCAGGCGCAGCTGTATAGGAAACATGGCTTTTGGGGAGAGTTGAGGTAAAGTATACTTATTTAAAAATTTATAGAAATTCCGATAATTATGGGTCCAGTACTAATAATGAAATACTGTAGATACACAAGGCATATAATCAATATCATGTCTTGTTAAATTAAAACGTTTCAAAAACTCTTTTATCATAGAAATATGAACTTGAATACATAAATGACGGCTGTTAGGCGATGTATGGAAAAAAGCATGCTGCGCCAACCCCGAAATAGATTGATATTGATGTAGGAAGATGTTAATGTCTTGCTAGCTAGACTAACTGCCAGATGGTTGTGACCGATTTTTTGGGAGCCTGAATCCTTTCATAATATGAACTGCTAAAACCTTCACTGATCCGTTGCGAAAAAGAAACGAAACTATTCGTTCATATATCTCTCTCTCTCTCACACGCACACGGGTACAATGACAGCACATCATTTTCACTGATGAAGACATAAGGACAGTCATTTCACAGTTTTTTACCTGCGGTATCTGCATTACTATCAAAACATTACAGTAATCTTACTTCTGCTGGATTACTGCTGTCATAGTTAAATTATTATGAAAAGACTGACTTACTCTTGTACCTATCTTAACCAGTCCACAGCAGATAGTGGACTGCAGTTTTAAGGATGGCAACGCGGGCTGCGATGGAGGATCTCTGCGAGGTGCACTCCGGTATGCCGCCAGAGACGGCCTGATCACCGAGTCGCAGTATCCTTATGTTGGGAAGGTATGTTGACCTGTGCATGCTTTTGTTTCCTTAGCAGCAGGGCCATCTTTTCCACTGGGCACGTGGCCAGGGCCCTACGATCCAAGGAGCCACCAAGTTCCTATAACTGTCAAAGCTAGAGGCTGTAAAAAGAAACATAACTTATCCCAGGCAGTCTTGCCGGTCCCGCCGGATACTAAAATTTTCACTAGCTGCTGTGTATAAGTTCTAGTTAGCTAGCCATAGTCCTATAGTCCAACCTGTAAATGATAGATATTAAAACATTCTGCGAATTCGGTTCCCTAAGCATAGGCCGATAGACAATCAATTGAAAACGATGGCTATTAATAGGTATATTAGTTCAAAATTAGGAACGCTACATATCAATCCAATTAATTCTCCAGGATGGTAGCTGCAAATACAACAGTAATCTCGTGAGGGTACGAGCCCGAAGATGGGCCACCTTACCAGTTGGAGACGAGGCCGCCATTGAAAAGAGCCTGGCAACCATCGGGCCTCTAGCTGTGGCCATCAACGCCGCGCCATTTACCTTTCAGCTGTACAGGTAAGCAGGATTTCTGACTGACGGAAAGAAGCTTGATCGATAATGATCATAATCAGCCTGTAATGTTTCCATTGCTGGGACACAGGTCTCCTCTCTATGAGAAGGAATGGTCTGTAATCAACCACGCGGGCCCAGTGCGGGTTGGTAGATAGATGACACTCGTCTTCGAATTTTTAGTTCTAGGACATGCCAGTATCCTTACGATGTTTTCCTTTTCCGTTTTGAGAGAAGTGGTAATGATATAAAATACACAAAGAATGCGCCTGCCTGGGTTCGAACCACCTGCTTACTGCTCGTAAGTCGCAAATAGAGACCAAAAAAATTGCCAGAATCACTCACTTTCTGATTTTCTAATAGCTAATTTTGCTCCGCTCAATATTCTAAAGCAAAATGTATTTCAACACAGACTTCGTCTGTGCTGGTACGTACTATGTTCTTCATTCATTAAAGCAAACTACATGCGAGCACAGAGCAACCCGTGTCTGTGTTAATATACAGTTTGGCAATACGCTGCCCGGTTGGCTTTTCCTTCTTTATCGTGTGGTTAGCGCCTAATACGATACCAGGAATATGATACCAGGATCAGAGTTTTATGCTGCCCATGGGCCTCTGACTTGGCTTCACATGCCGTCGAGAAATATCTCTCAGGCATGCTGGTTTTCTCACGATGTTTTCCTTCACCCAAACAAGTGATAATTATACAATACGCACATGTATCCGAAAAATCAGCCCGGTGGGCCTGACATTTTAACAACGGACTTTTAGGAACAGAGAGAAACTTAAAGAGAAAGTCTTTTGTAATTTTGTTCTATTTACAATCAGGAGCGGGATTTACGACGACTTCTTCTGCACTTCATGGACGCTCAACCACGCAATGTTACTTGTGGGATACACTCAAGAATATTGGATACTACTCAACTGGTGGGGCAAGAACTGGGGAGAAGAAGGCTATATCAGGTTAGTGAGATAAAATCTCTTTCTATTGCTTTCTGAAAACAAAACATCCTTGAAGGGTTAGACAGATCGTGGGCCTGTGGACGGTGAGTAATGAGCTAGCTCACCGTCCGTCCGTCTTATGACGACAGGCTGTGTCGACGGCGCGTTTGAGTTCCATGCGCGCCTCAAGGAGATGTCAGTAAATCGGTAGGGGTCCGAGAGGGCCGATGCCTGCCAGGGTTTCGGGACTGTTCGCAAGAGATACCGTGGTGAACACAAAGGGCTAAGAAGGAACATGGATGGGTTTTAGTCAGAACAAGTCTGACACTCCCTTCCGCTCAGCCCAGAGCGGGAGGAGTCATTTGCTGATTACCCATGCGTAAGAAAAAAAAAAGCGTTAGACATATGTGCACAAACAAGGTGAAAGCGTACCCTTCAGGAAGCAAGCATTCTGTACATGAATCTAAGTAACCCGATGCAAAAATTATTGCTGGGAAACGTTTTTTTTGGTGTGAAAATTCACGTTTTACGATAATTCTCTATGTAACGCACTCAAAACATTGTGGTGATGTATAGATGGATTGAATATTAAACGGGTCTTGACTCGTGGAGGTATTTAAAGTAGTTTTTTAAACTTGTAAAATGAAGGAACATTGACCTCCAATATTTATTTAATTTTGCAGGATCAGAAGAGGTCTCAACAGATGTGGAGTAACAAACATGGCTACTTATGTCGAATTGTGATTATTTTCTAAATAAAAAAATGAGTTATTATTTCCATTGAGCAGTTATTTTATTGAAGAATGAGAGAGAAGAGGAATACGCCCAATAAAACAGGTTTTGCTAAAACTGGGTACACGGAACAATCAAATTTTGCTTAGAAGTGTCTTTTGTCAGATTTAACTAGTAATTCTAGACCAGGCTTGACTAGAGCAGCCCGAAGGCCAAGATTGTGGCTCCCGATGCCATTGGGTAACCTCGCCCTGAAGGGGTTTGGCAGGTTGGATTGGGTCACCACCCTCTTGGTTTCGCTGACACCGTAACGTTTCCACCAAGAACCTCGAAACTGGGGACTTTTCGCTGAGGGGGCGGGCAACTAGTACGTTTTGACGGTACTTCCGAAAAAGAAATAGGTGATGATGTTCTGGAGTGTAGTCCAGGGACTACTGATGACATCACAACACTGGGGCGTGACGAATCGATGACACACAAGTAGCAAGCGGGAGGTTGCGAGCAGGTAGCGGCACTTCCGTACGCGACGGCGGTCAAGCAGCGAGTGTTAGAAGTGTTGCGTTGGGCAATCGCTACGTCCCCGACATGGGGGCGTGGCGGGCGGGATGTGGGCAAGCCCTTTCCCCGCGGGGTCAACACAGTGCCCGTTACGACGGGCACCTCAATTGGATTGCCATATAGGCGATGGCAGGTGGCGAGCGCGTGTAAAAGGCGCGACTCGCCAATGTGTGGTTGGCATTTTGTCCGGTAGGAGGCGCCAGCGGCGCTAGCGCTGCGCGCTTACCTACGGTACAACGTTACCGTAGCGAGCGCCGCTTTCTTCACGCCGCCTCGGCGGCTTGTCATCGCCAGGTGAGACCTCCGGTTACCCGGAGGAGGCCCAGCAGATGCAGACCTGCCAGAGGCGACTCTGATGGCGCACCCTACCGCTAAGGCGTTTGACCCCCGTCCGTTGCGCTCTCAGAGCTAGCCGATTGCGTTCCAGACTAAGGGGTCGTGGTGTATGAGTTAGAGCGGCATTGTATTGTGTAACGCCGCTCTTGTAAGCGAATGAATAGCGAGCCCGCGCCGCACATTCATCGCGTGAGTTTGGATGCGTGTGGAGTAATGAATGCATGTTCGATGCGCGTTATGCCTATATTAACCTAGGTCATGACGCGCTTCGAGTGTATGTACTGATTGTGGAGTCTCAGTGGTTGGGTAGGTCGCGTGTAGACTGGAGCGGCCTACCCGGGCGGGTCAAGTCCGGGAATGACGACGGCTACGTCACATCCGCAGGCTCCAGGTCGCTAAAGCGACAAGGCAGGAAGCGGGCACTCCTGCGGTTGGCGAGGTGCCGCGGACGTGGCATGCCATCGTGAGTCGGCGGTCGCAGGTGCTCCCTCGGTGCAGTACCTGGGGCAGCCGTGCGACGCCGGCTCCTGTCGATCCTGGGTTAGTCCTACAACCTAGAGGAGGAGGCGGAGAGGGGCGGCCCTATACATAAGGCCGCGGCAATCCAGATTAGTCTCCCGACTGGCTTGCGTAATGGAGCTGTAGTAGCTCCATAAGCCCGTCGAGAATGACGTCCTCTGCATCCTGGCCCTCCTTTATGGCCCTAATTAGGCCAAAGAGTAGCCTAATGGCGCAGGCGGTAAAATCTGGCGTTGGCGGGACAAGGCGCTGTTGCGCTGGGGCGCCGGCTAGCGGCTGGCGTGTGCTCGGCGCCGCTACTGTGTGAGCGGCGGCCGTAGCCGTGTCTGTGGGTGGGGCGGGTTTCCCCGCCCTCTTCCCCTTCTTCCTGCCGGCGCCTGTAGTGGCATCGGCGGTTTGGATGGCGGCTGTGGTGGCTGTGGGTGCCGCGAGCGCCTGAGTCGACGCCTGCGCAGGGACAGGGCCAGGGTCCTGTCTGGATTGCACCGCGGGAGGGTGGGGCTTTTTCCCCTTCCTGTTTCTCCCCCCGCGTGGTCTCTTCTTTCTCCGCCTCTTGGCGGGAGCATCTGGTGTTACCTTTGAGGGCCCGTTCGCTGTCACCATCAGCGATGTGCTGGGGGCCTCATGGGCCTCTACTTGGGTGGCTGCAGCCACCGTTTCTCGGCGCTGCCGAGAGATGGCGACAGTGCCCGCTCGCTTGTTCCGGAGCTCTCTCCGGAACACTGGACATCCGCCACTGTTGGCCGGATGGTCACCCGCGCAGTTCACGCAGGTGGCCTTCTCGGTCTTAGGGCGTGGACAGTCTTGGGCGGCGTGGTTGTCCCCGCATCGCACGCATGCGAGCGGGCGGTGGCACCGGTGCGAGCTGTGTCGAAACAGCTGGCACCGGTGGCACTGGGCGGGCCCTTGTTTGCTCCGCCAGGCAACGATACGAACACCCCGCATGCTTAGTAGCTCGGTGGTGTCGTAGATAGTGCGGATGTCTGTTTGCCTTCTGAGTGTCACATAGAATAAACAGCCAGGTCGTCCGCCGCGCGCTTTAATATCGCGGACGTACTCCGGCTCGTATCCACGTGACCTCAGCTCCTCTAGGATGTCCTCAGGGTCCGTGTCCGCTGGCAGGCCCCTGATGGCCACCTTGATACTCCGCTCCGCTGGCAGTGAGTATGAGAACCAACTTAGGCCCTCCGATCTCTCCAGGTCCGTGAGGTACCTTTGGATCACCCTATACTCGCCCTCTGTTTCAGGCAGAAAGCGAATTCCGCCCTGAAAAGGACGAGCATTAGGTGGGTGACCCAAAATGGTCCGCACAGCCTTGAAATGAAAGGCCCAATTTGGTAACCTCTCAACCACCAGCGGAGGGTACCGTGGCTGGTCCCGCTTCTTGGCTTGGGCCGCTGCGTCCGCGCTCGTACTAGGCGCGGGGGCTGCGGCAGCGGGAGGCGTCCCTTCACTGTCGCGTTCGGTAGGCGGGCGGCGAGCCGCCTCGGCGAACGTCGGCGACCCGGCTCCGGCTCGACCACGCGGTGGACGCTGTGGGAGCGGGGAGTCGGGGCAGACGCGCTTCGCCTCTTCGGCGGCCTCGTCGTCCGAGCTGCGTGGTCGGCGCTGTGCGCGGGTCTCAGGCGAGACATCGCGCTCTAGCGCCAATTCATGAGGCGTCACTTTAATGGAGGTAGGGGCACCTACCTCATAGTCCTCGTCGTCCATGTCGCTCTGCTCCACGTCACTGCCCTCACTTGAGTAGCAGGGCGACATGGGCGCGGGCGCGGGCGAGTCCTGGGCTGCGCTGCGGGGCGGGGGCGGCGACATCAATCCCTGCACAGACGTCGCTGCGGCGGCTGAGCCTGCCAGCAAGCGGTGTGGTGCGGGTGATGCGTCGCATTCGGCTCTCGGCACAGCGGCAGCGGCGGCCGGCCGCGCTTGTGTAGAAACACTCGCGACGGGGCGCGACGCGGCGGGCGCGGCCTGGGTGACGGCGGTAGTTTTTGGTGGGCGCGTGTTGCGCGGGTTCGCGGCGCGAAGCGCGTGCGTCGCGGTCGCCCGGTCCGCCTGCGCAGAGGTGCGTAGGGGGGGGGCGACAGCGTGAGCAGCGGGCGCGCGGTTTCTGGGCCCAGGAGGACCCGGGACCACGGTGGGCACGGGGCGGAACGCGGGTGGGCGAACCGGGGCGGTTGGGGCACGCACTGGCGGCGGCGTCGTGTTGCTGGGGCTGTGGCTCGGCGTCGGCGAGGGAGGTGAGGCCTGGATGGCCCTCCTTCTCCTTACCTCCGCGACTGCAGCTGTGGCCCTAGCGATGGCGGCCTCAAGCGACGGGCTCCGAGTGGTCGGCAGCGGCGGCGCTTGATCCCCCTTGGGGTTTGGTTTGGGCGGCGGCGTCTTCTTCGGCATCTTATGGGTGTGACTCCCTACCGCAACCGGCACGGTGCGGCTGCACTGGGCAGCATGGGTGGCACCCGCTGGTTACCCACGGAGCTAGGTGACCATGGGTATCCAGCCGGCGCCTACCGTAATTAAAACTTTAATTAAAAATTTTATTTTCCCGGTTCGGACGGTATGCGTAAAAACTTTTTCGCCCGCCTACCCTCAACCGGATTTATAAAAATCGGGAGGTCGACCAATCACAGTCTGCGCCAAAGGTGGCGCAGGGACTTCGGTGGCGGCCAGCGGAGGCCTGCACACTCGACGGTTGTGACTGGACGGTTGGAGCACGGACAAAAACTTCTTAGCGCGTGGAGAGGCCACAGGCTAATCCCTGTTAGAAGTGTCTAACGAGCCCGCGCCTTTTATGGTCGACACACATCTAACGGAAGATACACCGCGCATCGTCGGTCGCGTAACGCCAGAAGTCCAGCACGCGTAGCATGCCCGCCGTAGAAACAGGCTATGTCGACGGAAGAATCGACAAACTGACACAGTGTCATTGTCTAGATCTGTCATTATGTCGATTCTTCCGCAGACAAAACTCGTTTCTACAGTGGTCATGCTACGACAAATAGTAAAACATCGAACCTTCCACACATAACCGATGATGTTAGTACGTCGATCATATTAACGACGACGACGATACCCTCAATGCATATTCCATCAGATATGTACCGACCCTAAGCTCTGCTCAATACAGACACGAGAGCAAATTCAAATTCAAAATCATTTATTCGCTAACATGGGTAATTACATAAAGTTGTTAGAATAGAACATAGTTCAGTTTTGGTAATTTGACCGTATCAAATAATAAAGAAACATAAGCAAATAATAATGTCACTAGAATAATTAAAATTTAAAATCATGTATTTAGTAAATGAGAAATGTCAAGATGAATTTGTAAATAATTGGTAAAATAATACTAATAGGCAAAATTTATTATTGCATTAATGCCCTTACATCATCTATTAAATAATCCTGAATACTGTAGTAACATTTAAATAGCAAGAATTTTTTTAATATCTTTTTAAATTCGCCGTTGGAAACGGTTTCTAGTATAGACTTTGGTACGAGCGTGTACGTTGTTAGCGGACGCCCTAAATCACCATGTTATTAGTTAGTACTTTGAATATAGTTTACAGGTAGTCAGTGGTCCGAGTCTCTCAACCAGTCTTACCAAGGGGTATCGTATTACCCAGTGCTAACTGGGTTGTGGAGGTCAGATACACAGTCGCTCTAAGAAAAAAATAAATTTAAAAACCCCCTAATCATAAAACTTCTAAAACCAAAAAAAAAATAATCCAAGCGTCTTAGCGTCGGGGGTCCGCTTTGTTTTGTGTTTGTACTAAGCGGTCTACTTAGCGTTCCCCCGACGCTAAGACGCTTGGATTATTTTATTTTTGGTTTCTTGAGAAACCAATTTCATCAAAATCGGTTCATCCGTTTAGGAGCTACGATACCACAGACAGACACACAGATACACAGATACACACGTCAAACTTATTACACCCCTCTTTTTTGGTCGGGGGTTAAAAATACTGGTATGCATCTGCATCCGGTTAGACTGGAAACCGACCCCAACATAGAAAAAGCATAGGTAGGTAGACCTTTGAATATAATTTTGATTTTTCATAAGTTATTTTATCATTGAGCAGTTTTTAGGGTTCTGTACCCAAAGGGTCAAACGGGACCCTATTACTGATACTTCGCTGTGCGTCCGTCCGTCCGTCCGTCTATCACCAGGCTGTATCTGGCTAATATAGTATATTTATTAGCCAGCTGAAATTTCTACAGATTGTGTATTTCTGTTGCCGCTATTACAACAAATACTAAAAACAGAATAAAATAAATATTTAAGGGGGCTCCCATACAAAAAGTGTTTTTTTTTTTGCTCTAATAATTGGTTGTCCTCGGCCGTTGTCGGTTCGTCAGTGAGGAACCCACTTCCAGACATGTGGGCTACACGGCGGTCTCGGTCGAGAATCCGTGCATCCGTTTAGGAGTTACGAGGGAACATAGAAACGGACATACTTTCCCACATACATACAGATCAAACACGTTACCCTCTATTCGGGCTGCGCCGCTGGTAAAAAGAACATCATTTATCCGAGCCGGGATGTTTGGATGTTATCGAACTCATTTTGCTCGCTCTGATATTCTGCGTTCTTCTCAGTTTTTATTTATGAACTAGACACAATTTCTGTATTTAATAGACTAAAAGAAAATCTATCAAATAGGAAGTGTGCAAAATTTCGCTCGCTCTTGAATCGTGAGTTTTTTCAATTGATAGGATTTTTAAATAAGTCGGAAACTACTGCTTACTTGAATCGACACCGACTAACCTAACCTAACATATCCGTGGTGGAGTACAAGCTCTTTTCGGGAAGCTAAAGATGCACCCAATCGGAAATAAACTTGTCGGTGCCCATAATTGTTTTATATAGGTAAATCCAGGGTTGAATGAAATAATCTAGAGTTGAATTTTTAAAAGTTGTTCCTAATTGTGTTAACGCCCCCTCCCATCTGCCTTTTTTATTCGCGGTAACCCCTCCCAGCAGAAAACCGAATTCCTGGCTACTGCTGTGCGACCCCCCCACCCAAGTCTTTGGCTGGAACCGCGGCTGGATAAAGTTGCTACTGAAAAGTTCCTATTCCAAAAACCAAACACTAGATGATCTCGAAATTAAACGATCATCCCAAATGCGTAACATATTTTAATGTATGTCATTTATGGTTACATTGATAACGTCATACGACATTCAGAATATTTTTATTAATTTATAATTTGTAAGCCATAATTTCGTCGAATCGACGCATAAATAATCGCATGAACTCTATCGGAAAAACGGATTCCCAGGTCGAATCGTGACCTTTGCGACCACTAAACTCCACTAATCAAATGTTACGATGATCTATAATGATCAAGGGTGATATTATTTCAAGAATTTAGGGTTTTTTCCAGCCAGGGAGGCATCCTCGATCTTTTCACCCTGTATTTCAGCAAGTGAGCAAATCTTATCGCATATGACCAACTGGGTTAAGCGAAAGTTCAATATAAACAACCGTTAGTCAGGTTCTTCCCATTATCTCACAAAGCGTCTCGCCTCAGGTTAAGTACCTCAGTTTCCTCAAGACGCCATATAAATACTCGTCCTGAACTAACCGGAGGCTTCATTCGAAGACAAGCTATCGTAAACTACTCATCAACATGGGCAAGTTAATCTTAGTACTGTCAGTACTAGCGGTGTTCATGTTCACTGAATCGACATGTTACAAACGTTCGGACTTCATTCTGCCTACATACCGCCCTCCTCCCACTCGGAGGCCGTCTTGGATCTTCAGATCTCGTCGAGAAGCTGACGACGAACCTCTGTCGCTGTGGCAGGGAGACAACATCGAGCGCGCGCCCTCGACCGCAGATCATCCCTTCCTGCCATCAGTCATCGATGACGTCAAACTGGACCCGAACAGTAGAACTGCCAGGTCGCTTCATCTCCCGGGTTCCAAGTTGCCCCTGCCGATGACGCCACCTTTCAACCCGCTTCCCAGAAACCTAATCTACGTTAGGAATTAAGTAGCCAAGGTTTTGTGATTTGCTGTGATTCTTTAGTGTAGGTTCTTAAATATAAAAAGACTTAACACCCAATATCTGAACAGCAAACTAAAAGTGACATTCTATTTTTTTATGTGTTGTGTTATCATATAAATCATTTCATGTGACTTAGTTACTTACTTTTCAAACTTGTAATGTATTATTACTTTTGTGCCAAAGTACCTATCTGTAAATTATTATGTGAGTACTTACCTAATTGTTAGGTTCAATAAACGACTGCCAAAACAATCTCCTGTGTTTTGTAGCCTCGATGATAAAACCTCATGAAACTCCATCTATTTATTTGAACAGTTCTCCTCTTAAGAGTGTGAAAAAAAAAATATCTACAATATCTAGAGCATATTGCCTCGCTGGTCTAGTGGTCACAAGCGCGACTGCTGAGCAAGAGGTCCTAGGGTTCGATTCCCGGGTCGAGCAAAGTGTTATTGGGTTTATCCATCAGGATTTTCTTAGTATCAGCCACGGAGACGGGATTTGTGCCCGGTTGATGGCAATAGGCTCGCCACCTATTACAAGGGACTTAAACTGACGAAATGAACGGGGAAAATGTGGGTGTAGGTACGGTCAGCAGCAATAGTCGCTTTACATAACCAAAATTATAAGACGTCTTAGTTTTAGAACGATCCATATTAACAGACTGGAGTAAAAGATATAACAATATTTTCATCAATGGTTACACAAATTCGCAAAACAATATAACATCAGATCACACTGACCAGCACAAAACTTGGTGTAATATTTAAAAGTGTTAACCGGCTTTTGATGCTGACTGTACTATTAGGTACACCTCTGACTAACCTTTCGGAAATTACAGGTGTGATGTTACGTTATGTAACATTAATGTCACGTGACAGTTTATTAATAAGAATAAGAATTGCAGACATAGACAAGACCAATATCTACATTTTAATATTTGAACTACGTACAATAACATTGTGTAAAAACTGACTTCAAAAACACAAATAGTGGAAAATAACTTTTAGCTTCAAAAGTCGGTGGCTAAAAGTCCCAACACTAGCAATACATGTCATGGTAATAGGCTTATCCCCAATCAAATGGAACTTAACATACATAATTTTCGAAATGTTGGTGTACTGTACACATCAAATCAAATCAAAATCATTTATTTCAAGTAGGCCAGTTACAGGAACTTTTGAATAGTCGAAAAACAATAAAAATGAAGCTACAGTCCCAGTCACAAGACATAATAACTGTGAAAGTACTGTAGTTGCCCATTCCAAAGCGTAGATCTCTATGGAGAAGAATGGGCAAGAAACTCCATGGACACTCTTTTAAATCAGAATCTTGTTACAAAACCTTGGTCACATCATTCATTTAGAGATGGTACATTATGTGAGAACGATGTAGCAAGACGTGCACGTTATAAGTGTCCATAGTAAAAACGAAAAGAACAAAATATGAAATCATTAGTTCGAAATGAGCCGTGGCAGCTAAGAGACGACCAGGCACAACTGACAGCGTATATCTGCGAAGATCAGCATCAGAGCTTCGCCAAATTTAAATGAAACCTAAGCGGAATAATATTCTCTCAAAACCTAAAAAAAACCTCGACTTTGGTTCACAATTGGCAAGGATATCGCTGAATATGTACACACAAAACATTCAGACGAATTAATAAACTCCTCTTGTTCTTGATTTTCCTGGGATCCCATCATCAGATCCCGACTTATACCTTTCAACATCATGCAGCAACATTAAATAATGATAACCAAGCATAAACCCTATGAGTACCTATACAATTTGCAGAGTTCCCTCGATTTTTCCAGGATCCCATTATCAGATCCAGACTTGATGACCATGGGATCTCATGGGAAGTATACTGTTTCAAACAATGCCCATAAAATGTGAGTGTTGCCCATTTGCCTGGGATCCCAACATGAGAATCTGACTTATAACTTCCATCATCAGCTCAGCAACATGAGATCATGACTACTAGGCACCAAAATCTGAATTCCGTTAGAAACCTGTATTCCCGTTGTCCCCGTAGGCCATGTCCCCGTTAACGGGGACAAAGGGAATTTAATAAAATAATTAAAATTACTTCCCGTTGTCCCCGTACGCTGTCCCCGTTAATTTCTTGTAATATATGCTTTTCAAATGTGAAAAACATTTTTATTTTTACTATTTTTAATTAATCTTAATATTTAATATACAAGTTATTTTTTTACAGTTTTTACTCGCCAAACTTTACAGTTTGATGGCGAGAAGCGCTCGTTTATCATACAAAACTTACTTGACTTAAAATTAAATACCTAGTGTCAGACAATAACGCATTTGTGCCAGTAGAAATAATTATTATCTATCTAAGAAAAAATTAAGTAAATAAACTTTAAAAAAAAGCTTTTATTTAAATGCTCTAAAAAGAAGAAAATAAAATTTTCTTTTAAAGTTTTACTATCAACTTATAACCTCATTATACACAATTTATATGATCATAAAAGCTTGTCGCGAGGTTTACTTGTGTAAATAAACTAGTACCTATGTATTTAATTGAGTAACGTAATCTGCTAAGTTTTTTATTTTTTTTAATTTCAGCTTAATTGAATACTTATAGGCACTTACGCAAACCTCGCGACAAGCTTTTATGATCATATAAATTGTGTATAATGAGGTTATAAGTTGATAGTTAAAACTTTAAAAGAAATTTTTTTTTTCGTCTTTTTAGAGCATTTAAATAAAAGCTTTTTTTTTAAGGTTTTTTAACTTTATTTTATTTTATCATTTTTAGTTTTGCCGTAATCTTTTCTGACCACACTTCATTATCACAATCTCAACACTTTTTTCATTCCATGCTATTTATTCACCGTTGGTGAGTTCCCTCGTGAGAAGACGATCCTGGCTGCAGGATGAGATCATGATAGAATTCATGTTCATTTATCAAATATGAACGTGCATACAAATTTTCGTGTCTGTGCTATTAACCGTTGAGGAGTTCCCTTGTGAGAAGACGATCCTGGCTGCAGGATGAGATCATGATAGAATTCATGTTCATCTATCAAATATGAACGTGCATACAAATTTTCGGGTCTGTGCTATTAACCGTTGAGGAATTCCCTCGTGAGAGGACGATCCTGGTCGCAGGATGAGATCATGATAGTATTTATGTTTATCCATCAAATATGAACGTGCATACAAATTTTCGTGTCTGTGCTATTGACCGTTAAGGAGTTCCCTCGTCAGAAGACGATCCTAGCTGCAGGATAATTTCATGATACAAACCGTGATTATCCATCAAATATGAACTCGAACGCAAAGTTTCGTGTCTGTGCTATTAAACTTTGAGGAGTTCCCTCGTGAGAAGACGATCCTGGCTGCAGGAAAAGTTCATGATACAAATCGTGATTATCCATCAAATATGAACTCGTTACGCAAAGTTTCGTGTCTGTGCTATTAAACGTTGAGGAGTTCCCTCGTGAGAAGACGATCCTGGCTGCAGGATAAGTTCATGATACAAATCGTGATTATCCATCAAATATAAACTCGTACGCAAAGTTTCGTGTCTGTGCTATTAAACGTTGAGGAGTTCTCTCGTGAGGAGACGATCCTGGCTGCAGGATTAACTTATATCTGTCATAAAAATGTATTGTCACCAGAACCAAAGGTGTGTGCAAAATTTCAGCTCAATCAGACATCGGAAAGTGGTTCTAATTTAGCTTCCAAGAATCCACCGTAACAAACATACATATATACATACATTGCAAGTTAAATAAAAGCTTTTAATAAGAAAAGGTTTTACCCTCAGACAAACACGCCAATTATCCGACACTTGGAATGTAAACATAATACATAACCTACCACCAACTTAATTTTATGCTACATCTCTCTCTCGTCTCGTTAATTTATTTCTCGACAACGGCAGACCGACACCGATATACAACAGACAACGAATTCCAAACCAGAGTGACCAGCTGGAGCTGGCCACTCCGCAGCTCCGGCCTAGAACTCACTGCCTATCACAGCTCGACGACGTGTCCGCGTTCTCCAGAAATAAATTCTTTAAATTGATGAAAAAATTGAATGTGCCTATTAAATTTGAGAGTTGCCGTTGATATCCCTTTGATCCCATGATAAGATTCTGACATGGTATCAATGGGACCACTATCACACTGGCGGAGAAATCGGTGAACATAGGTACTTCTACTTTTTGGAAGTCAGTTAAAAAGTCCCTGTGACTCATTGGTTGCAAGCTGCCGACGAATTACGGATTCAAATATCATAAATAAATACCATATGAGCATACACCGTACAATCAAACTATCGTAACCTACAATAATAATAATTTACTGATGTGATGTATTTTGTGATGTAGTCAGTACAAGTCTGATACTCCCTCTCACTCCACCCAAAGCGGGATTGTCATTTAGTGATTTCCCATCTGTAAAAAAAGGTGTCTAGTAGCTCCACCCACAGTTCTCACAACTATTTCATGGTCATCTTTATCATGTTTTTTTTTTCAGACACAAATCAAGTCGACGTCGCTACTGTAAAGTTACTATTCCAAAAACCATAACCCTGGTCTATCACTGTTAGGGGATACTCAATTTTTTTTTTCTTTGTCCGTCGGGTAGTTTATTGAAAAGTATTGGACACGTATTTTTTCTTTTTTCACGTTGTCACAAAATTGCGGAGATATATTGAGTTGAAATGGCGCATGACGTCACATGTAGGTAAGTTTTATACCTACTTGTGACGTAGTAAGCCCCCACTCTCCAACTTTAATGAGTTTTAATTAAGTAATTTTTTGATATTTTGATAAAACCAAAAATACGTGTCTAATATTTTTGTATTACCTGTCTGATGGACAAAATAGAATGTCGTTTTCTTTACCCAGTCCGATCCCCTTTCATCCCAATTACGTAACATACTCACCTACTTTTATTTTTGTACAACACAAATAACCTCCTATTGTATTGTATAGCAGGCTGGATTCCGCAACTCCACGTCTAAAGCGCGTATTTTGTGTGCGGAAATAACCTCATATCACAATTCGA
This sequence comes from Cerastis leucographa, assembly GCA_963082945.1. Classification (NCBI taxonomy): domain Eukaryota; kingdom Metazoa; phylum Arthropoda; class Insecta; order Lepidoptera; family Noctuidae; genus Cerastis; species Cerastis leucographa. Next base: position 11,575,742 of record OY720372.1, on the reverse strand, counting down.
ATACTTTTAAGGTAATTCGTAATCCATTTCTTCTTGAGCTTGTATAATTCGTCGACTTGCAGACGTTGATCACGCAATAAAAATATGGTTGTAAAACACCGCATGTTGTCGACAACAGAGAGAAAGTCTATCCGAAAAATCGATTCCCACGTCGAATCGTATTACTTTTGCGACCACGAAACTACACAATGATGAAATGTCTCAGGGTGTTATTTTTCGGTTTTAGGGTGAATCGGGCGGGAGGAAACGCCCGGGTGTTACCATTGCGAGGATCGGCCGAAGGACACGGTGGAGCACACCGTGGAGCTCTGCCCCGCTTGGGCTGAGCACCGCCGTGTCCTCGTAGCGGCGATTGGCGGCGGCGACCTCTCGCGTCCGGCCCTGGTTCAATCCATGGTCCGGAGCGAGAGGGAATGGGATGCCGTCGCCTCCTTCTGCGAAGCAGTTATGCTAGCGAAGGAGGTGGCGGAACGTGAGAGGGAGAGAACCTCACGTCCCAGCCGCCGCGGGAGACGCCCCGGGCGTCGGGGGGCAACCAGTGGCCCCCGGCCACCGTAGGCGCGAGCCTGTGGACGGTGAGTAATGGGCTAGCTCACCGTCCGTCCGTCTCATGACGACAGGCCGCGGCCGTGTCGACGGCGCGTACGTGTTCCACGCGCGCCTCAAGGAGATGTCAGCAAACCAGAAGGGGTCCGAAAGGGCCGATGCCTGCCAAGGCTGCGGGTTGTTCGAAAGAGATACCGCGGCCCTGGAACACAAAGGGCGAAGAAGGAACATGGGTGGGTTTTAGTCAGTACAAGTCTGACACTCCCTCCCGCTCCGCCCAGAGCGGGAGAAGTCATTTGATGATTTCCCATCCGGAAAAAAAAAAAAAAAAAAAGGGGGCTCCCATACAAAAGTGATTTTTTTGCTCGTTTTTATAAATTAAGGGTACGGAACTAACGGAACCCTTCGAGCGCGAGTCCGACTCGCATTTGGCCGCTTTTTTAACACTAAAAGAGAGAGAAAATGGATTTACCTATATGATTTAATCTAATAACGTAATAAATCCAATTAAGACCAAAGAAAAGATGGATGGAATGTGTGAAAAATGATATGAGGGAAAAAGGAGTAAATGATAACATGACGAATGACAGAGGAGTATGGAGAAAAGAGACGTGTTGCGCCGACCTCAAATGAAATGGGACAAGGGCAGGAAGATACTGAACGTAATAAATCCAATTTAGCGCCAGTGTGATTGGCAAGTTTGTTCGATCTACACGCAATTCGAAAAATGGAGTAGACCGGAATAATTCGCACACGTCGTTTGACGACGTGTTTTGCGAACCCTACTTTTAAGTGATCTGTAAAATTAACGCACTACCATTATTTCGCGGACATCGGTGACGGTTTTACACGTTTACTTTGTTTAAATTTCATTCTCTTATACATCTTTATTTCTACCATCTACTACGTTGCTGTTTTGCATTCTCGTCAAATTCAAGGAGGTAACTATGCTATTTTTTTTTTCTTATTTACGGAAATAAAATTCAATTCAAATTCAATTTCTTTATTTCAGACATGAGTCCATAGTGTTAGTAGCAAAAAGATAACTTAATAACTAGTGTTAGTAATAGGGAGACAAAAAGTATTTAAAAAATCAATTGGTATGGATCCTCACCCAGTGGCGCAGGAGAGGGGAGTCCCATCGATCTGAGAACAAGCTCAGGGGACTATTGGTGGCGGAGCGTAGCCGGCCGGCTAAGGAGGCGGTCCTTTTTCTTATAATGGCGTAAAAATCGTCTATGTGCGCCTCCGCAAACATAGTGGACGCACTACAACGCCACGACAGCCCCAACAGTATCCTTAAGTCGTTAAGTGTGAACCACCTGTGTTTTAAACGCGGCCCGTCTGATTCTCGCTCAATAACCGCGCTTTCACACATACAAACAATCTCAAACATTTATTCGATAATTTCTTATTCCCTAAAGCACGTTAAGGGGGTTATTGTGATACACTGACAAACTAAAACAACCGAAAAAATCTGCGTTTTTTAATAATTAACTAGATTTCGTAATTAATATTGATTATTATTTATGTATTTTGTGTAATGCTCTTGAATTTTGACGAGGATGCAAAACAACACCTTGTATATTTATATCATCTTTATTTTAACTATGCTAATAAATTAAAACAAATAAATAATGATAAGAACGTTCAAGCAAGATTATTCAACGTAACAACGCGGCAACGTCAAAACAAAAATTCCACATAACTTCACTACCTAAAGCCACTATTTTATATAATTAGCGAAACTGAAAATAAACTATTTTGCTAGCCTTGCACGGAATAAGGCTAATTCAGCTGGTCGCGGGAGGAGTTAAAATCTTAATTCATTTATACCAGTTTTCTCTATTCGTCCGCAATGGATGGAGAACTATTTTCCCGCGTTCGTTTGAGCATGGTCTGTGGCTTAATTCATTAGCTGCAGCGATTTTACTTCTCAAGTGTCGATGATTTTTTTAACTAAATAATCTGCTGCATACTGCCTCGTTGGTTTAGAGGTCGCAAGCGCGACTACTGAGCATAAGGTCCAGGGTTCGATCTTCAGGTCGGGCAAAATGTTATTAGGTCGGCTTAATATGAATTTCTCAGTACACAGCGTCTGGATTTGGGCCTGGTTAATGGCAATAAGCTCGATATACACCGTGTAAATCACCTAATCACGAAGCCGTCAACCAAGTATTCTGTACATGAAACTAAGTAACTTTACGCAAAAATTATTGCTGGGAAACGACTTTTTTTTTCGCAGTATTTCTTTATTATGACAACAATAGCATGATGCCAAGACAGTGGCCCGTTCGCGCGATTACACCATAAGAATTCTATACTGTCCTTTCTGTGACAAGAAAGGCTCAAATTGTTTTAGTACCATTTCGCTGTTGACTGTATTGTTGGTTAATGCACTTGGTAGTGAGTATTGTATAAATAGCGCTACGCCGCTAAAAAGGGAAAAAAAGCTTTATCGGCTTTTAAAAAAAACACTTAAATTCGGTGCCTTTTCTTTGTTTCATTGGCTTTCTTGCCACCGACTTCCAGAAGTAAAATTATTTTCCTCTTTTAAGTGTTTTTTTTTAATTCTGTTTTTTATTTAAGTATACGCACGCTCTGTGTTTTTGTTAGTGTTTTCGCTTCGCTAGCGTAATTTTTACATAGAGTCAAAACAGCTGGCGTTTGATTGTCAACCATTGTGGCCCATGAGCATCTGCAGCATCAGAGGCATCGAATTCGCGTTTACCTACCTGTCACCCTATTCCAGTTGACTATATTTGGTTATGGCAATATGTTACCAAGGGAGTAATGTGGCTGCACCAAAGATATTCAAATATTTACGAGCAATATTCGAGACAATAGGAAGAAAATCGTAATCTACTACATGTTACTACTTTGTAACAAGTCGGTCGGTCTAGTGAGGTACACGCGCTTGTCAGGTCGCATTCAAAATTGAAAATGTCGATCGTTGTCATTACAAGCTTTCATTTTGTGACAATACAGCCAATGGCCGATCTAAAACTCTCTATGGGTTGAACCAATTTTAAATAAGTGCACCCATGAAACAATTCAAGTGCATCCTTTGATATCGGTGCAGCCACACCTACACCAAAAATTTATAAATCATTTATTTTATTTATGTGCACACAAAACACATAACAGTCAATACATTAAGATACAAGAGCACAAAGGTACTGCTTATTTCAAAAGAAACTTCTCCCAGCAGACCTGCTAATGGAAAGTTGGATTAGAAATGAAATGAAGACAGCACACTGTCTTCATTTCATTTCTAATCCAACTTTAGAAAAAATAAAACAAGAAAAAAATAAATTAAAGCTAAAACAAACATTATACATATATAAAATAAACATACATACAAATAAATACACATAAAAAGATACCTATAATATATATCAGAATATTAAAGTATACCTCTATACTGTAATATTCTCCTGAATATTACAGTATAGAGGTATACTGTAATATTCATCCCGCTGCCACCTACAACTTATGCCTCAAAACTAACCTAATTGAGTGCAGTTGAGGAAACGGTCAGAGAGGCACAAATGCGATTTATCCGTTCGCGAGTCACTCACTGACTCACTGCACAACGTCCTCCCTGCTTGCACTCAGATATCGTTACACTGGCAAATCTTGGCTTTTATCTCTTTCTTTTATGTTTAAACTAGCTTATGCCCGCGGCGCCGCCCGCGTGGAGTTCGATAATTGTCCCACGGGAACATACTATCGGGATAAAAAGTATCCTGTGTGTTAATCCAGGTTATAATCTACCCGTGTGCCAAATTTCATCCAAATCCATTCAGTAGTTTTTGCGTGAAAGAGTAACAAACATCCATCCATCCATCCTCACAAACTTTCGCATTTATAATATTAGGTTTTGTCGTGGTTGGATCTAAAGTGGGTTGTGCGGGAAGCCGGGGACTGACTTACTTGGTTTATCGTATCTTATGGTACGTTAATCTAGTGGTTACAAGCTCAAGTCCTGACCTGCTGAGAAGTATTGTGGGTTAGATACACAGGCAGTACTTCGGTGAGTGTGCCCGAGAACTCCACTACTTCATCCCACCGGCCCCCTTCTACCATCGGACATCTAAACGCACTGCAAGTTACCTTCCCTACCTTGTTGCTATTCCACCAATTGGCACTAAGCGTTTTCAAACATTGACCGGTTAATGTTGCGACACTTAGGGGAAGGCCTATGTCCAGTGCAGTGGACGACTTTCAGCTGAAATGATGATGATGATGGTGTTTTCAAACGTCTTTCATAATGCGCAAAAAACGCCTTCATCCTCTCTCCTATTGAAAATTAACTTTGCTGTGCCCGACAGGGTCCATAATTGATTCAATGTTTAAACATACCAACTGTTACATGTACACATTATGGAATGCAATAAAGTATTGAGTATTGAGTGGAACTCTCTGCCTGCAGCCAAGCTTACAAACCAAATCTTTGCCAAGTTACAGTGAATAGGCTTCTTCTGAGTAAGCTCGTACCATCGTCGACTTTGTCTCTGTTATCTCTGACCTAGACTAGAGTCAAGAGCAAACCCATCGAAAATAAAAAAAGGTCGAGTAGTGTTATTAAGGTTTTCAAGTAAGATTTTTTGAGATTGTGGAATTGTGACCGGTTGATGTCTATAGGCTAGCTCTAACGGGGGTAATGTGGGTGTACTATTCGTATTATTGGGTCAACCTACACTTCTGCATTTTGATGACTACGGATGTGACAAGTTCAACTAAATATTTTTGCATTAGCATAACATTTGTAATCACTCGCCTGATAAAATGTTCGTGGCGTTTTTTCATTGCACAAAACATAATTTCGCAGTACGTTTGTGGAACTCACTTCCGCCTAACATTCGAGACTCTAAAACTTAATTTCTCTTCAAAAAGCAAGTTAAAGACCTTTCCTCTATACTGTAATATATATATATTTATACAAGGTGTCAAAGTCAAAGCATTTATTTCAATTAGACCATTACAGGCACTTTTGAAAGTCAACAAAAACAAAATAAAACGCGAAGCTACAGTCCCAGTCACAAGGCATAATAACTTGTGAAAGTACTGTAGTTGCCCATTCCGTAGCGTAGATCTCTATGGAGAAGAACGGGCAAGAAACTCCATGGACACTCTTTTAAATCAAAATATGTTACAAAATCTTGGTTACATCATTCATGTCAAGAATTACAAATATGTGAGAACAATGTAGAAATACGGGCAAGTTAAGAGCGTCCAGAGTAAAAGATTAAATCAGTAATAAAAAAATAAAGTAATTAAAATAAACCGTGGCAGCTAAGAGATGACCAGTCACAACTGACAGCGCCCGTTCACGAACATGACGCATGTATCAGCCATCATTCAACTCAACCATTTTGAAGGGAACTAAACGACGTGTGTGTATGTATATACCCTTTCCGTTACACCCTGTATATATATTATAGGTTTATATTTACTTTTTTAATTTTTATTTGTGTATATATTTGTATGTATGTTTATACGTATGTTAGGTTAAACGAGGAACATATTGAGGGAGGGTATTCAGTATTTAAGAATAAGAATAAGAATAAGAATAAATTTTATTAAACCATTGTTACAATAATTTTCTTAGTCTAAAATCATTAAGGATATCGGTAACAAGTTTTATTTTAACAAACTTAGATAACAGTGGACCCCAAACTAGGCTGTGCCTGTATCTTGGGGGCCGGAGTTGCGATAACTTTAAATTAAAAACATTTATTTATAGTTATGCTAATTAGACATTTTGGAAAATAACAAAATATTTTAATAAATTGGATTAACAGAAATTGGATATTTAACAGAAAATTAGGAGACAATAAAAAAATAAAATAAAATAAGAACAATTCTAACGTTTAGGAATGATGTGTGTGTGTGTGTGTGTGTATGGGTGTGTGTGTTTCTGTATGTTAGTGGGTATGTGTGGTGAAGGTTTAGCACAGATTAGGTGTTGTTAACTGATAATGTCTTCGGTTTCATCGTAAGGTAAGGAGAGAAGCAGTTTCTGGATCACTTTTTTACTTGAGTGGTCACTTAGGCTTTTTATATTGCAGTATTTATTTATTTTGTTGTAGACATGAGTGTGAGAGTAAGAAGGACACCGCCTCGCCAAGAGACTTGTTGCATCGGGAAGAGGGATGTGTAAAGTGCGTTTGGATATTATGTTTTGGTAATCTGGCCTATTTTTTATGGATTTGTGAGTACGTAGTGTGGCATTTAAAATAAATAACTGTCGCACTCGCAGCACAGGAAATTCTTTATAAAGCAATTCTGTTGGGAATCGGAAAGGTTTTTTAAGCATTACTTTGACTACCGCTCTTTGAGCTCTTTCTATTTCTATGAATGTGGTTTTACCAGCACTGCCCCAGATGGAAATTCCATACTGAAGTACAGATTGGCATAGACCAAGGTATATTGTTCGGAGAACCTTATAAGGAGTGCAGTCACGTAACTTTTTCATGACATAAATAAGTTTCCTGACGCGCGCCGAAAGTATATGAATGTGAGGTTTATATGAAATATGTTCGTCTATTGTAATACCAAGGTATCTTATAGATGGAGTTTGGTCTATACAAATGCAGGTACAGTCAATGAGTGGATGGTTATGATCACTGCAGCAGGTATGGAACTTTGATTCTCGTCCCAAATATGTAAAAAACCTATAACGTATATAGAAGAATTTTAAGAATATTTTGGACTGTCCTAAGCCAGGTAAGTTTAAAGTATGAAGGGAAAATGGATTATACCTAAGAGTCATTGACCCGCTCACATGTTCTGCGATAGTATTAAGTCGCTAGCGCGAGGATGTATACACGTTGCGTGACATTTGCGAAAATTTTGGTATGGTTCTGTCTGTTATTTATCAGTGTTTTTTTTGTTTATATTCTTATTAGTATCATGTTAGCATGTACTATTATGGGTTTGAATATGTCCCTCGTTTAAACTAACATCCATACTAATATTATAAATGCGAATGTCACTCTGTTTGTTTGTTTGTTACCTTTTCATGACTAAACGGCTGATCGAATCTTAATGAAATTTGGCAAGAAGATAGATTTCAACCTGGGAAAGGACATAGGCTATATATCATTACGCTACGACCAATAGGAGCGGAGCAGCAATGAAAAATATTGTGATAACGGGTAAAATATGACGCAGACGAAGTTGCGCGGGACAGCTAATACTGTATAAAAGGTATATATTTGTTTTAAGCTCTAATTATAATTTTCCTATTTCGTCCTTTCTACACACTGTGTCTACATTTCTAATCCAACTTTCCTCTCGCAGGTCTGCTGGATGAAATTTCTTTTGCAATAAGCAGTACCTTTGTGCTCTATTATCTTAATGTACTTTCCTTTTAAGTATTTGTGTGTACATATGGGAAGGTTGCGATCATTGGACCAGCTCTTTCATTGAACCACCAAGGTATTTCTAAAACTGGGCAAGCTAGCAACACGCAAATTAGTCGAAACGCGTCCGTAGCAACTCAGTTGCATCACCCTTTTACCTCAGTGACGCTGCGAGACGTAGCGAGGAGTTACGCGTGTGGTTGTGTTTGCAACGGTCAAAATCTTATAATTTCACTCAGGACAATTTGACGTAAGTATCATTGTATTTATATTTGTCTGCGTGCAATGTTATGAAATAATGGACGGTTTATTTGCGATTCCATGAGTATTATTCAATTTTGTCTAATCATGACCATGAATATTTTTGTTAAGTTTTTCTTAACCAGTACCTTGTTTCCATCAATGGACCTCAAGACAGTTCCACCGTTTGGACCGGTTCAATCATAGCAACTTTTTATTATATTTTTTTGGTCATAATAATATTAATTTTTAAATTCTAGAATGTCGCTAAATAAAGGAAAGTACTTTGCGTGGAATGAAACGAGTACGACAGAAGAACGAAGAAGAGAGAAGGGTTGGTTTAAATAAAGCAAGCAGAATATATGGACTACCGACAGAAACGAAGTTTAGATGGATTTAACCAGAAAACTAAAGAACACGTCCAAATACCGGGTTCCGAAAGTGACCGCCCTCCAGAATCAGAGCAGTAGCTATTTATTGGAACGAAGTTCCTTATCGCGCGTTGTGAAAGGGGGCTAGACGGAAAAAATTCTTACGAAAAGTTGTCACGACACTTTTTGCTATAGTAAGCTATTGTAAGCTTTATTTCTTTAAAATAAAGTTGAAATTTCCTTAAATTACGTACAATTGGGGTGTGTATGTGAGTAAGGATAGATATGATTATTATTTTGAGTGACCGAACTACAAAGTACAAATTCGGTTGTGCAGTTAAGTAAGACGTATTGCTTCGAATTAAGGATTAATCTTCCTTAAATTATTTTTTTTTTTCTTTTTCGCACACTAACTATCTAAAATGTATTGATATTATGTACGTGAAAGGAACTTCGTTCCATCCGGGTGTCCCTTGACACCTCTCAAGTTTTTATTTTAGTAATATAGATAAAGCTGTGTGGTGCCGGCGGCGAATAGTACCAACCCATTTCATCCCGCGGGTGTCGTAAAAGGCGACTAAGGGAATAAAGGAACACAGAAGACGGGCAGCAGCGTCTCTGAACCGTTTGACATCTTACTGCGATCGCCAACCCGCCTGCCAAGCGTGGCGATTATGGCAATTCCTCCCAAATGTTTGGGAGAGGCCCTTGCCCAGCAGTGGGATCCCTACGGGCTACTAAAAAAAAAAAAAAAAAAAAAATATAGATAATTATAATTAGTTGCCTCGATTGGAACTCTAGAACAAATTTCTCGAAGTCCATTGATGGCAACTTGGTGGTTCAATGAAGGTGCTCATGGTCCAAAGAAGGCAACAGCCGAAGATTTCGTTTTCTTCGTTTATATAAAAAAGTGTTAGCCCGAATTGTTTGTGCGTTTGATTATTACAAAAAAAGATCTTAATGAAATAAAATTAATAAACTGCTTTCATTTTAACACTTATACTTTTTGAGATTTGAGGTCGTAAAGTCCTCAAATCCATTCATAGCAACCGTCCCCTAAATAAATAAATAAATTTCTTAATCCCCGAAAGGGTAGTAGGCAGAGAGGAGTTTCTAACGTACCTAAATCGGTTTAAAGAAAAAAGCGTTATTTATAATTTTTAGGGCCAAGCTTTTTTTTCTTCAGATTTGTTTTTATGGAGAAAATAAATTGTGATTACAGTTTTTATTATACTTAAGAAACTTAAGCAGGCATGAGTAAGTTACGTTAAATTAAAAGCAAAACAATATAAAATCCGCAGTACCTACTTATGTTATCAAGCGGAATTCGAAATATAAGTAGGTACACTACGTAAGCAATAAAAGACGCAAGCAAGTTAAGTCGGCAGTTACTCTGGCAAATTTAATTTTCCAAGCTTCTGGATTCCGAATTTATTTAATAGCCGCAAGAATAGCACTCTAGGTTTCTCGTTAAATGCTACGAGAGTTATTCTTATAATTAACGTAAAAAATGCTGCTTGTAAAAGTGATGGACTTTTTTCAGGAAGGTTTTTTTGAGCTGAAACATTGGTCTTGTTTTTACAATGGAGTAGAATTTGGAGATTATATTTATTTAGCTTTTAGACTAGTGGGTTGCAGACCTCATCACACAGATGAGGAGGAGGCCAGAAACTACCAAGAGGATCCAGTGCGAGATGGAAGTGACCGCATTATCTTAATTTTGATTGGTTCTACGACATACAAACACTGTTTTTAGTTTCCACGGTTTATAACAAAACTTACACTATAACTTACGGGACATCTCCCGTGATTATCAATTATTTTTAGCTCCCGATATATATTAGCGCTGTTGCAAGCGCCCTGATCGCGGGATGACTGGAGAATGCGGGTGTTTTGCTGTGACTTTGTATCGACAGGCAGCCAGTAGTGCGCATAACAAAAGACTAAGAAAGTGGGTACACAGATTTGTCTGCTCCTAATTATTTATGTACCATCCACCCGCATTCTCCATTCATCCGGCAATCATGGCGCTTGCAACAGCGTCGAAATATCGGGAGCTCACAATAATTAATAATACAAGAAGATATCCTGGAAGTGGCAGTTTAAGTTTACAGTGTTTTAGTGTTGAAATAAATATTAAAAGAAAATTGCCGAGTTCGAACATTTCGAACACAATTCGTTACCACTGTTAGTGGTTTTAGATAATAAAAAAATATAGTATTGTCCTATACAATTTTTTTTTAATTTTTTTTATTAATAGGCTCGCGCTTGACCACTATCTCACCTGATGGTAAGCGATGATGTGGTCGACGGTGAAGCACGCTTGCCTAGAAGAAACCTATTCACTCTTGACTTGAAGACCCCCAGATTGTAGCTATCGGGAAACACAGACTCCGGCAGGGAATTCCACTCCTTAGCGTTACGCATAATAAAAGTATTCACAAAGCGCTTAGTGCGTATAGGTGGGATGTCCACCATGTACCGATGGCGCATCGCCGTACGTCTGGTAGTCCGATGATGAAACGGGCTAGACGGAATTAGGTCATGCAATTCCATCGCACACTCCCCGAAATGTAACCGGTAAAGATGTTCAAGGCTCTGGAGCTTAGATTTGACCAGTGCCTCATTGCCAATGAGCCACTTGGCCCGCTTTTCAACCGACTCAAGTGCATCAAGCTGGTATATTTGGCAGATCCGTCCCAGAGATGAGAACAGTACTTCATGCATGAACGAACTTGCGCTTGATACAAGCTGAGCAGCTGTTCTGGCGTGAAGTACCTTCTCACCTTTGCAAGGAACCCCAACTTTTTGGCAGCCAGCTGTGCCTTTGCCTCAATATATGAGCCAAAATTGAGGGTTGATGTCAAAGTAACGCCAAGAAGCTCAAGATGGTCTGCTATTGGCACGGTGACATCTCGGAAAGTTAGAGCCGGGTGAAATTGGCTCTTTTTTGCGGAAAAAAGACAAGCCTAGGTTTTGGTAGCATTAAACCTGACCAGATTGGCATCGCCCCATTCGGAGACTGCCTGCAAGGACAGGTTAGAACGCTCCACCATGGCCTCACGGAGAGACCGGATCTGAGGCCCGGTAGCCCGTGCGTTAGACAAGTATCTCTCAGCAACAGTGCTGTCGTCTGCATACCCAAAGGTGCCGGGTCTCAGCAGATCGTCAATGTGCAGCAAGAATAATGTTGCTGAGAGTACGGACCCCTGAGGGACCCCAGCATTAATATGCAGTTGGTCCGACGAGCAGCCATCGATAACCTTTCGAATGGACCGATCTCTCAGGAAGTCTGCAATCCAATCTCACAGACCACCGGGCAGACCGAATGAAGGAAGCTTACCGATAAGGCTTTCATGCCAGACCCTATCAAAAGCCTTCGAGATGTCGAGGGAGACGGCAATCGCTTCCCCGTGCTTCTCGATGGCCTCACTCCATATGTGAACGGCATACGCTAGAAGATCCCCAGTAGAATGATTACGTCGGAAGCCGTATTGGCAATCTGCAAGCCCCGGTGAATTTAGGTCCTACAGTTGACACAAAACTACAAACACGTTTGAACAGATCCGCAGCAGGCCAGGCACGGCTAGTTGTGTTTTCTAAACGTTTCAACAAAAAAAGTTGCTTTCAAAAATAGCGGGCCGTCCGCACAAACTGACATATTTCATACACATACCGGCTGAAAATATCCGGGCATATCGGATTCTGTGACAACGATGCGGTCAAGCGTGAATTGATGTTAGAGGTAAGAGTTTCGTACGGGTATCATTCAGATTCAGATTTATTTATATAATTTTCTATTACTTACTCGTCATCGCAGCAGACACCTTTCCTGCCATATCATCCTTCACACAGTCCATTCATCGTTTCACAGCTAATGATGACTTAATGTAACACCGCATTTGGATTGCGCGAAGGGTGGGCAAGAGGTGCATACCGTGCATAGTAGGATCGATATCTTTTAATTTAAGATTATAAAAAAAAATTGCTACACTACTGTGGAGAGTAACTCATACTCAGTTAAGACTTACTTATACTTAGATATTAAGGTATAAAACTTTGAGTTTAATTAGGATATAATAAAATGAAATGATGTTTATTTTTCCAAAATAGGTTTTAAAATCACTTTTAAACGTCGTTTTTTTAAAACTAGATGAGGCCGGTGTTTTGTACCTGACTACTCTGAGAAGAAACAGCCGAAACAAACTCAGTCTCTTTTAAGGTCTAGACATAATCTTGGCCGAATCACATGAGGACTATGCAGATAAGTGTCTGAGATGGTGTTTTGAAAAAAGAACCATTCAGATTTCACTGGACCTGTCCAGCCAGTGCAAGCATTTGCCAGTTATCGTGTAGCTCAACTCACAACTCAAGGAGCTTCACGACACGACGAACAATACCAAAGAAAGGACATTATGTAGGTCGCTTATTAAAAGTACTCAAACTTATAACAACGGTAAACAAAATTTTGTGACAAGAAAGGGGGTTACTAATTTGGAATAACCTAACTACCCGCATTACAACACATTTTTTTTTTTTCGATTTGATCAGCGGTGTGATTCTGTAAGACCTCACTTAGAACTTCGAATCTGAATCCGCTGTGAGTTTCTTGATTGGCATTCTAAAAACCCGGTTGATAATTCGATTTTACACTAGCGCCACCACTACGAGCGTGTCACCGAGTTGAACTAAATTATCAGGGAGATTTTGACAGATAAAGTAAAGCCTCATTTACACGATGCAAGAACTTGCATGCAAGTTTCACTACATTGCTGTTTTTGTTTTATTAACTGAATTCATTGCCCGTCAATAGTCTGCAATGTAATGAAACTTGCATGCAAGTTCTTGCATCGTGTAAATGAGGCTTAAGAGATGACGTAAGAAGTGGCATTCTGTAAGGTACAAAATCAAGGTCATTTTGAACCTTACGCAAAGTGACAGAGGATAGCGATGTGAGATGTGAGTTGTCGTCTGAATTTTACAGAATCGACGTACAGTTGGCCTACCATGACGTCTTATGCGGGCTCTACACTCGCCCGCGATGTTTTTGCGCGGTTCGCGCATGGACACGGCGCGAAAAATATAGCCCTCTACACTCGACAACCTTTCGCATTTACGTTCGCGCATTTGACTAAAATGGACGTGGAAGTTGCTGCTGCTCTGACATTGTGCGCATTAGTGTGTTACAATTATGCATTTATAAGCAAGGGTTCTGCTTGATAGCACTCCAGGAACACTAGTTCGTGATCGTTGCTCCACTGGGTGCTAATTTTAACGTCCGCTTGCTACTGCGTCTCGCACACAAATGTGAACACAGCACGAATGTGGATGCGTTCGCGTTCGCGCTTTGTTCGCGCTTCGCAAACCCTTTGACGCGGACCAAAAAACCGCCACCGGACGGGGAACGCCGCGAAGCGCGACCGCGATGCCGCGAAACCATCCACACTCGCGGTTCGAGGCCTTCGCGGGCCTTCGCGGCGCGAGTGTAGAGCGCCCTTTTTAAAACATTCAACATTCCAGTGTGGGAAGAGATAGGGCTAGACATCCTGTATAGCTCCGTCTCTTTCTCACACTTTAATAAGAGTAAAACAATATTGCTTTAAGACGTCTTGGCAGGCCAGCAGGTCTAGTGTTAAAGTAATTTCAAGTTTTCTCGGAAATCTCCCTTTATAAAATATATTTTTTTAGTACCTACCTAATCACACCTAAAATAACTCCAGTGATTTCAAAATCACACCACCGACGGCGCGGCGGACCCCTAAAAGCCTACAACTGCACGCAAACTTCAGTTTTTAATAAAACCGGGTAACGAAAAATAAAGGAATTGCATCAGAGCTTTCAATCTGGGTTCAACTGTTTTATTTTTTGATACAGAATTCTAATATTTTTATCTGCTTTTAGATAGCGGGCATTGTTTTTGTCTGTTGTTCCATGTGGTTCTTATCTCTTTAATTCCGTGGTTACCAATGTTTTTTTTGTGTATCCCTAAACTCAACTTTAGATAGGCTAGCGCAACTGCTGGGCATGAGGTTCCGGGTTCGATTCCCAGGTAAGGCAAAGTGTTATTGGGTTTTTCGTTCAAGGATTTCTCAGTAACAGCCATGGAGTTTGGATTTGCGCCCGATTGACAGCAATATACTCGCGTCATATTACATGGACTTTAACATAACTGGCGAAATGTGAGTGTGCTATTAGATTCATGTGCGGTCCTAGGGGGGGGACGTCACGGGGGTCGTGACCCCCTCCCACACTAAGTAATTATTCTGAAATTGTATAAATGATTAACTCCCTGCTTAATCGTTCAACAAGAGAAAGTAAACTTTTTTTTTGGATGGGATATCATCAAATGACCTCCTGCTCTGGGCGGAGCGGAAGGGAGTGTCAGACTTGTACTGACTAAAACCCATCCATGTTCCTTCTGAGCCCTTTGTGTTCCAGGGCCGCGGTATCTCTATCGAACAGTCTCGCAGCCCTGGCAGGAGAGAAAGTAACCCTTAGGAGGCAAAATGCTAAAATTTATTTATTTATGTATATAAGTTGACGGAGTTACTTTTATTCTCATGTCTTACAAATGATCAAAAATAACCTAACATCCGGAACAAAGTGCTTAAATTTTGAAGTTCTCTTCTCATGCTCTTGCACTTTATTAGTACCAAGAGCGATTCCAATGGCGTCATGTACCTCCTCGTTATAGGCTGGGTATTGGTCGCCCGTGACCATGTTTCTGAACTCATTGATTTAAACGACTAAGTCCTGTAATCCTGTTTCTGTGTGACTGCACGGAATGAATCAAAAGAACATAGCCCATCCGAGGCCCGGTTCGCTTCGCTTGCGTTCTCTTCATCTTGAAACTTAAAAATCGTACTCATCTCGGGGGCAAGGCCCTAAGCAAGGGGGGCGGGATTGAACCTATGTGAATTTGAAGAATGAGTTTGATTTGAAGAATGGATTTGACTTTCGCGGGCTACGCTGTCGCTTTATTTTGCCTTGTTACCGCGCGGTCCACTTTATCGTGACGATTAATTTATTCTTGGACGACTGTCGTCTCTTGCTGTTCCCATTACACCCATTGACTTGTAAATCTGTCCTCACTGGAAACAAAGCCGTGGACGACAGTTAATCGTGTCGTCCTATATAGGAACACCTCCGTTTAAATACACAAGTCACGAGGTTTGACACGATAATCTGTCGTCACGACATAGTGGGAACGCGCCCTTACCTTACCTTACCGTATGGTGACTAGAAGCGGCAATAATTACTTTATTAACCACTAGCACTTCGCTCGCGACTTCGTCCGCCATGTTTCTCGGTAAAGACTAAAGATGTAGCTTACTAATGGTGAAAGAATTTTTAAAATCGTTTGAGTAGTTTTTGAGTTCAATCGTAACAAACAAATAATCAAATCTTTTTTCTTTAATATTAGTTTAGATAACTGTTATTTATGTGTGTAGTTTTGTATAGGTAGTTAACGTTTTTTAGTAATACACATGACATGTTAACCTTGAAGTAAAATAAAGTTTAGTTATATTATTCGAGTAGGTAAATAGCGGGCTTCATGAATGAGTCATCAATCACACGTTTTTATAGCTAATTTTAATAAGAGGATCAGTTGGAAATCGTTATTGTAATTGGCCTGTATTTTTTTTGTTGTAATTTGATCGAATTCTGCTTTGTACAGGTGTTCACTAGAAACTACCAGTTAGAGTTAAAAACCACCATTAATGATCAGTAAGTGGATGAATGATTTGTGAGGACGTGCACTCGCTGCCCGGTATAAGTGGAGACTGGTCGACACGGAACCTTAAAACTCACTCTACGTTTATTAGTATACTAGCTGTGCCCGCGACTTCGTCCGTCGTGGAATTAGATTTTTTCTAAAATAGTAGTAGCTTATGTTACTCCTTATTACATCAGCTATCTGCCAGTGCAAGAACCGGCAAAATCGGTCCACCCGTTCCAGAGGTTAGCCGTAACAAACAGACAGACAGACAAAAATTCAAAAAAAATGTTATTTTGGTATATGTACCGTAGGTTAAGCCGTTATTTTAATATTACAAACAAACACTTCAATTTTATTTATTTGTATAGATCACATCCAGTACAGTCAAGTCAACTGCTATAAAGTCTAACAGTTTGTGCAAAAGCGTACGTGTTTGTCGGCTATATTCATGGTTCTTGTTAGCTGGTTTTTGTTAATTGGGAAATAGTTATTTGTGCAACAAGAGAGCAAAGTCGTTTTTTGCTGCGAGGGCTGATTTTGAATCCAGAGCAAGCGAGGGATTCAACGATTGAATCACGAACGTAGCGAGTGATTCTAAAGTTGAATCCTGAGTGTGGCGAGGGATTCAAAGGCACGAGATGCAAAAAACTTTGCTCTCGTGTAACACACATAACTTTTCACTTCAGCAGCGAGAACACTTTAAGAGATTGAATAATAAACAGGAATAGATCGAAATAACTATTTATTGTGAATCAAAATAATTAACATTGTAGATGGATGATCGCCTCGTCTGTGATAAATCTAAAAAATAAGATAGCTACACCGTCTCCGAAAAACTGCTTGCGCCCTTTGTAAGTCTCCAATCGTTGAAGACATGGTATGCTTTCAGATATTTCTTGCGAAACTTCTCAGGTAGGAAACTTAATTCTGCATTAATAACTTGTTGTATTAACTCTTCCGGTGTTAAAATACTGTTCTCGTCGCTAGTTTCACTAATATTTTACGATTATTTTAATATTTTTAACTCAACTGTTTACGCCAGCCACGAAATTTTAATCCCGCTCTTTTATTTAAATTAAGGCGTGTTCGGAAATAGCAACCATGATATTTTATTATTCAAAATATATTAAGTAACATCATTGAAACTAGAAATAAATATTTACAGGTTAAATATCAGTTTTATTTTATTTACTTATTGTTGCATTTAAACGAAAATAAGTATTTACTACTTATTTTCGTTTAAATGCAACAATAAGTTAAAAATTCAATAAATAACATTAAAAGACATATTTATCTTTTTGCAAAATTTCTTTAGTTAGTACGAAATTCCGAACGTGTTCGTCTTTGAGGTCGAATTCAAAATCGGAACTTCAAAAGGGCTGGTCTTTGTCTCTCTCTCTTTTTAATGGGCGGGAAAGAGATAGAGTGTGAATGTTTCGAATTGTATGATTAACCCAAGGCTGAATAAGAAATTCGGGGCTTTCTGAAAAAAATAATTAAAAAGTTACTTTGTCTCACTCAGTGAGCAAAATGCGATTTTGCTCACTGATTTCAGGCAGCAAAACCTACATGTTTGAGCTACTGAAGTGAAAAGGATAATATTTTTGTGTTCACCAAAAATCTAAAGGTACATCTATGTATGCATTTCTAAAATATTGATCTTAAACCCGTTTAATTGTTTTACTATAATTAAACTACTCGGCCAACAAAATATGTTACATCAAACAAATTCCAAATTAACACCAAGATATAACACTTTTCACTTCAGTAGCTCAAACATGTAGGTTTTGCTGCCTGAAATCAGTGAGCAAAATGCGATTTTGCTCACTGAGTGAGACAAAGTAACTTTTTAATTATTTTTTTGAGAAGGCCCCGAATTTCTTATTCAGCCTCGGGTTAATCATACAATTCGAAACATTCACACTCTATCTCTTTCCCGCCCATTAGAAAGAGAGAGAGACAAAGACCAGCCCTTTAGAAGTTCCGTTTTTGAATTCGAACACGTTCGGAATTTTGTACTAACTAAAGAGATTTTGAAAAAATGAGTCTTTCGAATTCTCGAATGTCTTTTAATGTAATTTATTGAATTTTTAACTTATTGTTGTATTTAAACGAAAATAAGTATTTACTGCAAATAAAACTGATATTTAACCTGTAAATATTGATTTCTAGTTTCAATAATGTTACTTAATATATTTTGAATAATAAAATATCATGGTTGCTATTTCCGAACACGCCTTATTTTAAATAAAAGAGCGGGATTAAAATTTCGTGGCTGGCGTAAAGAGTTGAATATGTTAAAAATATTAAAATAATCGTAAAATATTAGTGAAACTAGCGAAGAGAACAGTATTTTAACACCGGAAGAGTTAATACAACAAGTTATTAATGCAGAATTAAGTTTCCTACCTGAGAAGTTTCGCAAGAAATATCTGAAAGCATACCATGTCTTCAACGATTGGAGACTTACAAAGGGCGCAAGCAGTTTTTCGGAGACGGTGTAGCTATCTTATTTTTTAGATTTATCACAGACGAGGCGATCATCCATCTACAATGTTAATTATTTTGATTCACAATAAATAGTTATTTCAATCTATTCCTGTTTATTATTTAATCTCCTAAAGTGTTCTCGCTGCTGAAGTGAAAAGTTATGTGTGTTACACGAGAGCAAAGTTTTTTGCATCTCGTGCCTTTGAATCCCTCGCCACACTCAGGATTCAAAATCAGCACTCGCAGCAAAAAACGACTTTGCTCTCTTGTTGCACAAATAACTATTTTTATTGTAGTGCGCTGCAAATATTCTATTGTAACAATAACTATTTTATTCTTCCCCGAAAAATACTGATCGTGCACCAAATATTCCTGACTTCTTGGGGCACCCCGACTTGGACAGGTTAGGTTCGAAGGGGATGGCTACGTCGTAAAACTAAAAAAATAAATGCTTGTTTTTAAATTTAGGTGTATTACTATTTTCACAAATTTGCAACAGTTGTTAAATAGATGCTCGTTATGACATATTTTAATGAACATATTTTGGTGCACATTCAGTATATTTGGTGGAACACAGGCAAAATTAGGTAAATGAAATGGGAATAAATTGAAGTACTTTTAAATACCATCCATTGGGAAAAGACTAGATAGATGATGAAGACCAGTTATTTTCACGGAGTTGGTCGGACTTTCAGACCTTCACAACCGAGCTGCGGAGTAATACGATTCCCCTTGGTAAGACTGACTGTCAATCTTTCGGGCCATTGATTTTGCTTGTAACAATTGCAATATTTACAGATCTTTGATCTATAAATATTTTACACGATACCGCTCGTCCGTGCGAGTCGTGTCAGAATCGCCTAACATGGTTTTCGATGCAAGGAACAGTCTCGATATGTACTGAATGATCACCCATCCTCGGACCGACCTCGGTGAAGCTTACTATTCAATCAAACCTTAGGCGCAGGACTGTTTATTATTTAGCCAGGAGAACCTCTTAATTCCTTGAAATCTTTATTTTTCCTTAGTTATAAATGTCACATTTGTCCAAGCCATTACTCTTAAGTTTGTAAGTAGTAAACCAAGAGATCTAAGTCCTAACTAACTTTAATGGGCCGTTCCTTTCTTTTATGGGTAGCCGGTTTAATTTAAAAGTAAGCTAATATTTCTTGCTTTTTCTTTCTGCAATAATTTTGGAGAGCTTTTGCAGTATTTACGTAAAATTTTGGTTTCTGAATGTACTCAACATTTTTGCTTGTTATATTATTTTAAACTAGCTGTCCCGCGCAACTTCGTCTGCGGCACATTTTCCCCGTTTTCGCAACATTTTTCATTGCTACTCCGCTCCTATTGGTCGTAGCGTGATGATATATAGCCTATGTTACTTTTGATACCTCCAAGAATATGTGTACAAAGTTTCATGATGATCGGCTGAGTAGTTTTCGCGTGAAAGCGTAACAAACAAACTTACTTTCGCATTTATAATATTAGTTAGGATGAGTTTCTAGAATTTCCGCCAGATTTTTACCCGAAGTTTATTAAGTCCAAGGGTCCTAATTACAGTTCTAAAGAGATCTCTGAGAGTCAAAAGAGAGTGCGAGACGTTACTAGCGAGTTTCCGAGAAAGTCTCAGCGAGTGTCTCTGCCCGCCAAGCGAGTGTTGCTGAACAATAAATACTCTCATTGGTAGCTCTTTTCGTTGTTGATGATCGATGACTATTTTACTTTACCGATGGGTGAATTTCCCAAATGACTTATTTTTTTGTCTTCGGTGAAATTAGTATTTGAAAAAAGGAATATCGTTCTGAATTATATTTTTTAGTATTTAATAGGTAGTTATTGGGTTGTGGCAAAAATATAATTTGCCTAGGACTATTTACAAAGGTTGAAATAAATTCATAAACCTTTATTTTTTTTCAAATCGGTGCTGTCCCTCTACTTTTTTTACAAACAAAAAAGCTTATACACTAATAGAAATAAGTAAGTTAAGTATATAACTTATTCTATTTTATAGAATATTAGTGTTAGAGAGGCACAAACGTACCTGTCCTGCAAAATGTTCTCATATCGCTGGACAAAAGTAATTTAAACCTAACTTTACATCGACGAGTCCGACAGCGTCCCCACCCCAATTTTATTTTCCTCGTTAGTGTGTGCTAGTGCGCCAGATAGTCAGGACGGATTTTTGTCAAATCGCTGCATATTCTCGCCAATAACATAAGTACGCCATTTCAGTTGCTCCCGGACAATTATTTTATAGTATCGGTGGTTGCATTTTTCTAGTGTAATGAGTAGTTTTAATTTTGTTGTTTGGTTCTAACACAGGTAGTAAGTAAATTAGCTTCATTGACTGTTATTGAATTTATCCTAGATATTATGCATTTTTTCTAATTTTCGAAAAATTGTTTTATTTCTCACGTCGCTGTTCTCATATCGCTGTAATCGGTGGTCTTTATTACCACCGATGTGATAATTTACACCGAAAAAATCAATCGGTGTCATATATCTAATATCGGTGTTTTGATTCATGATCAACGCACAGTTTTGTCACATCGGTGGATTACTTTATCATATCGCTAGATCATTTTATCATCTCGGTGATTCGTGATATATCATATCGGTAGATCCCGTTTCATTTCGTTAAGTAAAGTATAATACTATTACAAAGACAATGATAATAAAAATAATTATCTCACATTATCTCCGGGTGTTCTCGTCTAGCTAACGGAGAATACTTGCATAGACACAACCTTGTAGCCAGGATTATCCATCAGCAACTTGCTCTGAAATACAGGCTTGTGGAATCGGAAGTGCCGTACTATAGGTATGTGCCCGACCCAGTTCTCGAAAATGGCAATATCACACTGTATTGGGATAAATCCATCATCACTGACAGGACTATTGTAGCCAATAAGCCTGATATAGTGGTGGTGGATCGATCAGAGTGGCGCGCAATGATTGTTGACATAACAGTTCCACATGACGAGAACCTCGTGAAAGCCGAGAAAGATAAGCAAATCAAGTATCTTGACTTGGCTCGTGAGGTTGTCGACATGTGGGATGTTGACTCAGCGATCATTGTGCCGATAGTCGTATCAGCCAATGGCCTAATTGCCAAGAGCCTCGACCAATATCTGATGAGGCTCTCGCTAGGCAGCTGGATCAAGGGCTTGATTCAGAAAGCGGTACTCCTGGACACGGCTCGTATTGTTAGGAGGTTCCTTTCTCTGGAGCCCTGACTGTCGGTAGGTTGATCCTGTTCCCGATACCGGTGGGCTACTATTTTTATATTTTTAAATGTTTTTTTATTACTAATGATTTTGTAAAAATATTTAAAAATGTAATTAATGTGTTAGAAAATAAATAAAGGAATTTTTTTTTTTTAATTCATAGTACCTATAGTAAATATAATAAAAAAGAAAGTATATATAATAAAATAGGTACATCATTTAAAAAAATATATTGCAACTGAATTTCTAAGAACTCAGTTCTGTTTGGATGTGATCTACTTACATAAGACCCTTAGTTCAGGTCTTCAGTTCTAAGTCACCCTTGTAAAAATATATAGGTACCTACTAACTATTTCATTTTTTGATGTTCAAAGGGTGATAGATCATCATATCGCTGGATATGTACATCATTTCGGTGGATAAACTTATCGTACCGGTGTGCAGAAAAAAATTTCGGTGCCGGTTTGTCATATCGGTGGAAACCAGAATTCAAACTGAATTTTCTCCTTAGTCTTAAATGATACGTTGATGATATTAAATTTGGGGCTATTTGATATCTTAAAGATTACATTAAACCTGAAAAATATACAAAAAAAATATAAATGAAAAAGTTCACCGATATGATAAAAAAAATGGCATTTGTTGAAATTCACCCCGATGTCAAATTTTGATAGATGGAGAAGGGGAGGAGTCATACATTTCTAGAGTCAAGGCCAAAATGGAAGAGAAAGGAGTACATGATGACGTGACGTCTGACAGGTGAGAAGGGTCCCCTATGTTGTTTCGAACGCCGCTGTTGCGACACACGCTGTTGCGAATTATTTTTCCACTGCCTCACAGGTTCGAAAGCTCATGGACTCGAATGAAGTAGTCGCGAAAGACGCTGCTTCGAAAAACATTTTCACTAATGGGTCAAGAAAATGTGTTGCGCCGTCCCCAAGTAGAATGAGACAGGGGCAGGAAGGAATATGTTTGTTTACTTCTTTTAAGGAAATGATGGGACCTATATTAAAACCTATAAAAAATCTAAAAACTGTGGCGGAAAGTATCGACTCACCGATTATTAAAGGTCTTGAGAGAAGAACAATCCCTAAACATTAATTTGGGGATTTCCTTTTCACAATGCTATCTAGTCTGTCTGGGTTCTTCTATGTTGTAGTTTAAGTACTAACACTAGTATTAAGTTATTTTATTGTTTACTAACACGCTGGATCACTGTTGTCCGAAAATAAAGAATATTGTTATTATTATAATCTTTTGTACGTTCTTGAGGGAGAAAGTAGTCGATAGTAGTTTCTGCGACAGGTTCAGTTTCGATTAAGGGCCAGAGCAAGTTTTTTGGGAGTCGTGTGGTGATTTGTGGTCTGCAGGTACATGACACGTAGAAGTTTCTCTAAACAGCCAGTGAAACCGCGTTCAAAAGTAGCACCTGTTAGGTAACATGACAAAACATCACGCCTTTAATTCCCACAGAGTTAGGCAGAGGCGTAGCTAATAGTACACCCATATTTCACCCGTTATGTTAAGTTCCATGTAATAGGGGGCGAGCCTATTGCCATCAACCGGGCACAAATCCAGACTCCGTGGCTGCTACTGAGAAATTCCTGACGGAAAAACCTAATACAAATTTGCCCAACCTGGGAATCAAACCCGGATCCTCATGCCCAGCAGTCGCGACCACTAGACCAACGAGATAGTCCTGATAAATAAGTTAAACCATAAACCGTGGATAGACTGTCGAGGGCCTTTCAAAATTTTATGGCAGGAAGTTGCGTCAATTTCCCCTTGCATTTCCTGTGTCCGCAGGCCGGTGACGCTTTTCAATTATTCCGTTGTATCAACGTCCGTTTTCAGGATCTAACTGGACCGTTTTGATATAACCAACTGAAATAAAATTGAGGTTAAGTTGTGACTTAAACTGTCGGTACGTTTTGGGTAGGTGGGTTTATAATTGTAGTTATAACTGCACACCTGTAATCCTGGAAGGGTTATTCAGAGGTATACCTCATCATCATCAACAGCCTATAATGTTCCCACTGCTGGGGCACAGGCCTGCTCTCTATGAGAGGGAGTAACATTTCGCCAGTTATTTTAAAGTCCCATGTGATCGGCGAGCCTATTGCCATCAAACACATCCAGAATACTTGATGGAAAAACCCAAAAACATTTGCCCGGCGGGGGAATCGAACACCATGAACTTTCTCGGAATATGGAGCAGTATAATTGAAATAGCTTTTGCTCGCTGCGTCGCTCTTGTTATGTGCGGATAATTTATATTATTAATTTATATTATTTTATTTATTTATATTATTGTAATAGTGACGAAGCGAGTCAAACGACGTCAGAAATTTTTCCCAGCCATTACTCTCAAGTTTGTAAGTAGTAAACCAAGAGATCTAAGTCCTAACTAACTTTAATGGGCCGTTCCTTTCTTTTATGGGTAGCCGGTTTAATTTAAGAGTAAGCTAATATTTCTTGCTTTTTCTTTCTGCAATAATTTTGGAGAGCTTTTGCAGTACTTAGGTAAAATTTTGGTTTCTGAATGTACTCAACATTTTTGCTTGTTATATTATTTTAAACTAGCTGTCCCGCGCAACTTCGTCTGCGGCACATTTTCCCCGTTTTCGCAACATTTTTCATTGCTACTCCGCTCCTATTGGTCGTAGCGTGATGATATATAGCCTATGTTACTTTTAATACCTCCAAGAATATGTGTACAAAGTTTCATGATGATCGGTTGAGTAGTTTTCGCGTGAAAGCGTAACAAACAAACTTACTTTAGCATTTATAATATTAGTTAGGTTGGGTTTCTAGAATTTCCGCTAGATTATTATCCGAGGTTTATTAAGTGCAAGGTTCCTAATTGCAGTTCAAAAGAGATCTCTGAGAGTCAGAAGGGAGTGCGAGACGTTACTAGCGAGTTTCTGAGACAGTCTCAGCGAGTGTCTCTGCCTGCCAAGCGAGTGTTGCTGAGCAATAAATACTCTCTTTGGTAGCTCTTATCGTTGTTGATGTTCGATGACGATTTTACTTTACCGATGTCAATTTTTAATAGATGGAGAGGGGGAGGAGACACATATTTCTAGAGTCAAGGCCAAAATGGAAGAGAAAGGAGTACATGATGCCGTGACGTCTGACAGTTGAGAATGGATGAACAAAACGTGTTGCGCCGACCCCAAGTAGAATAAGACGGGCAGGAAGGAATATGATGATAGCTGTTATCGCTGCGACTAACGATAGTAGATATTCATCGGCGGGCGCGGCGGCGCGGCGGTGTGAACATTCAGCGTGCAACTGTTTGTTTACTTCTTTTAAGGAAATGATGGGACCTATAATAATAATGATGGGACCTATATTAAAACCTATAAAAAATCTAAAAACTGTGGCGGAAAGTATCGACTCTCCGATTATTAAAGGTCTTGTGAGAAGAACAATCCCTAAACATTAATTTGGGGATGTCCTTTTCACAATGCTATCGAGTCTATCTGGGTTTTTCTGTGTTGTAGTTTAAGTACTAACACTAGTATTAAGTTATTTTATTGTTTACTTACACGCTGGATCACTGTTGTCCGAAAATAAAGAATATTATTATTATTATAATCTTTTGTACGTTCTTGAGGGAGAAAATAGTCGATAGTAGTTTCTGCGACAGGTTCAGTTTCGATTAAGGGCCAGAGCCAGTTTTTTGGAAGTCGTGTGGTGATTTGTGGTCTGCAGGTACATGACACGTAGAAGTTTCTCTAAACAGCCAGTGAAACCGCGTTCAAAACTAGCACCTGATAAGTAACATGACAAAACATCACGCCTTTAATTCCCACAGAGTTAGGCAGAGGCGTACCTAATAGTAGGTACACCCATATTTCACCCGTTATGTTAAGTCCCATGTAATAGGGGGCGAGCCTATTGCCATCATCCGGGCACAAATCCAGACTCCGTGGCTGCTACTGAGAAATTCCTGACGGAAAAACCTAATACAAATTTGCCCAACCTGGGAATCAAACCCGGATCCTCATGCTCAGCAGTCGCGACCACTAGACCAACGAGATAGTCCTGATAAATAAGTTAAACCATAAACCGTGGATAGACTGTCGAGGGCCTTTCAAAATTTTATGGCAGGAAGTTGCGTCAATTTCCCCTTGCATTTCCTGTGTCCGCAGGCCGGTGACGCTTTTCAATTATTCCGTTGTATCAACGTCCGTTTTCAGGATCTAACTGGACCGTTTTGATATAACCAACTGAAATAAAATTGAGGTTAAGTTGTGATTTAAACTGTCGGTACGTTTTGGGTAGGTGGGTTTATAATTGTAGTTATAACTGCACACCTGTAATCCTGGAAGGGTTATTCAGAGGTATACCTCATCATCATCATCAGCCTATAATGTTCCCACTGCTGGGGCACAGGCCTGCTCTCTATGAGAGGGAGTAACATTTCGCCAGTTATTTTAAAGTCTATTTTAAAGTCCCATGTGATCGGCGAGCCTATTGCCATCAAACACATCCAGAATACTAATTGATGGAAAAACCCAAAAACATTTGCCCGGCGGGGGAATCGAACACCATGAACTTTCTCGGAATATGGAGCAGTATAATTGAAATAGCTTTTGCTCGCTGCGTCGCTCTTGTTATGTACGGATAATTAATATTATTTTATTTATTTATATTATTGTAATAGTGACGAAGCGAGTCAAACGACGTCAGAATCGACGTCGACGGGCAAGGCATAATGTTATCTCTTACTTCTGACTTCTGACCCCCTGCGACTTGGTTGGCATGCCAGATGCATTTCTATAATATGCATTATAGTATAGGTTTTTATAAGAATATGTATGTATTTTACACAATAATGTATAACTATCTGTATCAAGTCCGGTCAACGATTTTGACGTTCATATTTTTTATGTAATCACCACATCGCCCCGCGACCAATGAGGTAGTCTCAAATCAGCAGGCTTCAAGCAGGCGTCAATTGTAGTGTAGTGTAGTAATGCCTGTCTAAAGGTTAAACAAAAGTACTCAATAAGTAATGGTGGGCTAAGCAGAACAACAGGTATGAAGCAGAACATGAAAGAAGAAAAGTGTTTGTAGCTGCATAACTAAACAGTGAAAATGAAAAGTTGGGTATTTTTTATTTGGGTGAAAAATCACGGCTTTCGGTTGCTTTCAATGTACTGCATTCAAAATTTTATGTTGTTGGATGCATTGAATAGTAAAGTGACCATGAAGGTACTGCTGTAATGCTGACCGTACCTTTACTATAAGTACCTACTCCCAGTAAAGGTACGGTCAGCAACAAAAGTCGCTATGCATATCCAAAATTATAAGACGTCTTAATTTTAGAACGATCCATATTAACAGACTGGGGTAAAAGACATAACAATGTTTTCATCAATGGTTACACAAATTCGCAAAACAATATAACATCAGATCACACTGATCAGCACAAAACTTGGAGTAATATTGATAAGTGATAACAGACTTCTGATGCCGACTGTAAGTAGGTACATAATTATTTTGTATAACATTAAATATTGGAAATAATGCTTTGAGTTTGTGTATGGGGCATTAACATATTAAGATGGACTAGAATTGAATTCAATACCTTACTTATTAATTGTTTATTACTTTAATTAGGATTTCGTCCTTTATTGTGGGCATATTCAGATGTTCATGAATTTCCTGGTTTGTGATGTACCATGGTACGTTGTTTATTGTTCGCAGTATTATGTTTTGCATTCTCTGCAAGCATGAGATAGTTGAATTGCTGGCGCTACCCCAGAGTTGGACGCCATACGTCCATACCGGTTTCAGGATTACTTTATAGATGAGTAGCTTGTTAGTTATTTATTTTATTGACATTTATTGACATAAATGTCAATAAAATAACACTTTGACATTGTTATCCATCGACAATTTGCTGTTACGACCCAGAAGCCAGAGCAGTTGCTTGAAGCGAATGTTAAGTTCAACTCTCTTTTTTTTCACGTGTTGGTTCCATGTCAGGCGCCGATCAAGATACAGTCCTAGATATCGGACACTGTTCTGGTGTGGTAGGGTGGTATCTTCCAGTTTGACAGGGGGGCAGTTGCCTTTTCGAAGAGAGAAGGCAACATGGACAGATTTCGAGGCATTTGCTTTGATACGCCAGTCCTGCAGCCACTTGGTTGTTTTATTTAGTGCATTCTGTAGGAATTTTGAAGCCGTGCTCGGATCTTTGTTGCTAGCAAGGATGGCGGTATCGTCCGCGAACATTGCAATTGTTGTGTTATCTGCTTCAGGTAGATCAGCTGAGTATATGGTATACAGCAGAGGTCCAAGGACAGAGCCCTGAGGTACACCAGCGCGTATCTCTGCAAATTTAGACATTTTATCTCCTTCCTTAACCTGGAACAGTCGTTCAGTTAGGTATGAAGCCAGAATTTGATGATAGCTGTGAGGGAGGTAACTTTTAATTTTGCAGAGGAGGCCTTCATGCCATACTCTGTCAAAAGCTTGCTGGATATCCAAGAATACAGCAGAGCAGTACTCTTTTTCTTCAAGAGTTTTTCTAACTCTTTCGTATACTCTCTGGACCTGCTCCACTGTGGAGAGCTGCTGCCTAAATCCAAATTATGCCGGTATGACGTGATTTTCTTCCCGGAAGGGAAGTATTCTGCGTACTAACAGTTTTTCGAAGAACTTTGACAGTACCGGGAGCAAGCTTATAGGCCTGTACGAACTGACTTCATTGGGTGGTTTGCCATCAGTCTTTGTATACCATTGTAATTTGCGATACTTTCCACAATTTTGGAAAGTATTGCACTCTCAGCATACCATTATATAACGTTGTCAGGAAGATAAATGCTCTCTTAGGTAGTTGTTTTATGATTTCCTTCGTAATCAAATCAAATCCAGGCGCTTTTTTTCTAAGCTACCTATAAAAATAATCTTCTAGGATTAAAAAGAGTAACATCATTATATCCTCCAAGAAATTCTTGTATTATCATCAAAACAACCCCGGGAGTCCGCAGGTGTGTTTCAAGGGTTGTCAAGCCAAACGACGGAGTAACAAATGTTAAGTTTTTCCTCGTTCCGGTCGTTTATCAGTCTACCACTGGGATCGCTGACAGGTCTTGCGTAGGGGTGCCACAAGAAACAAATCAAATCAAAAAAAAAAAACAAGTTAGCCAGTTACAGGCACTTTTGAAAAGTCGAAAATCAATAAAAATGAAGCTACAGTCCCAGTCACAAGACATAATAACTGTGAAAGTACTGTCGTTGCCCATTCCAAAGCTTAGATATCTATGGAGAATAATGGGCAAGAAACTCCATGGACACTCTTTTAAACCAGAATCTTGTTGCAAAACCTTGGTTACATCATTCATTATAACAACAAATACTTAAAACAGAATAAAATAAATATTAAATAATTTTGTTCGTTTTTATAAATAATGGTAAGGAACCCTTCGTGCGCGAGTCCGACTCGCACTTGGCCGGTTTTTTCTAGTATAAATGTTGAACGTAACATACATGTCATGTTTATGCTGGAATTGTATTGTTTTATTATGACGATGGGAAAAAACGAACAGTAGGAATTTATATTCGGTTTTTCTTACTTTAACGTCATGTGTTCGTCCTAGGCCTATTCAATAGTTTTTTTTTAACTAAATAGGTATTTTTACAGAAAAATGTTTTCACCGTAACGTAATTATGATACGTTTCGTGGAATAGTTCGATATAATAATGATAGTAAATCCTATTTCTACAAATGCGTGTGAATCATCTATTAAACAACCGTTGTTTTTATTACTGAGCAAAATACGTAGGTCGTACGCATGCATATCTATATCTATACATCTTTTATACAAACAAATAAAAATGAAGTGTCTGTTTGTAATATTAAAATAACCGCTTTTTACTACATGCATATGAATGTATACACGGTGTAAATCACCTCATCACGAAGACGTCAACCAAGCATTCTGTACATGAAACTAAGTAACTTTACGCAAAAATTATTGCTAGGAAACGATTTTTTTTTGGGGGTGTAAAATCATGTTTTGTGGTAGAACTCAATGTAACGCACTCAAAACATTGTGCTGACGGACGGATTGAATAGTACGGGGGTCGTGGAGGTGTTTAAAGTAAAAATCTTACATTAAAAACTTGTATATAAAAAAATACTTGTCAAAAAGTTGGAACTTTGACCCCTAATATCTCCGTGACTAGAAGTTTCCCAGGTATGGTGTAGAGCAAAAAATGATCGCAATGACAGGGAGAGCCAGTGCCTTTCAGCTTCGTTAAGAGGTGTTTTACACCTTTATACGGTACATATACCAAAATAACATTTTTTTCAATTTTTGTCTGTCTGTTTGATCCGGCTAATCTCTGGAACGGCTGGACCGATTTTGACGGGACTTTCACTGGCAGATAGCTGATGTAATAAGAAATAACTACTTTTATTTTCGAAAAATAAATAATAATAAAAATAAAAATGCAAAAACTGCCTTGGAGAGCACGTTAAGCCGTGGCCCCAGCTGTCATTTGTAGATCTTTGATAGTCGTTATGAGTTGTCAGAAGCCAAAAGTCTGACATCCAGGGTATCGTATTACCCAGTTACATCCAGTAACAGCTGTAGGGGTCAGATACGCAGTCACTTCATGTAAAATGCTGGTACTCAGTTGCATCCGCTTTGACTGGAAGCCGACCCCAAGATAGTTTGGGAAAAGGCTAGGCAGATGATGATAGACAAACAGCCAGACCCGGAACAATGTAGGCCTTACAAATATTTGTTCCGTGCGGGGATCGAACCCGTGACACGCAGCGCCACAATCAATCGCATAAGGCGGACACATACTTACCTACGTGTCGTGGCGTGTCGTGACGCGCCAGAAGCAAATCGGTTTCATAAATTTAATATAGTTAGGGACATATTTGCATGGCGTGTCGTTCACTGCGCCAACAGTGTCGTCAAAAATCTTATCGATGGCAGTAGGCTCGCCCCTGCTACATGGGACATTAGCGAATTATTGTGAGTGTAGTAAACTAAGGACTGCCAAACTATTGCAGTTTTCAAGAGAAGAGTGAAAGAACATTATCTTTCCATTCCGTCATAGTTGCATAGGTATTTATTTTATTGTATTTATTTTAATTGTATTTATACTATAGTTATATTTTTTTTTTGGGATTAAATATAATGAGCACCAAAACATACTTTGATATCCTAAGCTACGTTACCCAAAAAAAAAATACTAAACACCAAAAAAATTGTATTCAAAGACCAAATATAGTAAATGATCACCAAATATAGTAAATGATCACCAAATTTTGTGGCAAGAAGAACTTAGGAAGCAAGTGCGAGCAAAGCGAGCTCGGGATATTGGGCACCCCGACTCGGACAGGTTAGGTTCGAAGGGGATGGCGGGGTCTAGTGAGCGAGCGGAGCGAGCGAACTAAGACCCCGACATCCCCTTCGTGTTAGGTTACTTTAAACCCTGCAGAGAGAAATAGGAGCCCCGCGTAGCGGGGCTCCGTCGACTACGCCTTAGTTCGGAGCTGTGATTTTCAGGTTTTTAATTCTGGTGATCATTTACTATTTTAGGCAGTATAAAAATGTTTTTTAAGGTTATATTTACTTTATATGGTGTTATGTTAAACATAAGCCATTTTTTTTTGTATGTAAAAATAAGTTAGTATGTTCTTATATTGTATTTATATTTGAAATAGTTATTTGCTTTATGTTTTCCATTTTCTCTTCTTCTTTTACACACTTTGTCTACATCTCTTTTTTTTATTATCTCCTCTCGCAGGTATGCTGGAAGAGATTTCTTTAGAAATAAGCATTACCTTTGTATCTATTTTCTTTTCCTTTCTTCTTTTCTGTATTTAGTGTGTACATAAATTGTTAAATAAATAAGGGAAAAACAGGGGCAATACTATGTTTTCTTCATTAATGAGTAGTCATAATAACGTAGGTATGCATTGTATACAAGGCGTTGTTTTGCATACTCGTCAAATTCAAGGAGGTAACTATGCTAATGATTCTCGTCCCGAATCAATAATAAAACGGGTAGTTTTTTTTTTAAAATCTGTAATGTAAACCACCCGTGTTTTAAACGCGGCCCGTCTGATTCTCGCCCTATAACCGTGCTTCCACACATACAAACAATTTCAAACGTTTATTCGATAATTTCTTATTCCTTAAACCACGGGGTTGTTTCTGAAATACTGGCAAACTTAAACAACCAAAAACATCAGTGTTTATTAATAATTAACTAGGTACCGTAATTTAAATTGGTTATTTATGTATTTTGTGACAACCTCCTAAATTTTGACGAGGATGCAAAATAACACCTTGTATATCCCAGTTATTATATCATGCGTTACCGTTAAGTAAATACATACCTATTTACCTTCAAGTAGGAACATCATTAGTATGATTTTAATGTGGTTTTCCTGCACCTAATTTACTACGCAATTCAATTATCATTAATTTATTTAAATCTTACTATTTTCCTAATTTTTTTTCATAGACCACAAAACATGACGTGTATTCAATTGAGAACAATTATTTGAAAAAAAAATGTTACTCGTTTATTTACTGATGAGGTATGTGCTTGCGTCTGTTTGACGTTGTTAGTTTAGCATTTTTTTTCATTGTATCTTCATTGGTGTGGTTAATTACCTATCTGGTAAACGCGGCTATATTTCCAGTATAACAATATGTTCTCATATGGTATAGATTTCCAAATACAATGAGATATCTGCATAAAATGGTTTCATCATCATCATCATCAGCCTGTAATGTTCCCATTGCTGGGACACAGGCCTCCTCTCTATGAGCGCAGTAGCGCTTTAAGATTTTTATGCTTATTATTGCTGTTTATGAAGTATTTTGTTTTAATTACTTTTAGTGTTTTGCAATAGACTTACATTTTAAGATTTTCCATACTTGCACTAATAACATTTTTGATTTGCGTGTTATTAGCCCTAATGCATTCAGTTTCGTGAGTAGTGCCTTAAAATGATAATAATAGTAGAGTACAGTACTTTTATATATGTGGTAATAACTAAAACTATCACTGAGTGGTCGGATAAAATAGTATATATCAGTGAGTGTTAACTTTAGTGGGCGTTTCTTGATAAAAAATAACTGTTTTATCGGTCTAGAGATAAATATCCCACTAACCTTTCGGTCAATAGGCACCTGTAATGTGAAAACTGGGATTTTGGCTGGTTTTCTTGCAAACATAATAATTATGTTTGATGTTCCAAGATAAACTAATAACTAGTAACAATTCCTTCAACTCGGATCAATACTTAATTCGCATGATATCTTGACTTAACTTCTTAGAACCGTTTTGTCTGTAATCCATGTTTTACGAGACTCCCAGATATAGCAATATTAGCGAGTTTTGAAGGAGAAATATGCGATGAGACCTATTTGCCTATCTATTGATATTTTCGTCATATAATAGGGGATCGGACTGGGTAAAGAAAACGACATTATATTTTGTCCGTCAGACAGGTAATACAAAAATATTAGACACGTATTTTTTGTTTTATCAAAATATCAAAAAATTACTTAGTTAAAACTCATTAAAGTTGGAGAGTGGGGGCTTACTACGTCACAAGTAGGTATAAAACTTACCTACATGTGACGTCATGCGCCATTTCAACTCAATATATCTCCATAATTTTATGACCACGTGAAAAAAGAAAAAGTACGTGTCCATTACTTTTCAATAAATTACCCGACGGACAAAGAAAAAAAAAAGGATTATCCCCTATTGTATCACTTTAGTCCTGACCTGCTGGCCTACCATGGCCTCTTAAAGTATTATTGTTTCACTCTTATTCCAGTGTGGGAAAGAGACGGAGTTATACAGGATGTCTAGCGCTATCTCTTTCCCGCACTGGAAAAGGACTAAAACAATAATGTTTTAAAACGTCATGGCACCACCCTGGTTGGCTTACTTTCGATGAGAAAATTATACACGGTGTAAATCACCTCATCACGAAGCCGTCAACCATGCATTCTGTACATGAAACTGAGTAACTTTGCGCAAAAATTATTGCTGGGAAACGACTTTTTTTTGGGGGGTGTAAAATCATGTTCTGTGGTAGAAGTCAATGTAACGCACTCAAAACATTGTGCTGATGGACGGATTGAATAGTACGGGGGTCGTGGAGGTGTTTAAAGTAAAAATCTTACATTAAAAACTTGTATTTAAAAAAAAACTTGTCAAAAAGTTGGAACTTTGACCCCTAATATCTCCGTAACTAGAAGGTTCCCAGGTATGGTGTAGAACAAAAAAATGATCGCAGTAACAGGGAGAACCAGTGCCTTTCCGCTTCGTTAAGAGGTGTTTTACACCCTTTATATGATCAGAACTATACTAAAGAAACACAATACCCTACTTTATGTTCCTGGTTTAACCTTAAAAAGAAAAAAAGACATAATAGCAGAAGTTCCCCAATTGAAAACTAAGTTTGCCAGCATTCAATAAAGGGTGTAAAACACCTCTTAACGAAGCCGAAAGGCACTGGTTCTCCCTGTCATTGCGATCATTTTTTTTTTGTTCTACACCATACCTGGGAACCTTCTAGTTACGGAGATATTAGGGGTCAGTTCCAACTTTTGACAAGTATTTTTTGAAATACAAGTTTTTAATGTAAGATTTTTACTTTACACACCTCCACGACCCCCGTACTATTCAATCCGTCCATCAGCTCAATGTTTTGAGTGTGTTACATTGAGTTCTACCACAAAACATGATTTTACACCCCCAAAAAAAAGTCGTATCCCAGCAATAATTTTTGCGTAAAGTTACTTAGTTTCATGTACAGAATGCTTGGTTGACGGCTTCGTGATGAGGTTATTTACACGGTGTATAAAAAACGTTCAGCTCAGCTGTACAACAGATTTAACAGAGAAATTTATATACATTACAGGAAACAACTTGAGTCTAAAAAAATGCTAATTATTTGGAGTAAACCACTTACCTAAGAAAACACGGAGCCGCTGCTAAAATAAAACAGAAACTGACATAATTTTCAATACCACGCACTCACTCAGCCATAACCACACGATGGACACCCACGCATAATTTCTCAACAGTCACTCACTCACCCACTCATCCTACACTCCCCCTTCCCATACAGGCATACGTCATCACACACTCACTCATACCCCCCCCCCCCCTTACACTCACTGACATTTAACCATTCCCCAAATACCGCCTTTCACAAGCATATTCACGTTCTTACTTATTTTGAATTTTGTTTTGTATATAGGTACTAATCTCTTTTTCCTCTAATAATTATTGTCCAAACAAACAAGTTTTTTTAATGTTATGGACAGGTGTCGGAGCGTTCTCCGACGACCTAAATATAAAAATATCCAAACCACTTGGAATGCTCAACTCTGTTTACCAAGCGGAGTGTGTAGGTATTATCCAAGCGGCACACGCTATAGAGGCCAGAGAGGTTACGTATACCAATATTCGTATACTTTCTGACAGTGCCTCGGTTCTCCAATCCCTAAACAGTAATCAGATCACGTCGAAACTGATACTAGAATGCCATAACGCCCTAGAACGAATCACGGTACTAAGCCACAACACGGTAACACTACAATGGATCAAAGGTCACAGTGGATCCCTGGGGAACGATGCGGCGGATGAACTCGCCAGAAGAGGATCTAGCACAAAACCCTATGGACCCGAGCCCATTGTGCCCGTTCCTTTCAAGCAGCTAAGAAACTGGTTAAAGGATCACACTCGAACACAAGCGGAAAAATGGTGGACCTCGACACCCGGATGTAGGCAGGCCAAGGAAGCCATGCCGTCCCTTGATACAAAGCTGACCAGGCGCCTTCTGCGTCTGGACAGGGATGGACTGCGCCTGGTGTCGGGGACCATCACTGGACACTGTTCACTGAATAAACACTTCTACACTCTAGGAATCACTGATACTCCCCTGTGCAGAGCATGCATGAATGCGGAGGAAACGGTGGCGCATGTGCTGCTTGACTGCACCGGTGTCACTAAGATTCGCGAGGCAACCCTGGGAACACCAGGATCCCTCGCGGATACCCTGAGAAGACCGGGAAGTCTAATCTGCTTCTGGAGGGAGGTGGGCTGGTTAGAATAACGGCCACTATGGCTCACGCACAATGGTCCACTTAAGGGACTAAGTGCGGAAACCAGAAACCCCATGAAGAAGAAGAAGAATGTTATGGAAGAGTGGAGTCTCCTAACACAGGCTTTAGTCGCCTAAAAGGAAACTCCAATCACTAGTTTCTGAGAAAAACATGACAAAAAAAATGTGGCCCTGTTTTTGCTACATTTTTCATTGATGCTTCGCTCCTATTGGTCGTAGCGTGATGTTTTATAGCCAATAGCTTTCCTCAATAAATGGGATTTCCAACACTAAAAGAATTATTCAATTCGAACCAGTAGTAAACAAAGAAACTCTTTAGCTTTATAATAATTAGTATAGATTTATTTAATAAGTAATAGGAATAGGTTGAGGCACCAACACACAGTACATGCTAATATACGCAACAATAATAACCACGGAGAAAACACAATTTATAATGTTCGCGAATTTCGTCCAATCTTGACTAAATCGTTTGAAATCAATAGTATCATCTTCAACATTCCACAGAGGAAATATAAAGTACTTACCAACACTTTCAAACACAGCAACGTTCACAGAAATAACATAGCTTTGAGGAATTGACTTCCACTTACATAAAATACGCAGTAGAAACGAGAACATCACAATCAGAAGTGTTAAAACCGTTGAACCACGATAGTACAATAATAAGGTTGGCGGATCAGTACTCTGCTTCGGAATATTCGCGGCTAACTCCGTCAAAAAATAATAATGACCCATCAGGCTGAAGCAAGCTATTGCCAGACGTACGAAACGTCTTACGTCCAGAAACAGGGCTGTCACACTGAGAACTGTCAGGATCACAGCTGGATAAACAACAATGGCCGCCAGCCCACCAGCTTCCCGCTCCAAAACGAATGTCATAGTCAACTGGCGATCAGAACTGTGATTCACTACTTGTCTATAATCAGAAATGAACCATTCAGCTCCATACTCAGCCCCAAACAAGCTTATAGCACGCGAAGTAGTATTCAATGTGAAATGAGTCGATTTTGTTGTCCATGCACCGAATATAAGACTGCATTCTTGCTGATCGTAAGGCCATTTTGTGAGTTTGACGTCGCAGAACGCTTCATGAGTATTTCTTAGTAAAATGCGAACTTGCCCAGTACTCTTTAAATGACACGTTTCGTAGTAGAATCTATCGAAGTCGTTAGACGTCACGCTGTTGAACAGCCTTAAGGCCGGAGTCCAGATGTAGAAAGACAGCATATCCGTTTCATTGATCCCGTAGTATTTATCTGGGTCCCACTTCAGCCTCTCATCTTTCCAGGATATGAACATCCAGGTTTGCAATGACAACACTCCGTTATCACTGTCGAAGTCGAATCGTTTTAAAATGAACCTTATATTAACTGTGAATGATGAACTGTTACTTGGTGGCTCGTGCATAATCTGATCGTCGCACTTCAGGTCTTTTCTGAGCTGTTTCTCGAAGGCCATTTGTTCTGGCACATTGTTGATGAGACAGTATTCAGCTAGCGTGATGTTCAGGAAGGCTAGCAGTATGATGTAAGTGAACAGGGCCATGGTTAGATCGGTACTGGAGACTTAGTTTTGGTTTCGAACGTGGCTCGTGAAGTAATATGATCCTGCAACGCCCACTGCGAGTGTTCATTGCGTTGGCGCCGCTTGTACAGTCACGAGCAGACTTGTTATACAGTTAGTATAATTATTATATTAGCTTATGCACGCGACTTCGAATAGATGGAGTTCGAAAATTGTTCCACGAGATCGTATTACCGGGATAAAAATTATCCTATGCATTAATCATGCAGGTTATAAACTATCTGTGTGCCACAATTTACAAAAGAGATTAAGGAAAAACACGAAGATGGAAAATAACTTTCCTGTCGGAATTCGGTGACCTTTGTTTGTTTCATTGACTTTTTTGCCACCGAATTTCATTAATCACGGAGGAATCGGTGAACATGCATGAAAAAGAAATGATGCTGGTGGAATACATAATCTCCTACTTTTTTAGAAGTCGGTTTAAAAGAGACGTTGACGCAATTTTCATACTGCAAAAGAGGGCAGTCCGCGCCATCTACAAAATGGGTCCTGGCGAGTCCATCAGAGAAAAATTTAAAGAAATCGATATACTAAACAACATAACAGTGAAGAGAAGAGTGAAGGCAGATGCCTTCACTCTATATTTTAGAATGTATTTTATATGTCCGCAAAAACCGAGGACTTTTCAAAATTAGAAGCGACTTCCATAATATAAACACGCGCAGTAAACACGAAATTAAAATACCAAAATTTAGATTAACAAAAACTAGCAAGTCATTTCTTATAAACAGTATACGCTTTTATAATAAGTTGCCAAAGTCAGTTACAGAACTGACAGATGGAAAGTTTAGAAATTGCATCAAACATGTCCTTATTAAAAAAGCATATTATAAAATTAAGGACTACGTTGAAGATAAAGAAGTTTGGCTGTAGTTCCTTCTGCTCATGCGGCTTCCCTGGTAGCTCATAAACGACACTATTTTTTTAAATTTAAATTTATTTATTTATTTCAGGTCCGTGACCCATATAAAACAAAAATAATAAAATATAAACAAAAATAAATAAAAATCCAAACACATAAATTATTGAACAGCTTGATTATCCTAGATTTCAAAGTTACATTAGATAAAATTATTGAATTCAATTAAAAAGTAAAAATTAAAAATTAATAAATAGAAATTAATGTCAAATTAAAATAAATGTCAAGCAATTGAAAACCAGTTTAAGCGGATTTTTATTGAACCCAGGCCCGATATACGGGTGCATGTAAGGCCTACCAGTGCTTCATGAAAGGTCCGTCCAACCTGTTGGCGACAACGGCAAGAACACTGTTGCTGCTGCCCCGCACTCTACTCGCTATCGAGGTCGCCCTCTTGCGCATGCTGGCATAAAAACAGTCAATGCGGACGTTTGCGAACATTCCCGATGCGCTGCAGAAGCGAGGCAGCCGCAGCAGTGCCCTCAGCGCGTTATTATATTGAACGCGGAGAGCGCTGTAGGATTTCTGCAAATATGACACCCACAGAGTACTCGTATAAAAAGATGTGCAGTAGGCTCGAAACAAGGTGATCTTCACATCCTAGGAGCTACGAGCAAACCTCCGGGCGATCATATTCGCCCTCACCGACAGCGCCCTTCTTTCTCGCAAGTGAAACACTAATAATAATAATAGTAAACTAATGTGTGGATGTCTCTAACTATTCCGAATATTACTTTTCCATTCTTTTTATTCAGATGTTTTACAATAGTTTTCAAATCATTGCACCATTCGTTCATTGTTCAGAATAGTTACAGCACTGATGATAACATGTGTCAATTGTTTAATTTAGTGCTCTTATATTGGTTTTATTTTTACTTTTGTATGGATTCTTTTTATTTACCTATTTTTTGTGAATGAGTGGACATTGTAGGCTTTGTTTTTTTTTTTTTCTTTTCTTTTACTACCTTCTGTAGTAAGCAACGACTTATTGTCGGGCCTACGCTGTCCTCCCATATTTAAGTACCAACGCTGTAACTTCAAATATTGTAAAACCAAATGAATTTAAAAGAGTAACCATGGAGTTTCTTGCCGGTTCTTCTCCATAGGAAACGACCAACCTGAACCGTGCACCTTTTGTTGACGTTTTATAAGTGCCCATGTAGGCCTATGTGAAATAAAATATTTTGATTGATTTGATTGAAAAAACAGTCGGATTGTTTCTGTCTCACATATTTTCAACCAAATAAGGCGAAACTAGCTTTTATTCGATTAACGGTGCAGTTAAAAATGTTTTATGTAAGTGCGAAAATCTGTCAATGATTTGGATAAAAACAAAAATGTAAAATAAACTAGAATTCATTCAGTCATGAATTTTATTAATTCACTCAAACTTTATGCTTATGACCTAAAACAACTAATAGTCTTGTATAACGAGTTTTAGTCATTTTTTTCCTTTTATTTTAACTGTTGTTACAAAAATAGTATCAATGTATAAGAGGTCATCAGGTGGATTATATTTATACAATAAACAGAAGAAAAGAGTTCTTCATTCGTTTTGAATTTTGAGAAATCCTTAATAATATGTTTTACTAATAAGTATCTCTGTCCGTCCGTTCTTCCACTATCGGACAAACCATCGGCACACAAAAAAATAGATTTACTAACATAGGTATAAGTTATCTTTTTGTTTACTAACCCATATGGATGTTGCTTCTCCGAAATAAACTTTTTTTCTCTTTTTTTTTTTAAATATAATTTTTAAAAAAAGTTATTACTAAGGATACTTTTATGCCCATAAAATATTCCCGTGGCATAATTTTCGACAAGCTAGTATAATAATAAAGTGGCTTAACATCCCCTAGGTTGTTCAACTAGAATGTGAATCAGCTGATTGAAAGGCTGAGCAGCATGCATGTCGGTTGCCGCGTAGATGACGTAAGTGTAACATAAGTTTTGCAGGTAATATGGTGCTGTAGAATCCCTTCAATCGGCGTACTGAGGAAACTATTAAAATCCTGTGAGACCTATGCTGAACAACATGGTTGAGTTTGTGGTTTTTGTTGGTAAAAAAAAAAAAAAAATTGTGCGTGGGTCCCTCCGCGCGGAAGAAGTGAAACTTCGTAATACTACACGCATGCGTTCGAG
Source organism: Cerastis leucographa (assembly GCA_963082945.1). NCBI lineage: Eukaryota > Metazoa > Arthropoda > Insecta > Lepidoptera > Noctuidae > Cerastis > Cerastis leucographa. Next base: position 11,534,981 of record OY720372.1, on the reverse strand, counting down.
TGCCACGCATTCACTCTCGTTATTTTATTGAGCTTCTAAATAATATTTTATTGTTTTATTGTTGTACACTTTTTATTACATAAGTTTATCGAGGTTATTCTACTCATGGAAATTAAGCGAAGGCTGGTCACACCGAAGACTCGAATGCATGACTGTTTGCACGCCATCTTGCGTACCTAGTAGAACTACGTAGTCACAAATCTTGTAATAGCGCCATCTCTTAGTGGGTAATAGAAAATATTCCCCCTCCATGAAAACGTTAAACTTGTTGGAAGTCGCATAAGAAGTTTCACTTCAAAAACTCCTACGCTGTACCTAAATGGAGTTCTCTAGAGACAGGTTACTCAGTTTAAGTACCTTGGTCAAATTGTGACAGAAACATTAACAGATAATCAGTATATTATATAAATAGAGCGGAGGGCGTTATCGGTCCGTGGAAATATGCTGGCTCATAGATTCGCCCGTTGTACAGTTGACGTTAAATTAACATTATTTAAAGCGCACTGTCAAATCTCTACATGGGTAGTCTATGGGCCAGTTTCACAAAGCGGGCCTAAAATGAACTCCGAGTCCAATATAATAACATTTTCAGGACTCTGGTGCGGCTTCCGCCGTACTGTACTGCTTCAGGTATGTTTGCAGATGCGCACATAGATGATTTCTATGCAATTATGCGTAGGAAAGCCAGGTCTGTGGTGCACAGTATGAAGCAAAACCAAATGATTTTAAAAGAGTAACTATTTTTTCTTTTTTATTTAATTTTGAAACGACCAATAACCCATACATATTTTTTGGAACTTTGTTTATGTAGTTTATGAGTTAGCTCATTTATGTCTTTTTTGTTCTTCGTCTATGATGATGACTTCCTTATATCTTTTAGTTACAATGACAAATTAACACATGACAAGAAAAATAAAAATTTGTTCCAGACAATTTGTCTAGTGTTCATATTGCTTCAACTAGGCAGAATATAAAAAAAAACAACCGACTTCTACAGAAAAGGCCTAAGATATTTTCAAGATGAAAAACAAATAAAACAAGCCGCGTCTATTGTTGCATTCTTTAATTTTTCTATTTATCGTAATTAATATTGTAGTCGTTGGTATATCTTTGGTAACATAAAACTGTAAAATAGAGATCACATCGCTTTCCACAATTTTTTACACTTAAAAACAACTTTTGAATGTTATTTAGGTGGACATTTAATGTTCAAAGGTATCAAAGCACTTTTGATCTTTCTATCGTAGTATTTTTTCCACACAGTGCGATTCAATCTTACTGCAAAAAAGTATAAATCCATAACAATAGGTTGTAAGTATACCAGTACCGTTGATAAAAACTTTGGAAAAGTAACCTGAAAACGTAAAGTCATCACAAGGAAGAGAGTCCCACTGATCAAGAATATACTCGTAGCCACTTGAAAACGCTTACACCTATCATTACTATTATGAACATCAGACATAAACAAAGCATAAATCACTCTAATATAAATTAACAAATTAATAACTAAAGGAAAGAAAAGATTCGAGAGATAAATTATCGCAGATAGGTCTGCAGAAGTGTCTATGTGAGGCAGCACGAATACGTCGAACACTATGATTATTAAAGGCAGTCCCCAGGCGAATAGAGTACTCTTGAGGTACTTCCTCTTAACTTCACCACCGAACACTTTCACTAGCTCAATATAGAAGACGTAACACAACACCAGCAACCAGCAGTGAGCGCTCATTTTGAAATATAAGTACGGCAGTCCATATGCGTATTTTGTCGCAGCACTGTCACTTTTCATCACTTCCCGTACAAAATAACCCAGCACTATATTCAGGACATTGTTTAAAATGATATTCAGGAACAAATAGTTCTTGAAATGTCTGAATTTCTTGATAAGAATCCACGAAGACATGCCGATGATGAAGGTGATTGTTGATAGCGCAAATACAGCGATGGTCACGCATTGTACAGGACTTAGTCTTCTGTTATCAGGAGAAGATGAACTGTTTGTGTATGTGGAGTTGAGAACACCGGTGTCGTTATCAGACATGGTGCGTATTGGAAGCTGCACTGGCAGATATGGCGTGTGATCTCAATCGCAGTCAGCGAACGAATGGTAAAAATGCTAAAGCTTGCTTACCTGCGAGATTTTTCATTCATATGAGTATGACGTAAGTTATGAGGAAACTGTTTTTGTTTAATATCTAGGTAATTGATTTTATGCTGGAAATAGATTTATTAATCATGTCAAATGCGCATGCTTATGATATAATATTTTTATTATTTTAAGAGAGAGGGTTATTTGGAACTGATAACAAGGCAGCATGCATCATGAATTTACTTAATAGTAGTAAAGATAAACTTGGGAAGGCTGGATGCAACCAGGGTTACCTTTTCGAAAGTATGAAAAGTCCTGATAAGAAGCTGCAAATTTGCAAAAAAGTCCGAAAATTTTACTTTTAATCAGTTTCGGTAGTCGTTATTTTTTTTTAGGTTACTCAGAGAATTGGCCTGACGTTGAAAAGTCAGGACGAAGGACAAGGCGGGACAAAGTTTTAGTTTTAGTTGTCCACACAACTCATCAACTCTCTGCCCTGATCCCATGTTACTTAGGATCGGCGCAACATGTATTTTTCTTCCATGCTTCTTTGTCAACCGTCGCGCTATCATTTACTCCTTTTGGTTTCATATAATTCCTCAGACAGTCCATCCATCGTTTCCCTGGTCTACCTATCCATGTCCATCTATCAACATCTATAATTATACCTCTTTGCTTTTGTTTGACATTCGATTCATCCGTCAAACTCAAACTCAAAGCATTTATTTCAATTAGACCATTACAGGCACTTTTGAAAGACAAAAACAAAATAAAACGCGAAGCACCTATCCCATTCACAAGGCATAATACCTTGTGAAAGTACTCTAGTTCCCCATCACATGCCCAAATCATGACAGTTGATTTCCGATTTCAACTTTTCTGTAACTGGCGCAACCTTCCTCCATTCTTTTCTTTATCCATTCTTTGTCACTCCACGTATCTACCTCGACATACTCATCTCCGCTACATGCAATCTTTTTTCATCCATTTTCTTCAAAGCCCAGCATTTCGATGCATACAGTACGGAAGGAGATGGAGCTAGACGACCTGTATAGCTCCGTCTCTTTTTCACTCTGGAATAAGAATGGAACAATAATGTTTTAAGCGTCATAGTAACCCCCCAGGTCTAATCACGGACTTGTAAATATTCCCCTTTAATTAGAGGGTCAATCTTTTCTGAGATTAATAATGAAAGATTTAAAAAAATGGCCTGGATGAAAAAAATACTATGCACTCTATACTACACTCCATTTGGACCGAACGACTTTACAGGAATGAATATACGAGAGGAAAGAAAAACTGGTTGATTGCAAGTTTATCAGAAGAACCGGAAATATTAATGCGCCGCGCCGTCTCACACATATCGTAGGTCGATGAACTGGCGACGACTCGTGCGCATCTGACCTTACTCAATAAAAGTAGGTACTGAACGTATTTTGTAAACTAGGTCGTGACATGGATCGTAAAAATAGACGTAACATCGCAGAAATGCGCGAGCGAATCAATTCGCAAGTTCTTTCGATGCGTCGTGGGAGCTAGTAGATTTTTACGATGCGACGTCGCATCGCAGTTTTGTGTACCAGCCCTATGTCAATGTTACTAAGATGTTTTTCTCGTGGTGCCATTCGAATCCACCACATACTTTTAAACAGCGGTTTAAACGCAGTTTGAACTTTTCAACTTCCCGATTTTACATCAAATCAATTATTTCAATCAGACAGACTTTGTTGCCCACGGCTTTGTTCGTGGGAACGGGTACCTGGACAAAAAGTATCCTACTTAGTATATATATAGTCTCGACTAGCACAGTCGAGACTATTATCCATCGCTTTGCCAAATTTACTGAAGATCCATTCAGTAGTTTTTTTCTGGACAGGACCAGAAACCAGTGTTCTATATTGGATAGAAGCCTTTGTCCAGCAGTTGGATGACGCAGCCTAACAGTATATTACTAAAGTAGGTAAGAACTTGGCACTAGAAGTACCGTATTACCCAGTACTAACTGGGTTGTGGAGGTCAGATACGCAGTTGCTCCGTGTAAAATACTGGTATTCAGCTGAATCCGGTAAGACTGGAAGCCGACCCCAACATAGGAAAAGCTAGGCAGATGATGATGAAGTAACTTGGCAAGCGCTGTTCAATCTTGAAGATAGACCCGTGTGATATTTGATAGATTATTTTGCCACGAGCTCCTCAATATGGAATTATTTCAAAATTAAAGCAAGATTTATAGACCTGGCCACTAACCGACAAGCTATTTTTAGAACAGGCAGTTAACTAGTTATAATGACGTGCGTCGTACGTAGGCACAGATGAGAGAATATACCTTCGCGACAAGACTGGTTCTCATAGACGCAATTCGCGGTTTGCGCGGGCCGGTAAAGTCGATATGAAGAAGTATAGGTAGCGCTGTAGATGATTCTTTGTATTTTCCCGTAACTTTGGCGAAGTGCTGGTAAAACCTAAAATACCTTTATGAGTTACTTCTATTTTTTTTGTCTACGGAAGAATCGACATAACGACATACCATACTCACATAAAATATGTATCATGTTTATACAGTGTGTAAAGAGGGGACTCTAGTCCGGGGAATTTGAAGAATAGGTATTTGAAGAAATTATTGCCGTGGTGCTGCGCCCGACCAAGCCCCCGTAAAGTGCGAAAGGGATAACTGCAGCTCAGGCTGATTCGACCTACAAAAATCTTGACCAAAAGACGTTTTGTATTCCGCTGTTTTCTTCTTCAAAACTAAACTGATCTAAATAATTCTTATATTAAAATTTAGAGGAAAAGTATATCTTTGCTTATATTATTTTCTTTTTTGTTAAAAACTTATCTAATGTGTCTGATAGTCGTCTGAACATGGCGGTAAAACGGGTTTATAACGGGTTTTTGGATTGTCAAAATTCTTTTAAAGATTATGTTTTGAAAAAAAGGAAATGATAGGGGATACATGTATTAATAAGACCTAGATATTTGAAAAATTTGAAAAAATCATTGCTCTAGACGCATTATCCAAGAAGAAAACAGCGGAATACGTTTGTACGGATAAGGGCCCACTAGATATCGCTCTTAAGACATAAAACAAAATTACACTGCGTAAAAATTATTGCAGTACAAAGATTTTGTTTTTGTAAAACAAAAAAAAACAACGCTTTACTGTAGCGTTCAACAAAACCCACCCAAAGCATTGTGCCGAAGGGGCTCACCAATAAAGTCAGTGTATGTCCTTCTAGGGTGTTCCCTCCCGGCGTTGCAAGTTAGCAATTCACATTTGCCTTGTTAATACCCTTCGCTAGTCATCCTTATTTAATGACTAATATTACGGTGACGAGGAGCAAACCTTTGGATCTAGTTTCCTAATAAAATGATTAATTTCTAAGTAAACAAGTTGGTCAACGGATTCACGTTGTTGATTGAATGCTATATTATAAAAGCAACTGCAGTATAGTTTATTGCTCTTTAAATAATATATTGAACTGCAAATGTACGTCATTATATATGGACTTACGTGGTCGCAGAAGAGGTTACTGTGGATTATTAGATTCTTTAATGCTTATATGGAACTCAAACTTTTTTGCTTGGGGTAGGCAGATAGGTAGAACGCCATTCGCCATCTGCTACTCCGTTCGCCTCGACCGCATTCATACACACACTCCAAATTGCGAGTACTACAATCTGACCTTTTTGAAGAACCAGTAAGGTCACAGTATGTCCTTCTAGGGCGTCTCCCGGCGTTGCCACTCACATCCGCCTTTTAAATAGCTTTTGTTGGTCGCCTTTCCTTCATCCTCTCAATATGACCAAAATACAAAATAAATGAATAAACAATATTGATAGCTGGATAGGAAGAGATAGGCAGGATGAAAAGATGGAGTGTGTGAGAAATGTTGTGAAAAACAATGAGGAAATGATAACGTTCTTTCCGATTCAAAATTGGAATTTTCTAGGAAATACAGTACGATAGAAAGTCTAAGCTTCAGATTGCGTTTTGCAGTAGAATTCTTTGTCATAGTAACTTCATCATTGAGGTCAATAAACTTGTTTCTTGAAAACCTTGGCCAAACCTTTTTCGAGATATTTACATAACGAGACGTTTACATACTCATATAACCAGAATATTTGGTCAAAGAGTAATGACCTTTTGTACCACTTAAGTCCTGGTTTACATACTTATTTTGTTTATTAAGACTTAATGCACAAGCTAAAACGGTACAAAGGCGGATTTTATGCCTTGTGCACTTTCTACTTTGGAGGGGCGAGGCGGCCCGCGGGCTGAGGAGCAGGTGGTTTTAACACTCGCCGCCGCGACTGAGGCTGAAGCCGTGTGGTGAGCGTGAAACACATCTGCGACGATAAGCTCGCATGGGACCGCCGGAGTCCCGCAGCGCCGGAACCGTGACAGAAACCATGCCTGCCGAACGCTTGCTTGCATGCTGCATGCTTGCTTGCATGCTGCATGCTTGATTGCGTGCTGCATGCTTGCTTGCATGCTTTGTGTTTTTTACTAGACGTTTTATCATATTAGACTAAATAGGTTTTATGTCTTATGAGTGGTATATCAAACGGTTTTATATTCAATGTATGCTTATAAAAATAAGTTACTTTAAAATTATATCAGTCGTTTATTATATTAAGTTATCATTATATCGAATAAAGTTATAAATTCAGTTGTTATATCTTGTAAATATAAGATATTTTGTTATTATATCATATATTACTTACCCTGCAACAAATTGTATTCCTGTATTGAATTATGAGGTTTCTCGTCCGGAAACTATGAAACAGGCCCCTGTTTTCTTTTTTGTATGAATCATCATTGATAGCCATGTGGAGGAAAATGTAAATGGCATAGTGCTCTTTCCTCGCTATTTTGCACTCATATAACAAGAATAATAAAACTTTTGTCAACTGTCTTGGGGTCCGTTACCAGTTTGACTGGATGCAGCTAAATACTAGTTTTTTTTTATATTACCACAAAGAATGTATAATCATTTTCCTTAAGCATATTATTTTCGGACTCTTTAACTTACGAGTAGTACCTACATTGGTTTGCTTGACTTTAAAAATATTACTACCCACATTATTTATGATCTGCAAACAATATACTTAAAACAAAGCCACTTTTCGTGACTTCATGTGTGAACACTTAGATCTTCCAAACTACTCAATGACTGTTATAATTACGAGAATTTATTTCGGAAGTTTTAAGTTTTTACTATAAACTTAAATATAATAAACTAATCTTGAAGACTTTTTAAATTGTTAAATTACTTGAAGCAGGGTCGGGGGCTAGTTAAAAAAACATCTTATCCAGAAACATATATCATTTTTTCAAAACAGTAGTGTCCTCAGTGTAGGACCTTGAGGAACACACTTGTTTCCTGCAAATTTTGATGAATTGTTGCGAGTTTTCAATCATATTAATTTGATCCTTATGTATTTTATCAATTTTCTGTTTCATATATTCCATTTACTACATGTGGAAACTTGTAATTGGCCATATTCTGTTTAAACTATTGCTAAATGTCTGCTTAGCTGTAAGTTTTCCTAAAAATTCAATAAATAAATAAATAATATGCGTGTATTTGTGAATAATGAGCACCTTTTATTTTGTATTTCGTTGCCAAGTTTTGCTGCCGTACTTTTTATTAACATTTATTAAAAGCCTATCCCACTGCAAAGGCCTCCTAACTGTCTTTCGATTTCTTTTTATATAAACTGCTATAGAACTGTTACTTACTAAACATTATTACCGTACTTGGGTGTTCAATGTTTGTCTTGTAAGAGTATAATGTTCGTATTGGTACCCGGTGCGAATAACGAATGTTTGGCCCTATGTCGCTTTTAGGAACGCCCATCTGCAACGTCATCAATGTTGACGGATTCTAAAAGGACAATTAAATGGTTCGATACACGCATTGCTCAGTTGTTTTCTCCTTCTCACTATCTACCACCAAGCGAGCATCTCATCCTGCAGGGTCTTCGGGTCTAAGTTTTCTTGGTCCTTTTGAAAATCCCTAAGCCCTCTTCAAATCCAAGTGGGATGATGCAATTTGAACCTCGTAAACTGTCGCAACTGTTTCCTCAGAAGGGCAGTAACTCCACACCTACTACCGTAAGTGGCAGAGTAGAAGAGGTCACTCTGACTACATAGTTTGTGGGAGACGACAAGATGGAAAATAATTTGCAACACAGGTCCAAACCTCCTCCGCCACTTACGACTGCTTCTGACAGTGTCGGAGATTTCAAAAATAAAAAATAGCCACTAGTGTGCCAATAGTGAAATAGCCACTGTGGTGTAGTATTAATAAGAATTGTTCTGAAGATCGAAGTTTCAAAGTTGATAAATTAAAATGCAAATGCATATAGGCAAATGATATTATTGCACAATAAAATTATTGCACAATCTTATTTTAGGTGTAAGGAGTGTCTTGGTCAGGTTTAATTATTCCTACTATTGCACCGACGATTCTACATTCTTTTAACTTTTGCTAATAATTGTGCAATTTTTACTTACCTATTTTGTGTTACATTTTTTACTGTCTCAGACTTTTCCATTTGCATTTCCTTCCTTGTCTAAGCTTCGCATGTGGGCTCGATATGACAGGGTTTCGTAAAAAAATGCAATGTTTTTGAGATCAGGTTTAGTTCATTGCTAGTCTTCTTTTTCTTCGCTGGCATAACTGAATGAGTACTTCACATTCTGTTGGCTCATGACTTAACCACTTCTATGAGTTCGTGAATGGCAGCGTAATGTTCAGTTTAGCTGCATGTGCTGGGATACAAAGGGGATTGCTAGTGATGTGACACGGTGCATTAGTACTTGATAGTATTTTTTAGCAACCAGTAGTTTTAGTGCCATCACATTAGAAACATGACAGCTGTCAATAAGACAAAACGTACCATCATCTCCACTCGACTAATATACTTTCTCTAGCTAAACCATGCTGTTCTACTTTAAGATAAATTAAACTCTAAACTGATATAGAAGTAGTCGCTCACTAGTCTGGTTACCTAATTCGGCAATTCAAACTAAGTATTTCACATTTCAACAGGTTTGTATACAGGTTTGATTTCCGCCGGCATCAGTATTTTTTCTATGGGTTTTATTTATAACTTGCTCTGCGAGTAGCAACATATTATATTTAAACAAATATCATTTTGAAGTGGAACCTGTCAGGGTTGAGCGAACGCAAGATCTCGACGTGCGAAGATTCGCAATTATGTGCGGAACCCATATTGGTTATTCCCCCAGCTAACCGAGTTCGACACTGGTTTTTCCTGTAGCTTGTATATATAAAGTTTTATTAGTCACAAGCCTCCATTTGTGACTGTATCGCAGAGACGGTGTGGTCGTGTTTCGGTCTGCAGTGTTTGGCGATATAATCAAAATGTCGGACAGTGATGTGCATTACAGCAAAATCCCCGTGCCCAACACAACAGCCTTTCGTCCACCACTCGTGTCCATAGTGGTGGAGTATCTCGTACTCGTGCTGACTCTAGCCGCCTTCATATACGGCGTGACGTCCTGGTTCCTCATCAAGAAGTTCAGACACTTCAGAAACTTTGTTTATATCAACGCCGTGGTATCCAGTCTACTGCGATTAACAACAGTGTCACTCATTATACCTGGTGTTATGCAAATCATCGTGATTGATGATAAAGATATCATGGATATTTGCCGCTATATTTGTACGTACTTCAGTGCAGTGCAAAACTACTGGATGTTGGTGATATGTTACATATTCTACGTGGATATTGTGAAAGTTTTTCGAGGACACGTGAAAAGGAAGTACTTAAAGTGTTGTCTCTTTGCTTGGGGCATACCTTTTGTGATATTTCTGTTGTATTATGTTTTCTTATTTTTCAATGAGAGAATGCACATATATTTAGCCGGTTCTACGTCGGATTATGCAGCTAATGCCGTGGAAGTTTTTATAATAGTATCGCCATTGATGATTAATTGTTGTCTTTACGCTGCGGTGCTGTATTCTCTATGTAATTGTTTCCAACCGAAAGCCACTACATCTACTAACAACTGGCGTCGCTTCTACATCGCTACATTGTTGTTTCTTTTAAGTGACGTTATTGTGTTGTCTTCATTCGTATGGGACGTAGTGAGTGTAGCATTTACATTAAGAGCAGTTATGTCTAAGTTGCAACAAATAGCTATTGACGTATTTCTCCCTTTGGTAAGAAGTAATAGAGAATTGTGGCAGCAATATTACGCGCAGAAATTGGCTACAAACATTCCATGATTAAGATGCATTCATTCAAGTTGCATCATTGGAATAATTTTTGTCACTTTGTGACAAGACAACACAATTCAAATAACTTTTTGACGCAAGTGTTTGTTTTTTGTTAGTAAGTAAATCTTGGGAGAATTATAAATCTTGGTTGATTCATCAAGGAAAAAACCCAAGATTACCATAATGTTGTAGGTAATGTGTGGTGAATAAATGAGTTTTAAAATACATATAATTTTACATTTAAAACACTACGTGTGCTACTATTATAATGTACACATAAGTGTGTGTGAGAAAATATACGTTGAAACTATAAAAGTTTTTATTTACGCCGCACCTTTGCATCCCTTTTCGTGTACTTTACAGTGCTACAAGTATCTTTTGGCGTTTGACTGACATTGAAAGGGATCGTTAGTTAAATATTTATGAATTTTGTAGTAAATGTATCTTATTTTTTTATTATAATGTTTACTTTTTACATAATTTTTATTTACGCCGCACCTTTGCATCGCTTTTCGTGTACTTTACAGTGCTACAAGTATCTTTTGGCGTTTGACTGACATTGAAAGGGATCGTTAGTTAAATATTTATGAATTTAGTTAATAATGTGTCTTATTTTTTTTATTATAATGTTTAAATTTTACATATTTTGTTTATTTCCTTCTGTACACATTAATAATATTTGAAATATTTCAATCTTAATCATTTTGTTTTGTCCTGTGCGGGATAAATACGTACATTTTCTTTCTTTCTTTCCTTAGAAGTGCAAAAGTTTACCGAGTAAACCTGTATAACTTTATCTTTGTATATTTACGATCGTGCTTAAATGAACTTCTTGTAGGAGAAACCGCGGAGCACAACTAGATGCAATAATATCGTACGATTGAAGCTTACCTACTTCATTGAGGACTAGCAATCTAGTAATCATTGATTAAATTTTATTACAAGTGCACAATTGAGTTCAATAAGCCTGGAATAAAAATAATTATTTATCAAATAATTATTTTTATTCCAGGCCAATTATTTTTATTTTAGTATTACTAAGTAGCAAAGTACCTTAGCAAGACACAGATAGATCGAGAGCTATGTGTATTTTTATGAGGAGCTGAATGAACCCAATTTTGAGGTATTCGATCCTGAAAAAAAAAACGTGAACACTCACGGTACGGTTGGTAAGGCTGCTCAGCGAGCTATGAAACGGGCTATGCTTGGAGTACTCTGAGGGATCGCGGAACGAGGTGATCAGACAGAGGACCAGAGTTGTTGACATCTCACATAACAAGTAAGCTGGAGTGACAATGGGATTTTAGTGTCCTCCTCTCTTGCATCAAACCATGCATTATTTAACACCAAAAATAATACACCAGCATACTTATTCCTATTCACTTCATTTCAGCCCTTATTCTGTGTTATCTTATTTTTGTTGTGATTTTTGCTAGCTACCCCGCTACGTCACTCCATTGTTGTGGTAAGGGACATGACTACGAATGACAGGTAGGTAGTATGACAGCTGTCGTGCACATTAATACTGGACTGTGCACGCACATACTACGTAACTACGCAGTGTCGTAGCATCGTGGGTGACAGTCACGCGATGTTTCAGTAATGTGCGTGACAGCTACACAGTCTAGTAGTAACGGGCACGGTCTAGTAATAATGTCAGTTTTCAGCATTAGAAATTTGAAAACTATTTTTTTTATCCCTAAAAGCTGTTTTTGTAAGTAAACAGTCAATAAAGTTGAAATCCAGACACCATTGGCTTGTAATTTTAGATACATATTACATTTGGTCATACTCACACACACATAAGTGTCGCATAAATAAAAAAAATACTTTGAGATATTAAATAATTTATTTTATACAGTTAATTAAACTATACAGATGAACACAATTTATTTCACACGGCTCTACAAAGTGTTTACTTATTTGTTATTACAAATCTGTCAATGCGTCATAATATTTGGGAGACAGATCAAAAGGTGGGTAAAGATACTTTGTTATTATTTTTGTGCTAGCGAAAATCTATAATAGAGCCGGCTTATAAAAGGTAGCTCAAGAGTTGGCGTTATCAAAAAAAATTAAGAAACCTCTCTCCAAGGGAATTTTAAACCCCTCAAGTATATTCTGCCATTTTTTAGGACGTTGATTCTTAATTATACATAATATAATAATTTAAATGTTATTATTACATTATTTTATGTTTATTCACTATAAAAATAAGCACGAAAAAATCCTTTTCAATTGATTCTTATAATAATCGCGCCATAGCGCTCGGTTACTCTTTAATAAAGGAACAAAGAAAGACAACGCTAACATTTGTAAACACAATGAATAAGCTCGTAATGGAAAAGAAAATTCAAAAAAATCCCATACAGCTAATGTCAAAACATTAAGATTAGTTAAAATAAACATAGCCATTGCTGTGCACAAACGACGCGAATTATCTTTCACCATAACATTTTGAGGCACCGCAACCTTGTTTTTGGCTTCACAAAAAAACAAAGAATACACTAGTTTTATAAAAAATATGAAGTTTATTATCAATGGTATAAAGGTGCACAGGCCTATAGAACCCAGTTCGATTAAACAGACAATAAGTTTTTCTTCGTCACCTTCTAAAATTACTTCAATAATGAAAAAAACTAATCTACAAATGCCCAAAACAATCAAAGGTAAACCCCAAGCAAAAACGGAGCTTTTAAGATACTTCCTTCCAATATCTATGTTGAAAACTTTTACAATATCAACGTAAAACATGTAACACATTACCAATATCCAATAGTTAAACACATTCGTTAAATATACGAAGATAAAGAAATGCAGGCGCGAGTTAAAAAATTGGTTACACGGAACATCAGCCACTGATACCACGGTTAGACGTAATATATTCACTAGAATCGCACTGAGATACACATAGTTGTTGAAATTACGAAACTTCCTGATGAGGCACCACGATGTAACCCCGTATATGAACGAAACTATTGTTATAGTGAACTGAATGCAATGTCTGATCACATATGTTTTGCAAAATTGAGTCTCATCATTTTCATCCTGAGCAGAATTGCTGCTGAATCCAATATCAGTCATGACGAACTTCAAACTTATTGCTGACACTCAGATTTTGAAGTCAAATATTATACTTTAAAACAAAGATAGACAAGAATTACAAGATGTTACTCAAAACACACGATAAATATTAAAAAATCACATCAATTATTACGATTGATGCGAGGACCAGAAACAGACTAAACTTAACCAAATCATGGCACTTAGAGGAATGATCGATTCTGTTATCTTGATTTATCTTGTACATTCGTAATGGTACAAGAAGTCAGTAATAGCATCGGGAATCACGAGGTAACGCAATGTTTGTAATGTACGATGTTACTAAAGGATAGTCGGTTACTTCCATAAGGCGAATAAATCCATTGCTCAATCTAAAATCATCGGTGTATACATTCATGAATCCGTTTGGTATATAAAGGGTGTAAAACACCTCTTAATTAACGAAGCCGAAAGACACTGGTTCTCCCTGTCATTGCGATCATTTTTTTGGTTTACACCATACCTGGGAACCTTCTAGTTATGGAGATATTAGGGGTCAAAGTTCCAACTTTTTGACAAGTATTTTTTTAAATACAAGTTTTTAATGTAAGATTTTTACTTTAAACACCTCCGCGACCCACGTACTATTCATTACGTCCATCAGCACAATGTTTTGAGTGCGTTACATTGAGTTCTACCACTAAACATGATTTTACACCCCCCAAAAAAATGTCGTTTCCCAGCAATATTTTTTTCGTAAAGTTACTTAGTTTCATGTACAAAATGCTTGGTTGACGGCTTCGTGATGTGGTTATTTACACCGTGTATTCATGACTAGTATAAAAAAGTTAATAGTAGACTGCCGTTATAACCAAAGGAAGATTTGGATGCAGGGGACAATTTTAGTAAAAAATAACATTGGTGAACAAATAAAATTCCAGTATTGAAAAAAAATACAACGACGTGAGAGTCTAGGCAGTAATATTATATCAGCTGTAACGCTCCGGAAAAGCTTAAAAAGAGTATTTCATTGATTGCGATTGTAGAAAAAAATGACAATCCTGTTGAACGTCGTTGAACAAGTGCGAAAATGCCTTTAAAGCGCCACATGTCTAGGCGTTCAACTGGCTTACTTTGACGTCTTAAAGCAGTATTGTTTTAGTCTTACTCCAGTGTGGATAGGAGACGGAGCTATACAGTATGTCTAGCGCCATATCTTTCCCACACTGGAAAAGGAGTAAACCAATAATATTTTAAGACGTCTTGGTAGGCCAGCAGGACATATTATACAGCTCCATCGTTTACATCCAGCCAATGAAGGTGTGCAACCAGTTTCTTAGAGAGAATATACTTACATGGCGAAAGTAAACAGGTCCAGAGCACGCACTAGCTTTAACTCCTATTTTGTCATCAGTTCAAATAAGTGGGCACTGTCTTCTAAACATCGGAATAACTAACGTACAAATATACACCAGTTAAAACTAAAATGCCAATTAAATAATGACTAATGAGTTTGTTATCGTAGTTTTTTCTTTGGCATAGAAGACTCTGTTACCGGTCATCTTAACTTGGAGGGTGATTATCGGCCTACCATTAGGTTCTGTGCATTTACACAGTTGTTGGGAACCTTCATGCAGACAAGAAAAGACAATATTTTTTAATTAAATTAATTTATTTGAATTAAGGAACTTAAATGATTTGTTTGAATAATTAAAAGGATATTTTGGTGCGGGGCCAAAATTAGAACGAACGCCATGGTCTACTTTTCTCTATGTAATTTAACAAAACAACATCAGAAGTAATGTTTACCAACACCGACATCCAGTCAAAATCATTCAAGCGTCAGGAAATATTTGTAGCACTGTATGCATTCATGTTATCTATAAACTCTCTGCTGCCCATCGCCCTGACGTTTCCGACATCCAACACAACAATAATCCCGACATAGTCTTTTCAATCGACTCACATAATACTCGTGCCAGACTGACCGATTCCTCTTCAACAAAGGCACAAATAAGGCCATGGCTGCTATTTGCAAGCTTAACATAACAGAACGCACTTCTATTGATAGTCTAAATATATCAAATATAACAAACGTCAGTACAACGACGTTGCTTAAAACAAACATAGCCGAAGCTGTACATAAACAACGAATTTTTTCCTTCCTTCTGTCTTTTTTAGAAACAGCACTGGCGTTTGTACCCTCAGAAAAAAATAAAGAATTCACAACTTTTATAAAAATTACCAAGTTTGTAATCGACGGTAAAACATTACACGCAATTATAGAGCTAACGGAGAGAAACAAAGAAGCTATTCTCTCTCTATCGCCTTTGCTAGCTACATGAATAATTACTAAACAAAGTATAAAAATCATCCAAATTATTAAAGGCACGGCCCAGGCAAAGATGGAGCTTTTAAGATACTTCCTTTCGATATCTTTATGAAAAACTTTAACAATATCAATGTAAAACATATAACACATCACTAACAGCCAAAAATTATATACAGTCGTCAAATAAACAAAGGTAATGAACCAATATATGTTAATGCACTTTCTGAAGTCAATGGTCTTGGCTTCACAATGAAGTACAGTTACTGACACAATAGTTAAACGTAATATATTCACTAGGTTAGCACTGAGATACACGTAGTTGTTGAAATTGCGGAACTTCCTGATGAGGTACCATGATATTACTCCGTATGTGAAGGTAGCTAGACACAACGCGAAGAGACTGTAGTGTCCGATCATGAAGGTGGCAACGGTTGATGGGTCCAGGTAGCAATCGTCCACATTGGTGCACACGGGCAAATTGTAGCCGTTTTCAGCCATGGCAGGCATCATACTTGTTACTGACAGTAAGACATTTTTTAGTAATTTTGCAATTGTTATTGTATTGAAAACAAAAATGTAGTCGATAAGTGTCAGTCACACCATAATCAAATATATGAATTTCAAATATTATTGTTTTTGTAATTTTATATGCACGTCATGTCCCTGCGACAAATAAATATATTTTCTTTCTTTCTAAATAGATCATTACGGCAACAAGGACCGAAACAGACTAATGCGATGAATCAGGTGTTGTACACTTAGCGTATTGAATATCTGATCTATTCTGAATCCTCTTATCAGTCGTAATGGTCAATAAAACTTAGGATAACGCGCTTCATGAAAGCTTTTATAATACCACCATTATGACGCTTGTTAGTTGATATGACGTTATAATACACGCTGCAACACCATATTTATTTGATGTTATGGGTGTCTGTTTTGTGCAGCAAAGACACATTATATTAGTATGTTGGGTGACTCCTGTCACGAACGAGTACGTTACTACTGCATTTTTAAGTTGTCTCTCATATTAATAATACACTACGTCGTTTTTATACACACTACTAGAACACTGCGAAGCTGTCACGCGCACTACTAGAACACTGCAAAACTGTCACGCGCACTACTAGAACACTGCGTGGCTGTCACGCATGTTACTATTACACTGCGTAGCTGTCACGCCAGTTACCACTGCACTTCGAAGTTACTATTACACTAGACTGCTGTCATGGAAGCCACTTGTACACTGCATAGGATAGGATAGGATAAACGTTATCACTATTTTGTACATAAAGCTGGTAGTTTCTTTCTTAGATGCAATGTAGCATGGATATTGTAAAGCCAACAAAAATATGATATATCCCCCATTCTGTTCGTTGTTATATTAAATTTTATCTCTTGAGTCATTGCAGCGTTGTTTTTGAGATCTGCTATGTATCTAGAGATTTAATTGCCTCTAGAGATTTAATTGCCTCTAGAGATTTAATTGTTTAACAATATACAGGGTGACAGGTATGCCGAATCACAAACGGTTCACACGTACTTAGGTAGGTACATCATTCTGTACACACAGACCTTTTTTCAGTGGTAATTTAAAAAAATCTGCGATTCCCCACAAAAGTGCCTACACATCAATGTATGGAACAGCTGATTTTTATTTCATATTCATCTAATTGCGTTCCACAATGTTATACAGGTGTTATAAAAGGCTTAAACATAGAACAATTCAATACCCTCGCACAGCAATATAAATATTTATTAAGATTAACTTTTATATATATTAATGATACACGATAATATCTAATTATAAAATATAAATATATCACTATAATTGACATACTTATTACAAATACACGATAACAATAAAATTATAGACATTGTAAAAACATAAAAAAAAACATCAAAACATCAATATTATTTATAATTGAGATCAATATTAATTTTTAAGAACAAAAGTATTAAATTATAGTAGGTATTTTTTAAATTAATGAGTTCAATTTCAGTGCGTGATTTAAATTACTGATGAAAAATTACTTTGTAGGAGGGCTCAGGATCAAAATGGTGTACCTTATACTAAGTAACCGTTTGTGCGTCGGTGTCCTTCCATCCTGTATAATAGAAACGACACGGTCGTTTGCTTGTTTGTTCCATCCATAAAACCAAACATTAAGAGGGGACTCTAGTCAGTATTTCTCCATACAAACGTATTCCCCTGTTTTCTTCGTGGATAATGCGTATAGAGCAATGATTTTTTCCAAAAGATCTAGGTCTTATGAATACATGCCCCTATCATTTCCTTTTTTTTTTAAACATAATCACTAAAAGAATTATAAAAATCTAAAAACCCGAAAAGAAGCCCGTTTTACCGCTATTTTCAGACGACTATCAGACAAATAGATAAGATTTTAACAAAAAAGAAAATTATAGAAGCATAGATATTTAAGAGAATAAGACAGCATGCAGGCAAAATAAAACAATTTTCATATCTTAAAGGATTTATTAGAGACAAATCAGAGTTAGTTACACACTACTAATATCACAAAATTCGGCGAACGATAACAGTTAAAAATTGTTATAATCCTGCATACATCATCAAGCATGAACACTAAAACGCGGTGCTATTTTTTCGATATAAATCATAGTTGTACCATAATGTACGATTACTCCTTACTAAAGGAACACATTGGACACATAACGAAAGAGTGACCGTTTGAACGCTAAATATAACAGCCCGTAATGGCAATGAATCATAAAATTAACCCCAGAATAGAAAGACCATAAGATTAGCGTTGGACAACATGAACATAGCCGTCGCTATACTCAAGCGACGATAGTTTTACTTCCTTCTTTCTCCTTTAGGAATCCCACAAGCGTTTTCATTTTTACAGGAAACCAGAGAACGAATAAGCTTTATTAAAAATACCACGTTTATTATCAAAGGCACAACATCATACGTTAACACTGTGACAATCAGGACAAGTAAAAGACGTGAGACGTACCGCTAGTGTAATAATGAGTAAAATCAATATACCAATGATCAATTCTATCATAGGCACGCCCCAAGCCAAGAGAAAGCTTTTAAGAAACTTTGTGTTTAAATCTCCATTGAAGACTTGTACAACATCAACGTAAAACATGTAACTCATCACTAACAACCAATAGTTAAATACAGAAGATAAAAACATAAAGATGAAAAAGTGTTTTATCAACTCAACCGTTCCCACGGAATATACGTTAGTTATGAACACTACAGTTAAACGAATAATATTCACTAGGATTGCATTAAGATAAACAAAGTTGTTGAAAATACGAAACTTTCTGATGAGATACCACGACGTCACTCTGTAGGTGAACGTAGCCAAAGTCATGACAAACTGAACATGGTGTCCGATTGTAAAGAAAAGAACAATTGATGCGTTTTCATTATCACTATCACTCTCTGTCGAGTTTCGTTCACTGACACCGTTATCACGATGAGCATCAAATATGTTACTAGCAATCAGCTGCGAGGTCATTTTACATGATAGTTCACTTGAAAACTAAATTATAGTCGATGAACACCGACTTGACATTCGATAAAACAAAATCTCCACATTGAACACTACGTTAACAGAGGCAGGAGTAAACTAATGTTCTTAAAACAGATTTTTTGTACTATCTATAATAATTGATTTCGTTGCCTTAACTTATCTATGGGTTTTAATGCCACTAGTAGCCATTAATAGTCGATTATAACGCAGAGGCCCCAAGCTTTAGTAACACCAGCTGCTCGAGTCTACCTAAGGTTAATCTCGGGTCATTCCGTGGATTAACATTATTGTTACAGCATCTATCTGTAAACTATAATAAGTACTATTTTTGTGGAATAAATATTTATTGTATATTATTACATATCGAGACTCTTCCGGGCCTTGCAAAAGCCATTGGTTCTGACTATCATTTGTAGATCTGTGGCAGTCGTTGTTAAGAAACATGAAAACCTAACACCTAGTCTCACCAGCCAAGTCAGATAGGCAGTCACTTCATCTAAAATATGTTTAGCTGAATCCAGTGAGTCTTAAAGGCGCTAGGCAGATGATAATGACAACGCAGAGGATCGTATTAGTAGGATTTCTTAAATAGTGGCAGTGGCAAAAATTATCTTCAACGATTACGAATGTTGCCATTCAAGCTGAGTCTAAACATTATTGAGAAATTAAAGACTGGTTAGAAGTCTTACATCCATTACTTACTTTATACAAATAAAGGAAAAAAATATTATACTTTAAGCGGCAGCTTTAATTTTATAATAAAAAAAAGAGACACGAAAATAACCTAACTTTAATAAGTTTTTAAACATTAAAATCAATAGCACAAAATAAAAAAGTAATAGATAAGCAAATACAATTTACGACAGAAGCGATGTGTCCTCGGCGAAATCCTCGGGCAAAATGGACGATTGGTTTTTTTTTTTTTTTTTTTTTTTTGAATGGCATCTCGCAGTTCAACCTATGAGGTTGTCGTCTGCTTAACCGGACTATCCTGTGGGTGCCTTTAGAGTAAGGCCTCCAGCCAGGGCATAAAAACTTACAAACTAAGCGACTGCACGCTAAGGGCACCCCCTGTGGGGTACGAACCTCGGCTTAGGGCGTCGCTGGGGGAAGACTGCATGGGGACAGGCTGGATCTGAATGGTATCATTATTTAGGGGCTGATTTAAAACTACTGGCACAGCATCGCGGGCTGACTCGAGCGAGGGTCGGGGAGGGCATGGACCGGGACGTCGCGACGGACCTCGACGGCGAGGTCGGAAAGACGGCGGTTTGAGTCGGAACTTTTTAAGAGTGCTAGTCTCTTTGCTACTCTCCTGGAGGAGGGTGATAGCATCATCTGGAGTGACAAGGGTATGCCTAGGACGGCGTACTGTACTAATGCGCGAGGGTTCGTAACGGGCGGCCGCTGCGATCAGGGGATTACGGTGTTTAATGGCGTTATCGAAGAAACGCTTCGAAAGACGTTTCATAAACTGAAGGACGGTGGGCATTCTAAGGTCTACGTGTAGACGGTCATTGCGGACATAAAAAGGGGCTCCCGTGACTCTACGTAAGAACCGGTTCTGTAAAACTTGCATCCTATGGATGTACTTAGGCTTGGTGTGAGCGTACACGACGCAAGCGTACGTCATAATGGGGCGGATCACCGCGGTATAAAGGCGCAACTTGCACTTGAGTGACAACTTGCTTTTTGCCGAAATCATGAAATGAAGCCTACCCATAGCAAACGCAGCTCGGTCGCGAGCTGCTTTGATGTGCGCCGCGAAAGACAAGTGGTTGTCAAGTATGACTCCTAAGTACTTGGCTTGCTTCTCCCAAGGGATAGGCTTACCGTACATAGTGATCGGGCTGAGCGCGGGTGGCTTAATTTTACGCTGTTTAGAGTAAAGAACTGCCTGGCTCTTGTCGGGGTTCACCTCGATTCTCCATTTCCGGAACCAAGCGCCTAAGACGTTGGCTGAGGTTTGGAGGGTGCTATAGATAGCGTCGTGACTGCGGCCAGTGTAATAAATGGCCGTGTCGTCCGCGAACAGGGCTAACTGAGCCTTCTTGCTCTTGGGGATGTCACTGGTGAACAGAGTAAAGATAAGGGGAGAGACGACGGAGCCCTGAGGGACTCCGGCTCT
This sequence comes from Cerastis leucographa, assembly GCA_963082945.1. Classification (NCBI taxonomy): domain Eukaryota; kingdom Metazoa; phylum Arthropoda; class Insecta; order Lepidoptera; family Noctuidae; genus Cerastis; species Cerastis leucographa. The sequence continues at coordinate 11,513,608 of OY720372.1, read as the reverse complement.
AATGGGGTGGGGGGAAGACAGTGCCTTCCCGATGCGATAGCGGAAGGTGCGATCCGACAGAAAGTCTCGTAAGATGAGCACGAGACGGTCCGGCACTCCCAGTTTGTACAGCTTATATAATAAGCCGTTGTGCCAGACTTTGTCGAAAGCCTTTGCTATGTCGAAGTACAACACACCCGTCATCGCTCCACGCTGGAAGCCAGCGCTCAAGTGTTCTACGATGCGATGGGCCTGTTGAATGCAGGAGTGTCCGGTCCTGAAGCCGAACTGCTCGTTGGGGATGAGACTCTTAGCCTCGGCGAAGTCTTTGAGTCGCTTATAAATAAGTCTCTCGTAGATTTTGCCGAGTGCGTTCAGGAGACTGATAGGTCTGTAGCTTGAGGGCTCAGACTTGGGTTTGCCTGGCTTGGCGAAACCGATGACAGTGGCCTCTTTCCATATTTGGGGAAAGGCGTTGTTGCTCAGGGCGCCATTGAAGATGGCCGCCATTAACACGACGAGCTGAGCGGGGAGGAGTTTTAACACCCTATTGGTGATTCCGTCGGAGCCGGGTGCTTTCCGCGGTTGAAGCTTATTAATGATGTCTTGCACTTCGTCAGCTGTGACCGAAGGCAGAGGATCATCAGGGTCTTCTACGGGAGGGAGGGCGGCTTTACGTTCGACGAATGCGTTCACCTCATCGAGATGTCGCTTGTCTACTGGTTGAGAGCTGGGGGAGCACTGGGACTCCAGGCTGTCGGCTAGGCATTCGGCCTTCTCAGAGTCGTCGAATGCGACGCTCTTATCGGGTCGGGTGAGGGGAGGCATCGAAGCCTCTTCGGTGGAGCGCAACTTGCGTTGTAGCTGCCAGAAGGCTAGGTGGGTAGGCTCGAGCTCGCTAAGCGTCTTGTCCCATTGATCTGAACGATGCTCACTAGTGCGCTTCTTTACAGCACGCTGTAAATAACGCATGTGAGCTTTGTTCGCGTCGCAGGGAAAGTTGCTGTAGGCACGGATGGCCGCGTTCTTCTCGGTTATCAGTTCACGTACGTCAGCGGGTAGAATCCAGCGTTGATCGCTCATTGCTGGAACTTCCCGTGAGCAATCCTTTAGTACGGATTGCACGTGTTCTGTAAACGAGTTGATGGCGGCCGTCGTGTCTGCGACTGAGACAATGTGGTCGGGGATGGCCTCCAGGTGAGGTGACGTGGTGGATTTCAGCTTTTCGCTGACTTTCCTCCAGTCGGTTATCACTTGGGTCGGCGGGGGCTGGCTGGGGTCAGAGGGACCCGAGCGGGGAACTAAGTGCATGAGCACTGGTCGATGGTCTGAGTTAAGCTCATGTAAAGTCTCGATGGAATGCAACTTAAGGTTGACATTCTTGAGTAGCGCTATGTCGAGAACGTCCGGACGTTGGTCGGGGTCGTGGGGATAGTGAGTGTGCTCCATAGGAGCGATGGGATCGAAGTTGAGGGACTCACCCAGGTTATACACGTGACGTCCTCTGGCAGAGGTCGTCGTGCTGTTCCAGGCGGGGTGTTTGGCGTTGAGGTCGCCCGCTATGATAACGGAGTCACTCAAGCCGAAGAGGACGGCAAGGTCTTTGGTGAACAGAGTGTGCTCCTCGGACGTGCCGCCGGGAGGGATGTACGCGGAGGCGATAGTGATCGATTGATGACCGGTCATGCCTAGTCGACAAACTGAAGTCTCGAGCAGAGACTCCATGGGAGGGGGATCTAAGGGGATGCAGTGCAGTTCCTTTCTATAATAGATTAGAGTACCGCCCTTGTGGCAACGTGACCGATCGTTGCGAACTATGCGATAGTTGGCAATTCTCGGATCGCGGTGACTGGGCTTGAGGAAGGTCTCCTGTATGAGGAGGATATCAATTTGATGGTCGCGGAGGAAAGTGGCGATCTCATCACGCTGGCCTTTGATGCCATTGGCATTAAAGTACCCTAATTTAAGGGATCGGGGTTTGGTACACGTTAATCTCGTATTATCCATTGGAATTAAAGATTAATGCCGCTGAAAGCTTCGCCTAACTTGATTAGGGACTTGATGATAATTTTAAGCTTATCACCGTCAGTGTTAGCCTCCCTGAGATCTGCCGCCATGCGGTCTGCTTCGGGGGTGACTAACTTTGCTAACGTTTCTAAAGTTACGTTAGGAGAGGAGACCGCGGCCGCGGGGCCGGGAGGTGCGGGACGAGCGGGCGCCGGTGCGCTCGCTTGGGCCACGGGAGTGGGGACAGGGGCATCTAATAGCCCGGGAATGGGGCTGGACTTTGCTTTGCCGAGTGCCGGGAAGGCTCTCTGGTGGTTCAGCGAGGTCCAGGGAGAGGGCCTCTGAGGGCTGAGTCTCTCCGGCATCTGTGCAGTTGGTAGCCTCACCGATGGGCTTTCTCTCTGCTGGCGGGCGTTTGCACGCTTCGCCAGTTTAGAGGAGGAGCCTTTGGGGGCATTCGGGCAGCCGCGGTAGTTAGCCGGGTGGCCCGACTGGCCGCAGAGCACACAACTCGGTGGCTCCGAGCATAGAGATCTGTCTTTGGGACGGGGGCAGTCGGCCGTGCCGTGGCCGCCTAGACACTTTACGCATCTGTGCGGCGCATGGCAGTTGGCTTGGCTGTGTCCGTACAGCTGGCAGCGGTGGCACTGCCCTACTACGGTTGAGCGGTAAGGCTTCTCTATTGAGATGCCTGTGAGGGAGCATACCGACTTCACTTTGAAGATCGGGTGGTGTCCTTCTACTGGGTCACAGATGACCAGTACCATATCGTACTGGTCTCCGCCTCTCGCCTTATGAAGGCGGTGGACGGCCGAAACTGGGATGTCCTGATTTTGGAGGTCATTGAGGATGTCCTCCGTGGGGATTTCTTTAGGGATCCGCCTGATCACCACGCGGGTGGGCTTCTCCTCTGGAAGGGAGTATGTATGGAAGGCTATGTGCCTTCCGATCAGCTGACGGGTTAGTTCCCTGAAGTCGGTGGTCGTAGGGACTACCACTTTGATACCCTGCTGGGTGCTTTTTGCGCTAGTGTATTGAATGCGGCGCTCAACACACATTTTGGACACGTCTGTCCATTTCCCTTTGTCCTGAATGAACAACGGGGGAGGGGGCTTCAGCTTCTTTGAAGAAGCGGCTGAAGAGTTAGCCTTAGGGCTGGATGGTCTGCTGGTATGAGCAGCGGCGGACTTTGGTGCGGGCACCGGGGAGGTGGGGCGGGAGGCCTCGGGAGAGGGGATGAGAGGGAGCGCGACTAATTTTTTGGCCATGGCGGCCTGAGAGTTTTTGCCCTTTTTCCTCTTGCCCTTTCCGACGACTTGATAGTCGTCTTCAGAGGACGAGGAAGCAGAGCAGGAATCTATAACCGATTCCGAGTCGGAGACTGGCACAGTTGTGTCCATTTTCTCCGAAATGGGAACAATGGACGCAGGTGCGGACTGATCCATTGTTTGCATAACAATGGGTCCGGGGTTAGCCGGAATCGCGGCGGCGACGGCTGGCGGTGAGCCTTTGTCCATGTTCTCAGAAACGGGAACAATGGACGCAGGTGCGGGCTGGACCTTTGTTTGCGAAACAATGGGTTTCACTACAATGGGTCTTGTTGTAGCCTTAATCGCGGCGGCGACGGCTGGCGGTAAGCCTCTGTCGGCAGGCGGCGGTGATAAGGGGCTCTCGAGCGCGTCACTGAAGTCAGTGACGGTATCGGTGGTTTGCTGAATGGCAGCAATTTCTGACCCATATTTTTGTAAATATGGGTCGGTCGTGAAGACGCGCAAGAAAAAGCGCAAAAGCGCTTTTTCTGTGTCGTCGAGGGACGACATTTTATCGGCTAAAAGTTAGCGGACATTTGAGTGAAGCTCAGCGCGCCTAACAACCTAATTCCTTGACCAATTACTTAGGGAATTTACTGTGTATCAGTGACTCACCCGCTTCAACCTTCCCGCAGGCACAGTCCGAGGGTCCTGGCTTGGTAGCAACTCCAACTCCAGTCCAGGGAACTTTGCTTTCAGGAACTTGTTCAAACGGGAAACACTAGCACAGTATATCGGCGGCGCATGCGAACGCGACGGGGCCCAATTTTTCACCTAGACCCTGAAGGGGTTAGGCGGGCGGATTGGGTCACCACCCTATCTCGGTTTCGTTGGCACCGTTAGGTTTCCCACCAAGAACCTCGAAATTGAGGGTTTTTCCCTGATGGGGCAAAGGAAGTTAAATCAGAATAATATCCGAAGCAAATGAGCAAGTGCTGTCTTAATAAAAAGACAGCAATTGTTCGGGGGTGTAGTCGAAAGACAACTGATGACGTCACGACACTGGGAAGCGACGAACCGATGACACACACTGATAGCGAGCGGGAATGCGAGCAGGTAGCGGCACGTCCGTACGCGACGGCGGTCAGGCGGCGAGTCGAGTGGACGATTGGTAGGGCGCGCACAGCTTTTATAATCTTGCTGACAGTTGATTTTCAAACGTGGTGGTGGTAGTGGTATTTCCTCATAATAATACAGTATCACACACTATCTTTACAGGCAGTTCATACCTAAATGGTAACGATAAAAGGAAATTGCCAGACAAATAGAATCGTCCTTCAGCACTTATGGAGAAACGAAGCTACAATGATCCATCAGCCAGATGATCAGATGACATTCAGAAGATCGCGCGTGAGACTTGGTTGAAACGCGAAGACCAAGCAAACATGCCACAAAAGCGACAATGCCTATCCTCAGCAGTGGTTGTAACAAAGTCACGACATACTTATATTCAACTCTTGAAATACTCGCTCCACAGAGCTCGGTTACTCTTTAATAAAGGGACAAACAGAGCTAAGGCGATGATTTGTAAATACAATGTAATAGTTGGTAATGGGAATGAAAGTTTAATAAACTGCCATATAGCTAATATTAAAACATTAACGTTAGTTAACATAAACATGGCCGTCGCTGTACACAAACGACGCAAGTTTTCTTTCACTTTTTCACTTTTTAGAACGCCAGCACCATTATTGTTTTCACAATTAAACAAAGAATACACAAGTGTTGTGAAAATGCTTAAGTTTATAATCAAAGGTATAATATTACACGATACGAAAGTGAAAATTATAAAAACTAGAAGAACTTTTTCCTCTTGATATTCTTCCAATGTTAGTTTAATTATGTGGAAAATCAATATCAATACAATAATCACGATCAAAGGCACACCCCAGGCAAAGAGGGAGGTTTTCAGAAACTTATTTTTTACATCTTTATGAAAAACTTTTACAATATCAACGTAAAACATATAACACATCACTATCAACCAATAGTTGTACACAGTCACGAAATATACGAAGAAAAAGAAATGTGTCTGTGAACGGAACTGTTGTTGTTGGTTGCAAGCCGTGTCAGTAGCTGACACTAGTGTTAAACGTAATATATTCACAAACACTGCATTAGAGTACACGTAGTTGTTGAAATTGCGAAACTTCTTTAAAAGAATCCACGATGTCACTCCGTAAGTGAATGAGACCATTGAAATAGCGAAATGGACGTAGTGTCTGATCTCATAAGCTATGCATGATGAGTTCACCTCACTTTCACCCTCTATTGAGTTTTTCATATTTATAAACTTGTTGCTAACCCTTTAGATTTTGGTACAACTTTTAATTTTATACGCTCTTTAAAATTTTGAGCGAGATATACAGCTTGGACTCTCTCCCATTACATGGTTGGACATAAACTAATGTGATTAAACAAGACTTTCGACGTTTAGTATAATCGATTATGTTTATCTTGTGCCCATGATAACACCAGTTTTATTGGGAACGCAACCAAAGCCGCGGGTAACAGCTAGTAGATAAGTCTTACTAGTGACGTCACTCCTTGAGGCTCGTTGTAGGAAGCTGTTCTATTTTCTATCACGCGTTTTACTACTCAAGTAACTGCCACGTATGCTACGAGTAAATACTACACTGAGTAGCTGACACGAGAGGGTAATGCTTCATTATGTGTATATAGTACGTATGTCTCCTGCATAACTAGAATAATGCCTTTCTGATTAAAAAACCTTTTTTTTATTATTCACAAATACAATAAACATTTTAGAGGTTGAAGTTAAACAAAAACTAAACACATTCACAAGTATTGCCAGTAGAACATAGTATTTTATTTTGCAACTCCCACCGTTATCAAAAGCTTTTATTAACTACAACAACCAATTTGCGCTTTATCGATAGCGTAACAAAAACAAAACTTGATTGGTACGCTAAGTATCAAAAATCTCACTAACTTTTTTTAGTTTGTCTCGGACCATGTTATTATAGGATTCTGTCTAAATCTTGTTTTATACACACTGTGTCGAACGCATGATTGCAATGGGATCCCTTCTTATCGCATAATGTTCTTTGTCCTAATATACTTCGGCTTAACGATTTTGGCACAATTTGTTTTGGCATAATAATATTTCGGCATAATTTTTTTAGGCATACATTTTATGTTGGCATAATCATCTTAAAGACTAATTTGTTTTGGCATAGATTTGATTCGCATAACGTTAGTAGGCCTGAAAATTAAACTAACTAGATTAAAAATTTAATATGCTGTGCAACAAAAGTTAGTGACAGAACCGAATTGCTGCAAAACCGACTCCACGTAGTCTTGTTTGTCCTACCCCTAGAGTGTAATTTAAAATCGCGTAGGCACGTGGGGCCGCCGAAGGCCCGCAGCGCCGGAGCCGTGACAGAAACCCTGCCTGCTGCATATTGCATGCTTGCTTGAATGCTGCATGCTGCATGCTTGCTTGCATGCTGTATGCTTGCTTATAAAAAAGTTATGCTTTAGAACTTTATGCTTAATAAATTTATGCTTTAGAATATTATGCTTAATCATTATTATGGTTAAAGAAATTATTCTTAAAAAAATTATGCGTAAGCTGTTATGCGTAATTATATTACGCGAAAATATAATTATGCCAAACATAATTATGCTAAGTTTTTTTTTTATCTTTATTTATTTACAGGGTTTTTTCTATAAAGAATATGTCACCCCGATGATTACAAACAATTAAATTACAAACTTAAACTAAACTAGCCTACCCGCAACCTTATAGCTAAAATAATAATATAATAAAGTGTTCTAGCCTCATCGGACAATGGTGAGGCCAGTGGTAACGCCAACACTGATTAGATAGATTCACTCTTATAATATGAGGCAGTTTGTATTTCCCGCTCCTTTTCCCAACCTCCACATGCAGTGCTTTAGCATCATTGAAGAACGTGAACATGAGAACGAGGATTGACAGCTGTCAGTTCAATGAAGAAATTACACATGGAGGCACGTGTGTAACGGATATCGCGAACCACGCCCGCACCGCATGACGAGCCCTTTCGTCTGACCATCCACGAAGAGACGAGGATCATCTCGAGCCTTTCTCTGCAAAATTCAATACATTCCCGCTCCGCCAAACGCACCCATTGTGTTTGATTACCCAGTGTAATAAGAACTAAACTATATTCAAATATTGGTCGCGCGACCCGCGTAGTGATAATCTGCTGTGTGATAGTTCGAAGGAGATTGGATCCCGCTGGCCGGCCCCTGGTAAGTGCTGCATGTCCCTTCTCTTCCTCTCTTACCCGCCTCGACTTTTGTCACTGCCGATTCACTGTAATTAACACGTCCGCTCGTATCGAAGGTTGGTTCTGATACTTTTCAGGACCGAATTTTTGTTGGCGTGACCATATTTGTGGTCCTTTCGATCCGGATTCCTGATCCTTTTAAATACTGGAACCTTCCAGTCGCCCTTATTAGGATTTAATAGGCCCTAATAGGAAAAACATTCATAAATCTACTCCATTGTAGAATACCGCGTAGATCAACATTGCGTTGATCTTTCTCATAAATAAGTGTTTACTCATCTAGATAAACATATTAACTCCCCATCTAATCTTTATTTCAGTACCTAAATAACGCTAAATTCGGATAAATTCGAGTTTTAATTTCATTTTTTTATTTTTATTAAACTACCCTCAAATTAAATTGTCATCTTGCCGTGTAGTATGTTAAAAAGGTTGAAAAGTTCGCCATATTTGATTTGACGTTCATATTAAATTCTGTCGTTCATTCCTTAATCAACTCACTTTGAACTTGTTCATGCATTCTAGCTCACTATTAACCGAACAAAGTAGAACGTAGTAGGAAGCCATTCTCCGCTTATTTTTTACGCAAAATTGTAACCTACTTAATTTCATCGTATTATTGTGGTTCATTCAGTTACTTGTTTACAATAGATTGAATTTATAGACTTCGTTATGCCTAAACAAGCTAAGAAAACTTGTGATTCAGGTTCTGATTATGACGATGCAGAAGATGCACGGTTACTTACGTTGCAAGCTAAACGCGAAGCTATCTTTGAAATTGTTCAAAAGATTTACGATCTTTCTTCGAACACCGATCTAAGGGAAAGTTTTCTTGACGAATCCTCACAAATAGATTCATTGCACGATGAATTCAAACGGGTGCTGGACGAATATAATAATCGTTTATTGACATCTAACCCATCCGCTAAGCCTGACTATAAGAGTCTCATGGCTATTGAGTCTTTGTATGGTAGGATAAAGCGAGTGCAGTCACAATGCTCGCCACATAGCGATAGTGTTCCGCACAAGTCTAAACCTAGACTCCCGCCGATTGAATTAGTCCAGTTTTCTGGTGACATTCGCTCATGGCCACTATTTTATGCAAGTTTTAAATCGACCGTACACGATAATCCATCTCTCACTGACGCCGATAGATTGTATTACCTATTGGGGAAGCTAACCGGTAAGGCCCAGTCTGTGTGCGCCGGGATATCTCCATGTCCGGAAAATTATAGTCTGTTGTTACAAGCGCTCATTGATAAGTACGACGACAAGCGTATGTTGGTTTCTACGTATTTAAATCAAATGTTTGAATTCAAGACTTTCCAATGCGCTTCAGCAGCCAACTTTGATTTATTTACTGAGAGATTTAGCAGCGCAGTCGCCGCTTTAAAGAACCTTAAAATGGATAACCTTACCGATTTAATTCTGATTCATATCGCCTTACAGAAAATAGACCCTGAGACCGTCCGCGCGTTTGAAATTAAATACTCAACAAAAATACCTACCTTTGATAACTTAGTCAAATTTATTTCAAATCGAGCCAAAGTGTTAGAACGTACTGAGCCAACTTCTTCAAATAATAAGCGTCCGGTGAACTCTAATCGGCGTTTAAATACCGCTTCGCCGCCGAAGTGTCAAACATATTTAAGCACAACGGTTGAATCCGCGTGCAAGTGCCTATGCGCTAATATTGTGCATCAACATTTATTCAAGTGCGCCGATTTTAATGGAATGACTCCACAACAGCGTTATAAGTGTGTGAAGGATAACAATGCGTGTATAAACTGTCTTAGCTTAAAACATCGAGTCGCTAATTGCTCGTCTAAGTCAAATTGTCGCGTTTGCAAATTAAATCACCACACATTGTTACACTTCAACGAGTCATGTACCGCGCGCCCTGAGCACTCTGCACAAGCCGCTCCCGCTAATCAGCTGGTCGAGCTCACCGCTGCGGCGCCCCCCGCCTGTGCGCCTGCACATACCTCTCCGAACCTAGCCGCATCTACGGCACAGTCAGATGTTACGCTGTGTGCATCTGTTGATTCCCGAGCGTATCAGTGTTCGAGTAATGCACTCACACATAACAAGCAGCCCACGACTGTTCTGTTATCAACCGCTCAAGTCGTGGCCTACGATTCTAAAGGGAATCCACATATTATTCGCGCGCTTCTAGATTCCGCTTCACAAAGCGATTTTATCACTAACGAGTGTTGTGAGCGTTTAGGTATTCAACCTCAAAACATGAACCGTATTGTTGTAAAGGGATTCGGTGGGGCTGAGAAGGTAGTTAACACTAGTCCGATTAATATTAAATTATATTCGCGATTCGACAGCAAAATTAAATTTGATATTTCGCTACTTGTTGTTGATCAGATAACGGACTTACTGCCTACCTCTTTGATAAATACCAGTGATTTATCACATCTACATAATTTACCGCTAGCCGACGAATCATATGGTGTGCCTAGTAAAATAGATGCTTTAATAGGTGCTTCTCTTTTCCCGCATTTACTTCTCCCCGACGTTGTCCACAATCGTGACACGTCGGTGCCGCGCGCTTTGCGTACTGTTTTCGGCTACGTAATTATGGGCTCCGCGCCTACGTTACCTATGCATCAAACCACCCAGGCCCTGACATGTTGCCTCGCTCAGGAGCCTGTCGCTATTGACTCATTAGTCAAGCGTTTTTGGGAGCTCGAGGAGCTTCCCTCCGCACCGCCCATTCAACACCCCTTTGATGTTGAGTGTGAATTATTTTATAAGTCCACGACAACCCGCGATCCCGTTAGTGGTAGGTACACTGTAGCACTCCCATTCAACGAGGATGTTTATTCCCTCGGGAATTCCTTTGATAATGCCCGGAAGCGTTTCATATGCCTCGAAAGAAAGCTAGAAGCTTGTCCTAAACTTAGGGCTGCGTATGATGACGTAATAAAAGATTATCTTGCGAAAGATTACGTTTCTCCTGCGCTATACGATCCCCGCGACCCAACACCTATATACGTCATACCGCATCACGGGGTCGTGCGCGAAGATAAGACAACGACTAAGCTGCGCGTCGTTCTAGACGCCAGCGCGTCTACTTCTGGTGGCCGGCAATCATTGAATGATATTCTGCACTCAGGTCCGAATTTGCAAGGCGACTTGTTTACAATATTATTAAATTTCCGGTTACACGCGATCGCATTGACCGCGGACTGCCGCCAGCAGTTCTTACAGATTATCATGCGCGAAGCTGACCGTCGTTATCAATGTTTTCTCTATCGCTTTACTCCACAAGACCCACTACAATTGTATAGGTTTAACCGCGTCTGCTTCGGTTTAAAATCAAGTCCTTACCATGCATTGCGCACTGTGAGACGGTTAGTCGAAGATGATGGCGAGCACTATCCTCTCGCCAGCAAATTCGCGTCTTCGTCACTTTTCATGGACGATCTCGCCTTCTCGATTCCCACGGAACAAGAAGCGATATCTGCGTCACGACAATTGATTGACCTATTCAAAGGAGCTCAGTGGGATCTCGTAAAATGGAACAGTAATAGTCGTGCTGTACTAGATAATCTTCCCGCTTCGCACAAACTCCCTACGGAGGTTGAGTTTGATAAGACCATGCAGCATAAAATACTAGGCCTGCATTGGTGTATTGATGATGACGTATTTTATTTTAAAATTACGGTTCCCACAGATGTGAAGGGCACTAAGCGCTCCATCCTCTCTACAGTCGCCCGACTGTGGGATATAATGGGCTTCGTGGCCCCCGCAGTCGTGTATGCTAAACTACTCATCCAACAGCTTTGGCGTCTTAATTTCGACTGGGATGACACCCCACCGCTACACATTATTAAAAAGTGGAAACAGTTCTGCGACGAGTTACCGGCTCTTAACAATATACGCATTCCGCGTCATGTAGGCGTTTCTAATAACTGCACGCTCACTCTTCTATCCTTTTCGGACGCAAGTGAACATGCCTACGGTGCCGTTGTGTACGCTCATGTGACCGCCGCCTCTGGTAACACTGTCCAGCTTGTTTGCGCAAAGTCCAAAGTCGCTCCTACCAAGCCTCTGTCTATAGCACGCTTAGAGCTCTGCGGTGCGCTTCTCATGTCCAAACTGCTACGCATAGTTTATGAAAATTACTCGCATCACCTTCCAATCAAGGTATTCGCTTTCACTGACTCTAAGGTCGTGTTATATTGGATCAAAAGTTCGCCACGTCGGTGGCAAACCTTTGTAGCAAACCGCGTTGTTCAGATTACGGAAAACATCTCCGCTGACAACTTCTACCACGTCGCGGGGACTGAAAATCCCGCAGACGTTCTCTCACGTGGCATTACGCCTCAGAAATTAACCACGCACCCTCTGTGGCTCCACGGGCCTCAGTGGGCTACATTGGATCCGTCTGAGTGGCCTCTCAAGCCTCTTGACGAACAATTTACTCCGCCTACTGATGAACAAAAAATTCTTACACACGCTGTGTACTCGCCTGTAAAGCATTGTGCTTTATATGATCTCGCTAACCGCACCTCCTCATGGAGTAAAACTCTTCGCATAACTGTATACGTTTGTAAATTCGCAAAATTGTTACCCCGCCGCGACACTATCGCAGTGTCCGCTGATGAATTAAATTTCGCTGAAAATAAACTTCTTCGCGCCCTGCAAAGACAACACTTCGCAGAGGATTATTCTAAAATTAAGAATAATCAATCTTGTTCGCACGTTCTCAACCGCTTGAGACCCTTCATTGAAAACGGTCTGATGCTCGTAGGAGGTCGACTCGTTAACTCCGCGCTGAACTATGCTCAAAAGCATCCAGTTATCTTACCGCGCAGCGATCCTGTCGTTAACTTGATCATTGATTTCTATCATGTAAAGTATTTACACGCCGGACCAGAATTATTGATGTCGCTTCTTCGACAGAAGTTCTGGATCTTGTCCGCACGCCGCATTGTGAGACAGCGCGTCCACATGTGTAATACGTGCTTTCGTTTAAAACCGCGTTCAATTTATCCGCTGATGGCAGATTTACCTGACTATCGCACGCGTCAGGTCACTAAAGCTTTCACGCACGTAGGCTGTGACTATGCTGGTCCTCTGCCGTACGTTCCTGTGCGCCGTCGTGGCGTCCACAGTGCGAAGGCCTACCTATGCATTTTTACATGTCTAACGACTCGTGCCGTGCATGTCGAAGTCGCCACGGACCTCAGCACTCCCAGTTTTCTTGCTGCGCTGAAGAGGTTTCTCGCCCGTCGAGGACCGATTCAGATCATGTACTCGGATAATGGTACATATTTTAAGGGGGCTAACTCTTACCTTCGCGATTTGTACAAGTTTCTCAATACTGTGTATCGCCCAAAGTTGGAGGAAGAGTACGCTGAAAGTCGGATAGCTTGGAAATTTATATGTCCCAACTCTCCACACATGGGAGGCGCTTGGGAAAGTGTCGTGAAGATTGTGAAGATGCATCTGTTCCGAGTCGTCGGACAGCAGCTTCTATCATACGAAGAACTCTGTACTGTTCTCACTCAAATTGAGTGTCTCCTAAACTCACGCCCGCTGACGGTACTAAGTTCCGATCCCGCGGAGCCCACGGCCCTTACGCCAAGCCATTTTTTGCATACCGCTCCTCTATTTTCTTTACCCGCGCATGAAGTCAACTCTGACCCTGTCAGTTTACTTCACCGACACTCGCTGCTGGACAAGTTGGTCCAGTCGTTTTGGAGTCGTTGGAAGATGGAATATCTGCACGGTCTACAGGTTAGGCAGAAGTGGAACACGCCATCGTTTCCTATCACAGTAGGAACCGTGGTTGTCGTGATGAATGATAACTCACCGCCCCTATCCTGGCCGTTAGCTATTGTAGATAACGTCCAGCCGTCTAAAGACGGCGTCGTGCGCGTCTGTACAGTTAGAACCGCCAAGGGAACTTACCTGCGCCCGGTCGTTCGTTTGTGTCCTCTTCCAAGACAATAAATTAATAAACCGCACTTCGCATTAGTTTAAGTTAGTTAGTAATACCGCATCGCTTTAGTTTAGTAACGTAAATTGTTAGCTTATCCCGCTTCGCCGTGACTCTACGGAATTATATATCTCACCGCGCGCATTGAGCGCTCCTAGAGTCATAGTAATATTTTTCTCTTTCATCTTATTTTCGCTTCTTTAATGGTGACCCATTAAGGGGGGGTGGAAATGGTAACGCCAACACTGATTAGATAGATTCACTCTTATAATATGAGGCAGTTTGTATTTCCCGCTCCTTTTCCCAACCTCCACATGCAGTGCTTTAGCATCATTGAAGAACGTGAACATGAGAACGAGGATTGACAGCTGTCAGTTCAATGAAGAAATTACACATGGAGGCACGTGTGTAACGGATATCGCGAACCACGCCCGCACCGCATGACGAGCCCTTTCGTCTGACCATCCGCGAAGAGACGAGGATCATCTCGAGCCTTTCTCTGCAAAATTCAATACATTCCCGCTCCGCCAAACGCACCCATTGTGTTTGATTACCCAGTGTAATAAGAACTAAACTATATTCAAATATTGGTCGCGCGACCCGCGTAGTGATAATCTGCTGTGTGATAGTTCGAAGGAGATTGGATCCCGCTGGCCGGCCCCTGGTAAGTGCTGCATGTCCCTTCTCTTCCTCTCTTACCCGCCTCGACTTTTGTCACTGCCGATTCACTGTAATTAACACGTCCGCTCGTATCGAAGGTTGGTTCTGATACTTTTCAGGACCGAATTATTGTTGGCGTGACCAGCCAGAATGCCATTAAAGAAGCCTACATCAAAACAATTGACAAAAGCTTGACGCCTTGCACATCTTCAATGACTCCCACAGACATCACAATTTGGTGAATCGACTTTGCGCATCATAAATCCGAAGCTGTTAAGAGGTATGTGACCAGATCGGAGTCTCAAAGCCGTCACAACTTCTTGCCTGCTCATCCTGCCCTCGCTAAACCAGAGCACTCATTATGCTAAGTTACATTAGGTCTTAAAATTTTATGCAAATGGATAGGGAACCGATTGCAATATATGCTACTGTAGCATTAAAAATTACTAAGCACACTTATGACGCCTTTGGTCTGATCATTACCCGCTAATTATGGAATGTAATTTTTATGTTATAAGACCAAAGATAAGAGGAACTCGTGGCTAAAGAGGAGCTCGTGGCTAAATATTAACAGCCGCACGGGTCGATCTTTAAGGTTATGCCGTGTTTGCCGAGATTGGTCCGTGGACAGGTGACCATAATTACGTACCGAGTTTCCTCCGTGCCTCGGAAAGCACGTTAAGCCGTGTGTCCCGGCTGTCATTTGTAGATCTTTGACAGTCGTTACGAGTAGTCACAGCCAAAAAGTCTGACATCCAGTCATACCAAGGGGTATCGTACTACCTAGTTGCAGATAGGCAGTCGCCTCATGTAAAATACTGGTACTCAGCTGCATCTGGTTAGACTGGAAGCCGACCCCAATTAGTTTGGGAAAAGGCTAGGCGGATGATGATGAACAAAGATATCTTATGAAACTCGATCGTTAGGCAATAAGGTACTGTGGGGTGTGAGAAAATCAAATGAAATTTTACTGTATAGTAAGTTATGTCATGAAAGATTGAGACTTGTAGATTTTCCTAGTGTGCTTCGCAACTGTAGTGATCATTTTTGTAGTGTTGTAGATCATAGAAGGCACATCGATAAAATTTATGATGAGATAATTGACAGAACCCTAGCAAAACGACTACCATATCTTTTGAACAGTCTGCCTGTAGTCTTGCCTAATAAAAATAATTGTAAAAATTGTAGCGACGTTGAAAAGCAACTTACTACAAAAAGTACTACAGCTCCATCTATGACACGACGGAAGAACTAACATCAATTTCCTACATCGCGCAAGCAGAGTTTACATTGAGTTAAGACTATAATATAGAAAAACCTGACAACAACTGTCCGGCAGTTGCCCATCAGACATAACACCTGTCTGGTCGGAGGATCCTTCCTCTTCAATGGAGTATTGAGGAACTTTACACCCTGTTCCTCATACCCCTAAAAATAGATAAATAAAATATTATTTGTTTGTTAGGGTGCCTTCAGCGTATTATTACATTATATAGCTTTATTATTCTTAGTCTAATATAAAGTACGATATTTTAGAATGAGTGTAAAGAGACTCACCGACCACGCAATCAAGCCATCACTACGGTTTTGTGGGGCTTAGTTTATATTTTTTTTATAACTTGTGTCAATATAAATAAATAAGGCAATTATTAGAGGTAACCAATGGATGACGGCCGCACGGCACTAAATTTGTGACTAACAATGCCATTATACAAGATAAGTAAATGAAAATGAAATCGATAAGTAGATACTCTGAATACCTAAAATCAGATTTGCTTACATTGGTTTGGTTTTAACCCTGATATCTGCATGTGATAATGTTTGATGCGAACTTTTTGTCATAACGATTGTTGAGAGTCTAACCGGTATACGTCACCTATGTTTGTGTTTCCAAGAATATTATGAAGGAAATTATTTTAATCTTGCAGCTGAGTGTCAGTACCTACCTACGTTTGATGATCATCATGGCTGATAGTGATTCCAGTGAATCCAACTCTACAGTGAGTGATAGTGTTCATGAAAACCCAACAGCCAGTCTTCTCCTTATAATCGCTCACAACATCCAGTTTGCCATGATTCTGATGACGTTCATATACGGAGTGACATCGTGGTACCTCATCAGGAAGTTTCGCAATTTTAACAACTATGTGTATCTCAATGCTATCTTTGTGAACTTTGTTCGTTTGACTGTAGTGTTCTTCACTAATGTATATGGCTTCAAAACCGTTGCGACGCTCAAACACTTCTTGATCTTGATATATCTTTCGACGGTGTTCAACTATTGGTTGTTAGTGATGACTTACATGTTTTACGTTGATGTTGTAAAAGTTTTTAATGGAGATTTCAAAAAGAAGTTTCTTAAAAGCTTCCTATTGGCTTGGGGCGTGCCCCTGATTGGATTGATTTTTGGTATTTTGATGTTAACCATTGTTAAACTTGCAGTAGAATGCGTTAGAGGGAAAATAATTCTCATTATTATCTCTCTTTTCACTTTAATCACGTGTGATTTTCTGCCTTTGATAATAAATGTGGTAATTTTTATAAAGGTGATCCGCTGTCTGTTTTGTTGTAAAGTTGAGAACGAATGTGTAGTTCCCGAAAGAGAAAGAAAAAGAATAAAGCGGCGTCGTTTATGTACAGCTACGGTGATGTTTATGTTGACCAACGTCAACGTTTTGTTCTATTTAATATGGGATTTTTTTTATCATTCATTGCCAGTACGGACTGTTACATTTAGCGCCCAAACAATCATTCTCTCGTTATTTATTCCTTTAGTCAAGAGTAACCGGATATTATGGCGCGAGTATTATAAGAATCGATTAAATGAAGTAATTATTAGTAAGTAACTATGTATATTGTTTAATTCGATTAAGTTCTGAACTGTCGCATTAGGGTAAACCCTGTAAGGATAGTTTAAGTTGTTATAAATTAGTAAATAAGTATGACGGCGTCTTTGCAAAAAGGCTTCATATTATTCACGTTGCAAACTAAACTGTGACCACAGACGAGAGAGAAGCGGTCTATAATTCTCTCTGGCGGAACGTCAAGTCGTTCCTTGACAACTTCACAAGTCAATATGGCTATTGACTTGCGAAGTTGTCAAGGAAGGTGCCGGTAACAAGGCGTTGACGGATCGCCGACGTCTGTTTTTTTAATCTTATTAAATCTGGTGCCACATATCATATGTGATTCCGATGGTGTGGATATTAGCCTTTAAGTATAATTTATGATACGATTGTGTACAATAAAATAAATATAAATAATAGAAGAACTTAAAGTTGTTTATTTGTGCATTCATGCATGTACTGCATGCTGTACGTGTTTTACCATTAGCTCAGCTTTAGATATCCGTGTGTGTGTGTGTGCGTGAAATTTACGCAGTCTTGACAAGCGTTTGTGATAACATCGTAGTGTAGTAAATAATGCTTACAATAGATGGGTTCGATACCCAGCTAAAACAAGGTTTTATTGGGTTTTTTCGTCAAGAATTTCTCAGTAGCAGCCATGAAGTCGGGATTTGTGCCTGGTTGATGGCAATAGGCTTGCCCCCTGTTACAAGGGACTTAAACATAACTGGCAAAATGTGGGTGTATTATTAACTGTGGCTAACTCTTCGGAGAGTTCCTCGGGGAGAAGATGGCGGGATGCCTTGGATGGCTTCCTCGCGAAGTCGTGAGAAGAAGCACCACATCGAGAGAAGTGGAAAGAATGGGGGAGGCTTTGGCCCAGGAGTGGATAATACGGGCTAACGACAAAAAAAAAACCCTTGGGGAATCCCCCAAGTGTTTTTCTTAACCTTGCAATTACATGGTCGGAGACAAACTAATAATTATGGTTAGTGGAATTTTGCGCACTTCGCGTGATAATCTAGACTGTTTACCTTGCCTTATCGGCACAGGACGTATTCATTATAGATCTAATGAAAGCTTTTGATAACGCCGGGAATTCCATGAAAAATTATAAAAAATATTGTTTGAGTATAATATTAATCAGTCACGTCTTGTATTAGTTGTGAATGATACCGCTACGATGCATATTATTTACACGTGTGTTGGTAGCCAGTGAAGAATAAAAAAAAAAAGTGCTCTATAGTATAGAATAAAAGCGCGTAAGGGCTACATACTGTAGAATTAAAGCACGTGACAATTACAAACTGTGGAATAAAACCACGTGACAGTTACATACTGTGAAATAAAAGCACGTGACAGTTACATACTGTATAATACAAGCGCGTGACAGATACATACTGTATAAAACAAGCGCGTGACAGTTACACACTGTAGAATAAAAGCACGTGACAGTTATAAAGGGTGTAAAACATCTCTTAACGAAGCCGAAAGGCACTGGTTCTCCCTGTCATTGCGATCATTTTTTTGTTCTACACCATACCTGGGAACCTTCTAGTTACGGAGATATTAGGGGTCAAAGTTCCAACTTTTTGACAAGTATTTTTTTAAATACAAGTTTTTAATTTAAGATTTTTACTTTAAACACCTCCACGACCCCCGTACTATTCAATCCGTCCATCAGCACAATGCTTTGAGTGCGTTACATTGAGTTCTACCACAAAACATGATTTTACACCCCCCAAAAAAAAAGTCGTTTCCCAGCAATAATTTTTGCGTAAAGTTACATAGTTTCATGTACAGAATGCTTGGTTAACGGCTTCGTGATGAGGTGATTTACACGGTGTATACTGTAGAATAAAAGTGCGTTACAGTTATATACTGTAGAATAAAAGCGCGTTACAGTTACATACTGTAGAATAAAAGCGCGTAACAGATAAATGCTGTGGTTTAAAGCACGTGACAGGTAAATAACGGTCGATCACTGCTGCGGTGACCCATGAGAAATCGCACAACAGCGACCCACATAAACACGATTAAAAAAAAAAACAAACAAAACTAGCGCCCTATTTTGTCGGCCATGCAGGGCAAACGAAGTAAGTGCGGTCTAAGTTCGGGTGTCACGAAACGATACTCTCGAATCGCACCCTCCAAAGCACTCCTCATTTCCTCACTGCACAGGGTACTTACATTAGTAACCATATTATGTGACTATTCACCTCGTCAGTACAATTTGGTAATGTGTTATGCTGTGGCGGTACCACAGCCTGCGTCGACGGATCATTGACATCTCTACTCTGCATTTCAGTTTGCAGGCGATAAAGTACAGTGTCATCCAATATACGATTACCCTGGATGACTCGCACCTGATCGGATATTCGTTCGCGCCAACACGCTGGTAGCTGGTTCAAGCACCTGAAACCGAGAGAGGATCCGACCACGGTACGCAATCAAGTTGCTTCCCCCCTCAATAGCCTATGGGGCTATTGAGGAGGGAATGCGCGCGAATGACATTCTCATTTATGTCAGTATTTTATTATTTTTTTACTTTATTTTTTTTTATAATTTTTATGTGACATTTACTGATTTGACATTGATATTTACTTTTTTATTATTATTATTGTGACATTTATTGAAATTCTTGATTTTTTAAAATTCATTTCGTATATTATTATTCATTACATTTAATTATTGTGAATGTGAGGACCATGTAGGTCACATTTTTTTTTTCTCCCACCGCTGTCTGGCAGTTTGAGTACTTTAAGCGACCTACCCAAATGTCCTTTCTTTGGTATTGTTCGTCGTTACGTTGAGCTCCTTGAGTTATAAGTCGAGCAACACGATAACTGACAAATGCTTGCACTGACTGGACAGGTCCACTCAAATCTGTGTGGTTCTTTCTTCAAAAGACCATCTCAGACACTAATCTGCATAGTCTGTAAATTGAGCAATGTCTGGACTTTAAAAGAGCAACAAGTTAACAGAGAACCTCTGAGTTTGTTTCGGCTGTTTCTTCTCAGAGTAGTCAGGTACGAAACACCGGCCCCATCTAGTTTAAAAAAAAATGACGTGTAAAAGTGTTTGTAAAAACCTATTTGCAAAATAAACATTATTTATCATTTATGGACTGAGTCCATCGCATACGCGACACATTTCCACCGTCTGCGAGGAGGCTTCTAGTAATCATTGGTGACTGACACTTGACTTCTTCATTGTATGTTCCAAAATCATGTTAGCTATTTTTCCGTATTTTTTTGTTGCATATGTAGTATTCCAAAAATAATTAATTATCCATAATTCATCATTGAACTATATTACTAGCGTATAGAACAGACACGCCGAACCAAAGATTTGCTTCATTTTTGTAAGAGTTAGAACTAAAGTTCGCTGCAGCGCTAATACAATAGTTATGTCGTCTAACCATACTATTACAACATGCAGCGCTAGATCGCATAGAGGGAATAGTTTTCTCGCGACCAAAACGTCATAAGCGCCAGGAATTTCATGGCGCTTACGCGTTTCGTTCAACGTTGTGTAACTGCAAGTCGTATATCAAGTCGTAGTCATATGTTGTATTGCAAATGGCGGCGCTCGGCAACCCGATTCTCGTGAGCATTGTTACATCGCGAAAAACTTTAAATCAGAGTTTTAAACGTTTATATGTCTCCTTATTGATGATATGTTATACCATCACTTTTTTTTGATGTTCTGGAGTGTTTACGGCAGTCTTTAAGTATACAACCAGGCATTTTGATGTTGTTATTTATGCGAGACAAACACGACATGTCTCTGCGGGCGTTGGATACTCACTGAATGGTTGCAGTACAGCTCACCGCAAAGCGTGGCGCAAAATCATACAACGCGTTGTCTTCTCTATACGTAGTAGTAATACCTCAGTGTAATTCATTCAAAACTTGATAGGAAGAAAAGCATTACGTCACAATGATACCAAGGCACAGTTATTATTATTGCAATTACTTAGATGTATGCGATTCCCTGCGTTATCATAAGCTAGTATTAATAGTGCCATTCCAAACTCAACATGATAAGAAGGAATACGAAAATCGATAAAAGATAATATCCAAAATCTGGTTTAATCGCATTAGTTTGGTTTTGACCCTGTTATCGTAATGTCCAAAGTAAAGCTTTGAGTTAAACCGAAATCAGTCATCAATATTTTTGTTTTCTTCAGTAAACAATAATAAAAAATGACTGCTTCATCTGAATGTGAGCCTCTGTTCATCACGGATGATGGCAGCAGTGAATCGAACTCTACAGGAAGTGACAGTGATAGCAAACACTTATCATTTGTTCTTTACATAATCTCTAATTATGTTCAATTGGCCATGACTCTGGCAACGTTTATATACGGAGTGACATCGTGGTGCCTCATCAGAAAGTTTCGCAATTTCAACAACTACGTGTATCTCAATACAATCTTTGTGAACATATTTCGTTTGGCTGTTGTGTTATTAACTTCAATGCGTATCGATGGATATATTGATTCCATCTTTGTTTTCTTAACCTTTATGTTTTTTCAACAGTGTATAACTATTGGTTG
The DNA here is from genome assembly GCA_963082945.1 of Cerastis leucographa. Taxonomy (NCBI): domain Eukaryota; kingdom Metazoa; phylum Arthropoda; class Insecta; order Lepidoptera; family Noctuidae; genus Cerastis; species Cerastis leucographa. The sequence goes on along the minus strand of OY720372.1, from coordinate 11,491,988 downwards.
TTAGTGATGTGTTACATGTTTTACGTGGATGTTGTAAAAGTTTTCAATGGAGATATCAAAAGGATGTTTCTCAAAAGCTTTCTGTTGGCTTGGGGCGTGCCTGTATCAGGAATGATAATTATTTTAATCATGTTACTGATAATTGAACGAGCAGTAGAATGCGATAAAGAAAAACTAATTCTTTTAGGTATCACCTTTGTCGCTTTACTTACGGGCGAATGTATGCCATTGATAATAAACGCGATAGTTTTTACGAAATTAGTTCGTGGTTTGTTCTTTTCCAAAGTTGAGAAGGCGTGCGTGGTTTCTAAGCAAGAAAGAAGGAAAGAAAACTGGCGCCGTTTCTGTACAGCTGCATCTATGTTTATGTTGACTAACATCAGTATTGTGATCTACTTAATATTTGGTTTCCTTACTATTAATACTTATGGATTACAGTCAATTTTATTTAGCTGTCAAATTATCTTTTTTTCACTATTTGTTGTTTTAGTAAAGAGTAATCGGACGTTATGGTACGAGTATTATGTGAATCGAAAGAATAGAACCATGTCGTGATTGCTGTTTTGTTGTGATATATTATGATAAGAATATTTTATAATGTTTGTCATCATTATATTAATAAAAATGTGGTATAGGGTAAGGCACAAGATAAATCATACCATGACAACCCAGAGTGGTGAGTCAGAGGGCGACATCGCATCTCCACTACATTTGTAAGGCAATTTAGTCAATTTCAAGGCGTTTGTGGTGCGCATTCCAGCGTGTTATCTCCATTTGGTGTTAGAAGAAAGTTTTTGGCCGCAGGATGTGGTGTTCCGCGGACAAATTCCACAGGAACGCACACAACATCGTGCAAGGGAAGTGTTACTAACATAATATTAAGTTTCTGATATGTTAGTTATGTTATAGTATATGTATAATTAGGTTAAGGTATTTATCTATGGGTCGTTGTAACCTGAAAATAAATGGATTATTATTTACTATATTATTATTATATTAATAAGAAAGTTAGTCAAGTAAGCTACAAAGTGGCAAGCAATTATGCGCGCCCTCTTACTCAAAATTCTGTTTGGAATGTAATGTTTGTGATTATAGTGTGATTTAAACACCTGCGTTTCTCTTACACCCGCTCCCCGGCTTATAGTGTTTTGATAGACATCGTAGAATGAAGCTGTTTTTTTTAAATCAAATAGTTAATATAAAATCTCTTGTTTTTTTTTTATATCGTGAGTATTTTCATTCAGAAACACTTATTTAACATTTACACTGCGTAGCTGTCACCCACGTTACTACTAAACTGCGTAGCTGTCATGCACGTACATGAGTAAGTAAAGAAGTATGTGTGGATCGAAGTAGGAACTTCTGTAGTTTCTGCCTTCTTCTCCTAAAATTGTTTGTCCGAAAATCATTATCCATAACACGTTTGCTATAAACTTCAGTAACCATAATGTTCAAAATCCCGAAATTTTGTTTAACATAATTATCTTTAGTTCTAAAAGTATTCTGTCATAATATTGAGTACTATAATTATTGAATCTCCTAATTTTACAAGACCTAAAGTCACATGTCCTAAGTATTGTGTTAAATAATGTGTACTATTCCGAATGTTCATTTATAATATTTTTTTTAGTCCTAAAACATATGCTAACATTTAGGTTTTAGTGACAGTAACGAATCGCTGTAAATCCGACTCCACGCAGTCTTGTCTGCCCTACCCCTAGAGTGTAATTTAAAATCGCGTAGGCGCGGAGGGGCGAGGCGGCCCGCGAGTTGAGGAGCAGGTGGTTGTAACACTCGCCGCCGCGGCTGAGGCTGAAGCCGAAGCTGCGGTGGTGAGCGTTAAACCCATTTGCGACGATAAACTCGCGAGGGACCGCCGGAGCGCCGCAGCGCCGGAGCCGTGACAGAAACCATGCCTGCTGCATGTTGAATGCTTGCATGATTGCTTGCATGCTGCGTGCTTGCTTGCATGCTGCATGTTGCGTGCCTGCTTGCATGCTGTATGCTGGCTTGCATGCTGCATGCTTGCTTGCTTTACAAAAACCACATGTTCACAATCAACTGCTTTATTGAGTACATGTATATATATTTATTTAGTATAATTAAAAAAAAAAAAATTGGTTGCCTGTAAAGTCGGTATACGGGCGAAAGTTTTACGTGACAACCACTTTGAGTGGTAAAATAATTTTAATGTGAATATTCATTCGTATAGTAGGAAGAAGGATGAAATAATAGTAACAATTTAAAACATTTATTTATACAAAGAATTATATTTAAAACATTAATTTATACAAAGAATCTCGCACTGAATTTCATATTAACAAAATTTTGTTTTTACCTTTACACATACATACGTATTTATATACAAATATACATATATAGAGGCACGCGTCCCTTCCACTCGGGCATGGTTAGCCCGCCTAAGAGCGAGAGAGACAGACATAAAAAGTGAAAGGCACGCGTGCCTCTCACTCGCTCTCATTGTGAGCGCATAACGTGAGCGGAGCGTAACGCAGTTTCTTGAAGTGTCACCCGGCAAATCAATTTATAAGACGTTGTCACGTCAAAATGTGAATATTCATTCGTATAGTAGGAAGAAGGATGAAATAATAGTAACAATTTAAAACATTTATTTATACAAAGAATTATATTTAAAACATTAATTTATACAAAGAATCTCGCACTGAATTTCATATTAACAAAATTTTATTTTTACCTTTACACATACATACGTATTTATATACAAATATACATATATAGAGGCACGCGTCCCTTCCACTCGGGCATGGTTAGCCCGCCTAAGAGCGAGAGAGACAGACATATAAAGTGAAAGGCACGCGTGCCTCTCACTCGCTCTCATTGTGAGCGCATAACGTGAGCGGAGCGTAACGCAGTTTCTTGAAGTGTCACCCGGCAAATCAATTTATAAGACGTTGTCACGTCAAAATGTGAATATTCATTCGTATAGTAGGAAGAAGGATGAAATAATAGTAACAATTTAAAACATTTATTTATACAAAGAATTATATTTAAAACATTAATTTATACAAAGAATCTCGCACTGAATTTCATATTAACAAAATTTTATTTTTACCTTTACACATACATACGTATTTATATACAAATATACATATATAGAGGCACGCGTCCCTTCCACTCGGGCATGGTTAGCCCGCCTAAGAGCGAGAGAGACAGACATATAAAGTGAAAGGCACGCGTGCCTCTCACTCGCTCTCATTGTGAGCGCATAACGTGAGCGGAGCGTAACGCAGTTTCTTGAAGTGTCACCCGGCAAACCAATTTATAAGACGTTGTCACGTCAAAAAAACAAATTTGTTCCAAGAATATTATTATTATAAATAAACATTATGTAATTTGAAATTAGAACATAACTTTTATAGAAAACATTTTTATATCTTTTGTATATTATTGATTGTAATATTTATGACAAACGGATTTAGGACATATTATATTTAGGGATTTCAATTTTATGGCATGTAATATTATGTGATGTTAAGTTCGGTTGAATTATCATTCGGACAAATGATGATTAGGACAAAAAAAGTTATGGCACTTTAAATTATGAATAAAAAAGTTAGGTGACACAATAGAGAACCCAATGACTCTTAGGTATAATCCATTTTCCCTTCATACTTTAAACTTAAAAAAAAATATCTAGGCACTAAACCAAACATTAAAAATTCTTCTTTAAACGTTATAGGTTTTTTACATATTTGGGACGAGAATCGAATACTGAATACCCTCCCTCAATATGTCCCTCGTTTAACCTAACATACTGTATAATGGAAATATTTTTTTTTATACTCCGAGTGAATCAGTTTCTTCTAGGCGAGCGAGCTTCCTAGGCCGCATCATCGCTTCAAATCAGGCGAGGTGCGGCCAAACGCAAGCGAGAACAGCGAGAGCAGCGGTGACCCAGTGGTGGCTGCCCCGACTTACGAGCAGTAAGCCGTGGGTTTGAACCCAGGCAGACGCATTACTTTGTGTAATTTATTTCATCACCGCAGCCCTCAAATACGGTGAAAAAAAACATCGCGAGGAAACCGGCATGTCCTAGAATTAAAAATTCAAAGACATATATCATCTACAAACCCGCACTGGGCCCGCATGGTGGATAACAGCCCACTCACTTTCATAGAGAGGAGGCCTGTGTCCCAGCAGTAGCAGGAATATTATAGGCTGATGATGATGATGCAAGCGAGTGAGATTAATATGATGATTAAGTTAAACAATGGAAATAGTACCTCCTGTTATCACAGGCATTTATTAACTACCATCGTCGTTTGCGATCTATATCGATAAGACAAGGTAAACATGATTAGTATTATAAGTGGCCCAAAACGGTTCCATCACATTAGTTTGTTCCTGGCCCAGTTACTGTCAAGTTCGATCAACTGTACTGACAGTCATACTTGGAAGTATCGGTCGCCTACAATTAAAGTTTCATAATACTTTCTTCGCAATGGCTGACAGTGGCTTAATCCAACCTGGATCGACTAAACTGAGTGAAAATCTGGACCCACCACACGTACCCATCTTCGTGATCGGACACTATTGTCTCCTCGCGTTGTGTCTGGGTACATTCATATACGGACTGACATCGTGGTACCTCATCAGGAAGTTCCGAAATTTCAACAACTACGTGTATCTCAGTGCAATGCTAGTGAATATATTACGTTTGACCGTTCTATCTCTTTCTATAATTCATTGCGATGATAATATTATTGATTTTATGCTCTGCATTGGTTTCTACGAAAGATTTGCTTTCATTTATTTAACAACGGTCTACAACTATTGGTTGATAGTGATGTGTTACATGTTTTACGTCGATATTGTCAAAGTGTTTAATAAAAACGTTCGGAAGAAATATATAAAAAGCTCTCTCTTTGCTTGGGCTGTGCCTCTGCTAGTAATAACCATTTGTGGGTTTATTTTAGTAACCATTGAAATAGTGGAACAGGGACATAATGAAATACTGTATTTTATGTTTGTGTCTATATGCACTTACATAACGACTAACATCGTACCTTCGTTTTTGAACTTGTCAATTTTTATAAAGCTTGTGTATTCTCTGTTTTTTTGTAACGATACAAATACGAGTGCGGTTTCTAAGCAAGAAAAAATGCGGCGTCTGTCTATGGCAACGGCGATGTTTATTTTAAGCAACGTTTTTATGTTCACATTTCTTCTATGGGATGTTTTTGATCTTTCTATCATTGTACGAGGTGTTACACTGGGTATACAGATAATAGCCATAGCTTTCTTTGTTCCTCTAGTAAAGAGTAACCGAACACTATGGTACGAGTTTTATAGGAATCGATCGATAAGGAGTATGTAGTGATAATGGTTGTGTTGTTTGTTGGTAATGCTAAGTGCTCATTTACACAGACGCGGCGCGTTGGGCGATGCGTCGGGCGACTCCCGCTTTAAATTCACACATATGGCGATGTACGAGAGCGTTTACGGAGAAGCGGTTTGACGCGCGTTTGCTTGAGATGCGTTGCCCGCGGCCTATGTCACACGGACAAATACAGGCATACGGCCAGTGCCTGGGCTCGATTCCCACACGGAACAAACTTACAACGTCGTAGTTTTTAACCGACTTCTAAAAAAGGAGGAGGTTCTTAATTCGGATGTTTGTATTTTTTTTTTCTTTTTTTTATGTTTATTCGCGCATTACTCCGTCGCTTGCCAACCGATTTGGAAAATTATTTTTTTGTTGGAAAGGGTATACTTTCCAAAAGGTCCCATAGTCACCAAGTCAGGATCTGATAATGGAATCTTGGCGACATCGAGGGAACTCTTCAAATTTTATAGGAAAACGTACAGCGATTTTGGTATTATCTACAACAAGTGAAGCATTTGCGTCCAATAAGAACCATTTTATCATCAGATCTGATGATGAATCCAAGAGACAGGCTTCGGAACTCCATAACAAGGCAATGAGTCTTAGCTGTGTTTGGGCTTGTTGGAATCGTAACGGTATGCACTTTCCAGGTGTACAAATAATAAGTTACAAAAACAAAAAAAAACTGTTTTAACCGACTTCTATAAGGAGGAGCTTATCAATTCGATTAGTTTTTTTTCTGTATGTACACCGATTACGCTAAGATTTATGATCCGATTTGCGTGATTCTTCTTTAGTTTGATGTAGAATACCTGCCATTTGGTCCCAAAAAAAAAATAATATAGTTTGGCCATATAGTTTACATTTTATTAAAAATTTTGTTATATGTAAATTTTTCACGTATGGATACCGATTTCTCCGTGATTACTGGACCGATTTAGATGATTTTTCATTCATTTGGTAGAGAAGCTTGCCCGGTGGAGCCATATGAATTTTATTATCTTTGCTTAGGTACTTTTTGAGTCATCCTCTTTTTTTATGCATTTTGTCCTTTGTCGTATGTATGGACGATGTGCTGGTGTCTAGTTACAATGTAAAAATTATACTTGACTAGGATTAAAGTGAGATACCACAACTGAAAAGGCTAAAATAAAAAGTTTTTATATCTGATCATAATCATTGTTTTTATTTAAAAGTTTATAGTGATTTTTTTTCGTAAAATGTTCAGTTTTTTTGTTACGAGCTTACGACTAACTGTCTTTTGAATGGTTCTAAAAATAAAAGTATACATATATTATTAAAATACATATTTTATAATGATTTGAAAATCATACATAATGCATTAAAATAAAACAATATACCTAGTTACCAAAAGTAATATTTTAGAGGATAAAAAAAAAAAACACAAAAAGAACATTCTTACAGGCTGTGAATTGATGCTGCAATTTCTGATTCGCAATCCGGTCGCAGTACCACCAGGCTTCTTTCTTCATTGACTCATAGTTTAAAATAGATGTTCTATTGTAATGCATGATGTGACAGTTGTTAAAAATTTGAAGAACAATGGTCCCATGTTGGGCTACAAGAGCACCGTTGCACCGTCGCCGCGTCTCCATAAACGGAAAATACGCCCCGCGCCACGCTATTCGCTGCACACCACGCAGCCCGACGCGCCGCGTCTGCGTAAATGAGCCCTTAGAGAATGTTAAATAGCAGTTTCCTGTGTGCCATTGTAAGCCAAATGTGGATGACAATTATCTTCAGTTGTCTCGGATACACAAAATTTATGTAAATCTAAAAAATGTATGTGATTTGGTGGCAGGCATGTTTATGTATATCTAGATAAATTGTATTAAATAAATATTTATAACACGATATCTAAAATTGGTTTTATTTGTGCAACATGTTTGCACTCAGCAGCTTAAGTCAACGTGGAAGTTCGGAAATCATACCATATACGTCAAGCCTGTTATTCTCAAAGGGTCAGTCACCCACATTTCGCCAGTTATATTTACCGATTATAGGGAATTCAATTCAATCAATCATTTTTTGCATATCACATGTGTTTTACAAGATCTTAAATAATAATATAGTTCTCATGGGTTACCTATGTTTCATCGAAAAGAATTTGACAAATTATCAATTCCCAAACAATTTTCCGCATAATTTCATTTGCCAAATTATTACTTAGCAAAAAATCTCTTCGCAAATAATTGTAACTTCGAATGCGTCACATTTTCCCCGTTTTCGCAACATTTTTCATTGCTGCTCCGCTCCTATTGGTCGTAGCGTGATGATATATAGCCTATGTCCTTCCTCAGGTTGAAATCTATCTTCTTGCCAAATTTCATTCAGATCCGATCAGCTGTTTAGTCGTAAAAAGGTAACAAACAAACTTACTTTCGCATTTTTATATTAGTTAGGATATAGTAGCATTCAAAGTACATGAAATTTATGGAAGAGTTAAAATTGGCAACTCTTTCACCATTACAATAGAATCCAATAAATAACTAATTAAATACAAAATATGAACCCCGCATTTGATTTCGATCAAGTGAACAAAGAGAAGTTAGAAACACTCCCAGCAGGACTCAATGTAACACTGTGCTGATGGACGCGTTGAATAGCACGGGAGTCGTTTAGGTATTTGAAGTAAAATTATATTGCGGGCTAGCTCCAACACTGTCCTGGCGATGGTTGCTCAGCGACTGGATTGCCCCTACGTATGGCATTCTTGTAGCAGGCATATTATCGGTGATTAATTTGTCATTTAATAAAGATTTTATGTCTTTTTTGATATTATAGTTTTTTGATTCTGACATAACTTAATTCCATAATTTAATTCGTTGTCAAATCGAATCCTGTTTTTTTTTTATTTTATTTTGCTCTCTGCCTTTTGACATCAATTGATTTCATGTCAAAAGGATATTATATTTTTGCTGCTGACATAACTTCATTCCTTAATTTTATTCATTGTCACATTTCTTTTTTTTGTAATTATTACTTTATATTTTATTGCATGAATATTGACAAAAGCGTATTTGTATTCTTGTGATACTAATATGGGTCAAGGACCTGAAATAAACGAATTCTATTTATTTTATTAAGATCCATACAGCCTTGAGATCCATAGAGTCTTGAAAGGTAACAAACACAGTGAATTTCGCATTTATAATATTAGTGGACATAATGCAATATTGCTCACATCCCGATGTTATTAGCGAGACAATATAATATCCTATGACTTTCCCCTGGTTTAAATCTATCTTCTTGCCAAATGTCATTAACATCCAAGTGAATTTCGCATTTATAATATTAGTATGGATATATCAATTTTGGGTCGGTACAGCAGATGTCAGTCGTACTAACCAAAATAGTTTTTAGGGTGACGAATGATTTTGAACCCACTAAAAACACAGCACAGCCACCTCTGGCGTGTTTTTAGTGGGTTCATGTTTTCATTGAGTGTAAAGGTCAATCGAAAAACGAAACTGGTTACAAGCATTTAATTTCCTTTTGAAACTTAATTTCTAAACAAATAAACTTTTTTGTTATCCTCAAAGATTGTCAAGTATATTATACATACATACTAACTTCATTTCGATTGACTATGAATTTAACTTTTGATTGGATCTGTTTTCCAAATATTCTCGCCAAATTGACCGATTACTCTTTAATAAAATTAAATACACAACCAATGCAATTGTATTCAAGTAATCTCCTAATTCGCCTATAACATCAATAGTCAAGATCTTGATTTCCAATATATCAATTAAAGCGGCTAATACTATGACATTGCTGAGTACAAAAACGAACGAAGCTATGTAGAAACGACGCCATTTGCCTAGAGATATACTCGCACCAACTTCACTACTACGGAATAAACGATATAAAACTAATATATAAATAACAAAACTAATTATCACAGGAATTAATAACAGTGATGTGATGAGAACAGGTAACATTTGTATTGTTATTATTTCTTTCGAGTCATGGACGTAAAACAACAATGTAGGAATAATTAGGACTAAGTTTGATAGAAAAGGTAAACCCCAACCAAATAAGTTACTCTTAAGGTACCTCCTACGAATGTCAAGACGAAAAACTTTAACAAAATCAACATAAAAAATGTAACACAACACAAGTAACCAACAATGAAACGCAAGTGCACAATAAAGTACAAAAGCCAATATTAAAACACGCGATATAATAAACTGGATTAGTAGCTCAGTAAGTAGGTCATATTTGACTATAAGATAGCACAAAAACATAAGCATTTTCGCTATAATTGCACTGAGAATCACATAATTTCTGAAAATACGAAACTTCTTGATCAGCCACCACGATGTCACTCCGTATATGGCCGCAGTAAGAGTCAGTATGAACAGAATCCAGGCAATTAGGATCATTGCATTTTCACCGACCAGTTCATCAAACTTTTGCGGACCCTCATCACTGGGTGGGTTCATAACACTGATATATTCACTGGTATTATTTATACTGTTGTCGTTGTCGGCCATGGTTAGCGTCGTGTGCGCAGGTCGGTGCGCGGTTTGGCCAGTGACACGCGTCTACACCCACACGCACCTCACAACCTTATAAAATATAACCTTAGTTAAACGGTTGGCGCAGTGGTTGAGGGATCGACTGCTGCGCTGCGTGTCGCGGGTTCGATCCCCGCACGGAACAAATATTTGTATGGCCTACAGATAGTTGTTCCGGGTCTGGCTGTTTGTGTATGTGAGCTTAAATGTTTGTAAACGCACCTACGATACAGGAGAAATTCCTAGTGTGGGGCAACGTTTTAAAAAAAAAACTGGTAACTTTAATCACAAGTTTATTAATTACCGTTAACTCGAACAAAAACCGTAGGTTTTTGAACATTTATGTTTGAGACGACTTGTAATTATAATTGTTCGGAAACAAGATTATAAGAGAAAGTTGGTTCGTCGGTTTTATTAGCTAAGTTGTTTAGAAATCATTTATCTACCTGTGATGTAGATGGCTCTTGGAGTAATGGAAGACTTAAGAATCGATTGACAGATCGTGTGAAATAGCTGGAAATAGGAGTTCGTTAGTTAGCACTATGGGAGTATAAAGTTCCCACTGTTCGGACGTGGGCCGTTTGGGTCACGGAGAGTTATCAACCAAATAGATCCAGTGCAGTTTGGTAGATTATGTCTTCAATTTTTCTTTCAATTCTTCCTTTTAAAAGCAGTGGTGTTGAAATAAAATCCACAAATTAATTTAAAGTCTAGACAGATGATGATGGTTTGGTCAACAGCACAAAATTCCCACTGACTGTATATCCCACACATTAAAACTCGCGTGGTTTAAATAGTTTCGGAATAAAACAATTTGTTCGGTTAGTCAGTAGCCACTAGCTAATATTTCGGATGATCTCTGCCACCACTGCTTAGCTGTTGATGGCGATTTAATTTTGGTATTAGGGTAGGGGCATAATGCTTGTAGTCTTAGTAGAAGGGAAGATCCTCCGACCAGACGCGTGTTGTGTCTTGTGTATGTTTCGGGTTTTTCTATATCCTCTTAAGACATTGCATACAAACTTCCAAGTCCTTATTTTCCGAAATGACTGAGCCGATTTTAATGAAACTTCATATGCATACGCAGGATATACAAGGTGTTGTTATGCATCCTCGTCAAATTCAAGGAGGTAAAAATGCTAATGATTCTCGTCCCGAATCAATAATAAAATAGTTAGGTAATTTTTCTTTTTTACGAAAATCGGTAAGTGTGAACCACCCGTGTTTTAAACGCGGCCGGTCTGGTTCTTGCCCTATAACCTCGCTTACACACATACAAACAATTTCAAACGTTTATTCGATAATTTCTTATTCCCTAAACCACGTTAAGGGGGTTATTCTGAAATATTGTCAAACTTACTTAAACAACCAAAAGAATCAGCGTTTATTGATAATTACGAGTAACTAGGTACCGTAATTTCAATTGATTATTTATGTCTTTTGTGACCACCTCCTGAAATTTGACGAGGTTGCAAATCAACACCTTGTATAGGTCTAAAAAGTTACTAAAACATTTTCGAAAAATAGTGTTACAGCTTAGACTGATTTTAAATTATCTATAGAAACGGAAAATTCCAAATATTTTTTTTTTCTTAAAGACATTCCGAAATTGTTTTTAGTAACTCTTAGACCTATGTATCCTGCTATGTATCATTAAAATGGGTTCAGTCATTTCGGTAAATAAGGACTTGAAAGTTTGTATGAAATGGCGTAAGGTGTAAATGCTCAGTGGCAAATAATTGTAATAGCGAGATTTAGAATTTTGTTAGTTTTTAATTAGCATCATAGATGGCGCTGTAGTACTTCTTGTACTACGTAGCTGTAGTAATGTTTGTAGTGCCGTGCTAAAAGGTTGCCGTTGATGTCCACCACTCACAATTAGTCCGTCAAAATCGAAATATATTTTTTTGGTTGTTTTTAAAATCAAATTCCTATCTGTGGACAGATTGTTGGTAATGTTACTTTCCTTTATGTTTAAAAAGAAGCACGTTAGAATAATAATCAGTTAAATATCCCTTTCACGTTAAGGCTAAAGTCTACTTGTTCAAAACTCATAAATTTGCAGAAAATGCTTTTGCTCATGGCTTACGGCTTACGGCCTATAACGAACATAAGGTCAAAATAAATATCCAAGATGGTGCCCATGAAAGTTTCCGAATTTTATCTCGGGTGTCGTTTTAATGGTTTTGGGGTCCAATAATAACGAAAATGAAAATCCAAGATGACACCTATCATGGGTGTCATTTTAGTGATTTTAGGGGTCGATGATAACGAACATTTAAAAAAAAATTAAATAATTTCTATTAACTCGATCTTCGATTTTGAAATTGACCCCATATGTTTAGAGCTCCCTCGATTACCATGGTTGTGACACTTATGACGGAAAAAAAGCCACTTGTTGTTTCCGCCATCTTTGATTTCGATTAATCGTAAAGAATCTTATTGCAAGTATCCGTTCGCGCTAGTCTATGTTGGCAAGCGCATGTAAAAAAAACTTAGATAAAAATGAAACCCTTCTTTTCTTTGCAGACGGTTAAAATTATTAATTAGAGCAGCCTGCATGACATAACATGAGCGCGAAAGCAAGATCCATTAAGTACGAAAAACAATTGACTATATTTCGACGTCCTATTACCACGACCGCTAGGCGGCTACTGAGTAAATATGTTTTTTTTTTTTTTTTTGATTGGCATCTCGCATTTCAACCTATGAGGTTGTCGTCTGCTTAACCGGACTATCCTGTGGGTGCCTTTAGAGTAAGGCCTCCAGCCAGGGCATAAAAACTTACAAACTAAGCGACTGCACGCTAAGGGCACCCCCTGTGGGGTACGAACCTCGGCTTAGGGCGTCGCTGGGGGAGGTCTGCATGGGGACAGGCTGGATCTGAATGGTATCATTATTTAGGGGCTGATTTAAAACTACTGGCACAGCATCGCGGGCTGGCTCGAGCGAGGGTCGGGGAGGGCATGGACCGGGACGTCGCGACGGACCTCGACGGCGAGGTCGGAAAGACGGCGGTTTGAGTCGGAACTTTTTGAGAGTGCTGGTCTCTTTGCTACTCTCCTGGAGGAGGGTGATAGCATCATCTGGAGTGACAAGGGTATGCCTAGGACGGCGTACTGTACTAATGCGCGAGGGTTCGTAACGGGCGGCCGCTGCGATCAGGGGATTACGGTGTTTAATGGCGTTATCGAAGAAACGCTTCGAAAGACGTTTCATAAACTGAAGGACGGTGGGAATTCTAAGGTCTACGTGTAGACGATCATTACGGACATAAAAAGGGGCTCCCGTGACTCTACGTAAGAACCGGTTCTGTCAAATTTGCATCCTATGGATGTACTTAGGCTTGGTGTGAGCGTACACGACGCAAGCGTACGTCATAATGGGGCGGATCACCGCGGTATAAAGGCGCAACTTGCACTTGAGTGACAACTTGCTTTTTGCCGAAATCATGAAATGAAGCCTACCCATAGCAAACGCAGCTCGGTCGCGAGCTGCTTTGATGTGCGCCGCGAAAGACAAGTGGCTGTCAAGTATAACTCCTAAGTAATTGGCTTGCTTCTCCCAAGGGATAGGCTTACCGTACATAGTGATCGGGCTGAGCGCGGGTGGCTTAATTTTACGCTGTTTAGAGAAAAGAACTGCCTGGCTCTTGTCGGGGTTCACCTCGATTCTCCATTTCCGGAACCAAGCGCCTAAGACGTTGGAGGCTGAGGTTTGGAGGGTGCTATAAATAGCGTCGTGACTGCGGCCAGTGTAATCAATGGCCGTGTCGTCCGCGAACAGGGCTAACTGAGCCTTCTTGCTCTTGGGGATGTCACTGGTGAACAGAGTAAAGATAAGGGGAGAGACGACGGAGCCCTGAGGGACTCCGGCTCTAATGGGGTGGGGGGAAGACAGTGCCTTCCCGATGCGATAGCGGAAGGTGCGATCCGACAGAAAGTCTCGTAAGATGAGCACGAGACGGTCCGGCACTCCCAGTTTGTACAGCTTATATAATAAGTCGTTGTGCCAGACTTTGTCGAAAGCCTTTGCTATGTCGAAGAACAACACACCCGTCATCGCCCCTCGCTGGAAGCCAGCGCTCAAGTGTTCTACGATGCGATGGGCCTGTTGAATGCAAGAGTGTCCGGTCCAGAAGCCGAACTGCTCGTTGGGGATGAGACTCTTAGCCTCGGCGAAGTCTTTGAGTCGCTTATAAATAAGTTTCTCGTAGATTTTGCCGAGTGCGTTCAGGAGACTGATAGGTCTGTAGCTCGAGGGCTCAGACTTGGGTTTGCCTGGCTTGGCGAAACCGATGACAGTGGCCTCTTTCCATATTTGGGGAAAGGCGTTGTTGCTCAGGGCGCCATTGAAGATGGCCGCCATTAACACGACGAGCTGAGCGGGGAGGAGTTTTAACACCCTATTGGTGATTCCGTCGGAGCCGGGTGCTTTCCGCGGTTGAAGCTTATTAATGATGTCTTGCACTTCGTCAGCTGTGACCGAAGGCAGAGGATCATCAGGGTCTTCTACGGGAGGGAGGGCGGCTTTACGTTCGACAAATGCGTTCACCTCATCGAGATGTCGCTTGTCTACTGGTTGAGAGCTGGGGGAGCACTGGGACTCCAGGCTGTCGGCTAGGCATTCGGCCTTCTCAGAGTCGTCGAATGCGACGCTCTTATCGGGTCGGGTGAGGGGAGGCATCGAAGCCTCTTCGGTGGAGCGCAACTTGCGTTGGAGCTGCCAGAAGGCTAGGTGGGTAGGCTCGAGCTCGCTAAGCGTTTTGTCCCATTGATCTGAACGATGCTCACTAGTGCGCTTCTTTACAGCACGCTGTAAATAACGCATGTGAGCTTTGTTCGCGTCGCAGGGAAAGTTGCTGTAGGCACGGATGGCCGCGTTCTTCTCGGTTATCAGTTCACGTACGTCAGCGGGTAGAATTCAGCGTTGATCGCTCATTGCTGGAACTTCCCGTGAGCAATCCTTTAGTACGGATTGCACGTGTTCTGTTAACGAGTTGATGGCGGCCGTCGTGTCTGCGACTGAGACAATGTGGTCGGGGATGGCCTCCAGGTGAGGCGACGTGGTGGATTTCAGCTTTTCGCTGACTTTCCTCCAGTCGGTTATCACTTGGGTCGGCGGGGGCTGACTGGGGTCAGAAGGGCCCGAGCGCGGAACTAAGTGCATGACCACTGGTCGATGGTCTGAGTTAAGCTCATGTAAAGTCTCGATGGAATGCAACTTAAGGTTGACATTCTTGAGTAACGCTATGTCGAGAACGTCCGGGCGTTGGTCGGGGTCGTGGGGATAGTGAGTGTGCTCCATAGGAGCGATGGGATCGAAGTTGAGGGACTCGCCCAGGTTATACACGTGACGTCCTCTGGCAGAGGTCGTCGTGCTGTTCCAGGCGGGGTGTTTGGCGTTGAGGTCGCCCGCTATGATAACGGAGTCACTCAAGCCGAAGAGGACGGCAAGGTCTTTGGTGAACAGAGTGTGCTCCTCGGACGTGCCGCCGGGAGGGATGTACGCGGAGGCGATAGTGATCGATTGATGACCGGTCATGCCTAGTCGACAGACTGAAGTCTCGAGTAGAGACTCCATGGGAGGGGGATCTAAGGGGATGCAGTGCAGTTCCTTTCTATAGTAAATTAGAGTTCCGCCCTTGTGGCATCGTGACCGATCGTTGCGAACTATGCGATAGTTGGCAATTCTCGGATCGCGGTGACTGGACTTGAGGAAGGTCTCCTGTACGAGGAAGATATCAATTTGATGGTCGCGGAGGAAGGTGGCGATCTCATCACGCTGGCCTCTAATGCCATTGGCATTAAAGTACCCTAATTTTAGGGATCGGGGTTTGGTACACGTTAATCTCGTATTATCCATTGGAATTAAAGATTAATGCCGCTGAAGGCTTCGCCTAACTTGATTAGGGACTTGAGGATAATTTTAAGCTTATCACCGTCAGTGTTAGCCTCCCTGAGATCTGCCACCATGCGGTCTGCTTCGGGGGTGACTAACTTTGCTAACGTTTCTAAAGTTACGTTAGGAGAGGAGACCGCGGCCGCGGGGCCGGGAGGCGCGGGACGAGCGGGCGCCGGTGCGCTCGCTTGGGCCACGGGAGTGGGGACAGGGGCATCTAATATCCCGGGAATGGGGCTGGACTTTGCTTTGCTGAGTGCCGGGGAGGCTCTCTGGTGGTTCAGCGAGGTCCAGGGAGAGGGCCTCTGAGGGCTGAGTCTCTCCGGCATCTGTGCAGTTGGTAGCCTCACCGATGGGCTTTCTCTCTGCTGGCGGGCGTTTGCACGCTTCGCCAGTTTAGAGGACGAGCCTTTGGGGGCTTTCGGGCAGCCGCGGTAGTTAGCCGGGTGGCCCGACTGGCCGCAAAGCACACAGCTCGGTGGCTCCGTGCATAGCGATTTGTCTTTGGGACGGGGGCAGTCTGCCGTACCATGGTCGCCTAGACACTTTACGCATCTGTGCGGCGCATGGCAGTTGGCTTGGCTGTGTCCGTACAGCTGGCAGCGGTGGCACTATTGAGATGCCTGTGAGGGAGCATACCGACTTCACTTTGAAGATCGGGTGGTGTCCTTCTACTGGGTCACAGATGACCAGTACCATATCGTACTGGTCTCCACCTCTCGCCATATGAAGGCGGTGGACGGCTGCGACCGGGATGTCCTGGCCTTGGAGGTCGTTTAGGATGTCCTCCGTGGGGATTTCCTTCGGGATCCGCCTGATCACCACGCGGGTGGGCTTCTCCTCTGGAAGGGAGTAAGTATGGAAGGCTATGTGCCTTCCGATCAGCTGACGGGTTAGTTCCCTGAAGTCAGCGGTCGTAGGGACCACCACTTTGATGCCCTGTTGTGTGCTTTTTGCGCTTGTATATTGTATGCGGCGCTCAACACACATTTTGGACACGTCTGTCCATTTCCCTTTGTCCTGAATGAACAACGGGGGAGGGGGCTTCAACTTCTTTGAAGAAGCGGCTGAAGGGTTAGCCTTAGGGCTGGCTGGCCTGCTAGTATGAGCAGCGGCGGACGTTGGTACGGGGACCGGGGAGGTGGGACGGGAGGCCGCGTGAGGGGGGACAGAAGGGAGCGCGACGATCTTTTTAGCCATGGCGGCCTGGGAGTTTTTTCCCTTCTTTCTCTTGCCCTTTCCGACAACTTGATAGTCGTCTTCAGATGACGAGGCGGCAGAACACGAGTCTAAGATTGATTCCGAATCGGAGACTGGCTCGGTTGTGTCCATGTTCTCCGAAATGAGAACAACGGGCGCAGGTGCGGACTGATCCATTGTTTGCGAAACAATGAGCCTGGGTTTAGCCGGAATCGCGGCGGCGACGGCTGGCGGTAAGCCTTTGTCCATGTTTCCAGAAACGGGAACAATGGACGCAGGTGCGGGCTGACCCTTTGTTTGCGAAACAAAGGGTTTCGCAACAATGGGTCTAGGTGTAGCCGGAATCGCGGCGGCGACGGCTGGCGGTAAGCCTTTGTCCATGTTCTCGGAAACGGGAACAATGGACGCAGGTTCGGGCTGGACCTTTGTTTGCGAAACAGTGGGTTTCACAACAATGGGTCTTGGTGTCGCTTTAATCGCGGCGGCGACGGCAGGTGGCAAGCCTCTGTCGGCAGGCGGCGGCGACAAAGGGCTTTCAAGTACGTCACTGAAGTCAGTGACGTTATCGCTGGTTTGCCGGATAGCAGCGATTTTGGACCCATATTTTTTATTAAAATTTGGGTCGGTCGCAACGATGCGCAAGAAAAAGCGCAAAAGTGCTTTTTCTGTCTCGTCGAGAGACGACATTTTATCGGCTAAAAGTTAGCGGACATTTGAGTGAAGCTCCGCGCCTAAACAGCCTCACAAACTATTTCCCTGAAACAATTATGTAGCGAATTTACTGGGTCCAGTGACTCACCCGCTTCAACCTTCCCGCAGCCACAGTCCGAGGGTCCTGGCTTGGTAGCAACTCCAACTCCAGTCCAGGGAACTTTGCTTTCAGGAACTTGTTCAAACGGGAAACACTAGCACAGTAAATCGGCGGCGCATACGTTCGCGACGGAGCCCAAGTTTTCACCTAGACCCTGAAGGGGTTAGGCGGGCGGATTGGGTCACCACCCTCTCTTGGTTTCGTTGGCACCGTTAGGTTTCCCACCAAGAACCTCGAAACTGAGGACTTTTCCCTGATGGGGCAAAGGAAGTTAAATCGGAATAATATCCGAAGCAAATGAGCAAGTGCTGTCTTAATAAAAAGACAGCAATTGTTCGGGGGTGTAGTCGAGGGACTACTGATGACGTCACGACACTGGGAAGCGACGAACCGATGACACACACTGATAGCGAGCGGGAATGCGAGCAGGTAGCGGTACGTCCGTACGCGGCGGCGGTCAGGCGGCGAGTGTGAGTAAATATGGCAGGCGTTTCTGTATATAAACAAGGTGTATTGTATACTAATAATTTCCAGTTTACTAAAAAAAAAATCGGTTTTTGTTTAACATAACGATTCATTGAACATTGGCCCATCCTGGAAATCGAATAATAACACAAATCTATTGATAGAAACTGGTGGAAAAAGTGGTGGAAAGATTAATGTAACAAAAATGGTCTGATTTGCTTGAAATTTACTATATGTGTGTCTAATACTCCAATAAAATACATGACTAAAAATAAAAACACGTATCGTCCGAGTCCGTTTTCTGGGTCGCTGGCAATGAAAATAAAAGTCAAAGATGGCTCCGAGGAAACTTTTCAGTTTTTCCTTCATGGGTGTCATTTTCGTGGATTTCGGGACGTAGATAACACCTACTTAGAGCGTAGCTAACAACTCCCTACGGCGTAGCTAACATCTCCCTACGGCGTAGCTAACAGCGCTCTACGTCGTACTCCTTTCACCAAGCTACGGCGTAGCATGAGCTATTTTTTTTAAATTGGTCGCCTCTCTTTGCGACAAACAGTTCCTACTGATCACCCATATATTATGAATAAGTATTATTACAAGTAGGACTATTTGAAACGAGGTCATAAGCTTTGACCCCCCCCTCCCCCCAAATAATTAAAATATAAAAGATATAAAACATAAAATTGAAAAGCTATTAAATAAATTATTAACTGCCTGTAATCATTCAACAACAGAAACTACCCTTTACAAGCCAAAATTAAAATTTTCAAGCTCGCTTCGCTCGCTCAACAAGCTCGGCACAGATACAATTTAAAAAAAATCTTCGGGGGCAGTTGTCCCGCCCCCTTGCCTACAACCCTTGGCGACGCCCATGTAAACCTAAGATTACACGTCGAAAGCCCACAGTGACTATGTTAATGTTATTTCTTTTAGATCATTTGGAGGCGCTCGTAGCTAAATAATAGCAGCCACCCGGGACGATCTTCAAGGTTAAGCCGTGCTTGCCGAGGTTGATCCGTGGATGGATGACCATCATTACATACCAAGTTTTCTCCGTGCCTCGGAAAGCAAGTTAAGCCGTTAATCCCGGCTGTCATTTGTAGATATTTGACTGTCGTTACGATTAATCAGAAGCCGAAAGTCTGACATCCAGTCTTACTAAGGAGTTGTAGAGGTCAGATAAGCAGTCGCTTCATGTAAAGTACTGATACTCAGCTGCATCTGGTTAGATAGGAAGTCGATTCCAACAATGTTTGGGAAAAGGCTAGGCAGATGAACTATTTTAATGTTATTGATGCCAGTGGCGATTAAATTAGACATTTACTTGAAAACAATCAATGGATAAAAAGTTATGGTGTGTGTGTGACCTTGATAGAAATCAAACTATTTCATTAAAATTTATTACATTGACGTTAACTGTTGACGTTGGTAACCAGTTTTTAGCCCGTTTTTGTTGTTTTTGTCTTACTAGTTTAATATACCTACAGTAGGTATCTCATATTTTTATAGCAGCAGATCTCTTTTTTAAAACAACAAATCATACAACCAGTTTTGTCCAACATACATCCATGGAATTGTTAAAAGTAATTTACAGCAACCTTTTGTTTTTAACTGACCGTTACTGCTGATAACAATCAAATGTTACAATGGAATTATTTATGTGTAAAATCTAAGGGAGTGCCAGTGTTTTGTTGATGTTCAATAAACAAGTTACGCACACTATTTGTAAAGTAGACTTCGTGGTTTCAAAAAACATACTAAATCCAAATAATAAGTCATATGCATACGTGTTTTTCTGATACTGGCAAACTAACGGGAGGGCTGGCAAACTAAGGCAGACAAACTAAACACAATAATATAGATTGATTAGGATGAACTAGCGGGCAGAATACAAAAATAAGCTATGCACATATGTCATATCATGCATAGCTTATTTTTACTTATCCACTAAGTAGTTTTTGCATGTAAGAGGGACAAACATCCATTAATCCATCCATCAATCCTCACAAACTTTCGCATTTATAATACTAGTAGGATACTGTGCACTTTGAAAACATTTTAGACATCTTATTATTTTATCTGCATACTTGTTTTGCAAACTAACTGATCCAATATAATAGCGCTTTGTGGCGTGTTACTTGTTGGACGCGTGTGACTGCTTATCCGTGCGCACCCACCTGCACTTGCAACTGTCACCATGGCCGACAGCGACAACAGTGATTACTTCTACAGTATAAATTATACTAGTGGTTACAAGCATTACAACAGCAATATTAATGTTTATAGTAAAGTAGTAGTAGATTTAAGTTAGTTGTAACTGTGCGGGTGTCTTTCAAAGAAAAACTCTTTTACAAAATGCAAGAAGTAGTAAGGAAACGTGGTCAACTATAAAATCAATCACTGGTACTGCTAAGCAAAAATCTTCAACTGATGATTTATTAAAGAATTCTATGGTACTGCTCCCACCAAACGAATCAGAAATTGAATCTCTTATCATGAATCTTAAAAACGACTCTGCAACGGGTTGGAACTCTATTTCGAACACATTTCTAAAAATGTCAAAACATATTATCGTCCTACACTTTACCACGATCGCTGGGCTATGTATACAGCAGGGCGTTTTTCCAAGTGTATTTAAAAGGGTGCTCATCACTCCTGTCTAAAAGAGTGCAGCTCGAGACAGTGTAACAAACTACAGACCAATTCCTGTGCTGTCAGTGCTCTCTAAAGAACTAGAAAAAGTAATTGATTGATTGAATAACACACTCATATTTTTTAAAAAAAATAACATTTTATCTGACTCCCAATTTGGTTTTAGGGTAGGGAAAAGTACTGATGCAGCCGTTAGCTCGTTAGTAGATTATGTTACAGTCTGTCTAGATAATACAACAGACAAAACAAACGTGGATTCTTTATTGATCTGTCCAAGGCCTTTGACACTGCCTCGATTTCTACTCTTGTTGACAATCTGGAAAGGTGTGGAATAAGGGGGTCCAGAAATGAAACACTAATACACAATACCATATGAAATCCATAAATAAGAACTGCGCTTGAATACTGGTTTAAAAGCAGAATATGCTTCAGTGGATACATTTTAAGATTTTGCACAATCGGTCAAGCAAATTCGCTATCATTGAAATGAGAATCACACGGTTTTTAAAACGGCGAAATTGCTTGATGATACACCACGATATCATAGAACAGAATTCAGTCGAAAATGTTATATGCAGTGCTAACAATGAGTTCTTTGAAGATTTGTGGGGTGGTCACTGTTTTATTCACTGGTAATTTAATAAAGTTGTAGTAATCACGGTTGACGTAATCACCGTTATCGTAATCACTGGTATCATTAATACTATATTTTTACTGTTAGTATACTCGTATTATAATTAATACAGCAGTCTGTCAGTGAATCGCCTTAATGGAAGTTCATTTGTAAAATTTTGTAATTGGCTATATATACATTTTGTATTTGTTACATTTCATTTACATATACATATATACTGAATAGTTGTTAAATTGCCCTAGAAAAAAAACATAACACAGTAAGCATAGAAAAAAAAACGAAAACAATTAACAACAAATTTTCCGAATATTAGAATAGAGATAAATTAGATTCTAAATTCTCCGGAAAGTGCACAAAGAAAGTCGACCTCTTCATCGCTTACCAGAAGGAGAGCAAGAGCTCAAAAATCCAAAAATCCTGCAGTTTTTCAAGATTTTGTAGGCGATATTTCATTTATAAATCATCATCGTCGCCTTTTGTCCTAGCTTTGAGGTTAAGACTTAAAAATGTTTATTTTTATTATGAATAGGCTCGCGTTTGACCACTATCTCACCTGATGGTAAGCGATGATGTGGTCGACGGTGAAGCACGCTTGCCTAGAAGAAACCTATTCACTCTTAACTTGAAGACCCCCCGATTGTAGCTATCGGGAAACACAGACTCCGGCAGGGAATTCCACTGATGGCATTCCATGTTTTTTTTGATAACCTATTCAATGATACCCCACCTAACATATTTCGTCGCTTTTTTTTACAATATAGCGTCCGGATGTAGCCATATGAATTTTAATTACTCTCATGTCTTTAGTGATAATCGCAAGATTAAGACAAATCGATTGACGTATGAATCATCAAAATCGGCCAACGGGTGTGGTCTCTAGCGTGCCACAAAAGAACAAATGTTTGCCGTATATATGTATATATACAGTATGTTAGTTTAAACGAGGGACATATTCAAACCCATAATAGTACATGCTAACATGATACTAATAAAAATATAAACAAAAAAAAAACACTGATAAATAACAGACAGAACCATACCAAAATTTTCGCAAATGTCACGCAACGTGTATACACCCTTGCGCTAGCGACTTAATACTATCGCAGAACATGTGAGCGGGTCAATGACTCTTAGGTATAATCCATTTTCCCTTCATACTTTAAACTTACCTGGCTTAGGACAGTCCAAAATATCTAGGCACTAAACAAAACATTAAAAATTCTTCTATATACGTTATAGGTTTTTTACGGTTGTGCGTTGTTTCATCGCTAATTGTTTAATCGAATTTTGTTTCACATAAATTGTTTCTCATATTATCATTTCATAGAATAATCAATACGCAGAATAGTTACTTTGAAGAAATTTAAACCATCGATTTTTGTTTCTTATAAAGTTTAGTATTCGAATATTCATATCATGGAATAACAAATCAAATATTCTTTTCCCACATATTGATTGTTTCACATAAAACTTATTACGCAGAATAACATTTTATCAACTGACAGTTTCTAAAATTCAAGCCTTTGAAAAATGCATACCCTCCTATAAAATTACAACACCGGGGTCGAAAAGGTAATGCGGGTAAATTCTTGTCAATCAGGAATCTTGTTATTCTCACTAATGGTGTCCATGCCTATTGCATGCAGCATGCAAGCAAGCATGCAACTTGCAGCATGCAAGCAAGCAAGTAGCATGCAAAAGGCATGGTTTCTGTCACGGCTCCGGCACTGCGGGGCTCCGGCGGCCCCACGCGAGTTTATCGTCGCAGATGGTATCAACGCTCACCACCACAGCTTCGGCTTGCTGGCCGGCAAGCCGGCCAGCCTCAGCCGGCGGCGTGCGTTAGAAACCACCTGCTCCTCAGCTCGCGGGCCGCCTTGCCCCTCCGCGCCTACGCGGGCTTAAATTACACTCTAGGGGTAGGGCAAACAAGACTGCGTGGAGTCTGTTTTGCAGCCATTCGTTTTTTTCAATAACTTTTGTAGTACAACATATTGACTTTTAAAGACAATATTTTAATTTAAGGTTAATAATTTCGTTGAAATAAAATACCATGGAAACATACATCGAACAAACAATATTCGTTGAAAAATAATTCTGCTGTTTGATAAGTTTGTCAAATAAAAAAATGTGAGTGTAAAATTATTTGAATTGTGTTTCTGTAAAATATGTTTCATTCAAGTAAATAGTAGCTGAAACAAAAATATTAAAAATAAAAATACAGGGACTAAATATTATGTGAAACATTTTCTGGAAAACGAAATTCTGTGAAATTTCTGTCTGCGAAACAAGGTGACACCGTTTTTTACATATTTGGGACGAGAATCGAATACTGAATACCCTCCCTCAATATGTCCCTCGTTTAACCTAACATACTGTATACAAGATGTTGTTTTGCATCCTCGTCAAAATTCAGGAGGTTGTCACAAAAGACATAAACAATCAATTAAAATTACGGTACCTAGTTAATTTTTAATAAACGCAGATTTTTTTGGTTGTTTAAGTTTTTCAGTATTTCAGAATAACCCCCTTAACGTGGTTTAGGGAACAAGAAATTATCGAATAAACGTTAAGGATTGTTTGTGTGTGTGAAAGCGTGGGTGAAGGCGAGGATCAGACGGGTTGCGTTTTAAACAAGGGTGGTTCACACTTACCGATAACTTTTAACTTTTGACTTACTTTTGTTTTCCGTAAACAAAAAAAAAAAATTACCTACCCATTTTATTATTCATTCGGGACGAGAATCATTAGTGTAGTGACCTCCTTGAATTTGACGAGGATGCAAAACAACACCTTGTATAGGCTGATAAACACGTTACCCTCAGTCGGGTGAAAAGGGAGTGACTATGGAAATAATGAGCAATATATCTCAGCACATCTGGTTTAGAAATGAGATGCTGTAATGAATCTTGTGTGAAATAAAACTGGCTTGATCGCTTCTAAATCCAGTTAAAATATTTAATGAATAATATATGAATACCAGTTGCTATAGCCTATGATAGTCTTATTGGGTATTGTTCAAAACTAGCTTCACTCACGTGGCGCGTGGGTGGAATAATGAAGGAACACAAACATAAGGACGTTAAGCCGTAGTAAATTCCTAAATTCCTCTACAAAGTAAATGATTAACTGGTAATTTAAACTAATACTTGTTAGTGCATCTTTGGTTTAGGTATTTGTATTATAGGAACTCGTAGTCGAGTTCTGGGGGACCCAGTAAATATTGCCGTCGACATGCTGTATGAACAAAAGCACGAAGCTGGGTTTCAACGATTATAAACGTTAAAAAAAAAACAACTGTGAGCTTGATCTTGATCACCCGGGCCCTTGATCGGGTCCGTGGCTTAGGCCCCCAGTGGTAGAGGCACCTGTGGCCGACGCCCCTGATTCGATAAATTTAATTCAAAGCAACTTTTGATCAAATGTACAAAAATGTTTTAGGCACAGAAATGTTTTACAAAAATAAAGTAAAACAAAAGAGAGAACATGCAAAAAGGACGTTACTGAACAATACTATAAATGCTTGAATGAGAAAAGTCTAGCAGTGCTTAGCCTATACAAACGTATTTTCCTGTTTCTCCCTGAAAAATAAAACTAGAGCAAATACTTTTTTACTATTATACACGGTGTAAATCACCTCATCACGAAGCCGTCAACCAAGCAATCTGTACATGAAACTAAGTAACTTTACGCAAAAATTATTGCTGGGAAACGACTTTTTTTTGGGGGGTGTAAAATCATGTTTTGTGGTAGAACTCAATGGAACGCACTCAAAACATTGTGCTGATGAACGGATTGAATAGTACGGGGGTCGTGGAGGTGTTTAAAGTAAAAATCTAACATTAAAAACTTGTATTTAAAAAAATACTTGTCAAAAACTTGGAACTTTGAGCCCTAATATCTCCGTAACTAGAAGGTTCCCAGGTATGGTGTAGAACAAAAAAATTATCGCAATGACACGGAGAACCAGTGCCTTTCGGCTTCGTTAAGAGGTGTTTTACACCCTTTATATATATACACGGTGTAAATCACCTCATCACGAAGCCGTCAACCAAGCATTCTGTACATGAAACTAAGTAACTTTACGCAAAAATATTAATATTGCTGGGAAACGAATTTTTTTTTTGGGGGTGAAAAATCATGTTTTGTGGTAGAACTCAATGTAACGCACTCAAAACATTGTGCTGATGGACGGGTTGAATAGTACGGGGGTCGTGGAGGTGTTTAAAGTAAAAATCTTACATTAAAAACTTGTATTTAAAAAAAAACTTGTCAAAAAGTTGGAACTTTGACCCCTAATATCTCCGTAACTAGAAGGTTCCCAGGTATGGTGTAGAACAAAAAAATGATCGCAATGACAGGGAGAACCAGTGGCTTTCGGCTTCGTTAAGAGGTGTTTTACACCCTTTATATATATATTCATCCCTTCTATGCCTATATGTTTCGATGTTTTTTTTTCCATTTTATTATTATTTCGTTTATTTATTTTCTTACATACTAATTACATTTTTAAATATGATTACAAAATTATATTAAAAAAAAACATTTAAAAATTTAAAAAAAAGTAGCACACCGGCATTGGGAACAGGGTCCGAGCTACCGGTGGTCAGGGCTTCTTCCTAAATCAAACCCTTGAATCAGCTGCCACTCGAAAGCCTCCTCAGATGTTCTTAGAGGCTTTTGGCTATCAAGCCATTGGCTGACACATTTTATTATTAAAAAATACATAAATGAGGGGTATTATTTTTTAAACAGTTCTAATATAGGAAAAAACATATACTACTGATAAACTTTTAATAAATAAGTTATGCACACTGTTTATAAAAAAGACTGTGTTGTTTAAAAAAATAGACAGCCATATGAAGAATATTAATTTATCTGCATACTTGTTTGACGTATACTGGAAAACGAATTGATCCGGTATCATAGCGCTTTGTGGCGTGTATCTTTGTAGACGCGTGTCACTGCTCATCACCGCGTGCCCACCTGCAAACATGACTCTCATCATGGGCAACAACAACAACAGTAGTTACTACAACAGTATAAATGATTCCAGTGATTACGATAACGGTGATTACGGCAGCAGTGATTACAACAACAGTATAAATCGTACAAGTGATTATAACAACAGTTTAGATTATACAAGTGATTATAACGACAGTTATTACAATAACAGTATAAATTATACAAGTGATTACAACAACAGTAAAAAATATACAAGTGATTATAACAACAGTATACATTATACAAGTGATTACAACAACAGTATAAATTATACCAGTTATTACAACAAAAGTGTAAATTATGCAATTCCCTGGTTTAATTTATTTAACCGTGAAAGCGACCAACAACCCTTAGCAGAACTCATTGGTGCCACTGCACACGACATGTACAACTGGATTATTTTCGGACTGGCACTCGCTGCGGCCATATACGGAATGACATCGTGGTGCATTTTGAAGAAATTCCGCCTTTTCAGAAACTACGTTATTCTTTGTGCAATTATAGCGAAGGTGCTTGATTATTTGTGCCAAGTCTTAAAAATATTTCTACTTACTGAGCTGTTTCACCAGTATCTCGTAGCGCGTGTTTTAATTACGTCTGTAATATGGTATTGTGCCCTAGCGTTTCATTACTGGGTACTAGTCTTGTGCTACGTTTTTTATGTTTATATTGTTAAAGTTTTTTGCCTTGATATGCATAGGAAGTACCTTAAGACTAACCTATTTGCTTGGGGTCTACCTTTTGTATTAATTTTAGTAGTTGGTGTTCCTTCATTGATATTTTATTTCAATGACACAGAAATAATAACATTTCAAATACTGAAAGCTGTTATAATTTCAACGATATTAATGCCCGCAACTATTAGTTTTGTTATTTATGGAACAGTCTTATATCGTTTATTCCGTGGTAGTGAATTTGCGAGTATATCTCTTGGCAAATGGCGTCGTTTCTACATAGCTACGCTGATTTTCATATTCAGCAATATTACAGTGTTAACCGCTTTATTCGAAATATTGGAACTCGAGATCCTGACCATTGATGTTATAGTCACAGTAGGATATGGCTTAAACAAAATAGCATTAATTGTGTATTTAATTAGATTAAAGGGAAATCGGGAAATATGGAGACAGTTTTTTAAAAACAGATCGTGTCGGAGGAATGCCGGAGATGAAATGAGAATGTCAAGACTAAGTTATGATCAGTCTTCACACGACCTCGGAAGCAGGAACGTCACTCGCAGGCAGTCCGAACTCAGCCAAATAACACAAGCGTAGCTGCTGGCGGCACCGACTATATCATTTGGCATCGAGCGAAGGGAGTGGAGCGTGTTTCTCACATACTGTTAATACTATGACATAGAGTATATTGCCGCTAATGAACCGGTTTACTATAGGAAAGCAAACGACCGAGAAGCTGGACACCGCTAGCGCCCACGCTTCACGTAGCCGGCATCATTATGAATGACGTAAACAAAAAAAAAATTGGCGGAGGTAGCCTGAATTGGCGCATAGAAATTGGAAGGTCCAAAGAAGAGTGGATTACTGTGCAAGGGAAGAGACACGGGAACTGACAAGCAGACCCTGTTGTCTGAGGAATAGCTTATTACTTGCCCAATAATTAGTTTAAGCCTGCTAGGTTGAACATATATTTGTTACTATACTCATACAATGAGCAAAAAGGTACGTTGGAGATTGACATTGTCATAGTACGTGTTTTTGAAAAGTAACGAAAAATTTGTTCTACAAAGAATAAAAATGAATGAACAGAAGCGGAGTAAAAATACTATAAAATAGTGATTTTCACTGAGTAGTCCGATGGCCTTAAGAAGGTCGCGGGTGCGAAAAGCTTGGGACCGGTTGGCATGATGAATGCTTAAGCGCTTGCTTGGCTTAAGTCCAGCAGGGGACGTCTTTCGGCTGATAAGATAATGATGATGCGAAATAAATAGATTATTTATAAACACAGACCTATTTTTAATATTCATATGCCTTTCACAGAAAAGTGTTTTTGAATAATATTATAGATATTACTAAACTTATTTGTTTTATTACACTTGTAACTAATATCTTTATAGTCCTACCTTACCTGGATGCTGATCCTGTGCTGCCTCCAAAAAGTTTGTTAAGTACGGAACAGTCGGTAAGAAACACATAGTTCGTGAAGTGTTAAAACTTTTACATACATAAGTATAATCACTCCTTTTTGAGCCCATGAGGAGGCAGAATCACAGAACGCCACCTGCTACTATCTTTACCGAATTTTTCCGGTTGTATGAACGTGGACGAGGCAAAAAGTGTATATTTTGCCTCGTCCTTGTTCATACATCCGGTCATACAAGCACGCTGGTTGCGAGTAAAAAACTTTTATATGTTGCATAAAGCACTCAGATATGATTATGTTAAAACTACCATACACAGGAGTAACTTTCCTTGCAGCTTAATACAGGGCTAGTTATTAGTAATTTGATGCATTTCTTGCAATGAGTGATACTAACCCTCATTTGCAACAATTTCGGCCCCAATAATAATAATAATAACGTATTGGTGGGGCCAGAACACTCATCGGCAAACTAATCTGCTTCAGGGAGGGCAATAATCGTCCTCGAGTGATGCGTTTTGTGAAGCGGGCTTTTGCAGGGACTGATATTAGTCCTCGAGACTATATGTCCCGTATCACAGAACGCATCGACTTCCTGAAGCAGAAAGTGTATGCATGGGCAAACCGTATCCGTAGGTATAAGCGGAGGGTGGAACGATACACTCTGAACCGCACATTACAAAGAGATGAAAGGTGGGTTTATAGGAGTTGGGAGCGACCGGACCATGGTGTGGCCGACACGCACCTGCCGGATGACGTCATGTGCGCGTTTTGGCGCAGCATCTGGTCGCTGCCTGTCAGCCATACCGAGGGTGAATGGACTCGAGAAGTCGAGCGAGTGTGTGATCCAGTACCAGAAATGGGGGCAATCTCTATCAGCCCCCAAGACGTAGCTCGTGCAGTCCGTCCGTTGCCTAACTGGAAATCTCCAGGGCCGGACGGGCTGCACAACTTCTGGATTAAATGGTTTACGGGGTCGCATGCTCGCTTGGCGGCCCTATTCCAGTCAGCCTTAGAGTCAGGGTCGCTGCCCGAGTTCCTGACTACTGGAATAACCCACCTGCTCCATAAATCAGGTAGTACTGCGGAGCCCAAAAATTATAGGCCTATTACTTTATCAGTCGCGCGTAACGTTCAAGTGAGCTGTGTCGAAACGATCTCCTTGTTTTAAATTCGAGATACGTGCAAAACCGCAATAAACCTTTTATTAAAGTATACTGTGACGTTCCACTACAAGAGTACTATATAGTAGTGAAAACCGAACTTAAAAATAACAAGTGGTTCTCAAGTTGTAACAATTTTAATTACCAAAATTTAAATAACGAACTCGGAAGAAAAAACACAGTGTTGACTAGTTGGAAAGAGTCGGGTTTTGTGTCGTTCTGTGTCAAACGTAGCGGAATCGCTCCGCCCACTGTGCACGGTGACGCTCGGTGTCGCCTAGTTGGAAAGGATCGCGTTCTGTGTCTCTCCGTGTCACCGAACGTATTGTTGATACACAACTGGCTGACCGCGAGTTAACGCTCGCTTGCTATTTCGCTAGTCTACGCGTTGGGTAATTGTTAGCGTGCTTACACGTATTTATTACTGCATACGAGGTTAATAATGTCTACATCTACTGACAAATTAATGATTTGGGGATGCTGCGATGGTGGATTGGATGAAGGAAATTATCGTAAGTGCACGATTTGTGAAAAAGCATTTCACCTTGCCTGCTTAACAAATTACGACGAAGACCTCCTTGCCTCCAAAGCTTGGAATTGCCCGTCCTGCTCTAGCAAAAGTCCTAAAGTGCCCAGAGATGATAATACACCTCTTCGGTTCAATGCTAATGCGGCTGTGAGAGGCGCTAAAAGACAAGCACTGCATTCGCCCCCAAAGTCCTGCAATACCTTAACATCTGATGACATCCGTAATGTTATACATGACGTACTGCAAGATCAACTAAGCAGTATGCTTTCAAAAATCAATGATAGCATAAGCATACTAATGAGTGAGGAACTTCGATCGGTGAAACAGGAACTCAAAGGCGCAAAAGATTCTATGAATGCTGTAAAAACCCAAATTGGGGATATTGTCACTGAGCACGTAGATGTTAAATTAACTATGGAGAACCTGAAGGCTCAAAACTCCTTTATGCAGCATACCATCTCGGAACTGAGCACTAGGCTACACCGTCTGGAACAAAACTCTCTCAGTAAGCCACTAGCATCTGCAAGCAGTAAAGAGCAGGACATATCAACCAAGCCCCTCTCTGAACCAGCTGAATCAGCCCCCCCTAATGCCGGCTCAAGTGAACCCAATACCGATTCTGCTCCAGCTGAAATGGTGACGCAGACTGCCCCTTCAAATTCACAAGCATCAGTCTCCCAGGAATGGACGCAAGTAACAAGGAAGTCTAAAAATCGTCGCCCAGTATCAATTCAAGGAGCTGCTGGCCCTAGTGTAACGTCACTAAGGGCCGTAGAAGCTCGTAAGTACTTACACCTATGGAACATGGCGTCTACAGCCGATGAAATCAGAGATTACCTTTGCACTTTATGTGGCACTGATACTTGTACTATTGATGAACTCACTCCGAAGGGAAACTACAAGTCATTCAAAATTGGCGTTCCCTTTGCATGCTATGAGCTCTGTTATTCCGCAGATGTGTGGCCAGTGAATGCAAGAATCAAGGCTTGGATCAACTATAGGAAACCGTCCTCTGTCCAGTCTAACAGCCAACGTGAAGTTGCCCCGCAGCCCTTTCATGAACAGCTTACACAGAGGGACAAGGCAGCATAGTGCTAGTACTGTGACCGGCCCTACAGCAGCTTTCAGAGCAAGCACCAGATCTACAAAAATTAACTGTATATACCAGAATGTTCGCGGAATTAAAACGAAACTCCGGACGTGGCGCAACAATCTGCACATAGCCGAACAAAATTTAATAGCGGCCACAGAGACTTTCTTGGATGCCTCGGTGGAAGATACAGAACTCGTCAATGATGAGTGGAATGTGTTAAGGCGCGACAGAGGCACACCTTGTGGAGGCGTGCTGCTTATGGCACGCACCCCCATTGTTCTGCGCCGTCGACGGGAACTTGAGACAGACGGTGGTGAGGATCTTTGGGCGAGTTTCACGTGGCACGGTTCCCCGGTTTACGTGTGTGTTGTGTATATAAAACCAAGTGCCACTGACAGTGATTATATGACCTGGTTTACAAAAGTGGAAAGTTTTATAAATGACCTAAATGGAATAGTTATTATTTTAGGCGATTTAAACTTAAACAGTGCTTCCTTAAATGTTCGCAATTATTTTTGTTACTTTGTATCATTTTCTAATATGTGTGAAAGAAATATTGTTGAGAACATGCATGGGGGAATGTTGGATGTTGTGTTAGTTCAGGAAAGCGCAAGCCTACATGACGTTTCTGTAACAGCAGTTGAAGGTTTAGTACCCCCTGATGCGTACCATCCGCCGTTGGACATCCAGGTAAAGTTACAGTCATCTGATGAAAGTGAAAAACTTGAACCCAGTAATGTCGACCGCGGTAGGGATTGGAATTTCAAAAAATGTGATCGCAATCAGGACGACGAACTTCTTTCTGAGGTATCTTGGGATGCAGTTTTATCATCCAATGACGTTCGCACTAGCACTCAAGTTTTCTATGATATTGTTTACAGCTTATTTGACTCTTGTATACCTAAAAAACGCCGAAACCGAAAGATAACTAGAAGATATCCTACCTGGTTTACGTCGGATATTATCCGCGACATCCAGAAAAAAATTAAATTACATTCAGACTGGAAAAAAAGTAAATGTGATCTAGTATATAAGCAATTTTCTGAATGTAGATCTAGCCTAAAGTCTCGTATTTCGACTGCTTATGATACTTATATTAGGCGCACCGAAGGAAACATTAAGAAAAACCCAAAAGAATTTTGGCAGCATATTTCTAACCTAAGATCAAAAGGCGGGTTTGAGCCTAACGTAACCCACAAAGGTAAAATTCACAGTGGTGTGGCAGCTGCTGAAGCGTTCGCAGAATATTTTGCGAGCGTTTTCCAAACTGAAGTACCAAAGTTAGACCTCGAGAATATAGCCAATCCAAGCAGCTGCAATGTTAGTAATTACATTAATATACTAAGCTTCGCCGAAAGTGATATAAGCACCGGAATAGATAAAATAAAACTCAACAGTTCTATTGGTCCTGATAATATTCCTCCGTGGTTCTTAAAAGAAGGAAAGGAATTTCTCATTCAGCCCCTAAACCACATTTTCAATTTGGCTCTAAAATCCGGAGTCTATCCACCACAATGGAAGATATCACGTGTGACTCCCATACCAAAATCATCAAACAAATCATCAGTTGAAGAGTATCGTCCAATAGCGATACTATCTTCTCCCGCAAAAGTTTTCGAGAATGTCCTACACCAAGGAATTTACAAGCAAGTCAAACAGTACCTGTGCAATGAGCAGCATGGCTTTCGCGAAAAAAGATCTGTCAATACAAACTTACTTACACTAGTTATTTATATCTCTACTAGTCTTGATCGCAGGCGCCAGGTAGACGTACTTTACTTTGATTTTCAAAAGGCGTTCGACAGAGTCAACAATGACGTCTTGCTGTCAAAGCTCAGCGCGATAGGTGTTGCTCCAGGGCTTCTAAGGCTTCTTGCAGATTATTTGCGGGACCGACAACAATTTGTCAGATTGGGTTTGTACGAGTCACTCCCATACCACACTCGCTCGGGCGTGAGTCAAGGTTCGGTAGTCGGCCCTCTCCTTTTCATTTTGGTAATTAATGACCTCCCTGATGTAGTTGCGAATGTTGGATGCCTCTTATATGCTGATGACTTAAAGCTATATTATGAAATAACATCTGAGCGCGATTGCCAAGCTCTGCAATCAGACATTGATTCAGTATATAAGTGGAGTTTAGAAAACAAAATGGAATTCAATAAATCAAAATGTTACGTGATGTCTTTCGGTCGAATGCGGCACCCAGTCAACTTTCCATACAAACTGAACGGAGATACAATTACAAGAACTGATTCCATGAAAGACCTGGGAGTCATATTCGACCGTAAGCTCACTTTTCACGACCACATCACATCCACTGCTAAGGAGTCCTTCAGGCGCCTTGGCTTTGTTTTAAGGAACTGTCGTGACTTCCACAACCCTCACGTTATCAAGCTTGTTTATGGGGCACTGGTCCGTAGCAAGCTGGAGTCTAGTGCGTGCGTATGGAATCCTTTTGAGAAGCAGTATGCGTTAGCTTTAGAAAAAGTTCAAAAAGCTTTCCTTAGATACCTTTACAAGCACTTGAGCGGGTTTTATCCTTTCTTGTATCCCACTAAATTCCTGTTGGGTTACCTAGGTTTCAACTCTTTAGAAGTAAGACGGTCACGCGATCAGATGACTGTGATATTTAAAATTCTAAGGGGGATTATTGATGTTCCTGATCTGCATAATGAGATCTGCAAACTATTTGTTCCAGACAATTATTGTCGTGGCAGGAAACACCGCTTACTGGCTGTTCCACCTTGCCGCACGGTTGCACGCTCCAAGTCACCTATTCCTCGGACATTAGCCGCTATTAACGCTCTCCTGAACTCAAACACAGATTTTGATGTGTTTGCAAATGAATGGAAGGTGATACTGACAGAATGTTTGAATTTTTGTGAGAAGAATGCATGACTGTGTTAAATAAATTGTAATTATTTTTAAATAGTGTAATTGGCTTCGGCCGTTCTATTTAAATAAATAAATAAATACTTGTCTGTCGACAGTGTATAAAGTTCTTACATCCATTTTGAGAGCTAAAATTTGCAAACACATTGATGACAATTCGATCATGTCCGCTTCTCAGAATGGATGTAGGAACGGGTCCCGCGGTACTAAGGAGCTGCTCCTCATTGATATGGCCATTAACCAACAATTAGATTATAAGAAGGCCTATGACTCGGTGCCACATACATGGCTCATGAGGGTGCTAGAATTGTATAAAGTTGATGCAACTCTGCGCACCTTCCTGATGTCGTGTATGGGGCAATGGAGGACAGTCCTTCGCTATCCAGGATGTCGACAGATACAGGGGAACAGCGAACCAATAAGGATCGAGCGTGGTATTTTTCAGGGCGATAGTTTGAGTCCGCTTTGGTTCTGCTTAGCCTTGAATCCTCTAAGCACACTGCTGGAGGAGTCAGGTTTGGGCTTTCGATTGAAGAGAGGTGGTCAGGTTATATCTCACCTTCTTTACATGGATGACCTGAAACTCTTTGCCCCCAACAACTTGCAATTGATGGAACTACTAAGGGGAACAGAAACTTTCAGTAGCGCCATCAAGATGGAATTTGGTGTGGACAAATGTGCGGTCATGCATGTAAAGCGAGGGGGGATTGTGGAATCTGCGGGAACCCAGCTCTCAGATTCTATAAATCTTAGATCCCTCTCAGCAACCGAAACCTACAAGTATTTGGGTATGTCGGAAGCGCTGGGCATCAATTCTGTTGACATGAAGCAATCGTTGAAGGAGCGCTTCTTTGGCCGCCTGAAAAAAGTATTTAATAGTCTTTTATCAGGTGGAAATAAGGTGCGTGCCTTCAATGGTTGGGTCATGCCGGTTTTGATGTACTCTTTCGGCGTACTCAAATGGACTCAAACAGAACTAGACGCCCTGGATAGGAAGGTCCGTACATTGTTGACGGCATATCGAATGCATCACCCACGTTCTTCGGTTATGAGACTGTATATCCCGCGGAGTTGTGGAGGTCGAGGCTTTTTAAACGCCAAGACTCTCCACAATCGCGAGATATGCAGTCTTAGGGAATATTTCCTAGAAGCCGACGTGGGGATGCATCGAGACGTGGTCGCGATGGACAAGGGCCTCACCCCGCTCTCCTTGGCTAAAGAGAACTGGCGCAAACCTGCAGTGCTTGACACTAATGACCGCAGGGAAGTATGGCAGAGTAAGGAGCTTCACGGACGCTACTTCAGTGCCCTGCATGGAACTGATTTAGACCATGCAGCGTCCGTAGCCTGGCTACGTTCCGGGGAACTCTTTGGAGAAACCGAAGGTTTTGTTTGTGCAATTATGGATGAAGTTATGATGACGAATAACTACCGTAAATTTATTGTGAAGGATGGCACGGTTGACATTTGTCGGGCATGCCACCGTCCAGGCGAATCGATCCGTCACATTATCTCCGGGTGTTCTCGTCTAGCTAACGGAGAATACTTGCATAGACACAACCTTGTAGCCAGGATTATTCATCAGCAACTTGCTCTGAAATACAGCCTTGTGGAATCGGAAGTGCCGTACTATAGGTATGTGCCCGACCCAGTTCTCGAAAATGGCAATATCACACTGTATTGGGATCAATCCATCATCACTGATAGGACTATTGTAGCCAACAAGCCTGATATAGTGATGGTGGATCGATCAGAGCGGCGCGCAATTATTGTTGACATAACGGTTCCGCATGACGGGAACCTCGTGAAAGCCGAGAAAGATAAGCAAATCAAGTATCTTGACTTGGCTCGCGAGGTTGTCGACATGTGGGATGTTGACTCAGCGATCATTGTGCCGATAGTCGTTTCAGCCAATGGCCTAATTGCCAAGAGCCTCGACCAACATCTAATGAGGCTCTCGTTAGGCAGCTGGATCAAGGGCTTGATTCAGAAAGCGGTACTCCTGGACACGGCTCGTATTGTTAGGAGGTTCCTTTCTCTGTAGCCCTGACCGCCGGTAGCTTGGACCCTGTTCCCGATACCGGTGGGCTACAATTTTTTATATTTTTAAATGTTTTTTTTTATTTTTTATTATTTATAAGAAATATTTAAAAATGTATTAAATTTGTATATATTAATGAATAAAGGGAATAATAATAATAATATAATATAATAATACTTTTGTAAAAATATTTAAAAATGTAATTGATATGTATGAAAGTGAAAAATAATAATAATAATAATAATAAGCTGGCAACTCTGTGTGCGTCAACACGTCAAATCATTCTTATTCTTTTTTGATTATAAAATATTTATTTTAATATACAAATTGTAAACCAACAGTGATTATATTGGGTAGAAAACTTTTAAACCCTAAAATATTTGAAAAGAACTCAAAAAAAACTACAATTTATAAGCCAAAAACAAGATCGCAGAGATATGACGTCTGTCAAAATTCTAACGGCGAAAACAAAAAGGAAAAATTCATTCTGTGAAAATGGCATGATAAGATGATGATAACCAGAGCTGCATCACAACGCGCACGCCTTCCACCCCCGGACTTGTCGCTGAGCTCCGCCTCGCCGCCGTCGGACCCCGGATCACCTGAGTCTCCGGCAGTGGCAGTAGCGTCGAGTTCCAGCGACGAATATTTCTCCCCGCCGACGTCGCCAACACCTGTACGTCGGCCGGGGCGAGGCCGGCCACCGTTAAGCTTCGGACCTAGGGGCCAACTGGCCCCGAGCCGGGTCCCCGCTGCCGGTGGTTGTGTGCAGCGCATGAGATGGACTCAGTCTATAAACGAGAACGTCATGCGCGCATATTACGGGTCTACAGAGGGGGGAACTAACCTCACTGCGTACCGTGTTAGGATGCTGTCTCTTTTTCAGGTTCTTGAACCAACCGTCAACGTCTCGGCCCAACGACTGTCGGATCAGGTGCGGGTCATCCAACGCAATCACATGTTGGACGACGCGCTTGATAGGCTGCGCTCAGAGGTACCGAGCAACCACATCGACTTGACTCCGGTGCAAACCGCGGTGCAAGCGTCAACTGTTGACGCAATACCACCGCGGTCTAATCTTGCTGCTGTAGATGAGGGTGATAGGGTTGCCACGGTAAGTAGCCAGTGCAACGAACGTTTGAGGAGCGCTCTGGAAGATGCGCTTCACGAGTATCGATCCACTCCTACCCAACTTAGGCCCCGTTTACCACGGCTTCCCATGCATAAGAAAAATAGGGCGTTGGTGTGTACCTTGGACTCGCAACTCAAGAATATTTTTGAGAGTAGCGAGGACCTCGTTAATACGCACTCGATACTGTATTGTGGGGCTGTAGCGGCCTGTCGTTTAGCTAACGTCAAATTCCCAAATTATGACGTAGCTACTCGACCAAAACCAGCCGTACCAGCTTGGCAACGCAGGATCGAGTGCCGTATCGACGGGACCAGGGTACTCATCGGCAAACTATACTGCTTCAGGGAGGGCAACACACGACCACGTGTGATGCGCTTTGTGAGGCGGGCATTCTCGGGGACTGGAATCAGTCCTCAAGAATACATGTCCCGTGTCACAGAGCGCATCGACTTCCTGAAGCAGAAAGTTTATGCATGGGCGAACCGTATTCGGCGGTATAAGCGTAGGGTTGATAGGTACTCGCAGAATCGCATGTTCCGGAGCGATGAGAGGTGGGTATACAGAGCTTGGGAGCGACCCGAACAAAATGTGACAGACGTATGCCGTCCAGATGATGCCGCCACTAGTTCATTCTGGCGCAACATCTGGTCGGTGCCCGTCTGTCATACTGAAGCTGACTGGATGCGAGATGTCGAGCGAGTGTGTGAATCTATACCAGAAATGGATAAAATTATAATAACGCCATTAGATGTTGCCAGAGCAGTTCGTCCGTTACCGAACTGGAAATCTCCGGGACCGGACGGACTGCACAATTTCTGGCTCAAATGGCTAAGTAGTTCACACACTTGCCTGGCATCTCAATTCCAGTCATGCTTAGAGTCTGGGTCGCTACCAGAGTTTCTTACAACGGGTGTTACCCACCTGCTCCATAAGTCAGGTAGTCCTACGGAACCCAAGAATTATAGACCGATCACGTGTTTGTCGACGGTCTATAAACTTCTTACATCCATTTTGAGAGAGAAAATTAACAAACACATTGATAATAATTCTATTATGTCGGCCTCTCAGAATGGATGTAGGAACGGGTCCCGTGGTACTAAGGAGCTACTCCTCATCGACATGGCCATCAGCCAACAGGTTCGTCGATCCCGCAAGGATCTGTCGACATGTTGGATAGATTACAAGAAGGCCTACGACTCTGTGCCACATACATGGCTCATGAGGGTGCTGGAGTTGTACAAGATTGATGCAACTCTACGCGCCTTTCTTGAGTCGTGTATGGGGCAATGGAGGACAGTGCTTCGATATCCAGGATGTCGACAGATCCAGGGGAACGATGAGCCTGTGTGGATTAAACGGGGAATATTTCAGGGCGACAGTCTGAGTCCACTTTGGTTCTGTCTGGCCCTGAATCCTCTAAGCACATTGCTGGAGGATTCAGGCCTAGGCTACCGGTTGAGGAGAGGTGGTCAGGTCATATCTCACCTTCTTTACATGGATGATCTGAAACTCTTTGCTCCTAACAAATTACAACTGATGAAGCTACTGAAAGTAACTGAAACTTTTAGTAGCGCCATCAGGATGGAATTTGGTGTGGACAAATGTGCAGTCATGTATGTAAAGCGAGGAGAGATTATGGAATCCGAGGGAATCCAACTGTCGGATTCCATACACCTCAGATCACTCTCCTCATCCGAAAATTATAAGTATTTGGGTATGTCGGAAGCGTTAGGCATTAACATGGCTGACATGAAGCAGTCGTTGAGGGAGCGCTTCTTCGGTCGCCTGAAGAAGGTATTAAAGAGCCTTCTTTCAGGCGGAAACAAGGTGCGCGCCTTCAACGGTTGGGTCATGCCGGTTATAATGTACTCTTTCGGCATACTCAAATGGACTCAGACCGAACTGGACGCCCTAGATAGTAGAGTCCGTACATTGCTGACTGCAAACCGGATGCATCACCCACGATCATCGGTGATGAGACTGTACATCCCGCGGAAGTGCGGGGGTCGAGGCTTTTTAAATGCGAAGACCCTCCACAACCGCGAGGTGTGCAGCCTCAGAGAATATTTTTTGAAAGCCGAGGTGGGTATGCACCGAGATGTGGTCGCAGTGGACAAGGTACTCACCCCGCTGTCCATGGCTAAAGAGAACTGGCGCAAACCTGTTGTACTTAGTACCGATGACCGCAAGGAAGTATGGCAAGGCAAGGTGCTTCACGGTCGCTTCTACCAGGCTCTTCATGGGCCCGATGTAGATTTTCTAGCGTCCGTGTCCTGGTTACGATTCAGCGACCTCTTTGGGGAAACTGAAGGTTTTGTCTGTGCAATTATGGACGAAGTTATGCTAACGAACAACTACCGGAAACATATTATGAAGGACGGGACGGTGGACGTGTGTCGGGCATGCCACTGTCCGGGTGAGTCCATCAGACATATTATTTCTGGTTGTTCTCGTCTGGCTAACGGCGAGTACTTGCACAGGCACAACCAAGTAGCCAGGATTATTCACCAGCAACTTGCCTTGAAATATAAACTTGTGGAATCTGAGGTACCGTACTACAAGTATGTGCCCGACCCAGTTCTCGAGAAAGGCCATGTCACGCTGTACTGGGATCAGTCTATCATTACTGACAGGACTATTGTTGCCAATAAGCCTGACATAGTGGTGGTAGACCGATCAGCGCGCCGCGCAATGATAGTCGATGTTACCATCCCGCATGACGAAAACCTCGTGAAAGCTGAGAAAGAGAAACAAATAAAATATCTTGACTTGGCTCACGAGGTTGTCGATATGTGGAATGTGGACTCGGCTATCATTGTGCCGATTGTCGTAACGGCCAATGGCCTTATGGCCAAGAGCCTTGACGAACATCTGTCGAAGCTCTCACTTGGCGGTTGGATCAAGAGTCAGATTCAGAAGGCAGTACTCCTCGATACGGCCCGCATTGTGAGGAGGTTCCTGTCTCTGCAGCCCTAACCACCGGTAGCTTGGACCCTGCTCTCGTTACCGGCGGAAACCTGTTTTTTATATTTTTAAATGTTTTTTGTTATTTTTTTGTAAGAAATATGTAAAAATATAAAACATAAGAGTATAAATGAATAAAGGACATAATAATAATATACATTTATTATCAGGTTACAAAGACCCATAGATAAATACCTTAACCTAAATATACATACTACTATAACAACAATCCTGTTAGTATATGAAACTTAAAACTACGTTAGTATCGCTTCACTTGCACGATGTTTTGTGCGTTCGTGTGGAATTTGTCCGCGGAAGCGACGGAACACCACATCCTGCGGCCAAAAACTTTCTTCCAACACCAAATGCAGATAACACGTTGGTATGCGCACCACAAACGCCTTGAAATTGACGTTGCGGCGCGACTCCAGCAGCTGCACCCTTGGCGTGTACTTTAATTTTTGGCGCACGTACTCCTCGATGTTCTCTGCCTCGGTGGTGTAGTGTAGGCGAGAGATATACACCGGGGTGTTCGGCTTCGCGGCACGCAGTGTAACGTTGGGCTCTACAGGAGCCTTACCGCAGCGGTTCTTACAGCTTCGCTGACGGCGTTTCCTCCTTTGCACCGTCACGAAACCGTCATCATCAGCTCGGTCTGTTGCCTTTGTAGGCACGGGCTGCGCCGGGAGAGTAGCAGGGGTACTCGAAATTACCACTGGCTCAGGTGGTCGCGTCGGTCGGGCAGCGCTGCGGGAAGGAGCTGCGGGGACGGGAGCGGAGCTGCGAGGCGCACTTGCGGCGCGCAACGCTGACTCAGCGATCGGCGCCGGCGACAAAACTGCTGACGCGTAACTCGTAGCCGATGCATCGAGGCAGCCGGCTCCCCGGCGCGTGTTTACGTTACTTACACGCGCCGGTGACCCAGTTAATGTCACAGCGTTGCGCAACTCTTCTAGTTGTGAGCGCAAGTCTGCAACGGTGCTCTGGGATGAAGCCAGATTTCTCTGCACATCAGCCAAACTAGCCTTTAGGAAGACGATGTCTTTCAGCAGGCTTGTCACGTCGACGTGGTCGAAAGTGACTGGAGGTAATTTATTCAAATCCTTCGCCACAAACGTCGGCACGTCGTCAGGATCGGTCGCTTTCAGCAGCGTGATGATATCTTGCACGCTTTTCCTTGTCCCGTCACGCCTACGAGACACCATCTGGTCGCTTTTATTGAGCGACCGAAACAGAAGCAGCTTCGCAGCAGCAATGTCGTCCTCGCTGAAATTCGATACACAGATCTGAATGGCGGACACCTCGTCCATCACGTCCAGTTTCTGTTGCAGGAACGCCAGCAGCTCGTTTGCCACAAGTGTGTCACTCATGGCAACAAAAGTTTCGAGCGTCGGCTTACGCCGCGCTATACTATAATTATAATATTATGACGCGTATCAACTACGTCCGCTCAATAGCACGGTGCACACACGACTGCCAATAACTTGGGGTCCAAACTGGGTGGTATTGGAGAAATACTCGTAGAACTTCTGAAGTTTTTTGGAAATTATCCACCTCTCTACCATAAACTGCTGATTTTGAGAGATCTACGCTATTTAGGATGTTAAACTGATATTAAAAAAAAAAAAAAAAAAACGAAAACCAATTTGTGAATAAATTACATCTGCATTAAGAAATTAAGTGCCATAATGGTCATGTCATGAGCAGTTTAGGTGGAAAACTTCCAAAAAACTTCAAAACCTGGATTACTCTAAAACAACCCCAAATTATCGGGGTCA
This sequence comes from Cerastis leucographa, assembly GCA_963082945.1. Taxonomy (NCBI): domain Eukaryota; kingdom Metazoa; phylum Arthropoda; class Insecta; order Lepidoptera; family Noctuidae; genus Cerastis; species Cerastis leucographa. Next base: position 11,449,717 of record OY720372.1, on the reverse strand, counting down.
ACATTGTTGCAAATGAGGTCTAGCAGCACTAATTTCAAGGAAAGCACCCAATTACCAATCACCCTGTCCGACAACTACAACAGTGATTATTACGAGTACTACAGTTGTAACAACAATTTGTACAATTATACCAGTGATAACGGAGATTACGAGGTCATTTTAGGTATTAATTAGTGAATTAAAAAGTGCCAATATCGTGCTAGTAAAGGACAAAAAAGAAAAAACGTTTCATCACATATTTATTGGAAAAGGCCTCCAACACGAAACACAAATTTGTTATTCCGATCCCACAAAATGCAAATTTCGTACTGGCACTCGCTGCAGCCGTATAAGGAAAGACATCGTGGTGCATCTTGAAAAAAATCCGCCTTTTCAGAACCAACGTTATTCTTAGTGCAATAAGGTGCTTGATTATTTGTGCCACATCTTAAAACTACATCTAATTACTGAACTTGAAACTGGTTGCCTTCCCGAAAACGCCCGCTTTACAAAGTGCATCACTCTAAGACGAGTATTGCCCTCCGTAAAGTAGATTAACTTGCCGATTAGTGCTCTAGACCCACCGATACTCCGCCAAATCCTGCACTGCCAAGCTGGAACTGTTAATTTTGGTCGTGAAGCTCTGGATGACCCGGACCTGATCCGACAATCGTTGCACCACTGATACTCTGAGAGCTGGTTTAAGCACCTGAAACAGAAAGAGCTTCCGACCACGGTACGCAGTTTGTTTCCTCCCTCAGTAGCCCTATAAATGATGTGCGCATGACATGTTCATTTATGGACTGAGTCCATCGCATGCGCGACACATTTTCACCGGCAGCGGGGATCCTGTTTAGGGCCTCCAGGTCCCAAGTCCGCAGGTGGCAGTCCTCTTCCTCATTGCAGTGGTGGTGGCAGAGTTGAATAATGATGAATGCGGGAAGAATAATATAATGTTATTATTAGCTAAATACTCACGTTTTTTTTTTTAATAAGTTTTAATTATTAGATTAAACGATTAGCAACGACTGAAGGCAGAGTGCTCTCGGGGCGAGCATGTTCGTTTACACATGGTGCTGCACTGCATCCTTACAAAAGACGGGGACAGATACAAATCTGTCCCCGTCTTTTGTAAGGATGCAGTGCAGCAAACCAGTGCACGTACCTTGAGCTGCATATTCGTTTGTGTCTGGTTTCTTAGACAACTAAGGAACCAGACACAAACGAATATGCAGCTCAAGGTACGTGCACCGTTGGGGTTTTACACAAAAATTTGGTAAACAGATATGCTTAACACTATAGCTTTTATTTACTTAGCCTATTCTTTCCCACTGCTAGACAAAGGCCACCTCCATTTCTTTCCAACTCTCTCCGTGTCCTGCCTTCTCTGGCCTATCAGTCAGGAACGAGTCCAAATCGTCACGCCAATGTTTCTATGGCCTTCCTCGGTGACGAACGACGACCGTCTTCAAGCACCCATTGTGTGATGAAAATCCCCATCACCCATTGTGTGGGCCGTCTGTCCTAACCCATCCTGGAAATGTGACCAACCCAACAAACAAAATGTAACGTAATCTTTTGCACCTAATGCCTAACCTGTTTTACACATAGCATTATAAAAATTGATTCTTAAACTAGTTTTGACTTGCGTCAGCTACATAATTATGTTTCTTGGAATCATTTTTTTATGAAAGTATTTACTCTAGGGTTGCCAACTGTACTCTAATAAACGGTGTAAAAACACCCCTAAAGATGCTAAAAGTTAGGTGGTTCTTCTCGTCAATGTATTTTTTTTTGCAGTTGCCTAGCGTTAAAACATTCGAGACTCTAAATCTTTATTTCTCTTCAAAAAGCAAGTTAAAGAGCATTATCTTTCCTCTATACTGTAATATTCTAATATATATTATAGGTATATATTTACCTTTTTTTTTATATGTGTATATATTTGTATGTATGTTTATTCTATATGGTATATTTTAGTTTTAAGCTCTAATTTAAATTTTCCTATTTCGTCCTTTCTACACACTGTGTCTACATTTCCAATCCAACTTTCCTCTCGCAGGTCTGCTGGAAGAAATTTCTTTTGAAATAAGCAGTACCTTTGTGCTCTACTATCTTAATGTACTGTTCTTTTAAGTATTTTGTGTGTGCATAAATAAATAAATAAATAAATAAATAAATAAATAAATAAATAAATAAATAAATAAATAAATAAATAAATAAATAAATAAATAAATAAATAAATAAATAAATAAATAAATAAATAAATAAACAAATAAATAAATAAATAAATAAATAAATAAATAAATAAATAAATAAATAAATAAATAAATAAAACTCTCTAATAATCAAAATCAAAATATTTTATTTTACATAGGCCTACATGGGCACTGAAAAAACGTCAACAAAAGGTGCTCGGTTCGGGTTGGTCGTTTCCTATATATCTAGATATTGAAGGTCAAAGTTTATGTCATCATCATGATCATCATCCGCCTAGCCTTTTTTTTAAGGTCAAAGTTTATTTATCACAAAAAAAAAACATGTTTTAAATATGATAATTTTACTTAAAATACCTCTATTTCCCCTGTATTGTCCAATGTATCCATCAACACAATGTTTCGAGTTCGTAACATGGAGTCCTAACGTAAAACGTGATTAATCACACACGCAAGAAAAAAAGGCCGTTAGTAATAATTTTTGCACAGTCTCTGTTTGTTGAGAGAGCGCAGAGTGCTTGGCTGATGGCTTCGTGAAGTGTCTGTCTACCTCCTGCAGAGTATAGAGTATTGTACTCGGTTTGGCGTAAGTATTAGTCTTTTTAACCGATTAAAAAAAAAATGGTTTTACAATTCGATATGATGATATTGTCAGAATTGCACAGTTTCTGTAAATGTTAGTCTATACCAGCTTCTAAACATGTGTGCCAATTTTCATCAGTGTATGTAGTATAAGTCCGATCGCAAATATTCTTTTCGGTGGAATAGGTATAGTGGGTAACTTAGGGAACACGCCAAGTTTCATCAAAATCGTAGTTTTCGCTGGAGGAAGCCATACCTGACGAACGGTGCAACAGTTCGCTGGTGCCCATCTTTAAAAAGAACGGTGATGTGCTGGAGTGCAATAATAACTATAGAGGAATAAAGCAATGGCACATAGTATGAAAGTTTGGGAGAAAGTTATTGAGAGACGACTAAGAGAAGAAAGCGATATTTCAATTAATCATTTCGGTTTTATGCCTAATCGGGGAACGACAGACTGATGCCATTTCCGCCAGAATGCGAAAAATAGAAGTGCGTACAACAACTTGCACATGGTATTCATTGACCTCGAAAAGTCATACTCGGCTACCTCGTGAGGTAGCCGAGTATGAAAATGAATATGCCCTAACAGTGAAAGGTATGCCTGGGAAGTATGTGCAGTTGATCCGAGCGATGTATAGTCGATGTAGTACCTAGGTCCGGTCTACAGCGGGTAAGTACTACCGGAACCTCCGTTGTGGCTGTCGGCTTGCCCCAAGGGTCGGCCCTAAGCACTTACCTCTTCCTTGTGATAATGGATGCACTTACGTCAGACGTCCAGGAAGAGGCTCCCTGGTGTATGCTGTTTGCGGAGAGTGGCCTAGAGGTCCAGAGCAGATTGGAGGTTTGTTGGCAAGGACTTGAGAATGTTGGCTTGAAATTAAGTAGGACCAAAACAGAATACTTATTCCTGTGATCCAGTCTCTCTGGTCCTGTGCCGATAACCCTTGCCGGAACGCCCATACCGATCTGTTCCGACTTCCAGTACCTCTGGTCACTTGTTCAAGGGGATGGCGAAGTAGACCGAGACATAAAGAACCGGATCAACTCAGGATGGATGAAATGGCGACAGGTCACTGGAATAACTTGCAACCCACGGATGCCCCTCAAGTTAAAGAATATACGAGTCCGTGATTAGACCTGTTGTATTTTATGGGTCGTAATGCTAGGCTGTGAAGAAGAAGGATGAAAAAAAATTGCATGCAGCAGAGATAACAATGTTGAGGTGGATGTGTGGTGTGACAAAAATGGATAAAGTGACGAATGAGTATATTAGAGAAAGTTTAAAAAATGCGGCAGTTAAACAAAAGTTGTGGCAGTTACAGAAAATACAAGGTGTTGTTTTGCATCCTCGTCAAATTCAAGGAGGTAACTATGCTAATAATTCTCATCCCAAATCAATAATAAAATGGGTAGTTTTTTTTTTATTTTTTTATTTACGAAAATCAGTAAGTGTGAACCACCCGTATTTTAAACGTGGCCCTGATCTTTGCCTTATAACCGTTCTTTCATACATACAAACAATCTCAAACGTTTATTTGATAATTTCTTATTCCCTAAACCACGTTTAGGGGGTTTTTCTGAAATACTGACAAACATAAACAACCAAAAAATCAGCGTTTATTAATAATGAACTAGGTACCGTAATTTTAATTGGTTATTTATGTCTTTTGTGACATGCTCTTGAATTTTGACGAGGATGCAAAACAACACCTTGTATAAAGGGTGTAAAACACCTCTTAACGAAGCCGAAAGGCACTGGTTCTCCCTGTCATTGCAATCATTTTTTTGTTCTACTCCATACCTGGGAACCTTGTAGTTACGGAGAGAGATATTAGGGGTCAAAGTTCCAACTTTTTGACAAGTATTTTTTTAAATACAAGTTATTAATGTAAGATTTTTACTTTAAACACCTCCACGACCCCCGTACTATTCAATCCGTCCATCAGCACAATGTTTTGAGTGCGTTACATTGAGTTCTACCACAAAACATGATTTTACACCCCCCAAAAAAAAGTCGTTTCCCAGCAATTATTTTTGCGTAAAGTTACTTAGTTTCATGTACAGAATGCTTGGTTGACGGCTTCGTGATGAGGTGATTTACACCGTGTATAATTAATACAGTAGTCTGTCAGTGAATCGCCTATGTTGTATGTCTAACGCCCATGTTGTATCCACCCCAATATCAGTTGCAGGCTCGGTTCTTGAAGTTGTAGACTCGTACGTCTACCTAGGACAAACAGTCCAACTAGGTAGGTTCAACTTTGAGAAGGAGGTCAATCGCCGAATCCAACTCGGATGGGCAGCGTTCGGGAAACTACGCAACGTCTTCTCGTCAAAAATATCTCAGTGCTTGAAGACAAAGGTCTTCAATCAATGTGTGTTGCCAGTCATGACATACGGAACAGAAACGTGGTCTCTCACTATGGGCCTAGTGGAGAAGCTAGCAGTCGCGCAACGAGCCATGGAGAGGGCTATGCTTGGGATTTCTCTACGAGATCGAATCAGAAATGAGGAGGTCCGTAGACGAACGAGAGCAACCGACATAGTCCAGCGGATTGGCAAGTTAAAATGGCAGTGGGCTGGCCACATAGTGCGCAGGATCGATGGCCGATGGGGCCGGAAGTTCCTGGAGTGGAGACCGCGGACCGGCAAGCGCAGCTTAGGACGTCCACCAGCTAGGTGGACCGACGACCTAGTCAAGGTAGCCGGAAGACGCTGGGCGCAGGCCGCTTCCAACTTGTCCAGCAGTGGACGTCCTACGGCTGATATGATGATGATGATATGATGATGATGACTATTTATATAATCTACAAAAGCAATATAGTACGCTAAAATTCTATATTTATATTGACTCAACTTTGTTTTTTTTTTTTAAATACACATATTAATAATAATTAATTACTAACTATACGGACCTAAAATAATATTTTGGGTTTTTTTTTTTTTGAGGAGCTTTTGGCTAAATAATAACAGCCGTACTGGTCGATCTTTAAGGTTACATATTGTTGCCGTTACCGTGCTTGCCAAAGTTGGTCTGTGTATGGGTAACCATAATTACATACCGAGTTTTCTCCGTGCTTCAGAAAGCACGTTAAGCCGTTGGTCCCAGCTGCCGTTTGTAGATCTTTGACAGTTGCTACGAGTAGTCTGTAGCCGAAAGTCTGACATCCAGTCCTACCAAGGGGTATCGTATTACCGAGTTACTTGGTTGTGGAAGTCTTTTATCTTCATAGGTATTTTTGGTTCGTTCCTGTGTTGTTTGCTTTCGTGTAACAGTTATTATGGTGGCAATTTTTAAATAAAGTAAGAACGACACAAATTTTGCTTGAGCTGGTGTAAATTCGAGTACCTAAGAAATTTTTGAGGAAAACAAAACTTGTTTTATAACCTTTATATATTGTTCAAAATGTAAGCTTTTAAGGTCAAGTGCCTAGCGAAACTAGTTTATAATATGTAACCAGTTTTAGACATTTTACCTTAACGCTACAAGATCGTATTCCTATACTGGTAGTCTTTAGCAATTCATAAAATATGTTATTGTGTATTTAAGTTTTATGAATATAATTTTAATTATGATAATTAAATAAGAAGCATCTTTTTACTAAGTTAACCCAGCAAAGCGACCTTAAGCGAATGGCGTTTTTCAACTAAAATCCTCGAAGAGTAACTTTTTTTTTGGCGTATGTGGAAAAATATGCCACAAATACAAGGTGTTGTTTTGCATCCTCGTCAAATTCAAGGAGGTAACTATGCTAATGATTCTCGTCCCGAATCAATAATAAAATGGGTAGGTAATTTTTATTTTTTTCCTTATTTACGGAAATCGGTAAGTTTTAACCACCCGTGTTTTAAACGCAACCCGTCTGGTTCTTGCCCTATAACCTCGCTTACACACATTGTTAAAGTTAGATTGCAGTAAAATCATATTGTGTGCTTTTCCATATTTTGAGAAATTATGTAATCGAAAAAACAATTATATACACACACTTAATCAGCATGTACATTTCTTGGTTAGTCACTATTGTGAAAAACTTTTGTTTTTAGACATCAATAATTCAGTTGATAAACTTAGGTCGACGCGGGATACAGTGTATCTCCCTATCAGATTTAGACATCAAATAGCTAGGCTATTAAGTTTTAATATTCACTCTGACATAAGTAGTATGTCGATGTTTAGTTCTATAATTAACACTGCCACTATTAGTAATTATACTAATATAGATTTATACAATTTTTGTTCTGAGGAGGATCCATGTGTCACCGTGGAAAATTCTCAGTTAGCTTATAAGATTAGTGATAGGATCTTGCTGTCTGGTGATGGCACTGGTGTCTCGGGGCTCACTCCGGATACTAATATTAATTTAAACTAGGAAGTGAGACAACAGAAGGTACGTTTAACAATATAGTTAAACCTAACAACATCATGGTATCTTCTTGCACTCAATTAGTTAAATATAAGAAAGGGCCTCAGCAGAATACCTTGAAATTATTCCACCAAAACATTCAAGGTATTTCTTCCAAATTATTAGAAATTGAATAGTTTTTAGAAAAGACTTTATTTGACATTATTTGCTTTACTGAACATTGGCTAAAGGATTACCAAATGCTCATTAATTATGAAAACTATACGGTGGGTAGTTGTTTTAACCGTAAATCTATGCTGCGTGGAGGTTCCCTAATATTAATTAAAAATTGTTTTAAATTTAAGCAACGTAATGACATAGTAGGTCTCTCGGTTGAACATTGCGTCGAACTGTCCTGTGTTGAGCTAGATAGGCATGTAATTGTGTGTGTGTACAGACCCCCAAACTATCAAAACTTTTCTTTATTCGAATCAATAATGGAAGATGTCCTGGCAAAACTTACAGCCAGTAATAAATCTGCAATTATCTGTGGTGATTTTAACATCAATATTTTGGAAGAAAATACTAATGGCAGCAGGCTATTAAATCTCTTTAAGTCATTTCATTTAGCCAACATTTTTATAAAACCAACTAGAGTCACTCCATTGTCTGCTACTTGTATTGATAATGTTTTCTGCGATTGTGATTACTTAGATAAAGCCATAGTTAGTAGTCTGCCTTCTGATCATAGCGGACAATCGGTAACTTTTAGTTGTAACACACCAGAGCAAAAAGTTCAGATTAGATTTAGACCTATAACAACTAGCAAATTAAATAGATATAATAATTCCCTACAGAACAAGTTAAGTATTATGAGCCATCATATGGGCGATTGTAATGTAAATCAGTTGTATGATCTTTTCTTTTCAATAGTTCACACTCAATTCAATAAAACATTTGAAAAGAAGATGAAAAGCATCTGCCCTAAATTTATATTTAGTGATTGGGCAACTACAGGGATAAGAAAAAGTAAGGAACGACTATTTGAGCTGTATGGCCTAAAGCCTTTCATAAACACTGAAACTTTTAACAAGTATGTTGCTAATTATTCGAATTTTTTTAGAAATACATGCAAGGCTGCTAAAGCCTTGCATATTAGCAACAAGATCAAAAACGCAGATAATAAAATAAAGGCAGTTTGGAAAATTATAAATAATGAGACTAATAGGAAAAAAATACTTAACACTAACTATACATTAGATACTAAATGTGGTCCTAAAAGCTCTGATCAGGAAGTAGCTCAAGAATTTGTAAACTTCTTTACCGATATACCGTTTAAAACTACGGAGGCTCTAAATTCCTCATCCGAAGTCTCACTAGCTTTGTTAAAGGCGAACGTGTCTGGCTGCCCGGCTGAATTTAAATTTAAACACATAAACCCTATGACAGTTATTAAAACTTTCCGGCAAATAAAAATCAAACTGACCGAAGATCTATGGGGAATGTCAATCAAAGTTTGTACATCCATAGTTGAGACTTTTTTAATTTGTGTGTGGACCAAGGAGTTTTCCCTGATTTAATGAAATATAGTAAAGTTATCCCTCTTTTCAAATCCGGAGACAGTAAAGATACAAATAATTATAGACCTGTATCCGTGTTGCCAGTTTTTAGCAAGGTGTTTGAAAAGGTAATGCTGAATCAAATGCTTAATCATTTTAACACCAACAAAATGTTTCACGATCAACAGTATGGTTTCACCAAGGGACGTTGTACGACAGACGCCGGTGTAACCTTATTAAAGCACATATTTACAGCGTGGGAAGAGTCCCAAGACGCCATAGGAATTTTTTGTGACCTCTCTAAAGCATTTGATTGCGTTAGTCACGACACATTGCTTTTGAAACTTGAGCATTACGGACTCGGTAAACTTGCACTTAGTTTGGTTAAATCCTATTTGAGTATCAGGAAACAGCAAGTTCAAATAAATGGTATTAATTCACAGGGTTTAAAAGTAAAAATGGGGGTTCCACAAGGCTCAATATTGGGTCCTTTCCTCTTTCTAGTATATATTAACGATCTACCCTATTTATTGAAAAACCAACCTCAAAATATGGTGTTATTTGCTGATGACACTTCTTTAATTTTTAAGATTAATAGACGGGTCCAAAATCTAGATGACGTTAATATTGCCCTACTTCAGGTTCTTAATAAAATTGGTTCACAGCAAACAATTTAGTATTAAATGGAAAAAAGACTAAATGCATAAGATTTTCATTACCGAATGTTAAAAGTAGTGATTGTGATATAATATTGAGTAAAGAGAAACTAGAATTTGTCGATAAAACGGTTTTCCTGGGGATTACGCTTGATTCAAGGCTGCAATGGGGTTCTCATTTAACATCTCTTGCGGGGCGGCTCAGTTCGGCAGCATATGCTGTTAGAAAAATCCGTCAATATACCGATGTAGATACCGCAAGATTAGTCTATTTTAGTTACTTTCATAGTATAATGTCTTACGGCATTTTGTTATGGGGACGGGCTGCAGACATCGAGTCTATTTTTATTCTGCAAAATAAAAATAGACTCCATTACTAAAAATTAGACTCCATTTATAATCTCCGTAGGCGCGATTCTCTACGGGAACTGTTTAAGGACATTAAAATCATGACGGTACATTGTCAATACATTTATGAAAACATTATGTACGTAAGGAAAAATCTGCATCTTTTTAGTAAAAGAGGTGACAGACACAATTACAATACTAGATATAGGGACCAGTTAGTTCAGCCAGGCTTTAGACTCGCTAAAGTAGACTCATCTTTCATGGGGTACTGTTTAAGATGCTATAATAAAATTCCACAAAGTATTCTTGAACTGAGTGAGACGAAATTTAAAACATGCATTAAACGCACACTATGTAAGCAAGCTTATTACAAATTGGACGATTATATCGCTGATAATAATGCTTGGCTCAATGCCGGTCCTGCTCCACAAGGACAGGGACGCATAAAATGATAGCATTAAAAAGTATTGTTGGAGCTGCTGAAGATTGTACAACTATCCTTGCATTGTATAAATTCAATTTAGTATTATATAACTGCATAGCCCATTTTGTGTGAGTACTATGTACTAGCTATCATTTACTGGGAAACCTACGTCTTTTATTGACTTGAATGTGCCCTGGCGGTTGAGAGTATGTCATGCTCACTTAAATGTCACGCTGATGGTGGCGGGTGTGTCGGGTCATTTAGTTCCCTTCAAAATGGTTGAGTTGAATGATGGCTGATCCATTCGTCATGTTCGTGAACGGGCGCTATCAGTTGTGCCTGGTCATCTCTTAGTTGCCACGGCTTATTTCGAACTAATTATTTTATTTTTAATTGTCTTTTTTATTTTACTATGGACACTTTTATCGTGCACGTCATGCTACATCGTTCTCACATAATGTACCATCTCAACATGAATGATGTAACCAAAGTTTTGTAACAAGATTCTGATTTAAAAGAGTGTCCATGGAGTTTCTTGCCCATTCTTCTCCATAGAGATCTACGCTTTGGAATGGGCAACTACAGTACTTTCACAAGTTATTATGTCTTGTGACTGGGACTGTAGCTTCATTTTTATGGTTGTTTGACTATTCAAAAGTGCCTGTAATTGGCTTACTTGAAATAAATGATTTTGATTTGATTTGATTTGACAAACAATCTCAAACGTTTAGTTGATAATTTCCTATTCCCTAAACTGAGTTATTCTGAAATATTTACAAACTTAAACAACCAAAAAAATCAGCGTTTAATAATAATTAACTAGGCATCGTAATTTTAATTGATTATTTATGTCTTTTGTGACCACCTCCTGAAATTTGACGAGGATGCAAAACAACACTTTGTATTTAGTAAAGTGCAAAGAACAATGTAATTTTAAAAATCTATACCCATATTTAAGCTCCCTCTAATTTATTAACAAAAAACATGGCTCTGTCGAATCAACAAGAAACAAAAATGTTGTAACCACATTTGTATTTTTGATGGTTTATCGAGATTTAGCAAGCGTGTAGATAGATCAAGCACAGGGTAGGTTATTTCTCGCCAACTCGCTAGAATGACCTGATCAAGAAAGCTACTGAGTCCACCATGGTCCAGTCTCCAACCGGTAGAAATAAAAGCACATCGCTAAAAAAGCTATCCTCGGGGAAGTCAACAACCAACAGAACATCTCTCCGTGTACCTCGACCACTCTGACAAGAGTGTTTCGACTAAGAAGAAGATGTTATTTCTAATCATTTTGCCGGTTTCGTTAAATAAATTCTTGGTAATGTTATCCCGATGGTCTGGAAAAAATGCTAATTCATCAACTCGTCCCACATACCTACGGCCCATTTGGGATGACTTGCAGAATATCAAAAAAAAAAAAAAACATTGTGCAACTCGTCCCACGTTACTAAAAAAATGAGAAAAGGTACAATCAGTAGCAAAAGTGTTAGTGTGGAAATATTTAATCATCACCACATTCACTTTGACACCAATTAACACACGAAGTATTAATTAACATTCATACTGGTAGTAGGTAGGTAGTAGGTTTAATGATAATGTACCTAAAGTTTTGTTTTATATTTTTTTATTAAACAAGTCAGTCAAGTCCAGGTGTAAAGATAAGTATTTTTATTGATTTATTGATATTGAAACATTTTTTTGTATCTTCTCTCTTTTCATAGGTTTGGCCTATCATCATTTACTTCAAAGTAACCGCCATAACCATTCTTTACTTACCGAAGGAACCGATCACATTTCCGATTTTATTTTGTTAGAATTTCATTTTTACCGAAAACTATTGACTGACGCCTTTTGACTATATGCATTATTTGACATATGTTATGTCTGTAATGTTAGTAGTGTTTGCGATAAATAAATAAATGTTTAGGTCATCGAAGTATCATGTGTCATTTTTTTGTTATTATAATTAATTACTTTAAGAAAACCGGCAAACTGATTAGACATAACAGGGTATGTTATTCTAATCACTTTCCAACACGGTTGATCCTATCTACACGCTTGCTAAATCTCGATAAACCACCAAAAATGCTAACGTGGTAACGACATTTGGCTCTTGCTGATTCGACAGAGCCACGTTTTTTGTTAATAAATTACAGGAAGCTTTAATATTGATATAGATTTTATCATGCTGGTAACCATATTAAATCATGTCTTATTCAGTGACAATTTGAAAAACAAACTTAAATCTCTTTTGTGTAAGCAAAGAGATTATATGACTAGTTTTTCGCCGGTGATCGTAACGGAACATCACAATTAATAATTGGAAGATTATAAGTCTGATTTAAAAAACTACCATTGCATATATAATTGACTTTTCATTTACATACTCTGGTCTTAGGTCTACGTTTCCAATATTTTACCGACGACTCAGTCTTGACGCATGAACAGTTAAACTTCCATACAAAATTGGACATTCTGCTTTCCGTGTGGGTGGTGGTACATTTCGATATTCTTGCTGTTACGAAAAACTGTTGTGTTTGGTACGAGATTGAAAAAAAAAGGAATAAATGATTTTTAGATATATGATAGGAAATAAAATACACTTTATCGGCGCGTATTTCTTTGTTTATTGGAACGAAGCCAATTTAGCTATTTATATTCATCAGGTTCACGTACGTTAAATACATCTTACGGCCATATTCTAAGATCGAAATCGAACTGTATATATTAATCTGGAGTGGTAGGGCGTTTAAGCGTCCACGCGTGGCTAGCAGGCATCGAGGCATCGACACTTCACACCAGCGCGCGATCAACGCCGCACGCGACTCTCAAAATGGCGGACGAGGAATATTATGACGATCTTACGGAAGCACCGAAAAAGTTAATGGATCTGCTGGGTGAAGCTGTAACCGACGCAATCGCGTGGCTTTTCTTCGTAGCGGCAGTGACTGCGATGGTATTCGGAGTGATATCATGGTGCGCCCTCAACAAGTTCCGTACGTTCAGAAACTTTGTGTTGATCAGTGCAATCATAGCATATATGCTACTCGCGTTAGTTTTACAGTTATCTGACCGGTTCATTTCCGACGAAGCCGTGGAAAAGAATCCAGCGATTCGTGTGATACCACTGGCTTTTTTTGTGTTCTTCCAAATGGTGTACCAGTGTTGGTTACTTGTGTTGTGTTACGTTTTCTCTGTTGACTTTGTGCAAGTTTTTCATTATGATGTTCGTAAAAAATATCTTTTGAGCAACCTCTTTGCTTGGGGTGTGCCTTTTATAACAGTGCTCTTATATGTGATTGTCGGTTCTGTTTTGATTAATATGCCTGAGGACGATTCCAAGGATATATTTGATGGTCCTATCGCTATGTCTCTGTTATTGATACCTGTTGCGCTAAGTTTGATTACTTATATAGCAGTTGTATGTCGTTTGTTCTGTGGAGCGTCTACGAATAGAATATGTAAAGGTTTTACCATAGCTACGTTGATATTTGCACTCAGCAATATTGTTTTGTTTACTGCTCTTCCAGAAATATTAGAGAAAAATGTCTTGGCCATTGATATTATTGGAGAAATATTAGAACATTTGCTGATAATAGCATTGATTGTGTTTATAATTGTATTGAAAAGTAACTGGAAGCTATGGCGAGATTATTTTAGTAAGAGATTAGCACCTGAGTCAGGAGTTATGTTAGGAGATCAGAGAATCTAGTCAGAATATTCATAAATTCAGTCATACGCGCATATTTGATATGTGCGTAACTACTTTCGTTAAACGAATGACCTTTATGTTTCAAGATAAACTTAAGCCCACCAAATAATAACATAATTATGATTAGTAATAATAGTATAAATGCTCTTCCATAGATGATAATAATTATGTGTCGTTCGCTAGTTATCTGTTATAATAAGAAAATAAATGAGTACATGTACAAAAAAATGTTTTTTATTTGATAACTACAAGTCTATGTATACTAACAGTCATAAAATTTACTGAATTGTCTAATTTATCAGGTAATATTGGTAAAGTCCTAACATCCTAACTAATATTAAAAATGCGAAAGTAAGTTTGTTTGTTTCGCTTTCACACGAAAACTACTCAACCGATCATCATGAATCTTTGTACACATATTCTTGGAGGTGTTAGAAGTAACATAGGCTATACAGGGTGTAACGGAAAGGGTATATACATCCTTAAGGGTGTGCTACAGACCATCAAACTGAACATGTTTCTCAACATAATTTTTTTTTTGCTGCAAACAGAAATATCAGCTGCCTATACATTTGGGTCGAATAGGTATTGTAATTTTTTATGGGGAAGCAGATATTTTTTTTGCTGAAAAACGTGTTTTATGATGAGAAACATGTTCAGTTTGATGGTCTGTAGCACACCCTTATGGATGTATATACCCTTTCCGTTACACTCTGTATATCATCACAGTATGACCAATAGGAGAGGACCAGCAATGAAAAATGTTGCGAAAACGGGGAAAATGTGACACAGACGAAGTTGCGCGGGACAGCTAATACCACATAAAAGAATCACTTACTGATTATTATACCAATCTATTAATTGAAGTAACTAAAATTATAGGACCAACATCAAAATCCACTTACCCTAAACTAAACATACTAAATGAAACAAAAAAAGAGGGCCTCTTTAATACCCACTTTATAATCCAGGCCTATAATAATAAGTCTGCTTAAAACAATAATAATAAATTTGCATTAAAGTCAGTGACCGCCACGCCTCTAAGCGTGACTCATCGTAATTAATTGACGATGATTCTATCTCTTTCCGGCATTAACTACTAGATACGACAGTGACAGAGACAGTTGGTGGCGCCAGTGACTAATTCGGTTTTGGAATGCGCGGGCGAGTAGATGAATAGCTGCGAATGTCAAGGACATTGCGACCATGAGAGGCCAACGAAGGAGGGAAAACAAATGAAGCGTGTGAACGAGGGAAAAGTACTAGTTTATTTTTAAATTTTTAATTCGGAATAGAGCTAATTTTGAATACTCATAATTAAATTTAAAAAAAAAAACAAGTGCTGCTAGGATAATTCCTGTTCAGCTACGCTGCATCGTTCCCCAATTGAAGAATATGGGGTGAGAGTTTCATTTCAGGCAAAGATTATGGCACATATTTGAAAGTGGATGTAAACTACATGTTTATGTATTAATACCCTTATTTAATACGTTTGAAGGCACGGTTGGCGCAGTGGTTGACCGATCGACTGCTGCGCTGCGAGTCGCGGGTTCGATCCCCGCACGGAATAAATATTTGTATGGCCTACAGATAGTTGTTCCGGGTCTGGCTGTGTGTGTATGTGAGTTTAAATGTTTGTAAACGCACCCACGATACAGGAGAAATTCCTAGTGTGGGGCTATGTTTAAAAAAAAAACAGAATACCCACTTTATTATCAAGCCCAATATTATTTGGGACTTAAACATAACTGGTGCTAAACCTTCGGGTATTAGAGGCGTGATGTTATGCTATAATTAGTCGATCCAGATCTGTCCATAGGATTAGGCTTTTGCGATGCGCCTGTTAGTTTATAAATTAGTGGCCGAACCTGTTCAAAACACAATTCCTTCATTCAAAATACAAGGTGTAAATACAGGGTAAAGCTGTCAACCAAGCATTCTGTACTTCTAACTTGTTCTATATATATATATATAATACCTAGCTGTCCCCGGCATGCGTTGCAATTGCAACGCACTTTTTACCTACCCTAGGTAGACTACCTACTAAACCCTACCCTACCCACCCTACCCTACCTACCTACCTACCTACCCTACCCTACATATCCTACCTACCCTACCCTACTCTGGACTACGACAAACATTTTAAAACCAAAATCAGCTAATTCGGCCCAGCCGTTCTTGAGTTATAAAATTACAAAGAAAAGTGGCACTATTTTTTATATATATATATAGATTTACTTTACTTTAATTTACTTTGACTTCTGTCATAGTAAAGTTATAACCAGAGATAGGAATAGTGCTTATTTACCTAAACTTTGAGTAACAGAGCCCAGAATCTGAGAATATCTTCTTTTTTTTTTTTTTTTTTTCCGGATGGGAAATCATCACATGACTTCTCCCGCTCTGGGCGGAGCGGGAGGGAGTGTCAGACTTGTACTGACTAAAACCCACCCATGTTCCTTCTTCGCCCTTTGTGTTCCAGGGCCGCGGTATCTCTTTCGAACAACCCGCAGCCCTGGCAGGCATCGGCCCTTTCGGACCCCTTCTGGTTCGCTGACATCTCCTTGAGGCGCGCGTGGAACACGTACGCGCCGTCGACACGGCCTGTCGTCATGAGACGGACGGACGGTGAGCTAGCCCATTACTCACCGTCCACGGTTGCCCCCCGACGCCCGGGGCGTCTCCCGCGGCGGCTGGGACGTGAGGTTCTCTCCCTCTCACGTTCCGCCACCTCCTTCGCTAGCATGACTGCTTCGCAGAAGGAGGCGACGGCATCCCATTCCCTCTCGCTCCGGACCATGGATTGAACCAGGGCCGGACGCGAGAGGTCACCGCCGCCAATCGCCGCTACGAGGACACGGCGGTGCTCAGCCCAAGCGGGGCAGAGCTCCACGGTGTGCTCCACCGTGTCCTCCGGCCGATCCTCACAATGGTAACACCTGGGCGTTTCCTCCCGCCCAATTCGGTGCAGGAACCTCCCGAAACAACCGTGTCCGGTGAGGACCTGCGTCAGGCGGAAGGTGAGGGCGCCGTGCCGCCTCTCTAGCCACTCCTCAAAGAGGGGACTTATCGCCACTATTGTGGCGTGCCCTGCACGTGGTTGCGACAGTCGCTGTCTCCATGTCGCCATGAGATCGTGCCGGAGGTCTGTCCGCTGAGCGACAATTTGCCGCGGCAGCGGAGTTTCCCCCCGGCGTAGTGCCTCCGCGCGCCATTCATGCAGGTGCGCGAGGACCATCGCCTCCAGATCCCATGGCGGCAATCCGGCCAAGAGGCTCGCCGCCTCGCCGGAGATCGTGCGGTACCCCCGGATCAGCCTTACGGCTACAACCTTCTGGGGCGCGTTTAAGTAATGGGCGGCTCGCCGCCTCAAAGAACGCGCCCACACCGGGGCCCCATAAAGGGCCATGGACCGCACGACTCCCGCGTAGAGCCTCCGGCAGGAGGCGTTTGGACCCCCCAGGTTGGGCAAGAGCCGCTTGAATGCAGCCCCTGCCCGTTCCAGTTTTGGGGCCAAACGTCGGAAGTGCTCAACGAAGTTCCACCGGCTGTCGAGGACAAGCCCTAGGTACTTTAGCGTCGACTCGACGCCGATGGGAACCCCTCCTACCGTCAGTGTGGATCCCGACGGTGGCGCATTCCGAGGCCCATGAAAGCACATGGCCTCGGACTTGTGCAATGCCACCTCGAGACCCAATTGCCGGATTCTCTCCACGACTATCGCAACCCCGCGTGTCATAAGTTCGGCCGCCGCCTCGTGCGACCTCCCCTGTGCCAGCACCAGCGTGTCGTCAGCGTAGCAAACTACGCTGACACCGCTAGGGAGGTCGGATCGGAGAATACCTTACGACAACATTTTTTGCAAATATTTTTATGACTATTTTTGTGAATGAAAATCTTGAATGTAAAATCTTATTTTAAACTGATATTGCAATACCCCTACGTGGTTCACATTGTAGGTACCTACTAAACATTGAGACCTAGATATAATATGGAAAGCAATTCATCTGAATAAAATAAATTTAATATGTCTGTTACAAAAATATATTTTTTAAATTATATTTTTCCTTTAAAGTTATTATTATAATAACACAGGTATAAGTAGACACAATGCTCTTTAAACTAGAGATATGCCTAGCCTATTCTCCATCGCCGGAACAGGGGGCCTACTCTCTAAGTCCGTCAACGAAAGTACGGATCCGTCCGTAACTAGCTTTATACTTCGAAATGAACCCTACATTATTGGGTCGATGTAGTCACCTGGACATTTCAACGGCTACTGCCTAATATTTTCAGATTCATAAGTTTTGAAAACACATCGGGAGTAAGGACAACTGTCAAATCATATTGTTATTCATTTTTAGTTCGGGCCCCTAACGAATCTTATGTCCGTAAGTGATAAGGAGTAGGAAACGACCGTAACTTCGGCCGAAACTACGGATTTCGTGCTTAGAGAGTAGACCCCCAGAGGCGTAAGATGTGTGTATGTACATATTTGTGTCGTTTGAGTTAATCGACCTACCAACTAAAATTTCTGGTGTACTGGGGCCCTTCCATGACGTCTTAAAGCAGTCTTATTTTAACCTCACTTTGCGTTTTCGTACCATGCACCACCAAATGACAATTTAATCAAAGAAATATATTTATCTCTCTCTAACAAGAGGCATGCCGTAGATGACATTTAATTTTCTTTTCTTTTCTTCGTGCGTCAGTTCGTGCATTACGCGTCTATTTATATTACGTCATTGCTCTTGAGGTATAATTCAGACAGAAAAAAAAGCAAAATTTTATATATGGATGGAGAATTTTTCCTCTTAATCAAGTTTTTTTTTTTTCGTGCAGTTGCCTGCAAGTGTACCATGTTATTCGCAGAAAATTGAGGAAGCATGGATGATTTAATTAACTCACTTGAAAATTCAATTATTTTATTTTATTATAGAACAGATTAAATAAAGCTATTATAAATTAAACTAAAACTATTTAAAATAAAAATGGATCATCATCTTCCTGCCCTTGTCCCATTCCACTTGGGGTCGGCGCAACATTTTCTTCTTCCATTCTTCCCTGTCAGATGTCAGGGCATCATTTACTCCTTTCTCTTTGATATCATTCCTCATACCATCCATCCATCTTTTCTTTGGCCTATACTACACTAGAATACTTAACAATACACATAAAAATAACAGTATACGTAAAAATAACAGTGAAACAAGGAAAACACACCAGGTGTTTTTTCCTTGTTTGTTGTTCCAAAAAATCAGGAGAACAGGAGACGATGATGTCATACAAATTAAATATTACCTACATTTGACTTTGAAGCAACTAGTTGCCAAGAAAGAATAAAAAATCCTTTTTCACAACTGGTTGCGAAACTCAGTTGCAATGGCGGCCGAAAGGGAAAAATGCATGACATTTGGTGTTTGCCCTCTTTTGGCCGTCTAGTGAGCGATGAACAGATCGACTATAGTGCAGCCATTTCTAGAAGTTACCTTCGTATACAGGTCTG
This sequence comes from Cerastis leucographa, assembly GCA_963082945.1. Lineage (NCBI taxonomy): Eukaryota > Metazoa > Arthropoda > Insecta > Lepidoptera > Noctuidae > Cerastis > Cerastis leucographa. The sequence continues at coordinate 11,430,383 of OY720372.1, read as the reverse complement.
CTCGACAACATAACTTCTCTCTTAGAAAATTGTTCTTGTATTTTTATCCTTTTCTCTTGACATTTTAATTTCAGCTCCAGCAAATTTTTGATTCGATCTGTTATTTAGAAATTGCCTCCATATTTCCCGATTACTCTTTAATCTGATTAAATACATAGTCAATGCTATTAAGTTTAAAATGGATCCTAATTCCGTTAAAAGGCGAATTACCAAGTTTTTGATTCCCAATATTTCAATGATAGTGGCTATCTCTATAATATTACTGAGAACAAAAACCAACGTAGCTATGTAGAAGCGACGCCATTTGCCTAGAGATGTACTCGAACCAAATTCACTACCGCGGATTAAACGCCATAAAACTATTAAAAAAATAGCAAAACTAATAGTCGTGGGTATAAATGGCGGTAAAAGGAAGAGAAAAGTAAACTTAACTGTTATAAAACGTCGCGTGTCAGTCACAAAAATAAACAATAAAGGAACAACGTGCATTAAAGGTAAACCCCAAGCAAACAGGGTACTCTTAAGGTATCTCCTATGAATATCATTGCGAAAAACTTTTACAAAATCAACGTAAAAAATGTGGCACAACACTAGGACCCAGTAATTAAACGCTTGAACAAAATACAAAAAAACTAACGACAGTATAACAAGCGCAAATCGATTTTTCAGTAGTTCTGTATGTAAACAATGACAAAATAAGTGATAAGTCGAATATACCAGCGTTTGCGCTATAATTGTACTAAGAATCACATAGTTTCTGAAAACCCGAAACTTCTTGACAATACACCAAGATGTTACTCCATATAAGGACGCAGCGAGTGCCAATACGACCCGAATGCAGATTATAGTGGAGTATGCAGTGTCACCAATGAGTGCTCGGACTGTTGAGGAGCTGTTGTTGTTTTCATTGTAATCAAAATCACTATTGTTGTAAGAACTGTTGTTGTAAACACTGTTGTAAACACCGCTGTAGTATTCACTAGTATGATTTATATTGTAATAGTAATCACTATTGTCGTTGTCAGCCATAATGAGAGTCCCGCGTGGAGCTTGGATCGCGCTGATGAGCAGTCACACGCGTCCACAAAATTAGACGCCACGGAGCGCTATGATAGCGGATCAGTTCGTTTAAAAGTATAAGACAAAAAAATATGCCGGCAACTTACTTTTTTCTATTGGGTTGTTTATTTTTAGAACCGGACAGTCTACTATTCAAGTAGAGTGCATAACATTTTTGTTATAAAGATGACAAAAATAAGTGTGTTATATAGGGGTCCGGAGCGAAATAGCTAAAACGGAACCGTTATAGATTCGCCCTGTCCGTCTGTCCGTCCAAATGTCACAGCCATTTTACTCCAAGACTATTGACATCACACAGATAAAATTTAGAGAATGGGTATCTTCTATGAACCGCTACACAAAAGTAATGAAGCAATATGAAAAACAAAAAACTTCGTAATAATACTCGCATGCGTTCGAGTGCCACGCATTCACTCTCGCTCTGTTTCTTTCTATTCCTCCTCCATGGTAGCATTTTAACGTTTAACGTAAACTTGTTGGAAGTCGCATAAGAAGTCTCGTCGACAAGCTCGCGAGCCAAGTCAAGATAATTAAGATACACATCTTAATTATCTTGACTTGGCTCGCGAGCTTGTCGATATGTGGGATGTATGTGGACTCAGCAATAGTTGTATCAGCAAATGGCTTTTTTGCCAAGAGCCTCGGCCAATCTGAGGAGACCCTCGTTAGGCGGCTGGATTACTTGATTCAGAAAGCGGTACTCCTGGACGGGGCTCGTATTGTAAGGGCCCTGACCTGACTAGCTTGGACGCTGATCCCAATACCGGTGGGCTACACATGTGTTCGAACTCGAACATCACATCTCCTTTACAAGGAGTCCGTAGTGACTGCAACACACTTTTTCCTCTGCTATACTTTGCGTCAGCGCAGTGGCTGTTGGTGATATGCTGCTTATTTTACGTTGATATTGTTAAAGTTTTTAGTAGAGGATCACCCTGTGGAGATATCTGAAAGTTCTATCTCTGCTTGGAGTGTGCCTTTAATGACAACATCATCATCATCATCATCATAATTCTCTTGCCCTTGTCCCAATTTATTTGGGGTCGGCGCAGCATGTCTTCTTCTTCCATACTTCTCTATTGCTTGTCATCTGAGATGAGACACCTCCTTTCTTGCCATATCATCCTTCACACAGTCCATCCATCATCTTTATAAAAAGTAGCTTAAGTCAAAAAGTTACTTACAGAATTATTAAGTCTTGCCGAGGGAATTGAAATCCACATCTAAAAAGAAGTTAAAAAAATTAAAGCTTTGCCAAATTACTAAAGCAGTTCTTTCTCAAGATTTGTAAACTATGTTATTGGGAATGGTTTACAGATAGTTGAGGGAGAACATATGAGTAGTTTTAAAATATATTAATATATATGTCGCGAAAGATGAATTCGCGATGTTCCAAACCTATAAATGTAAATATTTAATTACACAACACTAATAAGATAGCAACACTAAATCAGTATGAGCAACCTGACGACGCAAACCCAAGCCATTCTTTTTGCCGCCTTTTGCCATCACATAGTTTGGCTAGCAGCTAACTTAAATTAAGTAAATTCAGTGCAAGAAGAGTATATGGAGATTCTTGTCATCCGTGAGGCGCGCCACCTCGAAAGCTAAGTACCTAGATATCGTGGGTTTCTCTTCACATCAAAGCGAAGCAGTAAAATCCTATAATATCAAAATAAAATAAGTCACATTGTAGTCTAGAACATAACTAGAATATAACACGGGAAAGAAGAGAAATACGCGCCGTCGCGACATGGTGGAGATGCTGGGATCTGAAAACATTCAAAAAAGTATCCCAAGGCATAAAATCAATCCAGACTCTTATCTTGGTAAATTGTAAACATTGAGTATAAATCAGGTTGTCAGCGACCTCTATATAATCTGATTGGAACTAATGTTCAATAAGCAGATGTCCATAAAATTCACCTAAAGGCGCCAAAATTCGAACGTTACGTTAATGATGAGTAAACGTTCATTTATCTAAGTATAATGAGATAAATGGCAGGATGATATGAAAGATTATCGAAGTTACTGCAAATTGAATAAGTATATAACATGTGTACGTGTAATGTGCAATGTTATGAGCTAGTTAAATATTCAACTTTGAATTTGGCGCGAATACGATATGAGTGTCGTATTGGCAAATTCGAAAAATGATTTACGCTTTCCTTAACCGGAAGTAAGAAATAATAGGCGTTATGAAAGCTCAAATGAATGTAATATTATCCTACTTTTAACGAGTTAAATTTTGTAAATCTATTATACAAGTCAAGTAAAATTGAAAATAAAATGACTGAATGACATAATAATCACTTTTACACTAAACGGTTGACAAGATTCCGATATTCACGAATTATGAAATTCGACCGGAATAGAAAATAAAATACGCTGCATTCAAAATGGCGAACAAACCGCGACGATTCAGGTGTTCATACTGAACTTCGAAAAGTGAAACTTAGTTCGTTGAATTCTTTTACAAGAATTAAACCACAAAAGGGGAAAAGTGATTTTGTTAGAAACCTGTTACGAATTGTATATTTAGTAAACGTGATTCGATCAACTGTGAAAGAGGCTCATGATCTAAATACGAAGTTACAACTTGTTTTGGTTGAAATAACCCCAGTGGAAGTTATACCTACCTATAAAGTGCAGGAAAGGAAGCATATCATAACCTAGGAGTGATTAAGAAGATCATCAGGTAAAATATTTTATGATTTACAAGCTATAAAACCACTTTTAAGTCTCCGACTGGGGAGCAAAGTCGACACGATAGTTCAACAATTGACAACAGCCACTGTGGTCGTCGTTCACAAATGAAGGGGTCACTAAATAGATGACCCAGGCTAATATTCAGTACCACGGAGTCACGTCACTATGTGCTCACTCGTTATTTAAAATTGCATTTTACCTAATGTGTACTTTGGTAAAGTTGTAATATGTACCTAACCACCAGGTGTTAAAATTTACCTAGAGATAGTATTACTAGGTATGAGTTTGCATAAAACTGTTTATTTATGCCTAATACTCTCCAAACAGATGGACAAATGAAGGCAGATGTGCGTTGCTGATACTGCATATCTAACATCTTATGTGTAGATCACTACTATTAAAACAAAAGTACATCAACATTCACTGTAAGTTCATCTTACCTGTTACTTTGAAAACTGAGCATAAAATTGATATTTTCCTATAAAAACTAAAATAAAATATTAATAAATCATGCTGGCGGAGGAAATTGGGTTGTATAGTTTAACTTGTGTCTGAACTTCTGTAATGTTATACATGTTGTCCCTAACTGACTGCATCGTTTCATGTAGCTACTAAAGTGTACTATGTTGATGTATGTGAAGCTATGTACTGAGTACTAAGTTGACATATGTGCAGCCAGGTACTAAGTTGGTGTAGGTAAAACCTAACATCATTTGTGGATGCATACACAAACGGTGTTGGTACCTCACTTGTTTATTAATAAGTAATGAAATAACATAAAATTCTTTAGTAATGTTTTATTAGGAGTCAAGAGGGGATAATTGTATGATTATTTAAATAAAATTCATACTAATGAAACAAACCAGTTTTACCCATCAGTCAGTAAGGATAATATCTGGTAATGTTAGAAATATATCTGAATAAATACTGATTTAATACTAAAACCTCTTAAGTACAAAAGAATTTTCCTTGCACACATAGTTCAATGGTTGAGTTTATCATGCTGAATGTAGTATCCTATATACACATAGTAGAATATTCCTTGCTTTTAACTTGGAATTTTTTTTGTTATACAGGGTGTATATAAAATTTTCCTGTTTTATACAGGGTGTTAATAAAATATTATTCCATTATATGCCAGGTGTTAAGAAAACTCTTTATTCTTACGAAATATTGGAAAAACTATTGGTCATACAGGGTGTTACCAAATTTTTATTTGGAAAAATTTTTTCTTCTTATACTACGTAACTTAGAAATCTAACGATACAGGATGTAAACCCTTAACGTATGATATACAGCGTATAAAATTATTAAATATTATTTCAGAATTCCAAAATGGAACAAATTCTTATAAGACGACTTGAGTCTATATCAAGTGCTATCTCTAACCTAACTAAAGAAAACTCTGCACCAACTGTATTACCGGGTAGGAATACTGCACTAATGGGGAAATTACCCAAGTTAAGTTTGCCAGAATTTTCCGGAGACATTCTGGAATGGCGTCAATTTTGGGACCAATTCTGCTCCAACGTAGGAAATAGAGACCTATCAGAGGTAGACAAACTTTTATACCTTAAAGGTTCTTTAAAAGGCGAAGCAAAAAGGGTCATCGATGGGCTCGAGACCACTAATAAGAATTATGAAATAGCTGTTTCTCTACTGAAAAATAGATATGGTAAAGAAAATCACATCATAGACCCTGATCAATGATCAATGCGATGTTGTTAAAACTGTGAAAGAGAGGAAAGACAAATTAATCGATCACTGTTTTGTTTGCCTAAAGAAAGGTCATCAAAAAAGAAATTGTAAAAGCTCAATTCCTTGTGCATACTGTAACAAAATTAACCACCATAACAGAGCACTTTGTTATAAGAATTGCATTAATAAAACCGAGGATGTCAAGACGTTACACGTCAACTCTATAAGCTCCACCGTATTACAAACAGCAATAGTTAAGGCTCTACGTAAAGACGATGATTCTGAAGGAACGGTCTGTCGAGTACTGTTGGACTCGGGTAGTCAACGTACTTACATAACGCGAGAAGTAGCTTCAAAATTGAACCTTCCTATCGAAGAGGAAAGCACCTTATCAGTTTTCACGTTTGGATCGAAAACTCCCCAAGTAATAGTAAGCCCCGTAGTCAGGTTACAGATACGTACAAGGACAAATTATACTTTACAAATAGAAGCAAATGTTGTTCCTCATATTTCACATGGAGTTCCTTTCCCTGGTATTGACATAGGTAAATACAAAGATGATCTGATTTTGGCTGACGACGGCTCATTGTCACCCACAATAGACATATTGATCGGCAATGACTTCTACTTTTCATTCATCCTTGAAGACAGAATTCAACTGGAAAGTAACTTATTCTTGATTGACTCTAAATTCGGTTATTTACTGACTGGAAAAACTAATACAAAAACCACGGACACATTGTCAGTATTAACTTACTTTCAAGGAGTAGAAAACAAATTGACACCACCGGATCTCCCGTTATACAATGAAAACCTCAAATGCTTATGGGAACTAGAATCCATTGGAATATGCGATTCGCCAAAATTGACTAGAGACGAACAAGTAATCAACCAATTCAATGATACCATAAAACTAATAAAGGATAGATACACTGTTAGTTGGCCATGGATAGATTACCCACCTAATTTAGAAACTAATTACGGTTTAGCCAAAGGCAGACTAGTCAACTTACTCAAACGATTAGATTCCGATTCACTAACAGCGTACGATAATACATTGAAAGAACAACTAGCAAAAGAAATAATTGAAAATGTACCAGACGATGAAAGGAGAATCGAAGATATGGATCATCCTATACACTACCTGCCGCACCACGGTGTTATTCATCCAGGCAAGCCAACTCGCATAGTCTACGACGCCTCGGCAAAGACCAAACTTAGCAAAAGTTTAAATGAATGTTTACATTGCGGTCCACTTATGCTAGAAGACTTAACCGGAATGTTGTTAAGGTTTAGGTCACATCAGATAGGAATAACAGCAGACGTTGAAAAAGCTTTTCTACAGATAGCATTACACGAAAAGGACAAAGACGTAACTCGATTCTTATGGTTGAAAGACATAAAAAGGGCGGCCACGGAAGATAACATTCTGCACTTACGATTCTGTCGGGTACCGTTTGGAGTGATATCGAGTCCATTTCTTCTAAATGCTACTTTGAAACATCATCTACTGCGTTCCAATGAGGAAAGTCTAAAAAGCATAGTAAATGACATCTACGTCGATAACCTTGTCACAGGAGCAGAATCTGTACAAGAAGCAACAGCAATGTACGAGTCGTGCAAGATCACATTTGAAGAGATTTCAATGAATCTTCGAGAATGGAGTTCGAATTCCAAACAATTCTCCGAGAACATTTCTTCATCAGATGTCTGCAGAGATGTAGAAGTTAAAGTATTAGGTCTGAATTGGAACACAGACGAAGATACGATCAGATTGAGACCAAGAAAGACTAAAGAGGCCACCACCAAGAGAGAAATACTTAAAAACATAGCATCAGTTTACGATCCATGTGGATATGCCGCACCAGATTTATTACCAGCAAAACTTTTATTACAAAATCTGTGGATACATAAATTCAAATGGGATACCCCATTACCAGAAGAATTGACCAATGAGTGGCAAATCATTAGAGAACAGTTAGAAGAAACCAAAAACATTATTTTACCAAGGAAATATTTCGAACAAAATGGTGGTGACAATATCCAACTGCACGTTTTCACAGATGCATCAACCAAAGCATATGCTGCAGTTGTATACATTTCTAATGGAAAAGAATTGAATTTTGTAATAGGAAAATCACGGTTAGTACCCATCAAGGATCAAGACAATTTAAAAATCCCAAGACTTGAACTATTAGGTGTTTTAATAGGTAGTCGGTTGCTGAAGTACGTAACCAAGTTCCTAAAATTTGAATTTAGAGAAAATATTATATGGACAGATAGTCAAATAGTGATTGATTGGTATTACAGCAACAAACTACTACCACCATTCGTTGCAAGGAGGATAGAAGAAATAAAGGGAAATACATCAGCTACAATAAGATATGTTCCAACAGGATTAAATCCAGCAGACGTGGCTACTAGACCCACAAGTTCTAAGGAAGACAAGCAGATATGGTTATCCGGACCAAGTTTTCTACTGGGAGACTCCAGAACTTGGCCGAAAGGTTGTAGAACCGAAATTTCTTTACTTAACGAAACTGAAGTCACTATAAATCCCACATGTTCTTCTGCTGAACAAGACTTTTCTTTTCCTGTTGGGGAGGATCTCACGAGTAGAGAAAAGGTCTTAAAAGAGCAGGAACCCAGAAATCAGTTAGATGAGGAATCAGGAAACAACTCCACAGATAACTGTGAGGACAATACACTATCACAAACACATAGGATTAAAAGGATTCAAAAGGAACATTTCCCTGAGGAAGTAGAGGGTAAACATACTAGTTTACAACGAAACTTAGGCGTATTCACCGACATAGACGGTATCCTACGTTGCAAAGGAAGATTACAAAACGCTGATTGGTCTTATGACAAAAGATATCCAATATTAATTCCAAAGGATTGTGATTTCACTAACACAATGATCCTAGAAACACATAAGAAAAACTATCATGTAGGAGTCAACCACACTTTAAGTTTGATCAGATTATCGTACTGGATTCCTCAAGGAAGAAGCCAAGTAAAGAAAATATTAGGAAAATGCACAAATTGTGTCAAACATGGAGGAGGTCCATTCAAATTACCAACCACTCCAGCGCTTCCTAAGGAAAGAGTAAACTATAGTTCACCTTTTACGTATACCGGAATAGATTATTTGGGTCCTCTTCAAGTAAAGACAAATAATAAATTAGAAAAAAGATGGATATGTCTGTATACATGTCTAGCAGTACGGGCTATACACTTGGAAGTAGTTAAGGATCTTACGGCTGAGGAATGTCTCTTAGCACTAAGAAGATTTATATCTTGCAGAGGAATACCAACACGAATAGTTTCAGATAACGCACTACAATTTAAATTAACTGCAGAAATACTGTCAAGCAACTATTGCATCACTAATAAAATAGAATGGAAATTCATACCACAGTTAGCACCGTGGCATGGAGGATTCTATGAACGACTTGTTGGACTAGTTAAACACTGTCTCAAGAGAACTCTGACGAAAAGTTTACTATCAGATAATCAACTAAGTACAATCATAAAAGAAATAGAATCAGTCTTAAACACACGCCCACTAACGTGTGTAGGTTCTGAACTAGAAGATATTCTCAAACCTTCAGATTTTCTAACCTTGAGTAAATGCATCGAGACAACACCTTCAGATGCAGAATTTCCACAAGAAGGCACAGTAACAAAACAGAATCTAGTGGAAGGTTGGAAACGTGGACAGAACATGCTGAAAGAGTTTAAAAGAATGTTCATCGATCAGTATCTACCAAGTCTAAGGGAGAGATATCGACACTCTCCCAAAGAACCAAGGATAACAAAATCAAAAATTCCAAAACTGGGAGATATCGTCCAGATTAAAGGAGATACGAAGAACCGAGAGAACTGGAAAGTCGGAAAAATTATATCTTTGTTGAAAGGAGCCGACGGTCAATGCAGAGTGGCACGAGTAAAGGTGAATGATACGGAATTCACTCGTTCCATCGCACATCTTTATCCGTTGGAGGCTGAAGAAGATATATCTGGAAAAGATAAAGTAATGTTTGAGTTTGAAGGAGATGTCACACCAAAATTGGATGACTTACCTCTGCTAGAAGAACTCGACTCAACTATTCTTACCGAAGAAATATCCACAACTCCACAAACCGCTGTAGAAACCGCTGACAAACTTGAAACAGAAAAACACATAAGTAGTGAAGAAATAGAAAAGGAAATAACTCAAAGAATACTTACCACAGAAAATGATGAACCAACAATTATTGATGAAGAACTCAATAATGATAGCATACCTAAAAGCACTGATACAAATGAGTTAAAACAAACACCCGAAGTGAGAGATGTGAGAGACGCGTCCATGAAAGCTCGAGAAAAGATACGAGAGTGGACGCGAGAATTGATGGAACACATATAGCTTCTGTCGCCGTCGGGAGTGTCGCGAAAGATGAATTCGCGATGTTCCAAACCTATAAATGTAAATATTTAATTACACAACACTAATAAGATAGCAACACTAAATCAGTATGAGCAACCTGACGACGCAAACCCAAGCCATTCTTTTTGCCGCCTTTTGCCATCACATAGTTTGGCTAGCAGCTAACTTAAATTAAGTAAATTCAGTGCAAGAAGAGTATATGGAGATTCTTGTCATCCGTGAGGCGCGCCACCTCGAAAGCTAAGTACCTAGATATTAACTTTCTGTTTATGTACGGTTTAGAGATTTGATATGTTCAATAATGTTCTATGAAATTATGTTTACCAGTTTGAATAACTTATACCTAATTAAAACACCTGAAGTGATGGTCGGGCCTTAAGCCGCGGTCCTAGTTTGATAAGATGTTTCATAATCGCTAGTTTAATAAGATGTTTCATAATCACGGCTTAAGGTGTAACTACGACCCTCACGCGCAATAAGTCTGGCCGGACACGCGCACTGGGTTTGTGAGAAAGTCCAAGGGCCAACTTCTCTTGCAAACCTTATAACATAATCCCCACAGGCCCAAGTAAGCGTCGACGGGCGCTAGTGTCGACGGACGCTATAAATGTTGAGGGGGACATTCCAGACGTGAAGGCTGCAAGCCGTATCAGTCTGGAATGTGTGCTTCTGCAAATGAGGTTAATCCGAAATTTGATTAGCACAAAGGTGTTCGTTCCAGATGCGGAGGCTATATGCTAAATATGAGCCGAAACAGTCTGGAACACTTGATATAACGGAGGAAGTGAAACTCCAGAATCCGTTTGACACGGAGGTGTCCTAAATGATAAAACGATGAAATATAACCTGCTTGTGAGAAAGCAGAGACGATTAATATATTAATCATAAACAGATAGGTAATAGGTACCAACCCAGAGATTCATGGGTACATAATTTTACAGGTGTCCTAGCCGGACCTGAGGAAATGGATAAACTGATGGTCGACCTGATGATAACCACTTCGGTGCCTTTGAGGACCGAAGCATAAGAGACTGGATTGAGAGACGCTCCGTATCGGTGTGTGATCCGTATCTGTGAGTATCTCAAACGTTTCGTGGGGGCGTGGGTTTCTCTTCACATCAAAGCGAAGCAGTAAAATCCTATAATATCAAAATAAAATAAGTCACATTGTAGTCTAGAACATAACTAGAATATAACACGGGAAAGAAGAGAAATACACGCCGTCGCGACAATATATGAATTAAGTGTCCGCACTAGTAAACTTTGTTCCGTTCCCGCAGACAACTTGTTTTACTCATTGTTTATTTTTGTATTATGCTGAGTGGTAGCTAGCTTGTGGCAGTCACGACTTACAAGCTGTCAATTGTTTTGTTCCATCCTTTCGTATTTATAAACATTCGTTTGCGTTGTACGTATTTCTAATTTTTATTTATTTGGCATTTTGTATGCACATCATGTCCCTGCGACAAATAAATAAATTTTTGTTTCTTTTTTTTAAGCAGCAAACTATTGATCCGGTTTTGATAAAACTTTACAGTAATATAAGGTCATATATCAGATAACACATAAGCTGTAATTCACAAACGAATTGTGTAACAAAATCAACGGGCGAAGCCACGGTCGGAAACTAGTAAAATATAAAGAATACAAAGACTGTTTCACGAAATACATAAAGTCAGCGGATGCCATAACACGTAGGAGACAACACGTGTACTTACGTCACATAAACCAGTCTCGTCTTTGCTAGACACGTCAAACGAAGGCACGCCTGACAGGAGTCTTAACTGTGATTTGATAGACTCGCTAGTCTCAAAACCAATAAATAATTCATATTGCTTTGTCGAACAACCTGTGCGGACGTGTGTCACTGCTCATCTGCGCGCTGCTCACAATGGGAACCGCTGCGGCACGGCTCCATGAGAGTCCAACGTGATAATTAGAGCCGCGAAGGCGAACACTCCGGTGTATATCTCTCGCCTACACAACACCACTTCGGCGGAGGACATCGTGGAGTACCTAAGTGCGTCAGAAGACCAAGTACGTGGAGAGAGTGCAGTTACTAGAGTCACGCCGCAACGTCAACTTCAAGGCGTTTGTGATGCGAATGCCGACGTGTTATCTGCACCTTGCCTTGAGGAGTTTTGGTCGCAGGGAGTGGTGGCCTGACACTTCACGGCATAGTGCCACAAGAACAGACAGACAGTGTCATAGTGCAGTGAAGTGCTACTAACATAATTTTAATGTTATTATAATTTACTAACACAATTTGTATTTTTACGATATACAAGTGTTGTTTTGCATCCTCGTCAAAATTCAGCAGGTTTCACAAACGACATAAATAATCAATTAAAATTAAGGTACCTACTTAATAAAGGTTAATTATTTAAAAACGCAGATTTTTTTGGTTGTTTAAGTTCGTCAGTGTATCGTAATAACCCCCTTAACGTGGTTTAGGGAATAAGAAATTATCGAATAAACGTTTGAGATTGTTTGTATGTGTGAAAGCGCGATTATAGGGCGAGGATCAGACAAGCCGTTCAAAACACGGGTGGTTTACACTTACCGATTTCCGTAAATTTATACGAAAAAAAAACCTAGCCATTTTATTATTGATTCGGGTCGAGAATCATTAGCATAGTTAGTTACCTCCTTGAATTTGACGAGGATGCAAAACAACGTCTTGTATATTTGTATGTAAGGTATTTATCTATGGACCAAAGATGCCTGAAAATAAATGAGTAGGTATAATGGCCGACAAGGACACCAGTTTCAACAGCTTACAAAATGTTATTGTCATAAACAACCTGTTTTTTTTTTGAAATCCCATAACTCTAGGATATGATTGAGACCATATCAAAGAATCAACTAGCATATGAATTTTGTTTCAATTATACTTTTTAATTTTTGTTTTTTTCGCATTTTCTTATCTATAAATATGAATTTTTGGTTTGAATAAAAAGAATTACTCGTATTTATCAATGAAACTACTACTATTTTACTACACTACTGCGAAGTTTGGCAACCTCGCAAAAGTAAAGATTCGTCATACTGGTTATAATTATTGACCTAAGTAAATTTTGATTGATGATATCTCCGAAACAATGCATTTTTGGAGGGAGTTTTAGTATTATTTTTACCTACAGAATATAACCCTAAAGTTATGGGATATCAAAAAAACTGGCCAAGTGCGAGTCGGACTCGCGCATGAAGGGTTCCGTACCATTATTTATAAAAACGAGCAAAAAAATCAGCAGCTGAACTTTGTCAACTGTTCCGACTGGGTTGGTTAAGTCGTTATTAGTACAACTATGTAAGCACAGATGGCGCTTTCATTAAAACTGCCGCCCTGCACGAAATGTTTACTATAAATGTTATCACTTGAAAAAATAATATAGTCCTCATACACTTAAGGTAATTTAATTTAATATAATAATAATTAAATGGCGTTTGTTGCCATATGACCACATCGACATGCTAATTGTTTTTTATCAGAAGCAAGTTCTCTTTATAACTGCTAGATGGCGCTGTTTACAAGGTTTTACCCAATTTTACTTTTTTGTATGGGTGCCCCCTTAAATATTTCTTTTATTCTGTTTTTAGTATTTTTTGTTATAGCATCAACAGAGATGACATAATCTGTAGAAATTTCAACTGGCTAGCTATCTCGGTTCATGAGATACAGCCTGGTGACAGACGGACGGACGGACGGACAGCGAAGTCTCAGTAATAGGGTCCCGTTTGACCCTTTGGGTACGGAACCCTAAAAAACAGGTTGTTTATATGGAGTAACATCGTGGTGTATCATAAAAAGTTTCGCAACTACAGAAACTGTGTGATCCTCAGTGCTATCACAGCAAATACTCTTTGAATATTCATGAATAATTTATTTATTTTTGTACCTGAATTTTACATTGATATAGATCTTTGTCAGTAATAATCAGAGATCAGAATAGATAGAGTATATTTACCTAAACTTCAAGCAAGTAAGTAACTTGTGGATAAAACCTACCTCTTATTTAACAGCTTTATTTTATTTTAAGACTTAAAAATAATTCCGTGATTTTATGGGGAGGTACTATCCACATGTTTCTAATCTCGTTGAATTTTAAGCAAATATAGTCTACCTATTCCGATCTCTGGTAATAATGCTAGAATGAAATCGGAAAGTTTTATTGTTTTGCGTGTTTTATATTCTTTATTAATTTAATAGTGTTGTGTTATATTTTTTATAACACATTTGCTCGTAAAGGGTCTCTTATTGCACCAAGTTCAGTATCGTAATGTATCACATTACGCACTAGTGCGGTAATGTAAAGTAAAACGCACGGCTTATCATAATGCTCCGTCTAAAACGAACGGTACTTTTTTAAATCTTAACAAAGAGTTTTTATGTCAGAAAAATAGTCAACATTTTATGAATAAAATTAAGTTGGGAGATAAAATATAATAAATAAACATTTAATTCTTTAATTTAATCAATTTTGACCCTAAATTACAACCATTTATCTGTAACAAAACACAAAAATATTAATTTACTTTATTAGTAATACTGGCTGTTTTTGTGCCTTTGCCTTAAAAAAATCGTAAAATTATTCCGCGCGCTTTATCTTTACGCTGTATTGTTTTTGTTTGAAAATGTCATCCGAATTTTATTTATTTCCTCGCAAATGTGTTATAAAACGTCGTATGACATACGTGCGCTTTGATAATTACAGCCTCTGCTTTCTTGTTAGCCCTCGCCTACGGCTCGGGCTAGCAATATCGCCTCGGCTGTAATTTTCAACTTACCGCACTTATATCATAATGTACTATTATAACACATTTGCTCGTAAAGGTTCTCTTATTGCACCAAGTTCAGTATCGTAATGTATCACATTACGCACTAGTGCGGTAATGTAAAGTAAAACGCACGGCTTATCATAATGCTCCGTCTAAAACGAACGGTACTTTTTTAAATCTTAGCAAAGAGTTTTTATGTCAGAAAAGTAGTCAACATTTTATGAATAAAATTAAGTTGGGAGATAAAATATAATAAATAAACATTTAATTCTTTAATTTAATCAATTTTGACCATAAATTACAACCATAAATCTGTAACAAAACACAAAAATATTAGTTTACTTTATTAGTAATACTGGTTGTTTTTGTGCCTTTGCCTTAAAAAAAGCGTAAAAAATATTCCGCGCGCTTTCTCTTCACGCTGTATTGTTTTTGTTTGAAAATGTCATCCGAATTTTATTTATTTCCTCGCAAATGTGTTATAAAACGTCGTATGACATACGTGCGCTTTGATAATTACAGCCTCTGCTTTCTTGTAGCCCTCGCCTACGGCTCGGGCTAGCAATATCGCCTCGGCTGTAATTTTCAACTTACCGCACTTATATCATAATGTACTATTACCTGAATTTTGTAAAAGTGTTCAATTTTCACATTCGTAGGAGATATCTTAAGAGTGGTCTAATTGGCTGGGGAATGCCATTACTAAGTGTTTCTGTAGTGTGATCAGGTCGTTAGGTTGTAATAGTTGAGTCTAGATTTGGTCCCGGTTGATGACAATAGGCTCGCCCCCTATAACATAGCATTTAAAATATAACTAAAGGCTAAATGTGGGTGTATTATTTAGGCACACCTCTGCCATCTGTCATACCAATGGTAGGTATATGCAAACATTCCGCTACGAGATTTCAGACGTTTTAACTGAATTAACCTTGAATTCTACGATTTAAGATGGATGAGTGTAAAGGCTTTAAACAGGGGCGACGTGACGCAACGCAGCACGCCGCGACAAAACATACGTAGAACAATTTCTATGAAGACGCGGGCGACTGTTCATACTGGCGAGACACAACGCGTTTCTGGGTTTTTTTGAGAGCGAGACAAGTCGGCACCCTGCTACATACTCCTGCCGAGCTCTGTCGCGTGGCAACTTTTTTTTTTGTACTTTTTAAAGTGCTTTCATAGTTATTATGCCTAGTGACTAGTACTCTAGGTTCACGTTTTTTTTTTTTGATGATTCTAAAGTGCCTGTAATAGTCTGGTTTTGAGTTAGAGTTATAATTTAATTTAGTTATAATTTGATCATTTTACTTTATTAGAAGATTGACGACTTTCAACAGACTCAGTAATTTTTTTTAAACTTTCTCCTACACTAGGAACTTCTCCTGTATTGTGCGTGCGTTAAGAGCGTTTACGCCTTACGACATTTCATACAAACTTTCAAGTCGTTATTTTCCGAAATGACTGAACTAATTTTGATGAAACTTCGTACACATAAGCAGGATACACAGATCTAAAAAGTTACTAAAAAACATTTTCGAAAAATAGTGTTACAGTTAAATTAGACCAAATTTAAATTTTCTATAGAAACAGAAAATTCCAATTATCTCTTGTTTTAAAACACATTTTGAAAATATTTTTTAGTAACTTTTTAGACCTATGTATCCTGCTTATGCGTATAAAGTTTCATTTAAATCGGTTCAGTCATTTCGGAAAAAAACTACTTGAAAGTTTGTATGAAAAGCGGTAAGGAATAAACGCTCTTAACAAAAAAATAAACTCGCATACACGAACAGCTAGAATAGGACAACTATCTGCAGGCCCTACAAATATTTGTTCCGTGCGGGAATCGAACCTGCGACACGTAGCTCAGCAGTCAAGCGCTGCCAGCACCAACCATGCCATCCTTTTATGAAAATTCATCTCCTAAAATTAACGTGGATGAAAGTTCACATAATTATCGATAGGAAAAACCCACCAGTGTTTTTACCACCCAGCATGTTTAAAAACGAATTACCTAATTTCACTGCTTGTCAAGTCATTCATAAATTTTAAGCAAAGATGTGTGTTTCGTAACCTGTTTCGCTAGACGATTGACCTTTAAAAAGAACTTGAAAAAAAACCCATAATTATTTATTTATATTAAATGTTCTCTCTCTGTCAGACTGTGTATAATTTCTAGGTGTGGTCGAATTCCCCATTTTAATACATAATATGTTAATGAACTCAATATATAAAGCCTTACTTTACTTAGTCCTAACACCATTACTTTCTTGGATGAGTAAAGTAATCTTCTTCGGCAAATCAGTCTCAGAAATTGTACTGAAGTTTATTTTAGTACACCTACCTACCCATTAAAACTTTGAACTTTTTTTTTACCCTTTGCCTTGCACTAGCAATTTTTCCTGTATCGTGGGTGCGTTTACAAACATTTAAACTCACATATACAAACAGCCAGACCCAGAACAACTATCTGTAGTCTTTGCAAATTTTTGTTCCATGCGGGGAGGAATCGAACCCGCGACACGCAGCGCAGCACTCAATCGCTTAGCCACTGCGCCAACCGTGCCGTTAACTAAACTATAAGAAATGTAACGTATTGAGTCTGCATTTTGAGGAACCTCCAATATCTCTATAACTACCCAAGTAGCAGAAGCTTCTTTAACCAAGGCGTTTTATCACCAAACAGTGATATAGTCGGCCTATAATGGTAACCACTGTGACTGCTTGTACTATAAAGGTTTTTAACAGACTGTTTTGGTTCTATAAGATTAAAGAGCAATTAGATTCTATAATTTAGTTCTTAGAACGCTAATAGGACCATATAAAAGAATTATTAAAGTGTTGCACTTTAATAGATATGAAAAAAGTGATAATGCTACTATTTAGTACTATAGGCGACTTTATTGACACTTTTATGTCTCTCTATATCTATTTTGCACTATTAATGCGTCAAAATAACTTTTACAGTACTAGTATTTAATTGTATTAGTATAAGCAGTATGTATCTATTGTATTAGTTTTAGCAGTTGCTAAATAACTTAAATTCTAAATAGCTCTATAAGTGAGTTTGTGTTACTGTTACGAGACTAAAGCATTTTCGTGAAAATATGGCTGCCGTTTTCTGCTGCTGATATCACATAAGCAGCACGGCTGGAGCCAATGTGTACTATAGGAGCCATAATCGGGACAAATCCTTATTTTATTTATTTAAATTTAATTAAAATTCGAAAATTATGAGGGCGCATTGTCAAATTTGAAATCAGCATACTGATTTTACCGATACAATTATTTTCGCAAGTGCAAGTTATGGCAGAGTTACGGTGCTTGAATGTTTTGTAGTATACCATTATTATAACATTTTACGTTAAGTAAAAATGGCAAATGACATAAAGCATAACTTATGTAGCATAGTATGATAAAAAAGATCACTGGAATCATTTACGGTGCAAAATAGCAGAATAAACATGTTTTGGTTACTTTTATAGTACAAATTTGTGACTTAAACGTTGCAAACAGCACTTTTTTAGAGCTGATTTATCGCCGCGAGAGCCTTTATGTAATGATTATAGAATAAATCAGTGATAAAACTAGGGCCTTTTTGGGGTTCTTAAAACGTTTACTACATCATTATAGTACTAATCATGAACACTAGTTAGCACGTCCTAAAACGTTCTCAGGACTTTTATAGTACCAAAATTTGTTAATTGGGTAGAACGTTCCAAGGCATATCTTGGAACCTTCTAGTTGGACCATAGTCCAGGATTATCACAATAACGGGTAGAACAAGAGCCTTTAGATCGTTGACGTTCTTTTCACACCCATAACTTTCTATTAAATATGGGTTTACTGTTTTACCACTCAAAAAGTTCCATTCACTGTCACTTAACACCTACATGAATCCGTCTTTAAAATTGTGAATCAAGGCACGCGCTTGCTTGACGACAGCAAAGCTGGAGGGGAGTAAACACATAGTTACTTATAAAGAAAAAAACTAGATACAACAGTAGAATTAATGTGCTCAGCGGCGCGTATCTTTGTGGACGTGTGTTACTGGTCTTGAGCGCGCACTGACCTGCGCCGGCGACGCTCACCATGATTAACAACGGCACTAGTACTAAAGTTACACAAGGCTTTATCGGTCTCGTTGGCTACAAAGTTTTGAGCTACATTGCTTGGAGTTTATTCGTGCCGACTTTCTTAGCGCTCATATACGGAGTAATATCGTGGTGTCTCATCAAAAAGTTCCGCCATTTCAGGAACTATGTGATGCTCAGTGCAACTATTGCGAATACAATGCGTTTGTTTGTGTTTTCGATTTTCATAACTCTGAAAACGAAAAACATAGTGATTCGGAATGCGAAAGTGCGTCTGATTCCTTCATCTCTATTATTGTACTGTGCGCTAGCTCATCATGGCTGGTTACTTGTGTTGTGTTACATATTTTACGTGGATTTCGTGCAAGTTTTTCGCCTCGACATTCGTAGAAGGTACTTGAAAAGCTGTCTCTTCGCGTGGGGGGTACCCCTTGTATCGATGGCTTTATATTATTTATCTGGATGGTTGCTTTTCTTGTATTACTCTAGAGAAATAATTACAATTCCAATAGCCAAGGCACTATTATTAATACCAGTGACGATGAATTTTATTATTTATATATTGGTGTTATTTTCCCTGTTCCGTAGCAGTAAAACCAGTGCGAGTATATCTACTAGCAAATGGCGACGTTTCTACATATCAACTATGATTTTTGTGCTCAGTAACATTATAGTATTAACCTATATTTTGGAACTGTTTAAAATTAAGTTATTAGCAATTGATATATTAGGAGAGATACTAGAATATTTAAATACATTAGCCCTGGATTTGTATATAGTGATTCTAAAGAGTAACCGGGCAGTGTGGGGAGAATATTTTAGTAAGAGATCGAGGCAAAAGTCGCAGGGGATTAAACCATTTCAAAATCTTCAAAAACATAACAGCAACAATTCAAATACAACGAGCACATCATTATCTATGTAACCTATTTCCCAAATATGTTGAGGTCGTCGTCCAGTCTAACCGAATGCAGTTGAGTATCGGTATTTTAAATACTCTATGCTAAACTATCTGACCTACAACATATGAAAAACCAGAAAATGGCCATTTTACATTTAATGAAACTGATATTCATAGTTGCGGCCTGTAGTATTCATGATTTTAACTTTGAATGTGTGTAAATTTGTTATTTTGTTGTAAAAAAAAAACTCACGAATACCACAAAAAAGTAATGGGTTTAATGAACGATTGACGCTTGCTGACGTTTAATTTAATGAGGACGGTATTTTTTGCATTGATTCCAAACAACCGCAAACAACAGTAACTAAATAAACTGGTTTGGGCAAATATTTTGCAAAAGTTGTTAAAAAGGTTTTTTTTTCGTGTAGAGACTGGCACACTAAGCTACAATAATCATTCAAATTTATTTTATATAATTCCAACTTTATCGTTAAAGAATAAGGTTCAAGGTTGATTGGGACTTGGCTGGCGTCTGTACATACAGAAAACTAAATTTTGTTTTAGTTTAATAACTTGCTCGTAATCTTTGTAAGTACTTATTTGAAATTATGCTACACAAGTAGAACAATTTAAAACAATTTTATATATAATATGTGTTGGCGCCGGCTCATATTTTAGAGCAATTCATCACATTTGTGTTTTGCTTCTACAGCTTTTTTTTTTATTGTTCAAACTGTTATATTCACTTTTTGTGAGGTAGGTGGACCAGCAAAAAAAACTTTGTACGCATCAGTTAGGCTCCGCTGATAAAATTTCATCCATATCTTCTTTCTTATAGAAATTCCAATATTGTGCTCAAACAATTTGTTAAATTACCAACACGCGTAGCATGACCAGTTTAGAAACGAATTTTGTTTACGGAAGAATCGACATACATGGCTAGCTGTCGATTCTTCAGTAGACAAAACTCGTTTCTACAGTGGTCATGCTACGCGTGCAGTAAGCGTAATCGAAAAACCTGTTCTGTATAAATATAGTAAAAAAAATAGTACAAAACATCATTCTGCACCCCCCCCCCCCACATAGAAATAAGTCGTCGGTAAATAAATAAAATACAGCTGTTTCCTTCAAAAATGCAAAAAAAAACCGACACGGTTTAAATGTAAGGAACACTTGTTTTTTTTATTATTTACTTTTTATGTGGTAACCGTTTTAACGTCGATGTATTCAAGCTTGTATAAAAAAAAAACTCACTCATTTACTCTAGTCAAACTTGTTTTTAATCTTTTCGCATTTGATTTATTTCCGATTTCGAATCACTGTAAAAAAACATAGTGATTTTTATTCTCATCACTATAGGGTTGTTTGTTGCTGGTGCTCTTTGAAGTAAAATAAATGTTTAAATACTGTAAAGTTCGTTTTTTTTTTTTAATTTTAAAGATGTTACTATTATTTATTTTATTTGTTTAGGCTGAGCACGACGTCCTGGGTTCGATACCCGTGTAGGTCAAATTGTTATTGTGTTTTTTCATCAGAAATTTCTCAGTAGACAACCACGGTCGAGTCTGGATTTGTGCCCGGTCGTTGGCAATAGGCTCGCCCCTATTACATGGGACTTAAACGTAACTGGCGAAATGTGGATGAACTATTAGGTACAACTCTGCCTAAATCTTTGTAATTTATAGGCGTGATGTTTCTTTATGTTATTACTAAGCGAGCTTTGGCTTTGGTTTTTATGTATGTGAGTAGTTAATTTTTGATTTTGGAAATAAGTTGATAGTTTATGTTCATGTTTTATCAATCAAAATCAAAATATTTTATTTTACATAGGCCTACATGGGCACTTATAAAACGTCAAATAAAGGTGCACAAAAGGTGCACGGTTCGGGTTGGTCGTTTCCTATGGAGAAGAACGGGCAAGAAACTCCATGTACTTACTGCACGTTAATTATTTTATTTTTTAATTGTCTTTTTTATTTTATTTTCCTATGGACACTTTTATCGTGCACGTCTTGCTACATCGTTCTCACATAATGTACCATCTCAACATGAATGATGTAACCAAAGTTTTGTAACAAGATTCTGATTTAAAAGAGTGCCCATGGAGTTTCTTGCCCATTCTTCTCCATAGAGATCTAAAACGCTTTGGAATGAGCAACTACAGTACTTTCACAGTTATTATGTCTTGTGACTGGGACTGTAGCTTCATTTTTATTGTCGTTTGATTATTCAAAAGTGCCTGTAATTGGCTTACTTGAAATAAATGATTTTGATTTGATTTGATTTGTTACGTAGTTGGTATTTGGTCCAGTCAATTTAGACATAAAATAGTGGTCAAACAACACTAATTCCCGGAGAGCTAAATAGTGGTGGAAAGCTGGGGTTTACCATTACAAATAAAGTTTTAAAAATCCCCATGGATCCTATGTCTGCTACAAAAGTTATTCGGGGTCAAAGGTCAAAATTTGAGGTTTTTTGTATTTTTCTCGAAATCTGTAAGTTTTATCAAAAGAACCTCAAACCAAAGTTGTAGATCTTAAAATTCTCTACAAAAATAGTCCTAGTGATTTTTTCCTAAGAGTTACCATTCCTGAGATATCGTGATTCTAAGAGTCACATTATACATGATATGCACACATTTCCACGCCACCTGTGATGTAGTACGAGTATACTCGGCGCGTTTTTGTTAACCGTGTTTTTTTTCCCTGTAGGCCTACTCCAACTAACTGTTATGACAATTTTAGGTTAATTTAAGGGAACGATACCCGTCAAGTTCTAGATATTATCTTATTATTGATATTGATTATTGATATTGAAATGTCTATATTGACCGGACTAATTGTTTAAGTTTGTAACCTCAGAGCCACTATTTTATGAGTTATAATGATTGCGTATAAGTGTTACTTAAAGAGTTGTAAGTGGTATGATTTTTAAAAGAAAATTAAAAAAAAAGTTAAAAATTCAATTGAATTTTATTTTATCACACTTCATCATCTGTCTAGCTTCCCTACTATGCAAGAGTTGCCTTCCAGTCTGACCGGATGCAGCTGAATACCAGTATTTTACACGGAGTGACTGCTTATCTGAGGTCTTAGCACGCGCACGCGGTGTAAACGTAACGTTTCACAGATAATATTTTCATTATTAGTTTTATTGTATTATATCTTTTTAAGAATGTATTCATATCTATTTGCTTGTTTCACATTACGCCTCTGACCTCTACAACCGAGTTACGCAATAGTTATTTTATCACACATACACAACAAAACATATTACACAACACATTAGTATATTAAATTAATTTATGTAAATAAAAAGTATTTAATACGTCGAACACGTCGGCTTTAAAATAATTATCATAATCGTCGTCACGCGTAGCGGTTTGCTACGCGCCTACGGCGTAGCCAGCGATCCGCTACGAATCTGAATCGTAGACCATATTGTACCAATGCGTTCCGTTTTAACCAATGCTTTTTTATTGTATTTGGTTAACTTACACAAAATAATACAAAAGTAATAATGAGGTAATCTACGACAAGCAATTTACAAGCCGCCACAGTTAGCAATAGAGTATTGTTGTACAAAATATATTGATTTACTAGTCTTACTAATTATTAAATGAAGTACCTAGCATAGGCATAAATGCGTGCGCAAGAAGCGATACAGTCAACATGACACAGACGTAATGAGACGTAATATGTTTCTCTGACGTAGAAATATCGTAGTTTAGAAATAACCATGTAGGAACTGTCAAAGAAAGCAAAGCCATGTTTTAAGTTTTTACTGTTTAACTTCAAGCAATTGCTAAACTACACATTAGAATTTTATGCGATTACTTTTACTCAAGTAAAATAATCAGGATGACTTTGACTTGTTTATAGAAACGGGTGAAATAAGTCCAATCTCTGTTTCATCCTGTATACAAATCACAAACGTTTTTATCCTGTATGTTGTTTTGCATCCTCGTCAAAATTCAGAAGATTGTCACAAAAGAAATAAATAATCAATTAAAATTACGGCACCTAGTTAATAATAATAAACGCAGATTTTTTTGGTTGGTTATGTTTGTCAGTATTTCAGAATAACCCCCATAACGTGGTTTAGGGAATAAGAAATATTCGAATTAACATTTAAGATTGTTTGTATGTGTGGAAGCACGGTTATAGGGCGAAAATCAGACGGCTCGCGTGTAAAACACGGGTGATTCACACTTACCGATTTCCGGAAAGTAGAAAGAAAAAAAAAGAAAAATTACCTACACATTTTATTGATTCGGGACGAGAATCATTAGCATAGTTACCTCCTTGAATTTGATGAGGATGCAAAACAACACCTTGTATGTCGTAAGTTGTCTGTTTAATTATCAATTTTATTTTAATCCGGTATATAAAGGCACCTATCAGACGAAGTGTAAAATCTTGACTTGTATTATTGTTTCATAATTATGTGGCAATTTGAAGAGGAGGACTGTATTCTCTATAACAATGTAGGTATATTAATTCATTTATGTATCAACTAACAAGAACTCATTATACACAAAATTCAATAAATGCCACAAATAATACATTCAACATTTTTTTTTAATCGTTAGTCTCTGATGTGTGCCACTGCTGGTTAAAGGCCTCCGCTCTAAACCTCTATAATTATCTTGTGCGATATCTGGCCATGATCGCCCAGCAAATCAGATCAGATCGTCACACCACCTTCACCGCAGTCTACCTCGACGGCGGTTTCCTCCATCACGCGTCCAGTGAGTGACGATCTCTGCCCACCTCTCCAGGTGCATTCGTGCTACGTGGCCAGCTGACACCCACTTTAGCTTGGCTGTTTTTTCTCTATTGAATAATTAAAAAATGTTGTCAATTTAGGAAACAATATAAACACTTTTCCAAATATATTCCACTGAGGAAAGAGCGTGTTGATTTAGTTAATAAGTTAAAAAATTATGAAATAAAACTAGAAGACAGTATAAAAATTTATGAAATGATACTCAGCACTTGCAGTCTGAAATACAGGCACTTCAGGACTCACTTAGTTCTCTTTCCAGTAGGTATGTGAGTTCTCAGAACCAGATTAGGGAACATATTCTTGCAGCAAATGAGTTGGTAATGTGTCAATGTAGTTGTCAGACTAGTACCAAACATGATACTGTCGAGCCTGAGGTAATGGAGGACCCATCCCAGGCTGAGAATTCATCTCAGGATTGTATGCTTAACCAAGAAACTACTAATATTACACAAGATTGTTTACAAGTTTTACAACCTGAGATGAATAGTAGTTACGATTGTTTATTCTCAATAATGTTCTCAGATAGTATAGGAAGAGGTGTAGGTAAATTAGTTTGTAATAACCTGAGTTGTTCCAATCAAAATCATTGCATGCCAGGGTCAACATTCAAACAGATTATGGCATCAGTAACTAGAAATGTTTATAATAATAATACTGATATAACTATATTTGTAGGAAATAGTTCAAAAATTAAAAAAGAAGGCATCACAGACAGTGTTACTGAGTTGTTAAAGTTGAATTGTCGTAGAATAATATTATGTGCTTTTCCATATTTTGAAAATTTGGGTGATCGAAAGAACAATTATATACACATGTTGAATAAACATTTGCACTTTTTAGTCGGTCACTATAGTGACAAACTTATTTATTTGGATACTAACACTTTTGTAGGTAAACTTAGGTCGACACGGGGTAATGTGTATCTACCTATTGGATGTAGACACAAAATAGCTAGGCTATTAGCTTATAATATTCACACAGACATAAATAGTATGTCTAAGTTTAGTTCTATTATTAACACTGCGACTATTAGTAATCATACTAATATAGATTTATTTTCTTTTTACAATTATTCTACAGAGGAGGTTCCTTGTGTGAGCATGGAAAATTCTCAATTAGGGTGTATTAGTGATAGGAGCTTGTTGTCTGGTGATGCCACGGGAGTCTTAGAACTCACTCCGGATGCTCATTTAAACTAGTTAGTAAGACAACAGAAGATACCAGTAACATTATACCTTCTCGCTATCAAATAGCTAAATGTAAAAAAGGGGCTAAGCAGAATTCCTTGCAATTATTCCATCAAAACATTCAAGGTTTCTCTTCAAAGCAATTAGAGATTGAATTATTTTTAGAAAAAACAAAGTTTGAAATTGTTTGTTTCACTGAACATTGGTTAAAAGACTATGAAATGCTAATTAATTACGCAAATTACAGTGTGGGCAGTTGCTTTAACCGAAAATCGAAAATGCGTGGGGGTTCATTAATCTTAGTTAAAAATTGTATTAAATTTAAGTGTCGAAGCGATATTGTTGATCTATCGGTTGAGCATAATATTGAACTGTCTTGTGTTGAGCTGGATAAGCATATAATAGTGTGCGTTTACAGACCCCCAAATTATCAAAACTACTCCTTATTTGAGTCAGTAATAGAAGATGCTTTAGCAAAACTTGCAACAGGTAAAAAATCTCTGGTTATCTGTGGTGACTTTAATATTAATATTTTAGACAAAAATTCTAATACTAGTAGATTATTACACCTTTTTAAATCATTTAATTTGTTAAACGTGTTTTCGGAACCAACCCGAATTACTACAAATACTGCTACATGTATTGATAATGTTTTTTGTTGTTGCGACTACTTAGATAAATCAATTGTAAATTACCTCCCTTCTGATCACAGTGGGCAAACCGTTGTTTTCGAGTCATACACACCATTACAAAAAATCCAGATAAACTCTAGACAAATAACGCCCAGCAATTTGAATAAATTTAATAATAACTTAATTAGTAATTTAGGCATTCCGGGCCATATAATTGAAAATGCAAATAAATTTTATGAGGAATTCTTTTCGGTAGTTCACGTAGAGTTCAATAATACATTAAAAATGAAAACAAAATCTATTTACCCTAAGTTTATGTTCAGTGACTGGGCCACTAAGGGTATTAGGATAAGTAGGGAGCGATTGTTTGAGTTGTACGGCCTTAAGCCTTACATCAACTCGGAAACTTTTAATAAATATGTTGCAACCTATTCTAAAATCTTTAAAAACACTTGCAAAGTAGCCAAAGCCTTATTCATTAGCAACAAGATTAAGTCCGCCGATAACAAAATAAAGACGGTTTGGAAAATTATCAACAATGAAACTAATAGAAATAAAAAATGTAATAATGATATCAGACTAGAGACTTCACGTGGTCTTCTAAGCTCTAAAAACGAAGTAGCTCAAGAATTTGTAGATTTCTTTACCAATATCCCACTTAAAACTACCGAAACCTTAAATTCCTCACCCTTGCTTTCTATTGATTTATTAAAAGCGAACGTTTCAGCCTGTCCGGTTGAGTTTCAATTTAAGCATATAAACCCCATAGCAGTCATTAAAGCTTTTAAGGAAATCAAAATCAAATTAACAGAAGATCTATGGGGATTGTCTATTAAAGTGTGTCAAGCTATTATTGACACTATAGCACCGTACTTGGCTTTAATTTTTAATTTGTGTGTGGACCAAGGAGTCTTCCCAGACCTTATGAAATACAGCAAGGTAATACCACTTTTCAAATCTGGGGACAGTAAAGATACGAATAATTATAGACCCGTATCCGTGCTGCCGGTTTTCAGCAAGGTGTTTGAAAAGGTAATGCTTAATCAAATGCTCACCCACTTTAACACCAACAAAATCTTACACGAGAAACAGTATGGTTTCACCAAGGGACGTTGTACAACTGACGCCGGTGTCACTTTATTAAAACACATATATACTGCGTGGGAAGAGGCACAAGATGCCATAGGAATCTTCTTTGACCTCTCGAAGGCATTTGATTGTGTAAATCACCAAACCTTGCTCTTGAAACTTGAGCATTACGGCTTAGGTAAACTTGCGCTCAGTTTAGTAAAATCGTATTTGAATGATAGACAGCAGCAAGTACAGGTAAACGGTGTAAATTCAATGGCTTTGAAAATAAAAATGGGAGTACCACAAGGTTCGATATTGGGTCCTTTCCTCTTTTTAGTATATATTAATGACCTTCCCCATTTATTTAAAAACCAACCACAAATGGTGTTGTTTGCGGACGATACTTCGTTAACATTTAAGATAAACAGACGTGCCACAAACCTTGACGATGTAAATAACGCTCTAATGCAGGTCCATAAATGGTTTACCGCAAATAATTTAGTATTAAATGGGAAAAAAACTAAGTGCATAAGATTTTCTCTACCAAATGTCAAAAGTAGTGACTGTGACATAGTA
Organism: Cerastis leucographa; assembly: GCA_963082945.1. NCBI lineage: Eukaryota > Metazoa > Arthropoda > Insecta > Lepidoptera > Noctuidae > Cerastis > Cerastis leucographa. The sequence continues at coordinate 11,402,436 of OY720372.1, read as the reverse complement.
TTGAATCAAGAGAAACTTGAATTTGTCGATGAAACTGTTTTCTTAGGGATCACGCTCGACTCAAGGCTACAATGGGGTCCTCATTTAACATCTCTTGCAGGACGGCTGAGTTCAGCAGCATATGCTGTCAGAAAAATCCGTCAATTTACTGATGTAGATACCGCGAGGATAGTGTATTTTAGTTATTTTCATAGTATTATGTCATATGGTATTTTACTATAGGGACGGGCTGCAGACATCGAGTCTATATTTATTCTGCAGAAAAGAGCTATCAGAGCCATATATAATCTACGTAGGCGCGATTCTCTAAGAGAACTGTTCAAGGAAATTAACATCATGACGGTACCTTGTCAATACATCTATGAAAACATCATGTACGTTAGAAAAAATCTGCATTTATTTAGTAAAAGAGGTGACCGGCACCACTATAATACTAGAAACAGAGACCAACTAGTTCAGCCAGGTTTCAGGTTAGCTAAAGTAGACTCATCATTCATGGGGTACTGTTTAAAATGTTATAATAAAATACCTCCCCACATTCTACAACTGAATGAAACGAAATTTAAATCTTGCATAAAACGCACACTATGTAGGCAAGCATATTATAAGTTGGGGGATTATATTGATGATAAAAATGCTTGGCTCAATGCTGGTCCTGCTCCACAACCATAGGGGCAATCGGAATCATCAGAATTAGAAAGTGAAGTTATTGTGAAAGCTGCAGAAGATTGTAAAAATATATTTGCATTGTATAGATTCAATCTCTTAGTATTATATAATTGCATAGCACATGTGTGAGTACCATGTACTGTAAAGCCACCATTTAATGAGTACCTAAATCTTTCATTGACGCGAAATTACCCTGGTGGTTGAGTGAATGTCATGCTCACTTAAATGTCACACTGATGGTGGCGGGTGTGTCGGGTCGTTTAGTTCCCTTCAAAATGGTTGAGTTGAATGATGGCTGATACATGCGTCATGTTCGTGAACGGGCGCTGTCAGTTGTGACTGGTCATCTCTTAGCTGCCACGGTTTATTTTAATTACTTTATTTTTTTAATTACTGATTTAATCTTTTACTCTGGACGCTCTTAACTTGTCCGTATTTCTACATTGTTCTCACATATTTGTAATTCTTAACATGAATGATGTAACCATGATTTTGTAACATATTTTGATTTAAAAGAGTGTCCATGGAGTTTCTTGCCCGTTCTTCTCCATAGAGATCTACGCTACGGAATGGGCAACTACAGTACTTTCACAAGTTATTATGCCTTGTGACTGGGACTGTAGCTTCGCGTTTTATTTTGTTTTTTTTTTTGACTTTCAAAACTGCCTGTAATGGTCTAATTGAAATAAATGCTTTGACTTTGACTTGACTTTGACTTTGATCAGAAACTTCAATATTTAATGTCATTCTTCTTACTTCAAAAATGACGGATTCCGCATAAAAACTTTGAACTGCCATCTCACCCTGTTAGGGGTTAATTTCTCGAAAACACTAAAATATCTATTTATTTATTTCGAACCAGAAGCTTGTATATGAAATTTCAGCCTTCTAACTTTTAAAATAACGATTTTCCATACAAACTTTCATCCCCTTTTTAGGTCAGTCGTTACGAGTAGTCAGAAGCCAAAAAGTCTGACATCCAGTCTTACCAAGGGGTATCGTGTTACCTAGTTACCGGGTTGTGGAGGTCAGATAGGCAGTCGCTTCATGTAAAATACTGGTACTCAGCTGCGTCCGGTTAGACTGGAAGCCGACCCCAAGATAGTTTGGGAAAAGGCTAGGCAGAGGGGTTGAATTTCGAAAAAACCTTCCTTATTCCTTGTCTACATTATAAAGGAAACCTCTGTGCAAAATTTCAGCTTTCTAGGTTCAAAGGTTTGGGCTGGGCGTTGATGAGTCAGTCAATCAGTCAGTCAGGACTTCTCTTTTTATTTATATATAAAATATATATAAAAGTCCAGCGCAACTTCGTCTGCGTCACATTTTCCCCGTTTTCGCAACATTTTTCATTGCTACTCCGCTCCTTTTGGTCGTAGAGTGAAGATATAGCCTATAGCCTTCTGCGATAAATGGGCTATCTAACACTGAAAGAATTTTTCAAATCGGATCAGTAGTTCCTGAGATTAACGCGTTCAAGCAAACAAACAAACAAACAAACTCTTCAGCTTTATAATATTAGTACAGATTTCTGGTTTGTTAAATTGTTCACACAAAGTACATACAACTAAAGTGAATATTTTTCTTAATCGGATAAAGTCTCTTAATCTTAACAGAACTTTTAACAGTCACAAATATTCATGAATTCTCGGCATGTCTCGCTTTAGCCGAACTTTTCAAGCGTCCTTACATTTTGCCTGATCTTGGAATCAAACTCGGGACCACATGCTTATCATTAACAGTTCCTTTAACTCGATCATCGTACATGGATGTAACGCATATTCATCCCCAGCTATAATGCTCGGCTCAGCATAATGCCGTCACACAGAAGATTCTGGAAATGAGCGTTTATATTTGTACCATTTTGTTACGGAGCCCTAAACCCGTGTTATCGATAAACAAATTCCGTTATCGGTTTAAAATGCAAAATTAATGATCAATTTACTATTTTATAAAACTTTGATAAATATGTGTTCATATTGTGTTTTAGTTTAGTTCGATCGTGTTTAATTTCGAATAATGAAACAATTGTAACAGGTTGTTTTCTGTGTCCATTGTAATCTGGCAATTATAAGGAAGAAATCAATATACGTTTCATTATTACATACTGCAATTTATTTTGTAAAACTATTCTCCAAATAAAAACTTTTGCTACTATTTTGACCCCGATGATTTCAGGAGCAATTTAAACTAACTTTTCCATTGCTCCACAATAAATAGCCAATTATAAAAAATCTACACAGTTTCGGACGTAACATGTTGATACTCTACTGATTAGTTTATTTATGACTGGGTGATCTGAGATCCAACAAATTTATTCAAAACTAGCTGTGCCCGCGACTTCATCCGCGTCGAATTACATTTTTTTCTAAAATAGAAGTAGCATAAGTTACTCCTTATTACATCAGCTATCTGCCAGTGCAAGTCCCGTCAAAATCGGTCCAGCTGAGAGAGTTTAGCCGGATCAAACAGACAAACAAAAATTTGTAAAAAATGTTATTTTATTTATTTTATTTTATTTAGGTAACCAACAGTGATACATATTTTTTTTTTTTTACAAAATATGCGTGTTGCAGTTATTATGGCCAATTATAGGTTTCCCTGTATAACTGGGATATATGTATGTGTAATACATGCGAACGGACTAATGTCAGATATTTCCAAATAACAAAAAAATGAAATTGTAATACTATACATAATACATAAGGTTAAATTTGATCAATATTTTGAATGATTTTATACAAAAAAAAGGCTGAATAATAAAAAATAGCAGAAGAAGAAGATTGGTTGCCTGCCATTTATCTCCGCTTATAGCTTTCAGTATGCTTTGTTTGAATGTCGGATTATGACAGTAAAATAAATCAACTTCAGAGAATTCCGAGTTATAAATTCGAGCAATGCGAGTCAGTACACAGTTCTTGGCATAGTTAGTGGAGTGCTTAGGAACGTGTAACAATGGCGTGTGATGAGTGCACCGTAGGGGAGAGTTAAAAGTTGTCTGTGAGACCAAATCCGGGCAATCAAAGCGTCCATTGAGTATGTCATACAGCAAACACATGTCCATCATGTTACGTCTTTCTTCGAGTGTTAGCAGACCATAGGTTCGACAGCTATCTTCGTAAGACATTGGAGGTTTACGGTTTATTTTGGTATATGTACCGTATATGCATGTACTTAAAAGCGGTTATTACAAACAGACACTTCAATTTTATTTATTTGTATGTTAGATGTATAGATTAACCTAACTTTTAGATGACACTCGGATCTGTGTTCATGTTTTGATCCTTGAAACTGTCCTTGCTTTTCATGGCCGTGGACACAAAATATATTTACGTATTGCAATTTACCCACCGAAATTCCTTGAATTATTAGCTTTCCTAAATACTAGTAGAAACACGAACAGTGGCCACTGTGGCACCTTCCATCTGCACCTGCTTTGAATAAAGAACAACAATTCCTGATAATACACATTAATCAATTTACGCCTTGTGTACGTTTGACATATTCCGGCAAGTCCTAGTCAATTGAACAAGGCAAAATCTGTCTCTATGTTGTTTTTTCACAAAATGTGCACAAAAAAAAATAAGTGAAATAACCAATAAGCTCAATACCTACATTTATTTAGAAAAAATCCACAGTTACACCAATTAAAATAACAATAACTGTAAAAAACAAAACCAAGCACCCATATAATAATAACATTTAAATAAAAACTAATAATATAGAAGAATCAGAAAGTATTCCGTTTTTAGGTATACTTCTACATTTTGCAATCGGAAACAAAAAGAACGCATGCAACAAGCTAAATAGATTTGTGTATCATGTGTTGCTAGAAATGTGATAGCTTATATCTCATAAACGTGACGCTTAAAAGAGTTTGTCTGATATAAAACTAGTTTTTTTTTATACAAGCTATTGATTAATATGTTATGTGAAAAGTTAAAAAAAAAACAAAAAAAAACACGCTTTCGTAGATAGCCGAACTAAAAAGTAGAAAATAAATAATAGTTAAAAATACTAAAAGACACGCTTTGATAAAAAAGCAAACTAAAAAGTAGAAAATAATTTTCGTCATATTTAAATTAAGAATTGTAGATAAGCGTGGGGTGCTTGATGTCAATAGTTATAATATTAAGTGATATTGGTAAAGGTAGCACACAAAGCTTTGCTAAAAATTGACATTCATTGTTTTTACGATGATGCACTTGAGTCGGTTGAAAAGCGGGCCAAGAGGCTCATTGGCAATGAGGCACTGGTCAAATCTAAGCTCCAGAGCCTTGAACATCGTCGCCGAGTTGCCAGCCTATCGGTTTTTTACCGGTTACATTTCGGGGAGTGTGCGATGGAATTGCATGACCTAATTCCAGCTAGCCCGTTTCATCATCGGACTACAAGACGTACGGCGATGCGCCATCGGTACATGGTGGACATCCCACCTATACTCACTAAGCGCTTTAGGAATACTTTTATTATGCGTACCGCTAAGGAGTGGAATTCCCTGCCGGAGTCTGTGTTTCCCGATAGCTACAATCTGGGGGTCTTCAAGTCAAGAGTGAATAGGTTTCTTCTAGGCAAGCGTGCTTCACCGTCGACCACATCATCGCTTACCATCAGGTGAGATAGTGGTCAAACGCGAGCCTATTTATAATAAAAAAAAAAAAAACGAAGAAGTCTTACAACTGCACATCAACTAGCACAACACAATGCACATAACTACATTTTTTACTGAACATTGTTAGATATTATTTCGGTGTCACCTTGTTTCGCAGACAGAAATTTGACAGAATTTCGTTTCCCAGAAAATGTTTCACATAATATTTAGTCCCCGTATTTTTATTTCAAATATTTTTGTTTCGACTACTATTTACTTGAATGAAAAATATTTTACAGAAACACAATTCAAAGAATTTTACAATCACATTTTATTATTTGACCAACTTATCAAACAGCAGAATTATTTTTCAACGAATATTGTTTGTTCGATGTATGTTTCCATGGTATTTTATTTCAACGAAATTAATAACCTTAAATTAAAATATTGTCTTTAAAAGTCAATATGTTGTACTACAAAAGTTAGTGACACAAACGAATGGCTGCAAAACAGACTCCACGTAGTCTTGCTTGCCCTACCCCTAGAGTGTAATTTAAGCCCGCGTAGGCGCGGAGGGATGAGGCGGCCCGCGAGTTGAGGAGCAGGTGGTTTCTAAAGATCGCCGCCGCGGCTGAGGCTGGCCGGCTTGCCGGCCAGCAAGCCGAAGCTGCGGTGGTGAGCGTTAATACCATCTGCGACGATAAACTTGCGTGGGGCCGCCGGAGCCCCGCAGCGCCGGAGCCGTGACAGAAACCTTGCCTGTTGCATGTTACATGCTTGCATGCATGCTGCAAGTTGCATGGTTGCTTGCATGCATGCTGCAAGTTGCATGGTTGCTTGCATGCATGCTGCAAGTTGCATGCTTGCTGCATGCTGCATACAACAGGCATGGACACCATTAGTGAGAATAACAAGATTGTTTTCCTGCTTGACAATAATTTACCCGCATTATTTTTGTGATCCCGGTGTTGTAATTTTGTAGGAGGGTATGTATTTTTCAAAGGTTTGAATTTTAGAAACTGTCAGTCGATTTAAATTTTTTCTTCGTAATAAGTTTTATGTGAAACAAACAATATGTGGATAAATAATATTTGATTTGTTATTCTATGATATGAATATTCTAACATTAAATTTTATTTGAAACAAAAATCGATGATTTAAATTTCTTCAAAGTAAGTATTCTGCGTATTGATTATTCTATGAAATGATAATATGAGAAACAATTTATGTGAAACAAAATTCGATTAAACAATTAGCGATGAAACAACGCACAACCTATTATTTCATTTCAAGCGATCTTTGTACTGATCGCCTTTTGAAATACTCTCTCCATAATTCCCGATTACTTTTCACTATAATTAAATATACATCCAATGATATTGTATTCATTAAGTCTCCCAGAAGGGCTATCAATGCAACCAGTGGATTATCAAACCCAACAGTATCAAATGAATAGAATAACGATAAAATATTGCTTAGTATAAATATTAACGTAGCTATGTAGAAATGGCGATATTTGTTATTAGATGTACTCGCGCCAGTATCACTAGCACGGAACAGAGAATATACAACTACTATGTAAATAATCAAGTTAACTACTGGGGGGATAAAATAAATTAAAAATAAAGAAATAGATTTAAATAGTTCTGATCTTAAATTAAGGCAAATTAAAATCTTTTTAATAATAATTGGTATTGTAAATGGTACAAGTAAAGATGTACCCCAGACAAATAGAGCAGTTTTGAGGTACTTATTACGAATATTAACATTGAAAATCTTTACAAAATCAATATAAAAAACATAACCCAACACGATTAACCAAAACTGGAAAGATAAAAAACAAACCATATGCGGCATTGCAATAAAAAATTGTACTTTCCTTGTTGCTGAATTCATAGAATAATAGAAGAAAGATAGAAGAAATAAACGCATCGCATTTGCAAAGATCACATTAAGAAACACGAAACTTCTGAAATGGCGAAACTTCTTGAGCGTGTACCACGATGTCACTCCATAGATGAACGATGCCATACATAGCACAAACAAGACAAACAAATAAATTGAAAGGCCAAAATGTTCAGAGTTGTTTTCACTGCTGCCGTTAACATCCGTGTTGTATGCACCCATCGTGACGCATGCACTGATGTCGCCTAGTGTTGTTTAAACTAGTGATGTATCACAGGTATCGTATGCACTGGTATCGTTTACGCGTCTCTGCAATAGTCTTATGACTCGTATGCACTGCTTTTTGACGTGGACGAAACACCACAATGTCACTCCATTGATGAAAGTCAGAGACAGTATCAACAAGACGTAAAGAGTAACTGGGACTCTATTATTCGTTTCAGAAAATGCAGTTGATGTCGAGTTGTTAAAACTCTTTAAGCTTGTAAGCTTTACTGTCGTATGGTCCGATGTGGCATACCACATCGAGCACACACAGAGCATACTTTGGTGCCGGATACACTGATGTCCGATGCACTAAGTCGTATGCACAGTGGTCTCATGCACAAGTGATGGTGCAAGTTACGAATGCGGTCTGACGCGCGCTGATTTTGAAATAGTAACACAAAAATGTATTAGTATAATCAATATTTTTAAATTAACTAACGATACGACAACATTGATATGAAAATAATCCAGCCAAGCGCGAGTAGCACCGAGGGTTTCATACTTTAACAGTTAATAGTTAAAAACTCCCATAAATAAAATTGAATATTAATATTTGTGCGATTGCACGTCTCATTCTTAACTTAAAAGAACGGCAAGCTTTTTTAAATTCTTTTTTATCCAGAAATATATCTTATCCTATGAAAATATGGTGTACAATACCAAAAAGGATATGAAAATAATAGAAATAGATACTATATTTAGTTATTCCTAATTGGCTATCATTAATCCGAACTACAAATTTACCGGACGGTCTGGAATCATACATATACGAGTATGTTCGTTGTCTTTTATTCTTGATTTAAATGGGTTATTTTAAATGTTTGTCTAAGTCAAGGATTATTTATTATTGATTGTAATAAATCAAATTCTGGGTTAAGCTCGCCGTTGTACTTAAGCTATATATTATTTGTGTGTATATATTTTAATTTTATGTGCAATAAAGAATAATAAGTTTCATTAGCCGGGTTTTTCAAAATGTAAATAGAATATGTCAGCTATGAAATAATTACAGTTTTTTTTATGGGTGTCTTAACCGACACCATTCTAAGCAAACTGAATTTTTTTGTCGGCACTGTCTTGGATTTTCTTCAAAATATCTAATTTCAAAAAGTGAATAGCGGTGTGGGATTAATCTTCCGAACCATGGTTATTATTTTTAGAAATCTTACAACATTGACGCTGAACCGACAAGCTAATTTATTCGGTGACAAATCTTTTTAAATAACCGTTCTTTTCTATTGTCTGACATGACAAATATAATAATATAATCATAGCAAATATAACGGCTTCACTTTTTTGACACTTGATTTTACGAACCATCATACCATTCATACTGTATTTTTCTCCTTAACATTTGTTTAAATATTGCGCACCATTTATAAAACAATGTTAAGGAGATAAAAAACTTTTTTGTAAAAAAAAAATACTGACTTCCAAAAAAAAAAAAACAAAAAATGGAAAATAAATTTAGTTTTGGAAGTCGGTGACTTGTTTGTTTCATTTATTTTTTTGCCACCGACTTCCGAAACTAAATTTATTTTCCATTTTTTTGTGTTTTTTTTTTTCGGAACTCGGTTTTTTTTTTTTCAAAAAAGTTTTTATTTTAGCTTTTTCAGTTCTGGTATCTCACTTAAATCCTAGTCAAGTATCATCTATGGTCATGAATAAAAAATATTAAAAAAAAAAAAAAAAAAAAAAACTAGTCAAGTATCATTTTTACATTGTAACTAGACACCAGCACATCGTCCATACATACGACAAAGGAAAAAATGCATAATAAAGAGGATGACTCAAAAAGTACCTAAGCAAACATAATAAAATTCATATGGGCCCACCGGGCAAGCTTTCTCTACCAAATGAATGAAGAATCATCTAAGTCGGTTCTGTCATCACGAAGAAATAGGTGTATATGAAAATTTAACATACCTATAAAAAAATGTTAATAAAATGAAAATTACATGGCCAAACTATATTAAATTTTTATGGGACTAAATGGCAACTATTCCGCATCAAACTAAAGAAGAAGCAAGGCAAATCGGACCATAAATCTCAGCGTAATCGGTGTAGTACATACATAAAAAAAAAAAACTAATCGAATTGATAACCTCCTCTTTATAGAAGTCGGTTAAAAAAAAAGGTTTTTTTTTTATTATTAGTGGTACACCTGGAAAGTGCATACCGTTACAATTCCAACAAGCCCAAACACAGCTAAGATACACTGCCTTATTGTGGAGTTCCGAAGCCTGTCTCTTGGATTCATCATCAGATCTGATGGTAGAATGGTTCTTAATGAACGCAAATGCTTTACTTGTTGTAGAAAATACCAAAATCGTTGTACGTTTTCCTATAAAATTTGAAGAGTTCGCTCGATTTCGCCACGATCCTATCAAATCCTAACTTGGTGACTATGGAACCATTCGGAAAGTATACCCTTTCCAACAATAAAATCGGTTGGCAAGCGACGGAGTTATGCCCGAACAAACATAAAAAAAAATACAAACATCCGAATTGAGAACCTCCTCCTTTTTTAGAAGTCGATTAAAAACACCGCTTGGTCTGAGCACCGCCGCGTACTCGTGGCGATTGGCGGCGGTGACTTCTCTCTGACCCTGGTTCAATCCATAGTCTGGAGCGAAAGAGAATGAAAAGCCGTCGCCTCCTTCTGCGAAGCAGTCATGCTAGCGAAGGAGGTGGCGGAACGTGAGAGGGAGAGAGCCTCACGCCCTAATCCCACTTTAGAATTTCAAGCTTATTGCTTTGAAAGTGACACTATTTTTCAAATCTTTCGAAAGAAATAAGCGGCCATGATTTTTAAAACTTCTTTTCAATTTGATGGCGTTACTGGATCCTTTTTTTTTTTTTTTTCGGGATGGGAAATCATCAAATGACTTCTCCCGCTCTGGGCGGAGCGGGAGGGAGTGTCAGACTTGTACTGACTAAAACCCACCCATGTTCCTTCTTCGCCCTTTTTGTTCCAGGGCCGCGGTATCTCTTTCGAACAACCCGCAGCCCTGGCAGGCATCGGCCCTCTCGGGCCCCTTCCGGTTTGCTGACATCTCCTTGAGGCGCGCGTGGAACACGTACGCGCCGTCGACACGGCCTGTCGTCATAAGACGGACGGACGGTGAGCTAGCCCATTACTCACCGTCCACAGGCTCGCGCCTACGGTGGCCGGGGGCCACTGGTTGCCCCCCGACGCCCGGGGCGTCTCCCGCGGCGGCTGGGACGTGAGGTTCTCTCCCTCTCACGTTCCGCCACCTCCTTCGCTAGCATGACTGCTTCGCAGAAGGAGGCGACGGCTTCCCATTCCCTCTCGCTCCGGACCATGGATTGAACCAGGGCCGGTCGCGAGAGGTCACCGCCACCAATCGCCGCTACGAGGACACGGCGGTGCTCAGCCCAAGCGGGGCAGAGCTCCACGGTGTGCTCCACCGTGTCCTCCGGCCGATCCTCACAATGGTAACACCCGGGCGTTTCCTCCCGCCCAATTCGGTGCAGGAACCTCCCGAAACAACCGTGTCCGGTGAGGACCTGCGTCAGGCGGAAGGTGAGGTGCCTGCCTCCGCGCGCCATTCATGCAGGCGCGCGAGGACCATCGCCTCCAGATCCCATGGTGGCAATCCGGCCAAGAGGCTCGCCGCCTCGCCGGAGATCGTGCGGTACCCCCGGATCAGCCTTACGGCTACCACCCTCTGGGGCGCGTTCAGGTAATGGGCGGCTCGCCGCCTCAAAGAACGCGCCCACACCGGGGCCCCATAAAGGGCCATGGACCGCACGACCCCCGCGTAGAGCCTCCGGCAGGAGGCGTTTGGACCCCCCAGGTTGGGCAAGAGCCGCTTGAATGCAGCTCCTGCCCGTTCCAGTTTTGGGGCCAAACGTCGGAAGTGCTCCACGAAGTTCCACCGGCTGTCGAGGACAAGCCCTAGGTACTTCAGCGTCGACTCGACGCCGATGGGAACCCCTCCTACCGTCAGTATGGATCCCGACGGTGGCGCATTCCGAGGCCCATGAAAGCACATGGCCTCGGACTTGTGCAATGCCACCTCGAGACCCAGTTGCCGGATTCTCTCCACGACTATCGCAACCCCGCGTGTCATTAATTCGGCCGCCGCCTCGTGCGACCTCCCCTGTGCCAGCACCAGCGTGTCGTCAGCGTAGCAAACTACGCTGACACCACTAGGGAGGTCAGCGCGCAGCACCCAGTCGTAGCCGATGTTCCACAAGGGCGGCCCCAGAACCAATCCCTGTGGAACACCGCACGACACCTCTCGCCGATTCCATTCTCCGGTGCGACCGGGGTAGATGACGGCCCTATCCGTCAGGTAGTCCCCGACCACACGACGAAGGTAGGTCGGCACCCGATGATACCGAAGTGCCTCCCTTATGCAGCTCCAGGGCATGGTGTTGAAGGCGTTGGCGATGTCAAGAGACACCGCCACGACGACCCCATCCCGAGACACTGCATCCCCCGTCGTGAGAGCCCTCACGCGCATGATGGCGTCCACCGTCGAGCGCCCCCTGCGGAAACCAAATTGGTGTTCCGCAAGGTCCGGCCCCATCCCCACAAGGTGCCCGGCGAGGCGGTTCGCAATGACTCTTTCAAAGAGCTTGCCCACCTCGTCGAGCAACACAATGGGCCGGTATGCGGACGGAGAGTCCGCAGGGCGCCCCGGCTTCCGGATGAGGACCAGCTTCCCCGTCTTCCAACGAAGCGGTAACTGGCCTCTCTCCAAGCATGCGCTTAAGAGCCCTTCCAGTCGGGGCCCGAGAGCCTCCGAGGCCAGGACCCAGGCTTTGCCAGGCAAGCCATCGGGTCCCGGGGCGGTATTTTTGGCTTTAAGCCTGCCTACCGCCACTCTCAGGTCTACCCCGGTCACTTCCGGAATGTCGTCATCGTCCTCGATGTGGTCCACATCTGGCACCGCAAGCGGCGGAGCCATAGGCGGGGGAGGATGTTCCCCTCGCAGAGGGAACAGAGCGCTCACCACGTCCTCCACGAGCTGAGGGTGGAGACTCTGCGTCAGCGGGGGGGCCCAGGTGCGGAGTTTGTCCCGCACCATCTTGTAAGGGCGCCCCCACGGATCTCTGTCGAGAGTCCCCAGGATCTCCTCGCGGCCCAGGTCCCTGGCCCGCTGGACCGCCTCTTGGAGGGCGGTCTTCGCTGCTCTGTATCCCTCGTACAGCTCCGCCTCAATGGCTGCCGCATCCGTAGGGCGGATGCGGAGCCTGCGATGCCTGGCGTACAGGTGCCGCGCGGCGACGCACGCCTCGCGCAGAGACTTCAGCTCTCGCGACCACCAGTACACCTGACGCCGGGCGCGTCCTGGCCGAACCCGGGGCATTGCCACGTCGCATATGTGCGTTACTGGATCCTAAAGTAAAGGCCTATTTGAACCAACAGGCGATCAAATTCGCACTTTTATGATTCAGTTTTGTTAACGTTTTAGTACGGAACCCTGAAATAATCCTAAATGTAGTTATGTTAATTACAAACAAATTCTGTTTTCAGTTTGAATTAATTAATTAATTAATTGGAACACTAATAAGACTGCCCAATGTGAACAGAAAAACAATGAGTCATGTAAGGACTGATTATGATGTAATGTACCCACTCTTACCTCTACATAAATTCAAAACAAATAAAGTTTTGATTCTAATACTCCTTCAAAGGTTATAGTAAAACATAACCAGTAAAACTAAAATAAAGTATATAAAATAAATAAAGTAAGTTACCGTTATGGAACATACTATTTTGTTGATGTTCGGTATTATTAGCGTTTGCAATTTAAACTTTATGATTTCAAATTAAAAAATGTACAAGAAGTTATTATTAAAGTAGTTATAAAATAATGTTTTATTGTGTTTTATTTTCTAAACTAATAATTTACAACAATAATTAGCTACGAATACCTACCTGGTATTCGTATTCGTCGATTGGTAAAATTATTATTCTGATTCGTATCATATTCGCAAAAGTAGTATTCATTTCAACATTAACCAACATCTAACAATTATTATGGGTACATTCTAAGTACCACTGTATGTTGTCCTTATAATAATAGGTAATATTCTGGTAACTGCTTGTTTTGTTTTAGTAATAAGATATGTGTTTTAAAAACGATACTCTCATGAAACTATTTGAACATCAAAAATTAGATTATTTTTTCGTATCCGTTTCATTCTTTGTTTTTAGATAGAAAATCAACGTAATAAATCTGGTCATGAAAATCGAATCAGCTGCCACGGAGTTGAGCGGGCAGTAACTAAATTGTGTGTCTGTTCTGCTCATGTTTTACTTTTCTTCGGAAAAGTCATTTGACGCACGAACCGGTTGTCCGGTAGACGGCGCTAATGTTGAATATGTCTCGTTTGCTCAAGGTCATTGGCGTATGGAAGGGCCTTAAGGATGACCAGCAAATATAATAGGTAACACACAACTCATTTGGTCTATGGGGTCTATCAAATGTTTAAATAATTTAGTGATTCAACGTGGACATAATCCTGTAGCAATCTTTTCTCCACCTTTACTTTAAAATTGAATTAAAATGATGTTTATTTTTGAAAGTAGGTTATTACCAACATTTTAACACTTCGTCTTTTTTTAAAAACTAGATGAGGCCGGTGTTTCCTACCTGACTACTCTGGGAAGAAATAGCCGAAACAAACTCACAGGTCATTGTCGCTTTTAATGTAAGACATTGTCATAAGCATATGAGGACCATGCAGATTAGTGTCTGAGATGATATTTTGAAGAAAAACCACACAGATTTGAGAACACCTGTCCAGTCAGTGTAAGCACATATCAGTGATCGTGTAGCTCGACTTAAAAACCAAGGGGCTCAACGACACGATGAACATTATCAAAGAAAGGACATTTGGGTAGGCCGCATAAAGTACTCAAACTGACCACTGACCAGACTCCAACAAAACTAAATGTAAATTATAAAAAAAATATGACCCAAATAGTCCTCATATTCACAGTAATAGATTAAAATAATAATAAAACAACACTTGAAAAAGTAAATAATGTCAACTATAACTAAAAAAGTGAAATACAATAAGTACTTGAAAAGGTTAATAATGTCGCCAAAATCAAGAATAATAATAATCAGGGCAGAAGTTTTTTTTTTTTTGTGAATGGCATCTCGCAGTTCAACCTATGAGGTTGTCGTCTGCTTAACCGGACTATCCTGTGGGTGCCTTAAGAGTAAGGCCTCCAGCCAGGGCATAAAAACTTACAAACTAAGCGACTGCACGCTAAGGGCACCCCCTGTGGGGTACGAACCTCGGCTTAGGGCGTCGCTGGGGGAGGACTGCATGGGGACAGGCTGGATCTGAATGGTATCATTATTAAGGGGCTGATTTAAAACTACTGGCACAGCATCGCGGGCTGGCTCGAGCGAGGGTCGGGGAGGGCATAGACCGGGACGTCGCGACGGACCTCGACGGCGAGGTCGGAAAGCCGGCGGTTTGAGTCGGAACTTTTTGAGAGTGCTGGTCTCTTTGCTACTCTCCTGGAGGAGGGTGATAGCATCATCTGGAGTGACAAGGGTATAACTAGGACGGCGTACTGTACTAATGCGCGAGGGTTCGTAACGGGCGGCCGCTGCGATCAGGGGATTACGGTGCTTAATGGCGTTATCGAAGAAACGCTTCGAAAGACGTTTCATAAACTGAAGGACGGTGGGCATTCTAAGGTCTACGTGCAGACGGTCATTACGGACATAAAAAGGGGCTCCCGTGACTCTACGTAAGAACCGGTTCTGCAAAGTTTGCATCCTATGGATGTACTTAGGCTTGGTGTGAGCGTACACGACGCAAGCGTACGTCATAATGGGGCGGATCACCGCGGTATAAAGGCGCAACTTGCACTTGAGTGACAACTTGCTTTTCGCCGAAATCATGAAATGAAGCCTAGCCATAGCAAAGGCAGCTCGGTCGCAAGCTGCTTTGATGTGCGCCGCGGTGTGCACAGGTGGTTATCAAGTAAGACTCCTAAGTACTTGGCTTGCTTCTCCCAAGGGATAGGCTTACCGTACATAGTGATCGGGCTGAGCGCGGGTGGCTTATTTTTATGCTGCTTAGAGAAAAGAACTGCCTGGCTCTTGTCGGGGTTCACCTCGATTCTCCATTTCCGGAACCAAGCGCCTAAGACGTTGGCTGAGGTTTGGAGGGTGCTATAAATAGCGTCGTGACTGCGGCCAGTGTAATCAATGGCCGTGTCGTCCGCGAACAGGGCTAACTGAGCCTTCTTGCTCTTGGGGATGTCACTGGTGAACAGAGTAAAGGTAAGGGGAGGGACGACGGAGCCCTGAGGGACTCCGGCTCTAATGGGGTGGGGGGAAGACAGTGCCTTCCCGATGCGATAGCGGAAGGTGCGATCCGACAGAAAGTCTCGTAAGATGAGCACGAGACGGTCCGGCACTCCCAGTTTGTACAGCTTATATAATAAGTCGTTGTGCCAGACTTTGTCGAAAGCCTTTGCTATGTCGAAGAACAACACACCCGTCATCGCTCCTCGCTGGAAGCCAGCGCTCAAGTGCTCTACGATGCGATGGGCCTGTTGAATGCAAGAGTGTCCGGTCCTGAAGCCGAACTGCTCGTTGGGGATGAGACTCTTAGCCTCGGCGAAGTCTTTGAGTCGCTTATAAATAAGTCTCTCGTAGATTTTGCCGAGTGCGTTCAGGAGACTGATAGGTCTGTAGCTCGAGGGCTCAGACTTGGGTTTGCCTGGCTTGGCAAAACCGATGACAGTGGCCTCTTTCCATATTTGGGGAAAAGCGTTGTTGCTCAGGGCGCCATTGAAGATGGCCGCCATTAACACGACGAGCTGAGCGGGGAGGAGTTTAAACACTCTATTGGTGATTCCGTCGGAGCCGGGTGCTTTCCGCGGTTGAAGTTTATTAATGAAATCTTGCAATTCGTCAGCTGTGACCGGAGGCAGAGGATCATCAGGGTCTTCTACGGGGGGGAGAGCGGCTCTACGTGCGACGAATGCGTTCACCTCATCGAGATGTCGCTTGTCTACTGGTTGAGAGCTGGGGGAGCTCTGGCATGGCAGAAGTTAGGCAGGCCACGCTTTATACGAAAATCTTCCAACACCTTTCGTTTTGCGTAAGACGAAAAAACAGCTAGCATAGCATTTATAGGATAATCAATTTTCAGGTATCCGAAATAATTTTGTAAAGGTGAAGAGTTTGTTTATTTGGTTTAACGCACTAATCTCAGGAAATACTTGTTCGAATTAAAACATTCTTTTAGTGTTGGATAGCCCATTTATCGAGGAAGGCTATCATCATGCTACGAGTAATAGGAGCGGAGCAGAGGAAGTTGTGCAGGTCAGCTAGAAGACAAATGTTAGCGCTATTTGTGATGTCGATCCACTTGAATCTTGCATTGGTTTTTAAATAAAAACTCAGTCTATTGACCTAGACCGCATTGTTTGAAGTTTCGGTCTTTGTAAGCAAGTATAGTGAATTGTTTAAATACAGAGACCAAGAAATGCTACAAAGAAAATTATTCCATTTTCTTAGTAGCATTTCTTGCCTTCACTGCCTAGGAACATAAAAGAACTTCCGTTCAAATACTTTAAGATTAGGCTGGGAAAAGGACTAATGGGAAATTGTTTTTAATCTCTACAGAAGTTTGCAGCACAAAGTCTCATTTAAAAGTATAAATAAACAAAATTGTTTTGTAAATGGTTTTATTTTAAGGTTGTTATAAGTAGTTATATCAGGACGAATATCACTTAAAACTATAATAGGCTATAATTTGTATTGCTGAAAATAAGCATCATCTGCCTTTTCCCACAGTTTGTTGGGGTCGGCTTCCAGTCTAACCGGATGCAGCTGAGTATCAGTATTTTACACAATATGAAGCGACTGTCTATCTCACCTCCACAACCTAGTAACTGGGTAATACAAATATACCCTTGGAAACACTGGATCAGTAGATCAGAAGCCGAAAGTCTGACATCACGTCTGGATGCCAGACGTTCGGCTTCTGACTAGTTGTAACGACTTTCAAAGATATACAAATGACAGCCGGGACCAAAGGCTTAACGTGCTTTCCGAGGCATGGAGGAAACTCGGTATGTATGGTCACATCCATTAAGCATTACCTACTTATTATTATTTTTAATTAATTTATTTCGACATTGTCAATACATGATTTAAAAAATATATTATTAAAAATCATATAACATTACATTCAAATAATCAAGAACAAATAAAATTAAAATTATAAATAAAATAGTAATTATTAATGTTAAACAAATTTGTATACCCTAAACAGGTAAAGTAAGGTTTTTGCGCTAATCACCAATTTTAATATCTTGTAACACCTGTATTTTATGGAAATAAATGATTTTTAGTCTTATTGCCGTCGTAAACACTATTTAATAGTGTGACCGTGCGTGTGTTTGCAAATAAGTGATCATTTAAAAGTGTAAAATTTCACTCTATGTGCACACAAAGTTTTGCTCAAAATTGACAGAGGGGAGGGGAGAGAGGGCGCTACTGTGCGCAAGTAAACATCAGCTGCGTATATTTTATTCTTTAAAAATAGAAAAAGTTAATATTCAGTGAAGAAAACTAAACATAACTATAGTGTGTGAAGACTATTAGTGATTTAAGATATAGTTCATAAGTTTCCATCAAGATTACGTAAGAAAACCAAAATAGTGCAGTGTAACGAACTAACATTTGAATTTGAGCAAAACAAAAACAAACTGGACCAAACACAATAAACTAACTTTTGATGTGCAGGACAACTATAAAACGCTCTAAGAAATAAAAGGTAGGAGAATACATTTATCATTCAGTGATTTGTACATTCCAATAGAAATAACATTCATCCAAAAATGCACAATCATTTAGTTTAAACTTAATCCAACGCCATCTGTGTCCAATACGCTGAAGCATTTGCAAAATCAATAAACCGAACTGGTATTCGAACAAGACATTAAGGTCACGAGTTAGTTACGACGTATGCCAATAGAGGGCACTTTCTACAGAAATTACATTAAAAGCTATTAAATGGAGTCACTGTGTGCAGGATGTCTTCAAGAACTACTTAATAAAGAAAAGCTCACTTGTAAATTGTGTAAAAAAGCATACGACTTACAATGTGCAAATATTACTGTCACATATTTTAACAAAACAATGACACTGGCTGAAAAGAAGTCATGGAAATGCCAAGCATGCAATTGTAAAATCCCAAAAACCGGGAATATAAACACCCCTATACGTGCACCAACTGAATCACAACCAATTAATTCACCTTCCGAAGAAAATAATGTCACTCTTAGAAAAAGGGCAACTAACTCCATCCCTGATATATCTTTCTCGCAAGACCTGAGTTTATTAGGCGATACACAATCTTCGCAAGACAAAGTAGCATCATTAAACACAATTATCCAAGGAGAACTAACATTACAGAATCTGAGCGAAATGATAATTCTTCGTTTACGAGAAAACAATCGGTCTATAATAGTGGAGCTTCAAAACACAATTCAAACTGAAATTAACAAGGCAATTACCAAAGTGAGAGAAGATATTGAAAGGAAAACAGACTTACTTTTTAAGGAAAATGAGCAAAGACTAGGAGATATAGAAATAATAAACAAGAAAATTGTAGAACTAAACATAGAAAACGAGAAACTGAAGAAAGAGATAAAAGGCTTATTAAAACTCAAAACGCCTACTCAACTGAAATGTACTGAGAACAACAGTAAGAAAATAGTACTCTACGGTTTCCCTGAATATTATAAAGAGCCAGATTATGACCAACAATGTAGATTAATTGATCTATGTTATGAAAAACTAAATATTGACCTTACAGGGTACATAGAAGAAACTTATAGACTAGGCAGAACCTATAATAAAAACCGACCCCTAGTAATTGAACTAATTAGTAAAAGAATGGCTAAATACATTGTAGAAAATAAACACTGTCTACAAGGAACAAGATTGTTCTTATCTGAATTTTTGGAAGAAAACGAAAGATTGGAAAGAAAGGCAATGCGTGAAGAAATGATCAAAGCAAGGAAAAAAGGATTATATGCAATAATAAGAAACAACCAGCTGTTTATAGAAGGTAAAAGAACAGAAATACAGAAGGAGCAATCCGACATATTATGCAATAACAACCAACAATTAATTAATGAACAGAACCAAAATCAACATAATATAAATGAAGAAAGCGACAATCGCACATTTCGTACATTTCGAAACCCCAGACCAACAATTTAAAATATTGTTCCAAAATGTTCAAAGCATTTTTAATAAGCAACACCTTCTAGAGGCTTTCATCAACGATCAACCCACCTACAAAGCAATATGCATGTCCGAGACCTGGCTCACCAAAGATAAATTAGAAACTGTGCAATTTTGTGGCTATAAAACAGCAGCATCGTATTGTCGCCGCTTTCGAAGTGGTGGCGGAGTCTGTATTATATTAGAGGATAGTGTAGAATGTATAGAGTGTTGTGATATCAGAGATTTGACTATTGAATATTGTATAGAAGTATGTGCATGTAAGTTACCAAAGCAAAATCTGTTATTAGTCACCTTGTACTGGAATAGAAGAGAGGAAGTAATTTTTATAAGCCAGCTAAAACATATAATGCAATATATAAACAATAAATATCAAAAATTTAACGTCATAATAGGAGGAGATCTTAACATTAATATTTTAGAAAATAGCGCAAAAACAAACCAATTGATCGATCTCATGCTAGAGTTTAAATTTGTACAACAAATAAAAGAACCCACGCGTATCTCACAAACCACATCAACATGCTTAGATTTAATATTTACAAACTTTAATGATAACAAAATGTACACGACCGTAGAAGAATTAGGTTTTTCGGACCACTGCGGAACAATAGTACACATGCTACTAGAACAGCAAAGTAAACAGTCCATTTGGTTTGCTAATAAAAGGCTTTTTAATAGAACTAACATCCAAAAATTCAAATCCCAACTAAAGACATTGAACTGGAACGATATAATACAGCCAAACAAAAATGTCGATGAGAACTATAAATCGTTCCATAAAACTTTGATAGGTATCTTAGATGCATGTATCCCTAAAAGTAGATTTAAGCTAAAAACAACCCGTAATCGTTTCTGGCTAACCGTTGGTATTAAACAATCTTGTAAGAATAAAAGGCTACTAAAAATTCTTTCGTCAAAAATTAATAATTCAATATTTACGAAATACTACAAAAAATATGAAAAAATTCTAAAAAAATCTGTAACAGCAGCAAAAAAATTACATTACATAAATAAAATGAATAAATCATCAAATAAAATTAAAACCATGTGGAACATTGTAAAAGAACGGACAAACAAAAAAACAAAAAAAGTAAAACAAAATATAACATTACAAACAGCAAACATAGTAAACGAACCTAAACAAGTAGCTAACGTATTCAATAATTTTTTCGCATCCATTGGGGAAAATACCGCTCAAACGTCCGGTAGTGCACAGAACCAAACATCAGTGATGAACCCCACTGAAAACACAATGTTTCTTACCCCAGTCGACGGATACGAAGTAAACCAGATCTTAAAGAACCTTAAAAATAAAAATAGTCACGGCATAGACGAACTCCCACCGACTCTGTTCAGACAGTGCGCTGACGAACTTACCTTACCTTTATATAAATTAATTAATCAATCCTTCGAAGAGGGTACTTTCCCAAACCAACTGAAAAAAGCTTTAATAAAACCTATCTATAAAAAGAACGCTAAAACAGATCCAACCAACTATAGACCAATTTCCCTTCTTCCTACAGCATCCAAAGTCTTTGAAAGAGCAATGTGTGATCGCGTATATTCCTTTTGTGAAAAATATAAGATTTTCGATGACTGCCAAAATGGTTTTCGAAAAAACAGATCTACAACGCTAGCTGTTTATAAATACATTCAAGAAGCATTAAATATTATAAATAATAAGCAATATGCAATAGGGATATTGCTCGATATGACAAAGGCCTACGACAAAGTGCAATTTAAAATACTATTAAATAAGCTATACGGAATAGGAATACGCGGAAAAGCCCATGACTGGTTCGCGTCATATTTAAAGGATAGAGAGCAATTAGTTGAGATTGAATACTATGATCAACAAACAAAAGAAGTAAAGCTTATAAGATCAGATGTTAAACCTATACATGCTTCAATTCCCCAGGGCAGTGTTATAGGGTGCCTCCTGTTCCTTATATACATAAACGACCTCCCCAAAACCATGGACGGGCCATGTGTAATTTTCGCGGATGATATCTCGATCCTGACCTCATGTCAAACAAATGCTAATTTAAATGACAAACTCACGACAATTCTAGAAAAAATTATAAAATGGATGAGCGACCACAATCTCGAAATAAATTTTACAAAAACCAAATTAATAGCGTTTCACCCCTGGCAGAAAAAAACAATAAATGTAGATTTTACTTTTAACGAACATAAAATAGAAACAGTTAACAATTTCACTCTCCTAGGTTTAACAATAGACACAAATATAAACTGGAAAACACATATACAGACAGTAAAATCTAAGATTTCAAAGTTTTCATATGCTCTTCGCGAACTCAAAAAGACTACAAACCTACAAACCGCACTAGTCACATACTACGCATATGCCCACGCTTGGTTTAACTATGGCATCATCTTATGGGGAAATAGCACAGACGCTCCCTCCTTGTTTACCCTCCAAAAAAAGCTAATTAGAATAATTACCAATATTGAACCAAGAGATAGTTGTAAGCCCTACTTTCAGAAACATAAGATTCTCACCTTAGTTGGTATTTATATTTTGGAATTATGTAAACTAGTCCGCAAATATCCAGATTCTTATAACACACGGGGAGACATACAAACAAATTATTCTTTGCGCCATAAAAACAGACTAAATTTGCCCCCCTCCCGCCTTAAATTACACTCATCTAGTCCTTATGCAATGTCAATTAAAATATATAATAAGTTACCAGAAGAAATAAAACAGCAAAATAAAACCAGTATATTTTTAAATAAATTAAAGCAATACTTAATTAAAAAAAGCTATTACTCATTACACGAATATTTTACGGATAAATTCAGTAAAAATACATAATTATGAATAACAGACATCTATTATGTAAAATAACAAAAATAAAGTATATTATAATACTTAATTATTAATATATTTAAATAAATAATGAATAAATAGATAGACTTGAATATATAATATGAATAGAATAAGTAAACAGAAATTCAAATAATTGTAATATTTGTAACATTAGTAGTAATTGTAAAAATTGTGATAATTGTATAATTACTCTTCTTTGACGAGGAAAATTAGAGAAGCACTCTTCCTCTCTCTACTTATTTAAAACTTGCTGTGCCCGACAGGGTCCATAATTGTGTCTAATATTTCTTATTTTGACCACCTGTTAAATGTACATTATGGATGCAATAAATGATTTGATTTGATTTGATTTGACATTTAATTTTACGAAGAAGTCTTACATCTGCACATCAACTAGCAAAACACAATGCACATAACTACATTTTTTACTGAAAATTGTTACATGTTATTTCATTTCAAGCGATCTTTGTACTGATCGCCTTTTGAAATACTCTCCCCATAAATCCCGATTACTTTTCACTATAATTATATATACATTCAATGATATTGTATTCATTAAGTCTCCCAGAAGGGCTATCAATGCAACCAGTAGATTATCAAACCCAACCATATAAAATGAATAAAATAACGACAAAATATTACTAAATATAAATATCAACGTAGCTATGTATATATGGCGACATTTGTTATTGGATGAACTTGCACCAATATCACTAGTACGGAACAGAGAACATACAACTACTATGTAAATAATCAAGTTAACTGCCGGAGGGGTAAAATAAACTAGAAATATATAAATAAAAATGAATAGTTCTGATCTTAAATTAAGGCTACTTAAAACCTCTTTAATAATAAATGGTATTATAAATAGTACAAGAAAAGATGTACCCCAGACAAATAGAGCAGTTTTGAGGTACTTCTTACAAATGTTAACTGTGAAAATCTTTACAAAATCAATATAAAAAACATAACCCAACACGACTAACCAAAACTGGAAAGATAAAAAACAAACCAGATATAGCATTGGAATAAAAGTTTGTACTTTTCCTGTTGCTGAATACATAGAAGAATAGAAGAAAGACTGAAGTAAAAAACGCATCGCATTTGCTAAGATCACATTAAGAAACACGAAACTTCTGAAATGGCGAAATTTCTTGAGCGTGTACCACGATGTCACTCCGTAGATTAACGATGCCACACACAGCACAAACAAGACAAACCAATAAATTGAAAGGAAATGTTTAGAGTCGTTTTCACTGCTGCCGTTAACATCCGTGTTGTATGCACCCATCGTGACGCATGCACTGCTGTCGCCTAGTGTTGTCACAGGTATCGTATGCACTGGTATCGTTTACTCTGGTCTCTGCAATAGTGTTATGACTCGTATGCACTGCTTTTTGATGTGGATGAAACACCACAATGTCACTACATTGATGAAAGTCAGAGACAGTATCAACAAGACGTAAAGAGTAACTGGGACTCTATTATTCGTTTCAGAAAATGCAGTTGATGTCGAGTTGTTAAAACTCTTTAAGCTTGTAAGCTTTACTGTCGTATGGTCCGATGTGGCATACCACATCGAGCACACACAGAGCATACTTTGGTGCCGGATACACTGATATCCGATGCACTAAGTCGTATGCACAGTGGTCTCATGCACAAGTGATGGTGCAAGTTACGAATGCGGTCTGACGCGCGCTGATTTTGAACTAGTAACACAAAAATGTATTAGTATAATCAATATTTTTAAATTAACTAACGATACGACAACATTGATATGAAAATAATCCAGCCAAGCGCGAGTAGCACCGAGGGTTTCATACTTTTACAGTTAATAGTTAAAAACTCCCAAAAATAAAATTGAATATTAATATTTATGGGATTGCACGTCTCATTCTTAACATAAAAGAACGGCAAGTTTTTTGAAATTCTTTTTTATCCAGAAATATATTTTATCCTATGAAAATATGGTGTACAATACCAAAAAGGATATGAAAATAATAGAAATAGATAATATATTTAGTTATTCCTACTATTTTAATAATGCATGACGTCTAGGAAAAATTGGCTATCATTAATCCGAACTACAAATTTACCGGACGGTCTGGAATCATACATATACGAGTATGTTCGCTGTCTTTTATTCTTGATTTAAATGGGTTATTTTAAATGTTTGTCTAAGTCAAGGATTATTTATTATTGATGGTAATAAATCCAATTCTGGGTTAAGCTCGCCGTTGTACTTATGCTATATATATTATTTGTGTGTATATCTTTTAATTTTATGTGCACTAAAGAATAATAAGTTTCATTAGCCGGGTTTTTCAAAATGTAAATAGAATATGTCAGCTATGAAATAATTACAGTTTTTTTTATGGGTGTCTTAACCGACACCATTCTAAGCAAACTGAATTTTTTTGTCGGCACTGTCTTGGATTTTCTTCAAAATATCTAATTTCAAAAAGTGAATAGCGGTGTGGGATTAATCTTCCGAACCATGGTTATTATTTTTAGAAATCTTACAACATTGACGCTGAACCGACAAGCTAATTTATTCGGTGACAAATCTTTTTAAATAACCGTTCTTTTCTATTGTCTGACATGACAAATATAATAATATAATCATAGCAATATATAACGGCTTCACTTTTTTGACACTTGATTTTACGAACCATCATACCATTCATACTGTATTTTTCTCCTTAACATTTGTTTAAATATTGCGCACCATTTATAAAACAATGTTAAGGAGATAAAAACTTTATTGTAAAAAAAAAATACTGACTTCCAAAAAAAAAAAAACAAAAAATGGAAAATAAATTTAGTTTTGGAAGTCGGTGACTTGTTTGTTTCATTTATTTTTTTTGCCACCGACTTCCGAAACTAAAATTATTTTCCATTTTTTTGTGTTTTTTTTTTGGAACTCGGTTTTTTTTTTTTTTTCAAAAAAGTTTTTATTTTAGCTTTTTCAGTTCTGGTATCTCACTTAAATCCTAGTCAAGTATCATTTTTACATTGTAACTAGACACCAGCACATCGTCCATACATACGACAAAGGAAAAAATGCATAATAAAGAGGATGACTCAAAAAGTACCTAAGCAAACATAATAAAATTCATATGGGCCCACCGGGCAAGCTTTCTCTACCAAATGAATGAAGAATCATCTAAGTCGGTTCTGTCATCACGAAGAAATAGGTGTATATGAAAATTTAACATACCTATAAAAAAATGTTAATAAAATGAAAATTACATGGCCAAACTATATTAATTTTTTATGGGACTAAATGGCAACTATTCCGCATCAAACTAAAGAAGAAGCAAGGCAAATCGGACCATAAATCTCAGCGTAATCGGTGTAGTACATACATAAAAAAAAATACTAATCGAATTGATAACCTCATCTTTATAGAAGTCGGTTAAAAAAAAAAGGTTTTTTTTTATTATTAGTGGTACACCTGGAAAGTGCATACCGTTACAATTCCAA
This sequence comes from Cerastis leucographa, assembly GCA_963082945.1. Taxonomy (NCBI): domain Eukaryota; kingdom Metazoa; phylum Arthropoda; class Insecta; order Lepidoptera; family Noctuidae; genus Cerastis; species Cerastis leucographa. Next base: position 11,376,389 of record OY720372.1, on the reverse strand, counting down.
CAAGCCCAAACACAGCTAAGATACATTGCCTTATTGTGGAGTTCCGAAGCCTGTCTCATTGGATTCATCATCAGATCTGATGGTAGAATGGTTCTTAATGAACGCAAATGCTTTACTTGTTGTAGAAAATACCAAAATCGTTGTACGTTTTCCTATAAAATTTGAAGAGTTCGCTCGATTTCGCCACGATCCTATCATCAAATCCTAACTTGGTGACTATGGGACCATTCGGAAAGTATACCCTTTCCAACAATAAAATCGGTTGGCAAGCGACGGAGTTATGCCCGAACAAACATAAAAAAAAAAATACAAACATCCGAATTGAGAACCTCCTCCTTTTTTAGAAGTCGATTAAAAACACCGCTTGGTCTGAGCACCGCCGCGTACTCGTAGCGGCGATTGGCGGCGGTGACTTCTCTCTGACCCTGGTTCAATCCATAGTCTGGAGCGAAAGAGAATGGAAAGCCGTCGCCTCCTTCTGCGAAGCAGTCATGCTAGCGAAGGAGGTGGCGGAACGTGAGAGGGAGAGAGCCTCACGCCCTAATCCCACTTTAGAATTTCAAGCTTATTGCTTTGAAAGTGACACTATTTTTCAAATCTTTCGAAAGAAATAAGCGGCCATGATTTTTAAAACTTCTTTTCAATTTGATGGCGTTACTGGATCCTAAAGTAAAGGCCTATTTGAACTAACAGGCGATCAAATTCGCACTTTTATGATTCAGTTTTGTTAACGTTTTAGTACGGAACCCTGAAATAATCCTAAATGTAGTTATGTTAATTACAAACAAATTCTGTTTTCAGTTTGAATTAATTAATTAATTGGAACACTAATAAGACTGCCCAATGTGAACAGAAAAACAATGAGTCATGTAAGGACTGATTATGATGTAATGTACCCACTCTTACCTCTACATACATTCAAAACAAATAAAGTTTTGATTCTAATACTCCTTCAAAGGTTATAGTAAAACATATCCAGTAAAACTAAAATAAAGTATATAAAATAAATAAAGTAGGTTACCGTTATGGAACATACTATTTTGTTGATGTTCGGTATTATTAGCGTTTGCAATTTAAACTTTATGATTTCAAATTAAAAAATGTACAAGAAGTTATTATTAAAGTAGTTATAAAATAATGTTTTATTGTGTTTTATTTTCTAAACTAATAATTTACAACAATAATTAGCTACGAATACCTACCTGGTATTCGTATTCGTCGATTGGTAAAATTATTAATCTGATTCGTATCATATTCGCAAAAGTAGTATTCATTGCAACATTAACCAACATCTAACAATTATTATGGGTACATTCTAAGTACCACTCCGCTTAAGTGAACCTACTGCGCGCCACGTGACGGCCAGTTGATGCCCCCGGCATTACGTCACCGCGCGCGCGGGACGGGGCGCCGGCACTTAATGTAAACAAACGATGTTTACGACGTCCTTTCTGAGAATTTCGTTATCGCTTGTTGTTTTTTACAATGCTTATGAACAAGCCCTTTGAAATGTGTTAGTTTTGTTTGAAAATATAATTGCTTTCATTTACAAAATTGGTTGTAAAAAAGAACATTTAGAGATTTTTTCTTATATTTCAAGTAAATAGCAATAACAAAAAATAACAAGTGATGAGCCATATGTTTTAAGATTTTAACTGCATGGTGTGTTTATTCTTAAGATAAGAAAAATAGAAAACTGCATTGGATAGTACAATATTTATTATGTACAAGCACTAATTATGGACTACCTGAGTCGGACCCGTGACTATTTTTTAGGTTTTGAAGTTGAATAGTATTATTTTCGTAATCAATGGACAGATTCATCTTTTAATCATCTTTAAATAACAATTGTTCGAAGATTTGAATCAATAATAGAAGCATTTACAACATAATTACACCAAAAAAAACAAAACATTTCATACTAGCATTGTTCGAATCATGCATTACGGAATATTTTAGAAATTACGTACTAATTAACTTACCTGACTTGAGCCCTGCACAAAAGTTTGTCACAACACTCACACACAACACACACACTTTGTTTTCAGCTGGTTTTAGTTCAGAATTAACCGAAAACTTAACTAAAAACACAGTTCGAAACAAACAAAACAAAAAAAAAACGCTTGTAAAAAACCCCACGCTTCACTGACAGAAAATATTTTTTTTTTAATTTTTGTGTCTCTGATCATAGTGTTGCCGTTATTAGAAACGTTGCTTGTCATTCTGGGAACAAGGTAAAATGATGACATAGAGGGAAAACTTATAGAGTAAGCAAAAAAAAATAAAATTCTATGGCAACTATGTTTGGGACGTGTACTGCCCAGAAGCATCTTGAGGCAAAAAAAAAATGGGACCGGAAGTGCCCAGAACCCCCAAACCGGGTATGTTGTCCTTACAATAATAGGTAATATTCTGGTAACTGCTTGTTTTGTTTTAGTAATAAGATATGTGTTTTAAAAACGATACTCTCATGAAACTATTTGAACATCAAAAATTAGATTATTTTTTCGTATCCGTTTCATTCTTTGTTTTTAGATAGAAAATCAACGTAATAAATCTGGTCATGAAAATCGAATCAGCTGCCACGGAGTTGAGCGGGCAATAACTAAATTGTGTGTCTGTTCTGCTCATGTTTTACTTTTCTTCGGAAAAGTAAAACATGAGCAGAACCGGTTGACGCACGAACCGGTTGTCCGGTAGATGGCGCTAATGTTGAATATGTCTCGTTTGCTCAAGGTCATTGGCGTATGGAAGGGCCTTAAGGATAACCAGCAAACATAATAGGTAACACACAACTCATTTGGTCTATGGGGTCTATCAAATGTTTAAATAATTTAGTGATTCAACGTGGACATAATCCTGTAGCAATCTTTTCTCACCTTTACTTTAAAATTGAATTGAAATGATGTTTATTTTTGAAAGTAGGTCATTACCAACATTTTAACACTTCGTCTTTTTTTAAAAACTAGATGAGGCCGGTGTTTCCTACCTGACTACTCTGGGAAGAAATAGCCGAAACAAACTCACAGGTCATTGTCGCTTTTAATGTAAGACATTGTCATAAGCATATGAGGACCATGCAGATTAGTGTCTGAGATGATATTTTGAAGAAAAACCACACAGATTTGAGAACACCTGTCCAGTCAGTGTAAGCACATATCAGTGATCGTGTAGCTCGACTTAAAAACCAAGGGGCTCAACGACACGACGAACATTATCAAAGAAAGGACATTTGGGTAGGCCGCATAAAGTACTCAAACTGACCACTGACCAGACTCCAACAAAACTAAATGTAAATTATAAAAAAAATATGACCCAAATAGTCCTCATATTCACAGTAATAGATTAAAATAATAATAAAACAACACTTGAAAAAGTAAATAATGTCAACTATAACTAAAAAAGTGAAATACAATAAGTACTTGAAAAGGTTAATAATGTCGCCAAAATCAAGAATAATAATAATCATGGCAGAAGTTTTTTTTTTTTTGTGAATGGCATCTCGCAGTTCAACCTATGAGGTTGTCGTCTGCTTAACCGGACTATCCTGTGGGTGCCTTAAGAGTAAGGCCTCCAGCCAGGGCATAAAAACTTACAAACTAAGCGACTGCACGCTAAGGGCACCCCCTGTGGGGTACGAACCTCGGCTTAGGGCGTCGCTGGGGGAGGACTGCATGGGGACAGGCTGGATCTGAATGGTATCATTATTAAGGGGCTGATTTAAAACTACTGGCACAGCATCGCGGGCTGGCTCGAGCGAGGGTCGGGGAGGGCATAGACCGGGACGTCGCGACGGACCTCGACGGCGAGGTCGGAAAGCCGGCGGTTTGAGTCGGAACTTTTTAAGAGTGCTGGTCTCTTTGCTACTCTCCTGGAGGAGGGTGATAGCATCATCTGGAGTGACAAGGGTATACCTAGGACGGCGTACTGTACTAATGCGCGAGGGTTCGTAACGGGCGGCCGCTGCGATCAGGGGATTACGGTGCTTAATGGCGTTATCGAAGAAACGCTTCGAAAGACGTTTCATAAACTGAAGGACGGTGGGCATTCTAAGGTCTACGTGCAGACGGTCATTACGGACATAAAAAGGGGCTCCCGTGACTCTACGTAAGAACCGGTTCTGCAAAGTTTGCATCCTATGGATGTACTTAGGCTTGGTGTGAGCTTACACGACGCAAGCGTACGTCATAATGGGGCGGATCACCGCGGTATAAAGGCGCAACTTGCACTTGAGTGACAACTTGCTTTTCGCCGAAATCATGAAATGAAGCCTAGCCATAGCAAAGGCAGCTCGGTCGCAAGCTGCTTTGATGTGCGCCGCGGTGTGCACAGGTGGTTATCAAGTAAGACTCCTAAGTACTTGGCTTGCTTCTCCCAAGGGATAGGCTTACCGTACATAGTGATCGGGCTGAGCGCGGGTGGCTTATTTTTATGCTGCTTAGAGAAAAGAACTGCCTGGCTCTTGTCGGGGTTCACCTCGATTCTCCATTTCCGGAACCAAGCGCCTAAGACGTTGGCTGAGGTTTGGAGGGTGCTATAAATAGCGTCGTGACTGCGGCCAGTGTAATCAATGGCCGTGTCGTCCGCGAACAGGGCTAACTGAGCCTTCTTGCTCTTGGGGATGTCACTGGTGAACAGAGTAAAGGTAAGGGGAGGGACGACGGAGCCCTGAGGGACTCCGGCTCTAATGGGGTGGGGGGAAGACAGTGCTTTCCCGATGCGATAGCGGAAGGTGCGATCCGACAGAAAGTCTCGTAAGATGAGCACGAGACGGTCCGGCACTCCCAGTTTGTACAGCTTATATAATAAGTCGTTGTGCCAGACTTTGTCGAAAGCCTTTGCTATGTCGAAGAACAACACACCCGTCATCGCTCCTCGCTGGAAGCCAGCGCTCAAGTGCTCTACGATGCGATGGGCCTGTTGAATGCAAGAGTGTCCGGTCCTGAAGCCGAACTGCTCGTTGGGGATGAGACTCTTAGCCTCGGCGAAGTCTTTGAGTCGCTTATAAATAAGTCTCTCGTAGATTTTGCCGAGTGCGTTCAGGAGACTGATAGGTCTGTAGCTCGAGGGCTCAGACTTGGGTTTGCCTGGCTTGGCAAAACCGATGACAGTGGCCTCTTTCCATATTTGGGGAAAAGCGTTGTTGCTCAGGGCGCCATTGAAGATGGCCGCCATTAACACGACGAGCTGAGCGGGGAGGAGTTTAAACACCCTATTGGTGATTCCGTCGGAGCCGGGTGCTTTCCGCGGTTGAAGTTTATTAATGAAATCTTGCAATTCGTCAGCTGTAACCGGAGGCAGAGGATCATCAGGGTCTTCTACGGGGGGGAGAGCGGCTCTACGTGCGACGAATGCGTTCACCTCATCGAAATGTCGCTTGTCTACTGGTTGAGAGCTGGGGGAGCTCTGGCATGGCAGAAGTTAGGCAGGCCACGCTTTTTACGAAAATCTTCCAACACCTTTCGTTTTGCGTAAGACGAAAAAACAGCTAGCATAGCATTTATAGGATAATCAATTTTCAGGTATCCGAAATAATTTTGTAAAGGTGAAGAGTTTGTTTATTTGGTTTAACGCACTAATCTCACGAAATACTTGTTCGAATTAAAACATTCTTTTAGTGTTGGATAGCCCATTTATCGAGGAAGGCTATCATCATGCTACGAGTAATAGGAGCGGAGCAGAGGAAGTTGTGCAGGTCAGCTAGAAGACAAATGTTAGCGCTATTTGTGATGTCGATCCACTTGAATCTTGCATTGGTTTTTAAATAAAAACTCAGTCTATTGACCTAGACCGCATTGTTTGAAGTTTCGGTCTTTGTAAGCAAGTATAGTGAATTGTTTAAATACAGAGACCAAGAAATGCTACAAAGAAAATTATTCCATTTTCTTAGTAGCATTTCTTGCCTTCACTGCCTAGGAACATAAAAGAACTTCCGTTCAAATACTTTAAGATTAGGCTGGGAAAAGGACTAATGGGAAATTGTTTTTAATCTCTACAGGAGTTTGCAGCACAAAGTCTCATTTAAAAGTATAAATAAACAAAATTGTTTTGTAAATGGTTTTATTTTAAGGTTGTTATAAGTAGTTATATCAGGACGAATATCACTTAAAACTATAATAGGCTATAATTTGTATTGCTGAAAATAAGCATCATCTGCCTTTTCCCACAGTTTGTTGGGGTCGGCTTCCAGTCTAACCGGATGCAGCTGAGTATCAGTATTTTACACATGAAGCGACTGTCTATCTCACCTCCACAACCTAGTAACTGGGTAATACGAATATACCCTTGGAATCACTGGATCAGCAGATCAGAAGCCGAAAGTCTGACATCACGTCTGGATGCCAGACGTTCGGCTTCTGACTACTTGTAACGACTTTCAAAGATATACAAATGACAGCCGGGACCAAAGGCTTAACGTGCTTTTCGAGGCATGGAGGAAACTCGGTATGTATGGTCACATCCATTAAGCATTACCTACTTATTATTATTTTTAATTAATTTATTTCGACATTGTCAATACATGATTTAAAAAATATATTATTAAAAATCATATAACATTACATTCAAATAATCAAGAACAAATAAAATTAAAATTATAAATAAAATAATAATTATTAATGTTAAACAAATTTGTATACCCTAAACAGGTAAAGTAAGGTTTTTGCGCTAATCACCAATTTTAATATCTTGTAACACCTGTATTTTATGGAAATAAATGATTTTTAGTCTTATTGCCGTCGTAAACACTATTTAATAGTGTGACCGTGCGTGTGTTTGCAAATAAGTGATCATTTAAAAGTGTAAAATTTCTCTCTATGTGCACACAAAGTTTTGCTCAAAATTGACATTTAATTTTACGCTGCACATCAACTAGCAAAACACAATGCACATAACTACATTTTTTACTGAAAATTGTTACATGTTATTTCATTTCAAGCGATCTTTGTACTGATCGCCTTTTGAAATACTCTCCCCATAAATCCCGATTACTTTTCACTATAATTATATATACATTCAATGATATTGTATTCATTAAGTCTCCCAGAAAGGCTATCAATGCAACCAGTGGATTATCAAACCCAACCGTATAAAATGAATAAAATAACGACAAAATATTACTAAATATAAATATCAACGTAGCTATGTATATATGGCGACATTTGTTATTGGATGAACTTGCACCAATATTACTAGTACGGAACAGAGAACATACAACTACTATGTAAATAATCAAGTTAACTGCTGGGGGGATAAAATAAATTAGAAATAGAGAAATAAAAATGAATAGTTCTGATCTTAAATTAAGGCTACTTAAAACCTCTTTAATAATAAATGGTATTATAAATAGTACAAGAAAAGATGTACCCCAGACAAATAGAGCAGTTTTGAGGTACTTCTTACAAATGTTAACTGTGAAAATCTTTACAAAATCAATATAAAAAACATAACCCAACACGACTAACCAAAACTGGAATGATAAAAAACAAACCAGATATAGCATTGGAATAAAAGTTTTTACTTTTCCTGTTGCTGAATACATAGAAGAATAGGAGAAAGACAGAAGTAAAAAACGCATCGCATTTGCTAAGATCACATTAAGAAAAACGAAACTTCTGAAATGGCGAAATTTCTTGAGCGTGTACCACGATGTCACTCCATAGATGAACGATGCCATACATAGCACAAACAAGACAAACAAATAAATTGAAAGGCCAAAATGTTCAGAGTCGTTTTCACTGGTGCCGTTAACATCCGTGTTGTTTGCACCCATCGTGACGCATGCACTGATGTCACCTAGTGTTGCATAAACTAGTGGTGTCACAGGTATCGTATGCACTGGTATCGTTTACTCTGGTCTCTGCAATAGTGTTATGACTCGTATGCACTGCTTTTTGATGTGGATGAAACACCACAATGTCACTACATTGATGAAAGTCAGAGACAGTATCAACAAGACGTAAAGAGTAACTGGGACTCTATTATTCGTTTCAGAAAATACAGTTGTTAAAACTCTTTAAGCTTGTAAGCTTTACTGTCGTATGGTCCGATGTGGTATGCTCTGGTTCCGGATACACTGATATCCGATGCACTAAGTCGTATGCACTGTGGTCTCATGCACAAGTGATGGTGCAAGTTACGAATGCGGTCTGACGCGCGCTGATTTTTAGCTAGTAACACAAAAATCTGTTAGTTCATAATCAATATTTTTAAATTAACTACCGATACGACAACATCATAATAAAATAATTAATCCAAGCGCGAGTAGCACCGAGGGTTTCGTACCTTTAAAGTTAATAGTTGAAAACTCCAAAAAATAAAATTGAATATTAATATTAGTGGGATTGCACAACTAAGTCTCATTCCTAACTTAACTTTAACTTAAAAATAAAAAACAACAATTTATTTAAATTCTTTTTATCCACAATGATATCTTATCCTATAAAAATATGATGTAATACCAAAAAGGATTTGAAATAATAGAAATAATTATATAATAATTATATTTACTCCGTTCTACTATTTTAATAACGACGTCTAGGAAAAATTGGCGATCATTAATCCAAACTACAAATTTACCGGACAGAATGGAATCATACTTATGTTCGCTGTCATTTATACTTGTTTAAATGGGTAGTTTTCAATGTTCTTTAATTTTAATTTTATTTTTTGTTTTAATTTTCAATCTAACTCAAGGATGATTTATTATGGATTGTAATTAGTTTCATTAGCAGGGTTTTTCAAACTGTAGATAGAATATGTCGGCGATAAAATAATTCCGGTTTTATTTATGGGTGTCATAACCGACACCATTGAAGGCAAACTGAAAATTTTCGTCGGCATTATCTGGGATTTTCTTCAAAATATCTTATTACAAAAAGTGAATAGCGATGTGGGATTGATCTTCCGAACCATGGTTATTATTTTTAGAAATCTTACAACATTGAAAAAGAAAACAAAATTAACACGTAGTAATAATAATAAAATATATTTATTCAAAAATAATATGGGCACAATAAATACAGTTAAATCTTAAAAATAATGAAGGTATCACAAAGTTCGATGCCTGTACTAGGTTAATCCTGTATCACAGGCGGCTAAATCTAATAACTACTATTTGGGCGAGATTTCTTAACAATATTTAACATAATAATGAAAAAACATAATTGTGAAATAAGTTAATATGAGTTAATATACACGGTGTAAATCACCTCATCACGAAGCCGTCAACCAAGCATTCTGTACATGAAACTAAGTAACTTTACGCAAGAATTATTGCTGGGAAACGACTTTTTTTTTGGGGGTGTAAAATCATGTTTTGTGGTAGAACTCAATGTAACGCACTCAAAAGATTGTGCTGAAGGACGGATTGAATAGTACGGGGGTCGTGGAGGTGTTTAAAGTAAAAATCTTAAATTAAAAACTTGTATTTAAAAAAATACTTGTCAAAAAGTTGGAACTTTGACCCCTAATATCTCCGTAACTAGAAGGTTCCCAGGTATGGTGTAGAACAAAAAAATGATCGCAATGACAGGGAAAACTAGTGCCTTTCGGCTTCGTTAAGAGATGTTTTACACCCTTTATTATGATATACCCAATGGACATTAACGCTATACGAACAAAAATAATCTAGGTCAAACATGTACATTCAATCTAATAAAAACAATTTGTAGCACTTAGGTAATTACTAATACTAAAATGAGTGTCAGCAGTATAAACAATATTTATGCAATATTTAAGTATTGCAAAAAAACACCATCAACACCATTTTATCATTTTTTTCCATCATTTTATTGCGGGCGACAATTTGTTTAGACAGCGAAAATCAACGGAAGTCTGGCCTAGAGTATGACGCATTAGGTTCCCTCATAGTCGACTGAGTTAATATATCTGTGTTCAGCTATTTTTCTAGCAGGACACTCTGCGTCTCCCGTTTTGTGGTCACTGGGTTTTTTAAAGCGGGAACAAGTCGCGCACCTCGGAGTGTCAGCTTTCTTCGCGCATTCGGACATCATATGACCTGCTTCACTACAGTGGCCACATGTAGAATTTACTTCTCGGCAAGATTTGGCTGCATGACCATATTGTTGACATTTATAACACCTCGTTACTAATGTAAAGTCCCTGACAGGACAAGATGACCAGTTTATAAAAATCCTTGTTTGAGGTTTTAGTACTTTTCGTATATTGGCCGCAACTTCAATAACGTAGTTACAAGTCACTGCCTCTCGCTTCCCAGATGTATGGCTTTATTTTACCAAGCTCAAAAAGGATTCCAAGGACATCGCCGGTAACTTGTCAGCTACATTTTGTTCGAAAATTCATTTAAAGACCTCATTATCAGCCATGGAAGTCGGCACTCCTACAATCACGATCCGGGGTTTGCGCTTCTTGGGTTCGTCGGCAGTAAGTCCAGATGAAGAGAGCTGGACTGCGTTCTTAAGCTTATCAGCGTCATGTTTCGTCTCGGTACTTATTATCACGCCACCATTCTTCGTTTTTCGGACACCACGTACTTGCAGCTTCATTTGTTCGGGCCGTATGATTTTTTGCACCAGTTTTTTAGTTTCTTCACTGGTTTTCAATATGTCATTAGGATAAATGGCGACAGAGCTTAAATTAATAGGCCAAATGAAATAGTTAGATCCCCTTTTCACCATATCAGTAAAAGAAGTATTTCCGGTAGAATTAGAGTCTCGTATCGTTCGCTTGAGCTCAGAAATATGTTCTGTCAGGTCACGCTGTTGTTTAAGGCTCTCGATCATGTTATCCACCTGGATAGCTTTTTGCTTCAGCGACTGGTACAGGACTGCCATTTGTGACGTACCAGATTCGACTTTACGGCAAAGGTTTGTAATTTTCATTTTCTGTTCGTTGTTGAGTTTTCCATCGGCGGCAGTAGAGCAAACTTCGTTCAAGTACTGCTGGATGGTGGCCATCCATCGTTGAAGTTCAGGAGTAGAAACAATAACATCGGCCGTGGATGATTTCAACAGCGAGGCGGAGGATTGCATTGGCTCCCTTGAATTACAGGGACTGCTTTCCATTTTGTTAGTTTAACAAAAACTAGATTACTTTATGCATTACGATAGTAATACGATAAAAGAGGTCACTATTATTTAAGTATTCATTAAATATTGCCAATGAGCGCGTCTGTACGCTGCGAGTGCAAGAATTGCAATCCCTGCAAGAATTGCCGTCAGTGAAATAGTGCATGCTAGCTGAGGCTTCTACTTGCAAACCACGGTTTACAGGGCAGTCGCTGAACTGACAAGCTACTTTATTCGGTGACAAATGGTTTGAAATAACCGTTCTTTTCTAATGTCTGACTTGACAGTAGCAAATATTACATCTGGCTTCCCTTTTTTGGCACTTGATTTTACGACCCATCTATGTTCCATTCCGTAGTTTTCTCCTTAACATTTGCTTATATACAGCGCACTATATATAAAACAATTTTAAAGAGAAAACTCCGCTTAGTCTGAGCACAGCCGCGTTCTCGTAGCGGCGCGGGCGATTGGCGGCGGCGACCGCTCGCGTCCGATCCTACTTTAATCCATGATCTGGAGCGAAAGGGAATAAAAAGTCGTCGCCTTCTTCTGCAAATCAGTCGTCCTAGCGAAGGAGGTGGAGGAACGTGAGAGGGAGAGAGCCTCAAGCCCTAATCCCACTTTAGAATTTAAAGCCCTATTGCTCTGAAAGGGACAATATTTGTCAAATAGTTCAAAAGAAATAAGCGGCCATGATTTTTTTAACACTTCTTTTCAATTTGATGGTATTACTAGATCTTCTCATTCACTTCATCACTTTTATGATCCCGTTTTGTTAACGTTTTAGTACGGAACCCTGAAATAATCCGAAATGTAGAACTTAATTTAATTACAAACAAATTCTATTTCCGGTTTGAATTAATTAATTTATTTTAACACTGATAAGACTGCCCAATGTGAACAGAAAAACAATGAGTCATGTAAGGACTGATTATGATGTTATGTACCCACTCTTACAACATCTTATATAATACCTACATTCAAAGCAAATAAAGTTCTGATTCATCTGCCTAGCCTTTTCCGAAACTATCTTGGGGTCGGCTTCCAGTCTAACCGGATGCAGCTGAGTACCAGTATTTTACATGAAGCGACTGCCTATCTGACCTCCACAACCCAGTAACTGGGTAATACGATATCCCTTGGTAAGACTGGATGTCAGACATTTTGGCTTCTGACTACTCGTAACGACTGTCAAAGATCTACAAATGACAGCTGGGACCAACGGCTTAACGTGCTTTCCGAGGCACGGAGGAAACTCGGTATGTAATTATGGTCACCCATCCATGGACCAACCTCGGCAAGCACGGATTAACCTTAAAGATCGACCCAGGCGGCTGTTATTATTTAGCCACGAGCTCCTCCAAATAAAGTTCTGATTCTGATTCTAATACTCCTTCAAAGGTTGTATAGTGCTCCATAAACAGTAAAACTAAAATAGACATTAATTTTAATGATGAGACACGGTGTAGCCTATTATTATCCTTATCATAGTAATGCATACAATAAATAGTGTATTTTAGTACGATTGTGTCTGATCGTTTCTGTGATAAAAGTTGCAGAACTCCATCATCATCTGCCTAGCCATTTCCCAACTTTGTTGGGGTTGGCTTCCAGTCTAACCGGATGCATCTCAACCCAACACGACTAACCAAAAAATGGAAAGATAAAAAACAGACCATTTACAACAATATTATATTATTTTAAGTAAAGTTATCACTTTCCCTGTCACTGAACATAATTATGTTTGCAATAAGTAAAAAACGCATGACATTTGCAAAGATCACATTAAGAAACACGAAACTTTGGAAATGGCGAAATTTCTTGAGCGTGTACCACGATGTCACTCCGTAGATGAACGATGCCTTACACAGCACAAACAAGACATACCAATAAATTGAAAGGCCAAAATGTTCAAAGTCGTTGTCACTGCTGCCGTTAACATTCGTGTTGGAGATAGACAATGTCATCTGTCACATAATACTACAACAATAAGGACAATGAGAGAATTGTAAATCGTAACATGGTCACAGGATCAGCAGCAGCTAAGGAACGCCTACCGTCTCTCGACTCGGCGCCCCGCTCCACCTCACCGCCGCCGGAACCCAGCCTAACCGGGAGTGCTTCAGCCGGCCGTGGCAGTGGCGTCGAGTGACAGCGACGAGTACTACTCTCCGCCCACGACACCACCACCAGCTCGTTGACGGGGAGGACGCCGGCCACCACACGGTCTTGCGCTTTTTTTTTTAGCAGACGAAGTTGCGCGGGTCAGCGAGTGGACTGATAATCTTAAGTTAGCGCTATTTCTGGTGTCGGTCGACTTGAATCTTGCATGGTTTTTTAAATAAAAACTCAGTCTATTTGACCTAGACCGTATTTGTTTGAGGTTTCGGTCTTTGCAAGCAAGTATAGTGAATTCCTTAAACTCCAAGGTGACAATTACACAAAGCAAAGACCGTTTCCTCAAAACTGTGAAGGAAAACATCGTGAGGAAACTGGCATGTCCTAGAACTAAAAATTCGAAGACATGGGCCCGCGTGGTGGATTATAGCTCACTCCCTCTCATAGATGTAGGGCTATGTCCCAGCAGTGGCAACATTACATTTGGCTGATGATGATGATGATGAGAGACCAAGAAATGCTACAAAGATTCCATTTTGTAATAGAACATTTTTTTTAACGCTTTTCATAAGTGTATAATTGTTGAGGCCACAGACTTCAACATAGCCGGCCGTCGGCGGCAAGGAAGGAGGGGTGCGGGGACAGCGGCTCGTCGCACGGACAAAGGCGAAGAGCGGGCCCCGCGCCAACCAGTTGCGCATTTTAAATCTACATATTTTCATATTTACTTTTTATCGTCTTGTTATTCCACATTTTTTAACCTTTTCTTATTACATGTTATACAGTCCACTCGCTTTCATTTACTACACCAAGACCTATCGTCGCAAACACTGGTCCTTCGAGCCGGATTTTGAGGAAGATTAAAAACTCATTTTATGATTATGACATTAAACATCCAATTCTATTATCTAGTTCTCATACAATTTGCATTCTCTTGTTCAACATGTTCCATCTACGCCTCTTACATGCTGGATCACAGCTTTTATTGGCCACTATTCGTCATCACTACTATCCCATTGGAGGTAGGCACCTGGCTAAAAAGATTACACACCAATGTGTAAAATGTTGCAGGATCAAGGCCAACACTATTCAACCTGTCATGGGTAATCTCCCAGAGCAACGTCTTCATTTAGAGTTTCCATTTTTAGACACAGGGGTAGACTACGCCGGTCCCATCATGATAGCTGACCGGAAAGATAGAGGATGCAGGCTCATCAAATGCTTCATTTGTGTGTTTGTGTGTCTAGCTACGAGAGCCGTCCACCTCGAGCTTGTGTCAGACCTTACAAAGGAAGCTTTCTTAGCTGCCAAAAGTGTGATGAAAACCTATTTTCATCACACTTGCACGTAAACAGCAAAACGTAAAACGTCGAAATTTTTTTTTTGTTTACACTCCGTCATGGCTGTATACCTAGGTAAGAATTTGCCCTTAACGTTTCTGAACAAAACATTTGTATAATCTGTGGTGGGCAAACTGCCCGCCATCCGCTTAAAAATCAGTTCACGTATTTCGTAATAATATTTGTGCTGACTTGTGTATATTCATAATATTTAACTCGCAAATGTGATGAAAAACATTGTATGTTTCACGGGCGGTACGGGAATTACGAACCTCGACTCAGAAAGCCCTCAGTCTTCGGGCTTCTACTAGAGCCTCGATCGTAATTCCTTATTTACCGCCCTTAATACACAATGTACTTTTATAACACACTAGCTTCTGCCAGCGGCTTCGCCCGAGTGAAGTTCGGCAATTGCCCACGTATGCGTTAACCCCCCAAAATAATGTCGAAAATAGTCATTTAAATGTTATAGATAATAGTTGTTGCCCGCGGCTTCGCAGTTCTCACTTAAATAAATGCCAGACATAGCCTAGGGGAGGATATTCAGACAATGCGTATTTTAAATTTTATTATTTGCACTTAGAAAATGAGGTCATCATTTTCGCTATCGGCGACCCTGAAGTCCACAAAAACAACACCCGTGAAAGAAAATCCGAAAGTTTTCATCGGCGTCAATTTGGTCAGCGACCCCGAAAACGACACCAATGAACGAAAAACAGGAAATTTTCCTCGGCGCCATCTCGGATTTTCATTTTCATTGCCAGCGACCCGCTAAAACCACGAAAACGACACCCATGAAGCCATTGAGTCGCGCAAGTGTCCACTGTCCAGTCGCGTGAGTGTGTTTCGCGCAAGTATCCATGCGCAATATATTTTCGTCCCGCAAGTGTCCTTCGCAAAAATGACCCAGATTCCCTAGAAGTGTGAACTTATATTAAGTTTTTTTAGCGTATTTGTCCATACAAAAGTGCTAACACTACAAAACAAAAATTAAAAAAAATGCCACCCCTGCTATCGTCTGAGGGCTGGATTTTCCAAAAACATTGATACGTGTTTATCAATTACATCGAGAAACACAAATTGTAATTTCAAGCTGTGCAGACTATTATTTGTTTTACTAATGTTTCAACCACTTTTCTCCCTTTTGGGGTCGAATTTCCAAAAACGGCCAAATACGTGTTCATTTATTTTTGCTCAGAAACTTCAATATTTAATGTCATTCTTCTTACTTAAAAAATTACGGATTCCGCATAAAAACTTTGAACCCCCATCTCACCCTGTTAGGGGGTAATTTCTCGAAAACGCTAAAATATCTGTTTATTTTTTCTAACCAGAAGCTTGTATATATGAAATTTCAGCCTTCTAACTTTAAAAATGACGATTTTCCATACAAAATTTCATCACCTATTTAGGTCCCTTAGGGGTTGAATTTCGAAAAATCCTTCCTTATTCCTTGTCTACATTATAAAAGAAAACTTTGTGCAAAATTTCAGCTTTCTAGGTTCAAAGGTTTGGGCTGGGCGTTGATGAGTCAGTCAATCAGTCAGTCAGGACTTCTTTTTTTTTCATTTATATATATATATATATATAATAATAATAATAATCATTTTATTAATAATAATAATCAGAAATAGATAAAAAAAAATTATTTTGTAAAAATATTTAAAAATGTAAAACGTATGTTTGTCAAATAAATAAAGATAATAATCATTTTATTTCAGGCAACTAAGGCCCATACATAAAATACACAAATAATCATACAACAATAATAAACTAATACATATCTAAAACCTTAAAAACTATGACTGTACACGTAACATCGTCGGCGTCGTGTCTCGCAGCCGTCCTCGGAAACGTCGATATACGACACCTCTCGGCCAAAAGTCTTCTTTAAGGCAGAACTGTAGATGTTGCGTTGGAACACGTACCACGAACGACTTAAAGTTGATGTTGTGGCGCGATTCCAACCTTTCGACCCTCAGAGTCCAGTCGGTTTTCAGTTTCACATACTGCACGACATCCTCAACCGTCGTGAGGTGATGCAGACGCGAAATGTACAGCTGCGTCGTAGGCACAGTAGGGCGCAGCAGCATGTTGGGAACAGTCGGTGCGGTACCACACTGGTTACGAGAACAGGGCTTCCTCTTCTTCCTTTCCACTCTAGTGAAACCCTCCTCGTCAACATGGCTTGTTCATGGCAAGGAGCTGCGGTCCGCAGTCAGTGCAGGTTGAGCTCCCTTCTTCAGTTTTTCCCCTCTTTTGATTTGCCGCTTTGGCAGCGACGCATCTGATTTGCCAGTGGTGACAACGGCAGCGTAGGCACGTTTAGGGGTCAACGTACCTACGCGTGACGTTTCCAATATATGTCGTCGCAAGCGATTTCAAGACGGCAACCTTTTTTTTTTAATTATTATTTTTTACCAAGTTGCTAGTACCAACTCGTAGATTTCATAATGTTGGTCAAACTGTTACTTGAATCTCATTGGTTGATTGGTTAGTACAGTGGACGCCGTGAATTGGCGCGAAATCTTGAATTCTTCCCGCCAAAAACACGCGGACAGAGTACATCCAGGAGACTAGACTGGGATATTGTTCTGTTGAGATCATACGATCGAAACTGTCACGTCCACCGTGCAAGCCCTAGTTCTTTACATTGCCACTTTTTGTAATTACCGAGTATTATACGTGACTGTGATTTGTTTTAAAACCTACTTTTCACTGGTTTGCCCGAGTACCCACCTTCTTCATGGAACCCGAATTAAGATACAATAACGATGACGCCCCTGTTATCGTTACGCCCACGCTCCCGCCGTCATCAGAAGTGGGATCAGCTCGGGCGCCTACCACCGATATCTATTGGCGCCAACTCCTCGAACAGCAGAATCTAATTACCATGCGCATGATTGAAGCCATGCAAGGATCAACGCCGACGCCAACTTCAATCAAGCTGCCAGAGGTCAACCCAGACCTACCAGACGTCGATCCACGTGTTTGGTGCTCGACGGTGGACATTTGCCTCACAGAACATCCGATGGAAGGAGGCGCGCTAATTATTTCGCTCAGCAAATCTTTAAAAGGAAGTGCATCGACTTGGTTATCTCAAGTGTCGCATGCTGGTATGACATGGAGCCAGTTCAAGGACCTATTTCTCTCGCAATATGATTGTGCGTAAACCTGTGCAGCGACTATAATTAATGCCAATAACAGTCAACAAAAGGACGGTGAAAATTTAACTGCCTACGCGAGCCGTTTGATGACGTAACTCATAGCGAAATGGAAGGACACGCAATGTGAGGAGATTGCGGTATCGTACGTACTTGCTCATTTAGCTTAAATGGATAGTCGAATCAACCACTGAACCACTACCACTGATATTAAATCGAGAACGAAGTTGATTCAAGAATTAAACGCATTATCGTTAAAGAGAAAACATGATCGACACGTCGACAACAACGTGGACGCTTAACAAACAAAACCAAGCAACATGCCATTCCAGTGCAATTATTGTCATAAAACTGGACACAAAGCAATCGACTGTCGTTTACGTAAAAACAATCAAACTACTCAAAGAACCACTTCTACCACTACGCCTTCGTCATCATCGGATACCAAGAAAGATGTCACCTGCTGTGGAGAACGAGGCCACATCGCGCCTCACTGTCCGAAGACGAGCAGCGCAGCAGCCAGTAGCAACACCAGCAGCAGCAGCGGCACGGCCGTGGAACGAAGAGTCAACTACTGCCTAGTCCAAGGTGTACGTGGAGAGCTAACATAATCCGGTGAGTCGTACATGTTTTATTTCGATAGTGGTGCCGAGTGTTCTCTCGTAAAGCAAAGTATCACGAATAAATTCTTAGGCGAGCGTTCCGTTGCTAACATAAGATTAACAGGCGTTGGTAACGCTAATGATTACTGTACCGAACAAATGTTATGATGTGTGAGGTAGTTATTGACGGACATTGTTTACTTTTGTTATTTCTTGTCGTACACATGAATTTATGACGCATATCATAATGAATGATAGGCTCCGATGTTTTAAATTATGATTTGAGTGTTACCTTGTCGAGAGGGAATCTAGTGATAACAAAACCGGTTTCTTGTTTTGCCGCGGTGACAGAAATTAATTTTAGTGCAATTAATACCTACGTTTCACCCGTATTTAGCTAGTCTTGAACGTGTGTTGAATGAATTCTTGTTTGGATTTATTGATGGTTTACCGTCAACTCGTGTAACTACAGGCGAAATGAAAATTCGTTTAAAAGATGCAACCCGTACTGTTTATCGCCGCCCTTACCGCCTGCCGCCCGCGAACGACATGTAGTGCGTGTCAAAGTAAACGAGTTGTTGAATGCAAACATAATCCGACCGAGTAGTTCTCCGTTTGGTAGCCCGATTCTTCTTGTGGAAAAGCGTGATGGTTCACAGTTCCATAGATTATCGCGAGTTAAATTCGAATACGGTGCCAGATAGATTTCTACTTCCGCGTATAAACGACCAAATATCTAGGCTGAATGGCGCAACTATTTCACTTGCCCTGATTGTGCTAGTGGTTTGAATTACTTTGAATCAGATTCCTATCCTAGACCATTGAATCTTTTGACTGCTGACGATACTGAAGTTGAGGTAGATATTTCTGAGACGAGAGAGCACGCAGCCCACAACATCGAAACATAATTCTAGTTACGAGAAGTCTTGTTTTGACAGTAACAAGGCAAAATTTGAAAATTCAATGTCGGTGACATGGTTCTTATTCAAAACGAAGAGCAAAGCCAAACAAAATTAGATCCGAAATATAAAGGTCCATTTAAAATAACTGATGTGCTTGAAAGCGATCGTTATGCTTTGAAATCTTTGACCAGTAACAGAAGTATAAGTATGCCCACGATCGTCTTGGAAAGATACCTCAATGTAAATTCCATCTGAACTGAATGTTGATAATAATAGTGAAAATGCTTCCGCTTTTGTTAGAATATGACGCACACTAAAATGACTAAGTTACTTAGGTAACTACCTTTCTTAATCAAACTGTACAGTCTGGTCGTAGTTGTAACTGCGATTCTATGAGTCGTTCAGGGCGCAATGCGCGGCTAGATGTATGGTGGCTGGGTCTATAAGACTATTGTTTGGGTCTCAATGAGACTACTATTGGGTCTCTGTGAGACTAGTGTTTGGGTCTCAATGAGACTACTACTGGGTCTCTGTGAGACTAGTGTTCGGGTCTGAATAAGACTACTGATTGGTTCTCAGTGAGACTACGCTGCCGAGCAGCCGGGTCATATTAGTGTTCTGTGTTTGTGAATAGTACTAGTTCACCGTACAATCATTGAAGTTTATTCTGAGTATGTTTACTTGTGAGGTAGGTATCTTTCGAATTCTTGCTTTTTTTATGTTTACCTACCTCGTAGTCAGGTTAAGCCGAGAAAAAGTTTTGCTACAAATGAGAATATTGTTACAGATGCACACGAGGACGTGTGACTCATCAGTTTGGCCGTGTCGTCGCAAGCGATTTCAAGACGGCAACCTTTTTTTTTTAATTATTATTTTTTACCAAGTTGGTAGTACCAACTCGTAGATTTCATAATGTTGGTCAAACTGTTACTTGAATCTCATTGGTTGATTGGTTAGTACAGTGGACGCCGTGAATTGGCGCGAAATCTTGAATTCTTCCCGCCAAAAACACGCAGACAGAGTCGATCCAGGAGACTAGACTGGGATATTGTTCTGTTGAGATCATACGATCGAAACTGTCACGTCCACCGTACAAGCCCTAGTTCTTTACATTGCCACTTTTTGTAATTACCGAGTATTATACGTGACTGTGATTTGTTTTAAAACCTACTTTTCACTGGTTTGCCCGAGTACCCACCTTCTTCATGGAACCCGAATTAAGATACAATAACGATGACGCCCCTGTTATCGTTACGCCCACGCTCCCGCCGTCATATATATAATAATAATAAATAGATAGATAATAAATAGCTGTCCAGCGCAACTTCGTCTGCGTTTTCCCCGTTTTCGCAACATTTTTTATTGCTACTCCGCTCCTAATGGTCGTAGCGTGAAGATATATAGCCTATAGCCTTTCTCAATAAATGGGCTATGTAACACTGAAAGAATTTTTCAAATCGGATCAGTAGTTCCCGAGATTAGCGCGTTCAAGCAAACAAACAAACAAACTCTTCAGCTTTATAATATTAGTATAGATTTGCTCGTAAAGGGTCTCTTATTTCACCAATTTCAGTATCGTAATGTATCTCATTACGCACTAGTGCGGTAATGTAATGTAAAACGCACGGTTTATCAAAATGCTCCGTCTAAAACGAACGGTACTTTTTTAAATCTTAGCAAAGAGTTTTTATGTCAGAGAAGTGGTCAACATTTTATGAATAAAAATATCTTGGGAAAAATATATTAAATAAACATTTAATTCTTTAATTTAATTAATTTTGACCATAAATAACTACTATTATTTATCTGTAACAAAACACAAAAATATTAATTTACTTTATTAGTAATACTGGCTGTTTTTGTGCCCTAAATAAAAAGCGATGATGCGCGCGCATCGCTAATTTCATAATTTGTAAACAAGTAAAAATAAATCAGCGCGCTTTTTCTTTTCGCTGTATTGTTTTTATTTGAAAATGTCGTCCGAGTTTTATTTATTTCCTCGCAAATATGTTATAAAATGTCGTATGACATACGTGCGCATGATAATTACAGCCTCTGCTTTCTTGTTATATTTTTCTTTAGATGTTGTTATATAGTTCTTGCGATATTGCTAGCCCTCGCCTACGCCTTGGCTGTAATTTTCAACTTACCACACTTATATCATAATGTACTATTATTTTAAGGTTTTGTTATAGGTAGGTAAGGGACTAATATCGCTTAATTATTAATTACTAATAGGCTATAATATGTATTGAACAAATTTTTTTTAACTTTTATTGCATGCTTGTTAAACTTATATTGTTTTATCTTAGCCTTGACTGTCCCAATACTGGGCATAGGCCTCCCCCATTGCTTCCACTTTCCTCGGAGTTGCGTGTCATCTCGCCAATTAACGAAAACAGCAAATATTTAAAAAAAAAAACTTTCTGGGGGGAGGAGGGGGGGTTTGCACCCACCCCCCCTGGCAATGCCCATGGTGACGAGTGACAAGATTTCAAATTTCGAATCGACCAGACCTGTGGAAATTGTTAATTTTCCTTCAACTAGAAAAGAGGTGATGGTCTTCAAACGGCTGATCAAATTTTATCGAAACATAGCTAAGAACATTCTCGATTAAAACACCTTTCAAACGAAACCAATTTCATCAAAATCGGTTCATCCGTTAAGGAGCTACGATACCACAGACAGACACACAGATACACAGATACACACATACACACATACACACGTCAAACTTATAACACCCCTCTTTTTTGGTCGGGGATTAAAAATAAGCATCATCTGCCTAGCTTGTTCCAAAAGTTTGTTGGGGTCGGCTTCCAGTCTAACCGGATGCAACTGAGTATAAGTATTTTATTTACATAAAGCAACTTCTTATCTTACCTCCACACAGAGGCGTCTCTAGCCCTTGTGGCGCCCGTGTGCAACCAGTACTCTGGCGCCCTCTAGTCTAGTAGGAGGGGGGTCAAAATGGAATACTAACAGTTATATTTTCTAACGGAAATTCGGATGCAAATGGTGCAATTTTAAATGATGTTGGGAAGCGAACAGTTTTTTTAGGAAGGAAGGGGTTATAAGAATAAAAAAATCACAACTTTCTAGTTCTTTCAAAAATATTTAATTGAAAAACTATTATAGTTACATAACAAACAGGACGCTCGTACACACAAATATATATATATACACACAAATTTATTCACAAAAAAGCTACTTTGCGAGCTTTTGCATTAGCGAAATCTAACAATGTCACTAACTTCAATTTTGATTTCATGTTCAATACTTATTAATGATAAGTTTGTCAATCTACTTTGCAACAATGTTGATCTAAGGTAGTTTTAAATTATTTTTAATTTAGAAAATGACCTTTCGCTATGTGCGACCGTGACTGGAAGTGTCAGGTATATCCTCAGTGCTGTGGACAGATTTGGGAACACTGAAATTAATTTATTCGTAATTAGTAAATTAAGTAATTTAAAATATCAAAACGGCGTAGTGGAATCATCAATAAACATCGGTAATAATTTGATTTCATTATAGAGCTCGAACTGTTCCACATCTGAAGAGCCAGCATGGCAAAGTTTATTTTCTAAATTAGAGCAATGTGTTTTTTTTTGTATCAGAGTCCAAATCTTTCCAGTGTTTCAATTTTTGAAGAAATTAAAAAATTACATTATTTTCATTCAAAAGTTCGAACCGTTCGTCGAACTTAGTAATTGCGGTGTATAACAAATAGTAATATATACCTTAGTATACTAGTAGGTACATATTAAAGCTCTTTAACTTACCTTGTTTGTTCCGCACTGCAGTAGGATAAACAAATGAAAAATCCTAGGTCGTATAGGTACGAGTATTTAACTTCGATATCTTCACTATCTATCACTCGATGTTTTGTTTTTTTTTTTCACGAATTTCGCTAGCTGTTTTTGATGACCTCCAACGTCGAGGTATGTCGCAATAATTGTCCAAGCAAATTTTTTTTTTTTTTTTATGTTGGCATCTCGCAATTCAGCCTCTGAGGCTGGCTACTGCTTAACCGGTCTAATCCTATGGATGTCTAGAATTTAAGGCCTCCAGCTAGGGCAGCAAAATTATCTGAGTTAAGCGACAGCTCGCTAAGGGCACCCCCTGCGGGGTTCGGGCCTCGGCTTAGGGTGTCGCTTGGGGAGGGCAGCAAAGGGACAGGCTGGATCCGAGTGATTTCATTATTGACCATGATATACTTCTAATGGTGTATTTTGCTTTATGCCAATCGGTGCTAGGGTATTGTATCAATGTGTGGGGTGGGGCCAAAAAGACTGGTCTACTGAGGGCCGAGAGAGCACAAAGAGCAGTCCTTAAAGTTATGACAAAGAAACCACGCAGATACCCAACAGCGCAACTTTATGCAGACTGTAAGGTTTTAACTGTACGACAGCTATTTGTGCTCAAATCGATTCTCAGGATACATGGCAGTTTGGCTCCCCCAGATCCCAAGAAACGTAAACACGTCATTCCCAGCATCCAACATAAAACAAAGTTTGCAAGGCACCAATTTTACGTAATAAGTAATCACATTTACAATCAAGCCCATAAAGAACTAAATATTCTCGGTCTCCCTAGATTTAAACTAAAATGTTCAATAATAGAATGGCTACTAAAACAGGACTATCATAAAACAGAATCACTTTTTACTTACATCGCCTAATAAACATCCTCACTACACTTTAAGTGTCAATCACCTACTTCTCGCTCACGAGCTAAACTCTCTTACATTCATAACACTCCACTCACAACAACCACAACATCCCAAACACTCTCCACAAACAATCATCAGAAACTTCCACCTACATTAAGCACTTTACCACTTTCTCACCCTCACATTAGTTAACCACAAGATCAAAAATGTACTAACCTAACACAATCCACTGGCACGTCTTTTACAATAGAACTACAAGCATACCCCTATAGCCGGACACTGCCCCCTAAGATACAGGCCTAGCCTAATTTAGGGGACAGGGTTGAACATATTGTACTCATATCAATGCTAAATTAAGAACCTCAATTTGTAAACAGTGCAATGTATCTTATCTATGTGGTAATAAATTATTATTATTATTTTGGAAAAACATGTTCTGTTTCTTAGCTCTTTGGCTAGTTTAAGCTACGTTCACGGGCCTTAACCAAGTCAACGTAGCGTGTGTGTGTGTGAGTTGTGAGGAGAAATTTCATTTTCCTCGATTTGCATGAACTTCCTTACTATTCTGCACGTGTTTAAAATCGCGGCTTTTTGGAGTGTAATGTAAATTGAGTCTTTGAGGTCTATTAATTTGAGGCTATGGTGGAGGTGGTTGGGTATAACACCCGTGGTGGAGACTACTATGGGTACTACGTACACTTTTTCTTGCCTCCAGATTCTGGTCACCTCTTCTTTTAATTCTGCATATTTACTAATTTTCTCACCTATTGTTTTTTGTAAGTTATGTGTGTTAGGAACTGCTATATCTATGAGGTGTGTGACTTTATTTACTTTATCTAGTAGGATTATATCTGGTCTATTGTAGTGAATGGTCCTGTCCGTTAAAATGCCGCGATCGTAAAAGAGTTTGTGAGTGGTATTTTCTAGAAATGGTTGTGGTACATACTTGTAATAAGGAGTGTTTGAGTCTTGAATGAGTTTATGTTTGAGTGCTAAGTTTTGATGGATTATATTTGCTACCTGATTGTGCCCGTGAGTATAATCTGTTTGTGTGAGTGTTGTGCAAGCTCCTGTGATGTGTTGGATGGTCTCTGGTTGACTGTGACATTTTCGGCATTTATCGTTAGTTATCGTGGGGTCTTTTATGATGAATTTCCTGTAATTTTTAGTATTTATGATCTGATCTTGTATCGCAATAATAAAGCCCTCAGTTTCTGGGAATAAAGAACCAATTTTAAGCCATTTATTTGATGCTATTGTGTCTATATGAGGTTGTTCAAGATCATGGGGATGCCGTCCGTGCAACACTTTCTTCTTCCAATCTTCTAACTTTTGTTTTTGTGGGTTTTCGTTGTTGGTGTTTCGTGTATCTGTCTGATCGTTTAGGTTTAGTGGGGTGTAGTTGTTGTCGTTAATTACTATAGCTTTATGTATGTTACTTGTGTTAGATTTACTGTAAAAGAATGTTTTTAATCTAGTTATTTGTTTCTGCCAAAGATGATGGATATCGATAAGACCTCTCCCTCCGTTTTGCCGTTTGATAGTTAGCCTTTCTATTGCAGATTTAGGGTGTAGATTATTGTGTTTCGTAAGTGTGGTGCGTGTCGTTCTCTCTATTTGCTGGATGTCAGTTTTTGACCATTTGATCACTCCAAACGAGTATGTTAGTATTGGGATCGCGTATGTGTTCAATGCCTTTATTAAATGTTTTCCGGAGAGTTGAGTTTTACATACTGCGCCCACCCTTCTATTGTATTCTGTGTTCAATGTTTGTTTAATTGTTGTGTGATCTAATCCTTTAAGCTGCCTGTATCCTAAATATTTATATAAATCAGTGGATTCCATAGCTGTAATTTTATCAATAGTGTTAATTGCATAGTCGCCAGGTTTAATTTTACCTCTTATTATATGTACTGTTTTGCATTTATCTAGTCCAAACTGCATGTTTATGTCTTTGCTAAATTCGGTAGTGATATCTATTAGTTTTTTCATCTCTTTTTCTGTTTTTGCGTATAATTTAATGTCGTCCATATAAATAAGATGAGAGATAGTGGTTTCTTCTGTAGTTTGTTTAAGGCAATATCCAGCTTGACAACGCTGTAGTAGATGAGAGAGGGGGTTTAGAGCGAGGCAGAACCATAAAGGGCTCAGGGAGTCTCCCTGATAAATACCCTTTTTTATAGCAATCTGGCGAGTTGTGACAGCGTTATCGCGATAATTTAATTGAAGCGTGGTTTTCCATCGGGTCATAATATTTCGCAAGAATTCTATTATTTTTGGGTTTATTTTGTATATGTGTAATATTTTGATAAGCCAAGAGTGTGGAATGCTATCAAAAGCTTTTTTATAATCTATATAGGTGCAGTGTAAATTTCTATTTTTTGTGGCCGCGTGTTTGTGTATGATCGAATCAATGACTAGTTGCTCCTTACATCCCATGTGTCCTCGCCTGCATCCCTTTTGTTCCTCTGCTATTATGTTGTGATGTTCTATGTGTTTATTGATTTTTGTAGTAATTGCTGACGTTAAGATCTTGTATATTGTGGGTAGGCAAGTAATCGGTCTGTATTGGGATGGCTGTGGTGAGTATTGGGTTTTTGGCAACATATAAGTTATTACTGTAGCAATAAATTCTGGAATGTTTTGTTTTCCTAAAATAATTTCTGTTAGATTTTTAGCTAAAATTTTGTGCAATGACTCCAATTTTTTATACCAATAATTATGTATTTTATCAATACCAGGGGATTTCCAATTGTGAAGTTTCGCTGTAACACTACTTATATCAGACTCAGATAACTCGATGAATTCCATTTCTTCAAGTGAACTCCATTTACCTTCTTCGTCTTGAATCCATTCAGATGTTTCCTTATGATGCACTTGTTCTTCCCATATGCCAGCCCAAAAGTTTTCTAATTGCTCCGTTGTTGGTAGTTCTATGTTGTTTCCGGTTGTCGGTGTGTCGG
The DNA here is from genome assembly GCA_963082945.1 of Cerastis leucographa. Lineage (NCBI taxonomy): Eukaryota > Metazoa > Arthropoda > Insecta > Lepidoptera > Noctuidae > Cerastis > Cerastis leucographa. The sequence continues at coordinate 11,349,577 of OY720372.1, read as the reverse complement.
TGTCAGTTTGTGGTTTATGTAATTTTCTGTAAAAGTTCTTTTCGTTTGTAGCAAACAAAGAGTTATCATTTTTAAGTTCTTGTGCTTTTTTATATCGTCTCAACCTGTGGACTTTTAGGGCTAATTTCTGTTTTATTGTATCTAAGAATTCTTCTGGTCTTCTGTTGTGGTTTTCGTGTCTAGTATGAACAGCCATGTTTTTGAAAATTACTTCTACTCTTTTGACTACTTTGTTTGACCTATTGTTGTTTATATATTGGGTTAGTCTACCACAGTCTGCTCTAAGTTTTTCTATATCTTTTTCAAGCCTCTGCTGCCATGCAGGTTTGTTAACATTTGATTGTCTAGTATTGCCTGTGTATTCTGTGATTTTAAAATTGAGTTCTTCGGAAATAACTAATGCTGTGCAATATACCAGGGTATGTACGTCTATGAGTTGAGTTTCTTCGCTTATATACTGAGTGAGAATATTCTTATTAAATAAATGAACGAGCTGAACAAGTTTTGGTGTGTACCTGAGTTTGGGTAGTTTTGGTCGAGCGGTCGGGTCCATCCCCGAGTATTGAGTGAGAGCTGTTTTAAATTTATCGTGTATTTCTTGTATATGCGTATCTGTGGGCGAGTTTTGATTTATATTTGATAGAACCTGAATGTCATTTTCTAACATTATGGTCACATTTTCGGTTTGTGTGGATGTATGCGTGATTTGTGAATATGATTGTGTGTAAGGTTCTGATTGGACGTACGACTGTGGTTGTTCTTGTTGAATGTTTTCGATTGTGTTTTGTGTTACCAGGATATTGTTAGTGTCTTCATCATTTACTGATTCTAGGTGTAATTGTATGCGCACTTCTTCTTTTAACCTATCTACTTCTTCTAGTGACAACAGTTTATTCCTAACGATAGTTCTTCTTTGATCCGAAATCCTTTGCTCAGAAACGGTAATCTCTGGATATCGACGTGTAAAAAGTTCATGCAGTTGTTGTCGGTAGGTGGTCATGTCAGTCTCTAATTTAGTGATGTGTAGGTAAGTTCGCATGATAAATGTGTTTACTTCTTTGCTCCATTTCATGCGGACTCTTGCTTTTCCAGCCTTGGTGGACGCGGGCAAAAAGGTAGATACCCCCCGCGCAGCATTCAAGGTCGGAGTGGGTGAAACAGTATTTAAACTAATAATAGGGGGTGATAATGGTATAGGTGACGATGGTATGGATGGTGATGATCGCCTAGAAGGTGTGTATGACACTGTGCTTGGACTATACGGTTCTACAGGGGTGTCTGTCCTGTCCGTCAGTCTGTCACCATCGTCAATGATTTCGGCTGTAGTATCTTTGTCGGTGGGAGCCCGCCTGTTCAACTCCTCACCGCTGACGGTTCGCATGCTGAGACACCCAGCGTCAGCTCCAGGTGTGCCCCGGCGATCGCCCCCGGGCAGCGGTCCTATACGTTTTCTCTTTGAACGAGTCTCCATTTTGAAGTGGGTTTCCAGAGCCACGTTAGCCACGCCAGTAATTTCTCATTCGTGTGTCCGCCCCCCACGTGATTAGATGGTCAATCAGGACGTGTGGTTGTTTAGGGGGCTTATTATTATTATTATTATTTAGGGGCTGATTTAAAACTAAAGGCTCAGCATCGCGGGCTGGCTCGAGCAAGGGTCGGGGGGGGTCCAAGCAAATAACCAAATCTAGGTAAGATTTGGTTATTTGCTTTTATAAAAAACTTAACCAATATTGCTATGCCCTACACAATTTAAATAAAGTCGCGAATCGCAGCACCGTTCTTACCGCATACCACGCATACGTCTCCACAACACTGCGTTATGGAGTAATATTCTGGGGTAATTCTACGGAAAGGGAGGCTGTCTTTAAAGCCCAAAAAAAATGCGTTCGGGCAGTATGCATGATCCAAAACACTGACAGTTGCAAACCATTTTTTATTAATCTAAAATTATTAACAGTCCCATCCCTTTACATTTATGAAGTTGCCATATTTATCAAAAATAACCCTAACCAATTCGAAACCGTATCATCTAAACGCCACCAAGGTGCACTTAAGTCTAAATCCCATCAAACCGCCCTTTACTCAAAAAGTTTCCTAGGAATGGCACCAAAAATTTTTAACAAACTTCCTAAGTCAATAAAAACAACAAAAGACTGCAATACATTTAAAAAAACCCTCCATAAATTCTTAACTCAAAAAGCATATTATTCTATAAATGAATACCTGGAAGAAAAATGAAAACTGTTTTATTTTATACTTGTATTTTTAATAGATAATTTTATTCCCTGATTATTAGCTTTAGTTCGTAAGATTGTTACTACTTTTATTGTTTACTTATTTTGTATTGTTTTAAATTTGTTTTTGTTTATTGTATATTTTATTAAAGATTTAATATTAGGTAATTAGCTGCAATATCAGTAGTTTCTATAGTAAAAAAACTACAACCTACATTAGTTAATGTGTAAACATTAATTGTAATTTTGTACGCCTTGCATGGCAGCACATAGTGAGACAACTTTTTTTGATAACACCATGTACATACTTTTACCTATGTGCCACAAATAAACATATTTGAATTTGAATTTGAATTTGAATTTGAATATTTTTTATCAAAAGAAAAGCCGATTTACTTCATATTTACATGTTTATTCAAAGATGATACTTAATCCAATTGCATCAAGGCTTATTTCACAAAACTACGGTGGCTACACCGTAGTTTTGTGAAACAAAAATTGGGGCACGCGTACACAAGCCTTTGAAAATGACCGCCGCACGTCCCTGGGAATTTTAACCTCTCCAACCTTGCGGCTAAACGGTAAAACACCCAGCCGGCCTCACAATGACGTCATCGAGCGTGTCAAGTGTCCTGCGCTCATAAAAAGCTTATCGCGCGAGTTCTATTAGCTCTTATCTCAAGCGGTAAACAGTTTCGGGTTCTTGATTAACGAGACCATGTATTACAATATAAACAACTGTTTTATAACTACTTGAGAATTATAAACATCGCATAGAATTCAGAGAGCTCGCCGCAAACATACTGTTGTCGTAGTTTGTTTTTTTTTGGTAAAACTACTGAATCAATTTACACGAAACTTTAGATCTAACATAACAAATATACAAGTAATCTAATGACAGTGTTTTTTAGGAATCCTACTTAAATTATTCTTGCAAGATTCCAATTCAAACGTCTTATTAGAATCGGCCATTTTCTAACTGCGCAGTTCAATGCATGAAAATACTTGAAATATGAATAAATATGAATAAATATGCCTCGAATGCATGAAATTATGAATTATCACTATTTTTTCGCTTATTACTAATGTTTCCAAGACCATATTTCATTGTAAAAGAGTCAAATTCATATTTTCAATTTCGACTGACGAACTTCACAACAAAAGGAATTTTTGGAGAAATTTTTGGGTCAAAAACATAATTTTTAGATATTTTTTCCAGCAAATGACTATCTAAAAAGTTACATTATACACTTATAACATACTATACATTTACTTACCAAAGTTTAACAACACAAAACACAAAAATTTCACTGCATTCCAAAACAAAACACCACCGTTCCACACTGGCCGCCATGACTCATTTTGACAGTCGACAAAGACGCGTTTCTTTATTTTTTTAATAATTTTGTGCAGTTGTTAGGTTGGTATGTTTGGTTTCATTTTAATCGAACTCTAGTTGGCCAGAGACGTAAATTTTTACAAACGAATTAGACCCTTACTGTACGTACGATAAGGGTTTAAGTTTGCTTGTACGAGGCGTTCCCATATGGGAACCTCGGGGCTCAACCGAATTGTTCGGCGTTCCCATATGGGAACCACGGGGCTGGAGAGGTTAATTTGAACTTTATAGCATTCTAATACAGCCGAGTTAGCAATGATTGTCGGCGTACGGCGTGTTGTGCAAAACAAACAGGTGCCGAAGCCGGCACGCGCCTTTGGTAGCGATGCGACATTACGCCAATTTAATCTTTAATTATCTGTTTTAAGGCTGATTTCACGTTGAAACAAAGTTATTGTGTAAATTTAAATAGAGTAGGAAAAGGTAGCCTTGCTTTGGAGGTGTCGCATTAGAGGGCGCAGGGCGCTCGGCGCCCCCTTAGACCCGGCGCCCGTGTGCGCCGCACACCCTGCACCATAGGTAAAGACGCCTCTGCCCTCCACAACCTAGTAGCTGGGTTATACTAAACGCCTTGATAAGACTGGATGTAGGACTTTCGGCTTCTGACTACTTGTAACGACTCTCAAAGATCTACAAATGACAGCCGGAACCACGGCTTAACGTGCTTTCCGAGGCACGGAGGAAACTCGGTACGTAATTGTGGTCAACCATCCATTGAGGACAATAAGCATCACCTACTTATTATTATTATTAATTCATTTATTTCAGACATGGTCCATATTATATACATATTAAAAAAGTTAAAAAACATTCAAATAATCAAGAACAAATAAAATTTAAATTACAAATAAAATTAAAACTTTTAATTAAAACAAATTTGTATGCCCTAAACAGACCAGATAAGGTTTTAGCGCACATCACCAATTTTAATATCTTGAAACACCTGTATGTTATGGAAATAAATGATTCTTATTCTTATTGCCGTCGTAAGTGTGACCGTGCGTGTGTTTGCAAACAACTGATCATTTATGTGGGTAACATTTCACTCGATTTGCACAAAATCTTTGCTCAAAATGTTTGCTCGAAATTGGCATTTGTTTTCCCGAAGAAGTCTTACATCTGCACATAACTTGCACAACACAATACATATTTTTTTACTGAACATTGATAGATATTATTTCATTTCAAGCGATCTTTGTACTGATCGCCTTTTGAAATATTCTCCCCACAATTCTCGATTACTTTTCACTATAATTATATATACATCCAATGATATTGTATTCATTAAGTCTCCCAGAAAGGCTATCAATGCAACCAGCGGATTATCAAACCCAACAGTATAAAATGAATAAAATAACGATAAAATATTGCTAAGTATAAATATCAACGTAACTATGTAGAAGCGACGACATTTGTTATTAGATGTACTCGCACCAGTATCACTAGCACGGAACAGAGAATATACAACTACTACGTAAAAAATCAAGTTAACTGCCGAGGGGATAAAATAAGCGAGACATACAGAAATGGAAGGGTATAGTTTTGAACTTAAATTAAAGAAAATTAAAACCTGTTCAATAATCAATGGTATTGTAAATGGTAAAATTAAAGATGTACCCCAGACAAAACCAGCAGCTTTTAGGTACTTCTTACGAATGTTAACATTGAAAATCTTTACAAAATCTATATAAAAAACATAACCCAACACGACTAACCAACACTGGAAAGATAATAAACAAAACAGATATAGCACTGAAATTAAAGTCAGTACATCCCCTATCGTTAAATATGAGATTGCAAGAAGTAAAAAACGCATCGCATTTGCAAAGATCACGTTAACGTACACGTAATTTCTGAAATGGCGAAATTTCTTGAGCGTGTACCACGATGTCACTCCGTAGATGAACGATGCCATACACAGCACAAACAAGACGAAAAAATAAATTGAACGGCCAAAATTTTTAGAGTCGTTTTCACTGCTGCCGTTAACATCCGTGTTGTTTGCAACCATCGTGTCGTATGCACTGTTGTCGCCTGGTGTGGTATTCATTAGTGCTGTATGCACTGGTGTCGTTTGCTCAGCACAGGTCTCGGTGCACTAGTTATATATATGCTCTAGTGTCGCATGCAATTGATATATCACTTTGATGATGCACTACAATGTCCATAGATAAAAGCACTCGGAGATAATATCAACAAGACGTGTAGACTAACTGGGACTTCTTTTTTCAGTTTAGTCAAACTAGTTTTTGTTGAGTTGCTAAAACTAGACGGAACGAGAGTTGTATGCACTAATGTCGTAGGATCTGGTATCGTATGCACTGGTGTCGGACACACTGATGTCCGATGCACGTGTGATGGTGAGCGATACGAGTGCGGTCTGACGCGCGCTGATGAGCAGTAACCAATGTTTTTAACTATGTATTAACACAAAAAGGTTAGTACATAATCAATATTTTAATTAACTACCGATAAGTCAACATAGATATGAAAATAAAGCCAAGCCAGTCAGCGTGAGTCGCACCAAGGGTTTCGTACCTCTAAATAGATTCATTTATTTTTATTTTGTATATTACAAAATATGTACATTATTTACAAACTACAAATAAATATAAAATAAAAATATAATATGTACAAGTATCAAAATTACAGGGCGTCAAAAAATTCGTTGACATCGCTGTCGACAGGAAAAGTGCCCAGAAAGCTGGCCGCATTGCCACGTTGGATGGCAATGCTGATTCTTTGACCAAAAAAGAGGCCAGCCCTCTGGTCCCGTGAAGCGTCGACCAACCGCTTGGCGATATCCCGAAACACAAGATGGGCACTCGGGCCCCATGGCCCTAGTGTTTCAACCCCAAACGGCTCAAATACTTAATTACCAATTAAATTATTGTATTTGCGCCGTTTAAGGTTTTCAGCGCCTGCAGCAGCCGCCCCAGCGCAGCTCACCGTGCTAGGAAGATGGGATAGCGCAAGGGTGTCGACGCAAGTCGCATCCCACACCAAAGGCTTACCCAACTTCCATGGCATTATGGTCATACCATCTGATCTCTTCCCATCGACACATGCCAAGCCATTGGGTTCTAAGACAGGTGGCACCCCGGCGGTGGCAAGAGCACGACGAATGAGATCATTAATGCTAGCGTGCTGCGCTATCCAACCTGCGCTCTTACTGCAGGAAAGGCCATGGTGTCCGAGGCCGTCGACTGCTTCACCACATCGACAGCGATGTGTAGCCCCGCTAGGAGCGCCCAATCGCAGACATGTAGCGAGTTGGAATGTTGTGTCACCTAGCATAGTGCCTATGTTAGGTGACGGTAGTGCCTGAAGCCAGAGACCCGACTCCCACTCACCCACAGCCAGCAGGCGGGCACGCTCAGCAGTATTGGTAGACGTATTAGTAAGGTTATTCCGTACCAACCTGCAGAGCGGCTCATCCCACTGTCTCTGGGAGAATGGGTTCTCGGGCCGATCCGTGTCCGGGCAAGCCACTTTCAAGGCGTCCTCTGCGTCCATCAAGCACGGCACTTCCGAATCAACCAGGGAGAGAGTTAAAATCTTCCTGGTTAGCTTTTCAGTGCTGTGGACAGAAGACAGGAACGCCGGTAAGCTTATACTAGAAATTTTGCGGACGCCGAGGCCACTAAAACGAAATGGTTGGGTGGCTTGCAGCCACGCTCGGTCGTCCAAGGCCACATTAAGAATAGATGTTAATGTGTTGCGTATAATTTGGTCAATTTTGTCCAAAAGTTCTGGTTTCGTCCAAAGAGAAGAAGAACGGAGAACATACATAAAATTTGGACCAAAACAACAATATCTGATATGGGTGAAAGCCGAATGTAAATTAATTTTGGAGAGTCTATCCGAAATATCAATAAAATGTTTGATTTTGTCTTCGATGCAAGATGAAAAACTTTCTTCTAAAACAGGGGAACCTAGGAGGTGCAGGGAACTTTTTTCTAAAATTTTGATAAATTTATCTATAGTCGATTGTCTGTCAGTCACGTCAGAGAGGTAAATTTCGCACTTTGAGGGGTTAAGGTCCAGGCCAATAGATTTAAATTTCTGTTTGAGGAGTGTCAACATCACCTCCTAGGGTTCCATCACCTAAATACCATACGTTAAATTTTGAATTTAGTTGTTTGATTATGGGATGAATAGCCAAACTGAAAATGCAAGGCTCGAGAGGGTCACCTTGTTGGCAACCAACTGCAGATTCCAAAACATTGTCCTGGTATAATAATTTTGATGGATGCCTATAACATTGCCAGATAAAACCATAAACAGGTAGATTTTTTTTAACTTCAGCCAGCAAAGTGTCCCTATTTACGGAGTTGAATGCGTTTTTGACGTCAACCCTGAGAATGAGCTCACCTTTTTTTGCGTTGAGAAAAGACAATAAGGCATGTACGGCAGCCTCACAGCCTCCTCTGGAACCAAAACCAAGTTGAAGGGGCTGGAACTTAGTTGCAAGCGATTCGCTGTATAGCTTGCAACAAATTTTGGCTGCCATACGCCTGTAGGTGCAACCCACGGCAATGGGACGAATGCCACCGTCCTTCTTGCGCAGGGCACATAGGTTAGCACCATACAAGACATCGACGACGGCATTGTTCACACCACCGGAGGAATTAAATTGATCAGAACCACAAGCTCCTTCAAGAGCGACTCACCGCTTCCCCGGCCCCTACAGATCTTCCAAATGTTGTGGAGTTAGACCGTCGAGGCCGCCGGCAGAACCACTCCGGAAAGAGCTTACGGCTGCGATCAACTGCGGTGCTGTAATTTGGATACAAGGTGAATCCTGAAGGGAGTTGGGGTGGGCCGCGCCGGTGTGTCGGGAAAGGTGAGACCATGCGCAGGCGCTGGATGTTTTCTCTTCAGAGCTGAAAGGGTCTCTGGAGAGTAAGGCGCCACCACATCACTGCTGAAGTGCTGAACAGTATTCTGGCCACCCCCCTAATGTCACCCTCACTTAGCTTGGATTCCACATGAGCACAAATGCCTTTCTGTGAATGGTTCGAAATGTAGTTAAGTTAATTACGAACAAATTTTATTTTCGGTTTGAATTAATTAATTTATTGTAACACTGATAAGACTGCCCAATGTGAACAGAAAAACAATGAGTCATGTAAGGACTGATTGTGATGTTATGTACCCACTCTTACAACATCTTATATAATACCTACATTCAAAGCAAATAAAGTTCTGATTCTGATTCTAATACTCCTTCAAAGGTTGTAGTGCTCCATAAACAGTAAAACTAAAATAGACATTTATTTTTAATGATGTTATGTACCGATGAGACACGATGTAGCCTTATCCGTTTCATAGTAATGCATACAATAAATAATAATTTATTTTAGTACGATTGTGTCTGATCGTTTCTGTGATAAAAGTTGCAGAACTCCATCATCATCTGCCTAGCCATTTCTCAACTTTATTGGGGTTTGCTTCCAGTCTAACCGGATGCATCTGAGCGAAGTGTCAGATCTGTTTCGAAAATAGAAATCAAAAAACTATTTAATAATAGCAGTTAAGGACGCTGTTACATTTTCGACAAACTTAAATTTAGGTATCTAAAGTCGCACACAGCAACATCATCCGTACGCACATTTTGAGCGCTCGATTTTATACATCACTTAAATAATCTTGTTTTTTTTTTTTTTTTTTTTAATTTTATTGAATTTGTTTCCGGAAGGTTACTTTGAACTTTAAAAATGCATTTGCTTAGTACCGTCGTCGTATTAAGTAGGTTAGTATTTTCAACCGACTTCAAAATAAAAATGTTTCTCTATTCGCTCTTTATATATCCGCGATTTTCTCAAAAACTACTAATCCAATATTACTGGAGTTTTCATTGTTAAATGCATGTTTTCCGGGAAGGTTTTATTGTAAAATATATAAGAGTCTGAGACCTTCGAAAATAGAGAATGGAACACTTCAATAACAAGCATTTTGCAACTACATGGAACATCTAAAATATTATTACATACAATTTTACTAGCATTTAGTAAAATAAATCTCGACTCCCAAATGATCTACTATCAGACTATGGTGTAGGTTCAGCATTTTTTATAAAGTTTAAAACACACGGAGTAGTAAAAATCTATAATAGATTTAATAAAGGCTACAAAAATACACCGACAGTAGTGCTATTTGCAACCTTAGCTTTTATGCATTATTTTTTACACTCAATGCGGTTTTGCGTGTGTGAAGTATGGTCTCTTAGGTCCATAGACCTTGGGTATCGAGCGTCAACCAGTTCTGGAAGTAAACAGTTATTGGAGAATTTTATTAAATTTCCTTCCATATTTTACTTCCAGAATTGGTCGTCTCTTTTCGTATTTCAGTTTTCCGTCTTTTGACCGCCTGTTCACACTGCGAACACACACATGTCTTGACCACTCGTAACTGGCCTTGTACTTGGTAGTACCATTTACTTTTTTTTTTGACGATGAAAGCTTCAGATCTGTACACCCAAAAGTAAATATTCTTTTGTTTTATCGCTTCTTCAGGATCTAACTTTAAAGTATACGCAGATGATGGACACTTTACTTCCACAATGCCAAGTTCGCATTTGCCATCTGGAGTAGCACCCATAAATGAAAATTCATCATCAATAAATAATCCACATTCTTGGATATTTAAATTTGATGCGTTTTACGTGCGACCCCATATTCGTTATTAGCTAGCCCAAAAACCATAAAGATGACACCCATGACAAAAAGATGTTAAGTTGTCGTCGGCGCCATCCTGGATGTTGGTTTTGACCCCATATTCGTTATAAGCTAGCCCAAAAACAATGAAAATGACACCCATGACGAAAAGATGTTAAATTTTCGTCGTCACCATCTTGAATTTTGGTTTTGATCCTATGTCCGTTATTTGCGACCTCAAAAACTATGAAAATGACAGCCATGACGAAAAATTATAAAATTTTATCGGCGCCATCTTGGATTTTGGTTTTGACCCACTAATCATGATACATACATAAACACCGGTTAAAATTATAACACTCCTCCCGCCCACCCACTTTCGAACCTCACCACAGACAGCTTGACCTTACCCATCCAAATCCTAACCTTACTAATAACTTCTTAAAACCACCCATCCATTTTTCAACCTGGTCAACAACTGCTTAACCCCACCCATCCCAAATCTCTTACCCAACATAATTTCTAAATCACATTCTTATAATAAAATAATGAAACTTGTACTTAATTTTATTTCTGTTCGAAAAAGTATCAACTCCTCAATCACGTTAGACGACGACGACGGTACTCACACGCATGCACACTACAATCTTTTCTATTACTTTTATCGTATTTATTTTTTGCAACAGAGCGATACACCCGTCCTTCCACGAGCGCTTCTGAGCGCGGAATGATGAACCGCGAGTGCAAAATGTATGAAGAAATCGACAAGTGTTTTTATTTTAGCTAATAATTTATAAACATATTGATTTTGATACAAAAAAAATAGCTAAACGTTTAAATGACTATATAAACCGTAATTAATTATAATTTTGAAGATAAAATTACCTATAAATTTACCTAAAATGGTACCTGTTCAGACCCGAAGAAAAACGTATTTGTGAGTAAATGTTGTATGACGTCATACATTTTTTTTTATATTAATCTGGAGATGAATATATTATCTATAAATTAAGACCATGATATATTCACATTTTTTATTGCATGTACATTAAAATGGTACCTGAAAAGCACTGATAATTGCAGAAAAATGTAAAAGCGTCCAATTAATGTTATGTTATAAAGGAACTGTTTCAGTTAAATTATTGACAAATAAAGATAAATTAAAAGAAACAGATAAACATTAATCAGGGAATGCTGAACAGGTTATAAGTATAACTTTTATTTTCGTTTAGTAAATGTTGGTCTTGTTGTTCTAGTTATCACAAAATAAGCTGTTAATTTACTATAAAAGATCGACTAAACTACAAATTTTATCCTAACTAAGAAAAACAAAGTTCATCAATACGAGTCACATTTGTTTCGGACATAGAAATCAATAAGAAATCAAACTATTTAATAATAGCAGCTAACTAATACATTAAAAAACTAGATATTTTCCTTTACATAAAAATGTTTTTAGTTTCCTTATAGCACGCGCTAATCAAAAGTTATGGAGTGGAATTTTAAACCCAAAACCGAAGCGGGGTTGCCCTGAACAATTTACTGTTTGCTAGTTGTGTCAGTTTGTGATGGGGACGACGATATGTTTGCAAGAAGTAAAAAACGCATGACATTTGCAAAGATCACGTTAAGAAACACGAAACTTCTGAAATGGCGAAATTTCTTGAGCGTGTAAGTACTATGATGTCACTCCGTAGATGAACGATGCCACACACAGCACAAACAAGACTTAAACCAATAAATTGAAAGGCCAAAATGTTCAAAGTCGTTGTTACTGCTGCCGTTAACATTCGTGTTGGAGACAGACAATGTCATCTGTCACATAATACTACAACAATAAGGACAATGAGAGAATTGTAAATCGTAACATGGTCACAGGATCAGCAGCAGCTAAGGAACGCCTACCGCCTCTGGACTCGGCGCCCCGCTCCACCTCACCGCCGCCGGAACCCAGCCTCACCGGGAGTGCTTCAGCCGGCCGTGTCAGTGGCGTCGAGTGACAGCGACGTCGAGCGACAGCGACGAGTACTACTCTCCGCCCACGACACCACCACCAGCTCGTTCACGGGGAGGACGCCGGCCACCACACGGTCTTGCGCATTTTTTTTTAGCAGACGAAGTTGCGCGGGTCAGCGAGTGGACTGATAATCTTATGTTAGCGCTATTTTTTGTGTCGGTCGACTTGTTTTTTTTTTTTTTTTTTTTTGTGAATGGCATCTCGCAGTTCAACCTATGAGGTTGTCGTCTGCTTAACCGGACTATCCTTTAGAGTAAGGCCTCCAGCCAGGGCATAAAAACTTACAAACTAAGCGACTGCACGCTAAGGGCACCCCCTGTGGGGTACGAACCTCGGCTTAGGGCGTCGCTGGGGGAGGACTGCATGGGGACAGGCTGGATCTGAATGGTATCATTATTTAGGGGCTGATTTAAAACTACTGACACAGCATCGCGGGCTGGCTCGAGCGAGGGTCGGGGAGGGCATGGACCGGGACGTCGCGACGGACCTCGACGGCGAGGTCGGAAAGACGGCGGTTTGAGGCGGAACTTTTTAAGAGTGCTAGTCTCTTTGCTACTCTCCTGGAGGAGGGTGATAGCATCATCTGGAGTGACAAGGGTATGCCTAGGACGGCGTACTGTACTAATGCGCGAGGGTTCGTAACGGGCGGCCGCTGCGATCAGGGGATTACGGTGTTTAATGGCGTTATCGAAGAAACGCTTCGAAAGGCGTTTCATAAACTGAAGGACGGTGGGCATTCTAAGGTCTACGTGTAGACGGTCATTACGGACATAAAAAGGGGCTCCCGTGACTCTACGTAAGAACCGGTTCTGTAAAATTTGCATCCTATGGATGTACTTAGGCTTGGTGTGAGCGTACACGACGCAAGCGTACGTCATAATGGGGCGGATCACCGCGGTATAAAGGCGCAATTTGCACTTGAGTGACAACTTGCTTTTTGCCGAAATCATGAAATGAAGCCTACCCATAGCAAACGCAGCTCGGTCGCGAGCTGCTTTGATGTGCGCCGCGAAAGACAAGTGGTTGTCAAGTATGACTCCTAAGTACTTGGCTTGCTTCTCCCAAGGGATAGGCTTACCGTACATAGTGATCGGGCTAAGCGCGGGTGGCTTAATTTTACGCTGTTTAGAGTAAAGAACTGCCTGGCTCTTGTCGGGGTTCACCTCGATTCTCCATTTCCGGAACCAAGCGCCTAAGACGTTGGCTGAGGTTTGGAGGGTGCTATAGATAGCGTCGTGACTGCGGCCAGTGTAATAAATGGCCGTGTCGTCCGCGAACAGGGCTAACTGAGCCTTCTTGCTCTTGGGGATGTCACTGGTGAACAGAGTAAAGATAAGGGGAGAGACGACGGAGCCCTGAGGGACTCCTGCTCTAATGGGGTGGGGAGAAGACAGTGCCTTCCCGATGCGATAGCGGAAGGTGCGATCCGACAGAAAGTCTCGTAAGATGAGCACGAGACGGTCCGGCACTCCCAGTTTGTACAGCTTATATAATAAGCCGTTGTGCCAGACTTTGTCGAAAGCCTTTGCTATGTCGAAGTACAACACACCCGTCATCGCTCCACGCTGGAAGCCAGCGCTCAAGTGCTCTACGATGCGATGGGCCTGTTGAATGCAAGAGTGTCCGGTTCTGAAGCCGAACTGCTCGTTGGGGATGAGACTCTTAGCCTCGGCGAAGTCTTTGAGTCGCTTATAAATGAGTCTCTCGTAGATTTTGCCGAGTGCGTTCAGGAGACTGATAGGTCTGTAGCTCGAGGGCTCAGACTTGGGTTTGCCTGGCTTGGCGAAACCGATGACAGTGGCCTCTTTCCATATTTGGGGAAAAGCGTTGTTGCTCAGGGCGCCATTGAAGATGGCCGCCATTAACACGACGAGCTGAGCGGGGAGGAGTTTAAACACCCTATTGGTGATTCCGTCGGAGCCGGGTGCTTTGCGCGGTTGAAGCTTATTAATGATGTCTTGCACTTCGTCAGCTGTGACCGGAGGCAGAGGATCATCTGGGTCTTCTACAGGGGGTAGGGCGGCTCTACGTTCGACGAATGCGTTCACCTCATCGAGATGTCGCTTGTCTACTGGTTGAGAGCTGGGGGAGCACTGGGACTCTAGGCTGTCTGCTGGGCATTCGGCCTTCTCAGAGTCGTCGAATGCAACGCTCTTATCGGGTCGCGTGAGGGGAGGCATCGAAGCCTCTTCGGTGGAGCGCAACTTGCGTTGCAGCTGCCAGAAGGCTAGGTGGGTAGGCTCAAGCTCGCTAAGCGTCTTGTCCCATTGATCTGAACGATGCTCACTAGTGCGCTTCTTTACAGCACGCTGTAAATGACGCATGTGAGCTTTGTTCGCGTCGCAGGGAAAGTTGCTGTAGGCACGGATGGCCGCGTTCTTCTCGGTTATCAGTTCACGTACGTCAGCGGGTAGTATCCAGCGTTGATCGCTCAATGCTGGAACTTCTCGTGAGCAATCCTTCAGTACGGATTGCACGTGTTCTGTAAACGAGTTGATGGCGGCCGTCGTGTCTGCGACTGAGACTATGTGGCCGGGGATGGACTCCAGGTGAGACGACGTGGTGGATTTCAGCTTTTCGCTGACTTTCCTCCAGTCGGTTATCACTTGGGTTGGCGGGGGCTGGCTGGGGTCAGAGGGACCCGAGCGGGGAACTAAGTGCATGAGCACTGGTCGATGGTCTGAGTTAAGCTCATGTAAAGTCTCGATGGAATGCAACTTAAGGTTGACATTCTTGAGTAGCGCTATGTCGAGAACGTCCGGACGTTGGTCGGGGTCGTGGGGATAGTGAGTGTGCTCCATAGGAGCGATGGGATCGAAGTTGAGGGACTCACCCAGGTTATACACGTGACGTCCTCTGGCAGAGGTCGTCGTGCTGTTCCAGGCGGGGTGTTTGGCGTTGAGGTCGCCCGCTATGATAACGGAGTCACTCAAGCCGAAGAGGACGGCAAGGTCTTTGGTGAACAGAGTGTGCTCCTCGGACGTGCCGCCGGGAGGGATGTACGCGGAGGCGATAGTGATCGGTTGATGACCGGTCATGCCTAGTCGACACACTGAAGTCTCGAGTAGAGACTCCATGGGAGGGGGATCTAAGGGGATGCAGTGCAGTTCTTTTCTATAATAGATTAGAGTACCGCCCTTGTGGCAACGTGACCGATCGTTGCGAACTATGCGATAGTTGGCAATTCTCGGATCGCGGTGACTGGGCTTGAGGAAGGTCTCCTGTATGAGGAGGATATCAATTTGATGGTCACGGAGGAAGGTGGCGATTTCATCACGCTGGCCTCTAATGCCATTGGCATTAAAGTACCCTAATTTAAGGGATCGGGGTTTGGTACACGTTAATCTCGTATTATCCATTGAAATTAAAGATTAATGCCGCTGAAGGCTTCGCCTAACTTGATTAGGGACTTGAGGATAATTTTAAGCTTATCACCGTCAGTGTTAGCCTCCCTGAGATCTGCCGCCATGCGGTCTGCTTCGGGGGTGACTAACTTTGCTAACGTTTCTAAAGTTACGTTAGGAGAGGAGACCGCGGCCGCGGGGCCGGGAGGCGCGGGACGAGCGGGCGCCGGTGCGCTCGCTTGGGCCACGGAAGTGGGGACAGGGGCATCTAATAGCCCGGGAATGGGGCTGGACTTTGCTTTGCCGAGTGCCGGGAAGGCTCTCTGGTGGTTCAGCGAGGTCCAGGGAGAGGGCCTCTGAGGGCTGAGTCTCTCCGGCATCTGTGCAGTTGGTAGCCTCACCGATGGGCTTTCTCTCTGCTGGCGGGCGTTTGCACGCTTCGCCAGTTTAGAGGAGGAGCCTTTGGGGGCTTTCGGGCAGCCGCGGTAGTTAGCCGGGTGGCCCGACTGGCCGCAAAGCACACAGCTCGGTGGCTCCGTGCATAGCGATTTGTCTTTGGGACGGGGGCAGTCTGCCGTACCATGGTCGCCTAGACACTTTACGCATCTGTGCGGCGCATGGCAGTTGGCTTGGCTGTGTCCGTACAGCTGGCAGCGGTGGCACTGCCCTACTACGGCTGAGCGGTAAGGCTTCTCTATTGAGATGCCTGTGAGGGAGCATACCGACTTCACTTTGAAGATCGGGTGGTGTCCTTCTACTGGGTCACAGATGACCAGTACCATATCGTACTGGGCTCCGCCTCTCGCCTTATGAAGGCGGTGGACGGCTGCGACCGGGATGTCCTGGCCTTGGAGGTCATTTAGGATGTCCTCCGTGGATATCTCCTTCGGGATCCGCCTGATCACCACGCGGGTGGGCTTCTCCTCTGGAAGGGAGTAAGTATGGAAGGCTATGTGCCTTCCGATCAGCTGACGGGTTAGTTCCCTGAAGTCAGCGGTCGTAGGGACCACCACTTTTATGCCCTGTTGTGTGCTTTTTGCGCTTGTATATTGTATGCGGCGCTCAACACACATTTTGGACACGTCTGTCCATTTCCCTTTGTCCTGAATGAACAGCGGGGGAGGGGGCTTCAGCTTCTTTGAAGAAGCGGCTGAAGGGTGAGCCTTAGGGCTGGCTGGCCTGCTGGTATGAGCAGCGGCGGACGTTGGTACGGGGACCGGGGAGGTGGGACGGGAGGCCGCGGGAGAGGGGACAGAAGGGAGCGCGACGATCTTTTTAGCCATGGCGGCCTGGGAGTTTTTGCCCTTCTTCCTCTTGCCCTTTCCGACGACTTGATAGTCTTCTTCAGAGGACGAGGCGGCAGAACACGAGTCTAAAATTGACTCTGAGTCGGAGACTGGCTCAGTTGTGTCCATGTTCTCGGAAACGGGAACAATGGACGCAGGTTCGGACTGATCCTTTGTTTGCGAAACAAAAGGTTTCGAAACAATGGGACTCGGTTTAGCCGGAATCGCGGCGGCGACGGCTGGCGGTAAGCCTTTGTCCATGTTCTCGGAAACGGGAACAATGGACACAGGTGCGGGCTGGGCCTTTGTTTGTGAAACAGTGGGCTTCACAACAATGGGTCTTGGTGTAGCCTTAATCGCGGCGGCGACGGCTGGTGGTAAGCCTCTGTCGGCAGGCGGCGGAGACAAAGGGCTTTCAAGTGCGTCACTGAAGTCAGTGACGTTATCACTGGTTTGCCGGATAGCATTAATTTCAGACCCATATTTTTTAAAATTTGGGTCTGTCGCAACGATGCGCAAGAAAAAGCGCAAAAGGGCTTTTTCTGTCTCGTCGAGGGACGACATTTCATCGGCTAAAAGTTAGCGGACATTTGAGTGAAGCTCAGCGCGCTTAGCAACCTAATTCCTTGAACAATTATGTAGGGAATTTACTGGGTCAGCGACTCACCCGTTTCAACCTTCCCGCAGCCACAGTCCGAAGGTCCTGGCTTGGTAGCAACTCCAACCCCAGTCTTAGGAAATTGCTTTCAGGAACTTGTTAAAACGGGAAACACTAGCACAGTATATCGGCGGCACATGTGTTCGCGACGGAGTCCAATTTTTCACCTAGACCCTGAAGGGGTTAGGCGGGCGGATTGGGTCACCACCCTCTCTCGGTTTCGTTGGCACCGTTAGGTTTCCCACCAAGAACCTCGAAACTGAGGACTTTTCCCTGATGGGGCAAAGGAAGTTAAATCGGAATAATATCCGAAGCAAATGAGCAAGTGCTGTCTTAATAAAAATACAGCAATTGTTCGGGGGTGTAGTCGAGGGACTACTGATGACGTCACGACACTGGGAAGCGACGAACCGATGACACACACTGATAGCGAGCGGGAATGCGAGCAGGTAGCGGCACGTCCGTACGCGACGGCGTTCAGGCGGCGAGTGATGTTGGTCGACTTGAATCTTGCATGGTTTTTTAAATAAAAACTCAGTCTATTTGACCTAGACCGTATTTGTTTGAGGTTTCGGTCTTTACAAGCAAGTATAGTGAATTTTTTAAACTCCAAGGTGACAATTACACAAAGCAAAGACCGTTTCCTCAAAACTGTGAAGGAAAACATCGTGAGGAAACCGGCATGTCCTAGAACTAAAAATTCGAAGACATGGGCCCGCGTGGTGGATTGTAGCTCACTCCCTTTCATAGATGCAGGGCTATGTCCCAGCAGTGGCAACATAACATTTGGCTGATGATGATGATGAGAGACCAAGAAATGCTTCAAAGATTCCATTTTGTAATAGAACATTTTTTTTTAACGCTTTATAACAATTTGCAATAAACTGCCTGGAAACAATAAGGAACTTTCGTTCAAATACTTTAAGATTTAACTGTGAAAAGGACTAATGGGAAATTGTTTTTAATCTCTACAGGAGTTTGCGGCACAAAATGCCATTTTAAAGTATAAATAAACACAGTTTTTTTGTAATAGTATATTGTGTATTAAGGGCGGTAAGTAAGGAATTACGATCGAGGCTCTAGTAGAAGCCCGAAGTCGAAGACTGAGGGCTTTCTGAGTCGAGGTTGGTAATTCCCGTACCGCCCGTGAAGCATATAATGTTTTTCATCACATTTGCGAGTTAATAATTATGAATATACACAAGTCAGCACATATTATTACGAAATACGTGAACTGATTTGCGGATGGCGGGCTGTTTGCCCACACCACAGATTATACAAATATTTTGTTCAGAAACGTTAAAGGCAAATACTTACCTAGGTATGACAGCCATGAGGGAGTATAAAAAAAACGACTCAGAAAGCCCTCAGTCTTCGACTTCGGGCTTCTACTAGAGCCTCGATCGTAATTCCTTACTTACCGCCCTTAATACACAATGTACTATTCATCACACTTGCACGTAAACATGTGTCATAACATACAGGTTAACTTGGCTGTAATGCCCCATATAAAACCCTAGGGCGGTAAGTATTTTTTTAAATTTACAGCACAGCATGACAGCACACAGGTCATGCAAGTTCAAACAAGGAGTTTACACGCAATTGAAAAATTGTCTTATAGTAGATTATGCACCAAGGGGATAAAGTAGTGTCTTATGTAGCGGGCGCCGTATTGAATCCCGAGCAAAACGACGGATTCTAGCGTTAACTTGAGTTAACGCTAATCCGTCGTTAGGGTAAGTTTAAGGTAAGTTTAGAGTTAACTCCCGAGCAAAGGGAGGGAGTTAACACAAGAATCCTGAGTGCAGCGTGGGAATTAAGGTCGCCCAAGACGAAGGCACCTTTATCCCCGAGGTGAATACTCTACTTTTCACACCATCTACGAGACAATAAAAGCAGTAGTAGGTACTAGAATCAAGTACTCCGGAGTCAAATCACTATCGTCACTCAACATTATTGTGAGAATTTGCAATATTAAGTAATTTGTTGTATAACAATGAACAAAGCAAAGCAATTTCCAGTATTCGCGCCTCTTTTTAATTTGTGTTCTATTTTTCTTTTAATTATATTATATCTTGTGGTGGCCAGTTCGATTTTTGAACAATTTATTTTTTGTGCAGATAATAATGGTGAACGCGTGAATACTCGTATGCGATTTATTTATTTATTCAGTAATACATTTTAAGCTAACAGTAACAAATTAGAATGTCAAATACATAGCATCTCCAAGTAAATAAATATATGTCAAGTGGTGCTTAGGTACATGGGTGAATTTCCCAAATGACTTTTTTTTTTGTCTTCGTTGAAATTTGTATTTGAAAAAAGGAATGTCGATCTGAATTATATTTTTTAGTATTTAATAGGTAGTGATTGGGTTGTGGCAAAAATATAATTTGCCTAGGACTATTTACAAAGGTTGAAATAAATTCATAAACCTCTATTTTTTTCAAATCGGTGCTGTCCCTCTACTTTTTTTACAAACAAAAAAGCTTATACACTAATAGAAATAAGTAAGTGAAGTATATAACTTATTCTATTTTATAGAATATTAGTTTTGTTATTAATATATAGCATATTTTATTACATAATTAACGATTATTATTACTGAGAGGCACAAACGTACCTGTCCTGAAAAATGTTCTCATATCGCTGGACAAAAGTAATTTAAACCTAACTTTGCATCGACGAGTCCGACAGCGTCCCCACCCCAATTTTATTTTCCTAGTTAGTGTGTGCTAGTGCGCAGTCAGGACGGATTTGTGTCAAATCGCTGCATATTCTCGCCAATAACATAAGTACGCCATTTTAGTTGCTCCCGGACAATTATTTTATATTATCGGTGGTTGCATTTTTCTAGTGTAATGAGTAGTTTTATTTTAGTTGTTTTGTTCTAAAACAGGTAGTAAGTAAATTAGCTTCATTGACTGTTATTGAATTTATCCTAGATATTATGCATTTTTTCTAATTTTCGAAATAGTGTGTTATTTCTCACGTCGCTGTTCTCATATCGCTGTAATCGGTGGTCTTTATTACCACCGATGTGATAATTTACACCGAAAAAATCAATCGGTGTCTTATATCTAATATCGGTGTTTTGATTCATGATCAACGCACAGTTTTGTCACATCGGTGGATTACTTTATCATATCGGTAGATCATTTTATCATCTCGGTGATTCGTTTTATCATATCGGTAGATCTCGTGTCATTTCGTTAAGTAAAATATAATACTATTACAAAGACAATGATATATTTTTTTTTTAAATTCATAGTACCTATAGTAAATATAATAAAAAAGAAAGTAAATATAATAAAATAGGTACATAATTAAAAAAAAAAAAAAGTGGCAAATAATTTTAGTTTCGGAAGTCGGTGGCAAAAAAGTAAATGAAACAAACAAGTCACCGACTTCCGAAACTAAAATTATTTGCCACTTTTTTTGTGTTTTTTTTTGGAAGACGGTTATTTTTTTTTGTAAAAAAGTTTTTATTTTAGCCCTTTCAATTGTGGTATCTCACTTTAATCCTTTTCAAGTATGATTTTTACATTGTAACTAGACACCAGCACATCGTCCATACATAAAACAAAAGACAAAATGCATAAAAAAGAGGATGATTCAAAAAGTACCTAAGCAAAAACTAATAAAATTCATATGGGTCCACCGGGCAAGCTTTCTCTACCAAATGAATGAAAAATCTTCTAAATCGGTCCAGTAATCACGGAGAAATAGGTGTATACATACGTGAAAAATATACATAATAAAAAAAATTGTTAATAGTAGTTAAAACTACATGGCCAAACTATATCAATTTTTATGGGACCAAATGGCAACTATTCCGCATTAAACTAAAGAAGATTCACGCAAATCGGATCATAAATCTCAGTGTAATCGATGTACATACATAAAAAAAAAAATACAAATCGAATTGAAAACCTCCTCCTTATGGAAGTCGGTTAAAAAACTTATTAGTGGTACACCTGGAAAGTGCATACCGTTACAATTCCAACAAGCCCAAACAAGGCTAAGATACATTGCCTTGTTATGGAGTTCCGAAGCCTGTCTCTTGGATTCATCATCAGATCTGATGGTAGAATGGTTCTTATTGAACGTAAATGCTTCATTTGTTGTAGAAAATACCAAAATCGCTGTACGTTTTCCTATAAAATTTGAAGAGGTCCCTCGATTTTGCCATGATTCCATCATCAGATCCCGACTTGGTGAATATGGGACCATTTGGGAAGTATACCCTTTCCAACAAAAGAAGAATTTTTCAAATCGGTTGGCAAGCGACGGAGTTATGCCCGAACAAACAAAAAATAAAAAAATACAAACATCCGAGTTGAGAACCTCCTCCTTTTTTAGAAGTCGGTTAAAAAATATATTTCAACTGAATTTCTAAGAACTCAGTTCTCTTTGGATGGGATCTACTTACATTAGACCCTAAGTTCAGGTCTTCAGTTCTAAGTCACCCTTGTAAAAATATATAGGTACCTACTAACTATTTAATTTTTTGATATTCAAAGACTGATAGATTATCATATCGCTGGATATGTACATCATTTCGGTGGATAAACTTATCAAACCGGTGTACAGAAAAAATAATCGGTGCCGGTTTGTCATATCGGTGGAAACCAGAATTCAAACTGAATTTTCTCCTTAGTCTTAAATGATACGTTGATGATATTAAATTTGGGGATATTTGATATCTTAAAGATTACATTAAACCTGAAAAATATACAAAAAAAATATAAATGAAAAAGTTCACCGATATGATAAAAAAAATGGCATTTGTTGAAATTCACCCACATATCACAAATAAAATAATATAAATAAGTCCTAGTATGTCAAACCATAAAAAATAACGTGTAGTATGTCCTATAATAACGGTTATACTGGAAGCTGACCGAGAAGGCTGGGCGGATGGTGCTGAATTCAAAATTAATACACTAGTGTTTTATAAACATGTCACGGAATTCAATAATTACAGTCTTGATTAAAATAAAATAATAGAAAATTATAAATCAATTGTTCAAAAATGACAAAACATCTTTCCTTAAAGTGCCAATAGTATCCACAAATATGTCGGCATTTGGACTGCTGTCAAGGTATCGATTAATGAGGCCAATTGCTCTTGCCGTTGGACTGTTATTGGCTTGATGGATGCGCCATTCCGGTGGGCATGCAAGAAGTTGGTGCCGCCGCCGTCCTATGCCACGCATGTATTGCTGCGGTACATATAAATGGATATACTCTCTTACCGATGGTTTATCTATACTACTGTTAATTAACAAGAAGTAGTGTATAATATGCATTAATTTGCGCCTGAGCTGCAAAGTATCCAATCCGATCATTCCTGATACAAATAATGAAGGATACAAAAATGGGTGGTATCCATAGGTGCGCTTATATATATAACGGCAAAATTTCCTCTGAATTTTCTCAACCATAAGTGTATATAACTTCTCCGTAGGATCCCAGACAATTGCATTATACTCTAATTTACTGCGCACATATGCATTGTAGAGCAGCTTTATAAACCTTGACGTTTTTAAATTGAGACGCAGTTCTGATGACGAAACCCAGTGCTTTATTGTCATCTTTGCACAGTTTTTGAATGTGTTCATGGAAATTAAAACCAATGTCTAAGGTTAGTCCCAGGTCCCGTACTGTTGAGACACGTTCGAGCGAGTCGTCCGCCAGCTTGTAGGCAAAATAAATTGGCTTGCGGGACCTAGAGAATGTGATGACTTTACACTTTGACATGTTAAGCGGCATATATATGTTTCTCATACTCCATTCTACAACGGCATCGATGTCCCGCTGAAATGCCAAACAGCTTCCCGGTCCAGTGACCGTCAAAAACAGTTTTAAATCATCTGCAAACATAAGGCACTTTGCCGTAGAGAGAACTCCCGGCAGATCATTTACCATGATTAGGAATTGGGAAGGTCCCAGCGTACTTCCCTGGCTGACACCCGATCGAGTATAATACTCCGGTGACTGGTAACCATTCAGTTTTACAAACTGCCGCCGATCTCTGAGGTAGTCTGCCAGGAGTCGGAGAAGTTGGGGGCCAAATCCTAGAGATGCAAACTTCATCAGGAGAACATCATTGTCCGACTCACACCGACTTGCTTGGAGATGGTATTGTTTATAACAGATTCGAAAACCTTACCGAAGACTGGCAGGATAGCAATAGGTCTGAAGTTCGTGATATCAGTAGATGATCCACTTTTTGGTACTGGCCCTAGAAACTTTCCATACTGTGGGGTATACACTGTGTTGCAGTGACAGATTAAATATAACCAAGATAGGTTCCTCCAATACGGACAGACAGTCCTTCAAAATAAAGGCTGGGATAGCGTCAGATCCATAAGCAGACGAAGCTTTTAGCCTGTGGACTGCCCGACGCAATAGGGGACCGGACTGGGTAAAGAAAACGACATTCTATTATGTCCGTCAGACAGGTAATACAAAAATATTAGGCACGTATTTTTTGTTTTATCAAAATATCAAAAAATTACTTAGTTAAAACTCATTAAAGTTGGAGAGTGGGGGCTTACTACGTCACAAGTAGATATAAAACTTACCTACATATAACGTCATGCGCCATTTCAACTCAATATATCTCCGTAATTTTATAATCACGTGAAAAAAGAAAAAATACGTGTCCAATACTTTTCAATAAACTAACCGACGGACAAAGAAAAAAAAAATTGGAGTATCCCCTATTCTAATGCGTTAATATGGTTTACACTAATCATAGGCAAACAGCCTCTATCAGCTCAGCTGCCTCAGGATCCAACTTTGGAGGGTCGCTATGAAAGACGGAACTGAAATAATCCGCGAACGCATTAACGGCTCCCTGGCCTTCCACAACCTTGTCCCGATACACGAACTCGTTATTTTGTTGCCTATTTTTCCTTTTATCTTTTACATATTCCCAAAACTTTGATGGATCATGACTTATACTTTGTTCCATTGCATTAATATAATCTTTAAAAGCAATTTCAGTGAGATCCTTAACTTTAGTTCTGTAGTATCTAAATAGTTCCCTGTTGAATTGAAGGCCATTTTGCTTAAATTTTTTTAAGTTGAAAAATTTTAGTTTTATATAATGCTTAATTTCGGAAGTATACCATGCTGGATAAATATATTTCGAATTGAAATTTGCAATCTTTTTTCTCGGGACATGGTCATTGAAGACGCCGAATAGGTTTTTATATAATGTCTACTGCTACATCAACATCCTGCTGTTGCAGTAGGTCAGTCCAGTCTATCTCAGCAATGCCCATGTATAACCCATACAGATTAGCCTTGCGAAAATTCCAGCCAAAGCTTTGCTGGTTGGGTACTGCAGACGGTCGGTCCTTGACAACTGCACTTCTGGGCAAAGCAACAGTTATTTCCAAGGCAGGATGATACGCGTCCATAGGAACCAGAGGGTCAACATAAGATGCCACACTAACGTTTTCCAAGTCGACAACACCAGATCCAAAATACCGCCATATTTGTTGCTAATTCTGTTAAATTGCTCCAGCCTACAATAGTCAGTAAAATAACTAAATTGTGTTACAACGTTATTAGTACTTGATTTTAGATTAAAGTTACCAACTATCTTATTTCTATAATCGGAATATTTACTTATCGTGTTCTCTAAGCACTCTAAAACATCCAGGTATTGTTTGTTACTATAGCTGGGAGGTATATAGACTACACAAATCAAAAACATCACATCTCGCCTTGTTATCAATGCTAACAACAATTCTTTATCATCCGTCAAGCCATCCACATCTGTAATTCTCTTTACCGTGTAACAATCCTTAGCAGCCAGCAAAACTCCACCCCATCCGACATCACCAGGTCGATCCTTTCGCAATACGATATAACCCCGAGGGAACAGTTCAGCATCACTCACGGAACTAATCAGAAAAGTTTCCGTTAGTGCTATTAGATCACCAGAACAGAGAGCCACATTCTGGCTAAAGGTCGCTGTCTTTGTTCGGAGGCCTCGGACATTTTGGTAGATGATAACAATATCCTTAGTTTGTTTTCTGTTCCTGTAATGGCTTGGTACTTTTGTTACGAAAATTTGCGATTTATATTCCAAATTCAAATCACATTATTGACCAGCGGGTCATAATGAAATTCAGTACAATATTATTGCCCTGCTAAAACTCAGGTCGTCAATGACTTACTTTAGGTTAGGTTTGCATGACATATAATTTGACATTATCGAGCAGGTGGTGTGAAAAAATGTTATCGAAACAGGAATTTCATTCAATCTCGCTACATGTTATTTTATTACTCAACTAATGTTTTAAAATCTAAATAATCGATAGTTTTTTGTATCAAAACGTCGTTTTTTTTATACTCCGTCATGGCTGTATACCTAGGTAAGTATTTGCCCTTAACGTTTCTGAACAAAACATTTGTATAATCTGTGGTGGGCAAACTGCCCGCCATCCGCTTAAAAATCAGTTCACGTATTTCGTATTATTATTTCTTGTGTATATTCATAATTATTTACTCGCAAATGTGATGAAAGACATTGTATGTTTCACGGGCGGTACGGCAATTACGAAACTCGACTCAGAAAACCCTCAGTCTTCGGGCTTCTACTAGAGCCTCGATCGTAATTCCTTACTTAGGTACCGCCCTTAATACACAATGTACTTTTATAACACATTTGCTCATAAAGGGTCTCTTATTTCACCAATTTCAGTATCGTAATGTATCTCATTACGCACTAGTGCGGTAATGTAATGTAAAACGCACGGTTTATCAAAATGCTCCGTCAAAAACGAACGGTACTTTTTTTAATCTTAGCAAAGAGTTTTTATGTCAGAGAAGTGGTCAACATTTTATGAATAAAAATATCTTGGGAAAAATATAATAAATAAATAAACATTTAATTCTTTAATTTAATTAATTTTGAACATAAATAACTACCATTTATCTGTAACAAAACATACAAATATTAATTTACTTTATTAGTAATACTGGCTGTTTTTGTGCCTTAAAAAAAAAGCGCTGATGCGCGCGCATCGCTAATTTCATAAGGGTTTCATTTAAGCTATCACCAATTTAATTAGTTTTGTGTTTCTTAAATAATAGGGTTTGTCCTCAAAATAGTAGATCTGTCACCTAAATGGAATCATCAAATAATATCAAAACGCTTACCTAAATATTAATTAAGAATTACTTGGAAATAATATCAATCATCAAGTAATTTTATTAGGTTTCAAAATAATAGAAGTGTCACGAAAATTGAATCATCAAACAATGTAAAAATGTTTACATAAAACTCCAAACCACAGGTCCAAACTAAGGCGTAGTCGACGGAGCCCCGCTACGCGGGGCTCCTATTTCTCTCTGCAGGGTTTAAAGTAACCTAACACGAAGGGGATGTCGGGGTCCCTTCGAACCTAACCTGTCCGAGTTGAAATAAGGAACTGATCTATTTATTTGGTGACAGATCTACCATTCTGAGCACAGAGCTATTATTTAAGTAACAAAACTGTTATTATAAGAACGAAGTTTATATTCATGTAATGCAATATAATTTTATTGGTTATCGATCTCTTATTTTACACATATATTAACATTAATTTGATAATTCATACCTGGGAACAATTTTTGTTTATCTGAGAACGAAAATATTTCGTGGCGATAGATCTATTTATTAGGTGATACAACTTGATGACAAATCTAAATTTTGGTGATAGAAAATATAGTTCCCATTTCATAATTTGTGAACAAGTAAAAATTATTCCGCGCGCTTTTTCTTTTCGCTGTATTGTTTTTATTTGAAAATGTCGTCCGAGTTTTATTTATTTCCTCGCAAATATGTTATAAAACGTCGTATGACATTTATCGTTCTATTTTTCTATAGTTGTTGTTATATAGTTCTTGCATAATGTACTATTATTTTAAGGTTGTGTTATAGGTGGGTATATCATAAGGGACTAATATCGCTTAAAATTACTTATAGGCTATAATATGTATTGAACAAAATGATTTTTTTTTTGTGGCAGGGGTTTTTAAATTTTTAATTTAACTTTTATTGCATGCTTTTTAAACTTATATTGTTTTATCTTAGCCTTGACTGTCCCAGTACTGGGCATAGGCCTCCCCCATTGCTTCCACTTTCCTCGGTGTTGCGTGTCATCTCGCCAATTAACGAAAACAGCAAATATTAAAAAAAAAATTCGAATCGTTGATGGCCTTCAAACGGCTGATCAGATTTTATCGAAACATAGCTAAGAACACTCTCGATTAAAACACATTTCAAACGAAACCAATTTCATCAAAATCGGTTCATCCGTTAAGGAGCTACGATACCACAGACAGACACACAGATACACACATACACACGTCAAACTTATAACACCCCTCTTCGGTCGGGGGTTAAAAATAAGCATCATCTGCCTAGCTTGTTCCCAAAGTTAGTTGGGGTCGGCTTCCAGTCTAACCGGATGCAGCTGAGTATAAGTATTTTATTTACATAAAGCAACTTCTTATCTTACCTCTACAACCTAGTAGCTGGGTTATACTAAACGCCTTGATAAGACTGGATGTCGGACTTTCGGCTTCTGACTACTTGTAACGACTGTCAAAGATCTACAAATGACAGCCAGAACCACGGCTTAACGTGCTTTCCGAGGCACGGAGGAAACTCGGTATGTAATTGTGGTCAACCATCCATTGAGGAAAATAAGCATCACCTACTTATTATTATTATTAATTCATTTATTTCAGACATGGTCCATATTATATACATATTAAAAAAGTTAAAAAACATTCAAATAATCAAGAACAAATAAAATTAAAACTTTTAATTAAAAAAAAAATACAAATTTGTATGCCCTAAACAGACCAGATAAGGTTTTAGCGCACATCACCAATTTTAATATCTTAAAACACCTGTATGTTATGGAAATAAATGATTCTTATTCTTATTGCCGTCGTAAGTGTGACCGTGCGTGTGTTTGCAAATAACTGATCATTTATATGGGTAAAATTTCACTCGATTTGCACAAAATCTTTGCTGAAAATTGGCATTTGTTTTCCCGAAGAAGTCTTACATTTGCACATAACTTGCACAATACAATACATATTTTTTTACTGAACATTGATAGATATTATTTCATTTCAAGCGATCTTTGTACTGATCGCCTTTTGAAATATTCTCCCCACAATTCCCGATTACTTTTCACTATAATTATATATACATCCAATGATATTGTATTCATTAAGTCTCCCAGAAGGGCTATCAATGCAACCAGCGGATTATCAAACCCAACAGTATAAAATGAATAAAATAACGATAAAATATTGCTAAGTATAAATATCAACGTAACTATGTAGAAGCGACGACATTTGTTATTAGATACATTTGATATTAGACTCGCACCAGTATCACTAGCACGGAACAGAGAATATACAACTACTACGTAAAAAATCAAGTTAACTGCCGGGGGGATAAAATAAAAGAGACATACAGAAATGGAAGTGTTTAGTTTTGAACTTAAATTAAAGAAAATTAAAACCTGTTCAATAATCAATGGTATTGTAAATGGTAAAATTAAAGATGTACCCCAGACAAAAACAGCAGCTTTCAGGTACTTCTTACGAATGTTAACATTGAAAATCTTTACAAAATCTATATAAAAAACATAACCCAACACGACTAACCAACACTGGAAAGATAATAAACAAAACAGATATAGCACTGAAATTAAAGTCAGTACTTCCCCTATCGTTAAATATGAGATTGCAAGAAGTAAAAAACGCATCGCATTTGCAAAGATCACGTTAACGTACACGTAATTTCTGAATTGGCGAAATTTCTTAAGCGTGTACCACGATGTCACTCCGTAGATGAACGATGCCATACACAGCACAAACAAGACGAAAAAAAAAATTGAACGGCCAAAATTTTCAGAGTCGTTTTCACTGCTGCCGTTAACATCCGTGTTGTTTGCAACCATCGTGTCGTATGCACTGTTGTCGCCTGGTGTGGTATTCATTAGTGCTGTATGCACTGGTGTCGTTTGCTCAGCACAGGTCTCGGTGCACTAGTTATATTATGCTCTAGTGTCGCATGCAATTGATATATCACTTTGATGATGCACTACAATGTCCATAGATAAAAGCACTCGGAGATAATATCAACAAGACGTGTAGACTAACTGGGACTTCTTTTTTCAGTTTAGTTAAACCAGTTTTTGTTGAGTTGCTAAAACTAGACGGAACTAGAGTTGTATGCACTAATGTCGTAGGATCTGGTATCGTATGCACTGGTGTCGGACACACTGATGTCCGATGCACGTGTGATGGTGAGCGATACGAGTGCGGTCTGACGCGCGCTGATGAGCAGTTACCAATGTTTTAACTATGTATTAACACAAAAAGGTTAGTACATAATCAATATTTTAATTAACTACCGATAAGTCAACATAGATATGAAAATAAAGCCAAGCCAGCCAGCGTGAGTCGCACCAAGGGTTTCGTACCTTTAGATAGATTCATTTATTTTTATTTTGTATATTACAAAATATGTACATTATTTACAAACTACAAATAAATATAAAATAAAAATAAAATATGTACCAGTATCAAAATTACAGGGCGTCAAAAAATTCGTCGACATCGCTGTCGACAGGATGCTGATTCTTTAACCAAAAAAGAGGCCAGCCCTCTGGTCCCATGAAGCGTCGACCAACCGTTTGGCGATATCCCGAAACACAAGATGGGCACTCGGGCCCCATGGCCCTAGTGTTTCAACCCCAAACGGCTCAAATACTTAATTACCAATTAAATTATTGTATTTGCGCCGTTTAAGGTTTTCAGCGCCTGCAGCAGCCGCCCCAGCGCAGCTCACCGTTCTAGGAAGATGGGATAGCGCAAGGGTATCGACGCAAGTCGCATCCCACACCAAAGGCTTACCCAACTTCCATGGCATTATGGTCATACCATCTGGTCTCTTCCCATCGACACGTGCCAAGCCATTGGGTTCTAAGACAGCTGGCACCCCGGCGGTGGCAAGAGCACGACGAATGAGATCATTAATGCTAGCGTGCCGCGCTATCCGACCTGCGCTCTTACTGCAGGAAAGGCCATGGTGTCCGAGGCCGACTGCTTCACCACATCGACAGCGATGTGTAGCCCCGCTAGGAGCGCCCAATCGCAGACATGTAGCGAGCTAGAATGTTGTGTCACCTAGCATAGTGCCTATGTTAGGTGACGGTAGTGCCTGAAGCCAAAGACCCGACTCCCACTCACACACAGCCAGCAGGCGGGCACGCTCAGCAGTATTGGTAGACGTATTAATAAGGTTATTCCGTACCAACCTGCAGAGCGGCTCATCCCACTGTCTCTGGGAGAATGGGTTCTCGGGCCGATCCGTGTCCGGGCAAGCCACTTTCCAGGCGTCCTCTGCGTCCGTCAAGCACGGCACTTCCGAATCAACCAGGGAGAGAGTTAAAATCTTCCTGGTTAGCTTTTCAGTGATGTGGACAGAAGACAGGAACGGTAAGCTTATACTAAAAATTTTGCGGACGCCGAGGCCACCAAAACGAAATGGTTGGGTGGCTTGCAGCCACGCTCGTTCGTCCAAGGCCACATTAAGAATAGATGTTAATGTGTTGCGTATAATTTGGTCAATTTTGTCGAAAAGTTCTGGTTTCGTCCAAAGAGAAGAAGAACGGAGAACATACATAAAATTTGGACCAAAACAACAATATCTGATAAGGGTGCAAGCCGAATGTAAATTAATTTTGGAGAGTCTATCCGAAATATCAATAAAATGTTTGATTTTCATCACGTGGGCAAAACAGCCTACTGTCCTCCGACCAGATATACAATTGCAACAATTTTGTCGTATTGCTTCTATTCCAGTTTCGTCATTTTTAATAATAATCGTAAGCAAAGTCGTCGGAAAATCAAATAGAAAAACGCAGGAGAAAAAATCCACGAGTCGCAAGCGAACAACAAACCAAACAGCAATGTGAAACCCAGGTGCATCTCTACTTCGAGAGGATTTACTAACGACCGGAAGTGTCAGATGAGGCAATAAACGATTGAGTTTCTTAATTAATTCTACTTTTAATTCCAGAGTTTTCATTACAAATAAGTAATAGCAATATTTTAGTTACTAAATGGGTTATTTTTTTGTACTTTCCACATTGGTGGGCAAAAACGTGGCCAAGATTGGGCGTTTCCCTTTGGAAACACGTGTAATACGAAAAACATTGACGAAAATCCGTGGGAGACAGACAATGTCGTCTGTCACATGATAGATATAACAACAATTATGACAATGAGAAAATTTTACAACTTTAAATGATCAAAAGATCAGCAGCAGCTAAAGCACGCCTACCGCCTCCGTATTCGTCGTCCCGCTCCGCCTCGCCGCCGCCGGAACCCGGCCTCACAATGAGTGCTGTGACACCAGTCGTGGCAGTTGCGTCAATCGACAGCGACGAGTACTTCTCTTCGCCCACGACACCACCACCTGCTCGTCGATGGGGAGGACGCCGGCTGCTGTACGATTTCGGACGTCGAGGCCCACCGGCCTCTGATAGGGTCCCAGCTCCTGGCGGAAGTGTGCAGCGTATGCGATGGACGCAAACTGTCAACGAAAATGTCATGTTCTCATACTATGAGGCTGCAGAGGGAGGAAACAACCTGACCACGTACCGTGTTCGGATGCCCCATCTGTTTCAGGTGCTTGAACCAGCTGTCAACGTGTCGGCGCAACGATTGTCGGATCAGGTGCGGGTCATCCAGCGTAACCATATGTTGGATGACGCCGTACTGGATCGCTTGCGAACTGTTATGCAGAGTAGCCACGTTATTGTCCCTCCGTCGCAGGCTGTGGTTCCACCACAGTCTAGTCAGATAGTCGATCGCGCTGACGACGTGAATAATGACATGTAAGTACCCAGTGCAGTGAGGAAATAAAGAGTGCTTTGGAGGGTGCGATTTGGGAATATCGGCATTTCGGTATTGGTACGTCGCCCGAACTTAGACCACGCTTACCTCGTTTGCCCATGCTTAACAGAAATAGGGCGCTGGTGGCTGTTCTGGATTCGCAGTTGTGAAACTTTTTTGATAACTGCAAAGATCTCACTGATGCTGACTAGATCCTGTATTGTGCGGCTGTAGCGGCATGTCGTGTAGCTCATGTCAAATTTTGAGATGACACAGCTACACGACCCAAACATGGCAGGTTTAGGTCATGTAGCTCTGTCAGCATGCCAGTGCAGGATTGAGCGACGTATTAGCGGGGCCAGAAAACTCATCGGCAAACTAATCTGCTTCAGGGAGGGCAATGCGCGTCCTAGAGTGATGCGCTTTGTGAGACATGCGTCTCCAAGACGTAGCTCGTGCAGTTCTCCATTGCCTAACTGGAAATTTCGAGGGCCAGACGGGCTGCACAACTTCTGGATTAAATGATTTGTGAGGTCGCAAGCTCGCTTGGCGGCCCTATTCCAATCAGCCTTAGAGCAAGGGTCGCTGCCTGAGTTCCTGTCTACTGGATTAATCCACCTGCTCCATAAGTCGGGTAGTACTGCGGAGCCCAAAAATTATAGACCTACTACCTGTCTTCCGACAATGTATAAAGTTCTCACATCGATTTTGAGAGCTAAAATTAGCAAACACATTGATGACAATTCGATCATGTCCGGATATAGGAACGGGTCCCGCGGTACTAAGGAGCTGCTTCTCATTGATATGGCCATTAACCAACAGGTTCAGCGCTCCCGAAGAGATCTGTCGAGATGTTGGATAGATTATATGACTCGGTGCCACATACATGGCTCATGAGGGTGCCAGAATTGTATAAGTTGATGCAACTCTGTGCACCTTCCTGATGTCCTGAATGAGGCAAAAGACAGTCCTTCGCTATCAAAATTTACTCTGTTTTTTTTGCTATATTAGTGAAGAAACGTAACTGTGCGATCCCACAAAATTAATATTATTTTCTTATTTGCTTCGACATTGACATTTTTTTTCTAATCTTTAACGTTTTAGTACAGAACCATAAAATAACCCGATATCCAGTTGAGCTAGTTAGAAACAAATTCCATTTTCAGTTTGAATCAATGCATTTACTGAAAAACTGTGATAAGACCGTACAATGCGACCAGAAAAACAGTGTGTCCTTGAACAGGACGTCTGACCAATAGCAGTTGGTACATTATGTAAAGTCTGATTATGATGTTATGTAGTTAGTTGTATTTATTAACATAAATACGATTTGAGACGCGTATTGTAGGCTGATTATGTTTATCATAGAAATGCATACAATGTTTAATATAATGTAGTACGATTGTGTCTGGTCATTCCTGCGGTAAAATTTGTAGAACTCAATCATCATTTGCCTGCCGTTTCCCAACTATGTACCTAAGGGTCAGCTCACACCGAGACGCGACGCTGCGCGCACATTTTAAAGAGCGATTCAAAATTTAACTTTATTTTCTACACGATAAGATATACATTTCCTTGTGAGAATACGTTGCGCCACGCAGCGCTGCGCCGCGTGACGCCTGTAAAGAAATATAGATATTTCTTTCGTGTAGAAAATAAAGTTATATTTTGAATCGCTCTTTAATAGTGTGCGCGCAGCGTCGCGTCGTGTCGCGTCTAGGTGTGAACTGACCCTTAGGGTCAGCTTCCAGTCTAACCGGATGCAGCTGAATACCAGCATTTTACATGGCGCGACTGCCTATCTGACCTTCACAACCCAGTTAGTACTGGGAAATACTGCCCTTTGGTAAGACCAATTGTTGGACTTTCGGGCCACTGACTACCTGTAACGGCGGTCAAAGATTTACAATTGACAGCTGGGACCAACGGCTTAACGTGCTTTCCGAGACAGATAGGAAACTCGGTATGTAATGTGTGGTCACCCATCTACGTTGACGTTTGACCACGTTAGGTTAAGTTGTAGAACTCCATTAACAGATTAAACGATGATTTGCTAGAATTATCATTTTATTTTAAATTCTATTTTCTTTACAAAATTGAACATTATTTACACATAAATATAGTACAGCTACCTAAAATCAATTGAATATTTTGAAACCTTTAAGGTCAACTAGCAAAACAAAAAAAAAAAAAATTGCGGTCTACCGAATATTTAGATAATTTAGCCATTTAACGTAGACATAAAACGATGGCAATCTTTTGTCCATCTTTAATTTAAATACATTATATTAATAAGTACTAGGAAATTCCTTGAGTTTAAAGTCCCAGAATCCTAATCTAATTCGTGTTTTAAACGCTGCCCGTCTGATCCCCGCCCTATAACCGCGCTTTTATACATACAAACAATCTCAAACGTTTATTCGATAATTTACTATTCCTTATACCACGATAAGGTGGTTATGGTGATAATGAAATACTGACAAACTTAAACAATCAAAAAGCAGCGTTTATTAATAATTAACTAGGTACCGTAATTTTAATTGATTATTTATGTCTTTTGAGACATCTAATTTTGACGAGGACACAAAACAACACCGTGTACGTAGTTTATAACTTGGATTACACAAGATATTTTTTTATTCCGGTAGTATTAGTCTGTAGGACCTCTACCAAACACCACGCGGGAAACCGCGGGCATAAGTTTAACACAATAAATAATAGTTAAAAAAAACAAAAAAACACGCTTTTTATAGAAAAACGAACTAAAAAATAGAAAATTTTGAATAATTTGAAATCAAGAAAAAATAGAAAACTATGAAAAGCGTGTTTTTTTGTTTTTTTTAAATATTATTTATTTTCTAATTTTTAGTTTAGTTTATTTATATACGAGTAATAGCTCGTTTTTTATTTTATTTTATAGTACAATTGTGTATTAAGAGCGGTAAGTAAGGAATTATGATCGAGGCTCTAGTAGAAGCCCGAAGTCGAAGACTCATCATCATTTCATTTATCATTTATTTTCTCTTCACAAAGCTTGCTTAAAGTTACACTGTACAAAATTATCTCAGCTGTATTGCACCTTTGTGAGAGACTGGTGCCTGATATAGGTTTTTGGGAAAAACCTGTGTTACTGGTCGCCAGTAACACAGGTCCACGGCTAGAATTAGCTTTTGCAGAGATACCGTGCAAGAGTCAAAGTTAAACAATATGACAAAATAAAAACTAAATAATTAAACTATATGCTTACTAATAATAATTATGTGCTCACATATAAAAGGAGAAACAATAATATAATAATAAAAAGAAACTACAATTATGCAGAAGTTATTGAGTCATGTAGTGAGACGATGTGTGAGTGAGTGTGTCTTGTGTGAAGTGTTAAACTAGTGGGAGATGTAGGTGAGTAATTCAGATGAGCAGTGTGTGAGTATAGATGACTTTTGTGGAGTGAGTGCAGCGAGAGAAGCTTTTCAAGGAGGTGTGGAAACAGATATATATATGTGTGGGGTTGGTCAAAATTAGCTTTATTTCAGAACAGTCAAAAGATTCTCAGTTTTATCATAGTCCAGGGTTTTTAAATATTTTTTTATTGCTTTAATACAGCTTGATCTATTTTTTGGGTATAGGTCTAATTGTTTGTTAATTTATTGTAAATAAAATGCCCAAGGAAGCAATAGAATCTTTTAGGGAGTGTGGATTTGAATTGAGGCAGTGTCAACAAACAAACCGACGAATATTGTTTTCCACTGAAAATGTCGTCATTCGTTTCATGTTCGTACCAACGCTGCTAGCGTTCATGTACGGAGTGATATCGTGGTGCGTCATCGTGTAGTTTCGGAACTTCAGAAACTGTGTTCCGAAGTGAAATCCTAGCGAATGTGTTTGAGATGTGCGTGTCTCTGGTCAATGAGGAAACGGTGATGCGGCACCCAATTGTACGTCGTCACTTACCGATTTCAGTAAATAAGAAAAAAAAAATTACCTACCCATTTTATTATTGATTAGGGTCGAGTATCATTAGCATAGTTACCTCCTTAAATTTGACGAGGATGCAAAGCAACAGTTTGTATGTGCCAAATTTTATTGAGTTCCGTTCAGTAGTTATTGCGTGAAAGAGCGACAAACATCAATCCATCTATTCTTATGAACTTTCGCATTTCTATAGTAACTAGCCCATGCCCATTGGCTTCGCCGACGTTTTGTTCCGTAATTGTCCCACGGGATCGTACTACCGGGATAAAAGTATCCTATGTGCTTTTCCAGAATATTATCTATCCTTTTGCCAAATTTCATCCGGATCCATTCTGTAGTTTATGCGTGAAAGAGTTTGTTACAAAAACAGCAGGATTTTTTTCTTTCGAGATTGCCATGTTGGTCGTATAGAGAAAGTTGTTAATTTTTTGATGTTATACCACGTGCTCTAAGCGTTGCTAGCCTTTTTTGAGGACCTGGGGAGGATTGAAAGATATTTTTTATGATGTGGAATTGCGAACATCAGCCCCATATACGATTCGATAGCACACTTTCCCCTACAGCAGAGATTTCTTCCAGCAAACTTGTGACAAGAGAGTTGAATTAAAGAAAGCTTCTAGGTATTAATAGTCTTTTTAATAGTTAATTTTCTATGGAAATCTTACACTTTAAGTACATCTCACAATTCCTCAATACTTATACAATGGGGCACTATGTTGAAATAATAAATAAAAACAATGTTCACAAAATCACTTTTAAAGCTTGATTGGCACATAGAGAGTAGGTACTTTGTTATAAATATTTCACGTTTTCTGCTAAGAAGGTTACATCATAATCAAATTGACATTGAAAAAGCACCATATGACATACATTACTATCCCATAGCGAATAGAAAAAACTTGTTATAATATTTGTCATTTGAATATTTTGAACTGGCCTCATTAAAATTCTAACCAGTTTTCATTTTCCTCAGATGTCTCAAAAATGTTTACATAATTATCATATAATATCTTGAGACTTTTGTAACAATTTCCTTTTAAAAAATTGTCGCCATAATTCTCGATTGCTCCTACCTACAATGAAATACACAACTAACGCTATTGAATTTAGTAATTCTCCAGATGCTCCTATAAGTTCAATTAAGTTTATATGCTTTACGTCAAATATTTCCTTAGCGGCGTACAATACTATTATATCGCTGAGTATAAATATCAAGGTTGCTATGTAGAAGCGACGCCATTTGTTAGTTGTACTCGCGCCGTGACCACCTCGTACCAGAGAATATACAACTATAACGTAAATAACCAAACTTATCGTCACAGGTATCAATAACAATGACATACCAATAGGAATGGTTAGAGTTTCTCTCGTATCCATCCAATCAAGTAGCCAACCAGCAAGATAATATAAAAACACTATTATAAAAGGCATTCCCCATCCAAATAAACTACTCTTAAGGTATCTCCTACGGATATCTATGTGGAAAATTTTCACAAAGTCAACGTAAAAAATATAACTCAATACTAGTAACCAACAATCAAAAGTCAGTATGCAATACAAAAAAAGATACTTAAAGAAATTAATACACTGAAAACGATATTCGTAACCATCGCCATTGAAGATAAACGTTTCACAAAGCAAATACAGACAGAAACGTTTTAAAAACAATTTATAAAATAAAAACGCGAAGCTACGTAGCACATTCGCGAACATAACGTTGAGAAGCACATAGTTTCTGATGTGGCGGAAGTTTTTGATGAAGTACCAAGATGTCACTCCGTACATAAGGGCAGTTACACTTGTCACAATAATAATCCAGGCAAATTTTTTAAAAATATCTACCGATGTAACATCTTCTGATTGTGTAGTTATGAATTCACTGGTATCGTATGTACTAGCGTGATATGCACTGGCGTAGTATGCACTGGTGTTGTATGCACTAATGTCGCTAATTCTGGTTCCGTCGTCGGCCATGGTGAGCTTGGCGTGCGCAATTGGAAGAGTCCCGATGAGTTGTGCCGCGACGCTTCCGCACACCGGTTAAGTTGATCGTCTGGTTATAAGGCAAGTATGTAAATGACAATAGTAGGGTCTATCCTAAGATGACATGTATTGTGGAGTCCAAGGATCACTAGTCAGACACACTACAAACAAACACAAACAGCTGTCAGACTGACGCAACTATCTAATTTACAAAACTGTTCATTCACGATACAGGCAAATTAAAAAAACTGACGGGTGAGGGAACTGACCAGTGATTAGTGATGTGTTCACTAATCACTGGTCAGTTCCTCAGGACTCAGGAAATCGGTGGACTGAAAGTACCGGGAAATCCCTAAAATTTACGTCAGTGTAGGAACCGGGATTTTCAAAATCAGGTCCCGTTTCTTTTGGTACTTTCGGGAAAAGATATTTTGCGTTTACAATTACCTAATTATATTGTTTAAAGCATGTTCGACCGTTAAAAGCATGGAATACACATGCTAATTAGTTGTACTAGATGCAACATTCGAACAAAATGCTATTTTGAAGCACGTCGCAAACACTATTAACGACTGGGAAATTTTTGACCCAGTCGTTAACAGTGTTGAAGAACGCGACATTTTTTTCCCAGTCGTTTACCCCTAGTTCCGCGTCTAGTTTAGGAGGGTAAAGAAAATTGAAATAAAACAAAAGATATAACGGTTATTGTAAGTGCTTTAATCACGATTTTTGAGTCACTAAAGTAATAAAGACATCGTTAACGTTCAGTGATTACATTTTAATTTATGTTGCATTTCTTCAACACTATTAACGAGTGGGACAAAACATTCCCAGTCGTTAATAGTGTTAACGACGGGGGTATTAACGAGCGAGAACTACATACATACATTTTGACCGTGTAGGTATCGCACTTTTGTAAGAAACAGCAGTTTTTTTTTATTAACCGAAGAAAAATTTCTATGTGAAGAGGTTCAGAATGATGTATTGAGTACCTGGTAAGCGTTTTCCCGACGGTTTCCCTAACACCTTGTATAGCCTAATATTTAAACAAGACTTTAAGGATTGTTTGAGCAAAATTTGAACAAAATCTATGCAGTAGTTTTTTTCGCCATCTCGGAACATCGATTTGAGCTGAGAATCAGTATTTTACATAAAGTGACTGCCTATCTGACCTCCACATCCCAGTTAGTACTGGGTAATACAATACGCTTTGGTATAACTGGTTCAAAAATAACTAGTTACTATTTGGAATTTTATTATTAAGTATGTATATAGATAAAACAAGAAACAAAACGGTTCATTTAAATGTTTTTATTTGGTCTTATAATATCGTCTTTCTCTTACTTTCTCCGTTTCAAAACTTGTAACTCTACTATCCTATAAAGGCTTGGTTAAACTGGGTACTGAAAGAATTGAAAGTACCGGGAATCCCGGTTCTTTGGCCGGAATGTCCCAAAAATCCCGTTTTTATAACTGAATCGGTTCTGCATTCCCTACCTACGCGGTCTTGTCATGTGTTAGGGTCAGGTGCCAAACTAGGCGCATAATGTCTTATAAATCTTCAAATTTCATCCAATTTACATTAAACATGTTTTTTTTTATAAGCAGCCGTAAACGTACCACTCATTGTCCGAAGAGCTTTCTCCATCTTTTATAGTTTTACATTTTTCCAAAGAATCCCATCTCAACGGATTATCCGGTATACGCAGTTGAGGCAAGGACTCCACCAAAAGACGGAGCCGTGCGGAGATGTGCGGAGCGGAGCGGACAGGAGATACTTAGGAGCTAAGGTGTGTCCACCGAAGCTGTACCGAGATGCATACTTACTTGGCTGAAGCATAGATGTGTGTATAGGCTACTTACGCCCAGTTTAGCGACCGCCGCACACTGCACGCCGCTTAGGTCTCTTTTTATCAACTTGTGCGCTGTTGCCTGTTTGGCCCAATCAAATATTAGACATCTCCAATCCACGCTGAACAACTGTTTTTTTATTAAAACTAAGCGGGGACGAAAAGTGTAAATAATTAAATACAATTGGTAGTTTACAACACATCTCCGCTCCTCTTGTCTTGGGTCCGCTTTAGTAGAGCCTGGGCCTTCAACCGGTCTCATTTTGATAGGCGCTTCGTTAGACAGGTTTTCGTGTTACATAATATGCGTAAGATTTTATCAAAACAAGAAACCCGTTTGATTGAAACGAGTGTAAGTACTATGTATAATAAATATAATCTTATGGGTGAATGGTTTTAATTATTTCCTTACATTTATTATTGAAAATTAACTCTACGTAACATAAACCTGTAATTCTCGAAGGATGGGGCAAAGGTGTACCTAAAAGAACACTCACGTTTCACCAATTATGTTTAAGTCACATCTTATAGAGGACGAGCCTATTACCATCTGCCAAGCACAAACCTATTGAAAAAATCCTTTGCCAGTCGCGGTGGCCACAACCACAAACGCCGCCACGAGAAGCTAGACGCAGCTACAAAAGTAGTTGAAGCGCGCGCCAGCCAATTGTGGCCGGTGGTCGCCACTTGCGGTCGGTGGCTGCTACTTTTTTTTAACCCATGCATGCAGTATCATAATGGACTCGGACTCGGAATCGCGCGAGTGGCGTGTAGTGACGTTTCGTGTCGGCGTTTAGTGGCCGGTGCGGGCCACAAGAAGCGGGCAGCGACCACCAGCGTTAACCGTGTGCGGCGAGTCCATATAAAATGTATGAAAACTACAGGAAATATGCCGGTGGCGGCGTTTTGTGGTTATGGCCGGTGGCCCGTGTGCGGCGACACTTAGATCAACGAAGCTACTTGACGTTGTCTTTAAGTAACCTTGACTTTTATTTTTTCCTCCAATTCAATCCTTCAATTTCAATAATTTATTTTATTATTTGTAACAACGCTGTCATACAGGATGGACTTGTTAAAATATATGATTTAAATCAATTTTATTCATGTAATTGCCTGCAGACAAGTACTTGAGTGGACCCCGCGTATCGGTAAACGCAATATGTGGCGCCCTCTGTTAGATGTACCGATGGCCTCAAAAACGTGCTGTGTTACATGCAGAAGGTGGTGACCAATGTACAGCAGTGAACTGCAATAATCTTAGTCGATTGATCGCCCGCAGAACCACACACATCCGACGGGATTTTAGGGAATACATTAATACGTCAAAAAGTCTTTATGATGCACCAAGATGTGAGCCTGTATATGAACGCAACTAAGGACAGAACGATGGGATGAATAGAATCATCCAGGAGTTAATTTCAACAAGATTTTTCGAAAAACCATTTTTTATTTGTCCCGATTCGATTATTGCAGTGTTATTGTATTCACTAGTGTCGTATGCACCGGTGTCGTATGCACTGGCATTGAATGCACTCATGTAATTTTTACTACTATCGTTGTCAGCCATGGTGAACGTCGCTTACGCTGTTCAGCTCGTGCTTCTGCGTAATGATATGTGCCACACCTGTTTGGGCAAATAAGAGTTATAAACGGATACCGTAAAAGTCAAGTACCTATTCCTACCAATTAGTGTATCTTCAAAATATTTAGCCTTAGAAATGTTTCTCATAACATTTTTTCCGTCTTTAGGAAACGGCACCATATAATTTTTCGAGGTAAAGACATGTATGCAAATTAGGCTTTTTGCATAGTCCTTAAATCATTATGTAACATTTACTAGAAAGCTTCATTTATCTCTTGAGAATTATTTTCTACTATTGAAAACTACCTATCTCTTAAGAATTACGTTATGGTTTTTGTAGTATTGTAAAAATTAGCACTACGTTAGCTAACTATTTATTGTATATTTATTTAAAGGAATAGAATAAAATTTTCTTTATTCTATTATCCATAAACTGTTAGTAAGCACTGATAAAAAGAAACAACACAGTGGATCACAGCTGCGACAATCCACGAGAAATCGCACAACAGCGACCCACAACACATTATAGGCGACTTGCAATCTGATTAGGATACTGTCGGTGCTGCCCCACACCCTGCGCAACAGGGAAGCGCAACTTTTACGCATTGTTGCGTAAAAACAATCCACATGTGCATCTGCGAACATCCCCGACGCGACGCACTACCGTAGCGGGGCAGCCCCACCAGCATCCTAAACGCTTTATTTATTATACTGAACGCGGAGAGCACTGTACGATCTTGTACGATCTTTCACTTACGAGCTGCACGTATAAAATGAAGTACATACGCTCGAAAGAGCGTGACTTTGACTAGAAGTGAGCATCGTGCAAACCTGCGAATCAACTTGTTCGCTCTAACCGACAACGCCCTCCGCTCACGTTCAATGTCATCATCGGCTTTAAGGTCAGGGGTCAATATATGACTAATTAATAATCTTTAATCGATCGAATTTGACAAAAAGTGACATTTTCATTTTTCTTAGCGGATTCGTTAGTTGACTAAAAAGTTAAATATATCATCTAAAATTTCGTCTATAATGACATCATCTCATTTCGAGCGATATATGTGTTTGCATCGACCTCTTTTTAAAATATTCTCCCCACAATGCCCGATTACTCTTG
This sequence comes from Cerastis leucographa, assembly GCA_963082945.1. Classification (NCBI taxonomy): domain Eukaryota; kingdom Metazoa; phylum Arthropoda; class Insecta; order Lepidoptera; family Noctuidae; genus Cerastis; species Cerastis leucographa. The sequence goes on along the minus strand of OY720372.1, from coordinate 11,306,536 downwards.
CCTATTATAAAAAACAAAATCAATCCTATTGTATTTAATAACTCTCCTATCATACCAATTGTTGGAAATATTTTAGACTTCGTTTCAAGAACTTGAAATAAAAATGATAACGTTAAAATATCGCTGATTAGAAATATCAACGTGGCTATGTAGAAGCGACGCCATTTGTTAACCGATGTATTTGCTTCAGCTGCCATAACGCGGAACAGAGAATATACAACAATAACATAAATAAATAAACTAAACATTGCAGGAATTATTTCAAGTACCATGGTGACAGGAACTGTAAGTATATCTCTCGAAGCAAACAAATAAAATGACAAAGAAGCAATCAAAAATATAAAAATAGTTATTAAAGGTACACCCCAGCCTAATAGGGTACTCTTAAGATACCTCCTACGAATGTTACTATTGAAAACTTGAACAAAATCAACATAAAATATATAGCACAACACGAGTACCCAGTAATCAAACGAAATATTACAGTACATAGAAACGTAGAAATAAGTATAAACACACATTCTACGATCCGCTGTAGGACGGCAAAAGAGTAAAACCAAATCAAAAGATAAATGTAGAGAGTTACGAAGGATGTTCGTTAGCATCACGTTGAAAAGCACATAATTTCTGAAATGGCGGAACTTTTTTATGATGAACCAAGATGTCACTCCGTATATGAACGCAACCAGACTCAACACAAGTATAAACCAGCTAAGAGTATTAATGACAATTGTAACCGTATTATAATATTCGACCCGTATTGAGTCGTACGCACTGATGTTGTATGCACTGGTGTTGTATGCACTGGTGTTGTATGCACTGCTGCTGTATTCACTGTTGTCGTATGCATTGGTGTTGTATTCACTGGTATTGTATGCACTAGTGCTGTATTCACTGGTGTCAAATTCACTGGTGTCGTATGCACCAGTGATGTATTCACTGGTTTCGAAGGTACTGGTATAGTCTATGCTAGTATCATAATCACTGCTGTTGAATGCACTATCGTTGTATACTCTGAAGTTGTATGAATTTGTGGTGTCAATATTGTCTCTTATTCGGGTGTCGGTCATGTTGAGCAACGCGTGCGTAGTTCAGCACGCTCTGTTGAGCAGTAACATGCGTCCACAAGTGGCACATCAAAATAAAACCGGTAACGTTATTGGTATTTTTAAAGATGCACCATCAAGTATGCAAATTACTGTCGTGATTTTTGCCAAGTCTCTGACCTTTCGTATCGTCGTATTTGGTTTTCTACAAAATAAATAATAATCCTCCGGACCGTTTTTCGGTCACGATGGCCAATCTCAGTAGCGATTAGCCATCGGCGCTGGAGATTTTACAGTGCACAACTGCATGCGCATACACAAGTGCAATCTTTCTTCCTTGGCAGTCATAGTCCAGTGAGCCGGCAAATAGCCGAGCCTGAGCCTATACCAGGTATAGGTTCAATGGCTTAACATAAGCTCCAAGGCACGAGGCCCTCAATCCCTTAACTCCGTGCTGCTACTGAGATTTTTTAATGGAAAAGCCCAATAACAATTTTTGCCCGACTGAAACCCAGGACATTACATACTGTCGACTTTGACCAGTTGCAGTTGCTTGTCATGTTTTCTTGCTTAATATTTCCAACGGCAATTTACTGTTTTCGTAGTTAGCCGCCGAAGATTCGCGAGAGCTCTTCTTGGTGTTAAACCTTTACCTGCCCCAGGGCGTTTTATCTCCTTTACTCTTCGCAATATTTATTAATTCTTTTTCCAAAAAAATACTTTCAACCATTGTTTAGGTTAATGAAAAATGCCTACGAAGTATAGGATGTCTATTGACAACACTTGAATAATGAATTTAAGGAAGAAGGAAAATTCTAATAAAACGTGGTTTCGTAAGAAGAACTTTCAACAAAAACTGTTTTCAATAAGATTTAATTGTGCTACTTGTTTGGTGATACGGAACCCTTTGTTGGAGAGTCCCACAAGCCCGGGACCTTTTTTTTAGCTAGCCTGGTCTCACTGAAACTATGAGAATTACTATTCTATGTCATGAGCAATGGTGGGTTTAGGGAGATAGATTTACTGTGACTGATTCGGGACGTCTATAGAAAAGTATCAAAGGTGATGCTGCGCCCCTAATAAAATAGTATAAGAGCAGGAGAAATGATCATGATGATTCCAAACGTCAATATTACTTGCAGTGTGACATGCCTGCAAGCTATGCCAGGATATGAAAACTTTGTCTTTTTATGTTTTTGACATACTTCAGGTACTCAATGACCAGAAAGTGTGGCAACCAGTCTTACCAAGGGATATCGTAATACTAACTGGGTTGTGGAGTTGTATCAGAGAGGCAGTCGCTCTTAAAAAACAATATTTTATCTACTGTCGCTCTATAAAATAATGGTAGTTAGCTGCATTCGGTTAAATCGTATGATACAAGTACCGAAATTGAGGAGCCGCACGGGTCGATCTTTAAGGTTAAGCCGTTCTTGCCGAGGTTGGTCCGTGGAAGGATGACCATAATTACATATCGATTTTCCCCCGTGCCTCTGAAATCACGTTAAGCCGTTGATCCCGGCTGTCATTTGTAGATCTTTGACAGTCGTTACGAGTAGTCAGAAGCCAAAAAGTCTTACATTCAGTCTTACCAAGGGGTATCGTATTCACAGTTACTGGGTTGTAAAGGTCAGATAGGCAGTCGCTTCATGTTAAATACTGGTACTGAGCTGCATCCGGTTAGACTGGAAGCCGACCCCAAGATTGTTTGGGAAAAGGCTCAAAAGGCTAGGCAGATGATGATGACAAGTACCGAAAATCAATCTGACTACTCCGACCACTGCATATCAGTTATCGAAATCTGTGGACTTTCCCTGGTAGGTACTTTAATTTGAACTTTGAACAAAGTAACCCCAATAATTATAGTGTTTATACCTAGATTATTAGGCAAATTACAAGAGACAAATAAAACTACAGACTGCTACACATTGTTTAATTGACATCCCAATATGTATGTAACATATGTATATATATATAATATTTAGAGGACATACGAATGTTCGCATGTCCTCTAAAAAACTGTCATAAGACACAATATTAAGTTTTTAGCTAAACCACCCTCAACTTCAATAGTTCATAAACTATGATTGAATAGAATCGCCATAATGTGCTGCGAAAATAAGTCACCGAATGGAACGGCTCAGCACGGAAAGCATTGAAAAACACATACGAAACTTTGAATCGGCTTATATCAAAACTGCTTTGTCTGTGTAATGACGGTTTTTTTTGGGGACTTGATATAATTTGTAACATAAATCAAATATAAGGACATAAAATTTATTATAGCAAAAATTGTTTTCAATATTGATCATGGCTTTAATGAGCGCTAACTACTATGTAACTTTTGTACTTGGGAAATGGAGCGGGCTATGCAGAAATGAGGACATCCACAAGAGAACCAATGTTACCGACGTAGCCCGAAGAATTGCCAAACTTAAGTGGCAGTGGGCACATTGCTCTCAGAATGGATGACCGATGAGGCCGAAAAGTTTTGGAATGGCGACCGCTTCCCACTAGGTGGTCCGATGACCTGGCGAAGGTCGCGGGGATCCGCTGGATGCGAGTCGCACGGGACCGGTCAATGTGGCGACACTTGTGGAGTCCTATGTCTAGCAGTGGACGTCTTTTGGCTGAAATGACGATGATGTCGACTTGAGTTTTAATTTTTCTTTTTGAAAGCCATCAAATAATTTAAGTAAAAAAACATACAGTAACTGGTATTTAAGGCGGATATTATAATAAATTATTTAAAGTTTTTTGCCGGATTTTATTAAAGGTCACCTGTTTCGATATCCTAAGACTTGTTGTTTCACATCATTTCTAGAGATGTTTGCATCGATCTCTTTTTTAAATAGTCTCCCCATAATACCCGATTACTCTTCCCTGTAGCGAAATACACAATCAATGCTTACTGAATTCAACACTTCTGCACATGATCCTAACAACACAATAAAATTATTCCTTATATCAAATACTTCCTGCACAGCATACAATACCATAACATCGCTAAGTATAAATGTCAACGTAGAAGCGACGGCATTTGTTAGTTGAAATACTTACGCCCGCTTCAACTCCGCAGAACAAAGAATATAAAACTATAATATAAATAATGAAACTTATAGTTACAGGTACTAACTGCAGTATCGTGAATAAAGGAACATCCAGTATGTCTGTGTTGTCGTCATACAAGTAATATAACCTCGAAGCAATGAAAATTAGGAGCAATTTTATAAACGGTCCACCCCAACCAAATAATGTACTCTTAAGGTACCTTCTACGAATGTTACCGCCGAAAACTTTTACGAAATCAACATATAATATAAAACACAACACGAGTACCCAATAATCAAGAATAAGGATACAATACAAGAAAGGATATTCTATAATTTTAACACACTGATTTCTATAGTCAAAACCTTCGTCATTAAAAGTAACGATTTCAGGTAACAGATCCACACATAAATTTTAATTATTAGTTTTTTTTTTTTTAGTTTCATTTTTATTTTATTGTAATTTTATCTTTGTAATTTGAATATTGTAATTTTAATTTTTTATTATTCCCTTTATTCATTAATATATACAAATTTAATACATTTTTAAATATTTCTCATAAATAAAAAAAAAAATAAAAAAACATTTAAAAATATAAAAAATTGTAGCCCACCGGTATCGGGAACAGGGTCCAAGCTACCGGCGGTCAGGGCTCCAGAGAAAGGAACCTCCTAACAATACGAGCCGTGTCCAGGAGTACCGCTTTCTGAATCAAGCCCTTGATCTAGCTGCCTAACGAGAGCCTCATCAGATGTTGGTCGAGGCTCTTGGCAATTAGGCCATTGGCTGATACGACTATCGGCACAATGATCGCTGAGTCAACATCCCACATGTCGACAACCTCGCGAGCCAAGTCAAGATACTTGATTTGCTTATCTTTCTCGGCCTTCACGAGGTTCCCGTCATGTGGAACCGTTATGTCAACAATCATTGCGCGCCGCTCTGATCGATCCACCACCACTATATCAGGCTTATTGGCTACAATAGTCCTGTCAGTGATGATGGATTGATCCCAATACAGTGTGATATTGCCATTTTCGAGAACTGGGTCGGGCACATACCTATAGTACGGCACTTCCGATTCCACAAGGCTGTATTTCAGAGCAAGTTGCTGATGAATAATCCTGGCTACAAGGTTGTGTCTATGCAAGTATTCTCCGTTGGCCAGACGAGAACACCCGGAGATAATGTGACGGATCGATTCGCCCGGACGGTGGCATGCCCGACATATGTCAACCGTGCCATCCTTCACAATAAATTTCCGGTAGTTATTCGTCATCATAACTTCATCCATAATTGCACAAACAAAACCTTCGGTTTCTCCAAAGAGTTCCCCGGAACGTAGCCAGGCTACGGACGCTGCATGGTCTACATCAAGTCCATGCAGGGCACTGAAGTAGCGTCCGTGAAGCTCCTTACTCTGCCATACTTCCCTGCGGTCATTAGTGTCAAGCACTGCAGGTTTGCGCCAGTTCTCTTTAGCCAAGGAGAGCGGGGTGAGGGCCTTGTCCACCGCGACCACATCTCGATGCATCCCCACGTCGGCTTCTAGGAAATATTCCCTGAGACTGCATATCTCGCGATTGTGGAGAGTCTTAGCGTTTAAAAAGCCTCGACCTCCACAACTCCGGGGGATATACAGTCTCATAACCGAGGAACGTGGGTGATGCATTCGATATGCCGTCAACAATGTACGGACCTTCCTATCCAGGGCGTCTAGTTCTGTTTGAGTCCATTTGAGTACGCCGAAAGTGTACATCAAAACCGGCATGACCCAACCATTGAAAGCACGCACCTTATTTCCGCCTGATAAAAGACTATTAAATACTTTTCTTAGGCGGCCAAAGAAGCGCTCCTTCAACGATTGCCTTATGTCAACAGAATTGATGCCCAGCGCTTCCGACATACCCAAATACTTGTAGGTTTCGGTTGCTGAGAGGGATCTAAGATTTATGGAATCTGAGAGCTGGGTTCCCGCAGATTCCACAATCCCCCCTCGCTTTACATGCATGACCGCACATTTGTCCACACCAAATTCCATCCTGATGGCGCTACTGAAAGTTTCTGTTACCCTCAGTAGTTCCATCAATTGCAAGTTGTTGGGGGCAAAGAGTTTCAGGTCATCCATGTAAAGAAGGTGAGATATAACTTGACCACCTCTCTTCAATCGAAAGCCCAAACCTGACTCCTCCAGCAGTGTGCTTAGAGGATTCAAGGCTAAGCAGAACCAAAGCGGACTCAAACTATCGCCCTGAAAAATACCACGCTCGATCCTTATTGGTTCGCTGTTCCCCTGTATCTGTCGACATCCTGGATAGCGAAGGACTGTCCTCCATTGCCCCATACACGACATCAGGAAGGTGCACAGAGTTGCATCAATTTTATACAATTCTAGCACCCTCATGAGCCATGTATGTGGCACCGAGTCATAGGCCTTCTTATAATCTATCCAACATGTCGACAGATCCCTTCGGGAACGTCGAACCTGTTGGTTAATGGCCATATCAATGAGGAGCAGCTCCTTAGTACCGCGGGACCCGTTCCTACATCCATTCTGAGAAGCGGACATGATCGAATTGTCATCAATGTGTTTACAAATTTTAGCTCTCAAAATGGATGTAAGAACTTTATACACTGTCGGAAGACAAGTAATAGGCCTATAATTTTTTGGCTCCGCAGTACTACCTGATTTATGGAGCAGGTGGGTTATTCCAGTAGTTAGGAACTCGGGCAGCGACCCTGACTCTAAGGCTGACTGGAATAGAGCCGCCAAGCGAGTATGCGACCTCGTAAACCATTTAATCCAGAAGTTGTGCAGCCCGTCCGGTCCTGGAGATTTCCAGTTAGGTAACGGACGGACTGCACGAGCTACGTCTTGGGGGCTGATAGAGATTGCCCCCATTTCTGGTACTGGATCGCACACTCGCTCGACTTCTCGAGTCCATTCACCCTCGGTATGGCTGACAGGCACCGACCAGATACTGCGCCAAAACGCACACATGACGTCATCATCCGGCAGGCGCGTGTCGGCCACACCTTGGTCCGGTCGCTCCCAACTCCTATAAACCCACCTTTCGTCTCTTTGGAATGTGCGATTCAGAGTGTATCGTTCCACCCTCCGCTTATACCTACGGATACGGTTTGCCCATGCATACACTTTCTGCTTCAGGAAGTCGATGCGTTCTGTGATACGGGACATATAGTCTTGAGGACTAATATCAGTCCCTGCAAATGCCCGCTTCACAAAACGCATCACTCGAGGGCGATTGTTGCCCTCCCTGAAGCAGATTAGTTTGCCGATGAGTGTTCTGGCCCCACTAATACGTCGCTCAATCCTGCACTGCCAAGCCGGTACGACAGGTTTAGATCGTGTAGCTTTATCATTAAAAAATTTGACATGAGCTACACGACATGCCGCTACAGCCGCACAGTACAGGATCGAGTGAGCATCAGTGAGGTCTTCGCAGTTATCAAAATAGTTTGACAACTGCGAATCCAGAACAGCCACCAGCGCCCTATTTCTGTTATGCATGGGCAAACGAGGTAAACGTGGTCTAAGTTCAGGCGACATGTACCGATATTCTCTAATCGCACCTTCCAAAGCACTCCTCATTTCCTCACTGCACTGGGTACTTACATTAGTAGCCATGTCATTACTCACTTCGTCAGCGCGATCGAATAACTGATTAGACTGTGGTGGAACCACAGCCTGTGACGGAGGGACAATGACGTGGCTACTCTGCATTTCAGTTCGCAGGCGATCAAGTACGGTGTCGTCCAACATATGATTACGTTGGATGACCCGCACCTGATCCGATAATCGTTGCGCCGACACGTTGACAGCTGGCTCAAGCACCTGAAACAGAGAGAGCATCCGAACACGGTACGCGGTCAGGTTGTTTCCTCCCTCTGTAGCCCCATAGTATGAGCGCATGACATTTTCGTTGATGGTTCGCGTCCATCGCATGCGCTGCACACTTCCGCCGGGAGCTGGGACCCTATCAGAGGCCGGTGGGCCTCGAGGTCCTAAACCGTCCGGCGGCCGGCGTCCTCCCCGTCGACGAACAGGTGGTGGCGTCGTGGGCGGAGAGAAGTACTCGTCGCTGTCGCTCGACGCAACTGCCACGGCCGGTGTCACAGCACTCACGGTGAGGCTGGGTTCCGGCGGCGGCGAGGCGGAGCGGGGCGACGAGTCCGGATGCGGTAGGCGTGCACGAAGAGCAGCAGCTGATCTTGTCAACATTATTCTTCGTTCTTCATTATAGATAGTTTTAATTTATTGTTAAAAATTTTCTTTTGACGTGGTCTGACATTGTATGTCAGATCAATCTTTTGGGGAATGGTTGTGATTTTTTTGTTTTTCGGAAAGATTTTGCCATTATGGTGATAATTTATATTGGAGAAGTCTATTGGAATTCAATGGTGTTATTTAAAATCACAGGTTCAACTATTAAATATTAAATTTCTTGTAAAATGGTAAATCAGAAAAGAAGACGTTTATGTGACGTAAGTGTTGCCAGCTTTTATATATTTTTTAATTTTATTGTTATTTTATTTACATTTAACTCTTATAAATTTATTTGGAGTCAATTAGTTTGTGTTAGTAATTTATTGTATTTAATTTTAATTTAATTTTATGACAATGTTATATTATCTGTATATGGGTTATGCTTGCCTGAAATAAATGAAATTATTATAAATCTGTGATTATGTCAAAAATTACGAAAAAAAAGTTTCTTAGCACATTCGCTAACATCACGTTGACAAGCACATAGTTTCGGATATGTCTAAACTTCTTCATGAGACACCAAGATGTCACTCCGTATATAAAAGCAGTCAGCGCCAACAATGTCACAATTTTGGCAATAATTAGAAAAACATATATAGCAATGCTTCAAATTCAGCATTTTTTTTTTACGGATGGGAAATCATCAAATGACTTCTCCCGCTCTGGGCGGAGCGGGAGGGAGTGTCAGACTTGACTGACTAAAACCCACACATGTTCCTTCTTAGCCCTTTGAGTTCCAGGGCCGCGGTATCTCTTTCGAACAACCCGCAGCCCTGGCAGGCATCGGCCCTCTCGGACCCCTTCCGATTTGCTGACATCTACTTGAGGCGCGCGTGGAACACAAACGCGCCGTCGGCACGGCCTATCGTCATAAGACGGACGGACGGTGAGCTAGCCCATTAGTCACCGTCCACAGGCCCGCGCCTACGTCGGCCTGGGGCCACTGGTTGCCCCCCGACGCCCGGGGCGTCTCCCGCGGGGGCTGGGACGTGAGGTTCTCTCCCTCTCACGTTCCGCCACCTCCTTCGCTAGCATGACTGCTTCGCAGAAGGAGGCGACGGCTTCCCATTCCCTCTCGCTCCGGACCATGGATTGAACCAGGGCCGTACGCGAGAGGTCACCGCCGCCAATCGCCGCTACGAGGACACGGCGGTGCTCAGCCCAAGCGGGGCAGAGCTCCACGGTGTGCTCCACCGTGTCCTCCGGCCGATCCGCGCAGTGGTAACACCCGGGCGTTTCCTCCCGCCCGATTCGGTGCAGGAACCTCCCGAAACAACCGTATCCGGTAAGGACCTGCGTCAGGCGGAAGGTGAGGGCGCCGTGGTGCCTCTCTAGCCACTTTACGGGACTTATCGCCACTATTGTGGCGTGCCCTGCACGTGGTTGCGACAGTCGCTGTCTCCATGTGGCCATGAGATCACGCCGGAGGTCTGTCCGCTTAGCGACAATTTGCCGCGGTAGCGGAGTTTCCCCCCGACGTAGTGCCTCCGCGCGCCATTCGTGCAGGCGCGCGAGGACTATCGCCTCCAGATCCCATGGCGGCAATCCGGCCAAGAGGCTCGCCGCCTCGCCGGAGATCGTGCGGTACCTCGATACGAAATTCAGCTTCAGTATCATATGTACTGGTTTTGTATGCACTAGTATTGTATGCGCTGGTATTGTATGCAATGGTGTTGTATGCACTGGTGTCGTATTTACTGGTTTTGTATGCACTGGTGTTGTATCCACTAGTGGCGTATGCACTGGGGTTATACGTACTGGTATCGGATGTACTTGTATTGTATGCACTAGTGGTGTTAATACGAGTATCGTCGTTGTCCATGGTCGAGCAGATCACACGTCCGCATTGACTTGGGCCTCACAGCACTATGATACTGTTTATTGGCATCGTTATAAGTATGTTAATCATAGTGGATTTTGGCTGGAATTTAGATTATTCGGTGTTACTTTTTCAAACTAGTAAATCGTGTTTTTTGTCTGTCTATCTGTCACACTATCGTAAATTCCTTTAATGCATTCGAAACTTAGCAAGCTATGTGTTACCGTAAAATACTAAATAATATAATTATGTCGGCTTCTGGATCTGTGCCCGATTGATGGCAATAGGGTCGCCTATTATTATATTATATTACCTACATGAGACTTTGACTTAGCTGGCGAAATGTAGATGTACTGTGGGTGTACTATTACGTTCCTAAACCTCTACTTTACTCTTTCGGGATTACAGGCGTGATGTTATTTTAATATTTTAATTATGTAGATACTTATAGAAGGTGTTTTACATCCTCGTTACAATTCATGAAGTTGTCACAAAATACATAAATAATCAATTTAAATTACGGTACCTAGTTAATTATTAATACACGCTGCTTTTTTTTGATGTTTCAGAACAGACAGTATTTCAGAATAATCCCCATAACGTGGTGGTAAAAAATGTTTCTTTAGAAAAGTTGTTTGTTATCATCGTGAGTTATATATCATGAGTTTAATCACGTATTTAAGTATCGGTCACTAATTACAAGTCACCCTATATATTCTTTCTTTTTATAGCTGATTTTGGGAATTAAAATTGGAATATAATGATGAAACTCCACACGCCAAATGAGGTTGACACATTTACAGCGCTTCAATAAGTTTTGTTGAAAAAATCTTTCTAAATGCTGTACTGAGATCAGCGATCATTAGGAGACAAACCACTTTGTTGTTATTCCTATAAAAAATTAAAGTAATTTGATAAACACACATATACCTATACCATTTACCTACATGTAACTCCGCCCCTGAGACGACCAGCTCACCAAATTATGTAGTCTAGCAACAAAATCACAAACATATTTTTGTGTTGAGAAAAAAAAACGTGTACATGACACAACATTTATTAAATAGTTTATAAGCCTTATAGTAAGGTCAACTAGTTAACATTGCATGTACCCTATTTATATTAACATGTTGTCTGAGAAGTTCTGTTTTCCTCAAAGTAATATAATATTATCATCAAACTTGCAGAGATGTTTGAATGGATCTCCTTCTCAAATATCCTCGCCATAACTCCCGATTACTCTTTCCTATGATTAAATACATATCTAATGCAATTATATTCATGAACTCCCCAAATACTCCTAACACATTAACATACTTATCAGTTATTTCAAATAGATCTCGTAAACAGTATAACACCATAACATTGCTTATTACAAATATTAATGTAGATATGTAGAAGCGACGTCGTTTATCAGTAGATTCACATGCAGCAGCTTTACTACTGCGGAACAGAGAATATACAACCATGACGTACACAACAAAACTAATAGTAACAGGTAATAATAACAGTGATATGCCTATAGGAGTAGTAAGTATTTCCATAGAGTAATACACACGAAGTAACCGTCCAGTAGTAAAATATAAAAGGACTGCTGTAAAAGGTACACCCCAGGCAAAAAGGTTACTCTTGAGGTACCTCCTACGAATTTCAATATTAAAAACTTTAACAAAATCAACGTAAAAAATATAGCATAACACGAGTAACCAACAGTTAAAAGTTAAAGCCCAAAATTCAAATAGGTACAGAAAGAACTGGACGCGTACAAGATGCAGATATTGTAAGAAACAGTTTGATTCTACATAAACAAACAAGCAGTAACGTATAGTATTACAAAACATAAGGTTGAGGAGCACATAATTTCTAAAATGTCGGAATTTCTTGATGATACACCAAGATGTTACTCCATATATAAAACCAGCCACACTTAAGACAACTATAATGCAGGCAAAAACTATAAGATAGTATGCACTGGGAACGCAGGGTTTGTCGAAGGCACCGGTGTCATATGCACTAACATTGTTTTCACTGGTGTTGTACGCACTAATGTTGTATTCACTGGAGTTGAACGCACTGGAATTGCGTGCACTATTTTCGTATGCACTGGTGTCATTAGCACTGTTTTCAAATGCAGTAGTGACGAATGCACTGAAGTTATATGCACTGGTGACATATGCTTTGGTATCGAATGCACTGGTATCTGTTACAAATGCACTGGTATCTGTAAGACTGGTATCGTTGTCGGACATGGTGGGCATTGCGTGGCGCAGTTCGGTGCGCGCTAATCCGCAAAGCCGCCACACGTCCTGTCTTGAATGTCTCGCAAAGCGGTATGAAACTCGTCAAGTTACATGCAGGCATTATTATACAACAAGTCTTAGTACGTGAATCACATGTATTATTCCTTAATCGTCTGGTTGGCCATGACGTCTGCTTTTTTAACAATGATGGGTTGTTCGGGGAAATACCAACCATCACACCTACTATCTGCTGCTTTGCAGCGGCATGGCAAACCTGTGATTCATGAAGATTCTCTAGTAAGAACTACGGCCCTTCGTCCACGGCAACTTTCTGTGGCACGTTTTGTAAATACACTTCTGAATCGGTGCTATCGTGTTGATAGCATTTAAGCGCCGACAGACTGCACGACCGAAGCAATGCAAAAGTGCGTCAGCATCGCTTTTTATCGATGCAAGCGCGCGACTGTTTCTGATGACTTTGGGGAACGAAGAGTACGAAGGATGTATACCGTACGTTTCATTTAAAAAAACGCTCTTTATGCAAGAATTTTTGTATATATAAACAATAAGTATGTTGGAAACTTGCTAATCCTGCTCCATAGGTCAATCTAGCTCGAAAAAATCAAACTGGTTGCTAATTAGATTCTATTTATTTTTATATCATCTTATTACACACTCCCATTGCCTCGGTTCGAAATAAACTAGTTTATTATTTATCAAGCTTACGACAATAATGCGAGCCTCTTCTTTTTGTAGTGTCGATGGCAAATTTTCATGAAATATATTTGGCCCAAAATTCTGCAATGCGAACTCCGCTCGCTGATGCAGTCAATGCGAGCTAATATCAGTGTTTTGGAAACCAGTCTTGCCATTGGTATTGTGTTTGATACCCAGTAGCCAGTGAATGCCAGATAAGCATTCGGTGACCCAAGGCTAGACAGATGGTGATCTTTAAATCATCATCATTCTCCGGCCCCAGTCCCAATCTATTTGTGGTCGGCGCAGCATGTCTCTTTGAGCCATACTTCTTATACTACTTGCCATCTCAGCAGTCACTTCCTTTCTAGCCATATCTTTCCTCGCACAGTTTCTCTATCATTTCTTAGGTCATCCCCTACTCTTGTAGCCATCCAAATTTATACTCTAAACTTTCCTCACACTCTTCACAGCATTTATCTCACATATTGCTCACGATAATGAATATAAGTTAGTTTTTCCTTATTTACTTGCACTGGTAAGTAAATAAGGAAAATGAATTGGGTCGGTGCAATGACATCGTAAATGCAAACCAACGGTAGAATAAAAACGACGTAAATAAGGTCTTACCTCATTAGAATTAGAATTATTTATTTATTTATTTAACAATTTATGTACACACTAAATACAGAAAACAAGAAAGGAAAAGTAAATAGGTACAAAGACCTTTGTACCTATTTACTTTTCCAATGCTTATTTCTAAAGAAATCTCTTCCAGCATACCTGCGAGAGGAGATAATAAAAAAAAAGATGTAGACAAAGTGTGTAAAAGAAGAAGAGAAAATGGAATACATAAAACATAAAGCAAATAACTATTTCAAATATAAATACAATATAAGAACATACTAACTTACTTTTACATACAAAAACAAAATATATAACTATAATATAAATTAAAATAAATACAATAAAATAAATACCTATGCAACTATGACGGAATGGAAAGATAATGTTCTTTCACTCTTCTCTTGAAAACTGCAATAGTTTGGCAGTCCCTTATGTCAGGCGGCAGTGAGTTCCACAACCGCACAGCGTGTACAGTAAAGGAGTAGGATTATGTGGTTTGCCTGTTCTTATCAATGAAGCTTTTATAGTTCTGAGTAGTCAGTTTGAATCACTCTGATGGAGCTAAAAATGCAGTATTCTGTTGAATATTGGACTCTCCCAGATTACCTACCCTAAACAATCTGGTTTTCAGTTTGTCCATTAAAATAATTAATTACTTGAATTAAATGCATAATTCTGTGAACTTTGTTTTTTCTTGCAACGTCAAGGCAAGTGAATGAAAAAATAATATCACGCTTGTTATCTCCCTCGGGTTAGGCAGAGATGTACCTAATTGTGTAAGTCAATGGATGGAAAAATCCAACAACAATTTGTTCGACCCGGGAATCGAACACAGGTCCTCATGCTCAACAATTGCGATTGCGACCACTAGACCAACAGGCAGTCAATGACGAGAATGAAATCATCGTGAGGAAACCTGGCCTTATGCTTATACAAGGTGTTGTTATGCATCCTCGTCAAAATTCAGGAGGTTGTCACAAAAGACAAAAATAATCAATTTAAGTTACGGTACCTAATTAATGATTAATAAACGCTGATTTTTTCGGTTGTTGAAGTTTTTCACTACAAGGTGTTGTTTTGCATCCTCGTCAAATTCTAGGAGCTTACTATGCTACTGATTCTCGTCCCGAATCAATAATAAAATGGGTAGGTAATTTTTTTTTTTTTTTTTCGTAAATCCGTAAGTTTGAACCACCTTGTTTTAAACGCGGCCCGTCTGGTTCTTGCCTTATAACCTCGCTTACACACATACAAACTATCTGAAACGTTTATTCGTCAATTTCTTAGTCCCTAAACCACGTTAAGGGGGTTATTCTGAAATACTGACAAACTTAAACAACCAAAAAAATCAGCGTTTATTAATAATTAACTAGGTACCGTAATTTTAATTGATTATATATGTATTTCGTGACCATCTCCTGAAATTTGACGAGGTTGCAAAACAACACCTTGTATATCAGAATAACCATTGTAACGTGGTTACGGGAATAAAAAATTATCGAAGAAACGTTTGACATTATTTGTACGTGTAAAATCGCGGTTATAGGGCGAGAATCAGACAGGCCGCGTTCAAAACATGGGTGGTTCACACTTGCCAATTTTCGTAAACAGTTAGTTCAGTTTATTATTGATTCTGGTCGAGAATAGTTACCTCCTTGAATTTGACGAGGATGCACGACAACACTTTGTTGTGGTTTGCCTGTTCTTATTAATAAAGTTATTAAAGTTTTAAGAAGACAATATAAATAACTGATGGAGCCAAATGCAGTAAGTACTTAATTGGATATAGGACTTTCCCAGGTTACCCTAATAATCTGGTTTTCAGACTGACGGGTCGGGCAATCGGGCCCAAAAAAATCTTTCAAGCTGGAGCCAACCACACACATTTACCAAGTTTCATTAAAATCGGTTGGGTGATTTCGGAGATTAGCGAGTACATACATAAGTGAAACGTGATTTACACATACTCGTATTTATGTATTTGAATTAAAAAACAATTGCCACATGTATGCATCGCTGATCATCGCTGGCAAAAAACAATTGCCACATGTATGCCGGATCATCGCTGGCTCTGATGATCTGGCTGTTTTTTTTCGTTGTGTTCATAATTTTCAGGACCGGGTTTGTATGAACGAAAACATGCAAAGTCGCGACGGGCCACTAGTTTAACATTTGGTACAATAATAAGTAACTACTTCATTTGAATTGGAATTCCAAAACGTTTTGACTTATAATGTCAGTAGAAAAACACAACCTCGCAAAAAATGGGATTTTACAAAAAATACACAAAAAAGAAACAAGAATAACTGGTTTTGACAGCGCAGTTAATAACAACTGTTTTTATTTTATTTTTGGGTTTTTATGCGAATACTAGTAAGAACTATTGGCATCGCTTTTGCATAGTGACGTTCATTTTTCTCTTTGGCTGTTTTATCATGTGAGTATCTCGTGGTTAATGTTATAACAACAGCCACTCGGTTAACGGTGACCACATACCGAGTTTCCTCGGCGCCTCGGAAAGCACGTTAATTCGTTGGTCCCTGGAAAGTCTGACAACCAGTCTTTCCAAGGGGTATCGTATTTCCCAGTGCTAACTAGGTTGTGGAAGTCAAATAGGCAGTTGTTCCATGTAAAATACTTGTATTCAGCTGCATCAGAAAATTATGCAAAAATAACAATTTTTGTATAATTTTGATTAGTTTATTGTTGGTAAATAAAGACAACAATATGATAGAGTTATTTAAAGAAATAAAATAAATACTTAAACAGGAAAATCCTACACCATATAAATTGTATATTAATTACTTAAGAATGCAATGCAAACATTAAATTAATTCAATCACTCTGAAGTTTACTCTCATGGATGTATTAAACCTGTACCTTCGTCATATACAAGGTGTTGTTTTGCATCCTCGTCAAATTCAAGGAGGTAACTATGCTAATGATTCTCGTCCCGAATCAATAATAAAATGGGTAGGTAATTTTTTTTTTTTCTTATTTACGGAAATCGGTAAGTGTGAACCACCCGTGTTTTAAACGCGGCCCGTCTAATTCTTGCCCTATATATAACATTGCATACACACATACAAACAATCTCAAACGTTTATTCGATGATTTCTTATTCCCTAAACCACGTTAAGGGGATTATTCTGAAATATTGACAAACTTAAACAACCAAAAAAATCTGCGTTTATTAATAATTAACTAGGTACCGTAATTTTAATTGATTATTTATGTCTTTTGTGACCACCTCCTGAAATTTGACGAGGATGCAAAACAACACCTTGTAGATTACATCTATCTGTATAGGTACTCGTATTGGCGTACATTGTATTACTTATAAAAGTTAAATCAATTACTTGAATGAAATGCATAATTCTGTATTTTTTTTCTTGCAACGTCAAGGAAAAGGAATGAAAACATCGTGAGGAAACCTGACCTGATACAAAAATTAATAACATAACATAGCGCTTGTAATCCTCGAAAGGTTTGGCAGAGGTGTACCTAAGGGCCTGTCCACATCTCCACGTCACGGCGTCGTCAACGTGGCACGTTACGGTAACGTGCTACGTTACGTTGCCGCGTCGTGCTAGTGCACGACGGCAGCATCGCCGTGGGACGGCGCGTAACACGTCGGCCGACGTCGTAAATTCGCGATTTGCTTCATTGTCATAGCGATCAGTTGTGATTTGTGAAAAAAAAATGTCGGAGAACATTGACTGTGATTTATTGATTTCACTTGTTAAAGAACGTATTACAGAATTACGTTATTACAGAATTTTACAAGGCACGGCGACGTGCAACGTTGCTGCGTCGTGACGTGCAGTTTTAAAAGCTTTTATTTAACTTGTTACGTTTCATTACAGTAAATTTGCACGTCACGTCAACGTACCGTGCCACGTTACCGCACCGTTCCACGTGACGACGCCGTGACGTGGAGATGTGGACGGGCCCTTATAGTACAACCACGATTCACCACTTATGTTTAACACCAAAGTATTAGGGGCGAGCCTATTGCCATCGACCAGGCACAAATCCAGACTGTAGAGTATTGTCATCATCATCTGCCTAGCCTTTTCCCAGACTATCTTGGTGTCGGCTTCCAGTCTAACCGGATGCAGCTGAGTACCGGTATTTTACTTAAAGCGACTGCCTATCTGACCTCCACAAGCCAGTAACTGGGTAATATGATATGTATACAAGGTGTTGTTTTGCATCCTCGTCAAAATTCAGGAGGTTGTCACACAAGACATAAATAATCAATATAAATTACGGTACCTGGTTAATTATTAATAAACGCAGATTTTTTTGGTTGTTTATGTTTGTCAGTATTTCAGAATAACCCCCTTTACGTGGCTTAGGGAATCAAAAATTATCAAATAAACTTTTGCGGTTGTTTGTATTTATGGAAGCGTGGTTATAGGGCGAGAATCAGATGGCCCGCGTTTATAACACGGCTGGTTCATACTTACCGATTTCCGTAAATATGAAAAAAAATAAAAATTACCTACCCATTTTTGTGCTGATTCGGGACGAGAATCATGAGCATAGTTACCTCCTTGAATTTGACGAGGATGCAAAACTACACCTTGTATATGTAGAGTATTGTATTGTAATGTAATTAATTTGTTTTGCAGTTGAAACTTTTTATCTTACTCGAACCCCTGTACGACATTGTTCGCCTTAAAGTTATTTCATTTGACTCCATGGTTGCTATTGAAAAATTGCTGATGGAAAAAAAATGAAATCATCAATATACCGTGCCTTCTTGGAATGATGAAACTCTGTCGTGCACACAACGAAATAAGAAGCACCTACTAAACACCACTGCTTACCCCTTTGTGTATACAGATGAGACTATGACGTTCCAACGGCTGGGACGGAGGCTTCCTCTCTATGAAAAAGTGTGGGCTATCTACAACGACGTGATACCGTTGAGGTTCAGTGATTGACACAGACCTCTTCGAATTGTTGGATTGATAGCAACGAACGCCTGGCTTTATTTTGAAAGCAAATGAAATCAGAATCAGTATTGCTGCAATTTATTTACTTACATAATAATTTAATTATTAAATATTTTTACAAAATGCTATAGGAAACATTTAAAAATATAAAAAAAATAGTAGCGCACCGGCATTGGGAACAGGGTCCGAGCTACCGGTGGTCAGATATCTTGAGATAGTAACCTCCTTACAATACGTGTCGTGTCCAGAAGTACTGCTTTCTGAATCAAGCCCTTGATCTAGCTGCCAAGCAAAAGACTCCTCAGATGTTGGTTGATTGCTACAATTATTATTAGAGTAACTTTCTTCGTCTCTGTTTTGGAGCTCGTTGCTAAATAATCGCTCGGTGGCTGATATTATTATAGCTTACATATTGATATGCAATATATGAGATATTATAATATTACTAGCTGTCCCGCGCAACTTCGTCTGCGTCACATTTTCCCCGTTTTCGCAACATTATTCATTGCTGCTCTGCTCCTATTGGTCGTAGCGTGATGATATATAGCCTATGTCCTTTCCCAGGTAGAAATCTATCTTCTTGCCAAATTTCATAAAGATCCGATCAGCCGTTTAGTCGTGAAAAGGTAACAAACAGAGTGACTTTCGCATTTATAATATTAGTATGGATTATCTCCTTTATTTATTTTCATACATATTAATTACATTTTTAAATATTAAAAAAAAATTATATACAAAAACATTTAAAAATATAAAGATAGTAGCCCACCGGTATCGGGAACAGGGTCCATGCTACCGGCGGTCAGGGCTCCAGAGAAAGGAACCTCCTAACGATACGAGCCGTATCCAAGAGTACCGCTTTCTGAATCAAGCCCTTGATCCAGCTGCCTAGCGAGAGCCTCATCAGATATTGGTCAAGGCTCTTGGCAATTAGGCCATTGGCTGATACGACTATCGGCATAATGATCGCTGAGTCAACATCCCACATGTCGACAACCTCGCGAGCCAAGTCAAGATATTTGATTTGCTTATCTTTCTCGGCTTTCACGAGGTTCTCGTCATTTGGAACCGTTATGTCAACAATCATTGCGCGCCGCTCATTTCAGAGCAAGTTGCTGATGGATAATCCTGGCTACAAGGTTGTGTCTATGCAAGTATTCTCCGTTAGCTAGACGAGAACACCCGGAGATAATGTGACGGATCGATTCGCCTGGACGGTGGCATGCCCGACATATGTCAACCGTGCCATCCTTCACAATAAATTTCCGGTAGTTATTTGTCATCATAACTTCATCCATAATTGCACAAACAAAACCTTCGGTTTCTTTAAAGAGTTCCCCGGAACGTCGCCAGGCTACAGACGCTGCATGGTCTAAATCAGGTCCATGCAGGGCACTGAAGTAGCGTCCGTGAAGCTCCTTACTCTGCCATACTTCCCTGCGGTCATTAGTGTCAAGCACTGCAGGTTTGCGCCAGTTCTCTTTAGCCAAGGAGAGCGGGGCCTTGTCCATCGCGACCACATCTCGATGCATCCCCAAGTCGGCTTCTAGGAAATATTCCCTGAGACTGCATATCTCGCGATTGTGGAGAGTCTTGGCGTTTAAAAAGCCTCGACCTCCACAACTCCGCGGGATATACAGTCTCATAACCGAAGAACGTGGGTGATGCATTCGATATGCCGTCAACAATGTACGAACCTTCCTATCTAGGGCGTCTAGTTCTGTTTGAGTCCATTTAAGTACGCCGAAAAAGTACATCAAAACTGGCATGACTCAGCCATTGAAGGCACGCACCTTATTTCCGCCTGATAAAAGACTATTAAATACTTTTCTCAGGCAGCCGAAGAAGCGCTCCTTCAACGATTGTGTCATGTCAACAGAATTGATGCCCAGCGCTTCCTACATACCCAAATACTTGTAGGTTTCGGTTTCGGTCGCTGAGAGGGATCTAAGATTTATGGAATCTGAGAGCTGGGTTCCCACAGATTCCACAATCCCCCCTCGCTTTACATGCATGACCGCACATTTGTCCACACCAAATTCCATCCTGAGGGCGCTACTGAAATTTTCTGTTACCTTCAGTAGGTCCATCAGTTGCAAATTGTTGGGGGCAAAGAGTTTCAGGTCATCCATGTAAAGAAGGTGAGATATAACCTGACCACCTCTCCTTAACCGACCAGCCCAAACCTGAATCCTCCAGCAGCGTGCTTAGAGGATTCAACCAAAGTGGGCTCAAACTATCGCCCTGAAAAATACCATGCTCTATCCTTATCGGTTCGCTGTTCCTTTCGATATGCCGACATCCTGGATAGCTAAGGACTGTCCTCCATTGCCTCATACACGACATCAGGAAGGTGCGCAGAGTTGCATCTATTTTATACAACTCTAGCACCCTCATGAGCCATGTATGTGGCACCGAGTCATAGGCCTTCTTATAATCTATCCAACATGTCGACAGATCCCTTCGGGAACGGCGAACCTGTTGGTTAATGGCCATATCAATGAGAAGCAGTTTCTTGGTACCGCGGGACCCGTTCCTACATCCATTTTGAGAAGCGGACATGATCGAATTGTCATCAATGTGTTTGAAAATTTTAGCTCTCAAAATGGATGTAAGAATATATAATGTTATATATATAATGTATATAATAATATATACAATGTCGGAAGACAGGTAATAGGTCTATAATTTTTGGGCTCCGCAGTAATACCCGATTTATAGAGCAAGTGGGTGATTCCAGTAGTTAAGAATTCGGGCAGCGACCCTGATTCTAAAGCTGACTGGAATAGGGCCGCCAAGCGAGCGTGCGACCTCTGGACCCACTTAATCCAGAAGTTGTTTAGTCCGTCCGGCCCTGGAGATTTCCGATTTTCCTGGAGAGACTTAGGCAACGGACGGACTGCACGAGCTACGTCTTGGGGGCTGATAGTGATAGCCCCCATTTCTGGAACTGGATCGCATACTCGCTCGACCACCAGAGTCGTCCATTCACCCTCGGTGTGACTGACAGGCACCGACCAGATGCTGCGCCAGAACAAGGACATGGCGTCATTATTCGGTAAGCACGTGTCAGCCACACCTTGGTCCGGTCGCTTCCAAGTCCTATAAACCCACCTTTCATCTCTTAGGAATGTGCGATTCAGAGTGTATCGTTCCATCCGCCGCTTATACCTTCGAATACGGTTTGCCAATGCGTACACTTTCTGCTTCAGGAAGTCGATGCGTTCTGTGATACGGGACATATAGTCTCGAGGACTCAGAGATCAGTCCCCGCAAATGCCCGCTTTACAAAATGCATCACTCGAGGGCGATTGTTGCCCTCCTTGAAGCAGATTAGTTTGTCGATGAGTGTTCTGGCCCCACCAATACGTCGCTCAATTCTGCATTGCCATGCCGGTACGGCAGGCTTAGGTCGTGTAGCTCTGTCATCAAAAAATTTGGGGATAATGACGTGACTACTCTGCATTTCAGTTCGCACGCGATCAAGTACGGTGTCATCCAACATGTGATTACGCTGGATGACCCGCACCTGATCCGACAATCGTTGCGCCGACACGTTGACAGCTGGCTCAAGCACCTGAAACAGACAGAGCATACGAACACGGTACGCGGTCAGGTTGTTTCCTCCCTCTGTAGCCCCATAATTATTTATTAATTATTATTATATTATTATTGATATTATAATAGCTTTACCTTAAGATCTTTCTGAGTGGCTCAGGTAGATCCGGTAAAGCCGGGCTTGCCTAGGTTGGTCCGTGAATGAGTGACCACCCATTACACACCAATTTCCTCAGTGCCTCGGAAAGCACGTTACAACGGCTTAACGTACTTACCGAGGCACTGAGGAAAAAGTGCTGGCTGTGATTTGTAAATCTTTGACAGTCGTTAAAGGTAGTCAGTGGCCCGAGTGTCTCACAAAAAAACCAGACAAAGGTAGCTTTTCATTCAAGTATTATTTAGTTTTTTTTTTAAGTGAAACTTCTTATGCGACTTCTTACGATTTTGCGTTAAATGTTTAAAGCTACCATGGAGGGGGAATAGAAAGAGACAGAGCGAGAGTGAATGCGTGGCACTCGAATGCATGCGCGTAGTATTACGAAGTTTCACTTCTTCCGCGCGGAGGGCACTCGCGCACAATTTTTTTCTAGTTTTACGTCTTTATCGGATAAATATTTTTATTATATTATTTTTATTGAAAAACATTCTCTTAGTACTCACCTGACCTTAAAACGCCTAGTGATGAATATTAAGCAGGCAAACGCTTTAAATATTTAGTAACCAAATAAAGATACGTTTAAAAATGAACTAGTTTTTGAATTAACATCAAGAGCAGTTTAAAACAGCTGTACTTAAACTTTTGTCGCATATCAAACCAGAACACATTTATTTGTTTTTAGTAATTAACTTTTAACAAAAACATAAGGATAGACAAACAATTGTAACAAGTACGTAAGGTATTTATTTATTTATGTACACACATATCACTTAACAGGACAATACATTAAGATACAAGAGCACAAAGGTACTGCTTATTTCAAAAGAAATTTCTTCCAGCAGACCTGCGAGTGGAATATGGATTATAAATGTATACACAGTGTGTAGAAAAGATACAACAGGAAAAAAATAAATTAGAGCTTAAAACAAACTTAATACTTAAATAAAATAAACATACATACAAATAAATACACATATATAAATAAAAATATACCTATAATATATATCAGAATATTACAGTATAGAGGAAAGGTAATGTTCTTTGACTTGCTTTTTGAAGAGAAATAAAGTTCGACGAGGTAAAGTGCTACAAGGATCTAAATTCACTCGAATAACGTTTCTCATTCCTCATTCACATCAGGGCTATGCGTTGCGTTGCTTCACCGCTGCGTCAACGCTATGTCGTTTTACATATATTTTATATTGGCGTCGCGTGCGACGACGTAACGCATAATGTCACATCATTATGCGTTGCGTCGACGCACGCGACGTTTCAATGGATCGTTGGACTAGAGACGAAGCGGGGGAGGGTGATGCGGTGCGATATCGGAGCTCCGGTGCGACGACAGACAGTGATCCACTGCTATAATGTTTTTTTTTTCTTTTTTTTTTTTTAAAGAGAGGCAAACTAGCGCTATGCGATGGCGTGCGCTGCCCTGTTGCGTTACGACGTCGTGCGTCGTCGTAAGGCAGACGTGGCATGCAATGCGTTGAATTCTAATTCTTAGTTGTTGTTCCGACCACAAAACGCAACGCACTGATGAAGCCTCAGGTTTAGCGCTGTTGGTAAACATTATTATGTTTACCAACATTCATTTATGTTACAATAACATAAATAGATAAAAAAAATGGTAGAACACTGATTTGCGAGTCTTTGCATAGATTTTTTTAATATTTTTTTCATTTATGTTTTTATAAACAGAAACAAAGCAGCTTCACTAGCTCTTAATCCTTAAAACTTTGTCTGTCTTATTTATCTGGTACATACATATCGATTTCAAAACATAAAAGTGGCACGTGAATGAAGGAAGTTCAATACCCCTGCTCTTTATTCCTATGTAAAAAAAACTAGAACAAACGTAATACCAGTCCCAAACGCATACTCGTTGAAACCACTCTCGGTAGCCTTAACACTTCAATTAAATACTTTAAGTTCTACTTTTCAAGAAAAAAATAAACAAAATTAAACAGTGTTCAAAACAGTGAAAATTAAACCACCTAATACATGTATTGGTTCAGTAAATTATATTTAACTTCTTTATTTATTTCAGTAAAATATATTAATGGTAGGTATAATAAAATTTACTGTAAAATGTGTGGTGATCTATATTTTTGGAGACAGGTAACAGTTTATTTTTTTATTTTTTACGCATATAGAAATCTAGATTAACGAATTATCAAAAAAATATCTCAGCAATTTTTATGCCTGTCTTAATTTCGTATTGTTTAACAGACCACAAAACTGAACCACTTTCTATATGGGACCATCATCGTTCTCGAGATTTTTTTTTCAGCTGTGCCATACAAAACTTCAATACCTAGTTGACCCAAATGTATTTATGTTGGCCATATGGAGGAAATGCTTCAGTCTGATGGTCTACGCCACATCGTTAAGTATCACCATACCACGTGGCGTAGACCACCAATCCTTATCTGTGGCCGTCAAAATTCAGGTTGTGTGACAGCCTGAATTAATATTATTTAATAATAATAATATTAAAAACATAAATAACTTTATTTTGATGTTTTTAAACTTGCCAGTATTTCAGAATAGCCCTCTTAACGTGGTTTAGGGAATAAGAAATTTTCGAATACACGTTTGAATTTGTTTGTATGTGTGAAAGCGTGGTTATAGAGCGAGGATCCGACGGGCTGCGTTTAAAACACGGGTGGTTCACACTTACAGATTTCCGTAAATAAGGAATTATTATTTATAAATAATTAAAAAAAAAATATTACCTACCCATTTTATTATTGATTCGGGACGAGGATCATTAGCATAGTTACCTCCTTATGCAAAACAACACCTTTGTATAGGTAGGTGCAAAAATAACAAACGAACAAAAATAAATGCGTTAAATTAGAAATGGTTTATTAAATAAGACATCATCATCATCTGCCTAGCCTTTTCCCAAACTATGTTGGGATCGACTTCCAGTCTAACCGGATGCAGCTGAGTACCAGTATTTTACATGAAGTGACTGCCTATCTGACCTCTACAACCCAGTAACTGGATAATACGATACCCCTTGGTAAGATTGGTTGTCAGACTTTTTGGCTTCTGACTACTTGTAACGACTGTCAAATGACAGCCGGGACCAACGGCTTAACGTGCTTTCCGAGGCACGGGGGAACCTCGGTATGTAATTATGGTCACCCATCCACGGACCAACCTCGGCAAGCACGGCCTAATCTTAAAAATGTGTGTTATTATTTTGTTATTATTAAATAAGACAAAACCTTCTAAATAGTCACTGTTTTGAAATATAAACTATATTTACGTTGAGCTGATGACGTTTTAATGAATAGATTCGAACTTTGATAGCTTACATCTCTGATTGCATTGATGCCAGCTATATTCTGTGCAAAGTATTTTGTGTTCTTCTACTTTGGTTAAAAAAAACTTCTTGCATTTCTTCCAGTTCTTCATCCTAGCGACCGGTTTGTTTTACTCAGTGAGTGTGGGCATCATGCTATCATTTCCATCGGTGCTCACACCTGCCCTGGTTTCTGCCAACAGTACCGACATCAAAGCTACTTCTAGCCAAGCCTCTTGGATAGGTAAGCATTATTATATCACTAGCTTCTGGATTAGGATTACAAGTATCTTGTGTGTTCATTCAGGATATAAGCTTTGAGTCAAATTTCATCCAAATCCGTTTAACCGTTTTAGCGTGACTTAGTAACAAACATCTAACTAAACATTTAACTTACAATGTTTAAATTATGACTAGGATATTCATCACTCAGAGCAGTGATGGTTCAGTGGTGGTGACCCCGACCTATGAGGTTTCGTTTCACACCTAGGCAGCCATTTAAATTTTGTTTTTTTTCTCCAAACGGTAAAGAAGGTCAAACATTCAAAAACCCCGCCTGGCCTAGTGATAGTGAGGTATTAAGACTCACTTCACTATCACAAAGAAGAGGCCTGTGTCCCAGCCATGAGACTATAGTTATTGGCCGATTATGCTATTCATTCATCTAAATTAAGAAGATTTCTGGAACAAATGGGTCACTCGTCGTTGGTAAGACTTTGTCATTGAGTTGGCCTAGGGAAGTACAGAGTTTTAATAGGATAGGAGGCTAGCTCCAGTTTACATAGCTTAGGTATGATTTTGTTATCACTGCTGTGCTCACACTGTACGTCAACCGTCTCCACAGTTATTGCATAGTCCACTTAACATTATACGTTTTTCTTTTTTTATTTTCCAGCTGCCAGCAACGGGTTCGCAGGCATGTTCGGCTTCTTCATCTTGTCACCGATCCTACAAATGTTAGGAAGAAAAGTCGTCCATATCAGCTGCAATATCCTAATTCTCATTGGTTGGGTAATCTTCCCGCTAGCCAATAGCATTCCAGCCCTGTTCGCCGCTAGAATCATCCAGGGCCTCGCTATTGGTGGAATCTACATACACGCCATGGTCATCTGCGAATATGTTGAAGCTAAAAGAAGAGGGTACTTCATGACCACCAAGAAAGTGTGTATAGCTGTCGGCACTCTAACCTGTCATTCCATGTCCTTGTTCTGGGATTGGAGACAAATATCAGTATTCGCAATCATGCTGCCATCAATTGCCATCATTTTGACGTTATTTTGGCCAGAAAGCCCATCATACCTTGCAATGAAAGGCCGATTCGAAGACTGCAAAGAGTCATACATATGGCTGAATGGTCGATCAAACTTGAATGAGCTACATCATTTGATATCAACGCACATGGAGAGGATTAAGAACCGTAAACCGGAAAAAACTTATAAGCTCTTATTGAAAAAGGATTTCTTGAAACCTTTAGCGGTCGTCTCCATTCTTACGCTAGTTTTAGATCTGTGTGGAAGGTATTATTTCGTAGCTTACATAATTCAAATCATGGTAGAATTGATTGAGGATAAATCTATAGCAATATACTGTTCTTTAGGAGTGGATTCTATAATCATAGTTGCTCTTGCGTCTTCTTGTTTCGTTATCGACCGTTACAAAAGACGAACATTTTTATTTGCAGCTGGTATTCTAACCGTTGTCTTAATGTTGTTAATTAGTTTAATAATGTTGCTCAAATCATACAACGTTGCAATTAATTTGTGGCTGACTCCTTCGATAATAGTTTTACAAAGTTTTGTCGTTAATTTTGGTCTAATACCAGTTTCATTTGCTCTTATCGGAGAAATATTTCCTCTAGAGTATAAAGGTATTGGCTCATGCATTTCTGGAGTAGTGTTTACCTTTTTGTATACTCTAACATTAAAGGTCACACCAATGTTCACCAATGTATCACCAATGTTGATAGAAAGTACAGGGGTTGGAGGTACGTATGCTGTGTACGGAGTTTGCTTGGCTGTGTCTATGGTTCTATTATACTCTGTGGTACCGGAGACTAAAGATAAGACTTTGCAGGAGATAGAGGATGAGATCAAAGGTGTTAAAAAGGCTAATTGTGAAGTTGAAATGAATGGTTTGTTATAGAGAATAAGTACAGTACTCTATTTGAGTTTAACATTGATAAGAGTAGTATGTAGGCCTTGTGGTATATTATGTTGTTATCAATAATTAATTGCCATTCTACACTTGTTCAATTCTTGTTGCAAGATAGAGATACCTTTAAAACGACGACGACGAGGCATAAAGAGACCAGTTGGGTTTTTTTCCATTGTTCAATAAAAATACTGTGCCTTAATATTAATTCTTACCTACTCTGTTAGTTTTTTTCCAATACTAAAATTATTTGTTTTAGTTCAAGAGTTAGAATTACTTTTCTTGCAAAAAATATATTTTTCAGAATGTCTTTGAACCTTATTTAAACACTACTTTTCAGACCAAAAGCGACTCTTTTAAACTAACTTAAAGGACAGGTAGCTATTCATTAATTCCTATAAAAACCGCTGTACCGATTACAATCAAATTTTATACGAATATTGTAATGGGATGTGATCGCTTTCAACATCTTTTTTTTATGTTCGATCGCTTCCTCTTGGTTAACCATAAATAAGTTTACAAACAATATTTGCACACTAAAGAATATTGTAACTCAATCAATAAATTCAATTTCAATATTAGTTGGTGGCAGACGGCTACTTGTTCGGCGCGTCTGCCACCACTGGTGGCTGATGCCACTAATTCATGTAGCATCTGTCTCTAGTGCTGACAAAGGTAGGGTCAAATGCTACTGATTCAGATGCTTCCCACCACCAGTGGTGGTAGATGAGAAAAATATGTGGGGGCAAACAGGATTAAACCGGAGTTGGCAGCTTCGACACAACATTCATGTTTTCCCATTGTTTGTCTTATTTGTTTTAGATTAGTTGGGTATGTTTATTATTTCGTGCTTACTTATATGTATTTATGTATGTTTATAGTATTAAATGTGTTCGTAGTACGTATATCTCGTATTAAATCAAATTGATGCCGCACTTTTTTTTATTTACACCTATACAACCTGTTTTTTTTATATCCCATAACTCTAGGATATGATTGAGACCATATCAAAGAATCAACTGGCATATAAATTGTTTCAATTATAGTATTTTTTTTTGTTTTTTTCGCATTTTCTTAGCTTTAAATATGAATTATTGGTTTGAATAAAAATAATTACTCGTATTTAGAGTAGTTTTGGAGAGCGGCGGTGGCCCAGTGGTGGCAGCCCCAACTTACGTGCAGTAAGCCGTGGGTTCGTACCCAGGCAGGCGCATTACTTTGTGTAATTTAATTCATCACCCTCAAAAACGGTGAAGGAAAACATCGTGAGGAAACCGGCATGTCCTAGAACTAAACATTCGAAGACTTGTGACATCTACCAAACCGCACTGGGCCTGTGTGGTGGATTACAGCCCACTCCCTCTCATAAGAGAGGAGGCCTGTGTCCCAGCAGTGGGAACATTATAGGCTAATGATGATGATGATGATAACTCGTATTTATCAATGAAACTACTACTATTTTACTACACTACTGCGAAGTTTGGCAACCTCGCAAAAGTAAAGATTCGTTATACTGGCGATAATTTTTGACCTAATTTAATTATGATCTCCGAAACTATTCATTTTTGGACCACCTATTTAGTATTATTTTTTCCTACAGAATATAAGCCTAGAGTTATGGGATACAAAAAAAAACTGGTTGTATACTGTTTGTCTCTCCATCACCCAAATGTTAACTGGTAGGTAATTTCTATGGCATTAAGTGGGCCATTGTGCTGTGTGCTTAAAGAGTACAATACATAAACTGATATTATAAATACCGAACCGGTAGATCATAACCTAGGCTAGAACATAACATACTTCTGACCTCGGTAGTAAGTTCTTTTTTTTATGTCTGCCTACTCTGTCTCACTGCAGGGCAAAGGCTTTCCAATTTTCCTTAACCTTTGCCGTCTAAGCCGTTAAGAATGAGTCCAGATCGTCACGCCAGCCTTCCTTGTGGGATAATTTTCAATCTTCGGCTGCTGTGGACAGAAGCCAGTACATCCATATCACAGAGAATTCAGACTTCTCAGCGGCCGCTGCCACAGAAAATCGATGGTTACACCAACTGAAAAAAAAACACAATATCTGCGAAAATACAAAAACAATGCTATCCATCGCAGATCATCAAATTGTTTAATTTAAGTAATAGTAAACATACATACATTGCAAGTTAAATAAAAGCTTGTAAAAGAGCCACAAATGTTATTTAATTAAAACGGTAATTATGATTCTTCAAAGGCGGACACAGTATTTTTATTACTTTTACCAAAGAGTCCATTGCAATGTTTTTTTTTTCTTTTTATGTTTCTAACTGTAAGTGCACATTTACGCAAGCGCGGCGCGAGGCGCGGGGCGATGCAATAGGCGTCGCGCTGCGCGTTTGGCGTTTTTGCCGTTTACGGAGACGCGTCGAACGCTTGAAGCCCAACGTGGGACCATTTTATTTGTTATGTCACACTGACAATACAAGCCTAAAGCAGTGCCCGGGTTCGATTCCCATACGAAAGAAATTGACAATGTCGTACTTTTATCCAAAAATATTCATTTTGTTTTTATTTTCATTTTTGTTTTTTTCGTAAATTTGGTTCTTTTTTTATTTGTTATTCACGATTACTTATCTGTTTTTTGAATGGTTCACAAACTAAAAGTATATATTATTAAACTACATATTTTATAATGATTTGAAAATCATACAGAATGCATAAAAATAAAACAGTACACCTAGTTACCAAAAGTAATATTTTACAGCATAAAAAAAAAAACAAAAACAAAAAACACCAAAAGAAAATTCTTAACTTCTATGATTTGATCCTGCATCATCTTATTCACAGTCCTGCCGCAGTACCACAAGGCCAATTACTTTTTTTTTTTTTTTTTTTAATCTTATATTTTATTGGAAAGCTAGCCAATTACTTCACTGACACTATGTGTAAAATAGACGTTATATTCTAATACATGATAATTGAAGGTTGTCAGTTTTCAAACAAATGAAGAAAGTGGTCCCACGTTGGGCTACAAGCGATCGACGCGGCGTCCGCCGCGGCGTTATGTAAACGCTCAAATACAAGGAAGTGGTCCCTCGTTGGGCTGCAAGCGGTTGACGCGGCGTTATGTCACTCGGCCAATACAAGCATACGGCAGTGCCC
This sequence comes from Cerastis leucographa, assembly GCA_963082945.1. Lineage (NCBI taxonomy): Eukaryota > Metazoa > Arthropoda > Insecta > Lepidoptera > Noctuidae > Cerastis > Cerastis leucographa. The sequence continues at coordinate 11,275,492 of OY720372.1, read as the reverse complement.
GGGTTCGATTCCCATATGAAACAAATTTACAATGTCGTAGTTGTATCCAATAATAATCATTTTGTTTTATCTTAATTTTATTTGTTTTTTTTTTTCGTAAATTTATGTTTTTTGAATGGTTCAAAAACTAAAGGTATATATTTTTAAAATAGATATTTTATAATGATTTGAAAATCCTATTAAAATAAAACAGTGTCCTAGTTTTAAAAAGTAATATTTAACATCATTAAAAAAATAAAACACAAAAAGAAAATCCTCACTTGCTGGGATTTGATCCTGCAACTTCTGATTCACAGTCCGGTCACATTACCATTAGACTATTTACTTCATTGACACCTTACCTTAAATAGACGTTCTATTCTAATGCATGATATGAAAATTGACAGTTTTCAAACAGTTGAAGAATATGGTCCCACGTTGGGCTACAAGCGTTCGACGCGGCGTCCGCCGCGGCGTTATGTCAAACGTTCAAATTCAAGAAAATGGTTCCACGTTGGGCTGCAAGCGATCGATGCGGCATTATGTCACACGGACAATACAAGCAAACGGCAGTGCCCGGGTTCGATTCCCATACGGAACAGCCCAGGTTCGATTCCCATACGGAACAAATCCAACTTGATCTTTTTTCATAACTTATTTATACATTATAACGATAAAATATAACTATTGTAACGATTAAATGCACAAGAACTATAAACAAAAAAAAAATACTAAAAAAAACTTTTTAAAACAAGTAAATCTTTGAGTAAATGAAAGCGATAAAGGATATTTTTCACAAAAACTTGTCGCATTTAATTTTTAAAAGTGAACGCGTATATAACTATCCAAAGTTTCGTGTCTGTGCTAATAAACGTTGAGAAGTTCCCTCGTGAGAAGACGATCCTGGCTGCAGGATAAGTTTATGATACAAATCGTAATTATCCATCAAATATGAAATCGTATGCAAAGTTTCGTGTCTGTGCTATTATACGTTGAGGAGTTCTCTCGTGAGGAGACGATCCAGGCTGCAGGATTAAGTTATGTCTGTTATATTAATATTCTGTTCTTACAACCAAAGGTGTGTGCAATATTTCAGCTCAATCGGACATCGGGAAGTGGTTCTAATTTAGCTTCCAAGATTCTACCCGAACAAACATACATACATACATTGCAAGTTAAATAAAAGCTAGTAAAAACTGAACAATTACGAAAAAAAAACACAACAAAATTTAAGATAAAAACAAAATGATTATTTTCGGATAAAACTACGACGTTGTAAATTCGTTCCTTATGGGAATCGAACCCGAACACTGGCGTTTGCTTGTATTGTCCGTTTGACATAACGCCGCGTCGGCCGCCAGTATCTCAAGCAAACGGGCGTCAGACCGCTTCTCCGTAAACGCTCTCATACATCGCCATATGTTTGAATTAAAAGCGGGCCGCGCCGCGTCTGCGTAAATGAGCACTAAATGTTACTTTTTAGAAAACAGATTCCTTTTCATTCAGACTCTTAGGTCAAGATATTTGTAAGGTAGGTAAGGTCGGTAAGTTTTACTCGATTTGCACATTGAAACAAAACTTTGTTTAAATTGACATTTAATTTTTACTTCTATCTTCTCAGCAACATCATGTTTATGAAATAATCTTACATCTAAACGTCAACAAATTCACGTAACTACAATGACACCTTTTTTTAAAGTGAAACTTTTATTACATCGTCTCAAACTTTTTCGTCTGTGTGTTGCATGTCGCGTGACGCTCGGGCGCGGAGTAAAGTTATCCCTACTCCCTACCGCGATTTATTCGTTTTATACCCTTAATGGAAAATTATTCCAAAAAATATTAGTTAAATGTCTATAGTGTGAAAAAAAGTTTCACTTTTACTGTGGTTTCATAAAACCACACAATCCTTTTTTTTTCTGAAAACCGACTGGACGTCAATCGATTAGATAATTATTATCTCAATTCAAAAGATATTTGAATTGATCGCCTTTTGAAATATTCTCCCCACAGCTCCCGATTACTTTTCACTGTTATGATTGTATATCATCTAATGTAATTGTGTTCAATAGGTCTCCCAAAACGACACACGAATTAACACGAACACCACATTTCTTTTTCTTTTACAAAAACAACCTAACGTCAATATATTTTTTTTCGGTCTAAAATGCAAGTCAGGTCGATTTATGTTTTCGGCTGAAAAAGAAATCTGTGTTCGCTCCAATTGTCTTTTTATTTTTTTTCGCATTTTACCGTATAACAAGCTAATGAAAATATTTAATCAAAATCAAAAATCTAAATCAAACTTTTCGAACGTCAAAATTACAAGAGACAGTCCCCCAAAGCGCCCGCCTCTTCCTAGTATTTTAGCTGGGAAGAAGAAGTGGCGGAACAAACTCCCCAGCAACACATCTGTCTTTTAGGTTAGAAGAACCAGATTCTATACAATAGTGTTCAAGTTTATATAAACAAGGAATCCATTACATCAAATTATTGTCACATGTCAGCTAGCACACACCAATAATAAAATAAAATATTTAAAAAAATTACTCAAGAATAAATAAAGCCTCCAGACATAAAGGGCGTGCCCGCTTACACGTGCACACAGACGAATAAAATAAAAATAAAGTAAAATAAAATAAAAATATGAAATAAAAATAAAGTAAAAAAAAATCTATGCGTGAGGTTATATTATATCAGTAAGCTAATTTAGAGGAAGAAAGAACATGAACATTGTCTTGAGTTCAACCCAGCGACCAAGTATTCTTATAGTTTAAGTAGTCGTTAATGGAATAGTAGGCCTTTGAACAAAGGTTAGATTTCACTTTAGCTTTAAACACATTAAATGGCAAGTTTAGAAAGAAAGATGGTAGCTTGTTGTAAAATCTTATACCAAGCCCTACGAATGAATTATGAACCTTATGAATCCGGTGAAAGGGAGCACGTAGTTTATGCTTATTTCGAGTGTTTATGTTGTGAATATCACTGTTTTACAGTACAAATGGATATTTTGTCTTAATATATGAAATGTTAGCTAAAATGAATTGTGAAGCCACCGTGAGAATACCAATCTCTTTAAAAAAGTCTCTCAGAGATAGTCGTGCAGTGCACCCAGCTGGTAAATTGCACGAACCGCTCGTTTTTGAAGAACGAATATATTTTGGATATCAGCGGCTTTGCCCCACAGCAGAATACCATAGGACATAACACTGTGAAAATAACTAAAATAGACTAACCGTGCTGTATCAACGTCAGTATATTGTCTAACTTTTCTGACGGCGTATGCGGCCGAACTAAGCCTCCCTGCTAGGCTTGATATGTGAGGACCCCATTGTAATTTTGAATCTACTGTTATACCCAGAAACACAGCTGAGTCAACCGTTTTAAGCTCGTCTTTGCCGAGAACAATGTTGGGACCTAGATTTTTAACATTAGGTAAGGCGAATTTAATACTTTTAGTTTTCTTGGCATTAAGAACAAGGTTATTTGTTGTGAACCAATCCGTGACCATTGATAGAGCGCTGTTTACGTCTTCAAAATCGTGTCTATTCCTATCTACTTTAAAGATAAGAGAGGTATCATCTGCAAATAGTACACCGTCACAAATATTCTTCAAATAATATGGTAAGTCATTAATATAAACCAAAAATAAAAACGTTCCCAGTGTTGAGAGTTTTGAGGTACACCTAGCTGAATAGGTAGCCCGGACGATTTTGCACCGTTAACATCTACACATTGGAATCTATTTTATAAATACGAATCTATTACATTTAGGGCTTCATTTTGAACACCGTAATAACGTAGTTTCCGTAAAAGCGTGTGGTGATGTACGCAATCAAAAGCTTTCGAGAGATCGTAGAAAACACCAATTGCATTTTGCACGTTTTCCCCAGCGTTAAATATGTGTTTCAAGAAAGCAACACCCGCATCTGTAATCGAACGAACTTTTGTAAAGCCATATTGATCGTTGTGAAGAAGGTTGTTTTGATTAAAATGTCTCAGCGACTGTTTGAATATTAACTTTTCAAAAATTTTGCAGAATGTAAGTAAAATAGAATTTGATCTGAAGTTACCAATATCATTCTTACTGCCTGATTTAAATAGAGGGATGTCTTTACTGCTCTTCATAAGTTCAGGGTAAGTACCTAAATCAACGCATTTATTAAAAGTAACAGCAAGATAGGGGGCCAAGATATCGATTATATTACTCAAAAGTTTTACGGAAATGCCCCAGTAATCACCTGTGTTTTTAGACTTAAGTGAATTAAAAACATTAACTATATCACGAGGTGTTACATGTTCGAGACTAAATACGAGACCACATTTAGGCACGCTACTATGCAAAAGGTTTTCAGCTTTAGACGGCGACGAACTTAAGGAGCGAGTCGTTGTTATCGGTATGCTGGCAAAATACTCATTAAATGCCTCAGCTACGTCGGCTGCATTATTAACTAATTTGTTATCAACCATGATTTCAAGTTGATTGTCTTGTTTAACAGATTTACTCGTTTCATTATTTATAATTTTCCAAGTGGCTTTTACTTTATTATTAGAGTTTTTAATAGTTTTGCTTTAAAAAAATGATTTTGCAATAACACAAATCCTTTTAAATAATTTTTAACATACTCAAGAAAAGTTGTATCAAACCGGTATTGTTTCAGACCATACAACTCGTTTAATCTAGCTCGACTTTTATAAATACCTGGTGTAGCCCATTGGGTGAAGCCAGCGGAAGGCCCACTAATGTTAATAGTTTTAGACTTAAAAATAGAATGGTATTCATTTTGAACAACATCAAAAACGGCTTCATTAATTTCATTAGGAGTTTCGAAATCCACTATTGACGGTGTAACTTTAAGAGCTACATTATTTTTAAACTTATTGTAACGACTAGTTGTATAAGGCCTGTATTCTATTTTGTGAGGATTTTTACTTAATGGCATAGGGAAGCTAGCTATTAATCCACAGTGATCAGAAGATAAGTCACTTAACACTTATTTATTTTCGGCATCACAATCACTAAACATGTTATCAAGACAAGTCGACGAAGACGCCGTGATCCTTGTTGGTTCAAAAAACAAGTTAACTAAATGAAAAGATCTAAACAGATTGAGAATCCTGATACTTAATGGAGTAACATCTAAAATATTAACATTGAAATCTACATACTCCATAAAATTATATTTTTATTACTTGATTTTAATTTATTAAGTGAATCCTCCATTACAGATTCGAAACAAGTAAAGTCACCAGAAGGGGTCTATAAACACAAATTACAATGTATCGCTCAAGAACACAAGACAACTCGATAGTGCCCTCAATGAAAAGATTAACTAAGTCTAAACGTTGTTTACATTTTAAATTGTAACGCTACTTCATGTTCTTTCAACCAATGTTCAGTTAGACACAACACCAGAACATCATAGTTCTCCATAAACAAACTTAATTCTAAATCTTTGCCGGACAATCCCTTCATATTTTGATGCACAACATTCAACATATGCAGCCTACCCGTTGTCGCACCTAATAGTTTAAAGAATAAGGTGTATCGATAGTAGTGTTAGTATAAACAGTAGTGTTAGTATCAATAGAAGTGTTAGTATCACAAGTAAACATTGGTACAACAGGGGTACCAGTGCTGCTGTGTATATTGTTTGCTAAGAGATTAGCAATATGTCGCTTACAACAAGTTGGTAAAAATATGGTATGATTAGTGAGCCTGTAATCAGAGATAAATTGATAACAGTCAAAATATAATAAGTAATCTTAGATTTAATGTTATTCAAAAATCTTAAGTCTAAACGACAACCATCTCACGTGACTACATAGTAATTTTTTACTGGAATCATTAACGGTTTAAGAATATTTAGACGTCGACATTGTTAGATATTATCTCATTTCAAGCGATGTTTGCATTGATCGACTTCTGAAATATTCTACCCACAATTCCCGATTACTTTTCACTACAATTATATACACATCTAATGTTATGATATTCAATAAGTTTCCTAATTCGTCTATAAATGCAAACAATTTCATATTTCTATTACAAATAAAAAGTAAACAGAATAGCGTTAAAATATTGCCAAGTATAAATATCAACGTAGCTATGTAGAAGCGACGACATTTGTTACTAGATGTACTCGCGCCAGTATCGCTGGCACGGAACAGAGAATATATAACTACTATGTAAATAATCAAGTTAACTGCCGGGGGGATAAAAAAAATTAAAAATGTGACTAGGTCTGATTCTGGTTTAAAATTTAAAAATTTTGAAAACTCACTAATAAAAGATGGTATAGTAAACATTAGCATTAAAGGTGCACCCCAAGCGAATAGTGCAGCTTTAAAGTACTTCCTACGAAAGTCAATATTGAAGACCATTACAAAATCAGTATAAAAAATGTAACACAAAACGAGTAACCAATACCGAAGGAATACAGTAAATACAAAAACTAGTGCAGAAAATAACTTCATTGTGCTTGCCAATAATATAAAAAATGCAAGAAACAATAAACGCATCGCATTAGCAAATATCACGTTAAGAAACACATAATTTCTGAAACAGCGAAATTTTTTGATGATCCACCACGACGTTACTCCGTAGATGAACGCAGCTGTAGACAGGACTAATATGACCAACGAAATAATTGTCATTATACCATCTGATCCGTCGTTACTATTGTTGCCGTTAACATCGGTGTTGTGTGTACTCATCTTGTCGTATGCACTGATGTCGTCTGATATTGTATACACTAGTGGTGTATGCACTAGTGTCGTTTACTCTGGTCTCGTATGCACTGGTATTGTTTACTCTAGTATCCTATGCACCAGTATTAAATGCACTGGTTTCATAAGCACTTATGCTTGTCGTTGATGGAACACCACAATGTCACTCAAAAGATGAAATTCAGAGACAGAATCAACAAGACATGGAGACTAACTGGAACTTTATTTTTCTTTTCAGACGAAAAAAATTTTTGTTGAGTTGCATAAACTGTTTCCATTAAACTGGTATTGGTGGAACTTGAGTTGTATGCACTAATATCGTATGCTCTGTTGTCACTGCACTGGTGTTGGATGAACTGTTGTCGTATGCAAAGTGTTCTTATCCGCTGTTGTCGCATGCACTGGTGATGTTGAACGTTACGAGTGCAGTCTGGCGCGCGCTGATGAGTAGTGACCAATATTTTTAATAATTAACTCGAAAAGGTACTACATAATCAATATTTAAAATAATGGCTGATAATACAAAATCGACATAAAACAAAACCAGCCAAGCGCGAGTTGCACCAAATCTTTGTGAGATTGTTCAATTAATTTTATTTGCTATTATTAAAATAAATACAGAACTCATTTATTTTGTTATTCGTAAGTCCAATCAGATCTTTAAGATCTATTATAAGAAGAAGTCATGCTGCGCAGACCAGTCCAATCAGATCTTAAAGATCTTGAGATGACTTCTTCTTATAATAGTTCTCCATTGGTCGCCATCACAGCGGTCAACTCTTTTCTAGCAATATCATACTTAACCCTTTTTTGTCATACGTATATTAAAGTGTTATGACAGTGAGTTTTTGCAACTGTTTAGAGAAAGATCCATTTGACTCCGAGTATCTAACCCTACATCAAAATTGAAACTCTACTTCTTTTAAAATAGCAATCTTTTAAAACTGATGAAATTTAGGATAAGAATTATCTTAACATTTCCTTTGATGGCATAAGCTGGTTACGGAAATAAAGCATTGTTATAAATAGACAGGCGATCCCATTCACACTTTTGGGGTCCGTTATGGTAACGATTTAGTACGGAACCCTAAGATAATCAGAAATCCAGTTGAGCTAATTACCAACAAATGCTATTTTCGTTTGTTTTTTATCAGACCATGATTCATATAAATGTCATATCATATATTTATAATTATCAACCTTACTACTACAATATATGTGTAATTTTGCATGGATGTTTGTTTGTTAGTCAACACCCCAGCAGTGCTATTCTCTAAGGCCTTGAGCGCAGCGCTGTGCCAGCGACGAAACTACAGTTTGGTATTCACTAAGCCGCAAATAGCGACACTAGCGCTCTAAGCTGTGACGGCCGTGAGTTAGAAATACTCAACGTCGAGCAAGTTGACAGTTCTTCATACATTTTGGTATTCCGTAAGAAAAAACAGCGTCGAACTCGCTGACAGCCTCCCTCACAGCCACGATTTTGTCTGTCAAATCCAAAAGCCACTATTTTAGCGCGTAAATTCTTGAATTAATACCTAAATAATATTGAAAATTCCTGCTCGGTTAATTATAAAGATAAATTTATTAGAAGAAGCTAAGCAAAGTGATACTCGTAATTTAAAAAAGCACGACAGGCGAGAGAATTAAGAAAGCTTAATACACCATCCCGGGACAGAGATTTTATTCACATTTACAGGCTTTCTTTCTGAGGATCTAATTAATATAAACATATTGTTATAAAATAAATACCTAAATATTTCATGGACAACAATAATATTGTGTCATGAGGCAGCAGTGAAGTAAATATTTATATACTTACTTTTCACATAGCCACAGAATTAAGTTTAAAACAAGTTATTGCTTTGCAAGCACATAGATGTTTTTAAACTTTTTAATAGATTAAAATAACAGACAGAATAACATAGCATTTATTTATTTTTAGGCTACTTTGGCCTATAGATATATACCTTACAGTCTAACATACATATGGTAAAATACAATAAATTTGTGTTAGGTGTCAGACTTGACTGACTAAAACCCACCCATGTTCCTTCTTAGCCCTTTGTGTTCCAGGGCCGCGGTATCTCTTTCGAACAACCCGCAGCCCTAGTAAATAAAAACATATAAACATATGTTGTTTTAAGGTTTTAGTAAATAAAACCTTAAAACAACATAATTATGTTAGTAACACTTCATTTGCACACTACATCACTGTGCGTTCATGTGGCACTTGCCCGCTTAAGCAACGGAACACCACTCCCTGCGGCCAAAATTCCTCTTCCAAGACGAGGAGCAGATAACAAGTTGGTATTCGCACCACGAACGCCTCAAAGTTGACGTTGCGGCGCGACTCAAGCAGCTGCACTCTCGCTACGTACTTGATCTTCTGGCGCACGTACTCCACGATATCCTCCGCCGTAGTGGTGTAGCGTAGGCGGGAGATGTACACCGGAGTGTTCGGCTTCGCGGTACTAATAGGCACGTTGGGCTCCGAAGGAGCCTTGCCGCAGCGGTTCTTGTTGGTTCGTTGACGGCGCTTCCTCCTCAACACCGTCACGAAACTATAATCAGCCCAAATCGGTGCCTTTAGGATGCATCTAACTTCTTCTGCACATCAGGTTAGTTACATCGACGTGGTCGAATGTGACGGGAGGGAGCTTGTGCAAGTCCTTCGCCACGAGCGTCGGCACGTCGTCAGGGTCAGTCAAGTTTAGCAGCGTGATGATGTCCTGTATGCTGTTCTTAGTCCTATCACGCCGGCGGGACACCATCTGGTCACTTTTCATGAGCGACCGGTACAGCAGCAGTTTCGCAGCAGCAATGTCGTCTTCACTGAAGTTCGTAGCGCAGATTTGGACTGCGGACACCTCGTCCATCACATCCAACTTCTGCTGCAGGAACGCCAGTAGTAAATTCGCCACAAGTGGTTGTTCAATGGCGATTAAAATAGATAAAAAATAACAGACCAAAAAATTGTGAATTGACTGCGAGTATTGTGTATGTGACAGTCAGTGACAGGACAGCCCGTTGCTTAGGTTGCTTAGTTACGAAATAGGCAAAGGAATTTTATTTTCATTCAGTCATTCATGTAATTATAAAAATGCATTATTTAACCTCTTGTAATTATGAAAATCGTTAGTAGTTTCACTCAATTCCTTAAAATACTTAAAACTAGACCTATATTATACATTTTAAGCCCATAAAACTCTCGGTCGAGATTTATTGATTATAATTTAAAGAATTTGTTTCAAGCCCTAATTCGTCGTCGAAATGGTGACGGGTGATGTCAGGCCTAGAGTTCGTCGACGACCATAACCGCGCTAGAGAATACCGTTTGAATCAGCGCTGCATGATCGGTCGATCTCGAGGCTGTCTCGCCGACGAGTTCGTCGACGAGCACAGCCAAGAAACTATCTTAGGGAACAGCATGGCAGAACGAAATAAAATTTGGAACAGACTGAGATAGATTGTAGTCTGCTATCCTACCATGATCATTTAAAGCAGTATTATTTTACTCTTAGGAGTAAAACAATAATGTTTTAAGACGCCAGGGTAGGCCACCTGGAATAGGATATTGGCTACTTCTTATTTTTATTTTATTTGTTAGGGACAAAAACAGTTACATGCCAAGCTTAACTACAGATTCATAAATAAGCACTATACACAGTCTATTCCATATTTATGTTACTCGTTCCACACATGTAACCCCAAAACGAATTCACAAAAAAAAGGTAAAAGAAAACAGACAAACAGTGCGCGTCGTAAAAGCTTAGTAAGAAGAAGGGAAATAAAAATATATAAATACTTATGAATTTAGTAACTCTATTGCTTTTGCCTTGAACATTCCTTGGAAATAGTAAATATGTCAAGGATTCTTATCCAGGAATTACAATGCCGTCGGCAAATACGGAAAGCCACGCGGGCGATGCCGCAGGCATTAGCTAGTTTTGTACAAAATAAATTAAAATAGATCTGTAATGCAACTAGGATAACACATATGCCACGATTAATTTGGTTCTTCTCCTGGTGTCAAAGTTTTTATGCTGGCAATAGGTCTCTGACTTGGCTTTACATGCCGTCAAGAAATATCTGTCAGGCATGCTGGTTTCCTCACAATGTTTTCATATGAATCCGAAAAAGCAAAGGTGCGTGTCTTGGGTTAAACTCAAGATATACTAAGTTTTCTACTCGTCCGTCTGAAGGTCACACCACTTATTACTATCACAGCTATACAAGGTGTTGTTTTGCATCCTCGTCTAAATCCAGGAGCTTGTCACAAAAGACATAAATAATGAATTAAAATTACGGTACCTAGTTAATTATTATTAAACGCTGATTTTTTTGGTTGTTTATGTTTGTCAGTATTTCAGAATAACCCCTTAACGTGGATTAGGGAATAAGAAATTATGGAATAAACGTTTGAAATTGTTTGCATGTGTGGAAACGCGTTTATAGGGTGATATAGAGACGGGCTGCGTTTAAAACACGGGTGCTTCACACTTACCGATTTCCGCAAATAAGAAAAAAAATAAAATTATCTACCCATTTTGTTATTGATTCGGGTCGAGAATCATTAGCATAGTTAACTCCTTGAATTTGACGAGGTTGCAAAACAACACCTTATATTGATTGGGTTATTTCGAGAAAGGTAACTCTTGAATATTGTGTGGAAGTTTCCCATATTTCCACCATAAACTGCTACTTATGAGAACGCTTTGTTCGCGAGTCTCACTTGCCCCTGTCCAGTTTTCTCAATAGCTGATCGAGGAAGAAGTTAGTAAAACAAACGATAACTATTTTAAAAGCTTTTATTTACATTTATTTAGATAAAATCGATAGTTACACCGACTAAAAACACAATACCTGTGAAAATGCAAAAACAATGCCTTTCATTGCAGATAATATAAGATTATTTAATTTATCATAATAATGTCATTTAGAATTGTAAAAGAGTAATGTTATTTGATTTAAACGGTTAAAATAAGTATCCAAAGGCGGACACCTTCCTTTTACCTAAGAGAACCCATCAACAAGAGAACATCATACTTCTCCAAAAACAAACTTAATTCTAAATCTTTGCCGGGCAATCCCTGCATAATTTGACAACATTCAACATATGCAGCCTACCCGTTGTCGCACTTAATAGTTTTTAAAAGAACAAGGTGTATCGATAGTAGTGTTAGTATAAACAGTAGTGTTAGTATCACAAGTAAACATTGGTACAACAGTGGTACCAGTGCTGCTGTGTATATTGTTTGCTAAGAGATTAGCAATATGTCGCTTACAACTAGGTGGTAAAAACATGGTGTGGTTAGTGAGCCTGTAATCAGAGATAAATTGATTACAGTCAAAATATAATAAGTAATCTTAGATTTAATGTAATTCAAAAATCTTAAATCTAAACGACAACCATCTCACGTGACTACATAGTATTTTTTTACTGGAATCATTAACGGTTTAAGAATATTTAGACGTCGACATTGTTAGATATTATCTCATTTCAAGCGATGTTTGCATTGACCGACTTCTGAAATATTCTACCCACAATTCCCGATTACTTTTCACTACAATTATATACACATCTAATGTTATGATATTCAATAAGTTTCCTAATTCGTCGATAAATGCAAACAATTTCATATTTCTATTACAAATAAAAAGTAAACAGAATAGCGTTAAAATATTGCCAAGTATAAATATCAACGTAGCTATGTAGAAGCGACGACATTTGTTATTAGATGTACTCGCGCCAGTACCGCTAGCACGGAACAGAGAATATACAACTACTATGTAAATAATCAAGTTAACTGCCAGGGGGATAAAAAAAATTAAAAATGTGACTAGGTCCGATTCTGGTTTAAAATTTAAAAATTTTGAAAACTCACTAATAAAAGCTGGTATAGTAAACATTAGCATTAAAGGTGCACCCCAAGCGAATAGTGCAGCTTTAAAGTACTTCCTACGAAAGTCAATATTGAAGACCATTACAAAATCAGTATAAAAAATGTAACACAAAACGAGTAACCAATACCGAAGGAATACAGTAAATACAAAAACTAGTGCAGAAAATAACTTCATTGTGCTTGCCGATGATAGAAAAATTGCAAGAAACAATAAACGCAACACATTTACAAATATCACGTTAGTAAACACATAATTTCTGAAACAGCGAAATTTTTTGATGATCCACCACGACGTTACTCCGTAGATGAACGCAGCTGTGGACAGGACAAATATGACCAACGAAATAATTATCATTATACTATCTGATCCGTCGTTACTATTGTTGCCGTTAACATCGGTGCTGTGTGTACTCATCTTGTCGCATGCACTGATGTCATCTGATATTGTATACACTAGTGGTGTATGCACTAGTGTCGTTTACTCTGGTCTCGTATCCACTGGTATTGTTTACTCTAGTATCCTATGCACCAGTATTAAATGCACTGTTTTCATATGCACTGGTTTCATAAGCACTTATGCTTGTCGTTGATGGAACACCACAATGTCACTCAAAAGATGAAATTCAGAGACAGAATCAACAAGACATGGAGACTAACTGGAACTTTATTTTTCTTTTCAGACGAAAAAAATTTTTGTTGAGTTGCATAAACTGTTTCCATTAAACTGGTATTGGTGGAACTTGAGTTGTATGCACTAATATCGTATGCTCTGTTGTCACTGCACTGGTGTTGGATGAACTGTTGTCGTATGCAAAGTGTTCTTATCCGCTGTTTTCGCATGCACTGGTGATGTTGAACGTTACGAGTTCAGTCTGGTGCACGCTGATGAGCAGTGACCAATGTTTAATAATTAACACGAAAAGGTACGTTCATAATCAATATTGAAAATAATGGCTGATAATACAAAATCGACATAAAACAAAACCAGCCAAGCGCGAGTTGCACCAAATCTTTGTGAGATTGTTCAATTAATTTTATTTGCTACTATTAAAATAAATACAGAACTCATTTATTTTGTTTTTCATAAGTCCAATCAGATCTTTAAGATCTTGAGATGACTTCTTCTTATAATAGTTCTCCATTGGTCGCCATCTCAGCGGTCACCTCTTTTCTAGCAATATCATACTTAACTCTTTTTTGTCATTCGTATATTAAAGTGTTATGACAGTGAGTTTTTGCAACTGTTTAGAGAAAGATCCATTTGACTCCGAGTACCTAACCCTACTTCAAAATTGAAACTCTACTTCTTTTAAAATAGCAATCTTTTAAAACTGATGAAATTTAGGATAAGAATTATCTTAACATTTCCTTTGATGGCATAAACTGGTTACGGAAATCAAGCATTGTTATAAATAGACAGGCGATCCCATTCACACTTTTGGGGTCCGTTGTGGTAACGATTTAGTACGGAACCCTAAAATATTCAGAAATCCAGTTGAGCTAATTACCAACAAATGCTATTTTCGTTTTTTTTTCCATTCGTTATTTTTTTTTTAACTGATAAGACTAACTTATCAGACCATAATTCATATAAATATCATATCATATATTTATAATTATCAACCTTACTACTACAATAAATGTGTAAGTTTGCATGGATGTTTGTTTGTTAGTCAACACCCCAGCAGTGCAGAACTCCCATCTTTTCATGCTCTGCTGGGAAATGATCTGCCAAGTTCACCCACATAGCAGTGCTATTCTCTAAGGCCTTGAGCGCAGCGCTGTGCCAGCGACGAAACTACAGTTTGGTATTCACTAAGCCGCAAATAGCGACACTAGCGCTCTAAGCTGTGACGGCCGTGAGTTAGAACTATTATATGTTAGAACTCACTCACAGCCACGATTTTGTCTGTCAAATCCAAAAGCCACTATTTAAGCGCGTAAATTCTTGAATTAATACCTAAATAATATTGAAAATTCCTGCTCGGTTAATTATAAAGATAAATTTATTAGAAGAAGCTAAGCAAAGTGATACTCGTAATTTAAAAAAGCACGACAGGCGAGAGAATTAAGAAAGCTTAATACACTATCCCGGGACAGAGATTTTATTCACATTTACAGGCTTTCTTTCTGAGGATCTAATTAATATAAACATATTGTTATAAAATAAATACCTAAATATTTCATGGACAAAAATAATATTGTGTCATGAGGCAGCAGTGAAGTAAATATATATACTTACTTTTCACATAGCCACAGAATTAATTTTAAAACAAGTTATTGCTTTGCAAGCACATAGATGTTTTTAAACTTTTTAATAGATTAAAATAACAGACAGAATAACATAGCATTTATTTATTTTTAGGCTACTTTGGCCTATAGATATATACCTTACAGTCTAACATACATATGGTAAAATACAATAAATTTGTGTTAGGTGTCAGACTTGACTGACTAAAACCCACCCATGTTCCTTCTTAGCCCTTTGTGTTCCAGGGCCGCGGTATCTCTTTCGAACAACCCGCAGCCCTAGTAAATAAAAACATATAAACATATGTTGTTTTAAGGTTTTAGTAAATAAAACCTTAAAACAACATATGTTAGTAACACTTCACTTGCACACTACGTCACTGTGCGTTCATGTGGCACTTGCCCGCTTAAGCAACGGAACACCACTCCCTGCGGCCAAAAGTCCTCTTCGAAGACGAGGAGCAGATAACAAGTTGGTATTCGCACCACGAACGCCTCAAAGTTGACGTTGCGGCGCGACTCAAGCAGCTGCACTCTCGCTACGTACTTGATCTTCTGGCGCACGTACTCCACGATATCCTCCGCCGTAGTGGTGTAGCGTAGGCTGGAGATGTACACCGGAGTGTTCGGCTTCGCGGTACTAATAGGCATGTTGGGCTCCGAAGGAGCCTTGCCGCAGCGGTTCTTGTTGGTTCGTTGACGGCGCTTCCTCCTCAACACCGTCACGAAACTATAATCAGCCCAAATCGGTGCCTTTAGGATGCATCTAACTTCTTCTGCACATCAGGTTAGTTACATCGACGTGGTCGAATGTGACGGGAGGGAGCTTGTGCAAGTCCTTCGCCACGAGCGTCGGCACGTCGTCAGGGTCAGTCAAGTTTAGCAGCGTGATGATGTCCTGTATGCTGTTCTTAGTCCTATCACGCCGGCGGGACACCATCTGGTCACTTTTCATGAGCGACCGGTACAGCAGCAGTTTCGCAGCAGCAATGTCGTCTTCACTGAAGTTCGTAGCGCAGATTTGGACTGCGGACACCTGCGGACACCTCGTCCATCACATCCAACTTCTGCTGCAGGAACGCCAGTAGTTAATTCGCAACAAGTGGTTGTTCAATGGCGAATAAAATAGATAAAAAATAACAGACAAAAAAATTGTGAATTGACTGCGAGTATTGTGTATGTGACAGTCAGTGACAGGACAGCCCGTTGCTTAGGTTGCTTAGTTACGAAATAGGCAAAGGAATTTTATTTTCATTCAGTCATTCATGTAATTATAAAAATGCATTATTTAACCTCTTGTAATTATAAAAATCGTTAGTAGTTTCACTCAATTCCTTAAAATACTTAAAACTAGACCTATATTATACATTTTAAGCCCATAAAACTCTCGGTCGAGATTTATTGATTATGATTTAAAGAATTTGTTTCAAGCCCTAATTCGTCGTCGAAATGGTGACGGGAGATGTCAGGCCTAGAGTTCGTCGACGACCATAACCGCGCTAGAGAATACCGTTTGAATCAGCGCTGCACGATCGGTCGATCTCGAGGCTGTCTCGCCGACGAGTTCGTCGACGAGCACAGCCAAGAAACTATCTTAGGGAATAGCATGGCAGAACGAAATAAAATTTGGAACAGACTGAGATAGATTGTAGTCTGCTATCCTACCATGATCGAAATCGAATCGAATCGATCGAATGGTGGCAGGGTAGGCCACCTGGAATAGGATATTGGCTTCTTCTTATTTTTATTTGATTTGTTAGGGACAAAAACAGTTACATGCCAAGCTTAACTACAGATTCATAAATAAGCACTATACACAGTCTATTCCATATTTATGTTACTCGTTCCACACATGTAACCCCAAAACGAATTCACAAAAAAAAGGTAAAAGAAAACAGACAAACAGTGCGCGTCGTAAAAGCTTAGTAAGAAGAAGGGAAATAAAAATATATAAATACTTATGAATTTAGTAACTCTATTGCTTTTGCCTTGAACATTCCTTGGAAATAGTAAATATGTCAAGGATTCTTATCCCGGAATTACGATGCTGTCGGCAAATCCGGAAAGCCACGCGGGCGATGCCGCAGGCATTAGCTAGTTTTGTACAAAATAAATTAAAATAGATCTGTAATGCAACTAGGATAGCACATATGCCACGATTAATTTGGTTCTTCTCCTGGTGTCAGAGTTTTTATGCTGGCAATAGGTCTCTGACTTGGCTTTACATGCCGTCAAGAAATATCTGTCAGGCATGCTGGTTTCCTCACAATGTTTTCATATGAATCTGAAAAAGCAGATGTGCGTGTCTTGGGTTAAACTCAAGATATACTAAGTTTTCTACTCGTCAGTCTGAAGGTCACACCACTAGACTATCACAGCTATATTACTTGGGTTATTTCGAGAAAGGTAACTCTTGAATATTGTGTGGAAGTTTCCCATATTTCCACCATAAACTGCTACTTATGAGAATGCTTTGTTCGCGAGTCTCACTTGCCCCTGTCCAGTTTTCTCAATAGCTGATCGAGGAAGAAGTTAGTAAAACAAACGATAACTATTTTAAAAGCTTTTATTTACATTTATTTAGATAAAATCGATAGTTACACCGACTAAAAACACAATACCTGTGAAAATGCAAAAACAATGCCTTTCATTGCAGATAATATAAGATTTATGATGATTATTTAATTTATCATAATAATGTCATTTAGAATTGTAAAAGAGTAATGTTATTTGATTTAAACGGTTAAAATAAGTATCCAAAGGCGGACACCTTCCTTTTACCTAAGAGAACCCATCAACAAGAGAACATCATACTTCTCCAAAAACAAACTTAATTCTAAATCATTGCCGGGCAATCCCTGCATAATTTGATGCACCACATTCAACATATGCAGCCTACCCGTTGTCGCACTTAATAGTTTAAAGAACAAGGTGCATCGATAGTAGTGTTAGTATAAACAGTAGTGTTAGTATCACAAGTAAACATTGGTACAACAGTGGTACCAGTGCTGCTGTGTATATTGTTTGCTAAGAGATTAGCAATATGTCGCTTACAACTAGGTGGTAAAAACATGGTGTGGTTAGTGAGCCTGTAATCAGAGATAAATTGATTACAGTCAAAATATAATAAGTAATCTTAGATTTAATGTAATTCAAAAATCTTAAGTCTAAACGACAACCATCTAACGTGACTACATAGTATTTTTTTACTGGAATCATTAACGGTTTAAGAATATTTAGACGTCGACATTGTTAGATATTATCTCATTTCAAGCGATGTTTGCATTGATCGACTTCTGAAATATTCTCCCCACAATTCCCGATTACTTTTCACTATAATTATATACACATCTAATGTTATGATATTCAATAAGTTTCCTAATTCGTCGATTAATGCAAAAAATGTCATATTTATATTACAAATACAAAATAAAAAGAATAGCGTTAAAATATTGCCAAGTATAAATATCAACGTAGCTATGTAGAAGCGACGACATTTGTTACTAGATGTACTCGCGCCAGTATCACTAGCACGGAACAGAGAATATACAACTACTATGTAAATAATCAAGTTAACTGCCGGAGGGATACAAAAAATTAAAAAAACGCCATGTTTCGGTCCTAATTTAAAATTTAAAATATTTGAAACCACATAAATAAAAAATGATATAATAAACATTAGCATAAAAGGTGCACCCCAAGCGAATAGTGCAGCTTTAAAGTACTTCCTACGAACGTCAAGATTGAAAACCTTTACAAAATCAGTATAAAACATGTAACACAAAACGAGTAACCAATACCGAAGAAATACAGACATCACAAAAGATAAATCAACAAATAACTTCATTGTACTTGCCGATGATAGAAAAATTGCAAGAAACAATAAACGCAACACATTTACAAATATCACGTTAAGAAACACATAATTTCTGAAACAGCGAAATTTTTTGATGATCCACCACGACGTTACTCCGTAGATGAACGCAGCTGTAGACAGGACAAATATGACCAACGAAATAATTATCATTATACTATCTGATCCGTCGTTACTATTGTTGCCGTTAACATCGGTGTTGTGTGTACTCATCTTGTCGTATGCACTGATGTCATCTGATATTGTATACACTAGTGGTGTATGCACTAGTGTCGTTTACTCTGGTCTCGTATGCACTGGTATTGTTTACTCTAGTATCCTATGCACCAGTATTAAATGCACTGGTTTCATAAGCACTTATGCTTGTCGTTGATGGAACACCACAATGTCACTCAAAAGATGAAATTCAGAGACAGAATCAACAAGACATGGAGACTAACTGGAACTTTATTTTTCTTTTCAGAACAAACTGTTTTTGTCGAGTTGCTTAAACTGTTTCCATTAAACTGGTATTGGTGGAACTTGAGTTGTATGCACTAATATCGTGTGCACTGCACTGGTGTTGGATGAACTGTTGTCGTATGCAAAGTGTTCGTATCCGCTGTTGTCGCATGCACTGGTGATGTTGAACGTTACGAGTGCAGTCTGGCGCGCGCTGATGAGTAGTGGCCAATATTTTTAATAATTAATTCGAAAAGGTACTACATAATCAATATTTAAAATAATGGCTGATAATACAAAATCGACATAAAACAAAACCAGCCAAGCGCGAGTCGCACCAAATTTTTGTGAGATTGTTCAATTAATTTTCTTTGCTATTATTAAAATAAAAACAGAACTCATTTATTTTGTTATTCGTTGGTCCAATCAGATCTATTATAAGAAGAAGTCATGCTGCGCAGACCAGTCCAATCAGATCTTAAAGATCTTGAGATGACTTCTTCTTATAATAGTTCTCCATTGGTGGACATCTCAGTGGTCACCTCTTTTCATACGTATATTTAAGTGTTATGACAGTGAGTTTTTGCAGCTGTTTAGAGAAAGATCCATTTGACTCCGAGTACCTAACCCTACTTCAAAATTGAAACTCTACTTCTTTTAAAATAGCAATCGTTTTAAAATGATGAAATTTAGGATAAGAATTATCTTAACATTTCCTTTGATGGCATAACTCAAATACTGGTTGCGGAAATAAAGCATTGTTATAAACAGACAGGCGATCCCATTCACACTTTTGGGGTCCGTTGTGGTAACGATTTAGTACGGAACCCTAAAATAATCAGAAATCCAGTTGAGCTAATTACCAACAAATGCTATTTTCGTTTTTTTTTTTGAATTCGTTATTTTTTTAAAGCTGATAAGACTATCTAATCAGACCATGATTCATATACACAGCATCCTCATATCAAAATGCGCAGAAATACATAATTATGTGTAATACTCTCATAGGATTTAAAAAAAAAACGGACCTTTTCATCTTTGATTGGTTTTATTATAAAAATTAACCATATTTATGGTAAAATACGACTTTGTTTTTGTGCATAGAGCAAGACGTACTATCAAATCAATTATCACCCTTACTACTACAATTAATGTGTAAGTTTGTATGGATTTTGGAACAGACTGAGATAGATTGTAGTCTGCTAGCCTACCATGATCTCTCAAAGCAGTCTTAAATGATAAATGATGTTTATTTTGCAAATAGGTTTTTACAAACACTTTTACACGTATTTTTTTTAATCCCATCTATTCGAAAAGGACGACTTGGTTTGCCCTTAAGTGCACCCAAATGTAGTGTTTTCTATAAGGAACTTTTAGCGGGCAGTAATGAGTTTTTATTCTTCTATATTTCAAAAAGTGCGCCGCAAAGATAATAGGGATGATGACTGGGTAAAGAAGACGAAATTCTATTTTGTCCGTCAATCAGGTAATACAAAAATATTAGATACGTATTTTTTGTTTTATCAAGTTAACAAAAAAATACTTAGTTAAAACGCATTAAAGTTGGAGAGTGGGGGCTAACTACGTCACAACTAGGTATAAAATGTACTGAGCCGTGACGTCATGCGCCATTTCAACTCAAAATATCTCCGTAATTTTACGATTACGTGAAAAAAGAAAAAAACACGTGTCAAATAGTTTTTAATAATCTACCCGATGGACAAATAAAAAAAAT
Source organism: Cerastis leucographa (assembly GCA_963082945.1). Classification (NCBI taxonomy): domain Eukaryota; kingdom Metazoa; phylum Arthropoda; class Insecta; order Lepidoptera; family Noctuidae; genus Cerastis; species Cerastis leucographa. The sequence continues at coordinate 11,254,578 of OY720372.1, read as the reverse complement.
GAGTCACCATCCCTATTGCGGCGCACTTTTTGAATTTGGAACATCTTAGTGTTCAGCGCCAAAGAAATCGAACGCAAATGTTGTTTGAATAAAGACTGGCTGGTACGACGGCCCATAGCCGCGCCGCCAGCTGAATAACAATAAATTTTCATAATTGCGAAAATGTCTCAAATGTTAATATAAGTTTTTAGTTGTTTTATTATTAGATACCATTTAATTTCAATTTAGTTGTATCTATGTTTTATTAAATAATAATATTACAATAGAATGCGTGGCGCCTGTTTTCTCATAGTGGGTGATGAAAAGCAGAGTGTATCACTCGGGCGAAAATATATTTTTGGCACGGGCGACGTACTTTGAATCCCTCGCTACGTTCAGGATTCTACTAAAGAATCCCTCGCTACGCTCGGGATTCTACTCTAGAATCCCTAACTTCGCTCTGGATTCAAAAAAGCGCCCTCGCCGTAAAAATATTATTTTGCTCCCTTATGATACAATCTACTATTTTAAACTAGATGTGGCCGGTGTTTCGTACCTGACTACTCTGAGAAGAAACAGCCGAAACAAACTCAGAGGTTCCCTGTTAACTTGTTACTGTTTACACTTTCACTTTAAAGTCCAGACATTGCTCAATTTACATGAGGACTATGCAGATTAGTGTCTGAGATGGTCTTTTGAAGAAAGAACCACACAGATTTGAGTGGACCTGTCCAGTCAGTGCAAGCTTTTGTCAGTTATCGTGTAGCTCGACTTCTAACTCAAGGAGCTTAACGAAACGACGAACAATACCAAAGAAAGGACATTTGGGTAGGTCGCTTAAAGTACTGAAACTACCAGACAGTGGTGGGAAAAAAATAAATTTAAAAAAATGTGACCTACATGGTCCTCACATTCACAATAATTAATAATAATTTACGAAATGAATTTAAAAAAAAATACGAATATCAATAAATGTCACAATAATAATAAAAAAAGTAAATATTCATGTCAAATCAGTAAATGTCACATAAAGAAAAAGTAATAAAAATAATAAAAAATAAAGTAATAAAAATAATAAAATACTGAAATAAGTATTCATGTCACATCGGTAAATGTCAACTAAAATAATAAAAAAAAAGTAAAAATATAAGGTAAAAATAAATAAAAAAATGTCACAGTGTATAACATAAAAAAAAATGTAAAATGTTTATTTGTCCCAAAAGCAGTTTCATAGATTATAAATGAGACATCCCCTGTGATGATTACAAAAAGGGTGACTTAAAATTAAATTTAGAAAAGAAAAGAAAAATTAACAGTAAATAACTTATAAGCTAATTAGCAGCTCATTATGTAACTGTAGTTGTATGCCTTTGTGAAACTGTGTGTGCGTCTTTCTTTTAAACAGGGTTTGTAGTGTTGTGTGTGTGTGTGCGTGTAGGTGTGTGTGTGTGTGTGTGCGTGTAGGTGTGTGTGTGTGTGTGTGTGTGTAGGTGTGTGTGTGTGCGTGTAGGTGTGTGTGTGTGCCTGTAGGTGTGTGTGTGTGTGCGTGACATAAGGAATTAACAATAAACCAGCGAAGTCCGGAATTTCGACATTTACAGAGCAAATTTCATTGGAGCAGTTCAATCCCAAAAACCCTTTTTTTTTAATTTAAGTAGCTGTTTTCATTAATAGGGATGGTGACTAATTTTTTTTTATTTGTCTATCGGGTAGATTATTAAAAAGTATTTGACACGTTTTTTTCCTTTTTTCACGTAATAGTAAAATTAAAACAAAAAATACGTATCTAATATTTTTGTATTACCTGATTGACGGACAAAATAGAATTTCGTTTTCTTTACCCAGTCATCATCCCTATTGTCGAGAAGACGCGCAACACCGAGAAAAGTGGAAGCAATGGGGGAGGCCTACGCCCACGATTGGGACAGGCAAGCCTATGATAAAATACTATAAGTTTAAAAAGCGTGAAATAAAACATTTAATTAAAAAACCCCCGACACTAAAAACCTCTGAAAAACCAAAAATACGACGCTAAGACGCTTGGATTATTTTATTTTTGGTTTTTCAGAGGTTTTTAGTGTCGGGGGTATTTTAAATTTAATTTTTTCATAATGTCATTTAGAATTGTAAAAGAATAATGTTATTTGATTTAAACGGGTGCGCCAAAGTTCACCTAAATTTTCAACTCCGATAATTGGAAATCCGAAAATGTTCTTCCTAACATTTTTCATCCTAACAATCGCAATTCCTAACTACTCTGTCTCTAATGTTCTAATTCCGAAGCATTCAACTTCATAATGTCAGTAGCAATAATCATCTATTATACTTTTATTTGTTTTCCTATATTTTCTCAACATAACCATCTTTTACCCTATTATTCAAAGTCATATCTTTTTTGTTTAGATTTATTTTTTATTAATTAAAGCGTCTTCTTTAATTTTATTTAAAACGGTGTATACCCGCAAAGATATCCATAGGTTAGGTTAGGTTAGAACTGTGACCAACTACGCGCGACCCGAGCGAGCGAAGCGAGCGGTGCCGCGGCAGCGGCCGGCGAGCGCTACCTCGAAATTGGTCCAAAATTTTTCTAAGTATTTTTTTCATGGTGGGGGCACTATGAATATCATCTTCTACTATCATATATTACTTACTAGCTGTACCCAGCATGCGTTGCAATGCACTTTTTACTACCCACCTACCCTATCAGACCTACCTACCCTATCCTACCTACCCTACCCTACGCTACCTACCTACCTACCCTACCCTACCTACCTACCCTACCCTACCTACCTACCTACCCTACCCTACCTACCTACCCTACCCTACCTACCTACCCTACCTACCTACTCTACCCTACCCTACCCTACCCTTACTACCTACCTACCCTACCCTACCTACCTACCCTACCCTACCTACCTACCCTACCCTACCCTACCTACCTACCCTACCCTACCTACCTACCCTACCCTACCTACCTACCCTACCCTACCTACCTACCTACCCTACCCTACCTACCTACCCTACCCTACCTACCTACCCTACCCTACCTACCTACCCTACCCTACCTACCTACCCTACCTACCTACCCTACCTACCTACCCTACCCTACCTACCTACCTACCCTACCCTACCCTACCTACCTACCCTACCCTACCGTATCCTATGTCCGTCTCCTGGTTCTAAGCTACCTCCCCACCAATTTTCAGTCAAATCGGTTCAGCCGTTCTTGAGTTATAAGTGAAGTAACTAACACGACTTTCTTTTATATATATAGACTAGCTGTACCCAGCATGCGTTGCAATGCACTTTTTACTACCCACCTACCCTATCCGACCTACCTACCCTATCCTACCTACCCTACCCTACGCTACCTACCTACCTACTCTACCCTACCCTACCTACCTACTCTACCCTACCCTACCCTACCCTTACTACCTACCCTACCCTACCTACCTACCCTACCCTACCTACCTACCCTACCCTACCCTACCTACCTACCCTACCCTACCTACCTACCCTACCCTACCTACCTACCCTACCCTACCTACCTACCTACCTTACCCTACCTACCTACCCTACCCTACCCTACCTACCTACCCTACCTACCTACCCTACCCTACCTACCTACCCTACCCTACCTACCTACCCTACCCTACCTACCTACCCTACCCTACCTACCTACCCTACCCTACCTACCTACCCTACCCTACCCTACCTACCTACCCTACCCTACCGTATCCTATGTCCTTCTCCTGGCTCTAAACTACCTCCCTGCCAATTTTCAGCTAAATCGGTTCAGCCGTTCTTGAGTTATAAGTGAAGTAACTAACACGACTTTCTTTTATATATATAGATTACACTCGGTAAATGTTTCTTTCTGAGTATGAGTGAAAATATTATGGTAATTATGTTTAGAGATAATAGCGTTATGATAGAAAACAGTAGGAGTTGAAATATATTTACAATAATGATATTATTAATTACAATTTTCGGAAACATGAGTGTTATGAACATCGCCGGTAGCACTACAAATAGTATGAATGAAAACTTTAGGATGAAAAATTTTAGGAAGAGTGATCATTCGGATTACAAATCATTAGGAAGAACAATTTCGGGTAAAGAACTTTAGGTGAGCCAATATGGACCCGATTTAAACAGTTAAAATAAGTAACCAAAGGTGGACACAGTATCTCTTTTACCTTTACCAAAGAGAACCCACCGCCATGAAATTTTTTTTTTCTTTTTATGTTTTTTTTTGCATTAAAGAAGAAGAGGAAATTAAAACAACGAATAACTTTTAGAACGTGTTATTAGAGAAAATCAATAGTTACCGACTAAAACACAATACCGGTGAAAATGCAAAAACAATGCTTTTCATCGCAGATCATCAGATTGTTTTAATTATCACAATTATGTTATTTAGAATTATAAACAAAGGCGACTCTGTTGTGTTGTTATTGGCTTGAAACGGTTACAATAATTATTCAAAGGCTGACACCGACGTTTGGCAACGAAACTCAAAAAATCGTGGGCGTCGGGGGCCACCCACTGGCCCCCGACGCCGTGTCAACGGCGAGTTCGTGTTCCACGCGCGCCTCAAGGAGATGTCAGCAAACCCGAAGGGGTCCGAGAGGGCCGATGCCTGCCAGGGCTGCGGAACTGTTCAAAAGAGATACCGTAGCCCTGGAACACAAAGGGCTAAGAAGGAACATGGATGGGTTTTAGTCAGTACAAGTCTGACACTCCCTTCCGCTCCACTCAGAGCGGGATGATTACCCATCCGAAAAAAAAAAACAGCGGAGCGCAGTGCAGTGAGATAATAGCCTAACTTGCTGCAGCTGAATACAAAGTATTTTAAGTAGAGCGACTGCTTATCTAACCTTCATTACCTGTTTATTTAAAGGGTAATACGACAAAACTTGGTAACTGGTTGCCAGACTTTCGGGCTACTGACTATGAACGTGCTTTCCAAGGCACGGAGAAAAATGGAGTTCAGGTTTTACAGAGAAAAAAATGCATTTTTTTTCTTTTTCATTATTATTATTTTTCGATTACTTTTCATTTGAATTATATACACATCTAATGCCAATGTACTTTTTCAATAGTTCTGCCAATAAGTCTATGTATCCAAATATTTCATGATTATGAAAAAAAAAACATGGAGTGACGTTTAAATATTGCTAAGTATAAATATCAACGTAGCTATGTAGAAGCGACGACAGTTGTTATTAGATGTACTCGCGCTAGTATCACTAGCACAGAACAGAGAATATACCTACAACTACCATGTAAATGTAAATAATCAAGTTAACTGCCGCGGAGATAGAACAAAAAACAAATGTGTAAATCAGAAGGACTGGGCCAGTTTATATTGTTAAGTTACACAACATTAAAGGGAAAGTACTAAATAGCATTCTAAATATGTATTAGCATTAAAAGTACACCCCAGGCAAATATACCAGATTTTAGATACTTTCAACGAATGCCAACATTGAAAACCTTTACAAAATCAATATAAAAATATAACACAACACGAATAACCAACATTGTACAGATAAAAGACACACAAAATGTAGAAAATAAAATAAAATTTGTACGCTCCCTGCTGCTAATAAACTAGCCGCAAGAAAACGCAACACATTTGCAAATATCACATTAAAAAACACGGAGTTATAGGAGAGTCCGCGTACTGCTGACCGCAAATCGGATGCATCACCCACGGTCGTCGTTGATGAGACTGTATATCCCGCGAAACTGTGGGGGGTCGTGGTTTCTTAAATGCTAAGACCCTGCACAACCGTGAGGTATGCAGTCTCAGGGAATACTTCCTAGAAGCCGACGTGGGGATGCACCAAGATGTGGCATCAGTGGACAAGGGCCTTACCCCGCTCTTCTTGGGTAACGAGAACTGGCGCAAGCCTGTAGTATTAGACACTAATGATCGCAAGGAGGTATGGCAGAGCAAAGAGCTTCACGGACGTTTTTACCAGGCCCTACATGGGCCCGATGTAGACTTCTTAGCGTCCGTATCCTGGCTCCATTTTGGTGACCTCTTCGGGGAAACCTAAGGTTTCGTCTGTCCAATAATGGAGGAAGTTATGATGACGAATAACTACCGGAAACACATTGTAAAGGATGGCACGGTTGATATATGTCGGGCATGCCACCGTCCGGGAGAATCGATCCGACACATTGTTTCTGGGTGTTCTCGTCTGGCTAACGGAGAGTACTTGCATAGACACAACCTTGTTGCCAGGATTATCCACCAGCAACTTGCTGTGAAATACAACCTTGTGGAATCAGAAGTGCCATACTATAAGTATGCGCCCGACCCAGTTCTCGAAAATCACGTTGTATTGGGATCGACCTATCATCACTGACAGGACTATTGTTGCCAATAAGCCTGACATTGTGTTGATAGATTGATTGGAGCGTCGCGCAATGATTGTTGATATAACGGTCCCGCATGACGAGAACCTCGTGAAAGCAGAGAAAGATAAACAATTCAAGTATCTAGATCTGGCTCGCGAGGTTGTCGACATGTGGGACGTGAGTGCAGCAGTCATTGTGCCGATAGTCGTGTCGGCCAATGGCTTAATAGCCAAAAGCTTCGACCAACATCTACGGAGTCTTTCGCTTGGCAGTTGGATCAAGGGCTTGATTCAGAAAGCAGTACTTCTGGAGACGGCACGTATTGTTAGGAGGTTCCTCTCTCAAGAGCCCTGACCACCGGTAGCCCGGACCCTGTTCCCGATGCCAGTGGGCTACTATTTTTTATATTTTTAAATGTTTTTGTATATAATTTTGTAAAAATATTTAAAAATGTAAAATGTATGTTTGTAAAACGAATAAAGGAAAAAAAAAAATAATCATAATAGTCGTATCAGCCAATGGCCTAATTGCCAAGAGCCTCGACCAATATCTGATGAGGCTCTCGCTAGGCAGCTGGATTAAGGGCATGATTAGAAAGCGGTACTCCTGGACACGGCTCGTATCGTTAGGAGGTTCCTTTCTCTGGAGCCCTGACCGCCGGTAGCTTGGACCCTGTTCCCGATACCGGTGGGCTACTATTTTTATATTTTTAAATGTTTTTGTATATAATTTTGTAAAAATATTTAAAAATGTAAGTAATATGTATAAAAATAAATGAAGGAAATAATTATCATTTTATTTCAGGCAACTAAGGCTCATAGATAAAATACACAAGTAATAAAACAACAACAATAAACTAATACATATCTAAAAACTTGAATTGAACTATGACTGTAAACTATTTACACGAAGTGCCGGCGTCGTGTTGCACTGCGTGGTGTCACGTAGCCTTCCGCGGAATCGCCGATACGTGACACCCGTCGGCCAAAACTCCTCCTTGAGGAAGGTCGCGATCTGGTGAGTCGGAACTCGCACCACGAACGACTTGAAATTCGTGTTGTGGCTCGACTCCAACTTCTCGACCCTCAAAATCCAGTTAGTCTTCATTCGTAAATACTCCACGATCTCCTCAACCTTCGTGGTGTGATGTAGACGGGACACATAGAGCTGCGTCGTTGGTAATGCCGGACGCAGTTGGTAATGCTTAAGTACGCACTACATTTCCTGATGTATTTTGTGTAAAAGATAGATTAAGAGAGAAGAATTAGAAAGAGAACATGCAATGAACAGGTTAGATATTGGTTTAATTAAGACGATATATACTTTGCAGTTTGTCAAAACTGAATCCTGAATTTTCCTAGACGTCATTACTAATGTATTTATTTGTATTATTTCCTATTATTTTAAGTATTTTAAAAGCGTTGTATAGTGCATGTTATTTTCATTAAGATATTATTATAATTGGCTTACGAATAACAAAATAAATTTATAACGCTTTTTTTAGTAATAGCAAAGAAAAATAATTGCGCAAGCTCACAAAAATTTGTTGCGACTCGCGCTTGACTGGTTTAGTTTTATCGATATTGTCTTATCAGCAATTATTTTAAATATTGAATATATACGAACCTTTTGGTGTTAATTAGGTAATTATTAAAAATGTTGGTCACTCGTTCCGTTCAACATCACCAGTGCATGCAACAACAGCGGATAAGAACACTTTACATATGACAACAGTACAACTACAACAGAGCATACGATATTAGTGCATACAACTCTGGTTCTAACAACACCAGTTTAACGGCAGCAGTTTAACAACTGTACTAAAACAGTTTGTTCTGAACCTATAAGTCCCAGTTAGTCTCCGTGTCTTGTTAATACTGTTTCTGACTTTCGTCTTTGGAGTGAAATTGTGTTATTTCATCAACGTCAAATATCAGCGCATACGACAACAGAGCATATAACTCTAGTGCACGCGAGACCAGTGCAAACGATACCAGTGCGTACTTCACTAGTGTATACAAAACTTGGCGACATCAGTGCATACGATACTAGTGCATACGATACCAGTGCATACGATATCAGTACATACCTCACTACTGTTTGCAATACTTGGCGACATCAGTGCATACGATACCAGTGCATATTCCAATAGTGTATACAACACTAAGCGACATCAGTGCATACGACACGATGGGTGCATACAACAACGATGTTAACAACTCTTCACATATTGAACTTTCAATTTATCATTTTGTCTTGTTTGTGTTGTCTATGGTTACGCTCATATACGGATTGATATCGTGGTGCATCATCACGAAATTCCGCCATTTCAGAAACTACGTGTTTCTTAATGTGATCTTCGCAAATGCGATGCGTATATTATGTTTTCATTTATTTGACATTCTTTTTGTGGTATGTCAGATATCTTTCCATTATTGGTCAGTCGTGTTGTGTTATATTTTTTATATTGATTTTGTAAAGGTTTTTAATATTGACATTCGTAGAAAGTACCTTAAAACTAGTCTATTTGCCTGGGGTGTTCCTTTTATGGGAATTACTATTACATTTATTTATGGGTTTATATGTGGGATTTTAGGACAAGAATTAAACATTAACGGAATCAATTTCATTACAATTATAGCATCTCTTATTTTTTCTATCCCCCCAGCAGTGAACTTGATTATTTACATAGTAGTTGTATATTCTCTGTTCCGTGCTAGTGATACTGGCGCGAGTACATCTAATAACAAATGTCGTCGCTTCTACATAGCCACGTTGATATTTATACTTAGCAATATTTTAACTTTAGTGTGTTTTTTTTTAATTATTTTGTTTGATAATTCAGTATTAGGATTTATCGGCACATTGGGAGACCTATCAAACACAATAGCATTAGATGTGTATATAATTATAGTAAAAAGAAATCGGGCATTGTGGGGAGAATATTTCAAAAGGCGATCAGTACAAAGATCGCATGAAATGAGATAATATCTAACGAAGTCCAGTCGGTTTTCAGAAAAAAAAGTGTTATTGTAGTTATGTGGATCTGTTGACGTTTAGATGTAAGAATATTTCGTTACCATGATTTTGTTGAGAAAATAGAAAAAGCTTTGCCTCGAGTAGAACTTAAAACTTGAAATTATCACTCACTTGAAAACTCATGCACAGTCACACAAATACATTGAATTTACGACGGCAGTGATAATTATTGTCAAGACTTACTTACTTCTGAATGAAAATCGAATCTGTTTTCTAAAAGTAACATCTAAAAACATTTAAAAAAAACTATTTTCATCGCAAATGGTTTCAACTGTGTATATAATTCTCTTTGGTAAAAGTAATAGCAATACAGTGTCCGCCTTTGGAGACATTATTTTACCGTTTAAAATAGTGCAAGTTCAATCGAAATAATTTGAGTCATACTAGTTAAATCAAGGCTTCATGGCAAATATTTAACAATAGTAACTATATAAAAGAACCGATATCAAAGATTATTATCCAAAATATGACAATTGAGGATCACAAAGAGATAGCAGTATCATTTAACGACTTTTTTACTGTCCAAGTATATTGACCTAGATTACACCACAAATTCAAAATTTATATTATGTCACCAACTGTCCCAAACGACTTACGTAGGATGACGAAAAACCTGAAAAATACACAAAGTCATGGTTGCACCGGTATTACAGCCAAGGTAGTAAAATTTGTCAGTGATATTGCAGCACCGCCTTTAATTCACGTAGTGGACACTAGTATTGCCTTTGATATTTTCCCTAATGGCCCGAAAACAGTTGTAATTAAACCAACACATCAATAGTTGGACATTTCTTATTTGCTATTCCTTTTGAATAGCAAATAAGAAATGTCCAACTTTAGACCAGTAGCATTGATCCCTATATTCTCCGACATACTTGAAAAGATTATTTATGAAGCACTTGACAATTATTTGACTAAATATAATACATTGTACAAAGAACAAATGGACTTAAGAAAAAACAAAAATATTAATATTGCAATATACAATCTTTAAACTTACGTTATGACGAATGTCGACAAGAAAGTTCAGGTATGTGCCATATTGACTGATATGACTCAACTATGTTAGTCATGACGTCCTTTTAAATAAACTATACTGTTATGGCATTACCTTACTCCTTAGTGGTTGAAATCAGTTAAGAAATATCTAGAACATCTCTCGTGACGAAACGCGAGCTTAAATGTGCATCAGACTGTAGAGTATACAAACATGGTGTTTCACAAGGTAGCGTTCTGGGGCCACCACTATATCTTTTCTATATCAATGACTTGCCACGTGAAACGTGATAAGAAAATGTAATGACATTAAAGATTATAAAGAAAATATTAAAACAGCATTGGAAAACACTATTACTAAGTTATTTATGAGAAGCCAGTCGGCTGCTCATAAATAACTTAGTAATCAATCTTAAAAAAAAAAAAAAAAAAAGTTATTAATTTTTACCAAAGGACATGCCCTCTTAATGTTAACATTGGTCATAATGAACAAAATGTTGAAACAACAAATATTGCTAAATTCGTAGGTATCTATTTACTTAGAAATCCCATGCCGAAGATGTTTGTAATAAATTTAGCAAGTCAGCCTATGTGCTGCATAATGTATCATATAAAGTTAGAAATAATAGGTACACTCGTAGTAGCTGACCACGGTCTAGTTGCGCGAATTTTAAAATTCGGAGTAATATTCTGGGACAATTTCAGTGAGAGGGAACAGATTTTTTTAGACCAAAAACTCTGCATAATATCTATGTTAAATCTGAAAACTACAGACAGCTGTGTACCTGTGTTGAAGTCGCTGAAAGTACTGACCTTCCCATTTTTGTACATTTTAGAGGTTGCAATTTTTGTTAAAACTAATTTAGATTTATTTCCATCACTACCCTATATTAGAATGCGGAAAAGGTCCAATGATAATACAATACAAAAACTTATGACATACAGGCAATTACAATACAGCACTACTAAGGAAAACATTATGTAAATGGAATCTATCATAAACAATAAAATTCGGTATAGTTTTAAAGAACACCCTATTCGAATATTTTAATCTAAGCTTACTACATTATTGTTAGATAGTGCTATTATTGTATAAATGATTTTTTAAATATTAAAAAAAAATTGGCAGTAAAATTTCTAAATGACATATGTTTGTAAAATAATCTTGCACTTAATTATAATTACAAAATAATGCATTTCATGTTATTGACAATATTTATGTATTGACTTTTTTATGTTTATTCATATTAATTTATTAGAATGACACGTTAGTTGTTTATTTATAATAATATTGTATTTAATCTAATATTTTCTATGAATTTGCATGCCGTAAGGACGAATGTAACGGAAACCTTCAGCTATTGTATCTTAAACTTGTACCTACATTGTTGGCAAATAAATGCAGCTGAATCTGAATCTAAATCTGATAACATTTGGCTCTTCTTTCAGTTCCAAATAACTTATTTGTGATAAAATAAATAATGCGATGATCTGCGATGAAAAGTATTGTTTTTGCATCTTCACAGGTATTGTGTTTTTAGTCGGCAAGTATTGATTTTCTCTAAATAAATGTCATCATCTGCCTAGCCTTTTCCCAAACTATGTTAATCCACGGACCAACCTCGGCAAGCATGGCTTAAAATTAAAGATCGACCCGTACGGCTGTTATTATCCAGCCACAAGCTCCTCATATGAGGATGTCTCTAAATAAATGTATGAAAAGTTATTGGTTGTTTCACTTGATTCTTCTTCGTCTTTCGGACTCATGCAAAAAAGGTTCTGTAACAATATAAAAACAATAATTTTATCGTCATTATTTCGCAAATAGCGCACTTGTTAGCTTTATTGAAGTTTTTTAAGTGAGCAATATTAAGGTATGGTATTGTTTGATCATAAATGGCATATAAGGTAACGATCTTCTCAATTCTTATCTCTAACTCAACAAGTTGTTCCTTACTATTACTACTACATTCATTTTATTTCAGTAACAATTTTTACATTGTATCGAAATTTTACACAAAATTATAAATTAAAATTAAAGAATTACAATAAAATCAGTGATAAAACAGTAACCAAATAAATAAATTAAATAAATAAACTTAGTGGTAGTTATAAAAGTTGTGAATTGAGTAAGCTGTGATTTTACTGAGGCACGCTTTTTTGTAAGCTCTTTAATCTTGAGTTCTTCAGCCATGGCTAAATAGGCAGGTAGCTCTAAGCGCTAAAGGAAAAGCAAGTAGGCAAGAAAAAGAATGATTGAAGAACAGATGCATGCACCCATAAACAGGAATGGGTATATCTTCCAGCCCCCCTAGCATGACCGTTCTATCTCTATTCTACCAAGAAACGACAAGAAATCTTTTCTTTACAACTTGTCATTTCTTCTGCCCGAGCATGGCGCGCACCGTCGACTCGCGTTTCTACGAAGACATAGACAGAAATTCTTTCCATAGCAACGGGGACGTTGCTATGGAAAGTTAAAAGGTTACGTTTAGTTAACAAAAAAAAGTTGCCAATTGCACGAGTTTTTCATTTTTCGTGGGCGGGATGGTATTGCTGCATCTTGGATCCAGGCCTGGATCTTTTTCGCGAAATTAAACCTAAATATTTTACATAACATTTCAACCTTTTGAACGTAACTCAACGCAACCACGAAACGTATTTCTCGTATTTAGTTTTTATTAAGACTAGTTTGACATTTGTCAGAAGTAATGTTTCTACCCCCAAATGTCAAAAGAAGAGAAAATATGGTCGTCATGCTCGACGTTGTAGACTTGTGTCGACTGAAGAAAAGAAACATTTCTTTTCTACAATCTTAATATCGCCATGCTTGGGACGATAGAAATATCTGTCAAATTGTCGATTCTTCCGTAGACATAGCTCGTTTCTACGGCGGTCATGCTAGGCCGGAGTGGTAGGAGGACTGAAACACGTTGGCTTTAAATAGTGCACTGTACATATATTATAAATTTAACAAAGAATGACTAAACGGTCAATTTAAATCGGCGAGAATGAAAATATGATAAGCGCTCAGTTATGTGGACGATGAGTTTATGAGTGCCTCGTCATTCCTCATTGACAGTTTATGAGTGCCTGTAAATGGATTATTACAAAATAAAGGTTTATAGTTTCAAGTTAAGTTTTGTGTATGTTTTCAAATACCAACCTTCCTATCTTCCAACAAGGAAGAATCATGTCACATGTTTTAGAGACTGGATGTCAATATGGCGTATATTTTGGGGACAGTGTTCCACAGCTTACTGGTTTCCATCCTTACTTCAAATTATAAATGCGAAAGTAAGTTTATTTGTTTGTTACCTCTTTACGCCTAAACCACAGAACCGATCATCCAAAATGTTTCGTATAGGTACGTTGTCAGGTGTACAGAAACGGCAACAACAATAACGTTCTTATTAAATAGATGGGCCAAAGGCGAAGCCGCTGGCAAAAGCTGTTTTGTATATTCCTGCGCATTTGATGATAACTGATATAGGGATGTTTTAAGGAACACTATATAGTTTTATAGAAACGCGTATTAATTAATCTTGTAATACTTTTCCCATATTGATACTTGTACATATATTTATTATTATTGAAGATCTGTAAATAATTTACATACTTAATTCAAATAAAAGCTTATTACTAAAATATCCCTGCACTGTGTTGATAATTATTGTCCAATCAAGGTCAGATTGCAGCCTTATCAAAGTTTTTCAATAAAATAATTGATTGATTCAAACCGTTTTTTTTTTTTGTAACGAACTTATCTGGATTTAGGATTATTTTAGGGTTCCGTACTAGAACGATAAAAAACGCTACCCCACAAATTCAAATTGGCTCGTCTATTCTCATTTCCAGAACCAGTAATGACATCAAATAAAAGGAAATATTAAAATAATTGCAATAGACTTATTTTTCTTTGAAAAATATTATCATTTTCAAAGCGATACGGTCTTAAATTTTAAAGTGGGGTTAGGTACTCAGTCAACTGGATCTCGCATTAAGATGTTAGTAACATAGTCCTGAGAGGTTGTCGGTGTTTTACAAATAACCCTGTATACATTACAAAGTTTAACAAACTAATAATTTAAATAACTAAAATAACAATAGAATATAAAAGGGCGTCAAAAAACTCTTCCTCAACGTTGTCAGCTGGTAATGTGCCCAAGAGACTGGCAGCATTGCCACGTTGTATAGAAAAACTTAGCTTCTGACCAAAGTTAAAGCCATCCCTTGGGTTACGGGAAGCATCAACTAGGAGTTTCGAAATTTCCTTAACAAGGATTTGAATAGGTACTCGGATCAAACGGTCCCAGTTTCCACGCGAATAAAGTCGCGTGCCGCACCTATTAATTTTATATATAACTTATTCTACGATGTTTGGAACAGGTTGAGCTACATACTGGTTTTATGTATTATAGAGATTTACGTACTGGTTTTATTGACGCGCTGTCCGAACATAATTATCTGTCTGGTCGGGGTGGTCGCACTGCTCATCAGCGCATGCTGAGTTGCGCACGTGACGCTCACCATGGCCGTCAATTATACCAGACATACCAGTGAATACAACAGTTTAAATGTTACTCGTGCATACAACACTAGTCTATACGACACCAGTGCATATGACACAAGTGAATACGACACCAGTGCATACGACAACAGTGGGTACAATACGACTGTATACAATATCAGTCCTTACGAGATTAGTGCAAACAACACCAGTGTTAACGACTCCATAGAAGTATTGGAAAGTAGTAATGATAAATTATATCAAATTTATTATTTTGTCTTGTTTGTGTTATCTATGGCTGCTTTCATCTACGGAGTGACATCGTGGTGCACGATCAAGAAATTCCGCCATTTCCGAAACTATGTGTTTCTTAACGTGATCTTTATAAATGCGATGCGTTTATTATGTTTTGCATTTAATTATTTTGATTTAACGGCTAACGTCGGGAATGTTTTTGATTATCTATTAGCGGTATGCATGATATCTTTCCAGTGTTGTTTAGTCGTATTGTGTTACATTTTTTATGTTGATTTTGTAAAGGTTTTCAATCATGATATTCGTAGGAAGTACCTTAAAATTGGTCTATTTGCCTGGGGTGTACCTTTTATCGTATTAGCTATACCACATATTTTTGGGATTTTAGGTTTCGGAAATGAAACAAACAATACCATAATTAATTTCGCTCTAATTTTTGTATCACTTATTTTTTTTATCCCCTCAGCAGTTAACTTGATTATTTACATAGTAGTTGTATATTCTCTGTTCCGTGCTAGTGATACTGGTGCGAATACATCTAATAACAAATGTCGTCGCTTCTACATAGCTACGTTGATATTTATACTTAGCAATATTTTGTCGTTATTCTATTCATTTTTTGTAATTTGGCGTGAAAATTCTGTGTTTCCATTGTTAGGAGTATTGGGAGACCTATTGAACACAATAGCACTAGATGTGTATATCATTATAGTGAAAAGTAATCGGGAATTGTGGGGAGAATATTTCAGGAGGCGATCGATTCAAAGATCTCTTGAAATGAGATAATATCTAACGATGTCCGATGTGTTGATGTGTGTGTGGTTTTCAGTAAAAAAAGTGTTATTGTATTTGTTAACTACCACATCAACAAATATGTGTTTTAACTCTAAGATATCGCAACTCCGGCCCCCAAGATACAGGCGCAGCATAGTTTAGGTTCCTCTGTTTTTTTTTTAACTATATTAAATATTACTTGTTACGATTACTCATAGCGCGTATGACACAAGTGAATACGACACCAGTGCATACAACAACAGTGCTAAGTTAGATTAAGAAAAAGTTTGTAACAACGGCTTAATAAATTTATTCTTTATTTATGTGGATCTGTTGACGTTTAGATGTAAGATTATTTTGTAACCATGATTTTGCTAAAATAGAACTAAAAATTTTATGTCAATTTGAGCAAAGCTTTGTCGCAATGTGAAAAACGAGGAAAACTTAAACCTTAGAAAATATCAGTTTTTTTAAGACACATGCACAGTCACACTAATAAATGGAATTTACGACGGCAATAAGATTGTCAAGTATCTTGACTAAAGAATCTGAATGAAGAAGGAGTCACAAAGTAACATTTACATATTATAAAGGGTGTAAAACACCTCTTAATGAAGCCGAAAGGCACTGGTTCTCCCTGTCATTGCGATCATTTTTTTGTTCTACACCATACCTGGGAACCTTCTAGTTACGGAGATATTAGACGATTCTATTACACGACATGGAGACTAACTGGAACGTTGTTTTTCTGTTCAGAACAAACAGTTTTTTTCGAGTTAATAAACAGCTGCCGTCATACTAGTATTTGTGGAACTTGAGTTGTATGCACTAAAATATCGTTTGCTTTGTTGTCACTGCACTGGTGTTGGATGAACTGTTGTCGTGTGCAAAGTGTTCTTATCCGCTGTTGTCGCATGCACTGGTGATGTTGAACGTTACGAGTGCAGTCTGGCGCGCGTTGATGAGCAGTGACCAATTTTTTTTAATAATTAACACGAAAAGGTACGTAAATAATCAATATTGAAAATAATGGCTGATAAGACAATATCGATTTAAACTAATCCAGCCAAGCGAGAGCCGCACCAATTGTTTGTGAGATTGCACAATTAATTTTCTTTGCTATTATTTAAATAAAAACAGAACTCATTTATTTTGCTATTCGTAAGTCCAATCAGATCTTTAAGAATATAACATGCACTATACAACACTTTTTAATAATTAAGAAATAATGAAATTAATACAAATAAATTAAGTAATAATGACGTCTAGGGAAATTCAGGATTCACTTTTGTCAAACTACAAAGTTGTTCCGTTAAAACAGACTTACGATGTAACAATATCGTCTCAATTAAACCAATATTTAACCTGTTCAATGTATGTTCTCTTTCCAATCCTTCCCTCTTAATCTTACACAATCCATCGACAAATGAAGTGCGTTCTCAAAATGCTGCTTCAGTAATACCTCATCATCATCATCATCAGCCTGTATTCGTCCACTGCTGGACATAGGCCTCTCCCATGACACGCCACTGAGCACGATCCTCGGCCACTCTCATCCAGCTCTTGCCAGCCGCCTTGCGAAGATCATCGCTCCACCGAGTCTGAGGACGTCCTACGCTACGTTTACCGATCCGTGGTCTCCACTCAAGAACTCGTCTACCCCAACGGTTATCGGTTCTTCGGGTAAATCGGGAAATCATCAAATGACTTCTCCCGCTCTGGGCGGAGCGGGAGGGAGTGTCAGACTTGTACTGACTAAAACCCACCCATGTTCCTTCTTCGCCCTTTGTGTTCCAGGGCCACGGTATCTCTTTCGAACAACCCGCAGCCCTGGCAGGCATCGGCCCTCTCGATTCGATCTCTCGACCCCTTACGATTTGCTGACATCTCCTTGAGGCGCGCGTGAAACACAGACGCGCCGTCGGCACGGCCTGTCGTCATAAGACGGACGGACGGTGAGCTGGCCCATTACTCACCATCCACAGGCCCGCGCCTACGGTGGCCGGGGGCCACTGGTTGCCCCCCGACGCCCGGGGCGTCTCCCGCGGCGGCTGGGACGTGAGGTTCTCTCCCTCTCACGTTCCGCCACCTCCTTCGCTAGCATGACTGCTTCGCAGAAGGAGGCGACGGCTTCCCATTCCCTCTCGCTCCGGACCATGGATTGAACCAGGGCCGGACGCGAGAGGTCGCCGCCGCCAATCGCCGCTACGAGGACACGGCGGTGCTCAGCCCAAGTGGGGCAGAGCTCCACGGTGTGCTCCACCGTGTCCTTCGGCCGATCCTCGCAATGGTAACACCCGGGCGTTTCCTCCCGCCCGATTCAGTGCAGGAACCTCCCGAACCGTGTCCGGTGAGGACCTGCGTCAGGCGGAAGGTGAGGGCGCCGTGGCGCTTCTCTAGCCACTCCTCAAAGAGGGGACTTATCGCCACTATTGTGGCGTGCCCTGCACGTGGTTGCGACAGTCGCTGTCTCCATGCCGCCATGAGATCGCGCCGGAGGTCTGTCGGCTGAGCGACAATTTGCCGCGGCAGCGGAGATTCCCCCCGGCGTAGTGCCTCCGCGCGAGGTCCATGAAAGCACATGGCCTCGGACTTGTGCAATGCCACCTCGAGACCCAGTTGCCGGATTCTCTCCACGACTATCGCAACCCCGCGTGTCATTAGTTCGGCCGCCGCCTCGTGCGACCTCCCCTGTGCCAGCACCAGCGTGTCGTCAGCGTAGCAAACTACGCTAACACCGCTAGGGAGGTCGGCGCGCAGCACCCAGTCGTAGCCGATGTTCCACAAGGGTGGCCCCAGAACCGATCCCTGTGGAACACCGCACGACATCTCTCGCCAGTTCCACTCTCCTTGATGGCTTAACTCAAATACTGGTTACGGAAATAAAGCATTGTTATAAACAGACAGGCGATCCCATTCACACTTTTGGTAACGATTTAGTACGGAACCCGAAAATAATCAGAAATCCAGTTGAGCTAATAACCAACAAATGCTGTTCTGGTTTTATTTTAATGTTATTTTTTAAAACTGATAGGACTATCTAATCACACCATGATTCATATACACAGTATCCTCATATCAAAAAGCGCAGGAATATGTGTAATACTCTCACAGAAAATTATTTTAAATAAAAAGCAAAAATGGACTTTTTCATCTTTGATTGGTTTTATTATAAAAATAAACCAACTTTATGCTAAAATAAGACTTGATTTTGTGCATAGAGCAAGTTGTATAATTATATAAAACAATCAATTATCAACCTTACTACTACAATAAATAAGTCAAGTTGGCATGGATGTATGTTTATTAGTCAACACCCCAGAACGAAATCTAATTTGGAACAGACTGAGATAGATTGTAGTCTGGATAGGCTTCTGATTTTTATTTTTATTTGTTATGGACAAAAAACAGTTACAAGCCAAGCTTAACAAGAGATTCTTACAGAAAACTATGGAGAAGAATTCGGAAGAGGCCATGCATTGAACAGGTATGATAATGGTTTAATTAAGACGATATTGTCACATCCCAGGTCTGATTCAGCGAAACAACTATGTAGTTTCTATGTAGTATCCCGAATTTTCCAAGGCAAAAATAAATTATTTCCATATCATTTTTACCATAAAATAATTGTAAGTATAGTGCATGATATGATGGGGTTGACGTATCCTTGTGGATCAAAAACCCCAAATGACGTAATGATACGAAAAACTTAATTATCCTGGACCTACGAAAATAATATTTAATTTCGGAAAATACCCATATTATCTTTAAATGTACGAAACCGATAATTTTCCTATCAATGTTGTCGTATCGGCAATAAATTAAAATATTGATTATGTACGAACCTTTTTTGTTAATAGTAAACAAAAAAATAGTCACTGAGAGACCTCGTTAGACCATACTCGTTCGATTCAACATCACCAGTGCATGCGAAAACAGTGGATACGATATTAGTGCATACAACTTTAGTTCCACCAATACCAATTTAACGGAATGAGTTTTTAAGCAACTCGACAAAAACTGTTTGTTCTGTACCGAAAAATTTAGTTCCACAGTCTCCATGTCTTTTTGATACCGTGTCTGGCTGCTTTCATCCATCGACATTTTGGAGCGTCATCAACGTCAAATATCAGTGCATATGAAACTTAAGCATTTAACACTGGTGCATACGAAACCAGAGTAAACGATACCAGTGCATACCACCACAGTGCATACTACACGATGGGTGCTAACAACACCGATGTTAACGGCAACAATGTTAACGACTCTTCAGATAGTGTTATTATATTTATTTCTTTTGTCATTTTTGCTCTGTCTACTGCTGCGTTCATCTATGGAGTAACGTCGTGGTGGATCATCAAAAAATTCCGCTGTTTGAGAAACTATGTGTTTCTTAAAGTGATATTTGCAAATGTGTTGCGATTATTGTTTCTTACGGTTAGTTTATTAATGGCAGAGAGCGTACAAATTTTATTTTATTTTCTACATTTTGTGTGTTTTTTATCTGTACAATGTTGGTTATTTGTGTTGTGTTATATTTTTTATATTGATTTTGTAAAGGTTTTCAATGTTGACATTCGTAGAAAGTATCTAAAAACTGGTCTATTTGCCTGGGGTGTACCTCTAATGTTAATATTTATAATGCTATTAGGTACTATACCTATAGTGTTGTATAACTTTAGAATAGAAACTGGCCTAGTCCTTCTGATTTACGTATTTGTTTATTGTTTTATCCCCCCAGCAGTGAACTTGATTATTTACATAGTAGTTTTATATTCTCTGTTCCGTGCTAGCGATACTGGCGCGAATACATCTAATAACAAATGTCGTCGCTTCTACATAGCTACGTTGATATTTATACTTAGCAACATTTTATCGTTATTTTATTCATTTTTTAAAATTTGGCGTGGTAATTCTGTGTTTGCATTCTTAGGAGTATTGGGAGACCTATTGAATACAATAGCATTAGATGTGTATATCATATTAGTGAAAAGTAATCGGGAGCTGTGGGGAGAATATTTCAAAAGGCGATCAATTCAAAGATCGCTTGAAATGAGATAATATCTAACGAAGTCCAGTCGGTTTTCAGTAAAAAAAGTAACGTGGATCTGTTGACGTTTAGATGTAAAATTATTTCGTAACAAAGATTCTGCTGAGAAGATAGAAGTAAAAATTAAATGTCGACTTTAGTAAAGCTTTGTTTCACTTTGCTTTTCACGGCGATGTGGTCTCTTTGGTAAAAGTAAAAGTCCGCCTTTAAATACATTATTTTAACCGTTTAAAATATTGCAGGTTGAATCCAAATAATTGGAGTCATTCTCGCAATGGTTTAAAAAGTTGGACTTACACAAAGAGCATAAAATAATAACTTTATAAGTAATTTGACTTTGTTACTGACCAAGTACAAAGTGTAAGTAACAAAACAAACTTTAGAACTATTGACAACTGGACCTCAACTACAATATTTTCACTTAGACCAGTAGCATAGATCCTTATATTCTCCAACATACTTGAAAAGATTATTTATGAAGCACTTCACAATTATTTGACTAAATATAATAGTGTACAAAGTACAAATGGGCTTTAGAAAAAAATATTAATATGGTAATTTACAATCCTTCATGTCACGTTATGACGAATGTTGGCAAGAAAGTTACGGTATGTGCCATATTGACTGATATGACTAAGGCGTTCAATAACGTTAGCCATGACGCCCTGTTAAATAAAAATCAAATTATAGACTCAAAATCAAAGACTTTTAGAATGATAAAGAAAAATTGACAATATAATTTGTAAATGACATACATATTATGTTTGTAAAATATCTTTCACTTAATTATAATTACAAAATAATGCAATTTATTTTACTGACAAGATTTATGCAAGTGCAATTGACTATTTTATTAATGTTTTTAGTGTTAATTAAAATGTCATGATAGTTGTTATTTTATAATAATGTACCTTATCTGTTAGTTTCTATGAATATGCATGCCGTAAGGTAGAATGTAGCGGAAAACTTCAGCTATTGTATCATCATAAACTTGTAAAAAAACTTAAACTTGTTGTTGGCAAATAAATAAACCTGAATATAAATCAATTATTTGATTTAGATTCAGATTTGTTTATTTGTGTATGTGTGTCTTCTTACAATTCTAAGTAACTTATTTGTGATAAAATAAACAATACGATGATCTGCAATGAAAAGCATTGTTTTTGCATCTTCAGAGGTAGGTATTGTGTTTTTAGTCGGCAAGTATTGATTTTCTCTAAATAAATGTCATCATCTGCCAAGCCTTTTCCCAAACTATGTTGGGGTCGGCTTCAAGTCGAACCGGATGCAGCTGAGTACCAGTATTTTACATGCAGCGACTGCTTATCTGACCTCCACAACCCAGTAACTGGGTAATACGATACCCCTTGGTAAGACTGGATGTCAGACTTTCTCTAAATAAATGAATTAAAAGTTATTGGTTTTTACTTACTCCTTCTTCGTCTTTGGTTGCATATGAAAAAACCGGCCAATTTTATCGACATTATTTCGCGAAGAGTGAACTTGAAAGCTTTATTAAGTTTTTGAAGTGAGCAATATTCAGGCTACTAGTACTGTATTACGATATAAATGTGTGTAAGGAGTTTCTTTGCTTATTCTTCCCCTTATAACCCACCATGTTTGCGAATGGATTACTAGTAATGAGTAAATGGATTATTACAAATTAAAGGTTCGTAGAGTCACGGGAGCCCATTTTTATGTCCTTAATGACCGTCTACACGTAGACCTTAAATGCCCACCGTCCTTCAGTTTATGAAGCGTCTTTTGAAGCGTTTCTTCGATAATGCCATTAAGCACCGTAATCCCCTGATTGCAGCGGCCGCCCGTTACGAACCCTCGCGCATTAGTTCAGTACGCCGTCCGAGGCATAACCTCGTCACTCCCGATGATGCTATTACCCTCCTCCAGGAGAGAAGCAAAGAGACTAGCATTCTTAAAAAAATCAGACGTAACCTGCCGTCTTTCCGACCTCGCCGTCGATGTCCGTCGTAACGTCCCAGTCCTTGCCCTCCCCGACTCTTGCTCGAGCCAGCCCGCGATACTGTGCCAGTAGTTTTAAACCAACCTCTAAATGATGATACCATTCAGAACCAGCCTGTCCCCATGCTGTCCTCTCCCAGCGACGCCCTAAGCCGAGGCTCGTACCCCATAGGGGGTGCCCTTAGCGTTTAGTCGCTTAATTCGTAAGTTGTTTTGCCATGGCTGGAAGCCTTACACTCAAGGCACCCACAGGATAGTCCGGTTAAGCAGACGACAACCTCCCAGGTTGAACTGAGAGATGCCATTCACAAAATGAAAATAAAACAAATAAATACATAAGTTAATAAAATATCCCTACAATGTGTTAATAATTATGTTCCAATCAAGGTCAGATTGCAGCCATGACAGTTTTTCAATAAAATAATTAATTGATTCCAACCGTTTATGTTTGTAACTAACTCAACTAGACTTCTAATTATTTTAGGGTTCCGTACTAAAAAATTAAAAAACGCAACCGAAATATAATGTAGGCAAATAGCAGGCTTTTATTTTCAGGAGCAGTAATGTCATCAAAATGAACTGAAATGTTAAACTTATATTTCTTGTGAAAGATTTGAATATTATCATTTTCAAAAAAAGTCCCTATGACTTTTTTAAAGAGGGGCTAGGAACTCAATCAACTAGATCTCTCGCTTAAAAGCGGCATAAACTCACGGTAATTATATTTTTATTTAGGTATGCCAAAAAAAAAGTGAAGGATGATATGGCTAGCAATGAGGGCAGAGGCGATGCATCAATAAAACCAATTTAAAACCTGTTCATTTTGATATTGCTTTATTGAGACTATATTGTCACATCCCAGGTCTAATTCAGCGTAACAACTTTGTAGTTTGACAGGAGTGAATTCCAGATTTTCCTAGGCAAAAATAAATTATATTAATTTATTTATTAAATATATAATTATTTTATATTATTTTTAGGTTAAAATTATTGTATCCTGCATTTAATATTCTTAAAGATGATATTCCAAATGATATAGATTAAAAATTAATATGCTTTTTTAGGGTTCCGTACCAAAAGGGTCAAACGGGACCCTATTACTGAGACTCCGCTGTCCGTCCGTCCGTCCGTCCGTCTGTCACCAGGCTGTATCTCATGAACCAGTAGTCAGTTGAAATTTCTACAGATTATGTATTTCTGTTGATGCTATAACAATCAGTACTAAAAACAGAATAGAATAAATATTTAAGGGCTCCTATACAAAAAAGTAATTTTTTTGCTAGTCTTTTTATAAATAATGGTACGGAACCCTTCGTGACCGACCGCATTTGGCCGGTTTTTTAAATAAAAAATAACGTAATTATGCCACCGTCCCACAAAAATATTATTTAAATAAAAATATATTCATATTATCTTGAAATGTACGAAACCCTATCAATGTTGTCGTATCGGCAATTAATTAAAATATTGATTATGTACGAAACTTTTAGTGGTACTTTTGGTGGTGGTTTTACTATTAAGTAAAAAAAAATTGGTCACTGTCAGCGCGCGACTATACTTGTATCGTTCAACATCACCAGTGCATGCGACGGCTGCGAATAAGTCCAACTTGCATCTGACATCAGTGCATACGACAACAAAGCATACGATATTAGTGCATACAACTCTGGTTCCAACAACACCAGCTTAACGGCTACAGTTTAAACAACTCGACTCAACTGAACTGAAAAATGAAGTTCCAGTTAGTGTCCATGTCCTGTGGATACCGTCTCTGACTAATTTTATCTATGGACATTGTGGTGCGTCATCAAGAAGTTGTCAAGGTCAAATATCAGTGCATACGACACCAGTGCCTAAACCACTAGTGTATACGAAGAGTAGTTGTGGGCCAGTGTGGGACGTGTTTGCGAGTTCAGTGCATACGACACAATGGGGTTGGGTGCATACGAAAAGTATGTTAACGGCAGCAATGCTAACGATACTTCACGTATTGCAATATCAATTTGTCCTTTTGTCTTATTTGTGCTGTGTATGGCTGCGTTCATCTACGGAGTGACATCGTGGTGGATCATCGTAAAATTTCGCCATTATAGAAATTATATGTTTGTTAACGTGATCTTTGCAAATGCGATGCGTTTCTTGTTCCTTGCAATTTCATCATTAACGGCAGGGACAATGACTTTAATTTTTTTATTATGACTTTGGATAATGACTTTTTTTTTTTCTGATATATTTGCGATATTTTCGATATGTGTTCAGTATTGGTCAGTCGTTTTGTGTTACATGTTTTATAATGATTTTGTTATGGTTTTCAATATTGACGTTCGTAGGAAGTACCTTAAAACTTTTCTATTTGCTTGGGTTGCACCAGTTATGGTACCGTTTATAACAGTATTTGTTATTGGTGAGGTTTCATATATGTTTAATTTAAGATTAGAATGGGACCTAGTCTGTTTCATTCTCATATTTCTTGTTATTTTTACCCCTCCGGCAGTTAACTTGATTATTTACATCGTATTTGTATATTCTCTGTTCCGTGCTAGCGATACTGGCGCGAGTACATCTAATAACAAATGTCGTCGCTTCTACATAGCTACGTTGATATTTATACTTAGCAATATTTTAACGTTACTCTATTTATTTTATGTTTTTATTAGTAATATGCAATTGTTTTTATTGATTGTAGAAATAGGAAACTTATTGAATATAATAACATTAGATGTGTATATCATTGGATTAAAAAGTAATCGGGATTTGTGGAGAGAATATTTGAGAAGGAGATCAATACGAAGGTCGCTTGAAATGAGATAATATCCAAAAACGTCTATGCCTAAGTATTCTTAAACCGTTAATGATTCCAGTAAATAGCTACGTGAGATAAGAGTTAGATTAAATGTAAGATTACTTAAAAAACATTTATATCATTATTTTTTAAACAGTTCAAAGACAGAAGAAAAATAAAAAGACAATTTGAGAAAACACCTGCCTGGCCATGTTTCCATTGTTTGTAGTCCCAGAATGAGGCCTAACAACATCAACTAAGACTTGAGCAGCGGTGGCCCAGTGGTGGTAGCCCCGACTTACGAGCAGTAAGTCGTAGGTTCGAACCCAGGCAGGCGCGTTACTTTGTGTTATTTATTTTCATCACCGCTGCTCTCAAAACGGTGAAGGAAAACATCGTGAGGAAACCGGCATGTCCTAGAACTAAAAATTCGAAGACATGTGACATCTACCAACCCGCACTGGGCCAGCGTGGTGGATTACAGCCCATTCCCTCTCATAGCCTACATCCCAGCAGTGGGAACAATATAGGCTGATGATGATGATGATGATGATGATGAACATCAACTAAAAGTCCCATGCGGTCCCTTATCTGCTTATATGCGCTTTTTTCGGTCCTCGACAATTCCTCCTTCAAGAGACGACTTTCGACTTTTGAATAACATTTTTTAAAGTAGGTGAAAAATTCCGGGATCCCGGGATTTTTTCAAAGTCGTTTTTCTGCTTTTGGCCACGGATAAGGGTCTCTCGTGTCTACTCGTTTCTTTATTGTTATTAGCGCATACAAGTAACTTACTAATTTGTGGTGATTGCAAATGCCACCTTCAAAAAATAGAGGCAGAAAAAAATAAAATAAACAAAAATCACTTTATCGCGATTTATTCATCACTAAACAAACGTCTTTGTTTTCGGTTCCCAGTATGGTCACCCATCCACGGACCAACCTCGGCAAGCACGGCTTAACCCTAAAGATCGACCCGTGTGGCTGTTATTATTAAGCCACAATCTCCTTTTTTCAGTCACTTATGAAAAAACCACCCGATCGAGACAGATCTTGCGTTCTCGAATCGACCAGGACTAGCAGGAATGCATCAAACAGAAAACAAGTATCTTCATGTCGGTAGTGAGAATGCGCAATAAGGAAGGCGTGCATTGATAAATGTGTATTGTAGTACAAGTATTAGCAACACAACTAACACTATGACAGCTCACAACTTAGGACCCATTAATATTTATGATAATATTTATCCGTGGTGCTAGGCAACTGGGCTATTCCCGTAAACGTCTTTTTGTGCCATTGGCCTTGTTTTCCGTTCTGTCTCCTACTGATATGAAGGGAAGTGACATTATGTTTTTTCCTACTCCTCTATTATTTTCTGCGTTTTCTTCGTCGCGGGACCCAAAGCAGTTAAATTGTTTCTGGGACTTCGTTGAGCTTCATTCTCTCGACGCTTTTGTGGTGGTCGCCACAGTTGATACTGGTTTACAGGAGTTGCAGTGGTTCGGGAACAACGTTGCGGGCTTATCCCAATAAAAAGTGTAAGGATTGTCTGCACGCGTAGCATGACCACTTAAGAAACGAGTTTTGTCTACGGAAGAATCGACATAAAGACAGATAGACAATGACAATGTGTCTGTTTGTCGACTCTTCCGTCGACGTAGCCAGTTTCTACGGCGGCCATGCTACGCGTGCTGAAATAATTCTTGTTTTATTCGAAAACCTGCCGAAATTAGCCACTGTTGTTACGAAATGAGCAATTGAGGTGTAATCAAATGTCGGGAATTGCATCCTATCGGACCCGCTCTCCCGCCTGCTACAGGTAAAGTTATTCCTAATCCTTAGAAAAATTATGTTTTGTTAAGTAAAAAAAATACCAGAAAAAATACTTAACGAAACATGAACTATCGTGATTTACATACTCGTTTATGTAATACTAGGTATGTGGATGTTAAGTTATCGAAATATCGATAATTACGCACTATTAATTACGGATTTAAGTTTACTAAATTAATATGAGATCCACATAATGCAATCAATATCGATGAACACAGCAGCAGTGGTAGCTCACACCCGGGTGTTACCATTGCGAGGATCGGCCGGAGGACACGGTGGAGCACACCGTGGAGCTCTGCCCCGGTTGGGCTGAGCACCGCCGTGTCCTCGTAGCGGCGATTGGCGGCGGTGACCTCTCGTGTCCGACCCTGGTTCCATCCATGGTCCGGAGCGAGAGGGAATGGGAAGCCTTCGCCTCCTTCTGCGAAGCAGTCATGCTAGCGAAGGAGGTGGCGGAACGTGAGAGGGAGAGAACCTCACGTCCCAGCCGCCGCGGGAGACGCCCCGGGCGTCGGGGGGCAACCAGTGGCTCCCGGCCACCGTAGGCGCGAGCCTGTGGACGGTGAGTAATGGACTACTGGCTCACCGTCCGTCCGTCTCATGACGACAGGGCGTGTCGACGGCGCGTCTGTGTTTCACGCGCGCCTCAAGGAGATGTCAGCAAACCGGAAGGGATCCGAAAGGGCCGATGCCTGCCAGGGCTGCGGGTTGTTCGAAAGAGATACCGCGGCCCTGGAACACAAAGGGCTAAGAAGGAACATGGGTGGGTTTTAGTCAGTCAAGTCTGACACTCCCTCCCGCTCCGCCCAGAGCGAGAGAAGTCATTTGATGATTTCCCATCCGCAAAAAAAAAAAAAAAAAGCAGTGGTAGCTCAGTGGTACTGGGTAACTAACCCAACTTACAAGTTGTAGATCGTGGGTTTTTTTATATATGCACCTATTAATAATGATGGCTTAAATAACCATCAATCTGGCAATTTTCATCCAAAAGCTGTATTCGAATTCTAAGTGACTTTACATAGTTGTAAACTTAGATAAGAAATTAATATTCTGCAATTTTCTTAATATTCCTGAATGAGTCAACTGAAACTGTTAACTCGCAACACAAAATACAATCATTGTCAACCTAAATACTAAATCCAAATCACACTGTCCTATCATTACTTCATAGTGAAATGCAAAAACCGAAATTCATTTTTAACTAACACGACCCGTCAATGTTTCAATATTATATGATCTTTCTGATAAGGATATTGTCAATTGACCAATTTCGCGATTAATTAAAGGTACATCGATAACATAAGGTTTATCTTTGAATTTTTACATCCCTGGTCATGCGGGAGGTATTGGTGAAGACGTGTGGTGGCAGCACTACGCATCGAGGCGCGCTGAAATGCGCTCGCGACGCTCAATATTGCCGACAGCGATGTCAGTTCTTGCAACACCGGTGCATACGACACCAATATATACAACACCAACAAATAAGTACACCAATAGTGCATACAACACTAGTCCAAACGAAACCAGTGTATACAACACCAGTTCATACGAAACCAGTCCTTACAACACCAGTGTATTAAACATCAGTGCAGTCTACACCAGTGCATACAACACCAGTGTTTATAACAATAGTGCATACAATAACAGTGATTACAATACCAGTGCATATGAAACCAGTACAAATAACACCAGTACAAACATAACCCAGGTTAACGATTCGAGAGGAGTATTGGATATTGCATTTCCAATTTATTATTTTGTATTGTTTGTGCTGTGTATGGTTGCGTTCATCTACGGAGTGACATCGTGGTGCACGTTCAAGAAATTCCGCCATTTCAGAAACTATGTGTTTCTCAATGTGATCTTTGCAAATGCAATGCGTTTATTAAGTCTATCCTTATATAAATCTCTATTTGCGGTATGTTTGATATCTTTCCAGTGTTGGTTAGTCGTGTTGTGTTATATATTTTATATTAATTTTGTAAAGGTTTTCAATCTTGACATTCGTAGGAAGTACATTAAAACTGGTCTATTTGCTTGGGGGGTACCTTTAATCCTATGGGCTACACTATTTATTTATGGGTTTATTTTCGGGATTTTAGGATTTGAAAAAGAAATAAACAATACCATAGCAAATTTCGTTATAATTTTGGTATTTCTTATTTATTTTACCCCTGCAGTAGTTAACTTAATTATTTACATAGTAGTTGTATATTCTCTGTTCCGTGCTAGCGATACTGGCGCGAGTACATCTAATAACAAATGCCAACGCTTCTACATAGCTACTTTGATATTTATACTTAGCAACATTTTATCGTTTTTCCATTCGTTATATTTCGTTGGCAATTTTAGTGTACTTACTTGGATAGGCGTATTGGGAGACTTATTGCATACAACAGCATTTGACGTGTATATCGTGACAGCGAAAAGTAATCGGGAATTGTGGAAAGAATATATCAAAAGGCGGTCAATACGAAAATCGCTAGAAATGACATAATGTCTAACAATGTACAGTCTTGGTCACAATAAAAAGTGTTATTGTAGTAATGAGAATTAGTTGACGTTTAGATTACTTCGTAAACATGATTTCGCTGAGACGTTAAAATTAAAAAAAATATTGTCAATTTGAGCAAAGCTTTGTTTCTATCTGCAAATCGCTTATCACTTACTTGCAGACACATGCCATGTTACACCATTAAATAGAATTTACGACGGCAATGATAAATGATTGTTAATTCTCTTGACTTTAAAATTTAATGTTCAGTCACGAGCAATAATATACAGTATGTTAGGTTAAACGAGGGACATATTGAGGGAGGGTATTCAGTATTCGATTCTCGTCCCAAATATGTAAAAAACCTATAACGTATATAGAAGAATTTTTAATGTTTTGTTTAGTGCCTAGATATTTTGGACTGTCCTAAGCCAGGTAAGTTTAAAGTATGAAGGGAAAATGGATTATACCTAAGAGTCATTGACCCGCTCACATGTTCTGCGATAGTATTAAGTCGCTAGCGCAAGGGTGTATACACGTTGCGTGACATTTGCGAAAATTTTGGTATGGTTCTGTCTGTTATTTATCAGTGTTTTTTTTTTGTTTATATTTTTATTAGTATCATGTTAGCATGTCCTATTATGGGTTTGAATATGTCCCTCGTTTAAACTAACATACTGTATATACATTGTCAAATTTTCTAAAATACATTAACTTCTATCATTCCAAAAATATTATGTGTAAGACATTCTTTTCTAAATTACCTAACCATCAAACTGTGTTAAAACTGGGTATACATTGGTTTCACAGTTATATAAACGAAACAAAATCAGTAAAAAGTTTACATTTCCAATATTATTTTTAATAGCATGCATACAAAATTTAAAATTGACGACAATTATAAAATTTTCGCGTCCACCGTCTTTGTTTTTTATTTCCATCTCACTATCAGCATCAGCTCCCCTGAAAACCACGAAAACAACTCCCATAACGTAAATTTTAAAATATTCTCATCCGACATCTTGAATTTTTATTTCGACTATACATTGTTTTATAATTATTATTTGTAATTGTAATTATTCATTTAAAATCGATTTCAGTAATAACCACAACAAACAAATAAGCTGTTTTGTAATTGTTTACATAATTTCGACACTCTAACTAAGACATGTTTATGAAATTTTCTCTTGGGTAGGTACATAATTATGAAACTAAAAGTTAATATATATTTTTGGTAATCTTATGTTAACGAAAATTTGATAAAAATGTGTAGTTAATTTTGACACAATCTAATGGTAATGGTACATAATTTTTTATTTATTATAAAAAAAATATTTATTTATTTTTTCACCGTCCGTCCGTCGTATTTATCTTAATTTACCTAAATATTTAGCCGAAAACTAAAAAAACTTTTTCTTGACGCTTTTTACAATTCTAATTACCATAAACATGATTAATCAAACAATCTGATGTTATCTGCCATGAACAGCATTGCTTTTGCATTTTAACAGTTATAAGCTTTTATTTGGTGTATCTATCGTTTTCTCTAAATAAATGTATTAAAATTATTGTTTGTTTCACTTATTTGATGTGTACGTGTTTTAGTTTTTCAACAGATTTCATACAAGCCATTCACGTCGACACTTTATTTCTGGAAGTATGGCTGCTCTTTTGATAAAGAAATTCGTTTCCAAATTATTTT
Organism: Cerastis leucographa; assembly: GCA_963082945.1. NCBI lineage: Eukaryota > Metazoa > Arthropoda > Insecta > Lepidoptera > Noctuidae > Cerastis > Cerastis leucographa. Next base: position 11,222,812 of record OY720372.1, on the reverse strand, counting down.
AGGGATAGTAATAGGTAAGTAACAATTAAGTAGTTTATGGTTGACAGGTAAAAAAACTTAACAAGAAGTTAAGTTAGATTTTAAAAGTTGAGATTTTACTTTCCATGTGTTTACATTATTTTATATAGCCTATTTCTATAAATTCCATCTCGTAACATTCAAGGTTCATCACATTTTTTATTGAGGAAAAACCTTGTAAAATCATAGCATGATAATACGTAACTTAAAAATAATAAGTTGATACATAACACATTCTACGACTTTTAGAACCGGTTCAGCTGTAACAGAGATTTACACTCGGGTTTTATTGATGCTCTCTCTGGTACATAATTATCCGTGTCGACTGCACTTCTCATCGGCGCATGCACTCGATGCTTATCATGGCCGACCACGATAAAAGTATGTAGAATACTCGTGCAAAAAACACCAGCATAGCTATTCACAACCACTCGATTGGATAACTAATGTAATCGAATGATCGTGCAATCGATAAAGTTTTCCAAACGCTATTCACAACATATATAACAATATACATAAATACTAGTAGTTATTTATCACACTCATAGTACTTTTTTTTTTTTTTCGGATAGTAAATCATCAATTGACTCCTCCCGCTCTGGGCAGAACGGAAAGGAGTGTCAGACTTTCCCCTTTGTGTTCCAGGGCTACGGTATCTCTTTCGAACAGTCCCGCAGCCCTGGCAGGCATCGGCCCTCTCGAACCTTTCCGATTTGCTGACATCTCCTTCAGGCGCGCGTGGAACACGAACGCGCCGTCGACACGGTCTGTCGTCATAAGACGGACGGACACACTCATAGTACTAAGGATAATAACATAATACGTTGGAAACACCGAAGGCGAGAGATCGCGCGGTCGCTCACCAACAAGATGGACCGATCAAGTCAAAGACTCGTCGTCCTCCAAATTCTACACGGTCGTAAGAGACGCGATGGACAGAAACCGATGGAAGCAGATCATCCGCTCCCGATGCAACCCTCAGGCTGACCACGATCCTCAGATATGAGGGACCGACCCAAGAGAGAGATATTCTCAGGACGAAAGCGGCGGAGGGATTTCTAGGTAATGATTAAATATTTCATACCCAATTGATATATTATGTACCAAGATTCAACTTATTACGAAGCATTTTGTATCCGGCTTCGTGATACGTTCGTCTTCGATAACTGTCACTCACCGAAATATCGAGAACTCACAATAATTGAAAATCAAGGAAGATAATAATATCCCGTGAGTCACAATGTAAGTTTAGTTACAAACCGTGAAATCTTAAATCATTTACTATTTTCTTACCATGGACGTGCTTTGAACAAGATTAAAATATTCTTGCTAGAATACATTAAAAGTTTAATGATTAATTTCTATTGGTACCCCGACGTGTCTTTTGACAACCAGCAGGATTGTTTTTAAGTTAAATTACAGGATCGACTGCCGCGTTGGTCTAGTGGTGTTATTGGGTTTTTCCATGAGAATTTTCTCAGTAGTATAGCCACAGCGTCTGGATTTGTCCCGGGTTGATGGCAATAGACTCGCCCCCATTACATGGGACTTAAACATAACTGGATATGGACCGAAATATGGATGTAGGTACTTGTTAGGTACACCTACTTAGGCCTAATCCATCGTAGGATTACATTAAGGCGTTTTGTAACAGGATTGTTTGATAGGCTAAAATGTTTCTCGGGCACTAAATGTCAGGGCTGCGATCCGCTGAGCCTTCCAAAACAAAGTTTGCTTTCCTTATTGCAGTAGCTTGAGGTACTTATATGAAATATGTTCAGTTCAAATAGAACGAAATGGAGTTAATTAACTTACAATGGATCTCATGACTGTGCTGAATAACATTTTGTGTGATAGGTAGTTATTAGAAATAGAAAAATTGTTTATTATTCAGGTAATGCATAAGCAGATGACATAGTTGCCATCGTGGGAAAAACCTGGCTGAGGTTGGCCCAGGACAGTGGAGATTAGCACGGGAAAAGGCAGACCTATACCCAGCAGTGGGTGATGATAAGCAGGTACAATTATATACAAGAGATGTTACAAGTGGCTTAAAATTTTGCCTAATAAAAATAGTTAGCATTGTGTTATTGCTAGAGAGTCCTAAACTATTAGTCTGTATCTTGGGGCTCTAAACGTATTAGCTTTTAGTTATCCAAGTTAGCTTTAAAAATTAAACAATCTAACGTCTTTTTTTACAGGTTTATCAATTCATAATTCTCGAGTTAGGAATGCAGCGACACCTATACCCAGACGTGACGTACTACGTAATCAGCTAGTGTATCAAGAATTTAATAGATGGCGCCACCACAGATGGCGAACAATCTAACAGTTTAGGCTCGAGAATGACCGTTTTGGTAAACATTTTGTGATTAAAACTATATTAAATATTTATTGAAATAAATCATTAACTAAAATATGAGGGCCTTAAAACTGACTTAACTAATTATAACAAATATTTTGATTCCACCAGAACTAGGAATAAACCTATATCTCAGGACTCACTCTTGAAGTGGGTACATACCAAAGTATTTATCAATAACATAATATCGCGCCTACTATTCCCGAAGGGTAAGCAGAGGTGCACCTAATAATACACACTTATTTCGCCAGTTATGTTTAACCCCCATGTCAGGCTATTGCCAACCGGTAACAAATCCAGACTTCGTGGCTGCTACTCTACTGCGCTTGAATTTCCTGAAAGAAAACCCAACAACACTTGGCCCGGCCTGGTAATCGACCCCGGAAACGAATGCTCAGCAGTTTCTCTTTCGACCACTACATACATAGATAGGTAAGTACCTTTTCTTTTATACCAGTTAAAACATCTATCTAGTTTAGATTTGCGCCACGTGCCAAAGTATCGGTATCCATAAACAGCTACATCCTGCAAGCAGAGTCAGATGAGAAATCGCATCTTAGTCAGAATTTCATGGTTTCGTCTGAAGAGAAAAGCCTCCAATCTGGTGTGTCATCTCACTTGCAGTTATTATATCCGGGTGGACATATAATAACTGTAAGTGAGATGTCTCTTGAATTTTTGTAAAGCTAAGCATCAACCAGTCTTAGGAAGGTACTGGGTTGTGGAGGTCAGATCGGCAGTCGCTCCATGTAAAATACTGACCAAAACAGCTGCAGCCGGTTAGATTGGAAGCTGACTCAACCTAGCTGGGATATTGGGAAAAGGCTAGGCAGATGATTTACAAATCTAAGCAAAGAGCACGTTATTCATAACAGAAAGTTATTCCAAAAGCCGTAACCGATCTCTAGATCCCATAACAAAGACTTTGATCCAACTAGACTATACATTTCAAAGATTCTCGCAACGAAATAGTTTAGTATCTTTGAGAGTCTTTCGTTAAGACCATCTTAAATCATTTCTCCGAAGTGCTTATTTGGGTCGGCTATGAGTATTCTGAAAATTCCTTTACCTACAGCTAGGATAATTTGAAAGTTTTAAGGTCTGGGGTTTTAATAGCCCGTTGTTAAAGTTTTTATAGTTTTGAGTACTATTGAAACGGCTTTTGAAACTTTATAGTAAAACCACAGTTTGATATTTAATTAGCTACCTAATTATGTTAAAAGTGGATGGGCGAGTGGGTAACGGCTCAATAGAATCACTAAAATATAAAATAAAGTTCTATACAAAAAGTTCTATTCAAAAGTAATAAATATGGGAGCCTTGAGGTCAAAATAATTAGCATAGGCATCTAACAATAGCATAATACAAGGTGTTGTTTTGCATCCTCGTCAAATTCAAGGAGGTAAATATGCTAATGATTCGCGACCCGAATCAATGATAAAATAGAAAGGTTATTTTTCTTTTTTTCTATTTTCCGGGAATCGGTAAGTATGAACCAACCGTGTTTTAAACGCGGCCTGTCTGATCCTTACCTTATAACCGCGGTTTCACACATACAAACAATTTTAAACGTTTATTCGATAATTTCCTATTCCCTAAACCAAGTTAAGGGGGTTATTCTCAAATACTGACAAACTTAAACAACCAAAAAAATCTGCATTTATTAATATTTAACTAGGTACAGTAATTGATTACTAATGTATTTTGTGACAACCTCCTGAATTTTGACGAGGATGCAAAACAACACCTTGTATATTGTGAGACTTTGAAGACTTTCATATATCAGATGGTTGAAGAAAAAACTCCTTGATGAACAGTGAATATATGTTTTCTAAAATAGCGCGTCATTTATACTATTTACAATATTTGACTTAACCAATAAAACGTGTACTTACCTACATTAATTTTAATTAGAAACTTACAAAAATTCTGTTGCTACTGTCTGCTCCATTATCTCATCAGCGAGTAGCGCGAGTGCGTCGAGCGCTGTCTTGGTGCTGAACGTTTCGCTGACGGCGAGGACTAATCGAACGTGTGAAGAGAGGTGGTTGGCCCACATTTGTCGCAGAGTGGGTTCCGGTATTTTGTCTGCGGCGAGGTTTCGCATGCGGCGAAGTAGTTGCGTCGCCCGTCGGTATTTGGTCTCCGAGTTCCATCTCGGATAGCAGTTTTTGGAACTGGCGGCTTTTGTATTCTTTGTAAGCGGATATGAGCACAGAACGCGCGCGCTTTCAGTTCTAGGCGGGCGCCCCCTTTGTGTGCAGATATTTGTAGTGTGTTTGTTGGGCGCGGCGATCGAAGACGCCGCAAACCGAAGCTATACAACCTAGGAGTTCCTATTTCTTTGCGGAAATGTCAAACGTTTTACTCAGAACTGTATTTCTTTAGCGAGAAACGTCAAAACGTATCAGTTCATATCAGAGCTGTATGTCTTAATCAAGAATCGTCCAACGTATCAAGGAGTTCTTCCCAGAGCTTCTTATTAAAGAAACATGGAAGCAATCCATGTTTCTTTAATAAGCGACGTCAAAAACGTGGTAATGTGCTGTGATGACCTTTGGCTAATAAAATATCAAGCCTATAATCCCCGACGGGTTAGGCAAAGGTGTGCCTGATGCGGGCCTGTTGACGGTGAGTAATAGCTAGCTCACCGTCCGTCCGTCATATGACGACAGACCGTGTCGTGTTCAACGCGCGCCTCAAGGAGATGTCAGCAAATCGGCTGCGGGACTGTTCGAAAGAGACACCGTGTTCCTGGAACACAAAGGTCTAAGAAAGAACATGGATGGGTTTTAGTCAGTACAAGTCTGACTCAAGACAAGACTCCCTTCCGCTCCGCCCAGAGCGGGACGTCTCATTTGATGATTTCCCAACTGATAAAAAAAAAGGTGTGCCTGATAGAACATCCACATTTCGCCTATTATGTTCAAGTTTTGTGTAATAGCGGGCTAGCCGATTGCAATCAATCGGGCACAAATTCAGACTCTTTGGCTGCTACTGAAAAATTCCTGATAGTAGGACAATAAATAATAATAAATCTTTGGCAATAACTCCGAGTCTCCGAAGATAAATTGGTGATTGCAGAAAAACACCTTTTTATAACCCATAACCCTTTTAAAATTACCTGACAAATCATCAATTTGACTGGTCTCCGGTCTGTTAAAAATTCGTGCCTAAAGAAGCAACTTAAGCAAAAAGTGGCACATCTGCGAGTTTGCTATTAACTTTTTATCAGGCGCTAGTTTTGAGGGTGAGATGTATTGAGCTCAATCTAGTCGTTTCAGTCAGAATATATAATTTATATCAGAGAATAACAATCATATATATTACATTGCATTTACCTTGTTGCCTGTCTACAACCAGAAGTTATTATTCATTTATAAACCTGAAAAGGAATAGCTTAAATTGCACCTTAAAAAAAGATCAAAAATTGTTACTGGAGTGTGACGCCTAAGTCGAACATGTCGACAATGTCGGAGGTACACGGTGAAAGGACAGTACCATGGATAATTGGATAAGGTATACTTAAATAGGTATACCGTATGACAACGAAAATAAAAATACTCCAAAATCAGAGATAAAATGACAATGAAATCTCCAACATAGTACAACAACAAAAAAGTACGCAGTATCAGTCTCCAACTTACAACGCAACCCAGACATTGCAGCATCGCCGCGAACCAATCAAATTAACGTCACACACCCCCAACCAATTAGAAAACAGGAAAATTATACAAAAAAAAAAATGGCGACAGAGTAATTCAATTTGGTCGGTCGCTGGAAAATTAAATAAAGAGACTTCGCCTGTACACTGCATTTTTATAAAGCCCTAATTTTGTGTACGCCGTATGAATTTTGATGCAGTTTTGAATAGTTTTGAGAATAGGTACCTTTTATTTTCCGCAATGTGTTGTTTTTAAGGAAAAATGATGGGCCAAAAAATCCTGTAGGTATAGTAATTTTTCCTTTTGCCTTTTTTAGGAGTGCTTTTGATTTAACATCTTAACTAACTGTACCCAGGATGCGTTGCAATGCACTTTTTCTTACCTACCTACCTACGGGACAGCTAGTAAATTATAATCGTACCGGACTCTCAACATTAGTTGCCTTGTCTATGGTGTCGTTTGATTTATATAAATTCTGCCCTCTCCTTAGTTGATTTTTTGTGTCTTTGATGTATTCACCGAAGGGTAAGTTAGAGGTGAATAGTAACCACCGTTTCGTCGTCCATTCCATAAATCCACTATTAACAAAAATCGATACAATGCTGCAAGCATATTTTGGCGTTAACAGGGGCAGTGGCGGATTTAAAAATTTTTAAGGCATAGGCTGTAAACTATTTGCCGCCCTTGCCTCTACAATTTTCATATCCTAGATTTTTTTTATGAATTTAAATTAAATTAATTAATTTATGACGGCGAAGTAGCTGTTTTACTAGAGTAAAACAGCTAGTTCGCACTGGACAAGGGGTCCTGTTAGTAAACATTAGAAAAGTCAAAAAACGACGGAACATAGGTAAGTACCTACCTTACTCCGCGCCAGTTCTAATTATGGCCACACGCCAAAAGATCCGTGTACAGCCATACCCACAGCAATAACATCCACATACGTGCGAAGAGGTGAGACAGAAAATAAAAACCCTGAAACTCGAAACGCGAAAAAACCCAGCCGTCGCGAAAGTTCTGTCGCTAAATATAAAATTGTATTCAAAACGCTTGCTCCGGAGTACTGGGGTGGTCGAGTTTGTTAAAAATTCAGACGTTTCAGACCTACTACGTACCGACAGCAGCCGCATTTCAATTTGACGTGTTAGGAAGTTTCACGCTTCGCTAAATACGTTATCCTTCTGTTTGGACTGTTCGCCTGTTTGATTTTCGTGTTAGTATTTATTTATAGGTCTCTTAGTTACTGTTAATTGGAGCTCGTGGCTAAATAATAACAGCCGCTCGGATCAATCTTCAGGTAAAGACGGCACGGTTGGCGCAGTGGTTGAGCGATCGTCTGCTGCGCTGCGTGTCGCGGGTTCGATCCCCGCACGGAAAATATATTTGTAAGGCCTACAGATAGTTGTTCCGGGTCTGGCTGTTTGTGAATGTGAGTTTAAATTTTGTAAACGCATCCACGATACAGGAGAAATTCCTAGTGCGGGGCAAGGTTTAAAAAAAAAAAAGTCGCGCTTGCCTAGATAGGGCCGTGGATTGATGGCCGCCCATTGCATACTGAGTTTCCTCCATGCCTCGTAAAGCACGCTAAGCCGTTGCTCCCGGCTGTCATTTGAAGATCTTTGACCATCGTTACAGGTAGTCAAAGCCTCAAAGTCTGACAACCAGTCTTACGAAGGGGTACCATATTACTTAACACTAGTTTGTGGAGGTCAGATAGGCATTCGCTCCATGAAAAATACTGGTACTACTACTCAGCAGCCGACCCCAACATAATTTGAGATTTGACTAGGCAGATGATGTGAGTTTAGTTTAGATTTACAGTGTTTGTCTCGGTGGACCAGTGTTGGCAGCCCGACTTACGAACAGTAAGCCGTGGGTTCGAACCGAGGCAGGCGTATTACATTATGTAATTTATTTCATAACCGCTGCTCTCAAAACGGTGAAGGAAAACATCGTGAGGAAACCGGCATGTCCTAGAACTAGAAATTCGAAGACATGTGACATCTACCAACCCGCACTGGGCCCGCGTGGGTGACAGCCCACTCCCTCTCCTAGAGAGGAGGCCTGTGTCCCAGCAGTTGGAACATTATAGGCTGATGATGATGATGTGTTTGTCTAGTGGCTGCAAGTGCTACTGCTAAGCATGAAGTCCTGGTATAAGAGAAATTTCTCAGCAATAGTCCGTGGTTTGGATTTGTGCCTGTTTCATGGCAATATACTCACCGTATATTACATGGAGCTCAAACATAACTAGCGAAATATGAGTGCATTTTAAGTAGGTACACCTCTGTCAACCCTTCGGCGAAAAGGCTTGATGTTATATTCAGTGATAGTGATACCTACCAACACACTGGCCCGCTTGGTGGTACAGCCCACCCCCGCTCGTAAAGAGAACGTCTGGTCCCAGCCATGGCAAATACAACAGGCTACATAATTCTTGTACAGCTGCTCATTGTTCTGTCTGTCCGTTCTTTGTAGATCCTCTCAGCAATGCCTGTGTCCGGAATACGGAAAAAAAGAAATATCCTTCAATGTCCTCCTATAGACCAGCCTATTTTACTTTTAATTTTGTAAGTAGGTAAGTACCTAGGTGCCTGTCATGAAAATTATGAAATACGAATAAATCAAAACAGTGAAGTCAATTTCCGCTCATAATTCTTTAATATTTACATTTTTATTTTTAAACCAATACATCAAACAGACGAAAATCGCATCTATTACAAATGAAAAAAACGTTTTGATAAAATCACATTGGACATTTTTACAGGATATTTCATTTCCCTCAAAGCAAATACATTATATCTGCCTCGTACATACGTAGATAATCTACGTAGGTAGTTCACAAATATCCCGTTCGTCGAAAATTTCGAAAATCAATTACATCTGTACTTTAGATTAAATTCATCAATTTTGTTGATTTATAAACAGATTTTTTTGTGTCCCATATGTCGGATTTCAGTTTAACCGAATGCAGCTGAATACCAGTATTTTACATGGAGCGATTGCCTATCTGATCTCCAGTACCCAGGTAATACTGGATAATACCATACCCTTGATAAGACTGGTTGTCAGACTTTCTGGCCACTGACTACCAGTAACGACTGTCAAAGATCTTCAAATGACAGCCAGGACCAACGGCCTAACGTGCTTTTCGAGGCACATAGTAACTTGGTACGTAATGGGCGGTCAACCATCCACGGAGCAACCTAGACAAGTGCGGTTCAACCTGAAGATCGACCCGAGCAACTGTTATTATTTAGCCACGAACGTATTCAAAAACCACATAAATCTTTTTATTTTCGTGAAGGGTTACGCAGAGGTTTATCTAATAATACACGTACATTTCACCCCTTTTTTTATTTTATTTTTTTCCGGATGGGAAATCATCAAATGACTTCTCCCGCTCTGGGCTGAGCGGGAGGGAGTGTCAGACTTGTACTGACTAAAACCCACCCATGTTTCTTCTTCGCCCTTTGTGTTCCAGGGCCGCGGTATCTCTTTCGAACAACCCGCAGCCCTGACAGGCATCGGCCCTCTCGGACCCCTTCCGGTTTGCTGACATCTCCTTGAGGCGCGCGTGGAACACGTACGCGCCGTCGACACGGCCTGTCGTCATAAGACGGACGGACGTTGAGCTAGCCCATTACTCACCGTCCACAGGCTCGCGCCTACGGTGGCCGGGGGCCACTGGTTGCCCCCCGACGCCCGGAGCGTCTCCCACGGCGGCTGGGACGTGAGGTTCTCTCCCTCTCACGTTCCGCTACATTTCACGACTTAAGTATGTTTTAGTGCGATGTAATCGGGAGCCAGCCTATTGCCATCAACCTGATCACTGATGATGATGATGATTAGGCACAGATACAGGCTCCGTGGCTACGACTGAGAAAATACCGAAGGAAAATCGCGATATCACTTTTTCCGAACTAGGCATCCAGCTCTCATGCTAAGACCTCTAGACCAATAAGGCAGTACTGGTAAGGTAGGTATACCTTCCCTTAAATAACTCTTCTTAATAAAGATAAAGCTTCTTGTAATAAGATTCTGGACACAGCTTCGTCTATAAAATAGATCGACCCAAATTACCCCCAAAAATTACCTGCTGACGTAACACATTAGCCTTGAATAAATGTTTTAAAAATACCGCAGCGTCATCTAATGGCCATTCTGTAGGTAATCTCTTGTTTTATCCGGCGACCCTTCCGTAAAATTCATCATTTCAACATGGCAAGCGAAAAATTAGAGAAAGAGTTGAACGCGATTAAAAGTCGGTAGGTTTGAAAACCTAGACATTTTTATTATTTTTTTCGCTTTTATAAAGTAGGTACTTATGACGTTTAAAATTTGAATATCGAATCGTTTGGAGTACGAAAATACCGATAAATACCGCTTTAGGGGTTGGGCAAATTGGTACGGACAAATTCAGTGCAACATTATCTGTCAGACACCGGTGGGTGTCCGGTAATTTTTCTGTAGGTACAGGTTTATGGTTTGAGGTTTATGGTGGAGCGATGATCTTCGCAAGGCGGCTGGCAAGAGCTGGATGAGAGTGGCCGAGGATCGTGCTCAGTGGCGTGTCATGGGAGAGGCCTATGTCCAGCAGTGGACGAGTACAGGCTGATGATGATGATGACAGGTTTATGGGAGCCTATGCTGACAAGCAAAGCTACTGCTTAATACTTGAAAATTTCGCGAAACTGTCAGCCTAGCGGTTTTTATTTATTTAAATCAACTTTGTATCATACTATTATACTAAATTTAAATTATTTAATTAAAGATATGACATTTTAATTGACAATAATATACATTATATTAATTATCCATTACATTACACGATTAAAAATAATATCTAACATACTGACAGTCGAAACGTTCAGCAAAAGCGTTTTTATGTCTTATAACTAAATAAATAAAAGACGTAACAATCACAATATTACAATCGACAACAGTGAAAGTTACCAGCGAAGTGACTTTCCAAAGTATTTCTAACAACAGTTCTACCTTCGAATTAACTTTAGGCTCTTTTGGGTCCTTACAACTTGTAATGACAACCATTTTTAGGATACCGGAGACACTATAACAATTTTGTCAATCTAAAAATTAAATGACCAAAAGAGAAAAAAATAAAAGACAGTTTTATTCAAACGTGAGAATCAGCTCAAAATAACGAAAGACCCACGGCTTTCTCAAGTCCTCAACTAAAACAATATTTTTACATTGATTGTGGTTTGCCAATAGCGGGATCAAGATCGAGAAGTGGAATGCGATTGAAGAGGCCTATGTCCAGCAGGGGACTGCTGTAGGCTGATGATGATGATGAAAGGAAGGATACCAAAGAAAAGTCGGATGGATTGACTGAAAGGAGAGATGGCAGGAATATACAGGGTTATTGATAAAACACTTACACCCTCTTAAGAGGTCATTCTACTCATCAGTATGAACAACTTTTACTATGGGACCAAACCCGAAATCGTGAAAAAAAAACAGCTGTTCCCTACATTTTGACGAGTCATGTGAACATAAAGTACGGAACAGCAGATTTTTTTTTGGCGATTTCAGGTTTGGTCCCATTGTAAATGTTGTTCATAATGATGAGTAGAATGACCTCTTAAGAGGGTGTAGGTGTTTTATCAATAACCCTGTATCACCATCTGGATCATTAGAATGAAAAAGAAGAGTGGTTTATCAAAATTAAATAAAAGATCAATGAAAATGAGAAATACTGAAGTAATGAGAATGACGGAACTCTTCATTCGTGTGATACCATACTTGTCACTTTTTAAGGCCACACCACTGAGCGCTGGTATCCTGATAGAGCTCAAGACGTCCACTGCTCTTCGATTCTACCCCATTTCTGCGGCCGTCAGCAGGTCATTGAAAAGAATACACGGATTGTAAACTGCAGATCAGTCGTAACATATACCTACTACGATTTTATGTCGATGCTTTTTTTTTTTCCGGATGCGAAATCATCAAATGACTTCTCCCGCTCTGGGCGGAGCGGGAGGGAGTGTCAGACTTGTACTGACTAAAACCCACCCATGTTCCTTCTTCGCCCTTTGTGTTCCAGGGCCGCGGTATCTCTTTCGAACAACCCGCAGCCCTGGCAGGCATCGGCCCTCTCGGACCCCTTCCGGTTTGCTGACATCTCCTTGAGGCGCGCGTGGAACACGTACGCGCCTTCGACACGGCCTCTCGTCATAAGACGGACGGACGGTGAGCTAGCCCATTACTCACCGTCCACAGGCTCGCTTATGTCGATGCCTTAAGGGCGGTTTTCGTAGTGTAGGTAAGTCTTTGATTCTCATCCTACTTCCCCCAATTTCACCTTACTTTTTAAGACAAAATAACAACATAACATTTAATATTGTCTTTTATTAAACGTCAACAAGGCAATACAATTTCAGCTAGCCCCAATAACACAGCTCCCAAGGGTTTAACACTTCCGAAGTGGTTCCAAAGTCCATTTCAGTTTTAATGCTATTTTCCAATTGCAATAGTAGTCAGACGCAAGTTTAGATATTGCCTTTTAGAAGTTTTGTACCGAGTTATTGGCTAAGGTTTTTTTTTTGTTGGCTATATACTTGTGATAAAATGCTTTTGTTTTATAGGATTTGCTGACGTAATTTCAGCTTTGAACGTTGCGTAGATCCGTTGGATGCGAATCGCACGGAGCATTCTAAGTAACGTTTTTGTTAATAATACTAAGAAAATTAAAAATAAAAGCATTCTAAGTAACGTTTTTGTACTAATATAGGTACTCAGATCTGTTAATATATTGCGGTCAATTCCATTGCGATTTAACTGTACCGGAACTTATGAGACTAATTTTATCTTGCATAAACAGAATGCCAGTTCCATGGAACTACTGGGAGAAAAAAATCCCAGTAAACCATAATGGAACTGGAGAATGGAACTTATGGGATACGGCGCAAACTTTGATATACAAAATAAAGATTCATTTATTTGCAAAAACACAACAGAAGTGTGTTCTGTTACCGGCAGTGGCCATTAAACTGGTTGTTACAAGATAAAAGCAACACCTCGTTAAGACAGACCATCACGTGTCAAACTGGAAATTAAAGTCTAAGGAATGTTGGTTGAAAAAAAAATCACCAACCCAATGGTATTAATAGGTATTGCGTACCTTATAAGCATTTGATGGGGCACTTTCACAGTGCCAATGAAAATCCTAAGAGCTAGAAGCACCATTGTTCTAAGGCATAATCAGGTACCCACTGCTAATGCAAAGGCGTCCTCATTATGGCAGAGATTGGGCTATAACCATCATAGGTATCGTTAGCGGTGTTGTCATAATCAAAATAAAAATCTATAGTCTGAACTGAAGGGAGGACGCACGAGAAGTGGAAGGAGTTGAGGGAGGCCTTTGCCCAGGAGTGAAAAAGAGCATCATAGCACAATGCATCTAAAATACAATGCAAGTGATGGGGCAACACTCGCATTGTATTACTCAGGGTGTGCCAAACCTCTCCTGCTCGTCATACACAACTAGTTGCATGTTCCAGAAGTTGAATAAAACAAACGACAGAGCTGTCCAGAATGCTATGTACCGGTTGGATAACATCTGAGTAACCAATTCAAGAAGAAGTAGAAATCCAAAGCATCTGATGGTGTGCACAGGCCCTATAAAACGGTTTTACAATCTGCAGAGAAGTTTTGAGTGTCTGCTGCCAAATTCCTACATATCAACCAACCCACACTGTCTTCTCAAACTTCTTTTAATACTATGATATGAAAACATTGTAAAAACCAAGTAATTTGAAGACAGTTTTTCCATAACGTAGGTATCTCTTTTTCAATTGGAACTGTGCTCCTAAATTCAGATATTATTGTTGAAGTTCTAACATACAATAAAATAACATAAGTCAAAAAGCAACAGAAAAAAAATAGCAACTTTACATGAGAGTGAAAACTGTACACAACATTACCTACCTAATTAATGATACAATACCATTTAAAACTTGTGTTCAAATTATATAAAAATGTTGCATGTTTCTGTGATTGGCTGAAACAATGATTTTTCCAATTCTCTACCAAATGGCACCAAAAATCTAAAAATCAAAACCACTAAAAGTAGACTTGTATGGTGCTAATTCCACATAAGTCATTTTCAAACTCCCACGAAAATAGTGAAAGAGAAGATGAGATTTGTTATAACGCTAATAAACTTAATAGTATAATGAGCTACAGTTTGTAAGTGATGTGTGCGTGATGTTTTGTTTTTGATTGAAACCAATGTGACTTACTCTGACTTTAGTTTTGTTTACACACTCCCTCAATAAAAATATAATCACCCGTTTTCATTCCTGTTAAATACAGATGATATCGTAAGTATCGCAACCCATAACCATGATTGAATTTGTATGGATGTGAACCATAAAAACACACACACACTCAGTACTGTCACTCCATCGAGTATACGACTATACGTAATCAGCTTCGGTCAGAGGGTCGTCTAAACGGCTTAGGGAGGGTTTCTGCACATAACTTGGAATCATCTTTATCAGAAAATAAACAATTTAATAGGGCAGCCAACAAAAAACTCACGCAGTAAAAATTAACAAACCTATCATCATTTTAAGTAAATAGTTCAATTGTCTTCTGCATAATTGATAATCCCTGAATGTTAAACTTTTCAAGCTTTCATGACCAAATAAAATCAAAACAACAACAACGTCAACAATTCTTTCATTCTATTGACATTGACGTGATTAAATTGGGGTTACCTGCTTATACCAAAAAACGTACCAAAACCGTGACTTATCGAAAAGTGCCAAATAAAAATGTGAAAAAGTGGTTGGCTAAACTGGTTGATATGATGACTATAATAATATAGAGAAGTATATAAAATGAAACCTACTCGGAGTATGTTTTTTATCCCAAATAAGTTAGGATATTGCAAGAATGAGTTTAATTAACAGTACATAGATATGTTAGAGTGCCATTCGAGTAGACAATATGGTCAATAATTTAGAGCACTTCCTTCCTTACTTTCCTAAAGATGGGATGAATTGTTTTGAAATGAACAGGAGAACATGATTGTTTTCAAATAAAATATGTAACCATTCAACCCGACTACAGAACGTTTCACAGCGCATTAAAAATAGTGATGCTATGACGTCAACATTGAGTATTAAGTTCTTGGAATGTATCTATCCAAAACCAGGCATTAGGCCCGGACTCCACCAAGAAAGTGGAGAGGAGATGTGCAAAATTCAACCAATCACAAGAGAGCCGAGAGACGCGACGTAGATTTCAACCAATGTGATAGGTCGGTTTTGCAGTCACCTCTCCTCCGCTTTGGTGGAGTCCGGGCCTTACACGTAACAAAATTCGAGCTGTTTGGTACGCACGAGCATCCTAAACCACATAACAGTATAGTAGTAGTAGTATTCGACATACTGCAATGAAAAAACATAAACACATTATCCACCTTTTCCTGGTCCACAGCAGTCATATAAAAATAAACAGGTATTCATTTCTTTATTTTGAATTAATAAAGTAGAATAGATAGAAAAAAAAAAGGATTGTGTGGTTTTATGAAACCACGGTAAAAGTGAAACTTTTTTTCACACCATAGACTTTTAACTAAAAAAATTTGGGAGCACCTTTCACTTTTTCCCTACTACGCGGCCGACCGTCACGCGACATGCAACACACAGACGAAAAAAATTGAGATGATGTAATAAAAGTTTCACTTTAACAAGAAGTTTTCTTTTGAAAACGCTTCATTTACAAAAACTTCTACTAATCGACGAACAAATATTACTATGACAACACTGGAACAAGTTTTTTAAGAGCCGGCAAAAATAATCCAAAAATGTATTTGTGAACTTAAAATGTACCTAATGACTAAAATATACTGTATTTATTCTAAAAACTATTTTCAGTGGTATTTCTATTTAACCAAAGCGACTTTGATAAAATTTTATTAAAATAAAAGTTAGTTTGGGGAAATTTAACTCCCTCTAGTGAAATTAACCTCAAACTACGCGTTGGCGGAAGATGGCCGTCGCGTGCCGAGTGTTGCTCCGATTGTTTACGACGATTTTTAAGTTTTTATAATACGAATGTTAACAATTGACCATAGAATAACTGAAAAAGTTGTATAGTTGACCCTAAAAGTGTTATTTGGAGTGTTTTTACTGTGTTTTATGATACATTTCTGTCAAAAAGTGCGGCATCAGTAGTGTGAGTGAAGCAACTAGTTTTGATCCAGTGTTTTTAGGAATGTTGTGAATCCAAGTGGATTGTGTCTATATTACTGGAGTTTGGACTTGGTTCAGCTACATTTAGCCCTAAAGGTAGGTTAAACAAAGTTTGGAAAACTTTTAGAAACTTTGGGTTTGTTTACATCAGAAAGCGCTACCGCGCATGTTCAGATCGTAGGCAAAGTTTCTTCGGAATAGTTCCTAGTTCGAAGATAAAACTTTTTGCTTGTGTTTTTTTCTTTTTCTAACCCATTGTTTCGTTATGGAGTCCTTCTTGCTTGAAACGAATTAATAAGTTACTTATTTTTTGTGACCGTTTTGATTACGCTTCCTTGAACTTTTTTAGATAGACAGGAACCTACAAGTTACCTACATATTAATATATTCAAACAAGTTTTTTTTTTTTAACCGAATACCAAATTTTTTGTCCGTCTTACCTATATGATAAGATTATCAAATTGGAACCCAGTATACTAGTAGCGCACTATCAATAAAGCCTTCATTATTCATAACTTTTTTTTTCGTGGTCATTGAACCTTCGTTCGTGATGCCGACATAAAGCCTCCATGGTTATATTTATTATAATTGCTCGAAAAAGGTTCGTATTTCTGAAATATTGAACTATCTACGTATTAGCTATTTATTATTGTATAATTTGTGATTAATTGCAGAATTTGTAGGTAGATAAGTAATGGTACGTACATAAACAATGATTTATTATTTATTATCTGTATTATAAATAAAGAAAACATTAGTTTATTACGCATATTTATTTATGAACTAGTTATGGACTACTACAGCCTCAAGTCGTAATTTACGAGAAAATCACTGTAAAACGTGTTAAGAGCCAGATTTATAGGCCAGTAGGAACTTAATTAGACTATTAAAATGCTGAACTAGCTTTTACTGCACGATAACGTTGTTATACCTATTTCCCACAGATTTATTAATGTAACTCCAATTTAGGTACTTATTAATTTACGTAGTACTGACGAGATTTCGAGATGCTGTTGACAAACAATTGACTAGGTCCATTTTTGCTTATACTAGGTAATACCGGTACCTGTATGTCTATCATGAGTTGTCATAGTTAGATCGCTTAACATAACTGAAATAGTTCCGTCAATACGCAAATACTATAGTTAGCTTTTCAATGGTACCATGAGCTGTGTTGGTGCTTACTACCAAATTCTAAGCAAATGAAGCCCAAACTTGCAGTCGCTGTAGTATAGTTTACTACACGGTGACGTAGGATAGATAACTATATTGACTCATACTGCGCATTTTAGTACCCAATTATCCGCTAGAGGCGCTGTAAAAGTTTTCATACATTTTTTTAACTACAGACGCTAGCGAGTAGGTATAGATTGTTAAAACTCATGGTAGACGTAGGTACTGAATGAAATATTGAAATATCGTAGCATCACGCATGTACTATGTAGTTTATAATGCCGAGGTGTACTTAAAGTATTACCTTATTGAAAGCCTAAATAATAGCACTCCTGGAACTTTAGTTTTCGGCATTGAGCGTAAGAGTTAAAAAAAAACCTCCAGCAATTTTTAAAGTATTTTCGACGGCAGCTGAAAAAGGTCGCCTTCCATAGGAAGTTGGAAACTAATAGTCACCGGATCCTAGATTAGATTGAATAAGATAACAGTAATTATAAACCTGAAAGGTTTATTCAGACTTAGAAGACCGCTTAGCTTGGAGACGCGTTCAGTGGCGTGCCTCCAATGAAACGGGGGCAAAGCCCAACTAGACAACTGACGATATTGGGATAAAAAATAAGTTTCGCTGCCTGTTCTGATATTGGTTTTCAAAGCTGTTTTATTTTCCAATTATTTAAATGTGCCTAAATATAAAAATACAAACAGTGGTTAATATAAAAAAATACTGCGCATTTTATATCTCGTCACAAAATTACAACTATTTCAATATCTTGATTTATAGTCAGTGTCAAGTAAATGATTTAAGAGTCATCTATTGAATTAAATTTAACAACTGAACTCTTCGTGTCAATTCGTCATTATTTCTCTCGCTCTCTACTGTCGCTATTGGCAAAATTTTAAAAACACCGATAGATGGCGCAAAAACAATAAATTGGTTTCTAACTACTAAAGTATTGAAAATATTTGTAACTTCCCGCGACTTCGTTAGGGTGGAAATTTTTAATGTTTTTCAGGCATAAATTATAACTACATATAACCTTTCTCATGAATCATTCTGTAAATTCATTCTGGGAAGTGAATTTGTTTTAAACTATGTAAAGATTACTCACAACGTAAACAGCCATAATTTTTCATTCTCGTTTTTTTACCACGAACAGATGACAAACAACAAAACAAAGCACATAGACACTCTCACACATTTACTTTGCACAGTAACGATTTCACAAACTTAAAATCCTTCACAAGAAACAATTTGAATGCTTTTATGAATTCAAAACAAAAATGAATCACTTCAAAACAAAGTTAATTACAGCAAAAACTAATCGCAAAACTTTAAAATACAATAAAGTACATAAATAATATCACAAAAAAAAGATGCACCAGTTATCGCTCAAAACAAATATGAACTAATTTGAAATCGTTTTACTTTCTATGGAAATTCGGTCGGTTCAGGTCTTTGCGCCGCTTGCCCGTTCATTCTTGGCGCCAACACACATTCACTCTCTCAAACTTACACTGACATACACGCACACATTCAAAGAAAAGCCCTGCTTTTAACTCCATACAATTTTTCAAATTAAATACCTAATAATGTTATCAAGACAGAGTCATTTTACTAGCAAAGACAGAGAGGTCCGACAAGCCAAATACAGAAGCCAGTGAGTGCGAGTGGGAGCATCCGAACGAACATTGACTGTAGGGTCCGACCATAGCGAACTATGCTTGAACTCTTCTTTTGTTTAGTGTTAGAGCGAGCCAGTCTCGCGGCCGGTAGGTATAGGAGATATTAGAATTTTTTTGGCAACGTCGCGCATCTTGAATTCTTGATAAATGCGCGCGAAATTTGACGTTATTATTATTTTGACATACATTTTTATTTTTGGTTGGAATGTTTTTTTTTACTTATTTGTTGTGTTTGATTGTTAGGCAAGCCGGGCTTTTCGGCTTGTATGATAGTTCCGCCACTGGACGCGTTGTAGGTATGTGGCCGTGATCCTCAGCATTGAAAGACCGACGAAGAAGAAGAAATTAAAACGTCCATGATGTCCATGGTGTGGTAGTTACTTGTCGTGGTATGGGCATGTGATGCGGAGGAATGAGGAAAATGTCGTGAGGAAAGTTTTGAGTATGAATGTGGAGGGGTATACGAGTAGAGGAAGACCAAAGAAACGATGGATGGACTGTGTGGCAAGAAAAGGAGATATCAATCAATCAATCAAATCATTTAATTTGGATAACAAAGACCCATAGCATAAATACCTTACAAACTATCATACATATTTATTTATAAAAACTAGGAAATTATTATTAAACTATTGTGTAACACGAAGTGTCGAGTGTGAGATATCTCATAAGATGACAAGTAATAGAGAAGTATGGAAGAAGAAGACATGCTGCGCCGATCCCAAATAAATGGGGATAAGGGCAAGAGTATGATGATGATGATATTGATTTAGGCTCCTTCTCATACAGACGAGGCCTAAGTCCCAGCTGACAACGTGGGCTGAGAATATCGTTTATTTTAAAACTAGCTGTCCCGCGCAACTTCGTTTGCGTCACATTTTCCCCGTTTACGCAACATTTTTCATTGCTGCTCCGCTCCTATTAGTCGTAGCGTGATGATGTATAGCCTATGTCCTTTCCCAGGTTGAAATCTATCTTTTTGCCAAATTTCATTAAGATCCGATCAGCCGTTTAGTCGTGAAAAGGTAACAAACAAACAGAGTGACTTTCGCATTTGGGTCATTCTAAGTTAAGAGGTACTTTTCATGGCCAGGACAAAAAAATACTTTTTTTTAATACTAACTTCCTTAATAACCTATTTATTACTTAAAACTAAATGTTTTCTTCATGCTCACTTAAATTTATTACAGAAATGTACGTAGTTTAGTCACAATAAGTACTAATATAAGAAAAAAGTCTCTCCCCTGGTCTGTCCCCAAACCGACTTTATTTGTAAACCAGTTATTACGAATGTATTAAAATTCAATAATTACTTTATCATCGTTAATTTTATACAGAAAAATAACTTAGTCGCAATGTCTTATAAGTAAAATTACTTATAATATTCAAATTTTTCATAAATAATATCAACGCCAAAATTTGTCCTCCGTGTTTCGCGTCTCGTCCCCTGGCTTTTTGTTTTCGTTTAAAAATCAATTTTGTTTTGCTAGTTTGAGGAAGTTGTGACCTTGAGTGCATAGGATGTAACGTGAAGCTAGCAGCAAGCGGCGCATAAGCCGACTGCCCAGCCATTTTAACGGCCATTTAAATCACGCCGCTCGCTGGGTGTAGAAGTGTTGAGTGAATGCAGTCTTTCCTCTGGTAAGTTTTATTTAGCATTTATTTGTTAAAATACTAATATAGACTTAAATATTCACTATGAATAGTGCATACATTGTTACGTTTGATTGTGAATTGCGTACGAGAAACACTTTAACGGTTATTTTAGATATTAGTCGAAAATGTATCTCCCCTGGCGTATTTCCCCTGGCTCTTTTGATGGCAGGGGAGATACTTAATGTCCAGGGGAGATACATTTGTATGCGTTTTCATGAATACTTCTACATTTTTCTCTGAACCTTTGCTTGGCATTATGTTTATCTTAGCTTTACAATTGAATATGACTTTTTTACAGAAAAAATGGCACCTAGAAAAAAAATGACGCGCGAAGAACGGCTCGAAAAAAAAAGGATAGCGGAACGATTAAGATACCAAAGAATTAAAAATGACAAAGATAAGTACGCTCAACAAAAAATCAAGGAAAGGGAGAAATATGAAAAGAAGAAAGAAAAAGGAGTTATTAAGACAGTTCAGCAAATGACTCCCAGAGAGCAGCGGAAGGTTAGAAAAGTATGGAGGGAAAAAGCAAAAATTCGTAGACGTCGTTTAGCACTCCAAGATATAAGCAATGCTCCTGTAACACCACCATGTTCGGATAATGAAGACCCACCGCCCCCTCAAAATATAAACAGGCGAGCGCAGGCAGCACAGCAAAAGTCAATTCGAGCAAGAAGAGCAAGAAACCTGATAATAAGAAAACAAGAGGCTGAAATAGCTCAACTTAAGTCTGCAGTCCAACGCTACAAGAAACAAATACAACGGATCAAAAAACCACCAATTAATAACACACCCAACACCAAAGTAAATTCACTTATAACAGCAGTAAGTGCAGGCGACAAAGAAACTATAAAGAAGAAACTGCTTTTCAGTGAAGTTATTACTCAACAACTTAATGAAAACTTTTCAAATCTCAACACTGTACAAGAAAAAAGAGTCTTCAGGAGAGTCTTAAGCGGGAAAATAGTAAAAAAAATACAATGTTTTACCGAAAGAAATGAAAATAAAACCTTTAAGTAAAATAGGCAAGAAATTAAGACTGCTGGATACAAAGCGCAGCTCAAGAAAAAATTGTGAGAATTTGAAAACGTGCATAGTAAAATTTATGGAAGATGATTCGAGCAGTAGACTTTGTGCAGGAAAAAAAGACTTTATAACAAAGAAGGGCGAGCGTAGGCAAAAGCGAGTTATGCTAGATACGTTACTCAACTTGCACAAACGTTTTGTGGAAAAGACACACATTAAAATATCTTACCCAATGTTCTGCAAACTCCGACCATTTTGGGTCGTCCAACCACGCTGTGACGGTCGTAACACTTGCATGTGTGTTATACACAGCAATATAGATTTAATGCTGAAATCACTATACAACGCTAAGATACTATCTGTGTCGAATTACGTGGACCTTCTAAACCAAGTTTGCTGCAACAGATTCAACGAAAAATGTTTATCACGCGAGTGCAAGACGTGTTTAAACAAAGGTCTACATTACAAAGAATTCGATAACTCCATTCAACTATTTTACAGCAAGTGGCAAAGTGTACGCCAAGATATCGTGGATTTAAAAACTCAAAAACCACGAACTGTAACGAAATGCGTTAAAAGCTCACTACAGATTCCACCAAAGGACTTGATTTTGGATTTGGAATCAAAGATGGAAAAGTTTTTGAACCACGAACTAAACATAGTGCACCAACATCAAACTATAAAATTAAAAAAAGAGTCCCTTACTGAGTCAGAAGCAATAATACACGTAGATTTTAGTGAAAATTACCTAACAAAATACGCTGAAGAAGTACAATCCTTTCATTTCGGAGGATCGAGACAGCAAATAAGTATGCACACTGTTGTAGTCTATACTAAAGATGTTGACCAAGAGCTAAAAAGCCAATGTTACTGCACTTTGTCACAAAATTTATTGCACTCACCTCCTGCAATTTGGGCGCATTTACAACCCATACTTGACTGTCTGCCGGCTACTGTTACGACTTTACATTTCTTGAGCGATGGGCCAGTCACCCAATATCGTAATAAAATGATGTTCAAGGTTTTGGCAACAATGCTAGAAGATTTCTACCCTAACCTTCAAAATTTCACATGGAATTTTCATGAGGCAGGTCACGGTAAGGGAGCTCCTGATGGAGTGGGTGCTACTTGCAAGAGAACTGCAGATAGATTAGTTGCGAGTGGCACCGATATTTCATCAATAGATGATTTAGCTAAAGCCCTAGAGAAAACCTGCCCGAATATTAAAATTTTCACCATAGATGATGCAGACATATCTGAAAAAGCAGCAAAATTAGGTTCAACTGAAGGTATAAAGACTTTTTCAGGCACACTAAAGGTTCACCAAGTTACCGGTTGCGTAAATACCTAATTGCCTGACATTGAAAAGTTTGAGCTGCTTCTGTGACTCAGAGCTATGTCGTCATTTTCATTTGGGTACTTTGGATTATCCTCAAACACATTCTAAAAATCGTCTACGAGTTGATGATGTATACGGAGCTAGCGATTCAGAAGATGAACCACTAATCAATTTCACATCTCAAGAACACAGGGAGAAGCCTGAAGAAACACTACAGCATTTTGGTCCTACCAGTATTAAAAACAAACTGCACAAAGATGATTCAAAGCCCTCAACATCTGGAAAGAAAACATTCTGCAATGGGGACTTTGTGCTGGTTAAACTTCAAGATACAAAAACAGAATATCGTTATGTTGCTATGTGCACAGGTGTTGAAGAAGATGATGAACTTCAAGTTATATTTTGTAAAATCTGTGATGAAACTGGAAAAAAGTTCAGAATTAATGATGACGATATTTCTTTCATCACCTGGGATCAGGTTTTAAAAAAACTACCCTCCCCTAACTTAAAAATGAGAGGGCAGCGTATTTTTTATGCATTTAATGAATCTATTGATGTCTTTGAACGTGGGTTTTAGAAAAAGATTTTATTTAAATGTTTTTAGAGTTTAAGTACAAGAAAAATTTAATATTGTTACACAGAGAAGTTTTTGTTTCTTTTTATTTAATTATTGACTATTGATAGTAAAGTTATAGATATTTTTGTTTTTATGGAAAGGTAAAAGAAGAACATTTTTATGTTTTGTACCTAGCGCTTAAGAAACATTTATCTTTATAAACGACTGCTTACAATTACGACTTAATTTGAAAAAGACTGCTAAGAAATGACAAGTCTGATTATTTATAATTAATAATATAAATTAAAATAAATAAATAAAGTTGATTCTTAAAAATAACCCTGTTTTAAATATGCCTATCTCTCTTCCCTGTCCATAAAGTATCCTCCCCTGTGCATTTTGTCTCTACCCTGTACTGAGTATTTACCCTGGTCACTTATAAAACGAGATAAAACCAACAAATTGACTGGCCACTTTGTAAACGTTTTCAACTTAGAAGTTTCCATAAAAAATATGTATAGTTAAGTAAAAATATGAAAAAAAAATGCCATTCCGTCACTTCATACAACATATGACCTCTTAACTTATAATGACCCATTTATAATATTAGTATGGATAGGGATTATTCACTTTAGAAGTAAAAATCCTTAAGCAAGTACTTAGGTAACTTAACTTCTAATCTCACAGCATAATTTACTCTCACAAGACCTTACACTTAACTTCTTTAGAACAAATATAATCGTAAATTATCTACAGCGTGATAATATTAAGTGTCGGTGTTAAAGTTTTAATAACTAGGTCAGATGAGTTACAACTTACAAGCTCAGATGAACGCTTAAGTACTAGTACATATTACCTGAGATCGCTTTTCGCTATTACGGTTTTGAATAAATAATTTGGGAATTTCGAGGAAAGCCGTTTTTCTTCGTGTTGAAATCATTGTTGAATACGTGATTATGTAATGGATATGAATAGACTGGCACAAATCCTGTATCTTACTAATATTATAAATACGAAAGTGTATCAAACGATGGGGCACTTAATATCGTGTCCTGCTGTTTGTACATTATAACTGATGGACACTACAGAGGGCGCCAAACTTGTGGCTCATTTGTGGGCCGCCATCGACACATAAGAATGCGAAATTTTGTGAGGATGTTTATTAATTAACCTGTCAAGCAAAAGCTTCTGAATGTATCTGGATAACATTTGGCACAGGGATAGATAATAGCCTGGAATAGCACATAAGATACTTTTTTATCCCGTTAGTACCATCCTATAGGACAATTACGAACAAAACGCGGGCAAAACCGTGGGCATAGCGAAAACTTTGTTTACCTTGGTTTTATCCATGGCAATATGGTCAATGATGTTTTGTCCAGCATTCCACTCAGATGCTCACTGCTTATTCAGTGTTAAGAAGCATGCAGAGTAAGATGGAAGGTGGACCACTGTCTGTGGGGAGACCCCGCGTAGGAGATCTATGTCGTCCATGAACGTCATCATCATTCTACTTACCCCAATTTATTTGGGGTCGGCGCAGAACGTCTTTTTCTTCCAAACTTCCATCTGTGGAGGTTTTATTTGCTCCGATCGACTTGCTCGAAGTCGATTTCGATATTCGGAGTCAGCCATGGTAACAGCCTAACAGGTGGAGTGGAGTCTTATTGAAAATACAAGTCCTCGTTTTAAACAAAAAAAAAGGCATTACTTGACCTTCACTTAAAGAGAAAAAGGCCAAAGGATACGAACATCAAAGAATGGCGATACAATTACTAAAAATAAAAAGTGTTCTCAGAAATTGAGTTTGTAAGCTTCCTTTCCCTCGGCTTGATGCTTTCGGACGGTTTCAATTGTTCTGCTCAACCCTTGTAAGCTGAACAAATTAAAGCCGTTAAATATCTACTTACTGGTTGTATCGTTGGTCCAGTGGTCGCAATCGTGACTGCTGAGCATCTGATCTCATGAGATCCTGGGAGCCATTCCCGACTCGGCCAAACAGGAATTTCTCAATAGCAGACACGGAGTCTGGATTTTTGGGCTCACCCCCTATTACATGTGACTTAAACATGATTGGTGTAATTTGGGTGTAGGTACTACTATTAAGGCCCCGCTGCCTAATCCTTTGAATATAACAAGCATGATGTAATGTTGCGTTATTTATACTTAGTTACATTCTAAATTATTTTTCATCAAAACTAAATAAAACCCAAAACATCAGTTACACACATTCGTTTATTAAATGAAATAGCAGCCTACCCTCTCATGCGGCATAGTTGCATTGTTCATCAGTATTCACTAGCATATTTCATAATAATTCACCATGCATGCCTGCATACATTGATTGGTTAATTTTTATGCGAAACTGCACCATGACAATTGTCTTTGTTGTGTGAAAATGGTTGTGGAACCAGAGAGGAATATTAATCAGGACTTGTATTGAATTTAATTTGATTATTGGCTGCTATCGTTTTTAGTTTTACTGTGCGGGAAATGTAAATTGTTTTTCAATGAAGTTGGTAGATTAGACGTGTTGTAGTTTTTGCTTTGAATTTTATCCTTGTCGAAATTAATTCAGAATAGAAACGGCAGTATAAGTCTGTAATTTTTCCACGGTTGGGACTCAGCCACGTCTTAAACCACATCTCTGACAGATTCACGCAATCCAAAACCGTTAAGCATTGCCATTAAAAAGCCGCCATAGATCTACACTAGTTCATAAGTTTCAAATCATCATCTTCCTGCCCTTGTCCCATTTCATTTGGGGTCGGCGCAAGACGTCTCTTTTCTCCATACTCCTCTGTCATTCGTCATGTTATCATTTACTCCTTTTTCCTTCATATAATTTTTCACACACTCCATCCATCTTTTCTTTGGTCTTCCTCTCCCTCTCCATCCATCCACATTTATATTCATCACTCTTTTAGTCACATGTGTTCCATCCCTCCTCATCACATGTCCATACCAAGACAGACGACTCCCTTTCATCTTTTCTGTAATAGGTGCCACTTTCAAACTTCCTCTTATTCCTCTCATAAGTTTCAAATGAATAAACTAAATATAACATAACATGCCTGTAATTCACGAAGAGTTGGCAGAGAGCCGCATGTAATAGGGGCGAGTCTTTTTACATCATCCGAGCATAAAATCAGACTCCGTGGCTGCTAATCTGAAATTCCTGATGGAAAAATCTCAATAAAAATTTGCTCGACCCGGGAATCGAACCCAGGAAGGACCTCATGCTCAGCAGTCGCTATTGCAGCCACTACACCAACAAGACAGACAACTAATCCTAACAAATATTATAAATGCGAAAGTAAGTTGGTTTGTTACCTTTTCACGACTAAACGGCTGATCGAATCTTTAATGAAATTTGGGAAGAAGATAGATTTTAACCTGGGAAAGGACATAGGCTATTGAACCCCATACCAAGTATCGATTGTCTCCTCTATCTTAACTTGTAAGTTGTAAAATCCAACCTGTTTTCCCGAGCTGTTTTTTACGACGTACACGAAGCGACAAGCAATAGAATTGGGTTCCCGTGGCGCTGTATTAGGCTAAAAATCTATCACTATTCAACATCCATAAAATCTGATAAGATGTTGTTTTATGTGCCTACAATACTTTTGAATAGTTTTATAATTAAACTTCGTTACAATATGGGAGAAAGAAGTTTGGAGCGCTGCAGGCAGGGCCGGATTGACCTTTAGGTTGATTTGGCAACTGCCTAGGGGCCCCGCTTTGGGTAGGGGCCCCGCGTGCGCACAAAGATATTGTTTTTTTTTTCATATAGTCAAAATTTAATTAGAAAATTTATATCCTCAATAACAATATGCGTTATCAAATTAGTAGTAGCAGAACGCGCACAGAAAAAGCGTACAGTAGAATCACTTTCAAACTAAAATATTTTAAGGCTAAAAATGAACCCCTGAGTTCTGCTACTGCTACAAACTTACACATTTTCATTAAACAAACGCGTGAGGTTCGTACTTTGAACTCTTTGAAAAAAACTTCAATCACTAAGGCTCCTCTGTATGACTAGAGGGCGTAAGTCTTAGGCCTAGTCCTTCAATTTCGAGGTCGGGCAAAGTATTATGTAAGTGTTCCGTCAGGAATTTCACTGTAGCAACCACGGAGTCTGATACGTGTCCGTTTTGATGGCAAGAGGCTCGCCCCTATTACATGGGACTTAAAAACATAACTGACGAAATGTGGGTCTACTATTAGGTAGTTAGGTACACCTCTGCCTAACCGCTCGGGGATGACAGGCGTGATGTTATGTTATCTAACAGAATTCGATCTTAAAGAGGACTCTAGTGGGCCTTTCTCCATACAAACGTATTCCGCTGTTTTCTTCGTGGATAATGCGTCTAGAGCAATGACTTTTTCACAAAAAATCTAGGTCTTATTAATACATGCCTCTATCATTTCCTTTTTTTCAAAACATAATCACTAAAAGAATTATGACAATCCAACAACCCCAAAAAAAAGCCCGTTTTTACCGCCATGTTCAAACGACCATCAGACAAATTAGATAACATTTTAACAAAAAAGAAAATAATAGAAGCATAGATATACTTTTCCTCTAAATTTTGATATTAGATTTTTTAGATCAGTTTAGTTTTGAAGAAGAAAACAGCGGAATACAAAACGTCTCTTGGTCAAGATTTTTGTAGGTAAAATCAGCCTGAGCTGCAGTTGTCCCTTTCGCACTTTACGGGGGCTTGGTCGGGAGCAGCGCGGTGGCAATAGTTTCATCAAATACCTAGTCTTCAAATTCCTCGGGTGTAGAGTCCCCTCTTAACTTGTAGAAAAATGTTTAGGAAAACAAACATTCGCCAACCCAAAACCACCGTAACCTGCCTTTAACAGCTTTAACCACGGTTATCCAAAAGGCCGTTGCTTCACGGCTCGGTTTTTGTAGACAAAACTATCAGGATCGTGTTACTAATCGTGGTTAGACGGCAATTAAACAATTAGCCGTAATGAATGAGGATTAGAGTAGGGTTCTTGTTCTCACGCTTCACCTGTGATTGAATTGGAACCGGTGTGGAGTGTACTACAAGACTTTTTTTACAGTTTATTTAAAGTTCAGGCAGCCAATGGAGGGACAAGCTTTATTTGTTTCAAAGATTCTAAACAATAATGTAGCCTGTAGTTGTTAAAGAAGTTTTTGCTTTACAAACAATTTCTAAAAACACAACACAGTGACCATCAGCCCCTGGATCCTTCATACAGGAGTTACTCTAGTCGACTTTTTTGTCTGCAAGTGCGAGCGAAGCGCCCAATGTCAAAAAGTCAGATAAGGCGCCAAAAGAAAATTGTAGCTACAGAGAACCATTTATCGACTTAATTATGAGATATCAATGTAATTTCCAAATCATATTCTGAGAATTTGTTTTCCAATTGATATTATTTTCACTCAAATGTAGGGCTTCTTGTAATATAAAAACGTAACTTAATATTATTTTCCGTTACAACATAAAATGTGATATTTTTCATTCAACGCTACGAAAAGGGACAACTCGAAAACGGCAATAATGACTCGAATGACGGTACAGAAACATTTATTCCCATCGTTCATGGCTTTATTACCTACTTGATTGCGCACTTATTCGCAATGAAAACAAAATACCCTCAATTATTACCGTATTGCCCTATAGAAACGATTTTCACAAATATTTCTTCGGTTTTACCTGATTTATGCCTGTAAAGTGTGTTTTATTTGCTTGTCATAATTGGTAAAGTAATATGGAATATTGAGGATTTGGTTTAGAGCAAAAAAAATGCAATTCGAAGCAGTTTTGAATATGAAATAAAGCAGTATAATATATATTTTTAGCTGTATCTGGCTAGTGAGACGGACTCGGAGACGCCCTCGACATTTTGGGAAAAGGCTGGTTAATAGTTATGTGTTTTTTACAAAGATCGAGACATCAGTACCTGAGTTCAAGAGCGGATTTCATCAATAAAACTGACCAACACGTCTAAACGGCGTTCAAGAGCTATCAATGTCTATTTTCCTCAACAAATATGACACTGACAGCTCCTGAACGCGGTTAAAATATGCTGTTTGCGTTCAGTTTCATTGGTGAAATACGCCCTGTGAGAATTGATGCGAAAATTCGGGATTTTCGTACCGTGTTAGCTTTCCAAATTACACGTAGGTATACGTAAGTGAAAGTACACTGTATATTATATTCGTTCGTTGTTGACAAAATCTGGAGTGGTATTTGAATCTGTTTACAATATTTTCCATAAATCGACGATAAAGTCTTGTCATGTTTACTTTGGGCTTATGGGTCTGGGCCTCTGGGGTATGCAAATGTACGGTTTCGTAAATGTCACTTTTGGATCTTTGTTAGGATACTCGTGTTTAGCTGTTATCTACTGAACATGTAGACTCCGTGGGTATAAAATTTTCATTTTTCGATCTTATCATCTGCCTAACCTTTTCCCAACTGTGGTAAGGTCGGCTCGGAAACAACAGCGATGATAATATGATGATGATATAATATATACTTCTATTTAAGAAGTATAGCGAGAGCGACTGCCTATATGATATCCATAATTCAGTTACTGGGTAACACGATACCACTTGGCAAGACCGACTTCTGATTGCCTGTAATGACTGTCAAGAAGTTGCACGAATGACAGCGAGGACCAACTGCTTAACGTGCTTTGAAGCACGAAGCGTGACTGTCTAAATAATTCAAAATCTTCATCCATCGCATCTTCAACGTCATGATTACTTTTGCAGAATTTTATCCTTGATCTATCTTTTTTACCTAGAATGATTGTCTTTGAAAGTTCAGCCTCAGTCTTCTTGAGAGCACCGTGGGTAGGAAAAACTAATTCTATGTAATTTGGAAGTATTGGGAGTTGTATTACGATTGGAATGATAATGCTGACTTGTGAAAAAGGCAAACATAATCGAAACTTCTTGATTATCTATGAATGTGTGTGAATTTGATGGAGTAATAAATGTAGGAACGTATTTACAGTTTAGGTTTAGGGATTCTGATTAGGACGAGAAAATAGACGCTTGTTTGTAATTTTTAGGTATCAGAAAGAGATACAAACTAAAGAAAAGAATGATAGCTTAATCTCCTAGTATCTTTTCCAATCCCGTAGTTTTCCTTCAATTTAGTATGAATAATTGAATGAAAGGAAACTACGAGCACTATACTAGTTTTGCAAAAAGGGAAATTTTAAAACTTAGTATAATAATGATCCTTTCTTCTTTGTTGAATTAATTTAATCATGAATACAAACTACGATCAATAGAACTTCGTTTCACCAACTTCACAATCGCTAGTTATCTAGTGATGGGGAAGTTGCTGAAACGGTTACTGTCGTCCAAAAAAATTGTTATGCATTCCTACACATTCGCGGATAGCCAAAAAATAACAGTTTTCCCCACAAACATATCCAGCTTATATTTGCTGTTACAAAGTAGCTTGAAGCATTGAACTTCAAATAAAACAGGGTAAAGACAGTCTGAACTGCATTCAGCTTGTGTTTGCGCTTCTCGTCAACATTTACTCTGGCCGGCTATTTAGTCGTGTTTGCACATGGAGTAGTTAGTAAATGGAGTGAGAATTAACATGCATTTGGCCACTGTAACAGAAGTAAAAACTTTACCACGCTTAAGGAAATAATAATCCCCGGTTTAGACAAAACAATACGATCGTTTCATGTCGCGGTCTGTAAAAAGGGACGCTGGTGTATTAATTAGTAGAATAGACACACTGTTTCTTTTTCGGGGTTTTGTTGTCTAGGAGACTTAGTGATTACTTCAAGGAGGTCACAACATTTTAGGATATCCAATCGTATAGCCACAAATTTACCAAACTTAAGTACTATGCCGAAATCCGCAGATGTAAGTTAGGACCGCAGCCCGATACTTAAAACATTAAGATAAATGGCGATAACAGTTATCACTTATCAGAAACACTTTCCAATTACAAACATTTCCATCTTCTAAACCTACCTACAGCCTGACCCCACAAATTAATTACGCCGGACTACCCACATGAGAACTCCATTGACTAACTCCTCCGTATACATCAGCTATGTCATTAAAAACACTCTTTATGTCTAACAGACTCACAACACGTCATTTGAGTGTTTGGAAACTGATTTGGTACGAGATAAAGTTTGCTTTGCTTTGTAGTTTGTACTGATTTGGTAGGACAGTTAGATTTTTGATGATGTCATAGTTCGATGTGGCGGATAATTGAGTTGAATAGACAATGTTGGGGTATTAAGTAATCTGGTTTCTTCCGATATTTGATAAGCTTGATGTTGATAAGAGTTGTTAGTTTTGAGTTAGTTAAGCTAGGAAACGCATTTAAAAGAGCAATTATATCATGGTTTCTGCGGTAAACCTCTAAGATTTATACTCCAGATTTCTAGATGACTATAAAATTTCCACAACATACTTGTAAAAAACCTTAAAACTGAGTAGGTACTCTACCAAAGTATATGTTTACTTCCAACCTTCTCCCAACCCATATAAAAGGCAACGACATTATAATCTAGCGTCTGTCTGAAAGTCTGAACGTTGCCACATCATGAAAAATACCAATACAGTGGAGAATCGTGACCTGGCAGTATAATATCCCTGAATAACTGAAAGTTATTCTTCTGACGACGCCCAAGCAGTTTGACGCCTCAAACACGACTTGCGATCAAGAAAAATTGATGATGTCCATTGGAATTGAGGGGTTTCGTAATAGCCTTTTGGGGACTAGGTACACAGACCTTCTAGAATAATGTAGTGTTGGTTTTTGTTCCGCTAGAAATAGCGCTAAGAACCTACGAGGGCCTACCTACGTTGTATTTTTCTTATGAATCTTGCTTGTTGCTGTAGTGTTTTTAAACCAAATCTATTTCACAGCCGGGTTTGCCCACCATTTTTTTATTCTCATGTCATCTTCCAGGTGCTGTATCATGACGTGTTAAGGCCATGATGATGATTCCAGTAAGACCGAGAGGGAGCTGTTCATACAACTATAGCATATTCCACTTTTAGGACTTGTATTATGAAAGCATTTCATCATCTTCCTGCCGTTGTCACATTTTATTTGGCTTCTGCGCAACACGTCTCTTTCCTCCATACTCCTCGGTCATTCGTCATGCTATCATTCACTCCTTTTTCCTTCATATAATTTTTCACACATTCCATCTATCTTTTCTTCGGTTTTCCTCTCCCTCTCCATCCATCCACATTTATATTCAATCATGAATGCATTTGTACCTCATAAAACGGCCTTAGAACTTAATTTTATTGTCATTTTAGGCCAGTTTTCTAATCCTTCATATAGCTGTTTCCTAAGTCTGTAATCACGCATGTCTCCTTGTGTGATAGCGCAGTCTTAGTACTCCATAGTTAAGCCAGGATTAGTTACACTAGCACGTCTAGTGTCACGGTATATATCAGAGAGGTGTCGCTTAGCTTAGATTCTACACCGCAATTAGCAATGCAGCAGTGATTTTCAGTGGCACCCCGTGACGTATAGCAATAATTACTTATATGACGTTTAATCCTAAACTGGGGTACTAATCACTGCTACTCCTGTCATAGGAGGTTTAAATCTTTAGGATATTGTATTTTGAAGACCGGCTCCTAATTCCAAAAACGTTCCTGCAAAATACTGACGATGTAATGCAGAATCATGAAAGGATTTGTTGTTATGAAGACAACCCTTGATTAAATACTACCAGTCGTGGGACTCGCGTTGCCGAGGAACAATGCCACAAATCGTGGGAGTCCCAAACTTAACAGTGGGTGGAACAACGACCCGTATAATATAGAAATATAAATGAACAGTTGTGAACCCAAACAAACTCAACGAGTTAAAAATTTATAAACAGCACGCAAATCCATTTCACTTAACTAATGATGATTAGGGGATCCATTCATTAGTCATCCGCTAAGAACACAATCGGCTAAGCGACGCCCACTTAGCCTGGGAAAAGACTAGGATAACCAGAGCATCAACTACTTAGGTAATATTGTGATCATTAAACTCAATTGGATGGACCATGTTTTACGTAGCGTCAAGTGGCGACAATGAATCTCGTGTGCTCTAAACTCTCATCAGTGTCCAATAAAAAGATGCTGTTAGTGTCGAAGTTCATAGACGTACAGGGTGGTCGTTTGTGATGAAATTTCATTTGTCTTCAACGTGCTTGGGCCAGACTTTGATATTAATTAGGAGCTTAATTGAAACCTTTTCGCAAAGACTGGCTTCTAACAGAATTTTTCAAATCATAAAATGGTAACGCTAACTTAAACTCATTATTTTCGAATTGTGAGTAGTAGATATAGATCTATAACAAATTTCCGTAATCACATGTGTCTTTAAATATAAAAAAGAACAAAGCATCTTTTAAATAAAACATTAAGTTTAATTGAAACACTAGAAAATAACAAGCAACTCTTTTAATTGTTCCAGACTGCCTACGTAACAGTTGCTTTAATCTTGTTTTTTCCTCAGCACATCTCGAGACTGCCTAGAGAAGAACACGTATTAAAAAGTTCCATCAATAACGTCTACCAAGTTCTTTGATAAGAATTCTGCAAGGTCCCCCAGACAATAATAAATTGCAGAAGTTATAGTATTTCACCAGTCACTGTTGGAACTTGTTGAAAAAGAAGTTTCGCTACATCCTTCTTATCTGCTCTCAAAACTGGATTATTAACTTCATTAGCTGAACAAGCATTCTTAAGTTTTAATTGAGCATTATTCATGATGTTTTCGCTAAGTTACTTAATTACTCATGCTTCCTCGAGGGAATATATTAAAATCCTCAAAGTCAGTCTCGAGGCCGAGTTTGTTCTGCATAATTTATAGCTCCGAATTCTGTATCCAAATACATCTAAAATTTTCATAATCTCCTATCCCCAAAGTTCGGTGTAAGTGTGCAATAAATATTGTATGCAATGGGGCTACAACATGTTATTTGCTAACTCACAATCCCCTGCTTCTGTGCAGGGGTCGTTTCTATTCATAATACGGCCAGAAATTGCGAACAAATCATTCATAGGAAAACAAACTTTACGCCATTGGTGTTTCGGCCGGAATTCGTTTCCAGAACTTCTTAAGTTTCACCGTCCTAGATTTATGTTGCTTATTACATTTTACACGCGTGAAATGAACACGTATGAAATATAAAATGCAATTTGCAACTTTATTTTAGCCGACACAGGAACTATTTAAGAAAAAATCCCAGGCGGTATAGAGGTCCTTTGTTAGATTCCTGTTGAACCCTTTTGTCGTTGAGGCCGTAAATTATCTATTTAGGTTTGCATTTGGCGATAAATTGCTTTTTATTCAACGAATCGTAAAAAGAAACATGTCAACACAGTATTATTAAAAACGATATACGTATTCAGACGTTGAATGGCACATTCGAAACAGATGTGACTTCAATCTAAAGCTTGTCTAGTTGGGTTTGCTTCGACGTTAGTTCTAAAGCATCTTCAATAACATTTTCGAACTGAAATACCGATGTTATCCATAAAGTTATTAGAACACGAAGCCCTTTATCTAAGCCATCGGATGTACTGAGAGCCGTTCTGAGTACTTACCTAATCTGTACGGTTGCTATCTCGGGGTCATAGGCCAGCAGATACCGTAAGTCGTACGGCAAAAGCCTTCCAGCGATACTGTTACGTATAGGTATCAGACTAAGGTTAATTTTCAAATGAGTCGATTGGAAAGCGACGTCAGTTTCCAACATACCGCATTTCGTTGAAGAGTACTTTTTAAAGAACTCTCTATGCCGAGTTCGACCTATTTCCGAATGTGATTGATGATTTCAACCCCCCCGTTATCGGTATTGCACGATCATTTTGAATCTTACCGCTTTAGAGATACAGTTCACTACAAATTCGATTTTGTTATTTAATTTGCAATAATTTGTAGTAAAGCTGCAGCTGTAGACTTCGTGGTAGCATATTTTTGGAAGGAAATTAAATGTAGCAGTACACATTAAGACAAGAACCAGGAAATTCTCAAGAGATTTAAGTAAATTCTGACCTAGTTAGCTCAATTGCTAGAGTTTGCCTCTAAAACGTGGAGTTCTTGGCTTGAATAGTAAGTGGAGTAGGTATTTCCGAGCATTCCTTATCTGTGTCCTAAGGATGTTACCAGACTTATAATCTTTTTAGTCACCATGAGAATAAATTGCTTTTGTTCACGCCAAAAGTGCATAACTCGTTTGGAATTTTGGCGCAAACATTTTAATACAATGTCATGTTTTGTATGAACTTAATGTCAACTAACGTATTAGATTTATTTGACGCCTAATAAGGCTTCACTAAACCGTAATATTGGAAAAATAATACTCGTAAAAGCATTACCATAGCTTCCGTTATAAAGACAAGTATTTCCTTACCATTTTTTTGGTCTGTCACATCCGTTTGTCCGGACAATTAGCTTGTTCCCTTTGCCCGGCGTTTGCCCTCCTTTGCATAATATCCCCAAGAACAAGACTTAATTTCTTTAAAGGCAAATATTGCTTTTTTCGTCGGTCAGAAATTAAGGAAGCTACGTCCCTTTTCTTGCTTAAAATCTGAACGCGAAAACGAGTCCTAGAGAGCTTCAGCAAGTTAAAAATGCTTCTTAGACTGTGGAAATTAAAAATGAATTTACTCTGAAACTCGTCTAAAAGCACAATGGACAGAGATAAAAGGAGGAAACTTTGTAACCCGACTGTTCATTATTCGAGTCATTAGGTCCATTTTCACTTGACTTAGACGAGGAGTTAATCTCCATGATACAAGGTATGTTTTTGGTTTTTTAAGCTTACCATTTGACACATCCGTCTTGCATCGTTGAATAATGGCTTTGGTCCATTAAAATATCTACTTTGGACGCCCCTAAGCTTCTAAATATAACGTAACTGTGTCCCTTGACAGCTAAATGTTTATTTGTGGGAATTTTTTGTCGAGGAATGACGTTTTTTTGTGTGTAAAGCGGTATGATACGGGATTTTACATGTTAAACTTGAGTCGTGTTGAGCTCTCGTAATATGTTTTATTTTCTTAGTTTTTACACTGTGTTTACAATTTAGACATTGAGTGCGTATAAAGGGACTTACTTGGATCTTTTAGGATTCGTTCTGCGAAGTTTATTACTGAAGTAAGACAGTTTATTTAGTACTTCATCTACGTGTCTTATTAAGAGCATAATGTGTTTTAAAGGTTTATGTTCTTCAATGTCTTTGAATTTTAATAAAATGAAATTTGGTGTAATGTTTTTGACTTCAACATTTAAATGCTAGCCAGAAGCAGATTTACACGTACCTTGTCCGTCAATCATTTCTTTTTCTTAGCCTATCTTGTAAGGAAATCCTCTCGAAGAGCCAACTTCCATCTTTCGTGATAATATCGGTTTTTTATTTACTATAACAACACACTGAGAAGTTTTCAAGAGTACACCGAAACATAACTTCTAAAAGAACCTCTTGAATATTTAAATGAACTTGCCACGTCTATTCGAAACAAGGAACATTTACAAGCACTTAACATTTGAAAACAAAGAGTTATTTCCCAGAACCAATACCGATCAGTATTACTCATAAGTTTTATTGATATTTTAAATGACCGCCGAGGTATTTTTATCTCAGTACGTTAACTTTAACTTATCTTTTATTTACATAAAGAATTCCACCATTCCGTTTCGGACAGAACTGTCATTGTATAGTGTGTTTTGTTAGTTTATGGACTTAGCTTTTGTTTTTGTTTCCTTGTCTTTGAAGATGGCCCTCGGTTTTACTCATCTCACTCAAGCGGGGTTTGTGAGAACGTTTTATTTGATACACATCCTTTACTTGTAATGGTACTAGCGACCCGCCCCGGCTTCGCACGGGTGCATTGCTGATACTAAATACACTACAGAAAAACTGTGAACGTTGTATATAAAAACGTAGCGGTCCGCTCTGGCTTCGCACAGGTATAAAATATATAGTTATTATACATATAAACCTTCCTCTTCAATCACTCTATCTATTAAAAAAAAACGCATCAAAATCCGTTGCGTAGTTTTAAAGATTTAAGCATACATAGGGATATAGGGACAGAGAAAGCTACTTTGTTTTATACTATGTAAAGATTTGGAAGGATTTTTAAAGATTTCATTTAACGTGATCAAGTATAAAAATTATAATTTAATGTTGGATGAAGGAATATTTTACTAGCGTAAGACTAATTAACGCAAAGAGTAACTATCAAACTTAACTATTCTGTCATTACATCTTTTTTATTAAGAACGCCTTACGACATGTCATAATAAATTTCAAGTCCTTACTTTCTGAAATGACTCAACCGATTCTAATCAATCTTCATACGCATAAGCAGGATACTTAGGGCTATTAAAAGGTTACTAAAAACATTTTCGAAAAATAGTGTTACATCTAAATTAGACCGATTATAAAATGATCTATAATACAATTTCCAATTATCTTTTTTTTTTTTTAAAGACATTTCCAAATTTTTTTTAGTTACTTTTTAGACCTATGTATCCAAGCGTATTAATTGTCATTAAAATCAGTTCAGTAATTTCGGAAAATAAGGGCTTGAAAGTTTGTATGCAATGCCGTAAGGCGTAAACGCTGTTAAGTACGCTGAGACGCAGCGCTTTTTGAATGTCAAAATGGCGTAATACCCCAAAAACGCGCGCACTTCAACACTTTCCAGTGTTTGCACTGGAAAGTAGTGGCACAAAAGTTTCATATTAACTTCTTTGAACGAGATGACTAACATCCAAAATGCAAAAGAGATTCAGATAACATGAGGATAGTTTTCCCATCCAAATAAAAGAAAAAAAAGGGTAGTTTTCATGTTCATCTCGATTTTCGAGCTACTTTAAAAAA
Source organism: Cerastis leucographa (assembly GCA_963082945.1). Classification (NCBI taxonomy): domain Eukaryota; kingdom Metazoa; phylum Arthropoda; class Insecta; order Lepidoptera; family Noctuidae; genus Cerastis; species Cerastis leucographa. The sequence goes on along the minus strand of OY720372.1, from coordinate 11,184,222 downwards.
AGGTCTATCCAGTAAAAATCTAGGAAGTCCAGTATGCTATAATGAAATTTCTAAATGCTCTTATAGCTAACTATTTAGTAATTATATTCCGTCTAGCTTTGCGGTATAACCTAGTTTAAGCTGTAAATTAATTAAGAGTTTAATTTCGACTAGTTTATAAAGTGCCGTCGAGCGTGTTTACTTCTATCTGCAATTAAACAAGTTTTAAGCTAATTAACAACTTTATCTCGATCTAATAGAACCTATTTTAAAACAAATAAGTGTCTTACGTAGTTTGTAAAATCTATTACACCAATCTACCAGATTTTTCACTACAAGAATCATTATCAATATACATATAGTACGTGACTTTTCTTAAGTGCAAGTGCCTTAAAGTTATGTTGGCGCTTGAATTAAATTGTCAGGCTGGTATGGTATTGCAACTTCAATTGTGCAATTAAAATATCGCGACCGTATAATATGGCTTTAAAGAGTTAATTATTAAAATCATCAACATCATTAAGTTCAATTAATCCCATTGAAAGATTTTTTCATGAAATAGTCATTAAATGGATTGATGAATTGAATGATTATAATTCTGTAACTACATACGTGTGAACAAAATATAATTTGTGATCGTATCGCCAATTATATTTTGTTTAACATACAGCCTGACTGAAATTTCAAAAAACCCAAGATAATAATAATTTAATTAACGGCGCAAATACAATAATTTAATTGGTAATAATGTATTTGAGCCGTTTGGGGTTGAAACACTAGGGCCATGGGGCCCGAGTGCCCATCTTGTGTTTCGGGATATCGCCAAGCGGTTGGTCGACGCTTCACGGGACCAGAGGGCTGGCCTCTTTTTTGGTCAAAGAATCAGGCTACCTAATCGCTTCGCCTATAAAGTAATATAGCTACAGACAGTGATTGTATCAGATTTTAATCTCAAGTTATAATCATATGCACAGGGGTGATATAAAACACGTTCACGCTTATTCAAGCATGTCTAAACGAGTGTGCTCTTGAATTACTTAAAAGCGTAACCTTGACCCTTTTGACCCTTTTAGATATCACAGGAATTAATTTGTTTTGGTCTTTAGTAACTCACTTATTTCTGTGAATCTGTTGGTTGCAGTGACATAAGGTATACACAACACAGGTAACTGCTACGCTACATAAAATTGACCTTCGTAATACCTCACATGTTGTGGCCTCTGAAATAGCGGATGAGTAAAAACATCTTCGAGCGCTAAACTAAGCTCTGATATTGTGCTTTACTTCAATCTTGAACTTCTCTTTCTTTTATTTTACAGAACTGGAAGCTTGATGCATAGCTGAAAACTCGGATGCCACTTGTTTAATTTCTTATTATAATCCGGCCAAAAAAGAGGGGTGTTATAAGTTTTCCTATTAGTATTTGTAATAAAATTCTATCATCTCATGTATTTAGTGAAGTTTTTATAGACGTACACGTTTGGAGACACATTAGATTACTTACCCGCCTTTGTAATTGAACTATCCTTATAAATCTACTACCATATCTCCCATATCAACTGCAGTGTATGTATGCCATGGACTAGCCCGTAGTTAATTCACTGTCCTCATGTCCAGTCAAAAGTCTGGTAGATATTTCTATTAGCGATAAGACAGCCATTTGTACCCTGGCTATTATGATCATTTAAATGGGCAAATAAAACATTAATCTGTCCATCCACCGTAATATTTTACTCCTACAAATTATGTTATCTCTCTCTCAACAGTCTTAACATCTCTAATAATAGCGTTATCATCTCGTTATTACATCGTTTGCAAGCTATCTTTGTAACTTAGACTCATTTAATTTTATTGCTTAACTACTTAAACTTATCTAGATAAAAGTACCTAGTTTAAGGCAACAATCTTCGACATCGTTAGCATCCACTTTTCAAATCATATCATTCAAATATATATATACAATTTTTCTGAGATGTTATCCAAACAGTTTTGACTGTCATTCTGCAACACTACACATACACAATTCAAATGATTGACCCGAAATCGTGACAATCCAAAGTAATTTTCTAAATTACAAATTGCGTTGTATACATCGTTAACGGCATTACCAACCAATGTTTTTTTCTCTGATATCAATGCATAACGGGAAGATTAATAGAAAGGCGTATGGCAATCTTTTCAAGCTACTGCTGCTTTTCTAATAGCCATTACTACTTCCCCAGCATTGATAACTACATCCCAATTTCTGTCTCTTATCTCATTTTTACCATTCACACTTTCTAGTATCAGTACTTGTGATGTTTTTCTATCTCCATTACGGCACCTGCTCAGCAGTATCCATAAAGGTTGATAAACTAGTCTGACATCTTTCCAGGCATGTTAAGCGTTAACCGTTCTGTTGTCTTTCATCCGTAAACTGGTGGTGTCCTCATCGTCATTTGCCTATATTGGCTTGATAAGAACTTCTTTTAGTGTATATTATTTATACTTATCTTCAATTCCTAGCTACTCAGAAGCCTACTTATCAAGCTTCTAGTCTGATATTCAAAATCTGAAAATTTCATGGCCACCGTCCCACATATTGTCCTATTAAAAGATTGAATCGCTATTGGATATAGTCGGTATGATAAATCCCTAGTCGTAAATCTTCAGTTTTGAGGCCCACCGTCCAACAGATTTGTTGCCAAACTTGTTTGACAGCTGTCGAGAATTTTAAGCTCTTACCCATGCATCATACTCGTCACATTTATCATTAGTTTCCGTTTCGTTAGAATTATGGCTTTTAGTTTTATCATCTTTTAGTTTTGTTTCATATTTCATGTCATTCGTAGTGTTGGAAGATGTAGTTCTACTAAGATACTTTTGTTTTTCGTAGATTAGAAATTCTTTGTTGAATATTTGAGGTTGGTACTGTAGTACATCACATCCTTTAGTTAAGAACAAAACATACCGATACTTGCCTTTTACAACGAAGCACTTCTGGACCAATATTCTACCGAAATTGTTCAAGATTTAATATAGCTACATTTGAAATTACAAATTCAACTCTCAAAGGTAAAATTTCAATAACTAGATGGCCAGATTAGAAAGCGTTTTAGACTTATTTGGCGATAGAAATGTTCTGAAAACTAAACTCATAACCTCAAACTATGTCTTATATTAGTTTCTGGGTACCTGATTGGTTTAAATGACAAGTACTTACTTACTAAGAGTTTGGCTACCAACTTTATTCATTAGTGAAGTGAAGTTCGAGTGGATCGGTTTCTTCTAGGCAAGCGTGCTCCACCGTAGGCCGTATCATCGCGTGACATCAAGCGAGTTGCGGCCAAACGCAAATATTGAGTATATAAAAACCAGCCAAGTGCGAGTCGGACTCGCGCACGAAGGGTTCCGTACCATTATTAATAAAAACTTTTTTGTTGTATTTTATTCTGTTTTTTAGTATTTGTTGTTATAGCATCAAAATAAATACATAATTTGTAGAAATTTCAACTGCCTACCTATCACGGTTCATGAGATACAGCCTGGTGACAGACGGACGGACGGACGGACAGCGAAGTCTCAGTAATAGGGTCCTGTTTGATCCTTTGGGTACGGAACCCTAAAAATGAAATAGTGCAGTGGAAAAACAGCCCGTTGGTCAAGTTGTCGCAACTGCTACTGCTGAGCATGAGGGTTATCCAGATCGGGCAAAGTGTTATTGGGGTCTTTCATCAGGAATTTCTCAGAAGCAGCCACGGAGGCTGGAATTTGCCACGTTCGATGGCAATATGCTCGCCCCCTATAAGATAGGACCTAAAAATTACTGGCGAAATGCAGGTTGTTACTAAAAGGTTCGTTTCCTAAAAGGCTTTGCAGCCTTCGGGAATTATATGCGTGTTGTAATGTTATGTATTGCTGTGCAGATGGAATCCCGTTTTCCGTTTAATTTTTATTTCCCGTAATTAAGTACCATAACAACGGTAGACCGTCAGATTTTAGTTGCGTGTGGCAGAAACATTCAATTTGGAGGCGAGGCGTAAACGTTTTTTAGTATTATACATTCTTGACTCATGACTTTCTGCAAAGATATGTCAATGACATGATAACAGAAATAGTCTTCGTTCATTCACATTCTTACTTATTAAGAAAAGTGTTTTCTCATGGATGGTCTAAGATAGGTTGGAAGTACCGTCTGTTTCATTTGCATTTATTGCAAAAACGACAGCCAAGACAGAAGAATAAGAACATTATCAAATAAGTCTCGAATCTTTGAATTTAAAATAGGATATGGAGGAGGCGATGTCTTAAAGGTCCCATTAAGTACATCGCCTCCCTAAAAACTAAAAGTGTACAGTTTCTTCTCTTTACGTGAAGACTAAAGCGCCCTCTATGTATAAGTCTTACAGTCATTACTCTCAAACTACCCGCTTATTTTCATAAAGTTTTGTCAAAGGAGTTTGCTTTTCAATGAGAATCATTTTTTATTCTTCTTTCTACCAGAGAGAGCTGATTAATTTGTTTCTTTAGGTAAATCTCAGATATTTCCCTTCGCGAGGGTTGATCAGTTTGTATTGTATTCATGTTAGTAACAACATAGTTAACCTGTGAACTGACTGTCATTGAAATAATTCAACAATCCAAAACGTAAGGAACGTTACTAACACTGTTAATCAAATAATTCCCTCACTGTGGGAACATAAAAATCTTACCACAAATGTCTCAAAAGTGGTATCAATACGTGCTCCCACAAAGGCGTAAAATGAAGCGAATAATGAAGAGTATCGGGCAGAAAATTACAAGGCTTGGAGAACACATGTTTCCTAATAATAGGGAGGCGGGAAAGGTGAGGGTTCTCGCAAGGTATAAGGTGCTCCTTTTTTATACACGGTGAATCGCTTATCGATCTTTTTGAAGAATGGATATCGAGAATGTCTGCAGTTTTTTTTTTGTTAACTTATATAGCGTGTTGGGCGCCAAAATTGGTTTTAATGTTACTGCAGTCGGTAGTTGAAAATGTTTTTTTTTTAAATGCCATGGAAATATGTACTTAGTTAAAGATTGGTTTCTCAAAGCGCTAGAACGGAATCGTATCAATTATGAAATATCTTGACCCGTCTATAACCAAAATTACGACCTTGAACTTCGAAAGTGGGTGTTTTTTTTTGGCAAGTGCACGAGTTATACCAGTTGTTAGTTAATAAAACAAGCGCTATTTCGCATCCACGCTAAACAAAAGCAAATTCCAATTATAGCCATACTGGAAACCTCATCATTTCTACCATAAAACAGTCTTTAAACGTTTAAACCCTATAATTACTCGATAACGTATTCATTACCTACTTAAAAATGTTTACGGGAATACGGATTTTCCACCACGTGCATTTTCCCATAGAAAAATAACTCTGTTGGGAATAAACTGACATAATATGATGTATTTTTAATGTTTCAAGAAAATTTGCATGTCAAAGCTTTGTGAAAATGAATATATTTTCATGTTCGCGTGGTTGTGGGTAGTCGCGTTTTCGTGTAGATTTTGTGGATCTTTTAGTTCATTGGTTTGTTTGACTGATATTAATTTGTAAGTTTTTTAACTGATTATCATTAAACCTTTCGAGATTTATCTTAAGAGATCTACACACAATAGATTTCTTTGTTTTTCATTAGTCTAATATCTAGTTTCTGGAACAAAAATTACCAAAGAGGCCCGCGTACAGTTAAACGCACGGCGTCTAGTCCTATTCTGTGATTGGTAAAATTCATTACTAACAGCCAATCGCTTCTTTGCCCGACGTTTAATTTTGACGCGTGGATCATTTTCCAAAAACTGATCATTAAATGACAAACGTGAATATGCCCCATTATTTGACACCAATCATCTAGCATTATAACTAGTGACTACAGTTATTTATCAAAGCAAAAAAAAAACGGGGCTTAAAGGTCAACATTCGTCCCTCGAAACACTCGACACCTTTTAATTTTAAATGAAGACTTCAAATTAAAACGACTCCATTCTGGTTCCTTTTATGTCATCGAACGCTCACTTCTTGATAATGTAATTATAGCCGTACTAGGGCAGTAATTAATGACGTGTTTGACATTCCACGCTCATTAATATTCGTAATTATTGAAGTGAATTACTGAATACATAAAATATTATACTTTGGTGACTGTATCACGCGATTCTGTTTGCTTACTTGAAATGAGAGATTAGTAATTTATTAAAAGCACGATTTGGATTGGAAAGTCAGGATTGATTTAATTACTTAGGGTAACTATCATAAGTAGTCAGATGTGTGAGTTTCTCTATGGGGCGTCTGAAGGCAAACTATTGCAATCTAATGGTTCCTTTCCTACCTTGAAAGTTCATATTGCGTTATCCGCAAATGAAGAGGATTGAATGAAGTTGGATCTTGAACCTGATGAAACTTTGGAAAGGAGCATGTCCGGTACTTAGTTGAATTGTAATGGTGATAAAGGAAAGGCAGAATATTTAAAATTGAACGTTTTAAAGACTATTACGATGCCTAAATTTAATTATGTAAGCCTTCAAAATCCCAAAGCAATGGGTTTTGGCTTGAAGTATGCTTCTTGTGCTCAAGCTGAAATAAATGTATTTTGTATGCGCCTTTAGTAGCGTTGTAATAAACTTTTATCAGTCCCTTTCGCACCATGAGAATTCTGCAAGATTTTTTTTATTTTGTTTATCACTGCCTCGATAGAAAAAGCGATCCCTAGATAACTATATATTCAATGCACAGACAGATCCTTTTACCGTTAATATGTATTTTGATATTTCAGCGTATTATCTACCAAAGGTCGGGGATTTCGGTGAGCCAATAAGAAAAAAGGCGGACACAAAATATTCTGAATAATTTTATGGATTCTTCTTCTAAAGTTTTGTTTTTGTCTTTCCGCTGATCTTGACCTGAACAGTAAAGAAAACTCTGTATTATATTTGCATTTAGAATGTTGTTCTTTTGGACTTTTATAGGCTGGAGACCTACTGACGGCAAACGAATAATGAGGTCAAAATTTAGTAATGTGTTGGTTTAGTAAGTAGATGACCTCATCGTAGATATTGTTTGTTAGTAAAAATTAGACAATGCGAGCTATGGAACAGGCTATGCTTTGAGTCTCTCATGGATCGCATCCGAAACGAGGTGATCCGACAGAGAACCGGAGTAGAACCGATTACCATTGAAGTAGACGTGTTCTTGAGTGGAGACCGCGAATCGCCGGCAAGCGTAAGCTGGGACGCCCTCAGGCTCGGTGGAGCGACGATCTTCGCAGGGTGACTGGTAGCAACTGGATGAGAGTTTCGAGTTGAGTGTTGTGCGATTGAAGAAGCCTATGTCCAGCAGTAAACTGCTGTAGGATGATAGTGATGATGAAAATTAGACTGTTTGTTCTGAAGATACTTTTGAACTTCCTATCATAAACTAACGACTGTCTGAATAGATTGAAACGACAGAATATATTATACGAAAAGTATGTTATGATCCTAACATAATTCCTTTTGCAACATACATTATCTGTTAAACTGTTTTAACATCAAAAGTACTTGTTAAAGAAGCCGGCACTCCCCGCTGTGGCATATGGATCTTTAGTACCATTTCTTTCTCTTTATGTTGATCCTATCCTCCTATCCTCCTCCTATCAAGCGGCCATCATCTACAACAATAACCCGACGTTACGACGGTAATACGAAGAATAACTGTTAAAAAGTTAAGCAATGCTGACAAATTACGCACTAATCTGATGGAGGAACTTGCTGGTTTTCCCTGAACGTGACTCCTTAAAATGAGGAAGCTACATTTTAAGTAATTTTATAAGTCACGACTGCTAATAAAGTAGCCAAGACATTGTTAGATTTGCGCAGGTCTGCAGATTAGCGGCAAAATATGTTTGTTGTATGTTTAACGAGAAATCACACATTCCAGCTAACGGCGTCTGGATCTTAGTTTATATCGTCCATACTAATATTGGGTTAGGATACTTATTACGTTCCAGGGAGATAATTTCCGACGTCAGAGCAGGCAAAGACACAGGCAACATCTCATTTACTCTAAGAAAACACGACGCTGACACCCTTAAAGTCTAATATTGCTACGAATAAATTCTACTATCACATTAAACTACGTATATTCTTGCAAAACGATCAATTGACAATACATTAACTGAATTCAAACTACAAAGTACCCGCACTTTTATCGTCAGCAACTTAGTTTTACTGCTCAATAAAAGCTCACCGCACTTCCTTAACCGAACGGTTAACTGGCAGATAAAAAATAAAACTATTTTTACTTTATAACTGAACATTTGTTTAGACCACCGTGTGTTTTAGTTTCAAAGAGAGTTCAAGTAAGTTTTACGGTCAAAATATCCTAACCATGGCCTGGTGTTGGCTGTGATGCTACTGAATTTTACCTTGTTATGTTGACGTAAAAGCCAGTATTAAGTCAGGGAAATTATTTTTTTACCAAATTGTTGCTGTGATTGCCACTGAGTGCTAAATTACACAAGCATAAGGCCTCGTACACAAAACTGCGAATCGGCGCGATGCGAATTCGCAACGCAGAAAACTGCGACACGAATTGCTGGGATGCGATTTCGTGCGGCAAGGCGAGACACTTTGCACGATTCGGGTGACCATTCCTTCGACGACCGTCAACCGTACTGAACGTACTTTATAAACTAGGTCGTTAATGGATCGTAAAAATAGTATAACATCGCAGGAATACGCGATGCGAATTAATTCGCGAGTTCTTGCGATGCGTCGTGGTAGCTCGTAGATTTTTACAATGCGACGCCGCATCGCAGTTTTGCGTACAAACCCTTTTTTTTTTTTTTTGCGGATGGGAAATCATCAAATGACTTCTCCCGCTCTGGGCGGAGCGGGAGGGAGTGTCAGACTTGACTGACTAAAACCCACCCATGTTCCTTCTTAGCCCTTTGTGTTCCAGGGCCGCGGTATCTCTTTCGAACAACCCGCAGCCCTGGCAGTGCGTACAAACCCTTACACGACAAATTTGAAAAGTGTGTCAATTTGATAAACAGTTAATTTCTCTTATTTTGCAACATTATATGTACACTTATAAGTTAATTTCAAAGATAATTAAATTTCTAAACTGCAACAACGACTTTCACACAATTACTCCCCAAAGTACTAAAACAGATATGACATTTCAAAGTCTGAAAAATTACAAGTTCAAGCGTTGAAACTGGGACTCAATTCGTAAAATTGTACTTATATTTAAGTCTTATACCTTTGCAGACAAAAGTTCTTAATATTCTAATGAGTTCAGAAACCTTGAGACATACCTGTAAATGGAAATAGGTCATATCACTGGAATAAAAGTTTTTGTAATGACAGATGTTGAAAAGAGTATACGTAGAAGATTTGGTCATGACATGATGTGTGATAGGCGTTTCACGATAGGTTACAAGGCAGATTTGAGTGGCAAAGCCGGGAGGAGAGGAGATGCCCTAGATGGTTATACACTGACCTTGTTAAGGAGGTTCATCAACGTTCAAATATGACTAGATATTTGAACGTGGACGAAGCGAAAGGAGTATGCAAGGATCGTAGCAAGTGGCGTTCTGCAGTTTCTGCCTACCCCCATGAGAAAGAATCGAATCGTGAGATTATGTATGTATATGCTACTCCGCATGTTTCAATGTCAATGAAGCTCATGTATTGTGAGGATTTATGTGGTTAATAAATCAAATGTGACTGCCCAGTGAACAGCATAGCATAGCCCAGTGAGACGTCTCATTTATTACTAACAGCCCACCTAAACATACATCATAATACTGGTACACCATTAGACTGTCGTAGCTACTATAAGTTGCAGAAACAATAACCTTTGGTCCGTGTGGAGATCAAACCTGCGATCCTAGTGCCAAAACCCTCCAACAGTCATTCCTTTAAAATAGATGGCTTACAGAGTAGAAATACCCGACTTTACCTAAATAAATACATCAACATACCAAAAAAATATCTTGCATTAACATTCCATGATCTTTCTCAAAGTATCATAAGCCTGAATCCATAACTAATCTTAAGCCACTCCCCACAGTCTATCTCTAAGTAGAATCACACCATTTTTACATTGTTACAATTTCGAAATACCCACCTTTACAAAAAAAAAGACATAAGGAGGATTCCACCCACCAACACTCGAAATATCGTCAATTCCAACGCTGACGTGGCAAAATTGGACTGTTAACGGTACTCATAATGGCTCTTAAAGTCGTTCCAAAAAAAAAACTGGAGACTTCCATTCAGTAAGAAAGTAAGTACTACTTATCCCCCTTCTAATAAGTGTTTTTGTTCGTCATTTCTTCAGTAAAATCATATTTTTGTGGTTCCACGCCTACTGGCTGTTGTTACTTGTACCTTAGAACTAGATTCTTAATTAGATATTTGGGTTAATTCAAAAGCTTGCTATGATTTTCCTCTGCTTGTTAATTTGGCACTGGAGATTTTAGTTCTTGGGTTAGTTTTTGTACCGTTTTATACTAATAATAAAACTTCTTAAAGTACAATCTGATAGTTTGATCTTTTAACTAAATTGAATATAAACCGCTTCATCTCATGATTATTAAATTATAGTTGAACGTGATTGTAAACATGTAGACGACACCTATAGAAATACACATAGATCATTTAATACATTGATTGAACTAATATTATAACTAAAGCCCATACTACCTTACGTTATACCGAACTGAAGTTTTTTGTTTCTAACTAACATTTTTATAAAATACTAATTTCTTATTTCTTAGAGTAAAATGTTAGCATTTCCCGTTCTTCATATCATCCGTTCCCAAAAACAACATTTGCTCTAAGATTATATTCTTAAGTATTCCATTTCGACAGTTGTTAAGACAACAAGGAATATTCCACCTACGCCGCCGTCTCTTAGATATTTTTGGATCTAAATTAATTAACTTTATTAGCGTTGTGGTCTCGGGCTAATAATATAACATACGTCTCCCCGTTCGTTTCATAATAGCTTGGTATTATCACACTACAGTTTCCCTAAATACCTGTGTAATGAAGAATAAGGCAGACAGTTTGTCGTGTCAATTCTCTTTTAGGATTTATTTTATTTTACTTTAGGGGACTATGATTATTTTGAATGCGTAGCCTCAATTGTTGTTACGGTCTCACAAATGTTTACAAACAGCACCCTCCTGTCTGTCAATGTCATCCATTCACGAAAACACCCATGCAGGACTGTAATGTTCTTAAAACCAAAGGAACGTCCTCATTTTGTTATTTCTAGTCTGCCAAATATTTATAAATGCAAGCGTTGCCAGCGCATTCATCATCATCATCATCAGCCTATATTGTTCCCACTGCTGGGACGCAGGCCTCCTCTCTATGAGAGGGAATGGGCTGTAATCCACCACGCGGGCCCAGTGCGGTTTGGTAGATGTCACATGTCTTCGAATTTTTAGTTCTAGGACATGCCGGTTTCCTCACGATGTTTTCCTTCACCGTTTTGAGAGCAGCGGTGATGAAATAAATTACACAAAGTAATGCGCCTGCCTGGGTTCGAACCTACGACTTACTGCTCGTAAGTCAGTCGTAGCCAGCGCATTCTGAACCTTCAAATAAAGCCACCATGAGATGCTGCTTATAAACTCTATGTTTCATGTAGTGAAGAGTAGTAGGTTTCATGCAACTTAATATTTTACTTATAAAGTGTTCGGAAAGCAAGAGTAGCTTTAAAAACTAATCGTGCCGTAGCTCTGAAAAGGAAGGTGGGAAAGCACTTGTACGAGCAGTTAGGGTGTCTTAGTTTGTAGCGAAGGCTCTATGCTGTTGATCTTCGAGATTTAGAAAGATGCAGCAGTCAATAAAACATTGTTATAGGTAACCTAAGTCTACTAATTCACGGAATACTCAACTCACAACTTTGGTGATAAAGTATAACGAGTATTGATTAAAGAATAAACTTCCAGGCTGATAATCCGTGTTAATACACTTTTCTCGCATACATCAGCACGAAAACTAGTAAGCACAAAGATCCGATAAAAGCCGACTTTCAGCTACATCGGGGAAATATGATTTTGCTGAACCTACTCGTTCTACGACATTATGCTAATGTTTCCTGCCCTACATCTCGTTTGAGAGTGGCTCTTTCGCATTAATATGTGTCTTTGGCTATACTTATATATAACTTATACTTACATAATTTAAATCCGTTTTATCTCTTTTGGAGACAAATTGAGGTCAATTCTCTTCGAAGAATGGGGAGGGAAAACAATATACTCGGAAAAATGGCCCTGGTAATCCGGAAGCTTTGCTCAATGGCATTAGTGTAAAATAATGTATCACTGTGTTCTTTTATGAAAATGCTTGCCGGTTGCGTTTAGGTACCATCAGAGGGGACATAATGTACAAACAAATCATGGTGTTTTGGGAGACCGTAATTTAAGTATTAAGCTCATAATAGCTTCTTCCTAGTCACTGGAATCATCCATAAACTTGATAATGCTTTTAAACTCCAAGCAAATCAATCAGCAACTCCATAAAACCATAAACTACCCTCCTAACGTGACTTTTGAACATAACCGAATTTAGCATGTCGTGCGCCATAAACTAATTGAATTGTAGCGCAATAAAATAATTTAATTACTCGTCAAACACATTTTGAGCCAGTAATGGCCGCGCTGGCGTCTCTTAACGCAATTAAGACTGCTTTGCATAATCACGAAATATGCGTTGCGTGAATGTTAGACAGTATTTTCATCTGAATACTCAGTAAATGAGGAAAGAGCATAATAGGGTTTAATGTCATGGTGTTTTAATATGCCCTTTGTTCTCATTTGGTCCTTAATTTTGGGTCCTAGAAAAGGTTACACTTGAAAAAATGGCTGCACCGAAGTTTTTTTTTCTGTGGACAGTATAAAAAGTGCATATGGTAAACAGTGATTCCTAGTTTATTATATTATCCTAATAAATAAATTATTGAAGAAATTAAAAATGTTTGTGGTGCCAACTATAAAACAGATGAAAGATCTCATTCAAAAATAATGTCCGAGCTCAATCCTGCTTGTGGTCTAGATAGAACGAGTAACATCTGTTTGTAAATGCACAAATAGGTCACAGAAATAAACCAGTCAACTATTTATCAAAGGCCTAATAACATCTTGTCTATGACAGTGTTGTCTTGTGTGCAGACGAAGTGGCCATGATCATTCTTGATCCTTAACTTTAGCATTCTGTTTATAACCACAATGCTGAGTTAGTCTCCTGCTAAAGGTGTGTTCGGAATGTCACGTGTGTCGCGTGACGCGCCTAAGCCGCGGTTTACATTAAAGCGGAGACGAGCGGAGCGGAGATGCTGCCGCTTGCGATAGCACTCCCGCTCTGTTCCTCACTCGAGCAAATGACGGTTCTGTGCTTCTGTATGACGAAAAAGGATAAGAGTATGAAAAAAATGCGATTCCGTGCTACTAGGATGAGGCTCAACCCTTACACTGGTATTCTTAGTCATGAACTGAACTAACGGAATAACCACGCCTACATGCCGCCCTGTTTGTTTATAAATTGACACATAAACGCCTACTTTTCATGTGTCAAATTTGAAGTACCGGAAAACTATTAATTAAAGGGATTAAATATAATGAGCACCAAAAAATACTTTGAGATCCTAAGCTACGTTACCAAAAAAAAAAATACTAAACACCAAAAAAATTGTATTCAAAGACCAAATATAGTAAATGATCACCAAATATAGTAAATGATCACCAAATTTTGTGGCAAGAAGAACTTAGGAAGCAAGTGCGAGCAAAGCGAGCTCGGGATATTGGGCACCCCGACTCGGTTAGGTTACTTTAAACCCTGCAGAGAGAAATAGGAGCCCCGCGTAGCGGGGCTCCGTCGACTACGCCTTAGTTCGGAGCTGTGATTTTCAGGTTTTTAATTCTGGTGATCATTTACTATTTCTGGTGATCATTTACTATTTTAGGCAGTATAAAAATGTTTTTTAAGGTTATATTTACTTTATCTGGTGTTATGTTAAACATAAGCCTTAATTAAATACATCTTTAACATTGATTAAAGTGAGATATGACATCTTTAGCATTGGGTGAAGAAGGATGCAAATAATTATGGGTTTGACAAAGATGTGTAGCTGGAGGAGGTCTTTACTTTGGAAACCAGGCGTAATCAACGCGAATGTTTAATTTGTAATTGTGAATCGCTGCGCGTGCTTCAATCCTGTCTGCCGCAGAGGGATTAAATATTAGGTTGGAGACGAATGTGATCGATCGATGGGAGTTCCTAGGGGGGGGGGGGGGAGTTCCAAAATATTCGTAATTTTTGAAATTCACGTTTCACGAAATTCATCAATTTATTCATTAATGTTCATTTTTTCCTTCGTTGAAAATTGGAATAAACGCTATTTTTGTCACTGGAACCAAAAGCCTATGAAATTTACGTAGGATATCACCAAATGAATCTTCCAGAGGGCGTCTGAAATAACGAATTTCTATAGAAACCGACACTATCCAGAAATCCAGACCTTCTAAAAAAGTGATCATGAAAACGGTCAATAGCACATTCCTCCGCGCATAAAACTCATAAAAGCACTAATTTACAGCAAATAAGGTATTCAAAAGCCAGATCATAAGTTCCTGATGCCGGAAATAACCCAGACGGCGGCTCGTCTCCTACAAAGCGGTGTAGTGACAACGCAACGCTCTTTTGTTTACCCTGCTAATCACGGATTGAATATTTAACACGTCGGTCGTTTAAACGTTTAAAACGCGTTGCAAGCACAGCACAAACATTCAACACCAATTGTTTATTATTTGAGTTACAATTTCGATTTCCGCTTTTGAAGTGTCAGTTATTTTTGAAGTTATACCGAGTGTTCGTTATGAATGTTTGTTTAATTTTCGAAGTGAAAAGTTCTTGGTGTGTTTGTTTGGACAATACGAGGTTGAACTTGAATTGTCAAAACAAATACCTACTGAGAACTTTTGTGTGTAGCACAACTTTTGATGCTCCAATTTACTTAATAGGATATTTCATCTTGATAACTTGACGTTTTCGATGGTTTTGTGTCCGCTCACAAGAACTAAATAAAAGAACAATATTTATTTGGTTTTGGAGGGCAGATAGGCAGTTGCTCCATGTAAAATGCTGGTATTCAGCTGCATCCGATAAGACCTGAAGCCGAGCATGGTCGGTAAAAAGCTAGGCAAATGATGACAATTTCCTGCAGCAAATTGCAAAATTTTAACAGACACGAAGCTACAGCAAATAGTTCCAACTCAAAACGTGCGAACTACCCGAAACTTGTACAAAAAGTTTTTTCTTACTACCCTCGAAAAACACAGACCGAGAAGCTCCCTAAATTCTTAAAAGGCAACTTTAGGTAAATTTTAGTAGCAAGCTGGGCACGTTCTGTCAACTTGTCACGACATAAGTGACTCCGGCGTGCTCCAATTATGCTGGCAGACATGTCCACAGTCCTCTAGTGGCTAGAGGGGTTTACGGGAACATCGCACGTATGATTTAGTTAGCTTTGGGACCAATTTGAGACGGTTTTGAGGTCAAGATGGTGTGGAGTTGACTGTTTATGTTCAGTTCAAGTTTTAGCTGGATTAAGTGTTTTATAGGGTGTTGTTATGATTGTGGGAGCGCAGTAATTAATTTTGAGAGTCTTGCCAATTTTGGGCGACGTGTTTTGGGGATTTAACCAGTGCGGCCTCGCCACATACACCTGTCATCACAAAGCAAGTTAAACTAATGGCGTAGATGTAGACCCTTTTTGGAGTTAACAAAAAAATCGGCCTAAGATATTCTGCCAGTGATAAAAATTATAGAAACGACCGATTATATATTATATTACCGGAAAAAAGGTCCATCCTGTAAAATTATTATGCAATACCGAACGCTTTGATAGTGATTGACACTTTTCTAGGACCTAGTGGCAACACGCTGGATTAAAGAATTGTATTCAGTATGGATCTTGCCGATACTGAATTTCAATCAAATTGTGTCACAATGGTGTCATCGAAGCCATTTTCATTTGTTTGAGTGCAGAATTCTGTAAGCATCAATACGATAACTATTTTCGTTGACAGTCAATGTTATATCTAAATATTGAACGTAATCCCAGTGAAGCTACAAGTATATTACTGAATATGTCACATATTTCGTTATGTATATGTTTCCTGTTTCTGAAGCTCGCTTGGCTAATTTCGTGATTCCGCCGACGAAGTGAATTAATTTTCACAATTTCATATTCGTGGCACGATTCGCTTTACGTACATACGTTAAGTGTTACACGATTATTTGGATCATCAAATTACTCTGTTGAAATTCAAAATATGAACGTTTTAACACAGCACAATATTTTGATCGTAGATATATAAGGTAAATTTTGTTGAGAGGAATCTGTGAAAAGCGCTACGAAATTGGGTCTACTACTTCATTGTGTGGTTTGATTTTCCTTTATCTGTTTGTTGTATCAAATTGATATGATTTTAAGATACGTATTTAATGATGAATGTTCTGCTTTAAGAACTTCTTTGAACAACTAGTCTTTATCATAAGTACTTTCTTAGTTTTGACAACGATCTGCTCTTATTTTCGTCGCGAACATGGCTAGATATCGCACAAGATAGAGAGGTTTTGAAGGAAAGAGGGCAGGCCTTTGCCCAGCAGTGGCGCATTAGAAAAACTTACTTTTGCATATGTGCGGTTTTCGCTCTTCATTGTCAAGGTAGAGGTCATCAAAATAGCTTATTTTTCTAATATGAAAATTATCTAGCACCTGTTCATGTCTTGAAGCAATACTTCACTCTAAATCACTCGAAATCTACTCATAATTCAAAAATCGCAATTTCAACATTACCAAAAAGTCTGAGAGTTATATCTACCAAATATGTAGGTTATAGGTAATATCAATCTCAACTAATATCGCCAGGACCTACTTCAGGAGCCGTGAGATAACTTGAAAGAACATGTCACAGACGAAGGTACAAGACGAGATTTGAAATATACAGGACATGTCCTTATTTTTACGCCTAGACTATTTGAATTCGGTGAAGGATGAATGCGTAATGTTTTCGAAAGGCTGGAGACATGTAATAATAATAACGATTTTTTTTTAATAATAACGATTTTTTTTACATGTAGACATAGTACGTATCGGATTTCAAGAAATCGCTAATGTAGGATTCGTGTTCTTGTTTATTCACGTGATGCGATGTTATTATTGTTATTATCCATTGTTGATTCAGATCCAACTAATGATTTCGTAGTATTATGGTTGTAGGATCATATTATATGTACCTATATGCCATCACTATTTATTAGAACTGTTGTGGATGTCTACTGAATACAACCTACCTACGCCTTACATTACTAAAAATAAAGTGTAAGGCTCCTAATGCATCCAGCTTTAGGAGCTTACAGTTTTGCAAGAAATTGAAAAAGAGGAAAAAAGATAGAAAGGGGAAAAGGGCCATCCAAGGGTTGTCTGAAAAAGATCGCCCTTTTTGATAAGACCTGCCATTGTACACTAGTTTTTTTTGTAAATATCTTCTTCATTTATGTTTATTTTGCTGTACAATAAAATGTATTAATAAGCGTGATTTCCACCATGAAAATTTACCTGATCAACACATCTAAACTACGATCAAGAGCTGTTAGTGTGATAATTACTATGGAATATTGGCACTAAAAGCTCATGACCGCTGCATAAGACTGCGGTGCATACGTAACGTGACCATACGTCCCGCTTTAGGCGGGACAGTCCCGCTTTCAAGCTGTCTGTCCTGCTGTCCCCAGCGAGGGCAAAATGGTCCCGCTTTCGCAAACAGACCAAAACATTATAATTTAAAAAAAAAACTCGCGACTCGTGGCGCGGGCCGGCTGTGGAAGGGCCTGTTCACTGTCCTGTCCTGTCCTGTGCGCTTCGAATCGACGACGTCGGCGACGCGTGACGCGCCGTCCCACGGCGACGTTGCCGTACCGTGCACTAGCACGACGCGGCAACGTAACGTAGCACGTTACCGCAACGTTCCACGTTGACGACGCCGTGGACAGGCCCGAAGCGCGCCGCGCTGACGCGCGACAGTAGGATAGGATAGAGTATTTGTTTGTTTTTTTTTCTTTGATCTATAATTTGTTCAGCCGACAAATACAAAAATACTATGTAGAAGTCACGCCACTACTGGGGCTTGCTTAGTGACTCATGTAACCTACTTACTTAATTATTTTGTAATAAGTGCTTCGATTTTTTAACTATTGTTATTACCTTTTATAATAAAAAAACTTGTGAACCACCAAAAACTTTTATTCACTATAATTCCGTAAGAGACGTCCCGCTTTGACAAAAAAAATAAATGGTCACGTTATGCATACGGCTCCTGCGGCGCGTCTAGTTGCGCGTCCACCTTTAAAAGCAAATATAACTTATACGTTCGAGAATAATCTTTTTGCTTAATGTCAGATATCCTTTAATATTAGCAGTATATCAGCAGCAAAATACAAAATACGGCTATTAAATTAAATCGAATCTGTTTTCGGATGCACTGTTTTACATAATATGGGATGACGTTTAACCACTGGAATCGACAAGAATATGGCCGAGTGCTTACATATAGCGTGTTACGTGTTTAGCGTTTATCACGCAGGATTGCGTGCGTGTTACTAAAGTTAGCTCTGAAATATGTTTCTGCGTTTAATAGAGACTTTTTACTTTTTTAAAGTCCGATTTAAGGCATGTTTTTTATGGTAGCTTTTTTATAATTAAGTTCTTAAGTATAAAATACATCGTACCTACTTAAATGTATGAATCATTATCATCACGAAGCCGTCAACCAAGCATTCTGTACATGAAACTAAGTAACTTTACGCAAAAATTATTGCTTACTTTTTTTGGGGGGTGTAAAATCATGTTTTGTGGTAGAACTCAATGTAACGCACTCAAAACATTGTGCTGATGGATGGATTGAATAGTACGGAAGTCGTAGAGTTGTTTAAAGTAAAAATATTACATTAAAAACTTGTATGTAAAAAAAGTTTTGGGCTTGTTGTCAGCAATTTCTCAATAGCAGCCTGTTGGAGTTGTGGCCAGTGGTTGCCAATAGGCTACCCCTTTTTACATGTCACCAATAGGGGATAATTCAATTTTTTTTTTCTTTGTCCGTCGGGTAGTTTATTGAAAAGTATTGGACACGTATTTTTTCTTTTTTCACGTGGTCATAAAATTACGGAGAGATATTGAGTTGAAATGGCTCATGACGTCACATGTAGGTAAGTTTTATACCTACTTGTGACGTAGTAAGCCCCCACTCTCCAACTTTAATGAGCTTTAACTAAGTAATTTTTTGATATTTTGATAAAACAAAAAATACGTGTCTAATATTTTTGTATTACCTGTCTGACGGACAAAATAGAATGTCGTTTTCTTTACCCAGTCCGATCCCCTATTATGTTATACCACTGTTTAACCCTTCAGGGAAAATTGGTTTTATTGTATGTGCTGCTGTAAAGACTTGTATACCTAAGGTGTGTTGAAATCGCGGGCATGTGGATGGTGAGTAATGAGCTAGCTCACCGTCCGTCTGTCTTATGACGACAGGCCGTGTCAACGGCGCGTTCGTTTTCCACGCGCGCCTCAAGGAGATGTCAGCAAATTGGAAGGGGTCCGAGAGGGCCGATGCCTGCCAGGGCTGCGGGACTGTTCGAAAGACATACCGTGGCCCTGGTGAATTCAAAATTATTGATAAGCTATATGTAGGTATCAAGTACCTGTAAAACAAAAAAAAAAACTCTAGTAGAGAAATAATGATTATGATATCGCACAGGTCGGTCGGCGATGTTAAAATAGAATGAAGGAATGAAAGTCAAGAGAGGTGTCAGTTTATCTCATCCTGTTTTTTTTTCATTACTATGATGTTTCCTCCTTATCTATCCTCTGGATTAAATTTAATTCCTGCTTTACGGAACAAATGTACCTACCTAATCCAAAGACGGGATTAAATATAAAACTCAAAAACACAGCGAAACTGATGAGAAAACAAGCCAGACTTTGTATGAAAACAGCGTATGATTACAGAAAATGGTTAAAATAAATAATAAATTATAACCTCATCCGAGTTAGTTCATTAAAAATGTACGTACAGAGGAACAATCTAAATTGTGCCTTATTGTATAAATACAGCAATTAGCAACTGGTTGCTCAGCGCTTGCTTAACGAACGATAATTAGCTTGAGCTTCGCTATTACCTAGTGCTTTTATTAGGATGTAAGCGGACATCATAATTTGCCTTGTTTTGCAGCTTTTATAATTACACAGTCACTCGTAACAAGGAATAGGGAACGAACTAAAATGATAATTGTTTATGAACGTTCCCCATTCCAGGTTCTGCCTGCGATTTCGTTTGCGTCTAACAAACATAATTCTCCTATGAGACTCGGTAATCCTGTCGCAGTCCATCTGTCTTCTTCTTTGCTCTCGCCTCTTCCTGTTCCGCGGGGTCAGCTTTCTTAATCTTTCACCGGAATTCACTGCGCTGGTAAGCATCGTCATCAGTAAGGCTAAGCTTTTGAACGTCCTTCCAGATATTTGTCATCCAGGTAGTTTGCAGTCTACCTCTCTCTTTTTTTTTGTAGCCATGAAAAGGCGCTTTTTTACGATACGTTCTTCGGGTTCCTATGCATAACATGTCCGTACCACTTTAGCCTGAACTACAGAGTTCAGGCTCAGGCAGAGTACAGACCCTTTTTAGTAATAGGCGTGGTGTAGCACAACATCTGTGAATTAAAAAAAAAAGCGGCCATGTGTGAGTCTTACTCGCACACAGGGTTCCGTAGCATCAACGATATAATAACAATATTTTGATCGTTCATTCATAAGTAAATTTACACTAAACAACAAAACTAAATCTGCTTTTCATAAAATGTAAATGAAAAACAAAGTTACTGCTGCAGTTTAGTGAAAAAGACCCATATCTCAAAAACTAAACATTATATCTTATTCAAACCAATTTTCGTTGATAGTTTTTTTTTGTACAGAAATCGTAAAGCGGTTCACAGAGCACATCTACCTACCAAGTTTCAACTGTGAAGTCCTAATAGTTTCGGAATAAAGTGGCTGTGCTCGGCTACAACCATTCGGCTCCAGAACCCTAAACAAGATGGTTACCCAGTATTGCAGACTCCCTCCTCCAACCAAACTTACAAACTGTACCTCTTTATAATATTAGTATATATACTTAACATGTACTTACAAGAGTATCTATATCTAATAAAGTACATGCTTTAAAGCTCAGTAATTTTCTCCCAAAACGCACACAAAAATATGTCATTACACCAAACAATGTCAAACAGTTTAAACTCACAAAAAATTCAAAGTTGTATCTAAAAACGACTCGTAAGCAATCATTAAACAACCGTTGTTCCTTCTATTTGTATAATGTACTCACAATAGCAAACACGCTTGGGTGCCCTGAACAAAGTGCCCAGATGCATGCTTGAGATACGTGTAATTATTATGTAATTTCCATGACATTTTGCTGAGAATTGACAATAGCGCTTGTTGAAAGACAATTGCAATTTGTACTTTTTGAACTATCTGGGATTGTTTGTTGGTGTTTTGTTGCCCCGGACTTTGAACCATAACGTCACGGCAGTTTTACTATGATAATAAGGCAGAAGTGAACTTTAGTACGCATACTTTTCGCGTTAGTTATTTTTAAGTCCCATATAATAAGGGGCGAGCCAATTGCTGTCGACTGGGCATGAGTATACACTCCGGATACTAAGATTTTTTTGATGATAAACTCGTTTACACTTTCCCCAATGTGATTAAACTCATTAGCTCATGTTCAGCAGTAGCGCTTCTAACTACTGGACCAAAGAGGACTTTCATCCTTATGCCATTAATTTCACCTTACGACCCATTTTGCATTCAAAACAAATCGTGCGATCGCAAATAACCCTCCACCTGCCGCCCCATGCAATCAATAAAAGTGCTCTTAAACCCTAATAACATTAAACGTTGTTATAAAAAAAACAAGTAAAATAAACCTCGGCGGGCCACAAACCCTCTCGTATCGCGAACTAACGCACATCAATACCGTGCAAATTTACTTACAGGCAGTAAACTTTGGGTGTAAAATCGCTAAAAAACTCGAACCAGGCGATGTTTGTTTTTCTGCGACTGGGTATTAGGGTTTTGTAACTGTGTTGGGATATGCATACGGAGTCTTCTTCGGGCCTCGGAAAGCAAGCTGTTGTCATTTGTAGATGTTTGACAGTCGTTACGGGTAGTCAGTGGCCCGAAAGTCTGACAGCCAGGCTTAACAATGGGTATCGTATTACCCAGTACTAACTGGATTGTAGAGGTCAGATAGGTGCTACATGTAAAGTACTGATACTCACCTGTATGCGGTTAGACTGGAAGTCGACCCAACAGAGTTGGGAAAAGGCTAGGCAGATGTACTGTGATGGAAATATCTACGGCCTTGGGAATAAATTAGAAGGAGATAAGAATATCTAGCACATTCTAATCTTTACGGTCTAGTTTACTTTTTCTATTTATTCCATAGTGTTGGCCGAAATTGTGTTTTTTGCTAGAACTTATGGAATCATTTCTACGTCAGTAAATAAAATCAAAAGACATTTACTTCACTAGGGATAATACTTTTTGAACATATAAAATTACTGAAGGCAATCCCCAAAACGCCTTCGCCACTTTCTAGTGCTTTAGCTTAGGATAAGAAATGAAGGAATGAGCTCCTCAGCAACACGTCTGTCTAACAGGTTGGATGATCTTGATTTTATACAGCAGCTTTAAATAATACATATCTTGGGCTGTGTAAAATGATATGGCAAGTAAAGAGGTGTCTTGGATGGTACTTGCGTCTTAGGTCTTACACCTGTAAAATTTATTAAACACATCCATAAAACCCTCTCTACTAAAAATTTTAATTCATGCTTTTCAAAACCACCTCGTAACTCTTTAAATTGTCAAGACGTCACTTAATTTGAGAACGCAAGCAAACGTCACGCAATCAGTTATAAAAACGTTACGTTTTACGACGTCACGCCACGTGTGACGCCGAGGCGACGCCTGTAGGCGCCGTGAGCTTTTTAGGGTTGAACTCTTTTAAAGCACTTTCTTTTGTAAGGTAAACTCTTCTTGAGTAGCTTACGAATAGGGGCTAAATTGCGTGTTGATTATCTAGTGTTGAATATTTGTGGTTTTAGACTTCAAATTGACATACTAAACGGTGTTCAAGGGCTGTCACGTCAATATTCCATAGTACTAATCGCGTTCAGTTTTGGTTAGTGAAATTCAACTTATAGCAATTATTCGGTAGATGCTACATTAAAGAAGAACGTTGTTACTTGGACTTGTTTTTCTCTGCATAAGATCTGTGCCCGCTTAATATTATTAGGCTCACCCCAAACATATGACTGTGGGTTTAATGTAGGCACACTTATACCGAATCCTTTGGGTCAATACAGGCATGATATTCACCCATGAGCGAAGCGGTAAAATCGTTTAAAAATACAGGAAGATCAACGTAAAGTCCAAACTTAATTAAGGCGAATTCTCAGAAAGAAAACGCGTCTCTTTTCATTTTTATCACGATTAGGCAGATGGGGGCGGACGGTAGTTCCTCAGATAAACTGATTACGTCATTGTAAAAGCTGAAGCCTTTCCAATAGCTTTCCAAATTGCTCTTTCATTCCTGAAAGTCATCGGCATCCTGAATCGTTTTTAGAAGCAATTTTATATATTTTGCTAGCTGTTGTTCGCGACCTTCATCTGCGTGAAATTATTATAAAAATTCTACTTCCCTATTTAAATCGGATTTTGTTAACAATTTCATGGGTTTTATTTATTTCGCTCGAAACCTGTTTTTTCTAAAATAAAAATAGTAGTAAACTATGTTTCTTCTTTTGAGACTTGTGGCCCTATTGCCATTAACCAGGCTGCAGAAATCTAGGCTCCGTGGCAGCTACTGATATATTCCTGATGAAGCGTCCTGGGAGTCGAACTCAGGACCTTATGCTCAGCAGTCATGCTTGCGACCACTAGACAAACGAAGTAGTAATATAAATAAAATAAAAACATATTTTTAGTATAGCCTAGATTTCGTATAACAGGTAATAAACAAAACCGCTCGAACGCTTGTTTCATAAAAATATACCATATTAAAACTTAACAACTCATAAAATTGATAATTCGGCAGACAAGCAGACATAATAAAGTTTTGCTGAATCAATTTAAAACCATTCTTATTATCTTAAATTAATATCAAATGAGAGGATCTTATTTGATTAGATCTTAGTCTGAGATTTGGCTGAGTAATAAAACAAGCAAGTTATAAGTTCTGATCACACTCAGCCTGTTTTCACCTGGGTGGTGTATGTCTTGAGTTCGATACCTAGGTTAGGCAAAGTGTTTTTGGGGGTTTGCCACCACGAATATCTCAATCGCAGCCGCGGAGTCGGGAATTTTGCCCTGTTGATGGCAGAATGTCAGTAGGCCGACCTCAAACAGGGTACTTAAACCTAACCAGCAAAATGTGGATAAATGTACTATTAGACACATCTCTACCTGACCCTTCGAGGATTGAGAAGTCAGAGAATACGCCTCGGGTCGCGACTGTGACCGTCTATTGTTTTAATGATTAGGAAGACACGAGGTTTTTCGCGTCAGTTTAAACACCTCATCATCATCATCATTAGCCTATAATGTTCCCACTGCTGGGACACAGGCCTCCTCTCTATGAGAGGGAGTGGGCTGTAATCCACCACGCGGGCCCAGTGCGAGTTGGTAGATGTTACATGACTTCGATTTTTTATTTCTAGGACAGGCCGGTTTCCTTACGATGTTTTCCTTCACCGTTTCTTTTTGAGATCGCCGGTGATGAAATAAATTACACAAAGTAATGCGCCTGCCTGGGTTCGAATCCATGGCTTACTGCTCGCAAGTCGGGGCTACCACCACTGGGTCACCGCTGCCCTCTAAACACCTTGATACAAGTAAATTAACACAATCAATGCGAGCGAATTTCATCCCGCATCCCGCGCGGGACACGCTTCAGTTAAACCAGAGCTTTACGTTTTATATGCAGCATCAGTTTTTGAACATAGATTTTTTAGATCTAGAACTTTACGAATCGTTTTCAATGGATTGCGGTAGGTTTTTAAGCACGTACGTATTGTTAAAGCATAAACTATTTACCTAAGAAACTCCTTGCCATTAACAAGCAGTCTGTAAAGTTTACGAAACTTCATAGTGAAGTGTTTAATGTCTTCATTACACAACACCAACACTATTAATAACTTAAACCAACCTTTTGTAACACCCCTTTGTGTTCAATTTACTTTGTTTATCATCGTTTCTGATGCCTTATCACAACTATTTTGAGGTCAGTCTAACCTATGCAGCTGAATACCAGCGTTTTACATTTTAGCGACTGCTTATCTGACCTCCACAACTCAGCTACTGAGTAATAAAATACCCTTTGGAAAGACTGATTGTCAGGCTTTCGGGCATCTGACTATCCATGGCAACTGACAAATATCTACAAATGACAGCCGGGATCAACGGCTTTAAGTACTTTCCGAGACATGGAGGAAACTCAGAATGAAATGGATGGTCACCCATCCGCGGACCAACCTCGGTCAGCGCTGCTTTACCTTGAAGATGGACCCGTACAGCTGTTATTATTTAGCCACGAGTTGTACCTTTTTAAGGAGTATAAAACTACATCTACTTCTTGTATAATAATCACCTCTACCGCCGATTATCAAATTACATTCCACAATCAATATTACTTGAACTGCCGCCATCTTTAAAATAACTTAAACGACACTCCCAACAGCCCTCGTAAAACCTAAAACTATAAAACTTAGAAAAAGCATTACCATATGTGCAAAGTAATAAAAACAGAGTTATCCACCAGCAGTAAAGCCGTTCCGATCTGTTCCCGCCTGTAAAATTATACTGATATCAAAATTTTTAAAGGATATGAAAACATCTTTTAATATTTCATATATTTTATTGACTTTGTTTTACTGGCGTTTTATTTTCTGCGACTTTATTTTTAAATCTTTCCCGCAAAACAATATGTTTTTTGAAATGGGATTTTAATAGAAATGTTGACCTTGTGGTAAAGATTGTGAGCATAACCGACTTAGGTACGTGTCGTAGCTCGTTAGTTCGAAGCCAGAAATGCAAAGTGCATTTCTGGCACTTTGATGTATCTCTTCACCACTGCTCTATAAACAGTGAAGGAATAATACTTGGAGAAAACTGACATGTCCTAGAACTAAAACTTTGAATATCTAAACTGTAACTACCAAACCGCACGGTAGATAACAGCATATTCCACCTCACAGAAGAGACGTATGTGTAATCAGCATATAGCGTTCCCAACGCTGGGGAACGTTATATGCTGATTATCAAACAGGATTTAACATCAGCTTATAAATAATAATTTTATGGCGCTATACCAAATAGTTCCATCAGCAACCAAGAACATAAACGAAAATGACGGGTCACAGATACGTCATTATTTTATATTCCCACTTAATTTGTAAGCATCTAAAACAGTTCATTAAATTCCTTGGTAATTCCGTTAATAAGTGTGAAGCAAAAAAATTAATAACACCTTACATCAATATCAATTAGGAGTCTCTTATAAAAACACTAAAAAAGAATATGTAATATCATCCTAATGTATGTTTCATTAGTAGTCAGTTATCATAAAAACTAAGTAGGTATAATCTTTGAATATAAGTCTATTCAAAATTATACCAACGTAGTTCCGTAGGTCGAGTTTATTTTACAACTGTCTTTTGCTGGGTGTCATCATGCCACAGGAACGTACTAAAAATTATCCTAAATTCTAGCCCAAGTTATGATATTACTTAGTATGGATTGGCAACAATAGTACATTAACATCATGAAAATAAATAAAGTGGACAAAATATACTGAATAATGGAGCAGTCAGAAGCTATCCAGAGAAATCCGGGAAGCAGACATACGTGATTGAAGCGTTAAATATTTTAAAGCAATATCAAGCATGTTTTAATGCGAAAGGAAATCTCACTTTGCGTTGGTCTTAGTTCGGACAGCAAATAAAAAGGTAGGCAAACCAATTAAAAAATACCGACCAAAAATCAACACTAGTGCACACGGAGTTTACCAATCCCCTAAATTCGCGACATTTCGATTTTAACTTCCTGACGGTTTCCCGTGTTAGTTTAAACTGTAGAGACATGAATTTATTCGTCAGAAATTCAGACGGTTAGACCATTCCTAACAAAGTTCAGAAACATTTCCTGTTATTGAAACGGATTCTACCAGAAAACCATTAATGTGGAATTCATTTTCGACGCTAGAACCCCAAAAGTTCGAACAAAAGAATTAAGCAGATCTATCAGTGTCATTCATACATGCAACCATTGTTTTTGCCGTAACTCAAATGCATGCCAATCAAATACCACTCTTAACGCCCAGAAATAAAAGTTTTTATTAAGGGGGTAGTCAGAAAAAAAACGTGTGTTTTAGTGAAATAAGGAGTAAATTGTGGGAAAAACACGGAGGTGTCCGAATAATAACTTGGTCTGGACAAATTACTCATTTCGAATGACAGCTACCGTGAAAAATGCATAACTATGCTTTGGATGGCGCTATGCATAGCCGAGCCAGTTGCGTCTTTGTTTGAGTACAGAATAAAAATTCAAAGTCCGTTATTCTGCTTGAAATGTGTCAAACGCGGACGTTGTGCGATAGTTTTTCAGTATTTGCTGTGGGTGAAACTTTATTTTTGAGAAAAATTGCGATCCTTTTCTGTTTTGATAATTGATGCAGCTGGGGAATTTAGTTTAGTTTTTTTTTAAATACTGATGAGTCATGCATGCGTCGATCTTATATTGGTCTTTGTGTTTACGGAATCCTAACTAATATTATAAATGCGAAAGTAAGTTTGTTTGTTACCTTTTCACGACTAAACGGCTGATCGGATCTTAATGAAATTTGGCAAGAAGATAGATTTCAACCTGAGGAAGGACATAGGCTATATATCATCACGCTACGACCAATAGAAGCGGAGCAGTAAAATGTGACGCAGACGAAGTTGCGCGGGACAGCTAGTTCATTTATAAAAATCGATCGCTCTGTGCATAAGCCACGATTAACACTACGCCAATAATCTCCGAAGGATTTGGCATCGCCCCTAAGACGACCCACTGACCCTAAGATGTTATCATAGTACAACTGCCTTTCGCCAGTCATTAAAAGTTGTCATAGCGTTCATTCTAACTCACGTAAATCGTTCTTTATCATTTATGAACACAGTACATCGGTATTTTAAACTTCGAATTTCAGTATAGGTACCTACATGATCATCATGTTTAGGTCACATGTAGTAAGTAGGTCGTGCCTTTTGCCATCAACTGGGACCAAATCCTAGAAACCAAAGATTCCCTTTCTTGAATTATCTTATCTGTACGAAATCCAAGTATGCCACAAACTTTTTTCTTTTTGGAGGTTATTACGAATAACTTATGCTAGATTGTGGTTTGACCTCACATAAACAGTCCCTCGTGATGTATTCCGTCAAATCTAGCGAGTGTGAGACGATAATAACTCGACCCGGTCTCCGAGACTAATTCAAAGCCTGATGATGCCATTAGTCCGGGAGCCAGTAATTTTTTCTTCAAGTACATTAAAATCAAAGTTTTTGTTTATACAAACATTCGGTGTGGCGGAAGTAATATCAGAAATCTTAGATGTGTATGGAAGATGATTAGGTGACTAAGAAAAAATGGTACCTATTCGATTAATTTTTTGTCTAATGGTAATTGAAGATGTTATTGCTAAATAAAGACGTTGGACACGGCCGTGTTGTAAAAAATGTAATTATCTAATAGAATCTGTTGACCTTTTTGATCCGAAATATTTTACAACAAGAAAATTAGTTTTGAAACGCTAATTATGACACATAAGCTCAATAAAATATTTTGTGGTTTTTGTTTATTTTCTTTTTTACATTATTGTTTAAGATAAAACTTCAAGTACCTAACATGCGGTTAGTACCCCCCTATAAAAGAATGGAATGATTTTTAAGTTCCGAAATAAAGCTGTAGAATTAGAGGAAAATGTTTACTTAAAGTAGGTAAATAAACTGCCTATTCCGATCTCTGTTCATCAAATCATCATACATCAAAATCTGTAATAAAATGGGCGTAAAAGATCCTCAACGAAGCCGAAAGGCATAGGTTCTCCCCGTCGCGTCATTGCAATCATTTTTTTGCTCTGGACCATCCCAAGGAATCGTCTTACAGAGATATTGGAGGTTAATGTTCCATCTTTGTCACATTATTTTAGAAATACAAGTTTTAAATGTTTTAACTTTACTTTAAATACTTTTGACCCATTTCTTATTAAATGCATTCATCAGCACAATGTTTTGAGTGCGTTACATGGAGTCATACCGTACGTGATTTTTCACCCCAAAACAAAAAGTCGTTTCCCAGCAATAACTTTTTCGTAGAGTTACTTAGTTTGATGTACAGTATGCTTGGTTGACGGCTTCGTGAACGGTCTGTCTAACTAAGTAACTTGACGCAAAAATTATTGCTGGGAAACGACTTTTTTTGGGGGTGTAAAATCATGTTTTGTGGTAGAACTCAATGTAACGCACTCAAAACATTGTGCTGATGGATGGATTGAATAGTACGGGGGCCGTGGAGGTGTTTAAAGTAAAAATCTTACATTAAAAGCTTGTATTTATAAAATACTTGTCATAAAGATGGAACTTTGACCCCTAATATCTCCGTAACTAGAACGTTCCCAGGTATGGTGTAGAACAAAAAAATGATCGCAATGACAGGGAGAACCAGTGCCTTTCGGCTTCGTTAAGAGGTGTTTTACACCCTATATTAACTTTACTTAGATAAATATTTATAGAGTTTCTACATTTCCCTAATGATGATCTTACTTCACAATTATTTTTACTGTTTCACCAAACCAACTTGACCGCTCTGATGACTTAATGTCCCGCTGAGCTTGTGGTCATCAAGTAGGAGTTAATTATGGGAATCTTAGTCATTACGCTATGTCGGCCATGGGCTTGTGATTTTCTGTCTATTATACATACCTTGGTATGCTATGCATGGCGATCAAGTATTATTGTTAACTGTATTTTTCGCGAAGGCATCATTTATGATTGTGACATGTGTCGTTAAAATATGACAGGTTTTGAATAACTTCACAAGACAAAATCCAAGGCACCCTTGGCTGGCAGATTTCAATTAGACAAGATTTCCTAGGAAACGTCTTTCGTACTTGACTTTAGCACTGTATGTCGGTAAAAGGCCGTTTATTGTAGAAGAAGGAGGTATAAGCAAGGTTATCTCGCGATTATTCAAAGACTGTTTTAAAAACTTCATCAGACCGTTCAAATACTAATTGTTGCAGGATAAAAATATATCAGATTTGTGTTTCTCAAAACTTCACATATAAATCCTATTGTTCATTGCATATTGGCGGCAGTGAACTTAACTATAATAACAGACTCGGCCCTTTCGTTTGACTCATCAAACAAAACTTGGATATAAACAGCTCAACAACTTCACTTGAATCATAATATTGCGCACGATTGACAACACAGTCACAACTAAGCCCTTGTTTTGAAACAAATGACAGTTGTAACTTTAACCGGCGCGTGCGCTGAACAAAAACACATTGTGACGTCAGTCTTAATGCTTTGTGCTCAATGAGCTTCTTTGATGACTGTAGAGGGCAGTTATGTTTTTGTTTGACTAGAAAAAACGCCATCTTTCTTGGTTGCAATTTGTTCTTCGATGTCTTATCAACTATGGAATTTTTAACTGAAATTGAACTGACGGATTATGAGCAGAGGACTCAGAATAGAGAGTCCTTTTCTGGTTGCCGAAAACTATAGACTGTTTCATAAGATAACATCACGCCTGTAATCCCGGAAATGTGAAAGTGAACCCATTAGTAGTTACACCCACATTTCGCCAGTTATGTCTAAGTCATTAGCCGGTAACCGGGCATAAATCCAGATTCCGAGGCTGCTACTAGAAATTCGAAAAGCCCAATATTGACGGCACGGTTGGCGCAGTGTTTGAGCGATCGAATGCTGCGCTGCGTGTCGCTGGTTCGATTCCCGCACGGATCAAATATTTGTATGGCCTACAGATAGTTTTTCCAGGTCTGGCTGTATGTGAGTTCAAATGTTTGTATACGCATCCACAATATAGGAGAAATTCCTAATGCGGGGCAATGTTTTTACAAAAAAAAAAGAAAACTGGTAGTTCTGGGAATCGAATCCAGGACCTCATACCAGCAGTCGCGGTTGGTCCCACTAGAAGAACGAGGCAATCTATTCCACTCCATCAATATTCTTTACAACTGTGTTTCCCATGTGAAAACATGGGCCGACCCGCGTAGGCGTTTTCGATCAGCGAATTCATTGCCACCTTATAATCTGTTAAAGCTCTTAAACATTATTTAGTTCATTACGAAGGTGTCTGCATTCATGTTATCTATCGGAACCATCATTTTCATAAACAACTGTTGCCTTAATCTATATATAATGGTTTCACATGTCTTGCTTGTAATTGCTACGGGGTAGACTTTTTCGTTCATATTTTATGGTACAGTGAATTTTGTTTGGTTTAAGTTAAAAAAAGGGGACGGTTGCTTACAATCAATGTAATTTAAAAACAATAATTATTATATTGAGTATTTCGGTATGAAAACCGTTAAACGTTCATCCCCAACCAACCTGTTTTTTTTTGGTATCTCGCTGGTCAACCTATGAGGCTGGCTTTTGCTTAACCGGACTATCCTGTGTGCCTTGAGTTTATGGCTTCTAGCCAGGGGAACCAAATGACCTGTATTCGGGCAAAGCTATTATTTTCCATGTGTGTTATACTTTTACTACTCTTGCCATTTGACGCGCAACCATATTATGGGTCAGCCAGTATGTTAAGTTATTACTTATTACATTGCAATACGAACCGTAAGTACTTTTTTTTAAAGGCTCTATTGTGAATTCTGATTGCTACTTTCGACAAATTCTGTGGATGGCTGTTTGTAAAATAGCGATTTGCGTTGTGCTCGCTGCTTCGATTTACCTACGTCATTTTATCTTTAAAAATAACTGTTTATTTTTTCCTTCTATACAAATAAATAACTGTCTGTTTGTAATTTCAAAATAATAACTTTTTACTAAATGCATATCAAAGTATACGGGACTTATTTAGACTATTATCCGAAAAGACTTGACAGATTTTGACGGGACTTTAAAGGGCAGGTAGCTAATGTAATAAGGTTTTTTTACTTTGAAAAAAATAAAACCCATGAAATTGTTTACAAAATTCGATTTTAATAGGGAAGTAATATTTTTATAATAATTTCACGCTGACGAAGGTCTCGAGCAACAGCTAGTTTTTAAATATACTTCTTATTTACATACAGAAACGTTAACAAATGGCTTCGCTTCCTTTTATAACTTGGGACACCATGGGCGGGCCTCATCCCATGCCCGTTAGGGGGCGTGCCGTAATGCCGGTTTTGATTAGATTTCTACAAATTAGTTTCTTTAAATTGTGTTTTTGTTATTAAATTCCTTTTTTGTGTATGAGTAACGCCGTTTTTATTCGCCCATTTTCATTTTTATTTTCAGATTGAATCTGTAATTATAATAATATGGTAATTTTATGGCCATTCATTAATTTGAGCCTGATTTATTATT
This sequence comes from Cerastis leucographa, assembly GCA_963082945.1. Taxonomy (NCBI): domain Eukaryota; kingdom Metazoa; phylum Arthropoda; class Insecta; order Lepidoptera; family Noctuidae; genus Cerastis; species Cerastis leucographa. The sequence continues at coordinate 11,151,464 of OY720372.1, read as the reverse complement.
GGAATCTGTTATAATATTAACGTTTTGCGATATTGTTTAGGTATTGGAAGTCGAATTTAGGAGTAACTTTATTTTAATACATAAATATTTGTTCTGTCTTTGTTAGCTTTTATACAAACTTATTCGTTTGGAACTTTAGAATTATGAAATGTTTGTTGAAAATAAGGTTTCTAAGTCACTGACTGACTTATTTATTCGGGAAAGGACTTTCACTTCGGCTCTAATATTCTCATTTTCACATTGAATTTTACTATGTTTTGTTACTACTATAGGGTGCTTACATAAAGAAGCAGGTTTCCGGTACGGGCGGGTCGGTACTGATCGGTGCAGCTTTTAATTTCTATGTTATCTAATGCGCTCACTTATAAAGAAACAAGTTTAATTATGTCAATTTTATATGCAAGTTACTCGCAACCGACCCGCACAGATTTGTCTGTACCGGAAACCTGCTTCTTTATGTAAGCACCCATAGTTAGGTATAGAATATTTTTTTTTACAGTAAAATAAATTTTTCTAACCTTTTTTTTTTTTTCTTTTTCAGGTACGTTCCCAACACAAGAATCCGAGTCAAGACTACAGTCAAGATCTTTTGAAAAAAACATGTACAAAAACAAATGTATATACAGGCTGCAATGATATGAACTCACAAACGAAAAAAATCTGCAGTACCATACATTTTGAATGTGCTACAGGTATTGCTGTTTTGTTCCTATAAAAGTGCAAATGTTTATTTTAAATAAACGATAAAAATAATCTATATAGGAGCTCGTGGCTAAATAATAACACCCGCACGGGTCGATGCGTTATGTCAAGGTAAAGCCGTCCTTGCCGAGGTTGGTCCGTAGATGGGTGACCATAATTACATACCGAGTTTCCTCCGTGCCTCGGAAAGCACGTTAAGCCGTTGGTCCCGGCTGTCATTTGTAGACCTTGGACAGTCGTTACGAGTAGGCCGAAGCGAAAAGTCTGACATCCATCTGTTTTAACAAAGGGTATCGTATTACCCAGTTACTGGGTTATGGAGGTCAGATAGGTAGTCGCTTCATGTAAAATACTGGTACGGTCAGCAGCAAAAGTCGCTTTACATAACCAAAATTATAAGACGTCTTAGTTTTAGAACGATCCGTATTAACAGACTGGAGTAAAAGACATAACAATATTTTCATCAATGGTTACACAAATTCGCAAAACAATATGAGCTCAGATCACACTGACCAGCACAAAATTTGGAGTAATATTTATAAGTGTTAACCGACTTTTGATGTTGACTGTACTCAGCTGCATCCGGTTAAACTGGAAGCCGACCCCAAGATAGTTTAGGAAAAGGCTAGGCAGATGATGATGTTAAAAAAAAAAAAAAAACTATAACCCGGTTCAGAAATGATGTACTTGTAAAAGTGGTTGCCGTTTGTGCGTCGGTGATTCCTGTATTAAGAGCGTTTATACCTTACCGCTTTTCATACAAACTTTCAAGTAGTTTTTTTCCGAAATGACTGAAACGATTTAAATGAAACTTTATACGCATAAGCAGGATACATAGGTCTAAAAAGTTACTAAAAAATATTTTCAAAATTTGTTTAAAAAAAAGAGATAATTGGAATTTTCTGTTTCTATAGAAAATTTTAATTCGGTCTAATTTAACTGTAACACTATTTTTCGAAAATGTTTTTTAGTAACTTTTTAGATCTGTGTATCCTGCTTATGTGTACGAAGTTTCATCAAAATCAGTTCAGTCATTTCGGAAAATAACGACTTGAAAGTTTGTATGAAATGTCGTAAGGCGTAAACGCTCTTAACCAATGTCTAGTAATCATTATGGTCTACAATAGTTAAAGCATTCATTGAAGCAATATATTGCTTATTAAGAGCTTGCGGTTCGCACCAATTATGCTATGATGATTAGGAAACGCATTAAATGCTATTATAAATTAATTGGATCACTAATTAACTGGTTACGTACTGTTCTCGATTATTGTCGTTTTAATGAAAATTAACTTGTCTTATGCAATATCTAATCTAATATATCTATACTATACTAATATTATAAAGCTGAAGAGTTTGTTTGTTTGTTTGTTTGCTTGAACGCGCTAATCTCAGGAACTACAGATCCGATTTATCGGATCAGATAGATCCCATTAATCGAGGAAGGCTATAGGCTGATCGGATCTTAATGAAATTTGGCAAGAAGATAGATTTCAACCTGAGGAAGATCATTGGCTATATATCATCGCGCTACGACCAATAAGAGCGGAGCAGCAATGAAAAATGTTGATAAAACGGGGAAAATGTAACGCAGATGAAGTTGCGCTGGACAGCTAGTTACTAATAATAAAGCCGAAGAGTTTGTTTGTTTGTTTGTTTGTTTGCTTGAACGCTAATCTCAGGAACTACTGGTCCGATTTAAAAAAAACTTTCAGTATTAGATAGCCCATTTATCGAGAAAGGCTATAGACTATATATTTTCACGCTACGACCAATAGGTGCGGAGCAGCAATGAAAAATGTTGCGAAAACGGGGAAAGTGTGACGCAGACGAAGTTGCGCGGCACAGCTAGTGTTGTAATAATTTGTTGACAATGAATAACACTAGAATCTGTGTAGCCTTTTCTCAACTATGTTGGGGTCAGCTTTCAGTCTAATCGGATACAGCTGAATACCAGTATTTTACATGGAGGAACTGCCTATCTGACCTCCACAACCCAGTCACTGGGAATTCGAAACCCCTTGGTTAGACAGGTTGTCAGACTTTCGGACTACTGATTACCTAAACGGTGAGAGAAAATGGCTCAAGGTTAAATGACAGTTCAGTTAAGGACAGTTTTTAAAACTTTGAAGGGTAAAGTTTTATTTTAACAGTAAGTACTTATATATCGTTAAAAATAAGTAAAAGTAACATTACCCCTGTAATCCCAGAAGGGACAGGTACGGGAGTATCTACGTTACTCCCACATTTCGCCAGTTAGGTATGTTTAATGGGGGGCGACCATCAATAGGGCACAAATCCAGATGCCATACCATGTCTTCTTCCACTATACTTTAATACTCGTCATCTCAGCATTCAACTCCCTTAGATCGATGTCATCCTTCACACATTCCAATCATCCTTTCTCTTTGTACACCACAATTAAGGCAGTAAACTGACATCCTCGTTGGTCGAGTGGCCTCGAGCGCGACTGCTGGTCACGTAGTTCTGGGTTCGATTCACAAGTTGGCAATGCGCTATTGGGTTTTTCCATCAGGAATGTCTCAATAACCACGGAGTCTGGAATTTGGCCCGGTTGATGGCAATAGGCTTGCCTCTCATCACTATCACTACATAGTATAAAACAAAGTCGCTTTCTCTGTCCCTATGTCCCTATATCCTGTGTGCTTAAATCTTTAAAACTACGCAACGGATTTTGATGCGGTTTTTTTAAATAGTGATTGAAGAGGAAGGTTTATATGTATACTAACATCCATTGAATAACACTTGCAACGGGATATTTACCATGTGTGTTATTTGTTTCGAGTTCCCGATATTTCGGCGCTGTTGCGGTACCACGGTACCACGGTAAGGTGGTAGTGGTACGGACCACAAAAAACGAACACGGAAGAGGGTAGACCGATTTGTCTGCACATAAACACTCACCCGCAATAACTTCAGTTTATCCGTGATCATGGCGTTTGCAACAGCGCCGAAATATCGGGAACTCGAAACAAATAATACACATGGTAAATATCCCGTTGCAAGTGTTATTAATAGTGTTAGTGACCATGTCAGTTTAAAAACTTATATCCATTGAATAGTGGAGAAATACTGTTATTTCTGAGGTTTATAGTGTGATGTCGTAAATAATTATTTTTTTTCCGCTTACATTGCAAACGCAGGCTGAACCCTACGAGATTTATCAAAATAATGAACTAAGTATTGTACTCATTGAAAAGGTCTTCAGAAAACTCCGCGATGGTATATGTCTATCTCTTATGGATATCCCACAATAACATTTTTTGTCATTTATTTTGTTTTTCAGCAATGCACCCGTGCGAAGCTGGGTCGGGTCGCTAGTTACGTTAAAAGACAAAAAAATATCTTAAACATTTCCTTCGCCTTTTCCTCTAATATAGGCCAGAATCACACCCTTTTTTGAACACAGTAGGCGTGTTCAGTGGTCACCCTGTGGTCAACGGGTCCATTTTATTGCCTTGTCGGGTCCCGCTTACAAATCGTATTAGGAAATAGGGACTATCGGTTCTTTAGACCTGTTGATTTGATTGTGGAGTTGTGGTTGATGAGAATAGTTGGTAATGGTCTTTTTGGAACTTTAAAGAGCGAGGTTTGTGTTTTTCCGACTCCGGAAAACCCATAAGGAGGGTTATGTGTTTGACCGGTATTTAAGCAAACAAACTCGTATATTTATGAATAAAAAAATAAAAAAATATTTCAGACATTGGTCCATAATGTGTTACTAAAAACGACTAAAAAAAAAAACTATGTTAAGTACAATTAAAATGTGAAAAAATAATTCATTAAACAATTACATAAACAATTTAAAATTAGATCAAAAATAAAAAAATACACAATAAAAATTAACAATACATAATTTATTACATTATTTATATGTGTATGTATGTCCGTTTCTTTTTTCGTTCGTAACTCGGTAAAACGGATGAACGAATTCGGATAAATGCAGTTTCGCTAGTCAATTTAATCTAACCTATTGCAAGTAAAAACAGTCATGTTAACCAACCATTAAACGGTTTTACCTGTTGGTAGAGAAAACTTTCAGCAAACAGATCGTTACAGTTATTAAAAATGGCGATAAACTTATTCGTTGTATTTTGTATTGGTAACTAAAATAAACTTCTAAAGTATTCTTTGGAGGATATCAGATTAATCCCTAAGGTTCTTTTAACGGTCTATCGTTAACGTTAAACGTTCTCCTTCAAAGTTTGTCCTTGGTTTCCAACAATAAGGTAAGATGGCTAAGTATTTCTTCGCCAAAATAATGACAGTTGTTGATTTTATGAGAAGGTAAAATGGCAATATCTTCTCTAAAATGTTAACGAAATAATTGGCATATAGATTACTGAAGATTACTTAGGTCGTTGGTTTGACTTCCAGGTCGGTTAGTGTTATTGGTCATTACCAGCCCGGAGTCAGGGTTTGTGCCTGGTGGATGGCAATGGGCTCGGCCCCTCAACATCTGCCTAGCCTTTTCCCAAACTATCTTGGGGTCGGCTTCCAGTCTAACCAGATGCAGCTGAGTACCAGTATTTTACATAAAGCGACTGCCTATCTGACCTCCAGAACCCAGTAACTGGGTAATACGATACCTCTTGGTAAGACTGTATGTCAGACTTTTGGCTTCCGTTTATTCGTAACGACTGTCAAGAATTAAAAATGACAGCCGGCACCAACCGCTTATCGTGCTTTCCGAGGCACGGAGGAAACTCGGTATGTAATTATGGTCACCCATCCACGGTCCAACCTCGGAGAGCACGGCTTAACCTTAAAGACGACCCATACGGCTGTTATTATTTAGCCACGAGCTCCTCAATAGCCTCGGCCCCTATTGGCTACTTAAATATAATTAAATAAATGAGCGTGTACTAATATTACACCTTTATCATGTGTTTCAGGCGGCTGAAGGTAACGTGAATTGATTAAATATGCACATATCATATTCATCTTATTGGTATCTATGTAAAAAGGTGTGTAACTATGTCCACAAATTAACAGCATTTAGGCCTTACGGCATTTCATACAAACTTTCAAGTTTTTGTAACATATTTTGATTTAAAAGAGTGTCCATGGAGTTTCTTGCCCATTAGTCTCCATTGAGCTACGGAATGGGCAACTACAGTACTTTCACAAGTTATTTTTCATCACACTTGCACGTAAACAGTGTCATAACATACAGGTTAACTTGGCTGTAATGCCCCATATAAAACCCTAGGGCGGTAAGTATTTTTTTTTAATTTACAGCACAGCATGACAGCACACAGGTCATGCAAGTTCAAGCAAGGAGTTTACACGCAATTGAAAAATTGTCTTAAAATGTTATTTAAACAGGATTTTCATTCAATCTCGCTACATGTTATTTAATTACTCAACTAATGTTCTAAAATCTAAATAATCGATAGTTTTTTGTATCAAAACGGCGTTTTTTTTTTTATATCCTCCGTCATGGCTGTATACCTACCTAGGTAAGTATTTGCCTTTAACGTTTCTGAACAAAACATTTGTATAATCTGTGGTGTGGGCAAACAGCCCGCCATCCGCAAATCAGTTCACGTATTTCGTAATAATATGTGCTGACTTGTGTATATTCATAATTATTGTCTCGCAAATGTGATGAAAAACATTGTATGTTTCACGGGCGGTACGGGAATTACGAACCTCGACTCAGAAAGCCCTCAGTCTTCGACTTCGGGCTTCTACTAGAGCCTCGATCGTAATTCCTTACTTACCGCCCTTAATACACAATATACAAATGCCTTGTGACTGGAACTGTAGCTTCGCGTTTTATTTTGTTTTTGACTTTCAAAAGTGCCTGTAATGGTCTAATTGAAATAAATGCTTTGAGTTAGAGTTTGAGTTTACATCAGCAGAATACATAGGTCTAAAATCGGTTCAGTTATTCCGGAAAATAAGGACTTTAAATATAATAATAAGGAAAGTTTGTATGAAATGTCGTAAGAAGTAGACGCTCATAACATTCTGCTAAAATAACCACTCCCAATATGAAGAAGCCAAGAATTATTATCCGTGATACTTCCCTTTTTCCAATCACTCGATGAGGTAAATCTAGCTTCAGAAGTCATGCATAATACCTTTCCATAAAAAAAAGTTACAATTTTCCGCCATGACCAGAATATTAAAAGAAAAGCCGCCATATTTTTTTTAACCCTGATTTTTGAGAGGTCAATTGAAAACACGTGATTTTTCATCGTAATGGGGTCACGTAAAAATATTTTTTTATCGAATTTTAATTAGATTTTACTTCAAGAATTTTCTTTCTACTAGTTTAAGTATTTTAGTTTTAAACTAAAACCTGACAGGAAACCCAGTTAGGGTGCTAACTAGATTTCCCTTCAAGCCGGCAGGCAGGAACTAATTTATTACCTAGCCTACCTACCCGATAGTTATTGGTAAAACTTTGTTTCTTTATGAATATCTAGAACGACGAGTTCTGCTACTAAAAAAAAGAAGGATTCTGTGATCAATGATGTACAAACAAACTAACTCTTCTGCTTTATAATAGGTATATACACCGTGTAAATCACCTCATCACGAAGCCGTCAACCAAGCATTCTGTACATGAAACTAAGTAATTTTACGCAAAAATTATTGCTGGGAAACGATTTTTTTTTGGGGGGTGTAAAATCATGTTTTGTGGTAAACTCAATGTAACGCACTCAAAACATTGTGCTGATGGACGGATTGAATATTACAGTGGTCGTGGAGGTGTTTAAAGGAAAAATCTTACATTAAAAACTTGTATTTAAAAAAATTGTTGTCAAAAAGTTGGAACTTTGACCCCTAATATCTTCGTAACTAGAAGGTTCCCAGGTATGTTGTAGAACAAAAAAATGATCTAAATGACAGGGAGAATCAGTGCCTTTCGGCTTCGTTAAGAGGTGTTTTACACCCTTTATTGTTATAAAGCTGAAGAGTTTGTTTGCTTGAACGCGCTAATCTCAGGAACTGCTGGTCCGATTTAAAAAATTCTTTCAATGATAGATAGCCCATTTATCGAGGAAGGCTTTATATCATCACGCTACGACCAATAGGAGCGGAGCAGAAATGAAGAATGTTGAGAAAACGGGGAAAATGTGACGCAGACTAAGTTGCGCGGGACAGCTAGTTTCATGATATTCCCGCACTTGTCCGATCTTACTTGGGGTCGGCGCAACACGTTTTCATCTTCCATTCTCCCCTGACAGACGTCACGACATCATTTACTCCTTTCTCTTTCATATCATTATTCACACCATCTTTTCTTTGGCATTCCTCTCCCTCTCCATCCATAAAAAAAATCAGTTTTAAAATGTCTTCAGACATCTTATTTTGACCCCAATCAATGAATCCTAGACCAAAACTAAATTGAATAGAAAATCAAACTAAATTATGAACGCGTCGGGCTTATGATTTTGTAGTCTGTAAAAATAATATTTAATCAAAGTTGGTCTTACCAATATTATTAGGTTTAGTTAGACAAATTGAATTTCTTTCAGAAATTTCTGCTCTTTTGCCCTTCAAATTATTCATGTCAGAATTTTTGTAATCATATTTTAGTTCTTTACATAATGTTTTTAAAAGTAATTGGGCAAGACAATCGATTTAGGCGGGGATAAAAAAACATCACCGAAAGAAGGTTTTAAGGCCAGTTTCAGCACTTTAGTATATATATAAAAGCTTGCCTGTGAATTATAAGCACACATTTATCACCTTAAGTTTCAATGAATTTCCGTTTTTTTTTTTACTATATCTCCCTTCGCCTAGTTCTATTTTTACCCGACTGACCCAGAAGATGGTAATGTATATCGCGCGCATGCGTGTTTGCATGTATGTCCGTTCCATTGTGACCTCGTAACTGCCAAACGGTTGGACCGATTTGGATAAAATTTATACATTGTTAGATTCGTCTTGGTTGCGCAAGTGACATTGGATACAGTATATTGAAAACTTGGCGAATTTTCGACGCCATATTGTGGAGTTCGATTTTTTTTTCTTTTTCAACACCCGTCCCAAAACGTAGGTACTTATAAAAAGTGATCAAATAAGAACAGTTAAATCTTCTGCGAAATCGGCAGATGTCGGTAATGCTAATAATTATGATAACATATTTTTCGTCTATTTTCTTCTTATTTGACAGGAAAAGTTGTGAGAAACATGTGGCTTCTTATAGTTTCCGCTTTCGACGGAGAATAATACCCGAGCCTATTAAAGTTGGCCCATTTAATAAGGCCCAGAAGTCACACGACCAAAGTCCATGCGTTGTCCTGAGATGATGACAAATAAATAACTAATCACACATCGTCGAGGGAAAGTGGGCCCATTGCGAGCTGGTAGATATCATATTTCATCGAATGAAAACATCGGTGCGAAGGAAGACGAGAGAGAAGCAAATAAAATAATAATCACAAAATGTGCATACAAAACGGCGGTACATCGAAAACGTTGCCTGTCGTAAGTTTTACGTGTATTCACGTAAATAACGTCTCGTTGCAGAGAGAACAAAACATTCGTGTCATTGAGAACAAGAGTGTTGCACGAATACGGACGGTTTGTTCCACTTGCGACTGTGAGCTTTTAACCCCTTTAAGCTCATGAATTGCTCTTTGAAGTGAATGAGGACAGGATGTATAGTGCTCGTGGTTGATTAATAACAGTAGCACGGGTCGAATTAAAAGGTTAAGCAGCGCTGGCCATGGTCGGTCCGTGGATTGGTGACCATACATTACATACCGAGTTTCCTCCGTGCGTCGGAAAGCACATTGAGCTTTGGTTCCGGCTGTCCTTTGTAAATGTTTGGCAGTCGTTATTGATAGTCAGTGGGCCCGATAACCAGTTTTACCAGTAAAACCGTGGAACACCTTTGAGGGGGGGGGGGGGATACACGAGTTTCAACTTAATACTTCTCAGGGATGCGTTCAAAAATTACTCTACTTTTTTCTATAATAACTCAAAAAAAAAACCTATTCACCCAAAACCTAAGGTCTTGTATTGGGTAAGATAAACTCAATGTGAACCTAAATACACATGTATACTGTTGGAACTCCGTAATCTCGGATTATGAGCACCCTTTTGTTTGTCGCGAACAGACTTACGTCACTAACTTCTGTTGAAAAATCAGATAATGTGAATCACGAATTATTGTCGCTAGGATTCTGGGAGTGACAGGCTGAAGTTTGTAAAGTGGTTCTTTCTAAGGTATTGAATAACAATTATACACATCTTATTACTGTCCCACTGCTGGACAAAGACCTCTTCTCATACAGAGAAGGCACGACAATGATGACCAGTCACCACGTGTGCTCAAGACGGGTTAGCAATTTCAGACTTATGTTAATTATAAGCCCAGTTATCCTCACGGTATTTTTTTACACCGATGTCAGTGATGACAAGATAAACATAGAAAGTACAATATGAATTGAAAAGTCTCATTGGGATTTGTCCGGATTTTAACCCACAACCTCGTGCGAAGCCAGCAGTGTGATGTTTCATAAATCAAATTTATCCTTAAATGTAGGTTTCATTGCAATACGATGTGATACAAAAATGGTTAGTTCGCTACATTTTTTTGCGATCGCGAATCGTTATAAAGTTAGGTATGTCCAAACAATAATTACAGTATTACTCGCTTGGCTGTGCACTCACTCTCCCTGTCACGGAGTGTGTCGGCTACACTGTACAACCACCATAAAACTTACCTTGTGAATAATTTTCAGACCATAACGGAGGCGAAGCCGCGGGCAAAATTAAGTTTTTAACCCTGTACCCTTGTATTGTATACAAGGGTACTAAAAAGAGCAAACCCTCGCACAACGTCTACAATTCCAAATCCATTTTGCTTCCCGTGTCTTGTAAATAAACAGACGGCAAGTTCCCGTGATGACACAGCGCGTTCGTGTCAGTCTCGTGTCACTTCGGGTTAGTTCGTGCATCTTCGGGCGTTTTGACGGGTGGATTTGAAATTGATAAGTATGCGGTTCTAAATAAGTTTCAAATGTCCCTCTTACAATCAATGAAACAAAACTACCATTTTGTAGTTTTATGCTTGGTTTATATTTTATTGATAATACACCGTGTAAATCACCTCATCACGAAGCCGTCAACCAAGCTTTCTGTACATGAAACTAAGTAACTTTACGCAAAAATTATTGCTGGGAAACGAATTTTTTTTGGGGGTTGTAAAATCATGTTTTGTGGTAGAACTCAATGTAACGCACTCAAAACATTGTGCTGATGGACGGATTGAATAGTACGGGGGTCGTGGAGGTGTTTAAAGTAAAAATCTTACATTAAAAACTTGTATTAAAAAAAATACTTGTCAAAAAGTTGGAACTTTGACCCCTAATATCTCCGTAACTAGAAGGTTCCCAGGTATGGTTTGGAACAAAAAAATGATCGCAATGACAGGGAGAACCAGTGCCTTTTGGCTTCGTTAAGAGGTGTTTTACACCCTTTATAGAGTTGAAAACCTCTCACTCTACTTCAGCTTACTTTGATGTGCGGGTAACATTAAAGGTATCCCCAGAAATTTCAAAGTCAGTTTGAAAAATTCGCACTTTTGAAACCCAATGATTACGAGAATACCTACAAATAAAAATACACATGAAAGCATCAAAGGAAATAGCAAATACTCATACGTGACTTGTAATCACATAAAAATGAAGAGACAACAACTGCGCCCTAGTTATTGCGACAAAACAATATAATAGGGGGTTCTCGTAAAAATAACATAAAAATAAATGATTTCCTTTATTCAATACAGTTTCACCTTACGTCCCAAGAAGGATTTTATGGTAAAAATAACAGAATCCGATACTTCGATTTGTATTCCCCTTACCGCTGGGGGCTTCCGTTTTTTTACATTCTGCCTCCCCCTCTTTGTAATACGATGGAGGGTAGTTTTAAGGTAAAGGAGGAAGCGGTGGAGTAGCGGTTACGAGTGATGCTCCATTCAAACCTGAACCTGGAAGCAATATATTACGGGCTGGCTAAAAGTCAGGGGATTGCTTGCATATAATAAGAGTATGCACGATGTGCAGTGGCGAATACCAGCCCGATATAGAAAACAAAACTTAGACGAGGTTCTTCTCCTCGTCGTTGCAGGCACCATTAACGCAGGCATCGTGCTCAAAATGAAGTACAATACAGGAAATAAAATAAGACTTTGACTTTGAAAAAACAGTCTCTAAGCCAAAATGAGTGATTATACTGTGTTCCATAGGAAACCGAGATCTTTCATGAAGGTACTTTTAAAAAAGCCATAAACTTGAAAGACTTCATCTCATTCCGACAGCCGTCAGACCATTCAGTAGTAAAAAATAAGCCGAAATAAAATAACCCTTTCAAAAATAAACGCTACTCAAATTGCGTCAATAGACTCAATACATCGTAAACTCTATTTACAAAACGCTTACAAATCTGTACACAAAAAAATAAATTACTTCTCAAGTATTCATAAACCTTTACCTATTCAAGATTCTTATCGTGTACTCCTTCTGAATCACCGAACACAATTGGCTTATCAGGTCGAAATCTTGCGCAATTTTCGCTCATAACTTGTGCCTCTACAAAGAGTAGACCAGGGTCAATGTTTATAGAGGAAAAACGTTAGAACAACGGTTATCCTGCCAGTAAATAAGCCAAAGCAGAGCTCAATTGCACTTTCATGTCTCCAACTGGACGCCAAACGAAGTTTAAGAGCATATAAACGTGTTTTGCATCAGAAGTAACGGTTTCTATTGATTTATTTGTATCCCTATCTTGGATAAACAACATATTCTCATCTGCTGTACAAATGAGAATTCGGGATCCTAAAATTTTTACGGCAATAAGTGTACGGTACGTTGGTTTTTACTGGTTTATTTCTTTTGGTTATTTGCAAGCCACATTCCAGAATTTTTGGATTACAAACTGGGATGCTATTAAAATCTAAAGACGAAATCTGAAATAAGAGAGCCTTTGATGGAGGGTGATATTTATGACTAGCTGTTCGCTGCCCGCGTCCGTCCTCCGCGTTAAATAAAAATATGTCTACTTAGATATTACTTACAACATCAGCTAAGTCCCGTTAAAATCGCTCCAGCCGTTTCGAGATTAGCCGGAACATACAGAAAGGCAATCATTAAAATTTGTTCCGTGCGGGGATCGAACCCGCGACACGCAGCGCAGCAGTCGATCGCTCAACCACAGCGCCAACCGTTCCGTCAATCAAACAAAAAAGTCAATTACAAATAGACACGGCATTTTTTTTATATACCTATATGTAGATCACTTTGAAATATTCTCTATGAACACAATAACCTAGAGCTCCATAAAGTATTCTGATTATCTGAAACGTAAGGTGCAACTATTAGCCAAACTTAAGTCGTTAAAATCCATCTTTTTAACGACCAAGTTCCTCCTTCAAGCTATTTCTATGGCTCCCATGAGATTGGAGATAATACTTTTCCTTATAGAAGACTAGCTTATGACCGCGACTTTGCCCGCTTGGATTTCGGTAATTGTCCTAGGCGATCGTACTGTCAGGATAAAAAGTATCCAGGTTATAAACTATCTAAGTGCCAAATTTCCTCCAAATCCGTTCAGTCGTTTTTGCGTGAAATATTAACAAACATCCATGTATACATCCTCACAGACTTTCACATTTATAATAGTAGTAGGATAACATACTGATGTGTATATATTGTTGAACCACGATTATATATAATAAATAGAATATAGATTTAAATATAGTTTCCCCAGACAGCCACATCGTTTAATTTTATTATAACCAGAGAATTTGTTAGGACATGTGAATTAAAACAACACAGCATAAGCTGAAAGGTTGTCCTCAAGTCTTAACACGTCATCCGGTCTGCCAGTTTTCACCCTTATGCCCTTAGTACTAAAGTTGGAAAGTAGTCTCCCGTCAGTGAATTCGGTCGTTCTTACAAAAAATACCAAATGCCTAAACTATGCTTATAGTTATCTCATCAGCAGAACCATCTCATTTCAAGAAACTAAGCCAAACATAGCCTTAAACAAGCAGCTTGATTCAACCCTGCTTTAAATCCCAAGGATTTTTCTTACACCTCTTTACCACAATCTGAGATCGGACGTTTTTTTAACTGTCAGGAGCCATTCTAATTCAGAGCGCCATACGAACAGGTGATGGTAGATACGGCGAACCGTTTTAGCTTCGTGTCGCTGTAGATCCGGCGATATGTTCGTATGTGAGCGAAAATTGTAGGACAATGTTGGTTTTTGGAATGAGAGTGGGAAATGGGGACTTTTGTTTCGGTCTACGTATCCTAACGTTGCAGCACGCCTGTAATCCCCGAAGAGTTGGGCAGGCTTCTTCTTCTTCTTGTCGTATCGGTGATACTTCTTTTTTAAATGGTTTGGGCCCAGTAGGCAGCCACATTTACTGCAGCGTCAGAGGCGTTATTAAGGACGTCGAGAGTGTAGGTAAACGGACACTTGGGACACTCCAGCAGGTGGGGCATAGTCTGATCCGGAGCGCCGCACTCAAACTGCTAAGGTGTACCTAATAGCAAACCCACATTTTGCCAGTTATGTTTAAGTGCCATGTACGAGCCTATTGCCATCAACCGGGCACTAATCCAGACTCCTTGGCTGCTTATGAAATTCCCTGATGGATAAACCAATTAACGCTTTGGGCTGACCTAGGAATCGAACCCAGTAGCTCATACTCAGCAGTCGCACTTGTGACCACTGGACCAACGAGTCCTGTTAAGGCGTCTCAAATAATGGAAGAATGATGAATGAAGAATGAGGAGTACCGAACCGGTCGATGTGACTCCCAAGACCTCTAGCGGACGTCTTTAAGCTGGAATGATAATGCCAATAAATAAATGCAAGAAAAAATATCGAAAATGAAACAACCTATTCGGTAGTTCAAATAAAACACATTCATACAAATCAACCACCCTCACAACTTTAAAAAGCCACATATCCCTTAGCAAAACTAAATTAGAGAACAAAACTCATACTAGCCGCGGTTCGAGGTTAATTAAAATTAGTTAGTTAACTCTGAACTAAAACATGCCCCACTGAATACACGCCGAGCTAAACACGTGAAAACGTAGTAACCACTTGCCGAAGATATAATGAAAATAGCTTTACAAGTGTTGTTACAAACATTTTTGGGAGTTGGTGTAAGTTAGAAGATTGGGAATATGGTAGCTAATGTGGAACGTTTGCCAGAGCAATTGGGAGGATAAAATAGATGTTTGTTTGACACGGAATTCTTATTTGAAAGTAGCAGGCTGCTACTAAGTTCGTATTTTTTTGAGATGGTATCTGCATTGTTGCTTTTGAGCTTTAGACTACTTTCTTTGTCCCTAAATTTCGTTTTTGATCCGGCTGCGGTATGCGCCAAATCAACATCTTGTTTTTCAAAACATTTTGCCGAACAATTTCACAAATGCTTGCCAACAAACAACATTCGAGCTCCAAGCACCTTGTAGCACTAGTTTCAGCTTACAACAAAATTAAACATCATGAAAATCAACTACCTACACAATGTTAAATTCTCAACCTCAACATTAGACCGCTTAAGAATATCCTTAAGATTAATTAACTCCTCTTTCATTAGCCCGTAGTAACCCAGTAACCAAAAACATTAACTAAAACCCGCCCTCTTCTCATAACCCACATCCCAGTCAAGTCCAGCGCCCCGAGGTACACGACCGTCCCGGCGTATAATTCGATTCAGATAGATGTTACAAAGACTCCACTAACTTGGCTGTGGGTCGCAAAGGCTCCCTAACTAGTTTACCATTACACTGGAAGTGAAAAATGAATAGATAAGTTTTACTCGAGCAGAAAGTGTGGATTTCGGTCTTGTAAGTTCTCCTTTTGGAGGGCCTTGGGGTTCCGTAGTAAAAGGCAAATACGGAGTTGTTATAATTTCGTTATGTCGGTTCAGTAAGCAGTGATAGCCTAGTGTTGTGACCGTCGGACTGCTAAGTCTTCGAATCCAAGATTTGAGTTGGCACTAACTACACTATAAAGACGTCCGTGTTGTTGGCACTAACTGTCTAACAATCTGGCCGACTGTCCTTCTGTCTGGATGCTAGAGAGCCATTTTACACAAATACTTTTTCCACTATTGACCATGAAAATATGATTCTGAGTTACGAGATATTTTCGGTTTAAACCTTTATCATCTTTTTTTGTAGTAAAAATATTCATCCCGACTACGGAACCTTTCACTGTCAGTGTTCCGACTGTCAGTTGGCCGGTTTTTTATCTTGGTGGAGATTTTTAGTCCGTCGGTTGTCTGCATTGGATGTGGGATATGATTTGTACGGTTTTTGCAGTTCTTTGTGATGAGATGCATTAGCACCCATGTGGCTTACAGAACAATAGCACAGGTATAAAAGCTCTTGTTATCTTTCATTCTGTTGCAGAGATTAGGGTCCATTAGGAAGTACTGTGTTTTATTCTAAATCTGAATGCTGACCTGTATATTTTTGTGAGGCAGTTGTGGCCACTTATAAATTGCGTAAGATGGGAGGGTTTTGCAGGCAACTGAGGAGGCTTTTGCCCAGCTGTCGATCGCAATATTACCACCTTTTTAAACACACCGTAGCCATGTTTAGTAGCTAATAATAAAAGTATGAGTATTTAAAAGTACCATAGTTACTCATATATCGGTAAAACTGTTAATCAGAACGTGAATGTAAAACTGCAGAACCCCATGAGGATAAAGATTTTTAAACTGTTCAATTTCATACTGTTTCAATCTAATTAACGCAGAACCTACTCTTACAAATGCATAGAGGATTCAAATCTATGTCTTCATGATATTTCCATTCTATCTAAAATCCAACAAAATTCCAACCAAAATTGATTCGATTTACAAACTCTTTTACCGACCTAACTCTGTTCTACTCGAATGGATCTCGGTTGATTGATGAACTCCAAACTAACTTAGTTAGGGTCGCCAAAGTCAGTAACCGGGTTATCATTACAGCCGGTAATAGAGTATGTGGCGCTATACGATGTGCCTCGGTTAGTGGCAACCCTATTGATTTTGGAGACAGTATTGGTTCACTTGAATTGTAGACGTAAGGATTGATTGTGGTGAGTTTCGGTATTTGTTAGGAGATTTTCGAGAAAGAACTAGCACCATTATATTTAATATATGGTCTAATGGAGGCACTTTTAGAGCATATAATAAATATAATTGTGCTCGTTTTTTCTTGACTAATGAAATAGGGCAATTAAGAAAAAAATATAATAGGGATGGTGACTCATTTTTTATTATTTGTCTATCGGGTAGATTATTAAAAAGTATTTGACACGTATTTTTTCTTTTTTCACGTAATCGTAAAATTACGGAGATATTTTGAGTTGAAATGGCGCATGACGTCACGGCTTAGTACATTTTATACCTAGTTCTGACGTAGTTAGCCCCCACTCTCCAACTTTAATGCGTTTTAACTAAGTATTTTTTTGTTATCTTGATAAAACAAAAAATACGTATCTAATGTTTTTGTATTACCTGATTGACGGACAAAATAGAATTTCGTTTTCTTTACCCAGTCATCATCCCTATTACTGTGAGCCCTACTTCGAATCTTTCGCATAATTTGCACCGTGGTCTAATTGAAGCATTCATCATCTGCCTAGCCGTTTCCTCACTATGTTGAGGTCGGCTTCCAGTCTAACCAGATGCGACTGCCTATCTGACCTCCTGACCTCCACAACCCAGTTAGTACTGGGTAATACAATACGCTTTGGTAAGACTGGTTGTGACTACGGCTTAACGTGTTTTCAGAGGCACGGAGGTGACTCGGTATATTAAAGGATTAAACCCATCCACAGACCAACCTAGACCAGCGAGAAGCAACAAGCGGCCAGGGATTTTATTATGCCACAAGCTCCTCCAATTTATGAGCGTTTACACCTTACGGCATTTCAAAAAAGATTTTCGAAATGTCTTGAAAATAAAAGATAATTGGAAATTTCTGTTTCTATAGATAATTTGTGACCGCAAACTAGCTGTGACTGATTGGCTTAAGAATAAATCCTACGACGACATTGAGTCGTTGGTATCATCGCTTACATAAATTAGCAAACCCTGGACATTTCAGCGGTTAATAGAGCTGCGTTAATGATATCGTTAGTGGAGGAAGCTACGCCTAGCTTCTTCCGATCCCAAGACATTGTCGAAGGGCTAACCTAAACCTAAACCTAATCTGAAAGCTAAATGAACTTAACTCATACGTACAATACACACTCACACACACACCCACACCCACACAAACGCACACACACTTCTGCAATCATTAAATACAATTACAGAGATAATAAACAGATCCATAGCCTCGAATGAATTCCCTGTTTTGTGGCGAAATGCAATTGTTCGGCCTCTCCCAAAAAATAATAACCCACAAAGATACAAAGATCTTCGTCCCATAAGCATATTGCCATGTTTATCCAAGGTGTTGGTGAGGGTGGTGTATTTGCAGGTCACCGATTTTCTCGAAGCGCATGGTATACTGCCTGAGCTGCAGTCGGGTTTTAGAAAGGGACGCGGAACCGCAACTGCCTTGGCAGACGTGTTGGGTAATATCCTGGAAGCTCGGGACCGTGGTGAGGGATCTATCCTGGTATTGCTCGACTACTCACGGGCGTTCGACTCAATTAATATTCCCTTATTATTGTCCAAACTGTCGTATTATGGTTTTGATAGGCGGGCGACGGGATGGTTTGAAAGCTACCTAACCGGCAGGTCACAACGGGTTGATTTGCGTAAGAAAGACGGTTCCACGTTATCTTCCGTCCCACAAATAATAGCAAGGGGAGTTCCTCAGGGATCCCTGCTCGGTCCACTTCTATATATATTATATAGTGCGGACATAACTAAATGCATAAAAGACTGCAAGTATCATGTATACGCGGATGACACTCAGCTGTATGTCTCATTTAACGCCAATAACACAGCAGCCGCCGTACGTACTCTCAATGAGGAGCTTGATAGAATTGCTATGTGGTCCAAGGACAACTCTCTGGTACTGAACCCTCAAAAGTCTAAGTTTATGGTCATGGGGAGCAGAAATCAGATTAGAACAATTCTTGCTGCAAAACCAGACGTAAAAATTTTGGGAGAAAGTATTGAAAGGGTAGAAACCGCTTGTAACCTGGGGCTAACCATTGATCCAGAACTGCGCTTTGAGGAACATATAAATGGCGTAGTAAAAAACTGTTTTTATAGGCTAAAGGTTCTGTACAGAGTGAGGGATTTCCTTAGTGTCGCAGTGAGGAAGAGATTGGTGGATAGCCTAGTACTATCCAAACTAAATTATTGTGACACTGTTTACGGACCATGTCTTCTCTCACGAACTGAGCGTCTAATACAGCGTGTACAAAATGCATGTGCTCGTTACTGTTTGAATATACCCCGGAGGCATCACATCACACCGTATCTTAATGAACACAACATCTTAAAAATGGCCGCAAGGCGGAAACTACACTTAGCGGTTTTAATGTTCGGTATCATAAAAACACACAAACCAGATTATCTGTACAGGAACATTAAGTGGAGGCACGAGCACTACAGCTACTCTGCTCGTTCCACGTCCAATCCGCTTTCGATGCCTCGACATAAGACCACAGCCTTCAGGGGATCTTTCAAGTATGCCGCCACTCGCTGCTGGAATGATCTGCCACCTCCCATAAGATACCTAAAAACAAAAGAAAATTTTAAAATACATTTGAAAAAACTCCTCTTGGAAAAACAGAAGTATGAACAACAAATAAATTATAAATAAATACTCACATAAGGTATATTATCTATCGGTAAGGCATATCTTTCCAATCGGCTCGAGACGGCATCACATTTCAAATAAAAGACGTTACTCGTTAAACGTCAACTGAGGCACCAATGAGTACACAGCAAGGTAGCTATCACGCGATACGCGTCACGTGACTCGTGAGCACGCAGGACTCGCGCGACTCCGCCGGCCACCTTTGGGTGCCGCCGCGCGGCGGCGTTACTGACTTGTTGACGCATAGTGCGTCATCGCGTTGACAGGCGCAGAGGAGAAATGTGTACTGTGTAGGTAGTGTTGTCAAGGTATGATGATGTCGTATGATCGGCGGCGCGCGCGCGGGCGACTGCGACACTCGGGTGGGGTGGGGTGAGAGCGAGACGAAAACAAAACACGCCATCATATATCTATGTTTATTTTTGTTTAGCCTGCACACATTCCTTTATATTTTTGTAATGTTTATTTTATCTCTTATAGTTGTTTTATATCCAAGTACTGTTTGTGTTATTTTTCTTATTCATATAATACTATGTTTACGCTGTCTTGATTTCCGTACGTTTTTTCACGGGTGACCACTGAAAACCAGCGCTGTGATGTGGGCCCCCCATAGCACAGCATCATGCTGAGTGGTAACCTACTTGTCGCAGTCACGACGTGCAAGCTGTCAACTTGTTTACTTTTATTTTATTTTTTATTTTTTAATCTTATTGTTGTATATTTTATATTATTGTACTTTCAAATGTTTGTTATGCTTTGTATGTATATTGTGTTCACTGTTATTTTGTATGCACGTCATGTCCCTGCGACAAATAGATATTTTTTCTTTCTTTCTTTCACACTAACTCAAAAACCCACTCCCATACACCACACATGCGCGCTCCTTTACGCCTTAAGCCACATTTACACGATGCAAGAACTCGCATGCAAGTTTCACTACATTGCTGTTTTTGTTTGATTAACTGAATTCATTGCCCGTCAATAGTCTGCAATGTAATGAAACTCGCAAGCAAGTTCTCACATCGTGTAAATGAGGCTTTAATGTTTCGTTTTGTAATATTTTATTTTCTTTTTATATTTTTCAATTGCATACCCTGTATAATGTTAAGTGGAAGAGCGGAGACACCTAACACAAGCATCTTCTAAAAGGTGATCTCCAAATCATGTTTGTTGAAGAACCATGTAATTGAAATACTTAAACATTTTTTTTTATTTTTTTTATTTAATTTAAAATCGGTCTAATTTAGCTGTACTACTAGTTTTCGTAAATGTTTTAATAACTTTATAGACCTTTTTCCTGCTTATGCGTATGAAGTTTCATTAAAATCGGTTCTGTCATTTCGGAAAATAAGGACTTGGAAGTTTGAAGCTCTGAAGCATTCTTGTAACATAAATAAATGCTAAATGTTTCTTATATTTTCATAAGGAAAAGATGTATGTTCTGTCCTGCGTAAAATATTGCCCAGTCTTCGAAAAAACTCCAGTATAAGCCTACTTTCCGTAAAGTCTTCGATATTTCGTAACTCGTAAGTATGTCTTCCGAATTTTCTGGAACACAATCAAACTGCCATCCGTCTTAGTCTAAGCTGATATTAAAATGTCAGTCTACCCACATTTTTACGTCATTTGGCACACGCTTGTTTCTGTTAAAAGACAAACTTATGTCGTATCCAATAAAGTTATTTTAGACTAAAGAGATTTTTTTTTTTTAAATTAGGGATCAATTCCAACTGCTCAGGAAACGCTTTTGAACCTACTAAATATTGCCAAATCCCTGTTATTTCGTAAAAGATTATTCTTTAGACCAAAAACGAAAATTGTTTGCCATTTACATACGATTAGCTGTCCCGCGCAACTTCGTCTACGTCACATTTTCCCCGTTTTCGCGTTTGCTTGAACGCGCTAATCTCAGGAACTACTGATCCTATTTGAAAAAATCTTTCAGTGTTAGATAGCCCAGCCCATTTAACGAGGAAGGCTATAAGGCTATATACCATCACGCTACGACCAATAGGAGCGCAGCAGCAATAAAAAAATGTTGCGACAACGGGGAAAATGTGAAGCAGACGAAGCGCTTGACAGCTAGTTAGTATATTTCTTCATCTCAATCGAATTTTAATATCAAAATTTTGGTCCGCGTTGACCTGCGTGGAGGTCAAAACTTATCCCAGACTACCGCAACAGAAAATCCTCCCATGTCCTAATTTAGATCATGGTCTACCTGTATTTTTCATCGAAATCCGATAGTTAACAGACAGATGGAGAAACATTGGCATGCATTGTACTAACTTACTAAGTGTGAATTACTTGCAATAACTTGGACTGCCTCGCTCTGGTCTAGAAGCCGCAATCACGACTGCTGAGCATGATGTCCTAGGTTCGATTAACAGTTCGGGCAAAGTGTTATTGGGTTTTTCCATTAAGCGTTTTTCAGTAGCAGCCACGAAGTCTGGATTTGTGCCCGGTTGATGGCAATAGGCTCGCCTCCTATTATATAGGACTTAAACATAACTGTCGAAAAGTGGCTGTACTATTAGGTACACCCCTGCTTAATCCTTCAGGGATAAGAGGCGTGATGTAATGTAATGTACTTGCTATAAATACCGGCCAAGTGCGAGTCGGACTCGCGCACGAAGGGTTCCGTACCATTATTTATAAAAACGAGCAAAGATACACTTTTTTGTATGGGAGCCCTCTTAAATATTTATTTTATTCTGTTTCTAGTATTTGTTGTTATAGCATCAACAGAAATACATAATCTATAGAAGGTGTTTTACACCCTTTATATATTATTTATATTATAATTGGCTAACTATCACGATTCATGAGATACCAGCCTGGGTACAGACGGACGGACGGGCGCACAGCGAAGTCTCAGTAATAGGGTCCCGATCGACCCATTGGGTACGGAACCCTGAAAATCCAACAAAAGTATCCAGTTATCCACTCACACATCCACCATTTCAACATTAAACCTAACTAAGTAGTCCAAAACATATGTGCATTGCTAACTTATGCAGTTAAATCTAACTTCAGTGCAGACAGGCGTCTTAACTCAGCGACTCCAGCATACTGCAGATAAAACTTCTTTTAAACTTCTGTAGACGATACTCTTGCTTTTTTCACCTGCCAACAGGGGTAATCCTTGGATTTTGTACCGGAACTGAAAAGCATGGTGAGGTTAAATGTTTGGGAAACCTATGTGTTTATTTGAGGTAGTTTCTTCATTTGTGCCCGGTTGATGGCAATAGGCTCGCCTCTTATTACATGGTACATCTTTGCTTTAAGCTTTTGGAATAACAGGCGTGATGTTATCATCATCATCATCATCAGCCTGTAATGTTCCCACTGCTAGGACACAGGCCTCCCCTCTATGAGAGGGAGTGGGATGTAATCCACCACGCGGGCCCAGTGCGGCTTGGTAGATGTCACATGTCTTCGAATTTTTAGTTCTAGGACATGCCGGTTTCCTCACGATGTTTTCCTTCACCGTTATGATGGATGGTGTATTTCGTCATGCCATGCCTGTCTCGTTGGTTTAGCGCTGCTGTACGTAAACCCCTGAATGCTTAGACAAAGACTCCAGTCTGTCAGTATCAGCGACAGCGATAGTGGAAAAGTCTAGAAAGCTACCGTTTCAGGAAAAGCTTAGAGTACACGCCTGTAAGCCCCGAAGGGTTGGGCAGAGGTGTACCTAACAGTACACCCACATTTCGCCGGCTATGTTTACGTTCCATGTAATAGGGGGCGACCCTATTGCCATCAGCCTGGTACGAATCCAGAGTCCGTGGCTGCTACTCAGAAATTGCTGATGGAAAAATCCAAAAAAAAAATAAAGATAGCCTGGTGTATATTTTTTGCCAGTGGTAACTTTTAATCACAATACGACAGATGCTGTTATTAAAAAAAAAAAACAACACGTTACCAGTAGTACCTACATCTGTTAAAATAATAATCTAAACAACCGTACAGATTTTTTATTGCCATCATATTAACCCTATCACTACTTGCCTACGGTATTATTGACCCCAACACGATTTAATTCAACTACCCACAAAAGTTTTCCAATCAAAAACCATCCTAATCCCTCGGAGATAAAAGTGATATTCATAGTGACGTTAAGAATTAATGGGACATCTGGTGTATGTAAGGAATGAAAGATATTAATTATTATTCACTGTTGATGTGGTAAGTTAAATGATTGAGATTAACATAAGAACTACACGTTTTGTAGGTAATTAGTCATTCATGTAGTATGTAACTACATATTATAATTTGTTAAATTAATCGTTTCTGTATGGTTAACAACGTGTGTTGAATATTTTGTCGTTTAAAAGATTTGATGTAGTTACGCATAATCAAAAACAGTTTTTTCGTTGTTAAAACTTCATGTATCTATGCTTCATTCTCACTAATATTTTATTTATACTAATATTATTAACGCGAAAGTTTGTGAGAATGGATGCGAGGTTTTTTTTTTGAATTGAAACTTCTTATGCGACTTCCAACAAGTTTAACGCTACCATGGAGGGGGAATATTTTCGATAACTCACTAAGAGATGGCAGTATTAAAATAATTGTGACTACGTAGTTCTACTAGGTATGCAAGATGGCGTGCAAACAGTCATGCATTTGACTCTTTGGTGTGACCAGCCTTCGCTCAATTTCCAGAGTAGAATAACCTCGATAAACTTATGTAATAAAAATAAAACAACAAGAAAACAAGAAAATATTATTTAGAAGTTCAATAAAATAACGAGAGTGAATGCGTGGCACTCGAACGCATGCGTGTAATACTACGAAGTTTCACTTCTTCCGCGTGGAGGGACTCCACGGACTGATTAATAAATGAATGATAAAAATTTATAGTTTAAAAGCTTCTAGAGCAAAATAACACATTAGGTTATAATGTATGAAGATATTTTATTAAAAAAATGAATTTACGCAGGTGAAACTGCGGGCGGAAGCTAGTTAAAAATAACCGTATAAAGGTTAACTTACCTTACTGTTTTTGTAGGCACAGAAAATAAGAATTTTCTTTTCAAAACACCTCGAAATAAAAATGAATATTTCATTTCGAAGTATTTTTCTTCTTATTTCGTTATCCTCATGAAATATAATGCCGTCTGCCAAACCTCAGGTGACCACTTACGCCCGAAAATTACTTTTGTTTACTTAAAGCGCTAAGTCACTGAATTATGTAAGTTAGCACTTGGAAATCCAATGCATTAATAATATGAAATCCACAAAAACTCATTAAAAATAACACTTGAAAGTTATAATCGTTGAAAGTCGACCGCGGGCCTATTTGACCCGGGAAGTTTAAATTAAACTTGTCACCCACGGCGTGAGGGTTACCCGGGACTTTTTGCGAAAAAATCAGAGAGGGAAGCTTCGTGGTCCTGTAGGTAAGTTTTGATTTTAAATTACTTTTGAAATGTATGCGTTTTTTGCGTGACAGATGATTTTCGAGTAATCAATTTTTAACTGGTTTCCTTATGTGATAGCAAAACAAACTTATGTACTTCTTTAAGGAGAAACGATGAATTTCTGGACAGTTTTTCTCTTCAGGAACCAAAAATTTGGCTTCTGAGCTTTCATAAGTACCTTCGAAAAGTAACACCTATGGTTCCACACCACTTCTTATGTTGCTCTTTCAATTTAAAATCATTTGAGACAACGTTTTCAGTATAATCGTGGTTCAACAATATATACACATCAGTATGTTATCCTACTAATATTATAAAAGCGAAAGTTTGTGAGGATGGATGGATGGATGGATGTTTGTTACTCTTTCACGCAAAAACTACTGAATGGATTTGGATGAAATTTGGCACACGGGTAGTTTATAACCTGGATTAAGACATACGATACTTTTTATCCCGATATTATGTTCCCGTGGGATAATTATCGAACTCCACGCGGGCGACGCCGCGGGCATAAGCTAGTTTAACCTTACTTTGTATTCCCAACAGCAAAACACCTCATTATGCATTAAAATGTTCATAGCAAAAAATAACAAGACTATTGTCACATCTTCAGAATTAAAATCATCTCGCGGTACCCAATTTTTTCTCGAATATTCTTGAACGTTCGCGTCCCCTGATGCATACACAAGTAGGGGTTCCCGACAGTAATTCGTTTTTAAAACGCCGATGGGTCCTTCGGAATAAGATTTTAATTGTAACGAGAAAATCGCGGTTTGATTGATGTCTCCTGAACTTTTTAACATGGCTTGTAGGGTAATTGGTTTGACAACGATTGTCAATTTTGGGTGTCGTTTTAATCAAGTTTAAGTGGAACGGAAAAACAATTTTCCTTTGCAGGTTTTTTGGAAATTCTGCGAGGATTTCTGAAGAGAATATAAGTTACTCTTGCAGACGTGGTTCTTATCATTAAGAGAACGTTAAGAGAACAGGCAGAGAATCTCTTCTTTTCGGTTTAAATGCAGGAAACTGCGATCTAATTCGACAGCTAATCGTGCTGGTTATAGTACCTTCCTATTATTATTTCAATGTCAAGCTTGTTTTCAGAAGTATGCTTCGATGACCGATACTGATTTAACAGAAGAAGCCATTTCAGCGGGTACATATTCAGTCAAAATATCCATCAAAGACCGATCATTTACGCATCTTTGAAGACGTCAAGACGTAACGCAAATCACCACGGTTTGAAATAGTTTACCTTTCACAGCATAATGTTAGTAGGCGTGCTCTCTCTTCACAAAAAATTAACCCAACAACAAAACCACAGTCTAATCCAAAACCATCAAAAGTACACCAACCCCCCATAATAGATGAACGAATCAAATCTAAATCAAATTCCGATCTCGTTGGGCCAATTAGAACCAAATCGGCGCCGACACGGTGATCGATTGGTTTGTGTTACCAGCCTGATTAGGACTCCCGTACTTACAGAGTATAATGATAAACAGTAAACCAACTAGGCCCTTTTTGTAGAATCAAACGCGGTTACGGTAACAGTCATTACTAATAGCCTGATGACCAAAAGTCTGACAATCAGTCTTACCAACTGGGAACGGGTGGTTGAGGTCAGATAGACATTCGCTACATGCAAAATACTGATTGATATTCAGCTGCATCTGGTTAGCTTGTAAGCTGATTCCAACTTGATTAGGAAAAGGCTGGGCAGATTATGATAAAACGCAGGTGTTAGGGTTTTGAAATAAACGCAACGCATTGTCATCTTGCTTTCCACATATAAAACCACTTGTCTCTATGCGACAGCCCCGACTTAGTCACGGGGAACCGGTTACCTGAAGCATGCTTAGAATTCGTTTAAACGCTTTGTATTTGTTTATTTTTGCTTTGAAAGTTGGTGAATGCTCAGATGACGAGTGATAGAGAAGTTTGGAAGAAGACGACATGCTTCATCTACCCCAAATAAATTGGAATAATGGCAGGGGACTGATGATGATACTTTGCATTTGGTTTGAGCCGATCATTTGTTCCGAGTTGAAATACTGAACGTATTTCTTCTGTGGTACTAATAAGTTTATATGAACTTACATTGGTAGTTGTAAATGGTTCAGGATAAAATGGTGGATCTTATACATTAGATTAATATTTGAAATGGTGGTAATTTGCTGCTAATTGTCACGTGTGGGCGCGTGACTGTTTCAATCGTGGTTTGGTAGCTAGGTATTAGATTCTTTGTGTTAAATAACTCATATTAAAGTTTTCATAGGTTGGACGAGGCAAAAGGAAGGGGTATGTAAGTATCGTAGCAGCAGGCGTAGGTACTGTAGTTTCTGCCTACCCCATGGGAAAAAGTGGTGAGATTATGTATGTGTGTAGTTTGGGTTTAAGCGCAAATGAAAGAGCAATAGAAATAAAGTAGTAGAGTAGTCAGAACCCAAAAATCTGACATCCAGTCTTACTACGTGGTATCGTATTACCCAGCTTCTGGGTTGTGTGTGGAGGTTAGATAGGCAGTCGCTTCATGTAAAATACTGGTACTCAGCTGCATCCGGTTCGACTGGAAGCCGACCCCAAGATAGTTTGGGAAAAGGCTAGGCAGATGATGAACTGCTAGAGTGAACCCCACGCAAATTAAAAATAACCCTAAAAATTTACAGAACAATAGGAATCGCAGCTCATCCAAATAGGTATTGACCTCATTAACCTACCCTTAAAACGAATGATGAAGCAATAATGAACCCCTAAAAACACTTAATTAAATAAACTAATAACTGTTATTAGTAAGATAAGCGTCATCAATTAGCTTAGTGTTAATTAAATACTTTTATTGTTGTATCTTTTGATCTTGTATCTTTTGGGGGTGCCAAATGCCCAGGTGGTGATGACGCTAATACATATCAATCATATAAGTCTTACTAGCATAGTGAAGAGTCACTATGGTAAAATCATTATAATTACAATACTAAAATATAAAAAAAAAAGTGCTGATGTAAATTATAAAGTTCATTATTTTCTATTTTAGATTCTTGATCGAGATAAGATGAGTCTAGATCTGTATCTGATTGATGGCAATAGGCTCTCAAAAAGGCTAACAAAAAAAAACAAACCAACACGTCAAAAGTTCTCGCGACTTTCTTATATTTTTTATTAATACTTATCTATGAAAAAGTAGCTTTTTCTCCTGAGAAGATTTTATCGAAATAATGATGCATTTTTATCATCCGTTTCCAACAGACCTAAGTAAATAATTGTTTCGAATACAAAACATAAACTTCGTAACCCTCTTGTTAAATTATAAGTTTACTAATGTTACTTTAAATAAATTCGAGACAATCAACTGGGTAATTATTTAATTTTACAATAAGTTCGGTACAAATAACAATCAATGATATAGCGAGTTTACGAATAGTGAACTATCCAAAATCTGAAAGCCCAAGAGGCCGCTCCGCTTGTGCTTCGCCGTTTTAAAGCTTCAGGCACCCCCACTGCAGGACCCTCAGCAATATGAAACTGCCTTCATTGATGTCAGTTTCTTTGCTGTCGTCTGCAGATGGCGCTTCAAATGTAGTGTTGCCAACACTCTTAGTAATAATAAGGCTAGCTAACGTTAATGTACTTTCTAGCAACAGTAACTGAACAGTTGCATTAACAATTCACTAAAAACAACAATCATTAGTTTCACCACACAGGGGTGAAATTTCACTATTAAGAGGGGGTGATACGCTATCCCTCTACCCCTTATCTACCCCGTCATCTTGTTTCGATCCCCACAAAATGATATCATGTTATTTCTATTAATGACTTATTTCCCTTGTACTTGGGTACTTACCCCTCAAAACCTTTATCGCGTTTCGCCGATCGCATTCGCCCCTAAGTAAATTATTTGAGTTATTTTTTTATTATTCGTTCCTTGATCTAGATAAGACATGGATTGACAATTTTTATTAGCGACTATTGTTGAATTGTAATGTGGAAATTAGTAATCGTTGTTGTAATTTATTTTATTGATGTGTCAATTGTTTTTAATTTAGCTTTTAGCAGTCTACGCTACTGTTTTAGCATGAATGCAAATCAAGTTTTGTAAAGAGAATGATACTTGCATTATTTGAATATGGTATTTAAACTTTAGCACGTTTTTCAGTCCTAATTTCAGAGCTTTTGTAATATTCTTTAATCTTAAAATGAGTCCAAAAAATGATTAATTTTTGGTCACTGAAGAGAAGTCAAAGTAGAGATTCAAAATCCTGCCACAAATCAAATAAACTATTACTAAAAATTAAAGTTATTCTAGAAAAACTTTAATTTTTAGTAATAGTTCTAGAATACTTTCGGGAGTTTGCGCATTTAAAAACTGTTTGTGCGATAAACACACTTATTACACAATTAAACGGATCCCCGAGCGGTTTAGAAACAATCAGTCGAAAAATAGAAATTGTTGAAAGATACTAAAAATAATGGCCTCGCATTACACCAACTATTTCTGTGACTTTAATTTACGACATTCACTTAAACGAAACAAGATAACTAATTTCTATATAAAATGAATATATCACACCTTCTTCATACTAAATTACAGACAGCCAGATTTTTATTGATTTCATTTGTCATTCGTATTTATCCAATTAAAGGTAAAAGCTCGACCCACCCACATCAGGAAATCAGTAAAAATAATTCAATTTAAACTTATTACATTAATCTACGCCTACGTTTTAAATCGTGCAATCAAATTAAAAATGGTGTCGAATGCGCTTTCAATTACAAGAGTACATCGTTTGTGACTAACTGCTTTGTGATTGGTCGAAATTGTTTTTTGATGTTGCCGACGTTCAAAAGGGCAATGGGGCAATATTATAGTATGTCTCTGTTTGTAACGGAAATCTGTAAGTGTGTTTTTCAGTCGACGGAAGTCCTGTAAAGTGTTCCGGAATGATGTTTGATGTCAATGGGCTTCGTTACTTCCTGTCGATTAATTTTAAATGAGTTGAATGTATATTGTAATGGGAAGTAAAGTGTTAATGGTAGCTGAATGTTTTTTTGCTGTTGTTGTATCCTACAGTAGTTTTTGCGTGACGTGGAAAATGACAGTTCATCATCATCTGCCTTGTCTGTTCCTAAATATTTTCGGAATCTGCTACCAGTCTAATCGGGTACAGTTAAATACTAATATTCACGTGTATCAACTGCCTGTCTGATCTCCACAACCCAGTTACTGGATAATACTTGACAGGACTGGTTGTCAGACTTTCGGGCCTCTGGTCGGACTGGTTATCTTTCGGGCACCTGACTACAGCTGCGACCAACTTGTATTCCGTCACGCAAGGACGTATACACCGTGTAAATCACCTCATCACGAAGCCGTCAACCAAGCATTAAACTAAGTAACTTTACGCAAAAACTATTGCTGGGAAACGACCTTTTTTTGGGGGGTGTAAAATCATGTTTTGTGGTAGAACTCAATGTAACGCACTCAAAACATTGTGCTGATGGACGGATTGAATAGTACGGGGGTCGTGGAGGTGTTTAAAGTAAAAATCGTACATTAAAAACTTGTATTTAAAAAAATACTTGCCAAAAAGTTGGAACTTTGACCCCAAATATCTCCGTAACTAGAAGGTTCCCAGGTATGGTGTAGAACAAAAAAATGATCGCAATGACAGGGAGAACCAGTGCCTTTCGGCTTCGTTAAGAGGTTTTTTACACCCTTTATACAGACCGACCTCTGCAAGCTTTGATTTACCTTGAAGATCGAACTATGCGGCTGTTCTTAGCCAGCCATGAGAAGCAGTTCTTACAAAAAAAAAAAAACGACCTCATTTTCCTAAACATATTCAATACCAGACAAAATCTCTTTATACTTTAATCTCAGATTAGATTCTGATAGCATTAACATTCTTTATCGAGTCTCTTTTAAGTGTCTCTAGAGAAATTATGAATATAGAGCACTCCTGAGGGTCTAGCAATTTATTATGTGCTCAGTCAACGACAGGCCTAGAAAACTAAGCCGTGACGGCTGAGACGCGTTCTACTTCAGAAACTGACTAGAAACGTGAAACACAAAGAAATGTAGGACAATACACACATGTAGGTTGAACTGAATGGATATCTGAGTAGCTGGTGTCCTCGACATACTATCATCTAGTTAGCAGTCCCTGGAGGGAGAGACAGAGGGATTATTATATTTTGCTTGTCTTGGGTTTGCAGTGGCGTGCTTTGAGTGGATCATCTGTTGTGGCCAAGACTCACCAGTCGTAGGGTATGGGTTCGAACCCAGGCAAGGCTCTTACTGAGTAATTATTTTATTACTATTCCTCTGACGAACCGGCCATGTCCTAAACTGGGCTCGGGTGGTGGATTTCGACCCACATAGTGGAGGCTAGTGTCTCACTAACTTTTAAGTTCACGATTTTAACAAGACTAAAAGCAATTACGCACGGCAACCAATCAGGCTATACAAAACCAGTTTATGCGCATAGAGCCCTGTACGGGAAATCTATTCAAAGTGTGGCCATGTTAGAATGGAAATCATCATTCTGCCAACTTATTTGGAATAGGTGCAGCATATCTTCTTCTTCCATACTTCTTTTTACACTAACACCATTACGCACACACTTACACACAAACACACACACACGAATCAAAAATATCCAATAAATAAGTTGTATTTTTTGTTTTCTACGATTATGGATTTATGTTAACTTTTTTTTTTAAAACAGTTGTCTTGTTCTGCCTGCAATTCTTATGTGATACTTAAGTATGTTTGGGCTAGTACCACTGCCCTTAATACAAGTTATTTCATAACTTAGTAAGGGTGCTGGTTGCAACACCTTCCTGTTTTTGTTAACTAGCATTAAGTCAAGTGCACTTACATACATTACTTTTTAATGTTAACATTGTCCTTTGATTAAATAAATAAACTATAATTATTCTCTATTACTTGTCATCTCATGAGATATCTCCTTTTCTTGGCACACAGTCCTTCCATCATTTCTTTGGTCTTCCTCTACTCGTATACCCATCCACATTCATACTCAAAACTTTCCTCACGACATTTTCCTCATTCCTCCGCATCACATGCCCATACCATGACAACCAAAAACCACACATCTTAATAGTCACCAGCGCCACTTTCAGACTTCCTCTTATGTACTCATTCCTTATTCTATCCATTCGCGTAACACCACACATAGCATTCTCATCTCAGTCACTACAAATGCCTTTCAGTCATATCTTTTTTGGCCCAGCATTCTGATCCATACAAGACGGCTGGTCTTACTATTGCCATGTTATACTGGAATTATCACCTTATGTGTCGCCGTGTATCCTAACAGACATGGTCATACTTTATAATATTTATAATTGAGCCATGTTTACTAAGTATGTTAAGATACTATAAGAAAAATGCGTAGGCCCAGTCCCGACCCTAAAATATATAAACACAAAGACATAAGGACGATAATAACATATACATAAAGGATTAAAAGGTAACTAGTAAGGTCACAATTACCCCCCAGCGGAGATAAAAGCCGTTTCGATTGAACATTTAATACATAATTCAGAGTGCGCACTTTGTGTTCTTGATGCCGCGCAGTATACATACGGTAGGAAAGTTTGGCCAGCTTGTCCGGAGATTACTAGAAGGGCTAGAGAGCTAGAGCTGATTGATATTTGAGGAGCTCGTATCAATGTCTCGTCGCTCGGTTAAGCCGCGCTTGCCTAGTTTGGTCCGTGGATGGGTATACCGCAGAGTTTCCTCCGTGCGTCGAAAAGTCTGATAACCAGTCTGTCCGAGGGGTATCGTATTAACCGGGTTGTGGTGGTCAGATTGGCAGTTGCTCCACGTAAATTACCGGTATTCATCTGCATGTTAGACTTGAAGCCGACCACTACATATTTGGGAAAAGGCTTGGCAGATGATGCTAGAAAAAGATGCTTGATGGTTTGTCGTCGCTCGGACTTGAGTGTCGTGTTTTGAAGGTAAGTCGGAGGAGTAAGTTTACAAGTGCGGACTAATTCTGGCTGCGGACACCAGACACCGGAAACCGACAGATACGTCAGTTAGTATTGTATATTTATTGTCTACAGAGACATCCGTCTCTGTAGTGAGCCACGTCTGGAAGTTCTCCGTACCGGTATGGACGAACATTAAAGCATTCTTGAAAAATATTCGCGGCTCATGAACTTGAATCCCAGTCAATTTAAGACGACTCGATTATTACTTTTTCCTGTCATTATTCGTGCAAGCTTTTCGTTAAACAATAATACTCTAGAATATTAGTTGTCATTCAGCCTAGTAATGTCATCAACATATGACAGTGTTATGAAGTGTTTCAATATTCATGGGATCAACCAGAACCGGGAAATTCCTGCTGAAGAAAAGTTAAGAAAGGTAGAAAAAATCCTAACTTTCCATTAACAATCTGTTTCATCATCAACCTACAACAGTCTACTGCTGGACATAGGCCTCTCCAATCGCACGTCACTTAACTCGATTCTCGGCAACTCTCATCAAGTTGCTACCAGCCATCCTGCGAAGATCGACGCTCCACCAAGCCTGAGAAGCATCAATCTTAGTTTAGCTTCATAAAATATTACATTATTACGGTATCAATACAATTACCAAACTTAGCAGCACTGTGTATTTGCACTCCAACCTTCTTTTAATTTTATTTCAAACTCAGTCAAGTACAGCAAACTATTAATTACAATCTTAGTTTAGCTTCATAAAATATTACATTATTACGGTATCAATACAATTACCAAACTTAACAGCACTATGTATTTGCACGTCCAACCCTTTTTTAACTTTATGTCAAACTCAGTCAAGTACAGCAAACTATTAATTACGTTTGCAAACTTTCTCAACCGTATGTATCCATTACAAGGGCGGGTATAATTACTACTCCTCTCTTTGATATTATTATTCGTTCTCTAACGTCAAACACATAAGGCATGAACTAACTCAGCCATTTTACTTCGTTGGGTCGTAGGCAAAAGTAGTTTGTTTTATCTAGATAATATTTTCTGGAAAGTTGGAGTTTTCACTTTATGATAAGAACCTATATTTTGGTGGAGCTCCTGGTTAAACAATAACAGCCACACGGGTCGATCTTTAAGGTTAAGCCGTGCTTGCTGAGGTTGGTCCGTGGGTGGGTGACCATAATTACATATCGAGTTTCCTCCGTGCCTTGGAAAGCACGTTAAACCGTTGGTCCCGGCAGTCATTTGTAGATCTTTGACAGTTACGAGTAGTCAGAAGCCAAAAAAAGTCTGACATCCAGTCTTACCAAGAGGTATCGTATTACACAGTTACTGGGCTGTGGAGGTCAGATAGGCAGTCGTTTCATGTAAAGTACTGGTACTCAGCTGCATCCGGTTTGACTGCCGACCCCAAGACAGTTTGGGAAAGGCTAAGCAGATGAATATATACCTATACTTTACGGGGATCCGGCTTCCAGTCTAAATGGCTACAGCTGAATACAAGTATTTTACATTTAGCTACTTTCTATCTGACCAATCCAACTCATTGGATAACATGATAGCTTTATTCCATCGGCCATCTGTCTGTAAGGGTATACGACTGTCAAAGATCCATAAATCACAAGCAGGCTGTTACCATCCCCGTAAACTGAAAGAAAATGCAGATAGAAAGGGGATTACTATTGAAATGGTGGCTCAAAAAAGCATGCTAGGCCTTTTTTTTTTTTTTTTTTTTTTTTTCGGGATGGGAAATCATCAAATGACTTCTCCCGCTCTGGGCGGAGCGGGAGGGAGTGTCAGACTTGTACTGACTAAAACCCACCCATGTTCCTTCTTCGCCCTTTTTGTTCCAGGGCCGCGGTATCTCTTTCGAACAACCCGCAGCCCTGGCAGGAAGCATGCTAGGCCTAAATTAATGAGATGAGGGTGATAAGTCTGGATTTCCGCAATCAACCCAAGCTTTGCCACAAACATCCTGTCATCCGCATATAATTTCTCCCAGCCAGTTTTCCGAGGTCCATCTAACTTAGCAAGACGGCTTTCCACAAGCATAGATAACGTAAAGTTCGTTATCTATAAGGCTTTTCGTCCTTACATATATGTCTGTAAACAAGTCACTCAACTATTTATTTACGTAGGTAAAATCCTACCCTTCCATATTAGCAATAAGGTCTCAGCTAACAATCCAACACTTTTCCTCTAAGAGGGCACTTAACTCCACCTTCTCAAATACTCGCATTATTTACTCACAATTATGTTCAAACATCTCAACTGGCGTCATATTTTAAGAGCTGGCAACTTGGCAGCGAAACGCCGTTAAAAACCCGAGCTAGGCTGGCAACCCCAGGCATAAAGAGCCGATTGCCACGTGAAAACGTATGGCAACATCAAGTTGAATATTTTATAATGTGCTTTTTACACTCGAGGACACATTTAACGACAGAGTTTAACCGTTTCGAAATGTTTCGATTCGATAAAACTTTTCGAGCGTATTTTGTTTTGTGTTACGTATTTATTTTCGATGGTCGTGTGAAATTTTGTGTTTTTTGTTTAAAAGTTTTGGTGAAATATATTGGTAAAATGCCAATTAACTGAAAAAACAACTGGTAAATACGTTCGTAATAGTGTTGATTAAAAGTAAACGTATATTCATCAAGTAAACATAGGTTATTTTAGGGAGCTTAATTAAATCATTTTTATTTTATGAAGACTTAACTAATAAATACAAAGACGAAAAACTTTTAAATTAGTGAAACGGTATCTAGAATTTCCCCGACATAAATCATAACATATTTTTAGGATAACATACCCTTAAATTCACAACATCAAAAAATATAAGTATCAAAAAAGATTCCAGTCCATTTTATTATATCAACAAAACCCAGCTTAGAACATTCATAACATCCTCAAACACGACAATATCAACCCAGAAACATGTTTACACATCACTTCGGCCGCAAGTGTACTCACTTTACGACCCGGGGCGCTACATAGCGATAAGTCGTAGCGATGACGTGCGAGCTTTTGTAACCGATTACTCGATACCAATACCGATATCGATACCGAGTTTACACGTTTTCATTCGCATAATATAACAGTGTATTACCGATCTTATCTGAGCTGTCAATGCGGGAAAATGGTAATGTTTTCGAATCGGGTTATTGACGATTATAAATCGATTTGAGATGGGTTCGAATGGGAATCGAATAGTTAATTAGAGTTTTGGTTAATTAAAAAAAAGTAAAAACTAAAAAAACCCCACTAAACACTAAAACAATCCAAAACTAATAAATTTTAAAAATAATCAACACGTTCACGATCCGTAAAGGGAACAAAAAAACGGTTATACAAACATAACTTTTGGCTTCGCCGGAATCGCGTATAAAGAAGACATCATATTGAGATTACCTGTTACGCATAACAGACTCCTTGAACTTCAAACCTCTCAACAATGTTTTCAGGCATATACATATCTCATGTCTCAAGATCACACACATAGTTCCCATTTCTCAAGGACTCTTGAATTCTACTCCGTCTCAAAACCCCCACTTAGCTGTTAAACAGGTTTCTTATTGACAACTGAACTGGTGTCTTAATTACGTTTCATGGATATGATAGTTACGTTTGAAGTTGGATTTGTCTTGTTGTTTAGGGAATGCTTTGGATAACTTATCATCACCTGCCGAGCCTTTTCAAAAGTATGTTGGTGTTGGCTTTCAGTCTAACTGAATGCAGCTGCTGACCTCCACAAATCAGATAGCAGTTAGTAATGGGTAATACGACACCCGTTGGTAAGACTGCTTGTCACACTTTCAAGCCACTGACTAGTTTTGGGTAACTGATAATAGTTATGTAGTTGTCATGTAGTAAGGTTGCTTAGGTTTCTGTAGGAAACCGAGAAATTCTTGCTTACTGATTGTGTGCTCATGGTTCTCCTTTCCTTCATCATCTTCAGCTGCCTAGCGATATCCCACCTAACTATGTCCGGGTCGATCTTACAGTCTAACCAGCCCCCGTATTCACAAACGCTTCGATTCGATTTCGATTCAACAAGCCGTATGTCTATCTTTTTTTAGCATTACGAAAGCGAGCGAGATAGACATATGAATATGATAGACATATGAGATGACATACTTCCCGAGTCGAAATCGAATCGAAGCGTTTGTGAATACGGGGGCTGATGCAGCTGAATACCAGTATTTTACATGGTTTTCCTGCCCGTAACCCAATTTATTTTGAAGTCAGAGCATCATGTTCATTTATGCATATCTATATTTAAACATTTTTTTTTTATAAAATGTATGCAATTTTATCTTTGGTTTTCTCCTCTTATTTCGTTTTTGGCAGACAAACTGTTGGAAAATAGGCCATCGAAATGGCACTAATTTTTAACACGCTGAATATATTCAGCAGCGTATTTAGGTATTTTTGCAAAAAATTCAAGCGTTCCGGTCTATAAATCCTTTGGGAAATATAGGCGAATACATTTTTAACTTAAAACTACACCCCACAGTGGAAATTAAACGTTTTAACCAATATTTATACTAGGAACGTCAAATTCACCCCTCAAACAGCGCCCCCGCAACAGACTAGGGCTACCATCATATTTGTCCGGAAATGTCCGGCTTTTTAGTACACTGTCCACAATCGTCATTTTTCCAGACTACTCGCCAAGTCTTATTTTATAAGTAAAAAAAAAACGAAAACGTAAATGCTGAAAAACAAAAGGTTAAAACTTCAATGTCCGAATTTTTTTTTTTTTTGCTTATCTGGCTTTCTGTCAGGACTTTTCAAATTTCGAAATGGTAACTCTACCGACAACGCACCATTACACAAGAGGTCATTAAGACTCCCGATTTATATCTTCATTTTAATGGTCAGATACACTCCACTGCTTCTTCTATTGTGCTATTCACTTGGAAGTGTTGTTTACTAGTTTTTGGAGTCGGAAGTTTCTTGGGAGGTTTTGATTGGCGCCTATTAAAGGATTATCGGTCAGTTTGACCTGAATTATTTATCTTCTCGGTTACAGTTAGCATCGCTCTTGTTTTAAATGTGTCAGATGTTTATGACAGTCGTGAGTTAACAACAACTTTAATGTATTAAAGTGAGTTAATAACATCCCTCATCACCCAACGTACTTTTTTTTATGAATTACGAGATTTTGAACTCTTTTCTCTCTATACCCATCTACTTCGTGACAGCTATCATAAATCTAGGATATCATCAAGAATGCTTCGAACTTTTCCGCCTTTTATCAATCAATATTGTCTAAAATTTGGTCCTTGTAATTTATCACAAACTGCGCCCATCACCATTTCATTATGATTTACACAGAAACGCCTAAAATATTCAACTCCAGTATTAATCGTAACTAAAATACCATTCAACAACTCACTTAATTAATTCCTATTTTAATCAACAAAGTGGTTGAATTTCTGTACGCTTCCATTACGTATTCTGCCCTTCGGTAAATGTGGGTAGATAATAAAATAATAATTGTATTAATTTTATCTAAAAGTCCCGCGCGGCGTTTTCAGGGTTAGGTGTGGTTCGATATTTGAATTTTTGAGTCAGTTCGTTAAGATCTTCAGTTGAATTTGATTTTGAAATCATCTCATAAGTTACGAAGTAAGTCGACTCTTCTGAAAAACCGAGAGTGGTCTCTTCTGACAGAATGAAATGAGTTTTCTGAGAATTCTTCCATACATGGCTTAATTAAAGGCTTTTTTCCGGCTTATATAATGTTGCTTGATAAATGAATTGCATACCAGTGTCATACAGCTACCAAAATCAGCTATAAAAATACTACAAAGAAAAAATAATATCCGTTCTCCTCCAAATAGTTACAGAAGCACATTGAGACAGCCCATCGTATTATTTTATATTCGTTAACGAAAAGACACCGACTATCATAAAAGTTTATAGATCATTGAACACTGTGGAAGGTGAAATTTACGGTAAATAAAATATTACGTTTGTACCTCTACAAGGGTATTTTCATTAATAAATGCTGGGGTGGCTATTGTTTCATAATAAGGTGGGTGCTACTGTTAGCGGGGAGCGAAGCTTATGAAATGGGCTACTTTGTTGGTAAAAGCAATGTGAATATCGCCACAGTCTAATGACTGACTGATGTATCGATACGGTGTTATTTTCCAATCATCATCATCATCATCATCATTCTCCTGGTGGCCTACCAGGACGTCTTAAAGCATTATTGTTTTAATCTTATCCCAGAGTGAGAAAGAGATGGCGCTAGACGTCCTCTATAGCTCCATCTCTTTCATAAACCAGAGTGACATTAAAACAATACTACTTTAAGACGTCAAAGTAACCAACCTGGCCTTATATCAATTTATTTGGGGTCGGCGCAGCATGTCTTCTTCTTCCATACTTCTCAAATGATTTGTCATCTCAACAGACATCTCCTTTCTTGCCATATCATCCTTGACACAATTCATCTATAGTTTCTTTGGTCTTCCTCCACGCTTATACCCGTTCTATAAAGAGTCTAAAAAACGTAGATTTTTGTATTTGGATGTTTAAATGATGCTGATGTTATTTTTAAAAAAACACGAGATACAATTTCCATACGCTTCAGGTTTCATTGCCTAGCCTTTTCTGAACTATTTTAGTATAGGATTCTAACAGCTATATTGGTGCCGGCTTGCATTGCAGCTAAATATTAGAATTTAAGTTGGAGCAACTGCCTATATGACCTCTGCAACCCAATTGCTCACTAACAGGAACCCCATGGTAAGACTGGCGAAAGGTAGTTCTTGGTGTAAAGCTCATGTTATTAACTTCTTACACAAAAATTCTGTATGGACGCAAGCAGACTAAAAAGGATGATACGTACTTCGATCCGGCTTAACTTTTTTTTTTGTCGACGTATATACGGTCTTATAAAACGCTGTGAATGTGACCACATCCTAATATTCAGTGTTTAATGTTGTAAAGACTACATTAAAGCGGGGGTCCCAACACGGGCCTAAGGCTCACCACCGAATAAATTAAGTTTATTTTTGTTTTTAATAAAAAAACTTTTGCGGATTACGTTTTGTTTTGATGGTAATTCCGATGTTGCCGTGTTGGGCCTGTTTGTTTAATTAGATTAAGGTTTTGCTTCATTAGTTTCGACTTTTATGTTGATGAATCTTTTGGCAATGGAAGAAATAAAAGGGTCCGTCGGGCAGGTCGGTTTTAGGACCTCTTTTGTTCTCGTAAAGCATAATCAGATTTGAATTTTACCAGTGCTTGGGCATAGGTCTCTTCTAACACTGTTTTAAGCATCCATAGTTAATAACTAAAATTACAATGTCACGAAAAATATCCCGTAAGTCACAGTGTATCTAATATGTATATTATACTATTATTCAAGCCCACTAACTTGCAACTTGTGCGAGTGCGAAAACACTAGAAACTAGAACTAATTAAAATTTACCAAGTCTGACATATCGATTTTTTTTTTTTTGACAGTAGCGCCATTTTGAACTGCACACTTTAAAGTGGTCATGTTGTATCTGTCAAATTATGTGGGTTGATAGATGTCACATGCCTTCGATTTGTAAGACTGGC
The DNA here is from genome assembly GCA_963082945.1 of Cerastis leucographa. NCBI lineage: Eukaryota > Metazoa > Arthropoda > Insecta > Lepidoptera > Noctuidae > Cerastis > Cerastis leucographa. The sequence continues at coordinate 11,110,969 of OY720372.1, read as the reverse complement.
CCTGGTTGACGAAAGTTGTTTACATCACAATGAACCCAGTGGCGTAGCTAGGTAACCAAGGGCCCTGGGGCAAAAAAAAAAATGGGGCCCCACTGCTATTTAAACTGGTTAGGTTTTATCAAGTAAAAATATACACATACTTTAAAAACGCTAAGCTACTTTATCATCAGTGTACCGATGATTAAATCATTACGGGTATGATATTTGTACGGTGGCGGGTAGATGCCTTAAGTTATGAAATAAACCAGTGTGTGACTAACTCCCGCCTTTCATTGACGCTGCATTGGCGACGAGAATAGGATTTTTTTATTTTTGCTACGCGTGCAGTTACTTTATTAATTTTACAAAGATGCCAATCGGCAAGTTAGAACCGTTCAGTATCGGTTCAAAACAGTGGCCTGCTTATATACGCCGGGTTAATCAATTTATTTTACTCAACGATGTAAAAGATAACCTAAAAGTGCCGATGTTAATAACAATCGTAGGCGAAGCAACATATTCGTTAATGTGTGACCTATGTTCGCCCGACTTTCCCGAAAATAAATCGTACGAGGCATTGGTAAAACTAGTTGCCGATCACTTAGAACCGCAGCGATCAGAGATCGCCGAGCGCCACGTGTTCCGGCTGCGACGACAACGTGCCGGTGAATCCTTGATGGAATACTTGCAGGCCCTCAAACATCTGGCAACAACGTGCAACTTTGGCAAATGTACAAAGTGTTCTACCCTTGAGGAAAATCTAAGAGATCAGTTTGTGTCGGGTTTGACGAATGACGCAATGCGTTCAAGAATCTTTGCCGAAAGGAAAATAGAATACAAGGAGGCGGTGGAGTTAGCACTAGCTCTGGAGGCTGCAGAGAAGCACGCGGAGGTGAGCGGCAACACGATGCCGACTGCGACCTCAGGTGCCGGCGGCGAGGCAGGTGAAGACCTGCACTATACGCGCGGAGGCCGAGGGCGCGCGCGCGGCTCGCGCACGGCGGCCGCGGCTGGCGCAGGCGGTGCGGCGGGCGCGAGTGGTGCGGCGGGTGCGAGCGGTGCGGCGGGCGCGAGTGGTGCGGCGGGCACACCACATGGCGGCTCAGCGACCACGCTGCAGGCATGCTGGCGTTGTGGTAAAGCACATCGCGCGGACAGGTGCCGTTATGTGAATTATAATTGTGATGAGTGTAAAAAAAAGGGGCATTTACGAGTGATGTGTAAGTGGGTGAAAGATCGAGCAGACAGTCGACAAAATTATATCAGTGGCGAGGAAGACTCTGACGATATGTTTAAGATTGTTGTTGGAGGTAAGGCTAATAAACCGTACTATATAAATGTCATCATAGATAACTTTGAGACCAAGTGTGAAATCGATACCGGTAGTCGCATTTCGGCTATTAATGAAGATCTGTACACCCGGAAATTTTCTCATAAAATTATTAAGACAGATAATATAATGTTACGTAGTTATGCTGGTTCACGTATCGAATCGCTTGGTTATATAGAAGTACAGGTTAGGTTTAGAGAGGTAGAAGTGAAGTCATTGCCACTTTATATAATTAGAAACGGAGCGTGTCCTTTGCTAGGAAGAGACTGGCTGCGCGCGCTTAAAGTAACTCAAATAAACCTGTTTAAGATAACCGATGATGGATTCGTGAATCATCTACATATGTGCTGAATTTCCGGAGGTGTTTACAGATAAGTTAGGGACTTGTAAGCGAGCCATTCATCTACAGCTGACTAATTATGAACCGGTGTACATACGTGCGCGACCTGTGCCATTGGCGCTGCGTGCTCGCGTCGAGCACGAGCTGGCGCGCCTGGAGTCCGACGGCTCCATATACCGCGTGGACTATTCCGACTACGGAACGCCAATAGTGCCGGTTATAAAGAAAAATGGGGACATACGCATATGTGGGGATTATAAAATCACAATTAATCCTAAACTCAAACGTGATTATTACCCCTTACCCCGCATTGATGAGTTGTTCGCGAATTTAAGTGGAGGTGAAAAATTCACGAAAATAGATCTCACGCACGCTTACGAACAATGTTTATTAACGAAGGAATCGCAACCCTATACCGCCATTACAACTCACCTCGGAACATATGCCTACCGACGTACACCATACGGGTTAGCGTGCATACCCGAAAAATTTCAGAAAATAATGGAGGAAACTCTACGTGGCATTCCGGGTTGTGTAGTTTTTCTAGATGATATTTGCACAACGGGGGCTAACGATAAGGAACACATAAGTAATTTACGAGCTGTACTTGAAAGGTTGCGCAAGACGGGTTTAACAGTTAAGTTAAGTAAGTGTAGTTTTTTACAAGAAAGTGTAAAGTACTTGGGTTTTGTTATAGACAAACGGGGCTTACGGCCAGACACTGCCAAATTGGATGCCATTTCCAGCGCACCAAGACCAGAGAATATAACACAACTTAAAAGTTTCTTGGGAATGTTAAATTATTATGGGAAATTCATTAGTAATTTAAGCACATTATTGTACCCTTTACACAACTTATTAAAAAAGGATGTCTGCTGGAAATGGGACCAAAGTTGTGAACAGGCGTTTAAAGAAGCGAAGCGTGTTCTCCTGGGCGAGCGAGTGTTAGCTCACTACGAGGAGGGGCGGCCGCTCGTAATCGCGGTCGACAATAGTGCGTATGGGCTAGGCGCAGTACTGGCACACCGCTATTCCGATGGCAGCGAGCGCCCGGTTAGCTGTGTCTCCCGCACGCTCAACGCAGCCGAGCGGAATTACAGTCAACTCGACAAAGAGGCACTCGCGATATTGTTTGGTGTAACAAAGCACCATCAGTACCTTTTTGGTAGACATTTTATTTTACGCACGGATCATCAACCGTTGACACACATATTTGGTGCTAAGGGTGGCATTCCACAGACGGCTGCCAGCCGGCTACAACGGTGGGCGGCGCGCTTGGCCGCATACGACTTCACCGTGGAATTCGTTCGCTCGGCGGACAATGGGCCGGCCGATGCTTTATCGAGGTTACCGCTACCTCAGGAGGGACGCTTAGTGAACGCAGTCAATTACATTAATTTAATAGAGGAATCTTTTCCTATTAGTTTTAAGGATATCGCTAGAGAGACTGAAAAAGATACATTGTTGTGTAAGGTAAAAGGTTATGTCACTTTTGGTTGGCCGTTGACAGTGACGGATGCAGAGAAACCGTATTTTGCAAGGAAACAGGATTTAACTGTAGAATTGGGATGCCTCATCTATAAGTATAGGGTCATTATACCGAATGCATTGCAAAAACAAATTTTAGAGGAAATACATGATGGCCATTTAGGAATCAATAAAATGAAGAACTTGTCAAGAAATTATGTATATTGGCCCACTTTAGACAAGAATATAGAGGAGGTATGTCGCGCGTGCATGGCGTGCCGCATAGTGCGCGACGCGCCGCCGCATGTGCCCCTGCACCCCTGGGAGTTCCCTCTGCATCCGTGGCAGCGAGTACATGCAGATTTCGCAGATTGTGGGGGAACACGGTATTTAATTATGGTAGACGCAAACTCAAAATGGATAGAAGCAATTGCTATGCGTAGGACGGATTCGCAGGCGACTATCGTGGCAATGAGAACTGTTTTTGCTCGTTTCGGCTTACCGTCACTACTCGTCACTGACAACGGTCCCCCATTTTTCTCACAGGAATTTAAAACGTTTTGCAAGAAAAATTGTATAAAACACGTGACCACAGCTCCTTACAGACCGCAGGGAAACGGAGCAGCGGAAAATGCGGTAAAAAAAGCGATCAAACGTGCTTTGTACGAGGGCGAGGACGTCGCCACGGCATTAAGTAAATTTTTATTTAAATATCGTAACTGTCAACATGCAACCACTGGTGTGTCCCCTGCGGTGGCGTTGCAAGGGCGTAGGCTTCGCGGGCGCCTTGATGCGCTGCGGCCTGACGTGTCGTGTGTAGTGCGCGCTGCGCAGGAGCGGCAAGTAGCCGCTGCAGGCGGCACGCCACGCGCACTGGCACCTGGTGACTCGGTGCTGGCCCGCGACTACACCGCCAGGGGGGATAAGTGGTTGTCGGGTACAATAGTCAAACAGACTGGACCGGTCTCGTACAAGGTAGACGTTGGACATGGAGTCGGTTGGCGTAGACATGTCGATCAATTAATGCCTATACATAACAAGAACCGTCATTCGTTATCTCGAACGAGCATACTTTCCGTGAGTAAAGATTCGTCCCCAGAGAGGGAGGTTCCCTCGGTCCGTGAGGAGGTTGAGGGTACATTTGAAGACGCATCTGACGGCACTGGTGAGAAGTCACCGACCAACAATTGTTATGAAACGGCATCTGGGCCGGAGACACCAGCACCACCGTCTGGCGCGTCTGCCCGTGCTCTGCGAGCTTATAATCGGACTCGATCTGGAGTCAATTATAATAAGTAGTTTAGTAGGCCTAAGTAATTGCGATTGTTAAAACTGCTTTCATGTTGATTGTGTTCATTTTAGTTTATAAATTTTAGATAATACTTTAGCTTAAGGGGGAGAAATGTACCGATGATTAAATCATTACGGGTATGATATTTGTACGGTGGCGGGTAGATGCCTTAAGTTATGAAATAAACCAGTGTGTGACTAACTCCCGCCTTTCATTGACGCTGCAATCAGCTCTGGTCTCATATCAAGAATTTGACGTTTTTCGGTAAAGTTTCCCAAGTTATAAGAAGATTTATCGTACACATTTTCGAAAAATGTGGAGGTCTGTCCTGCAAACATCATCTACGTTCACATGATCGGCGGCGGAGGTATCTCCAACTGCAATAATTGTCGAATCTTCTTCAGTAGGCTTCTCAACCAACACTGCAGATACCACATTATTTGAGTCTCTATCAATAGAAATATTTTGTCCAGAAGTACTTGCAGAAGGCTGATTAAAAAACTTGTAAATTTTGGGCAATTTATTTATTTACTATCTTCTCTTTCTTGGCATTGTTTGCGTTTAAATGCACCACTGGGTTTCTTCTTTTTGTCTATAATTTTAGTTTTCTAATTTATTTATCTAATATATTTATATTTACTTTACTGAGAGCAGCGGTGGCCCAGTGGTGGCAGCCTTCCAGGTTCGAACCCAGGCAGGCACATTACTTTGTGTAATTTATTTCATCACCGCTGCTCTCAAAAACGGTAAAGGAAAACATCGTGAGGAAACCGGCATGTCCTAGAACTAAAAATTCGAAGACATGTGACATCTACCAACCCGCACTGGGCCCGCGTGGTGGATTAAAGCCCACTCCCTCTCATAGAGAGGAGGCCGGTTTCCCAGCAGTTGGAACATTATAGGCTGATGATGATTTATATTTACTTAATATTTATATTAGATTGTTTTCGAGTAGGTACTCACTGTTTACTGACGACGTTAAAAGTAAAAGGAAGGAGAAACGTAATGATACGCTACAAGACATCGTTGGGCAATCCCCGGAAAACATTTTATCGCCGGTAGTGTTACCACATTTGGTGCGGTGGAGACCACGAACGATCTCCTCGCGCGGGCCTGAATTAATGCACCTACTGCAGGCGACCTGCATTTTTTTCACGATATTTCGCGTTATACAATGAGTAGCCGAAATCTATAGATTTGACATGATTTATTGACGTAACGGACATCAGTGTAAGTGGTACTAAAATCAAATAAAATTGAACCACTATATTTCCCAGTACTAAAAAGTTTATTGACATAAGCTTATTTAATCCTGATGCAGCATTAATTTTTTAACCACTCTCGAAAAAAAATCTTGACTCGAATTCACAATAAAACGCACATCGATGAATAATAAAACGCACATATCGCTATCCGTCAAATTGACAATACTGCCAACCCTCAGAAAGAATTTAGGGAAATCCCTAGGTATAACTTTCAAACTTCTCTCTACTGAGTTGCCATGATTAAAGTCCTTTGCAAACTGTCATATTTATTTTGAAAATGGAAGAAATTTTAAAAAGTTAAGTTCGATCGTTATTTTCTGGTAAGGATTTGAGGGCCCCCTGAGCTTGAGGGCCCCGGGGCACTGCCCCGCCTAGCCCCTAGGTAGCTACGCCACTGAATGAACCCAGGACTTATTCTGTTCTGTCAGTCTTATTGAAAAAAACTCATAGCTAAATTATATTTAGTAATAGTCAGTCGCTCCACATAAAATACTGGTATTCAGCTGCATCCGGTTAGACTGAAAGCCAAGCCCGAAATACTTGGGAAAAGGCAGGTAGATGAAAATGATGAAAGGGTATCTGCAAAACACACAAACCTGGTTTAGAGAACTGCTTCCTTTATATGTAGGAACACTAATAACCTGGATTATACAGATAAAAAAAGGCATTAACCCAGAATAAGGCAATAGAATCCTGATATTTTCTTAATGCTTTAAACAAGCAAACCCCTACAAAAAGGCCTGTATATGTAGAAATAGCGTATTAAGAAATACAATTAAGCCGAGGTCATTGCTTTTAATGTTAATTGAAACCTAGGTTTAATACTAATGAAATTCTCTTAGGTCTAGAATGTATTGAATTTTAAGGAGAGAGTATATTTAAGGCTGTGACACGTTATTAAGGTTGGGGACTGGGGTGATATGGTTTTATTTTCTATTGTTTTAATTTTCTTTTATACAGTATGGGATTGTTCATATAAGCTTTTTGGTACAAGAAGCTTATGCCTAACGATTAAAATATAATATGCAGTGAAAGCCTATGGTGTGACTGTTGACGTCGACTGTCAAATTCATAGATCTCAAGTTGTTGTGTGTATTATTATACAAGATGTTGTATTGCATCCACATCAAAAATTCAGGAGGTTGTCACAAAAGACATAAATAATCAAATTAAATTACGGTACCTAGTTAATTATTAAAAAACGCTGCTTTTTTGTTGCTGTTTAAAGGACACGGGCGAGACTACATGTATTTTGGGACCCACTCTTAGAGGTAGCGTTCACTATAGCAACTTATACATAGTTATAAAACGACTAAAGACTATCAGAAAAGTAAATGGAAAGTAAGACTGAAAAGTTGGGAGAAAAGAGATATACGTCTATTTACAAGATAACCTAAAAATCTTACGACTAAGGTTTTTAACAGTGGAATGTCTCCGTAATTAAGATTAATCAAAATATAATAATACATAAGACGACTCATAAAGGAAGATTCGAACTACTGTATTTCCCTCGCAGTTTTAGTTCTGACTTTACGTGTTTTGCTTCTTGTCATAAGCCAAAACCAGAATTTTTACTTCATTGCCTGTACCTAATTGATGAATCATAAAACTGCTAGACTGCAGCTAGAGACTAAACTGATTACCAACCCTGTAATTAGTTCAATCACTATTAAAACTATGTCGTTACGATTTTGATCTATAAGCGAATTATAGTCAAATAAAACGATTCTTATTACGCTTAGACAAGATAATATTGTTTTACATAAATTATAACAGCCAGAGCTGACTAGCTATGTACAGCTATTGAAAAGCAGGGTTTGTTGAATAAAAAAAGTATGAGTAATAAATCTTATTTTTTGGTATTTTTACATAGTTTTTATTTTATGCAACACAGACGTTACGATGGCCAAGTTGCTGTCGGGTTTCATTTTCAGGGTCGCAGCTTATCAGCACCCAGCATGAGTGACAAAGGCAGTCGTCTCCTGTTATCTGGAATTAATTAATTATGTTAAAATAAATAAATTCACCTATAATGTAATAAACATAAAGAGTTCCATAAGTAACAAAAGAAAAACAGAAATGTCTAAAGATAATTAGAGGTCGAAGACCTCTGATACCTGTGGAGGGCTATATAAATATTAGGTATAAATATTTCATGACAAAATGCGACAGCCACCCATCTTCTATTTTGATGACTGAAAGATCTCAGCAAAATACACTACTGCTACCTCGGCCAGTCTTTTACTGCATACTGTTTTAGTCCGATAAAGTATAGGGCAACAGTAAGAATGAGCCTAATATAAGATTACAACAGTATGAATTTATACATATAAAAGCTAAACGAATCTCAGTTTGTTGTTCAGATAGATGTCTTAAATAAGTTCTTAACTTATGATATAAATACATGTTTTTTTACAAATATACTTACATCACGTGGATACACCCATCTCTGAACTTTTTCAAAGCCCTGAGCACCTCCATCAAAGAGACGACACCTTTGTAAGAGCGTAAGTCGTAAGAGAAGAAGAAATTAACGCAACGCATGTTTGTGGTTAAAATCAAAGTCCAAATCAAAAACAACTCATTGTCCAATATCCAGAGAAGAATGGGGTAGGTAGTCTATGACAGGGTGCATTATCTTCAGTTCAAGATGTAAAGGCCAAGTCGTCGAGAATCTACAAAATCGCAATGATAAACATAAAATCCCAGACAAAAATACAAACATAACGATGGACTAGATCATCACAGATCTGACAATGACAGTAGTGACAGGACTCAATCGATCATCATTGATACCGTTCCTTTATAAGAAATACTATAAAATCGCCATTGTTCCATTTTTATTAAATGCTTTTGCATTGTTAATTGGCGTTTTAATATCAGGTTTGCATGTTATTTTTTATGAATTTTTGACATAATAGAATGTATAAAAACTAAGAGAAAGAGCCATTTGTAGTAAGAAAACCCTTGCGCAAAAACACATGTCATTGGATTGGAACGTAATCGGAAAAAAGTTGCGTTTTGTAATTGCACGATTACTTAATTTTAGTAAATTGAAAATATTTATAACTTTTGATTCCCGAGTCCCAAAAATTCAATATTTTAAAAATAAATATCTCATAAAACTGTAGTTATAATTATTTTATATTTACACTGGAACGGAGTTTAGTTAATTTTTAGATTCTTTGGGTCCATTTTCGCCAGCCTTCTTTGTCAGTATTTCAGAATAACCCCTTTGACGTTGTTTAGGGAATAAGAAATTATCGAATAAACTTTCGAGATAGTTTCTTTGTGTGTTAGCAAGGTTATAAGGCCAGGATCAGACGGGCCGCGTTTAAAACACGGGTGGTTCACACTTACCGATTTCCGTAAAAAAGAAAAAATGAACAAATATCTACCCATTTTATTGTTAATTCGGGTCCAGAATCATAAGCATAGTTACCTCCTTGAATTTGACGAGGATGCGAAACAACACCGTGTATAATTATCATTTGCTTCGGTGAAGGAAAACGTGAGGGAACCAGCATGCTCGAGAGATATTTCTCGACGACTTGTAAAGCCAAGTCAGATGCCCATGGGCGGCATAAAAACTCTGACGCCATGTTAGGCATAAACCACACGAAAAAATACATATATATCACGAACCTTTATCTATAAAAGAGTCCAATAATTATTCCCTTAACGTAATTATCATAGCAAATCCCAATCCACCAAACCATTAACAAAATCACCATTCATTACTTAACAAATTACTTGAAATAGTAAAGTGATAGTAATAAAATGATTTCAGCTCCTAACTCACAAGTTTTCGTTGCTCAAAAGTTAGTTTATTCAGTATTCTGCGACGTTATACATTTGTCATAAAAGATCTGAGGGTGAAGCGTTGAGATGGGCGTGGTGGCGTTTGGGGCTGGGAAAACAGCGGAGGAGTAGAAGCGGGTTGTGGCATGAAACATACCTATCGATGCCTTAGAGTGAAAACCTCGTAAGTGTAAAAGAAGTAACTTTTCAGGAGGAAGAAAAAAACTGCGTGCTGTAAAATTTTTGTACGGCGTCTTTTATGTTTTTTTATTAATTAATATGGAAATTTAACCCGTTTTTATTTCCAGAACTGCATCGCTGCTTTATGCATTTCGGACAATCTTATAGTTTTGATAATATTACACTTACGAGGTTTTCACCCTAAGGCATCGCTATGAAGGAACTGTTTGTTGCCTTGTTTGCTTTCATCAGGTGGTTATTGTGTGTTGGTGACTGCCTCGTTGGTCGAGAGGTCCTGGGTTCGATTCTCGGGTCAAGCAAAGTATAATTAGATTTTTATATAAGGAATTTCGCAGTAGCAGCTACGGAGTCTGGATCTGTGCCTGGTTGATGGTAATAGGCTCGCCGCCTAATACACGGGACTTTAATATAATTGGCGAAATGTGGGTGTATTATTTGGTACTGCACCTCTGCTTATCTATCTATGTAGTAAATGTCAGAAGGATAAAAAATACAAGTTTTTAATGTAAGATTTTTACTTTAAACACCCCCGTACTATTCAATCCGTCCATCAACACAGTGTTTTGAGTGCGTTACGTTGAGTTCTACCACAAAACATGATTTTACATCCCCCAAACAAAAGTCGTTTCCCAGCAATAATTTTTGCGTAGTTACTTAGTTTCATGTACAGAATGCTTGGTTGACGGCTTCGTGATGAGGTGATTTACACCGTGTATGAGAACCCCATCGATGTCCAGTTCATTGAAATAATGAAGAAAATAACCATGTGATACCCAAACCTGTGACCATCATAAAATACCGGGTTTCCTCTTTGCCTCGGAAAGCACGTTAAGCCGTTGGTCTGGGCTGTCATTTGTAGATCTTTGACAGTCGTCAGAGGTAGTCAGAGGCCCGAACAACCAGTCAAGGGTATCGAATGTGGAGGGCAGATAGGTGTTCGCTCCATGTTAACTACTGGTATCCAGCTGCATCCGTAAGACTGGAAGCAGACCCCGACATTTTTGGTAAAAGGTTATGGTGATCTGCAAATGGAATGGATACGAATGAGCAATATATCATGGCATTGCAGCAAAATCCGCCATAAAACGAATCCTCTAAAACTTAAAATCCCCAATCCCGGCCTTCGGAGCCGCTCCAAAAACATAGCGTAATGACTCCACGGCGCCGTTTATAGGGCAAGTTTCTTACGATAACAAATCGCCAAGAATTTGTCCCACTTCACTTTTATATTCTACTTAAAACTTTTGAGCCCCGTCTGAACAGGCATCTCGAGTACATTATCTTTTTACTGAACATAAAAAAAGGTTGAGGTACCTACTCAACTCGTCATTTCATAAAAATATTATTTGAAGAAAGATTTTTGTGGATAGCCTTATTCTGTTAAAAGATTAAAGTTAGTATTCTCTTAACTTGACTGGGCTATAGAATATGTCAACTTACGGGAATAGCTCATGCAGCTGTTGTGAAGGATAATTTAAGTCAATCAGCGAAATTGGTAGCAGGGCAGACATTAAGCTCGCTTTTGCAACGAAAACTCAAGTCATTCGACACTTTAGTAACCCACAAATAGTGGAAGCAACTGTCACTTACCGGATCGTGGCCACGATTTACCAACAAATTTAGTAGCATGGCAGCTCAATAAGACAACAGCTGATCGCAGTCCACAGCTGGACATAATACCTCTCCCAACCTGGACCACCACTGATGACTGACCTGTTCTCTGCGTCGGCAGTTCAGCTCACTTGATGCAATAAAAAAAAAAGGATTGTGTGGTTTTATAAAACCACGGTAAAATTGAAACTTTTTTTCACACTATAGACATTTAACTAAATATTTTTGGGAGCGCTTTTCACTTTATTCCTACTCCGCGGCCGACCGTCACGCGACATGCAACACACAGACGAAAAAGTTGGAGACGATATAATAAAAGTTTCACTTTAAAATATCGATAAAAAAAAACACACCAGTTACGACAAAAGACAAGGAGCCAAAGGAAAGAAACACAATAATGGTTAACAAAAGATTACTAGATGCAATTTTCAACCAGATATGGACACAGTTCTGCCCATCCTCTAACCGTCATCCCTTCATGGTTCTCAACAAAGATTAGAGCGAACGGTGGCTTAACATTTGTAGGGAAACTACACGAAACACCACAGAATCGGCTTTGTTACGTGAAAACACAATTGCTACCAGATTTCCTGCGGAGAACAATACAGATTTGCTAATTAAGTGCCAATCACTAGTTAACACAAGGCTTCCATGTATTTACGTTTGTGATTTAGTTGTTTATGTAATGGAATTGCTTCTAATATTGGAGCTGACAGTACCAACGTATTGGGGGTCGACTTACGGTAATGTTGGATTAATCGGATTCGGTGAAAATTATGGATGTTCTGCGATATAATTTACATGGAACGATTTAGGATGTTTTATAAACACGGGCCCGCATAATAGGCCCTGTTTCAGTTACTTTAATGTAACGAACGACCTAGAAGCCGTTGCAATAGTCCAAGACTAAATGACCAGCTCGAAAATTCCCTTATAAGCTTTAACGATGAACGGAACTGTCGAAAATATAATGGACTAACGTAAGCTAAACTACTGTAAAGGTTTTAACAATCCTTGTCAATTGAATCGTTGAAAAAAATAAAATTAATCGCTTTTAAAGAGATTCTTACTGATCGAGGTCTTTAGGTTACTGGTCGGAGAAATTATTTCAGTCATCGGCAACGATAGCTGAAGATTGAATGGAAGAAGTCATTTTATAAGAAAAAGGCATTATTAAGTTTGCAGGAGACGCTGAAAAAATTGTTAGTCAATACATTTTTTCGATTCCGTCGAAATAATAGTATCAAATCCGGAACAAAACCAATTCCAAGCCCACTTTTAGAACCAAACGCTCGCGGTATTTCCAAAAAATCCTAAACTGTTACAGCGTTTGCGTGTCAATCGCCATTTAAGAGCGTTACATAAATAACGTGCGGCCCCGGCGGAGGTCGCCGTCCGACTGGCTGTGATTTGTTTGTTTTGACTAGTAGCGCCATCTCGCGTGATCTACGGGCTTTTAGCGACATTACGTTGCTGCGTGCCGAATGAAGTATGGCGTTCCCTGACGCTGTAAATTAAGGGGCCGGGAATGAGTTAATTAAATTAAAAAGGGTATAGATTTATACTTGGAAAGTTTGGTTTAGATGTTATGGCTTTTTTTAAGGTTTGAATTGAAAGAGACGTGCTTTCAATTTAAGTAATTTTAAAGCGGTTGTTTTAATATGTTGTTGCCAAATGCAGCCTCAAGTAGCTTTAAACGAATATTTTAAATAGGATTTATAAAACACCTTTTCTAATTCTATGAACGTTATCCAGAAAAATCTATATGCAACAAGTGATGAATAAGATTAACGGAAACAATTACAACATAAACTTTTGTATGCTATTATACAAGAGTAGTAGAGGGAGCTCGTGGGAGAGAGAGAGGGAGAGGGCTCGTGGCTATATATTAACAGCCGCCCGGTTCGATCTTTAAGGTAAAGCCATGCTTGCCGAGGTTGGTCCGTGGATGGGTGACCATAATTACATACCGAGTTTCCTCCGTGCCTCAGAAAGCACGTTAAGCCGTTGGTCCCGGCTGTTATTTGTAGATCTTTGACAGTCGTTACGAGTAGTCAGGAGCCAAAAGTCTGACATCCAGTCTTACCAAGGGGTATCGTATTACCCAGTTACTGGGTTGTGGAGGTCAGATAGGCAGTCGCTTCATGTAAAATACTGGTACTCAGCTGCATCCGGTTAGACTGGAAGCCGACCCCAAGATAGTTTGGGAAAAGGCTAGGCAGATGATGATGATACAAGAGTTCTGCCAAACCCTGACAAGATTTAGTTCAACAGGTATATAAAGTTCACTTACACCTGCAGGCATTAACTTTCATGTAGTCCCAGATAACTACAAAACCAACAAGGAAATAATCAAAGAAGAATACATGTCAAATTGTTTACTCTCACAATATTTAGCACACTTATTCATAGTGTAAACTAAGCACTGTGACCTCCAAGAATCCTTGTCTCGTTATTACATCCGAGTCTCCCTAGGGACGGCAGATTTCATCCTGTTTCTGATTTATCGTCCGAACAGGGCGACAGAATGATAATTTTCATATTAGTTTGTGTTCTTGTTTTGGTATATTCTTGTTAATTATTGTTTTGTTGCCATTGGCTGGACAGATTGCTCATAGGACATTTTGCCAAATAGTAGTTTTGCTCATAGTTCTTTCGATGCTTTATTCGTCATTGCGGTTTTTTTTTGTTCTGTGCAATATTTGGGAAACTTCTAGTTTCTGAGATATTGGAGGTGAATGTTCAAGCTTTGTAACAATTTTTTTTTTCAATACCAGTTTGTAATTTTAAGCCGTGCTGGCCGAGGTTGGGTGACCATAATTACGTACCGAGTTTCCTCCGTGCCTCGGAAAGCACGTTAAGCCGTTGGTATCGTCTGTCATTTGTAGATCTTTGACAGTCGTTACGAGTAGTCAGAAGCCAAGTCTGACTTCCAATCTTACATTGTGGAGGTCAGATAGTCGCTTCATGTAAAATACTGGTACTCAGCTGCACCCGGTAAGACTGGAAGCCGACCCCAAGATAGTTTGGGGAAAGGCTAGGCAGATGATGACCTGTTTCTAAAGTTATAACATGACCTTAAATACCTCCATGACTCTATACTAATCAAAGCATCCATCAGCACAATGTTTTGAGTGCGTTGCTTAACTTAAACATTGCACTTGACAAATGCAGCAGGTGGTTGGTAGGCTGCCAGATAGGACCAAATTACTACAACAGTAAACACACAAGCAATTCCCAAATAGGCTAGTAGGTAGAGTAATACCACTTAAGAAAATCGATCCCAACCTACATTTGGGTGTTTAAAAATTCACGAAAACCCACTTCTGTCGTCCTTGAATTCTCTTAGTTTGTAAACACATTAATTATTTCAACTTATTAGTTAGATATATGTGCTAGTAATTTCGTTAATTGCGATATCTTGACTCATTTTAGTTAGAATTTTAGAAGTTTGACCTAAAATAGTTTTGAGGGCCAATTTGTTGCTCTGTTTTACAATTTTGGGTCTAGATTATTAATTTAATTGGAATGTTAATTAGTCTAGCGCCATTTGATGTGTTTTAATTAAAATTCTATGTGTATATTAGTTTTTATGTCGTTGTGAATGGTAGTAGTTTTGAAAATGAAATAAATTGCGGTGGCAAAATGGCCACTGTGACGGTTTATAGCGGGAATATGAATGATATACAGTAGTAATGGACCGGTCCCTACCTCGCGCGATACGACTACCGTCAAGCGTCAGGTGAAAGTATAACTTCTTTCCTCTTGTGAGCGCACACGTCGCCGCGTCGTTGCAAGTCGCAGCGGTGATTTGTAGCATGCTCTAAGCGAATTCTTTCATTATTGTTGTCTACACAGTCGCCCCCCCCAACAGATTTATCGGCTGCGTGAAGCTCGTGTAGATATGCGTAACACGAAACGGCATGAAGAAGTAAAAAGTGAAAGCGCCACTGAACTGTAGGAAACGTCAGCTAAGCAGTTCCTTATCCCATAAAAAATTTAGTATAAAAACAAAAATAATAACATATAAAAAACCTGCATATTTCAGTGTGTCCTTTACGACTCACCAATGGCTGCCAAGTCCCATGAAAAAATACCGTATCCAGTTTCTCAAATATTCTTTGCTTTAAAAATCTTCTTAATTTTGACGTAGCTTCATAACTGGACCGATTTCCCTGTCACTTCACAAGTTTCAAGTTACATAAAGACGGACGATTATAAAAGTTATGAGCGTACTAGAGTTAAATTTAATATCCGTTGAACGAGTAAAAAGATTCGGTTAACTGCGGGCTGGTTATGAAGGCAAGTTTATATTGGGTAACGGGCCTCTTTGTGAGCTGAAAAAAGAGGAAAAAGGAGTGGAGTGGAAAAGGTCTTTTGCTAAAATGTTGGATGGGAAAAATTGTTGACGAAGTCGGTGCTAGCAGGAATATTTCGCGATACAGTTAAACTTACCGTGTCCACTTTTGCATATTCAAGGTAAAATTTAGGCGTTTAATATTTCGGTTTTATCCTAATCTCTTCAAAGTTAGAGTGAACAGGCTTCTTCTGGGTAAGCTCGTACCATCGTCGACTTTGTCTCTGTCATCTCTGACCTAGACTAGACTCAAAAACCTATATCAAGTACAAAAAAAAAAAAACATCAGCTGCCTAGTCTTTTCCCAACTATCTTAGGGACTACTCCCCGTCTAGCCATATAATTAGCCTGTACAATTCCCACTGCTGGGACTTAGGCCTCCCCTCTGTAAGTTTGTGAGCCGTAATGCACTGTCCAGTTCGAGTTTTTGGTTCTACGACAGGCCGGGTTTCTTCAGTTATAGATATGGAAGAAGAAGACATACTACCATAATACATTAGGATCAGGGCAAGAGAAAGAAGATAAAGATAATAGTTTTCACAATGTCTTTCTTCACCATTTTGAGAGCTAATTTGAATAATTTAGAGACCATGACAGATGTTTCATCTTTCAGACTGAAATACTCACCTTGATTTTTGTGTTTAAAATACCTAGACATACTTTCTTACTTACCTACAAAGTTGCTTCACAAGTCTTTCATAAATTAAACTATAATTCAATTCGTAGTAATTTCTAAATTAAAATATATTCAGCAGTTTTCAAAGCAATCCTATTATTCGTTTACTTTATGTATTAACTTAGCAAGTTATATGAAAACTTACCTAGAGATTGCCTGACTTTTTATGAAGTTATATATTTTTTAGTGACGGGACCAGTCTCAGACTTTGTTGTTATATTAGATTTTGGTATGTGTGTGTGTGTATTTATTTTGTCTTTGTTGTGTGTTTTTATGAGAGGTAAAAGTTATAGTGACTACTGAATAAATAAGCGACCTATTTACCTAATTTACATGCAATGGGGTTGTTGAAAAAAAAATTCAAAAAATTCTAGGTATTTTAAAACTTTATCATAAATTATAATTACTCGATGCGAAAAACTCTTAATTTTGTTTTCAATTTATTAAAACCATTTAAAATTGAGAAAATTTTCAAAAGAAACACGACATTTTTTGTTTTAAAGAGTATTGGTGATCAAATATCATGTAATTAAGTCAAAATAATATGTACAAAAACATTTTTCTACCTATATTAACATCTATCAAAGGTTTTAGGAACTTTTCCATTTACAATAGAAGTGAGCCACAAAAAGGCTTCTGTTAGATATAAGTACAAACACGAACTAAATGTACCTCAACGTAAACTGCAAATATTTAGGAGAAATGTATACGTAAATGCCATTCAGGTATACAAGATGTTGTTTTGCATCCTCGTCAAATTCAAGGGGGTAACTATGCTAATGATTCTCGTCCCGAATCAATAATAAAATGGGTAGGTAATTTTTCTTTTTTTTCTTTTTTACGGAAATCGGCAAGTGTGAAACACCCGTGTTTTAAACGCGGCCCGTCTGGTTCTTGCCTTATAACCTCGCTTACACACATACAAACAATCACAAAAATTTATTCGATAATTTCTACTGCCTAAACCACGTTAAGGGGGTTATTATGAAATACTGACAAACTTAAATAACTAAAAAAATCAGCGTTAATTAATAATTAACAAGGTACCGTAATTTTAATTGATTATTTATGTCGTTCTTGACCACCTCCTGAAATTTGACGAGGTTGCAAAACAACACCTTGTATACCAAGTTACTTCACTCATTTAAGGAACTTCCCACCCCCAGTTCAAGAAAAAGCTGACAATTTGGTTATTGGATAATTGCTTTTATGACATTGCCGAATATATGGAATAATGTAACAATCCAAGATGACATGTATCTACTTAATTTTGAAATTGGTCTTATAGTAACGATTACCTATTTAATTTTAATTCTAATCATATTATCAACTAGCTGTCCCGCGTTACTTCGTCTACGTCATTTTCCCCGTTTTTGCAACGGTTTTCATTGCTGCTCCGCTCCTATTGGTCATAGCGTGATGATATATAGCCTATAGCCTTCCACGATAAATGGGCTATCTAACACAGAAAGAATTTTCTAATCGGGCCAGTCATTCCTGAGATTAGCGCGTCCAAGCAAACAAAAAAACTCCTCAGCTTTATTAAGTATAGATGCATATTGGACTAAATATAAGTCCAATATGAATTATCACAAATCTTAAAATGTATTGTGCTGTAAATGACATCTGAATAATGTACACCACATCTTGTGGTAGAAAGTATTGAAATCAACAAAGTACTAACACCATACTATGTAAAAGTACAATCTCACAAACGAATAAATTCTAATTCTTTGACCGTAGTCCAATGATATTAATTACAATTTTCTTCTCTTTTTCAGGTAATATTGAAGTCGGCAGTAAGAATTCCCGAAGAAGTCAGACTGGTGGAGTTTTTAATGAGTTTCCTGGATTAGGCCCGACAGGATAATTTGCCCGTAGAACTTTAATAAGATGTTCAAGTGTTCCAGAACGGACGAAAGGAAAATTTCTTATTAACTTTCGAGTTTTTTTATGGAGTATTTTTTTTAGGAAATTTGTTTTTGGTTAATTATTTTTATATTGGAACAGATTGACTATATTTGGATCTGTATTTCATGTCAAGTAAGCTATTATAAGCTTCACACACCTTATCCAGGCAGAACCTCCAGAATGCACAATGTTCGCAGATTCTATTAGCTGCTTCCACGTCCATTCATGTTTCCTCGTTCACAACATAAATGATGTAACCAAGATTTTGTGTAAAAATTTTGATTTAAATGAGTGTCTAAAAAGTTTCTTGCCCATTCTTCTCTATAGAAATTACACTTTGGAATGAGAAACTACAATACTTTCACAAGTTTTTATGCCTTGTGACTGGGACTATAGTTCATTCTTTTGTTTTTGCCTTTCAAAAGGGCCTGTAAGGGTCCAATTGTAGTAAATGAATTTGAGTTTGAGTTCAATGGGAATTTTGTATACCTATTTGAACAATTTTTTTTTTTTTTTGTCATGTTTACTTGATGAAAGTTTCGGACTCACAAAACTCGCGCTAGGGTCACTGATCTTACATAATCTGTAATAGCTGTACCCGCGACTCCGTCGAAGAACATCAGCTATCTGCCAGTGAAAGTCCTGTCAAAATCGGTCCAGCCGTTCCAGAGATTAGCCGGAACAAACAGACAGACAGACTAAGGTTGTAAAAAATGATATTTTTTGGTATATTTGTACCTTATATACATTCATATGCATGTATTACTATATGCTTATGAATGTATATACGGTACAAAAGCGGTTATTTTAATATTACAAACAGACACTTCAAGTTAATTTAAATGTACATATGTAAGTATAGATAATAAATGTACCTAGATAGTCAAATCAAACCAGTGCAATAGGATATACACTTTTTTGTATCTTATTTATGAGGTAGTGCCTGTCATCTTACATTATCATATCAGTCACTATACGTCAACAAGAACCACTGAATGATAATTTACGCCTACATAGGTAGTGAACTAAAAATATAAGCTCTCGTTTCTTTTTCGTCTGTCAATCACCGATAATTTTTAATAATAGCAATACCATGGTATAGTCATTACATTATTTAAAAAAAAAAAACTCAGAAAAAAATCGTGTGACACAAATTTTTAGCTGTCACAATGACATTTGACAGTGACATTGATGAAAAAAAAAACAATGGTTGTAAATGTTTTTTATTTGATGTAATAATTATTATGCAAATGTTAGAGGATTTGTTAGTCACGAGTATGTTTGAATTAAGTATCTTATATTAATTAGGAGTAGGTGGACATTAAAATGACATCTGCATCCATAGACTTTCATTAACATAAAGCATTTTGTGTTACAATTTGGTTCATAAATTAGATGATTGAATACAAGAAACACACATTACGTTACGCGTGTAATCCGCGAAGGGTTAGGCATAGGTGTCACAAGTTAGTTATTATTTAATTTCCTATATAATAGGGTCGAGTCTATTGCCATCATTAACTACCTAGCCTTTTCCCAAACTATCTTAGGGCTGGCTTTCATTCTAACCGGATACAGCTGTGTACCAGGATTTTACATGAAGCGACTGCCTATCTGAGCTTCACAACCCAGTATCTGGGTAATACAAATACCCCTTGGTAAGACTGAAGGTCAGACTTTTGGCTTCAGACTACTCGTAACGACTGCCAAAGATCTAGAAATGACAGCCGGGACCATCGGCTTAACATGCTTTCCGAGGCACGGAGAAAACTCGGTGTGTAATTATGGTCACCCATCCACGGACCAACCTCGGCAAGCACGGCTTAACCTTAAAGCTCGACCCCTGCGGCTGTTATTATATAGCCACGAGCTTTTCCGAGACTTCCAGGCTGCCTATAAGATATTCCTGATGGAAAAACCCAATAACAATTTGCTTGACTCAGTAATCGAACCCGGGCCCTCATGCTTAGCAGTCAAGATTGCGAACACTAGACGCAGTCCCATACCAGCACGCGTAGCATGACTACTAAAAAACGACTTTTGTCTATTCTATTCTATTTTTGTTTGATGGCAATTGAAGCCAATGTCGACTATTCTGCCAATGTCGAGTGAATGAAAAAAAAACGAGTTTTGTCTACGGACGAATCGACAAAATGACGCTTTTTTTTTTCTCTGCGTGATATAAAAAAGTGCTATTTTAATTTTGGTTTTAAAATAAGTATTAAACGTGGCAAAGATCCTAAGCCATTCAGCCTACTTTATGACGTCAGCACGAACAAAACTTTAAAAAAATATAAAAAATAACTACAGCTTATACTTAGATAGACGAAATATTGAAATTACTAAACTAAATCTATAAATAAAAAATATAAAAAAAAAATACCTAAAAAATTGTTTACATACCGAATTGTGTATCTGTCATTATGTAGATTCTTACGTAGACAAACCTCATTTCTACAGTGTTCATGCTACGCATGCAGAAAGGAAGATGAAAAGTCGCATCATATACGAGAACTAAATCCCTCTCAAAACTAATCGTTGTCAGTAAGATAGTCACACCACACTATATCCTCATACAGACAAAGCTATTAGAACACCATGTTGACATTCGATTTCCCTGGCTTACCGATCTGATGTAGTTAGGTACATACTCTTGTACATTATATACATGTAATGGTATGAAAACAGTGTGTGTACTGAGTGATTGCAATTGGTAGTTTGGTTGGTGTGTTGACTTGATTTTGGGGTAAGCTGAGATTAAGCGTGTAAAGTCTAAAAGTTGGCTTCGTCGCCAATTAATATAAATAATATCGGGACATTGAATCGTTTAGTTTCGTTTATAAATGGAAGATCTGTATGATCTTGATGCATACAAACAGCCAGTTGTAAGAGTTTAACTTTTTTTAATTAAAAGAAATTAGGTATAAGCAGCTCCAGTGAATCGGTCTAGGCAAGCGTGCTCCACCCTAGGCCGCACCATCACTTCACATCAGGCGCGTTGTGGCCAAAAGCAAAAATATCTAGTACTTATAAAAAGAAATTTAAAAAACAAACTTGTAACTGATAGCCAGCTGTAAAAGTTTTTTTCATTTAAAATCATTATTGCTTTCGGTGGTTTTTTGTGAACCTAGTTTAAAAAAATATATTTTTTCTCATTTTTACTTAGTAACAAAAGTTGGTCAAAATTAGAGCGAATAATCTTTTTTATTAGAATGAAACAAGTGAGTTTGAAATTAATTCTACACTTTATGATTTATGTTCCAGTTTGAAATTAAAACTTTAATAAACCTATGTACGTCTATTTAAAACTTGCACTGTCACAAAAGTCGATAAAAAAACTCTCTAAATTAATTTGACAGAAAAAATCCCGTGTTCTATCTGACGATTTATGTGGAGGAAATTAACGCGTCTGTTTTTCGCATTCAGTTCGAAATTTATCTTTTTAACTTATTAGTTAATTGCATTCGCAGTGGCATTAAATGAATTCTCTTATTTGCATAGAATATAAATGCACGCGCCAAAGCCCAGGGTATTTACCTCTAGAACTACGAAACACCGCTGTGTTTTTGCTATAATTATAGGATTTTTTTGTTTCTTTTGTAATCTTTGCATAATAGGTGAGTTTTCTAGCTGTTAAAATAATGTATTCTAAAAATAAATAATGTTTAATAAAAAGTCTTCCTTTTGTTAATGTAATAATAACATTAACAAAAGGAAGACTTTTTATTTGATTTCTGTTCTTTAGCAAGATTAAACAAATATGAAAACTACAAAAAATGAGACATATTTTTTATAAAATTACGTAAGATTACCACTGAAACTTCAATTAATTGAAAAATGAGGAATTTCATTTCAAATTTATGAGTATAAAAAAAATACATTGTTAACATTTTTTTATCATTCCCTACAAGAAAGCTAATTTAATAGACATTTGTTTACTTTTCTTAATAAAATGCAACGCTAATTTGTATGCGATCACATTATTTAAATGTCAGGGAAGGAATTATGTAATAACTCACAGGGGATTTCGGGGGTTTTAATTAACGATTATAACTCGAAAACTTTGAGCAACCGTGTTTTCCCCTGTAATTTATATATTTTTTTGTTCCCCGAAAATAGGGTAGGTATGCAAATGTACTGCTTTATACAACGCGTTGTTAAAATTTTCAACAAATAAATTATTACGGCTCAATACAAATACAAATTGGGGAAGTTTGGCCGATTGTAGACGAATGGTTATCGGTACCGTACATCGTAAGTAAATAAAAAAATGTACATAAAACAATGTAAGTTCAAAACTAACTTTTAAATGATTAAAAAGCTATGGCGATTAATCAACAACTATTTATTTCCATAAAAGATTTGTAACCTTAACTAATACTAATAATCTGTGGTGCAGTACTAGGTGGCGCTACCAGGAGTAAGAAATATAAGATTAATGTCGATAGTCGTTGATCGCGTGCACAATAGCACGATAAACAAAAACAAAACAATACATCCAATAGCATAATTTATTACCTAACGTAAAACGTTCCAACTGCGGGACATACGCTTTCTGTGAGATAAAATGGGCCATCATCATCCACCACGACAGTGAGGTTTGCTAGATGTCACATGGCTTCAAATTCCTGGTTAGAACCAGGAATTTGAAGCCATAGTCCTAGAGGACATGCCGATTTCTTCATGATGTTTTGCTTTACCGGTCATCGACCATTCGACGACCATCCGACTTTAAAAAAATAATATTTATACCGCTATTCAGTAACTGCACATAATAAAATATATTTTAGAATTTCTTCGGTCTTTTCACGGTTAACTCAAAGCTGACTTTTAGTAGCTGAATTCAATATTGCAGTGCAAATTGCAAGTTATGGGCGAGTAATCCTAATATTTATTGGGATTTGGACTCGATGCTTGCGGAAGCTGTCGCACTGTGCAATGTGATTTCTTAAGCTAATCTGGAATCATTCTGTCTATGACCTTACAATTTTTTCTAGCGTAAGGTGTTTAAGCTCGAACTCATAAAAATAAGAATAAATTTATTAAGCCATTGTTACAAACTTTTTCTTAATCTAACTTAGCGCTATGAGTAATCATCAATAACATCAGTAATAATCATGCAGTATCTAGTTCTATACTCATATTATAAAGAGGTATTTGTTTGTAAGTTTGCATGTAGGTTTAGGGGGTAATCTTCGAAATTCCTGATCCGATTCCAAAAATTCTTTTACTAACAGCAGAGTGTCATAGGCTACGTTTTAAAACGGTCTCTTGGGTTATTTTCCGTACATTACGGAAGTGATGCCGGGAGCAAAAGCTGGTTTTAAATATTTAGACAAATCCTCTTTCCTTTATGATTCCAAGTAAAAAAAAACATAAGATGTCTAGACCTGGTGGCATTCCATGACGTCTCAAAACATTATTGTTCCATTCTTATTCCAGCGTGAAGAAGAGACGGAGCTATACAGGTCGTCTAGCTCCATCTCTTTCCCACTCTGGAATAAGAATGGAACAATAATGTTTTAAGCGTCATAGTTAACTCCCTGTTGTCTTGAAAACATCGCTTTTTGGGATAAGACGGCCTATTGTGAATTGTTTTCTATTATAAATGTTATTTGTATGGTGTTCATAACAAGGAACTTTCTATTCGATTCCTGTTTACATTATCTCACTCAAAGTGCAACAGCACAAGCAGTGGCAAACGAAGCGTGGAAACCTATTCATTAAAATGCACTATATTTTTCTTGCGATATCGCTCGCGTAGAAAATGTACAATGAAATGCGTTTTATTTTATAATATACAAGGTGTTGTTTTGCATCCTCGTCAAATTCAAGGAGGTAACTATGCTAATGATTCTCGTCCCTAATCAATAATAAAATAGGTAGGTAATTTTTATTGTTTTTCTTATTTACGGAAATCGGAAAGATTGAACCACCCGTGTTTTAAACGCCGCCCGTCTGGTTCTTGCCCTATAACCTCGCTTACACACATACAAACAATCTCAAACGTCTAATTGATAATTTTTTATTCCCTACACCACGTCAAGGGGGTTATTCCGAAAATCAGCGATTATTAATAATTAACTAAGTATCGTAATTTTAATTGATTATTTATGTCTTTTGTGACCACCTCCTGAAATTTGACGAGGATGCAAAACAACATCTTGTATACTATTTATTACACTGTGTTGGTTATTGCATCAATTTATTTAGTAGATTATTTCTTACAGACTAGGCAGAAGTGGTTGAAGTTATCGCATCTAAAAGTCATCAGTCTTTTAGGTACGAAAACTTCATACGCATAAGCAGGATAGGTAATTTTCGTAAGGTCTTTTAAAATAAATTATAAATCGAAATTTCCGTTTCTATAGATAGTTTATAATCGGTCTAAATTAGCTGTTACACTCATCATCTGCCTAGCCTTTTCCCAAACTATCTTGGGGTCGGCTTCCAGTCTAACCGGATGCAGCTGAGTACCAGTATTTTACATGAAGCGACTGCCTATCTGACCTCCACAATCCAGTAACTGGGTAATACGATACCCCTTGGTAAGACTGGATGTCAGACTTTTTGGCTTCTGACTACTCGTAACGACTGTCAAAGATCAACAAATGACAGTCGGGACCAACGGCTTAACGTGCTTTCCGAGGCACACTATTTTTCAAAAATGATTTTTAATAACGTTTTAGACCTATGTATGCTGCTTATGCGTATAAAGTTTTATTAAGTCTGTTCAGTCATTTCGGAAAATAAGGACTTTAAAAGTTTGAATGAAATGCCGTAAGGCGTTAACGCTCTTCAGGAGCCCCTTTTAATACATCCAATACACAAACACACCTTCACCATAACTCCGTAATATTATAAAAGAACGCCGCTTACTTAGGGAGGATATTCTCGCCCCTACTACTCAATAAGGATGGCCATTCACTCCCCCACTTGTCACATAACTTACGGTGTTAATGAAAAGCTTCCTATTCAATGCCGTGCTGAGTAGAAGTGGCATTGATTTAATTTATGGCAACACTATGTAATTGTGGAGTATCGCTAGTGTAATCATACTGTGTAATGAAATCAGTTAAGCGTGGTTTATTTTGTAAGGGATTGTTTTAGTGGTTTAGTTTTCTGTTTCGAATAGTAATCTTATGACTGAACCCTCAAATAGTTTCTGAATCTTAGAGCTTATTTATGTTTGCATTTAATAGGTCCGTTCAAATGTGACATTTTTCAATGAAAGACTAAAAGTTAATTAAATTAAGTAATTTAATTTAAAGTCAAGTTTATATTTTTAATTTTGGTATGATAAACGAGCGCGTCTCGCCATCAAACTGTAAAGTTTGGCGAGTAAAAACTGTAAAAAAAAAATGTATTTTAAACATTAAGATTAATAAAGAAAAAAAAAAAAAAAAACTGTCATTTTAGGACTAATATTGTCTTACCATTATTGAAATAATTTCGCAATTTTGTTGGTAATTTGATTTTCAACAATAAAATATACTTGAGTAGTTTTGTTTTCTAAGTAAGAATATTAATATTAGTTACTTAAACTAAATTGTGTAGACTTAAATCATAGCAATATTAACCTAAATCTCAGGTATCTAAGTTTTTAATTAAAATTTCGGGTAGACACCGGGTTAACCTTAAAGTCTAAACCCTACCAATATTAAACCAATGTCTCAACGTTAACTCACAAGACTTTCTTAATATTAATTCGTGTCAGAATCAAATAATATGAAAATGCTTATCAATTTGAAGAACTTTCAAAAAACCTTCTCACCTTCACTCATCGCGTGAATTTTTCCTAGTTTAATTGTTCCAACTTCGAGAAACAAAGCTAAAAAAAAAGATTTAATTTGAGTTTTTTTTTAATAAATACTCTGTTAATTGGTGAGAAGAGGCGCAACATCCAGAAAAGTGAAAGGAATGGGGGGAAGGTTTTGCCCTGGAGTGGAACAGTTAAGGCTAATAAAAAAAACTGTAATACTTAGAAAATTGTCTGGTTCTGATTGAAAACAAAGTGTTATTAGAAAGGTTCCATTAAAAGGCTTACTTACGTTCTTTTATTCTTAAAAGATTCAAACACAAAAATGCGAAAGAAGCCAGCAATATCTAATAAACCATTTTCCCCAATCAATAAATCACCTTTGTCACGTTTTTTTCCCGTTGTCCTATTTTTCCCTCAATAGTTGATCCCCTTAAAATTTATAGTCATAATTTTAGTCTTGTTTTACAAGCGAATTTCTTTTTTACGAGTTTCCAAAGTGTAGGGGTGGCCGTTCGTTGTTTAGATAACTTTTTTTTTTATACTGGCAACCCCGCTTTAAGGTTGACAACAATTTTAATTTTGTACGTGAACATTTTTGTTTCATAATTGTGTGAAATATTTTTTAATTTCGCTTTGTAGTTAGGGCTGTGTGTACTTTATCGATATTTTTTTTAATTTTTGTTTGCTCTTTTTTGTGTTGGTGTGTTTGGTTATCGTTTTTTATTTTTTGACGTAGTGCCTGTGCATGTATTTTGAATAATGGTATTGAATAATATAAGCCTCGTGGGGTTAAGCTCACAAAACTGCACGGCTTTTGATATGGGTATGTAAAGTTTGATTATAAATATCTACATTTGTGAGTAGGAGAGAGATTAAAACAAACTGATTCCATCCAGGTCCTTAATTACAAACGCTTGCATTTTTATCTATGTAATATTTTGGTCATACAAAGTACTGCGGAAATATGGATATTGTTACCTTCTTGTAATCGTGTGGACTGTATTTTTCTGTAGGTTTGATTCCAATTGAAACGACTATTGTTGGACACATAACACTTTTAATGCTCACTAAATTGTACAGATATGATGACAGCTTGATGGCCGACGTTAAGCCTTAAAACATAGACAAACTAGACGCCTAACGTTATGGTTTCTTACAGACTAAAAAACTTATTTATTTTGTGTTGCCATAAACAGATATAAATAGTCGTCACATTTACAAGGAAAACCTCTGAATAAGCCCTTTCTTTTGATTCTGTTCGAATACAGGCGCAATAATAAACATACCTATTTATGCCAGATTATTATAATATCCTATTCTTACGATGACATAATAAATGCACACAAACTAAATGTAACCCATCAGAAAACATCGCTTTATACTCCATCCAAAACTGACGTCATAAAAAAGCTAATTACAAACGCCATAGTTAATTAACGTTAACCACACCCAATCACGCCTTAAACAATTAATTTATTTGTATCATAAACATTGGAGAACTAATTATAGAAGCTTGTATTACTGAATTAATATCGATGCGGGTTAAGATGTGTGCACGGCGATCAAATCTATATAAAGCCAGTTTATGCGGATCTCTCATTGTAAAGAAAATCTATATAAACGGAGGCCATGTTATACTGGAATTGTATAGTTTAATGTGGCGCTGTGAGTATGTAACGGGTATTAATTTATCTCTTGGGAATACATACCCTACTTGTTAGAGATTAATAATATCAAGCCTGTAATCCACTAAAGGTTGAGCAGATGTATACTTACTTAATAGTACACTCAAATTTCGATAGTTCGGGCCCCATGTAATTAGGAGCGAGCCTTTTGCCATCATCCGGGCACATTTCAAAAATCAATGTGGCTGCTACTGTGAAATTTCTGATGACAAAACCCAATATTAGTTTGCTCGATCTGGGAATCGAATACAGTACAGGTGGCGTACCATGACGTCTTAAAACATTATTGTTCCATTCTTATTCCAGAGTGGGAAAAAGATGGAGCTAGACGACCTGTATAACTTTGTCTCTTTTTCACTCTGGAATAAGAATGGAACAATAATGTTTTAAGACGTCACGGTACGCCACTTGACGTCTTGCTGAAGTAACTCTGCAATGGATAAAAGGGCACAGTTACTCACTGGGTAAATGAACTGGCCAAAAGGGGAGCGGAGACAGCAGTATACGGTCCGGAACCACTGCTTCCCATACCCCAAACCCAAATAAAATCATGGCTGCTTAAGAACACCGAGGAAACACACCAAATGGAATGGATCAACAGTGTAACCTGCAGGCAAACAAAAGAGTGCAGTTCCGGAAGCATCAATGAGACTTGCCCGCAGCATCACTAGACTGAAACGGGACAAAATTCGGAAAATTATAAGTATCATAAGCAGCCACTGTCCCCTAAACAAACACCTATTTACCATAGGTGTAACAGACAGCCCTCTGTGCAGAGGATGCATGGAGGCAGATGAAACACCACAGCACGTGCTCATGGAGTGCAAAAGAGTGGCAGATCAACGGGCACGGACTCTTCAATCGCCGGCATCACTCCCGGAAGCCTGCAGCAGCCTGAAAAGGCTGCTTGCTTTCTGGGCGGACCTGGGATTGTCGGAGTAACTAGGGGATTTTCAGTACAATGGCCCAATAAAGAAGCTCAGTTGTGACCATTAGGCCAATGAAACACCAATTGACTAATTATAGTATCTTGTATTAAACAGAATTAATTTCGACAAGGGATTAGATTTACTAATTGTTATTAAGTGATCTCAAGGGAATACATACCCTACTTCTAAGGAGAGAATAGTTATCATGTCTATAATATATAGAATACTAGCTGTACCCAGCATGCGTTGCAATGCACTTTTTACTACCCACCTACCCTATCCGACCTACCTACCCTATCCTACCTACCCTACCCGACGCTACCTACCTACCTACTCTACCCTACCCTACCTACCTACTCTACCCTACCCTACCCTACCCTTACTACCTACCTACCCTACCTACCTACCCTACCCTACCCTACCTACCTACCCTACCCTACCTACCTACCCTACCCTACCTACCTACCCTACCCACCTACCTACCCTACCCTACCTACCTACCCTACCTACCTACCTACCCTACCCTACCTACCTACCCTACCCTACCTACCTACCCTACCTATCCTACCCTACCTACCTACCCTACCCTACCTACCTACCCTACCCTACCTACCTACCCTATCCTACCTACCTACCCTACCCTACCCTACCCTACCCTACCGTATCCTATGTCCTTCTCCTGGCTCTAAACTACCTCCCTGCCAATTTTCAGCTAAATCGGTTCAGCCGTTCTTGAGTTATAAGTGAAGTAACTAACACGACTTTCTTTTATATATATAGATAACGTTTAGGGACTTCGTAATTAAGTCGATTTATGTAAAGAAGCCTATATCTACGGAAACCATTATCATTTTTCAACAAAATTTCCTTTTTCTTTTTCAAAAAGAAAACATTAAGAAACAATAAAAAACCATAAACTGTCTCGTTGGTGTAGTGGTCGCAACCGCCACTGCTGAGCATGAGGTCCTGGGTTTGATTCTCTGGTAGGGCAAATTGCTATTGGGTTTTTCCATCAGGAATATCTCAGTAGCAGCCACGAAGTCTGGATTCGTGCCTGGTTGTTAGGCTCGCCCCATATTACATACTTAAACATGACTGGCGAAATGTGGGTGTACCTACTATTAGGTACATCTCTGCCTAACCTTGTAGTAACTTTTTAGACCTATGTATCCTGACACCTCTGCCTAACCTTTAGTAACCTTTAGACCTGCTTATGCGTTTTAAGTTTCATTAAAAACGGTTCAGTCATTTTGAAAATTAAAGACTTGAAAGTTTGTATGAAATGCGGTAAGCTAAACGCTCTGAACTCAATCCGTTCGCCATTATTTCTTTGAAACTCCATACCTATTGCAACACTCACTTGTAAACAACGTCAATGCGTCGTCTCGGATCGGTATCCGTCGGTAACAATGAGGTGAGGTTATGTCAAACCGATCCAATGTTTATCCGTCTGCTGTGAGCTCAGCCGTGCTTTTGAGAGTGCCTAGTCATTTATTTTTTGAAGTGAAACTTCTTATGCGACTTGCAACAAGTTTAACGCTACCATGGAGGGGGAATATTTTCTAAAACTCACTAAGAGATGGCAGTATTGTGACTACGTAGTTCTACTAGGTACGCAAGATGGCGTGCAAACAGTCATGCATTCGACTCTTCGGTGTGACCAGCCTTCGCTCAATTTCCATGAGTAGAATAACCTCAATAAACTTATGTAATAAAAATAATACAACAAGAAAACAACAAAATATTATTAAGATGCTCAATAAAATAACGAGAGTGAATGCGTGGCACTCGAACGCATGCGTGTAGTATTATGAAGTTTCGCTTCTCCCGCGCGGAGGGACTCCACGCACAATTTTTTACGATAAATGCTTTCTATACATTAGAAGCCCATCAAAAATTGTTCTTTTACACATATTAGGGGTCGTCTTTTAATCACGTGAGGTTTTATAGCCCTTGGTCGTGCGTTATCAATTTTGCTTCCAAGTTCAAATAATTAATTTTTACTTGTAAGCACTAGTCTATAATTACGTTCAACGACAATTCGGGAGGCGTGTTGGTAGGCACACGAATGAATTATTGTTTGAACAATGCTGGATTCTTAGAACCTCTCCCAATTTCACGTGTATTTTTCACTTTTGAAAAGATCAGTTTTAGAATCTGTTTTAAAACCAAAAAAATATTAAATTTATTTGGCACATCTCGCTGACAAGGTTTTATCCATTACTAGCTGTGCCCGCGACTTCGTCCGCGTGGAATTTAAGAATTAACCTAAGTTACTCCTTATTACATCAGCTATCTGCCAGTGAAAGTCCCGTCAAAATCGTTCAAGAGATAAGCTGGAAGAAACAGACAGAAAGACAGACAAAAATTGTAAAAAATGATATTTTCGTATATGTACCGTATAAACATTCATATGCATGTAGTAAAAATCGGTTATTTTTATATTACAAACAGACACTTCAATTTTATTTATTTGGGAAATATATTTCACACATCACACAATAACAGATTTTAATTTTGTCTAACGAAATATTACACGGGATTGTAACATCAATACTGTGTACACGCACATTCCGTACGACAACCGACATACTCCCAGGTTACACTAAGTACCAACCATACCAGGTATCTGAGCAACCACTAATTGTCTCCCCCGTGGTTAAACTAAGCGAACATGGCCCGATTTGCATGAACATGTCCCAGTAATGTACCTACCTAATGTTGGTTGCTAGATGTGTGATTTGTATTCATTAATACTTGCTTTAGATATAGGAGATATATTCCTGGTAAACGTGCCGTAATTTTAGATAGGACTAGCTGTGCCCGCGAATTCATCCGCGTGGAATTAGATTTTTTCTAAAATTGAAGTAGCCTAAGTTACTCCTTATTACATCAGCTATCTGTCAGTGAAAGTCCCGCCAAAAGCGGTCCAGCCGTTCCAGAGATTAGCCGGAACAAACAGACAGACAGAAAGACGGACAACTATTGTAAAAAAAAAAAAAATTGGCATATGTTCCGTATATACATGCATAGGCATGTAATAAAAAGCGGTTGTTTTAATATTGCAAACAGACACTTCAATTTTATTTATTTGTATAGGTAGATGTAAAGATGTTTAGATATATTTATTTGTATAGTATATTTATATTTGTATAGATGTATACATTTGCATTCTGAGATTCCTACGCGCCTCGGAAAGCACTTAGGCTGTTGGTCCCGGTTGTCATTTGTAATTTTTTTTATAGTCGTTATGTAGTCAGTGGCCCGAAAGTCTCAATACCAGTCTTACCAAAGGGTATCGTATTACTCGGTGCTACCTGGGTTATGAACGTCAGAGAGGCAGTCACTCTATGTGAAATACTCGTATGACAAAGTTCATTTCGGAAAATTAGGACTTGTAAGTTTGTTTGAAATCTCGTAAGGCGTAAACGCTCATAAGTTGTTCAAGTAAATCAGTAGCGTCCGTAGTTCCATACGAAATAAGTAATTACTTAGTAATTTAGAAACACCACTTCTTAACCTTGAAATTGCATATTATTTCCACGTACTGTATTTAATGTCAAAGACGTGCAAGCAGTGACAGGGTTTAAACCTCATTTAAATCTATTACTGTCACATCTGACATTCGTAATAACAGAGTGTTTTCACACGGCAGTTTAGGGTTATTGTGCCAAAATGAGAAACCCATAGTATTTTGTTTGACTGTGAACCATGAGTTCTCACCTCACTTATTCAGCTAGGATCCTTACTAATACTCCCAGGAACTCCATCGGACTGCCAAGCCAGAGGTCTCGTGTTCGAACCCATGGCACGTTCCTCTGATTTTTCGGATTCATGTGCGTATTGTATGTTTATCACTTGCATCGGTGATGGAAAATATCGTGAGGAGACCAGCATGCTTGAGAGATATTTCTCGACGGCATATAAAGCCAAGTCAGAGGCCCATGGGCGGCATAGAAACTCTGACAACAGGTTAAGGCACTAATCACACGATGAAGAAGGATTTCGTCCACTTTTATACATCTGATCAGGCGTTACACCGGTTTCTATATACTATGTCTTTTTTTTTGTGTATGGCATCTCTCAGTTCAGCCTCTGAGGCTGGCTTCTGCTTAACCGATACATCCTGTGGATGCCTAGAATTTAAGGCCTCCAGCCAGGGTAATATATCTTTGAAAATGACCCTATATTTATAACCAGCTGTGCCCACGACTTCGTCTGCATGGAATTAGATTTTTTTTAAAAATAGAAGTAGCCTAAGTTACTCCTTATTACATCAGCTATCTGCCAGTGAAAGTCCCGTCAAAATCGGTTCAGCCGTTCCAGAGATTAGCCGGAAAAAAACAGACAGACAGACAAAAATTGTAAAAAATGTTATTTTGGTATATTTACCGTATATACATTCATATGCATGTAGTAAAAAGCGGTTATTTTAATATTACAAACTGACATTTCAATTTTATTTTTTTGTATGTAAGACGAAAAAATTGAATCGTTTTTACTTTGCACTTTGGTGGGAAGTTTTTGTTTATTCGAATATTTTGAGATTCTTGAGGAACTATGAACTACCTAATTTTGTGTTTCATAAGATTTCCCTGCCATAGAAATTGTTTTAGTACATTTATAAAAATAGGCTCTCATACAGAACCGTTCAGTCTCATCAACTTTTCATATACTACCTTCATCGAACTAAGGTGACAAGTAATTATTATACTTAATAACAAAAAATAATTTTAGTTACAAATAAATACTAGCAAGTAGTATAAATACTAGCAAGTAGTATAAATACTAGCAAGTAGTATTTATTATTGTTCATCGCCGTGTTTTCTTCACACAAATTCTGCTAACTAGTTTAATTTCAATGCTGCTTTTGGGATGTGGTACAAGTTACAGAAATTACTACGAAAAACAAACAAATCTGGATTGTCTCGTTGGTCTTTTCGCAAACGTGACTGTTGAGCAAGAGGTTCTGAGTTCGATTCCCTAGTCGGGCAAAGTGTTATTGGGTTATTCCATCAGGAATTTCTCAGAAGCAGCCTCGGACTCTAGATTTGTGTGATGATGATTGATGTTGTCATGGGACTTAAACGTGGCGTAACGTGGTTGTACTTGTTAGTTACACCTCTGCCTAACCCTTCGGGGATTAAAAGGCACGACTTTTGATACCCGAAGATGCTGCCAAGTTATGTAAAAAAAAATAACTTGATTTGCTTTGGGTTTGCAAAGCACACTTACCCATCGGTAAGTGTAGCTGATAAAAGTCAGACTTGTACTAACTAAAACCCATCTATGTTCCTTCTTGCCCTTTGTGTTCCAGGGCCACGAATGGGATACCGTGGCGTGGTGCTGTCCCGCAACCCTGGCATGCATCGGCCCTCTCGAATCCCTTCGGATGTGCTGACATCTCCTTGAGGCGCGCGTGGAACACGAACGCGCCGTCAACACGGCCAGTCGTCATGGGACGGACGGACGGTGAGCTAGCCCATTACTCACCGTCCACAGGCCCGATTTTTTCGTTAGTCTGAAATGGGATTTTAGTCCTCATTAAATCGCTGTAAAGTCCTAAATTAGACCCCTAACAGAAACACCTGCAGACTACAGCAATAATAATAATTGTTGAACACCCGAGCTACACCGACATTTTCTTCTACCTCTATAGAGGGTGCTCTGTCCCCAGTCCTGCTGAATGATATTTATGATATCTCCCTGTTGTATAAGGAAGGAAATTATATGAAAATACCTTAGGTGTTAAGTGTTATTTTCCTAGCCGCCGCCGTCTCAAAAATACCTATATTGTATCATGTTCGTAAAAAAAACCGGCCAAGTGCGAATCGGACTCGCGCACGAAGAGTTCCGTACCTATAACTTATAAAAACGAGCAAAAAAACACTTTTTTGTATGGGAGCCTCCTTAAATATTTATTTTATTCTGTTGTTAGTATTTGTTGTTATAGCATCACAAGATATACATAATCTGTAGAAATTTCAACTGGCTAACTATCACGGTTCATGAGATGCAGCCTGGTGACAGACGGACGGACAGCAAAGTCTCAGTAATAGGGTCCCGTTTGACCCTTTGGGTACGGAACCCTAAAAACAAACACACCAATTTTAATATTTTTTCAAACTATGATATTTTTCATGGGTATCTAATACTCAAAAAACTTTCTAGAGGAGCTCGTGACTAAATAATAACCGCTGCTCGGGTCTATTTTTACGTTAAGACGCGGTTGCTTAGGTTGGTCCGCAGATGGTTGACCACCCATTACATACCGATTTCCTCAGTGCCTCGAAAAACACTTTAAGTCGTTTGGTCCCGGCTGTCATTTGTAGATCACCCTTTCACGGACAAACCTTGGCCAAGCGCGACTTTACGTAAAGATCGACCAGAGCGCCTGCTAATTCTTTGTCACTAGCTCCTCTAGAAAGATTTTTGAGTTTTTGAGTATCAGGTACCTCCTCTTTTGGCGCGTACGTGTTCCACGCGCGCCTCAATGAGATGTCAGCAAACCGGAAGGGGTCCAAGAGGGCCGATGCATGCCAGGGCTGTGGGTTGTTCGAAAGAGATACCGCGGCCCTGGAACACAAAGGGCGAAGAAGGAACATGGGTGGGTTTTAGTCAGTACAAGTCTGACACTCCCTCCCGCTCCGCCCAGAGCGGGAGAAGTCATTGATGATTTCCCATCCGTAAAATAAAAAGGTACATCCTCTTTCAAATTCAAGTTACATATATCTGAGATATGGTTTGATCTGCATAGTAAAAACATTTATATCCACAGCAACCATTTTTATTCTCCCTCGCCCATTATAGGCATATCTTCTATAAAAGCAGTAATTATTCTAACACCGTACAGTGCTCTAAACAGACATACGAAAGCTCTTAGCTCGCCTTGTTTCTGATTCGTGAGCTAGTTAATAAAATACGAGTAAATACTAACACCTTAACACATGAAGTCGTGGGGAATAAGGATTGGAGTTGTTTAAGTGTTTTTTTTAAGCAGCATGTGGGTAAGGCAAAAAGCGGGAAAAAATATTGAAGAAATAATGGCTTTCTAGAAAAAAGAATACGTTGAAAATTATCTTCTTTTTTCTATTTTTTTTATTATTATTTATAAATATATTTATAAAAAAAAAAAAAACATAAAATATTAGCCCACACGGCATTGGGAACAGGGTCCGAGCTACCGGTCGGAGGAACCTCCTAACATAACGTGGCGTGTCCAGTAGTAGTACTGCTTTTTTCTCGAGAGATGTTGGTCGAGGCTTTTGGCTGTTAAACCATTGGCCGACACGACTGTCGGCACAATGACTGCTGTAGTCAATTAAAAATTTCCTTAATTTTTTATTTGTTCTATAAACGTACTTAATACACGCCTTTTTCCAATAAGGGTAGGCAGAAGTTACACAACGCCAATGGCTTTTGATATGATCATATGAATACTCTTCGTCCAAATTCATGCGAGTTTATCTGCTCATAGATGCACTCTGGTTGCGAGTACTACGCAGTTGACCATCTTGAAGAACTGCACCCAGACATAATACGTTCAAAATTTCATATTTTTTTAAATATGTGTGCGTAACATGTACATTTGTACTAACAAAGTATAAATACCCATAGTCATCTTTTTTAGCAAAATAAAATAAAAAGTGTGTTCATGCAAATTGTTTTATAAGTGATCAATCATTCCGATATTATGCATAATGTATGTGAACTTACTCTAGTAAACTTGGCTCATTTTGAAAAACTTCGCAAGCATAATACCGCCATTATATGTAACTTTTTTACAAATCATCCCTAGTAACTGCTAAAAAGGTCTGAACTATCATTTCTATGACAGCTAAGACAAGCCATATTTAAAAACATAACCCTTCCTTCAGGAGATTTAACATTTCAAATCGATAGTCTTGTTTTTCTTCACAAAAATGTTAAGTTGTCATGGTTGAAATTCAAAAAAAGAAACTCAGTTTCAAATTAATAAACAATTTATTCGAATACAATTCCGCTCAATCAACCCTTCAACGGGCGGCCGGGTCGCAACGACCAACTTAAATAAAAAAATCCGCATCAATTAACATATCAACATTGAAATTTTAATTTCGGATACGACACCGCTCGGCGGTCAGTTGTTGCTGCCACGATTTACAGATAATTAACCCTTGCCGGTCGAAAGCACCGAACGATGATATATTTAAAAACGTGTCGAATGCAGTTGATTGATTGATTTTGTGCGGTTTCATTGTTTGGTTTAATTTATTATCTCTTGATGAAGCGGTAAAGAATTGGCGGGTGTTTTTGTGGTGGTCATGTTAAAAGGTTTTTACATTAACTGATAATTTTGATGTCCATCAAAGTCAAATAAATTACCACTAACATTTTCATTGTTTGGTTAACTTATTTGTTGTTTTCTATTTTTGATAATAAAAACAAAACCAAGGCTCCTGGTTTTTTAATTAGAAAATCCACTGCATATTTACATAGAACACTTTTATTTTAACAATGCAAAACAAAACAATCTACAAAATATTACAAACAAAATGTTCCAGAAGCGAGTGCATTAACCAAATTCGTCGGCAATATCTCGCTAAGTGGCCTATCTATCCGAATATCCGCATAGAGGCTTGCCGTGCTGCGCTCATAATAACCTTTAGTTCGGGATAACCGCCCGCTTCCAGTGCGGTCCACGCCATGAATGGGAGCGCGGATATTGAGAGCGGAGACCAAATTGTTGGACGATTGAATGGATGATTGGAGTATTATGAAATATTTTGGAGAAATTATCCGAATAAACAATTGTGGAGTTTGTGTTCTTAGTAGATGTATGCTTTTGTTTCTGTTTTTTCTTTGTTATGATTTTTGAGGAACGACGTACACGATGTCGAGGTTTAAAAAAACTAAAAATGAAGAGAAAAATATTCTAATGCCGATTCAATTGACATAAGAGCTGGTACATGTGAAAATAACTAACCAAAACATTGACGTAGCTATCTCAAGTCTCGTGTAGCTTCGCATCACCATAGTCTATTAGCAGACATATCAGACCAGATAAACGCTAACTCAAAACCACACTAATGAAAAGTACCCTCGCAATTTATACAACCCTTTATCCGCTCTTCTCAAACCCAAACACCTATTTTTCCCGAACAGACTCGTCGGGCCACCGCGGCGTGTTTCACGCCCGCACGCTTTCAATTTGCATTAAGGGTTTATCAGTTTTAATGTGAACACTAAAAGTTGTGCGCCGTCACCACTAGGGGCCGCCTCGACCGCTGTTCGCATTTACGGGTTGAAAATTTTAAGTTGCTTTGAGAACGCCTTTTAAAGAAGATGGATTGCTCTTGGCATTAAGATTTTTATGTAAATAGTTTATGTTGCAGGGAATTTGTGGTTTAGCATTTTAGTTTTTTGATGTTATTTTTTTGTGAAATAGACATTAAAGTGTTTACGCTAGTGCTATGTGATAGATGTGTAATTTGCTAAATCGCTTTACTGTACTATTAGGCAACTCATTATTAAGAGCGGCTTACAAATGACTAAAGACTATGAAACACCAAACATGTTTAAATCATCCGCTTCCAAAACTTTCTGCATACTAAATTAACCGTGACAAACAGTAAAAAAATATTTCAATCTTCAAAACTGCGAATAAGCAAAACTTATTCACAAACCAGCCAGCATTCCGCGAAAATTATATAGCGTTACAATTGCATTACTGTGTTGTTAGTCCCCGAGACCCCGACTACCCGCCAACCAAATGGCGCCCGACGTGGGACTTTTTTAATTGCACTTTTTGCCTTACCCGGGTAATTACCCACCTCGGAAAACCCGGGAAGTGTATGACGTTGTTAATGTGCCGCCTAGTAACCCAACTACAGTGAACAATAAACATAACACCGTTTTGTGACTTTTATACCCAGTGCTGCAGTTGGTTATGTTTGAAAGTTTGAATTCGTTAGTAGTTTTTGGAATGTAGTGTTTGTCTTGAAGAGTTGGAAAGAGAGTTTTGAATCTGTTTGGTTTTAGTTTTAGGAGTAGTTTGTTTCTATTGCTTCCGATCCCAATTCGTACTTCAACGGCAAAGCAAGAGTTGAAAAAATACTTTGTTTTGTCTGGTAACATTATGTTTTTTTAGTTGTTGAATTGACTAACATAATACCAATATGTTCCCACAAGATATTTCAGCACAAAAATAACAATTCATACTTACAAATTACAATGTGTATTATCGTTAGAAAAATGTGTTTATATAGAAAACATGTTCAATGCCCAATTACTATTCGGCAACCAACTGTGTAACATTTGTTTTTCTTGTTATAAAAAGAAACTATACTTTCAAGGCCTATTATTGTTGTTGTTTAAATCTAGTGCTGATATGTTTCAGCGATTTCATCATGGTAAGATCACCGGTATTTGAGATTGGGATTAAATATAATGAGCACCAAAAAATACTTTGAGATCCTAAGCTACGTTACCAAAAAAAAAATACTAAACACCAAAAAAATTGTATTCAAAGACCAAATATAGTAAATGATCACCAAATTTTGTGGCAAGAAGAACTTAGGAAGCAAGTGCGAGCAAAGCGAGCTCGGGATATTGGGCACCCCGACTCGGACAGGTTAGGTTCGAAGGGGATGGCGGGGTCTAGTGAGCGAGCGGAGCGAGCGGACTAAGACCCCGACATCCCCTTCGTGTTAGGTTACTTTAAACCCTGCAGAGAGAAATAGGAGCCCCGTACGCGGGGCTCCGTCGACTACGCCTTAGTTCGGAGCTGTGATTTTCAGGTTTTTAATTCTGGTGATCATTTACTATTTTAGGCAGTATAAAAATGTTTTTTAAGGTTATATTTACTTTATCTGGTGTTATGTTAAACATAAGCCTTTGAGATTTCCAAGATTAACTACATAATTTGCCAAGTTCATACCCGTAACCTTTCATTAAGAATCAGGTACCGGGTTATTCATACAAAGACGTCTTAAAGCAGTATTGTTTTAATGTCAGTATAGTGTGGGAAAGAGCAGGAGCTATAGAAGACGTCTAGCGCCATTTCTTTCCCACTCAGGAATAATATTAATTAAAACGATACTGCTTACAGACGTCATTGTAGGTCACCAGCCCATGAACTTTCATACACAAAAAAAAAAACTTCGATACAACATAATTTGATTACACCACAACATAAATTATCCAAAAAAAAAACCTTTTTCCCAATCATAATAAGACATATTTCAAACAAAATGCCTGTATCAGACAAATTGATCATTATTTTAGGTAATAACTCGCTGAAGCAGTACCGAGTACATTATTTTGTGGCGGGTAAGTAGATATTATTTTTGTGTAAGTACCTTGTTTAGCGACACAGTATGTTTTTCTTATGAATCTCATTGTGTTTCTTTGTATTAGTTTATTGTATGTTGACTGTACGTGGATATGAGAGTGCTGGAAGAGACTTGGCCGATATTTTTGTTTACTTTTAAATGTGGAATCTTTTTTTTTTTTGTGAAAACTTTGCCCCGCACTGGGAATTTCTCATATATCAT
The DNA here is from genome assembly GCA_963082945.1 of Cerastis leucographa. Classification (NCBI taxonomy): domain Eukaryota; kingdom Metazoa; phylum Arthropoda; class Insecta; order Lepidoptera; family Noctuidae; genus Cerastis; species Cerastis leucographa. The sequence goes on along the minus strand of OY720372.1, from coordinate 11,070,830 downwards.
AAGTGCGTTTACAAACATCTTAACTCTCATACACAAACACCCAGACCCGGAACATCTACCTGCAGGTCATATAAATACTTTTTTCGTGAGGGGCTCGAACCCGCGACACGCAGCGCAGCAGGCGATCCGCTCAGCCACTGCACCAACCGTGCTGACAAATCTAGTGACCAATGGGCTTCAGATGGTTGAGTAGGTTCAAAGGACATTGTTTAGTTCTGTTTATGAACTTTAAAGGAAGAATATTCTGACGCTCCATGCCCGTCGCCTTTGAAGGGTTAAGCATGGATAGCTAATTTCAGCTCATAATTTTCAAGAAATTTTTATAAAGTTGTCTTTGAGTGGCTCGAATGTAAAAAACTTCGGCGTTCTGATGATATGATTGACAAAAGGTTGTTTCATACACGTAGGACTTCGCTAAGCTCTCGATTGAATTTAACACATCTTTGACTTCTTAAATTAATCTAAAAAAATATGGCTAAAATTTTAAAAAAAAAGCAGACCCTCACCGTCAGCAGTCAAACTATTCATCGATGATTTCATCGTATTTCCTATTCTTTTTAAAGATCTCATTTTAGCAAACAAAAAATCGTCAGTATTCTTACAAAAATTAAACCAATCCAGCACCTCTAGATCTCTGTTCTCAGAGAATGTGTCGGGTATTACGTTAGAATGTTCAACGGTTTCATGTTATTGTGGAAGCAAATCCTTTGCTGTGTCCCGCCTGTAAGCCTTTACGCACAATGGATACTTTGCTACTGAAACTTTGTGTAAGGCGCACATGTGCGATTATTTGTCGCGGCCGTTTTGAATCTGCGATTATACGATATCAAGTAAATAACCAGGTATTTGATACTATTGGTATTTGGTATTATTGGTATTTGACTGCCTTGTTGTTGTAGTGGTTTTTATCGTGACTGCTGAGCATGTGGTCCTGGATTCGATTCCCGGGTCGAGCAAATTATTCAGGAATTTCTCAGTGGCAGCCACGGAGTCTGGATTGTGCACGGTTGATGGTAATAGGCTCACCCCCTGACAATCGCACATGGGACTTTAATGACTGGTGAAATGTGGGTGTACTATTAGATACACCTCTGCCGAACTCTTCGAAGATACAGGCGTGAACGTGAGTATTTGTAGGCATATGATGTTCAGCTGAGTTCTAACAGAAAACGCTGGAATTCCGCATCTTAATTATCATCATCAGCGCACGTTGCTTGGTCTTATTGTTTTTCGCTATCTAAAGTTAAGAAAGTCGTCAAAAAGCGAACAAATCGCAAAAACCTTTACCAATGAAACTTAACGTAATTACCCCTGTTATTAATAAATTTTCAGAATATTCCATAGCAATGATGACCTTGATTGTTCTTACACGTAGTCCAAATGTGTTGACCGAGCTCTGTTACCAAAATTTAAGATGATACCATTAATCAAGTAGGATGTGCGCCTCTCCTTAGAGTTAAAACACAGGTTATGAATAGAGGGTGGACGTATATTTGGTCTGTTACAGTATGCGGCGGATTTGTACTGTGTTATAGATTAACTGTTGCTCTGTAATCTGTGGTTTTAGGCAGTGGTCGTCTTTTTGTTGTACTGGCAAGGGTATTAACGTAGGCTGTGGCAGCAGATGCATAGGTGTTCTTTAAAGCTTTTGAATGTAAATGCTGCACAGTACGATATCATTGAGATTAAAGTCTTTGTTTTCCTACTAAAAAAGTAATGGTTTGCTTGCGATGTCGATGCCGTTATGTATGAAAATGAACTCACAGGAACGTTAGTTGAAGCACGTAAATGTAACCGATGACACTCGGGAATACTGTAGTGTCCCGTTATTGAAAGAATTTTCGGAATCAGTTGAGTTGTTCCGTAGATTATACCCTACATACAAACTCACAAACTGATCTCTTTATAATATTAGTTGGGGTGTGTGCCATAATAACAGATAATATATTATCACTTGAAATAACGTTCACATGATATAATTTTCATATGCTATAAAAACAAATAAACTAATTTCATGTGATCTAATATTTCATTTCATATAAACTTCTTTTGCTCTAACAACACTTAGTATAACGTTCAGTTGACCTAATTTTCATTTGACCTAATTTTCATATTTACTTATTTTCTTCCCAAATTCTATAGTGAAAAAGTAAATATTAGAAAACATCATACTGTTATAACCTCATCTAACCCAAATGATTCACCAACAATAGAATGGATCTGGCACTAATGGTCATGGTTCTAACCTAACCTAACCCACATGATTCACCAACTATATAGCGGCTCTAACGCAGGAATATATGAGGAATAATATACTAACTAAATATTATACTAACTGAATATTAGTTCAAATGTGCATTATAGAAAATGTTTATTAAACCGTATAAAATTAGGTAAACTGAAATTATATCAATAATTCATTATATCATTTCATCGTTAGAACTTTTGTTATTATGTCAAATGGAACGCACCCTTCCTAAACTTATAACATTATTAATTAATACCGCTTTACCGATTCCCGCATACTCAGAAAAAAATATTATCCACCAACGAAATATCTTACAATAAAGGCTTTTGCCCAGAAGTGGGAGGGTTCGGAAATGTTTGTTTTCTGTTTGTGACAGTTATAATGACAATACAAAGAGGAAATTAAGTCTTTTGTTACATAACAGAGGATAATAATATGTCTGTTTGTACATGGTTTGTACTGTCTTCGCCAGCCAAAAAATCCGCTCTTGGTAGGCAGACCTGCTACCAAACTAGCTGCTATCTGGGAGCCACCCGTTTTTTTTGCAACCCCACAACAAAAATAATATCGTCATCAGCCTATAATGTTCCCACTGCTGGGACACAGGCCTCCTCTCTATGAGAAGGAGCGGGCTGTAATCCACCACGCGGGCCCAGTGCGGTTTGGAAGATGTCACATGTCTTCGAATTTTTAGTTCTAGGACATACCGGTTTCCTCACAATGTTTTCCTCCACCGTTTTTGAGAGCAGCGGTGATGAAATAAATAGCAGCGGTGATGAAATAAATTACACAAATTAATGCGCCTGCCTGGGTTCGAACCCACGGCTTACTGCTCGTAAGTCGGGCCTGACACCAGTGACACCACTGGGCCATAGCTGCTGTCCGCTCTTCAAAATAATATACCTGTGACCCACAATTAGCAATCATATTAAAAGCGTTTCGTATTTTTAACTACACCTTGAAAAAACATACATTTCTGAATATTCCATCACCGTTATCGCTGGCTCCACAATGCCAAGGATAGGCATGGCGAGTCTGCGTCAATCAGAAGATCATTTCACGCTGGGGGAATTACGACCATCCGTGTGAAGGAACACGACACAAATTAGGAAAGGAGTATCGCTTCAGTCTTTACCTTGACTACTTGGCTCTTTAGTCAACTGATCCCGCTCATTTGGGACCCGCGGGATCAATTGACTAATTCAGTGGAACTGTGAGGCGGGGTCGGGGCAGGCCACGAAAATATTCTGCCGGCATCCAGATCCAGATTCGGGGACATCCGTCGCCCCCATCACACTGGACCCGAGACGGCAGCGCGTTGTGTTCCACGCGCGCCTCTCTTATACGTAACGGGGGGACTTTTACACCTCAGTCCCCTCCGGGACGAGGCAGGTCAAGCGGGCCAGCACAAATCTGGGGCAGTGAAGTCGCATTAGATCACGCAACACGCACGCACAAGTGTAGTTTTAGTAAGTACGAGTCTGTCTGTCTGTCAGACCCCACCGCTCTCCCCAGGGCAGAGGACATTTATTGAGGATTTCCACATCGAGAAAAAAAGGCTTTCAGCACCTTGATGCTGTATCTAAGTGGTTGTTTTCCGTCTTCTGTAAGCATCACTTTCATCAACCACATCACACGTGCAGTGTATGCATAATTAATGTACATCAATATTGTCATTACCGACGCTCTTTAGCTTAACGCTGTTAAAGCTGGTTGGGGTCGTGTCTTCGTGCTTGAGCTAGCGGGTTTAAATAGACTTTTTTCTTCCACAAATGTTTGCATCAGCATCCATTTAGCCTTTTCCTAAATATATTGAAGTCGGCTTCCTGTCTAGCCAGACGCAGCTGAAAACCAGTATTTTACTTGGAGCGACTGCCTATCGATCTTCAGGTTAAGTTGCGCTTGTCTAGGTTGGTTCATGGATGGGAGACCGCCCATTACATACCGAATTTCCTGCGTGCGTCGGAAAGCACGTTAAGCCATTGGCCCAGGCTGTAATTTGCTTAATTTGCCAGTCGTTTCAGCTAGTGGCCCGAAAATCTGACAACGAGACCTACCAAGGGGCATCATATTACCCAGTACTAGCTGGGTTGTGGAGGTCAGACGCCGTCGCTCCATGTGAAATACTGGTATTCAGCGGGATCCGGTTAGACTGGAAGCAGACCCCAATATTTTGGGAAAAGGCTAGACAGAGAGGTCCTGAATACTTCTTTACAAGCCCCTCAACCAATCATACCACATAATGCTCCAATACACCAAATCCGCTCTCTTTTCCGCTCCCCGCTAGCACCAAGTCCCCACACCGCCAATCCCCACGCTCCAGCGATAAATAATCCTCGACTCGCCCATTACACGCGGCTGTACATCGCTTCCCGATAATTTATACGCCAAGAGTTACCTTAATATGCTACTCCCAAGGTTTTATTTTACTTTCCCAAGTATCGTTAGCAAGGTCTTTAAGGAGATTCTTTGGGACATTATTGGGTCGGTGTTTTGCCAGTCGAGAGTTGCGACCCAGTCACCTCCAATCCGATCGGATTTTGTTTATGGATTCAATCTTGCAAGTTTGGTGATTCGTCGTCTAGTTTCGGAATCAAATAAAGTTCTTTGGGCATAGACAAAGAGGCATTGTATGAGTGAAAATGATGATGTAAAAGTAAATTTTTGACATACAAGCTAGAGACATGGCCGGACCCTGGATTCGGACCCAAGACCTCATGCTCAGCTGTCGCGATTGCTACCACCAGACCAACGAATGAGTTCATTATACTCCTTGCAAATGATTTGGGTAAGTTTGTTGCTGTAGAATAAGCTTTGTAGATTGTAGTACAACCATTAAAATACTACTTTAAACAGGATGTCAAGCTAAAGTTCAGCTACATTAGTCTACTTAGCTTCGTAATGCACATCTCACTTAGCAGCTGGTTTAGCTAAGCTCCTATGTTTATGAAGACAATTTATATGCAACTTGGTAGACCAGATGATGACTAGTTGGCAAATCAACATTGGAGTTCTCACTAAGTAGAAGTTCTGAGGTATTTGAGGGATAGGCTAATGAAATGGGGGTTGAGTCATAAGCAGTCTATAAAGTCCCTATTAGTAGACCTCAGGCCACCTCTCTACAACAACAACAAGAAGCATCTCTTAAACCTAGTTATTGTAACAGTTCCACAAAGCTCATAGTCTGCACTGATTCCCAAGTATTTTCTTTTATCACACAAGCGGAAAATATCAGTTGTCATGGCAGCAACCTCACAAGAGGATTTATTCCTTATACACGTATCTATCTCCTTTTCTTAAAAAGCAACACTGGCAAAGATAAACAGTGTGAAGGTTGTCATGACAACCATTGTACTACATCTCGAAACTTTCAGGTCTCAACTTTCTTAGCCTTTTAACAAAACTTGTAAAGCTTGGAACAAAAGCCTTCAAATCCAGGTCAAACATGTAGACAGGCTGGATATGACTTAGCAAAAACTTCCTAAAAGAGCTATTAGCAAAATTGGGTTCCTACGTACCGTCGACGATAAAATTCGGCTCCGAAGTCATTACCCGTCTTGTGTCAACTTAATATGTTGTATTTCATCCTGAAAACCGGTTTCGGGGACATAATTTTAGGATGAAACTATTTTTAGGACATCATTTTGAGGGATACGGGGTTTAATCTGCATGGAGTTTGCCTTTTGGGGTGTTTTAAGGCCGGTTAATCAAATTTTGGAATATTGGAACGAGAGAAAAATTTGGTGATATTGCGCGATGTTGTTAATTTTTGTTTTTTTGGTAAACTGTAACATTAGATTTCATGATTACATGTTTTCCTCGGTTTTTTTGGTTCATTTTTAGAGTCAGTTCACACCGATGTTATATCTTTTCGTGCAGTAAATAAAGTTATATTTTGAGTCGCTGTATTAAAATGTCGCGTCGCGTCGCGTCTCGGTGTGAACTAACCCTTAGGCACATTCAGTTGTCATGATACACATTTAAGCAGTGATCATCTTAGTATCAAAAAAGTAGTGTCTAAAGTGGTCATCTCGATGTCTAAAATATACAGGGAGATATTAAATTAACTGGCAAAACTTCACAGCATAGTTGGCTGTCGATTTAAAATAATAAAGAAAAAAAATATTTTTCGTCCGTTATAAAAAAAAAAACTGCTGCTTCCTACATATCAACACTGCAATATCTATACACGGTAAAAATGTATGACACAGATGTTTTTTTTTTAATTGCTGAAAAACAATTTGTATGTGGGGTTAAGAACATCTTTCTAAACCCCCCTTAATTCGTGGCAACCGTTTAAGCGTCGGTTTATATTTAAAATCTTTTACTTTAAATTATGTCAGACATTTTCGGATGCAATAAAACAAGCCAAAAAATCTGAAAGGCAGATTGGATAAAAACAATTAAAAAGAAACTTCCCACGTTTCTCTTAGGTTGACATTTTTAATAGACTTACTTCCCTCCGTCAATACCCCAGAGGGCTTTGTTAATTGAAAGTAACGCTTCAGACAGTTTATTTTTAACGACTATATTCAGTTTCTTGCATAAATTATTATAATTTTTATTTAGTCAGTGTTAACTTGCACTTTTAGACAACCTTTTTTTTACTGACCTTTTTTAATTGCGAATGCGTAACACTAATTTTAGAAAACTGTCTGTTCTTAAAATACAGGGTTATTGATAAAACACCAACAACTTCTAAAGAGGTGGTTGTACTCATCATTATGAACAACTTATACTATGGGACCAAACCAGGAGGTCTACTCTCTTTCTTCGAAACGTAACTTCGGCAACGAACGAAAATTAAACGTAGCATCGTTTGTGACCCTACTCTATATAATTTGCGGACGCACACAAGAAGTTCGAATCCACAGACAACCAATGTATTGAATGTTATTGTTTGCTTCCGCAAATTATATAGAGTATTATTTTCGTTCGTTGCCGAAGTTACGTTTCGGAGAAAGAGAGTAGACCTCCTGAAATGCGAAAAAAAAATCAGCTGTTCCGTACTTTATGTTCACATAACTCGTCAAAATGTAGGGAACCGCAGATTTTTTTTTCACGATTTCGGGTTTGTTCTCATAGTAAAAGTTGTTCATAATGATGAGTAGAATGACCTCTTAGGAGGTTGTTGGTGTTTTACCAATAACCCTGTATAACTCATACATAACATCACCTCACGCCTGGTATTTCCGAAGAGTAGGACAGAGGTGTATTGGTATACCCACATTTCGCCAGTTATGTTTAAGTCCAATGTAGTAGTTGGTGAGCCTCTTGTCTTCAACCGAACACAAATCCAGACTCCGTGGCTGCTACTCTAAGAAATTCTTGATGGATAAACCTAATAACACTACCCCACCTGGGTATCGAACACAGGACCTCATGCTACGCAGTCGAGCTGGCCAGCACCACTAGACCATCGACACAATCTTAAATCATCGTGAGGAAACCGGCTTTTCCTAGAACGAAAAAAATTAAGACGATGACAGCCCTCTCTCTCTTGGGTCGGTCCCTCATATCTGAGGATCGTGGTCAGCCTGAGGGTTGCATCGGGATCGGATGATCTGCTTCCATCGGTTTCTGTCCATCGCGTCTCTTACGACCGTGTAGAATTTGATGACAGCCCAGTCCCTCTCTAAGAGAGAAGGGTTGTGTTGTGTCCCAGGACAAACAGTCCGTTCATTGTAATAACATTTAGGGTGCCGATGCGGCTGCCTTAATATTGTTGCCCATCAGGAATGTTCGCCGAGTTGCAAGAAAACCTGACTTTCTACACGACTATGTCGAAGAGTCGAATAGAAACGCGGAAACGGTACACATTCCTGGTCCGCATGATTTGGGCAAACTCCAGCGGCATTCTGAGGGTATTCGCGCACAGGTTTTGATTGCCAGTACCTCAGCCATTTGCTGAGCAATCAAAATAATTTATGTTGATTTTTAGGATCCTTTGTTGATTGAAATAGATGATTCTGTTCTATGATAGGATTATGTTACGAACGAAAGTTAAAACTCTACCTGTTGAAACCTTTTTTTAGGGATGGGATATCATCAAATGATCCCGCTCTGGGCGGAGCGGAAGGGAGTGACTCGTACTGACCAAAACCCATCCACGTTCCTTCTCATCCCTTTGTGTTCCAGGGCCACGTTATCTCTTTCGAACAGTTCCGCAGCCCTGGCAGGCATCGGTCCTCTTGGACCTCTTCCAATTCTCTTCATCTCCTTGATGCGCGCGTGGAACACGAACGCGCCGTCGACACGGCCTGTCTCCATAAGACTGACGGACGATGAGCTAATCATCGCCTATGCCTTGGGTCTGACCTGTTGAACCCTTACAACTAGTAACGTGAGGCCACTGTGCTCATAGCACTAGTATTTATTTGATTAATCGGTTAGACTGGAAGCCGACCCCAAATGGTTAGGAAAAGGCTAGGCAGATGATGCTGATTAGTTGCATATTAACAAAAAAACATTGGAATTAAATGCCTTCACAAAACTACAATTCAGCTACACAGTACATTGTTTATATCCACAATACACGCCATACGCCCGCTATAATACAATTTATTTTACCGTTACGATATCTATAAGAACAATCGGATAATCTCGGCTAGCATCGGGAATGCGGCGAGGCTTGCGCGCGCGCATGTACTTGTAATACGTTCTGATTGAAGATGGGTTTTTTTTTTTTTTTGAAGAAATTGTGTTGAATGGTTTTAAGTTTTATGGATAAACTTAGGATAACGGTCAGATCCAATGAGAATAAGTTAAAAAACCATGTCCATGTTGTATTAAATTATTTATATATATTTTTTTGTTTTGTTTGTCTCCTTTTGAATTTTAGTTTTATATTTTCACATTATATTTTTAACTAGCTGACCCGCGCAATTTTGTTTGTTTCACATTTACCCGTTTTAAAACAATATTCATTGATACCCCGCTTCTTTTGGTCGTAGTATCTTAAGGTATTTCAACAGTAGGTCTTTTGACCGCAATTATCTCGAACAATAGTTATAATAAATTTAGTTATATGTAACCCACACTAAAACAATTTTTCAATTCGAACCAGTAGTTCTCGAGAATGACGCGTTTAACCAAACAAACATACAAAACCTTCAGCTTTGCAATATTAAGTACTAACTTTTGCCCTCGGTTTGCTCGCGAAAATTTTGAATTTACCTTTGTTATTTACTTACGAACAAAGCTAGACAGTAGCAATAAAACCAAACTTCATTTTAATCCCAATCAGACCTTACAGAAATAATATTAAATATGACACAGCCCCCCAAGGTGAAGCCGGCATCACGACCGAAGGTTCACGTTCGAGCCCCGTTTGATGCCCGGAGCTATTCGATAATCTTGAGTAGCGGTATCCGGGAAACTGGACGGTTAGTTACTAGTAGAGAACAATAAATGGATAGAAAGCTTTTGTTTTCTGGAATTAAACGTGTTTTAGAAGGGGATCATGATTATTTGAATGTGAAATGGATGCGCTGTTTATTAATTTATTTGGTGTCGATTAAGTGTGGGCAAATAAAATGTTATATTATTTTTCTCGAGCACCGGTGGCCCAGTGGTGGCAGCCCCGACTTACGAGCAGTAAGCCGTAGGTTCAAACCCAGGCAGGCGCACTACTTTATGTAATTTATTTCATCACCGCTGCTCTCAAAACGGTGAGGGCAAAACATCGTGAAGAAACCGGCATGTCCTAGAACTAAAAATTCTAAGACATGTGACAACTACCAACCCGCACTGGGCCCGCGTGGTGGATTAAAGCCCACTCCCTCTCATTGAGAAGAGGCCTGTGTCCCAGCAGTGGGAACATTATAGGCTGATGATGATGATGATTATCTTTCTCCTTTTCGGTATGTACACATATTTTAAGTATTGTTTTAAGTTAGTTAAGAGATAATTTTAATATTCGTAAAAATAAAATTCTTCAGGCAAAGCGCTGAGCAACTTTTATTTAAACCTAGCTTAGTCCGCGGTATCGCCTTCATAAAGGTTGGAGGTTATCACACATCGTGCCTCAGTCTACTGGTTCGCCTAATTTGATCGAAATTCGCACAATCCGTAATTTGCAATATCATTATGGAGGACATTTGCCCTAAAAATCTTTGTTTAATAGTCTTAAGACATTTTAATATCACTAGAATGCTTTTTCTTAAGTGTTGTTTAAACACCACTGTTATGATCTAACTAGCACTTCGCCCGCAACTTCGTCCATGTTAATTGTGATATAATATATAGCCTATTTTACTCGGTAAAGATGTAGCTTTCTAATTGTGAAAGAATTTTAAAAATCGGTCGAGTAGTTTTTGAGTTAAATCGTAACAACCAAACAATAAAATCTTTCCTCTTTATAATATTAGTTTAAACTAACGCATTGTTGTGATCCTACATAACCCTCTTGGTGTATTTGTCAACGCTCTAGGCTAGCGGGTCAGTGACCAAACGATACGTGGCCATAACCCGGCCCTGACACTCGCTTCAGAATCACGCTAATTAAACAATATTCCTTCAAGTTCTTTGTTAATTATCTCTTTTCTTTGAAAATACATATATTCACGTGGTGTAAGGAACACCACGTAAAAAGAATGTGGTTCCTCCGCGCGGAAGAAGTGAAACTTCGTAATACTACAGGCATGCGTTCGAGTGCATTCGATCTTATTTTATTGAGCTTCTTAATAATATTTTGTTGTTTTCTTGTTGTATTATTTTTATTACATAAGTTTATCGAGGTTATTCTACTCATGGAAATTGAGCGAAGGCTGGTCACACCGAAGAGTCGAATGCATGACTGTTTGCACGCCATCTTGCGTACCTAGTAGAACTACGTAGTCAAAAATCTTGTAATATCTCTTAGTGAGTTTTAGAAAATATTCACCCTCCATGGTAGCGTTAAACTTGTTGGAAGTCGCATAAGAAGTTTCACTTAAAAAAAAGCAACCTCAACCTGGAATTTTGTACTAAGAGATATGCCTCCTAGTAGAAAATGATGCTGGTGGACCAGTACTAATACATACAATAATATACTATATAATACGAATATTCATGATGTTGAGTATGTTGTCTGACTGGCTCGTTGGTCCAGTGCAAGCGTGACTGACTAGCATGAGGTCCTGGGTGCGATTCCCAGATCGGACAGCGTTCAGCCGTTGCGTGACTAAGAAAAAAAATTCCACTCATACAAACATTCTCATTTATTATTCTATGAGTTATTTCCAAGGCAGAGTCGCCCATTGCAATACTTCGATATAAAGTCATCAACAGATTGAGTAGTTAACTATGATTTCAAGCGATGATTGGGCTGCAAGAAATTGCGAACATTTACTACGAAATAGTAATCGGTTGCAATTCGCAGAGACCGGGGTAATTGGAGCTATTTGTCACTTTTTTATCGCTAACGTAATTGCTAATCCATCGATTTGTGAGAGGTCAAACCTTGTTGCAGTAGGTATGAAACTAATCACGATTCGGTAAACATTGATTTAATAGGCTTAGTCAATAATTGCTTCATCACTTCAAACAACCAATTACCACTAAATTGAGCTTTAGTAATATTGAAACTAGAGCGGCGGTGGCCCAGTTAGAGCGGCGGTGGCCCAGTGGTGGCAGCCCCGACTTACGAGCAGTAAGTCGAAGGTTCGAACCCAGGCAGGCGCATTACTTTGTGTAATTTATTTCATCACCGCTGCTCTCAAAACTGTGAAGGAAAACATCGTGAGGAAACCGGCATGTCCTAGAACTAAAAATTCGAAGACATGTGACATCTACCAACCCGCACTGGGCCCGCGTGGTGGATTACAGCCCACTCCCTCTCATTGAGAGGAGGGCTGTGTCCCAGCAGTGGGAACATTATAGGCTGATGATGATGATGATGAATATTGAAACTAAATAGAAAATAGGATAGGATATTTTTTAAGGTTGAAATTGCCTGGCACATAGTTAGGCCCCAAAAGGGATGAATGAGTGGCAATAGGGGTGAAGACTGGGTAAAGAAAACGAAATTCTATTTTGTCCGTCAGACAGGTAATACAAAAATATTAGATACGCATTTTTTGTTTTTATCAAAATATAAAAAAAATACTTAGGTAAAACTCATTAAAGTTGGAGAGTGGGGGCTCACTACGTCACAAGTACGTATAAAAATTGCCTACACGTGATGTCATGCAACATTTCAACTCAATATATCTCAGTTATTTTATGACCACGTGAAAAAAGAAAAAATACGTGTCCATTACTTTTCAATAATCTACCCGACAGACAAAGAAAAAAAAATTGTGATCATCCCCTATTGTATGTGGCTGAGATGAGAATGCTAAGGGGGATGTGTGCTGTACTGTAACGCAAATGGATAAACTTAGGAATGAGTACATAAGAGGAAGTCTGAAAGTGGCGCCGTTTACTGAAAAGTTGTGTGGATGTGGAGGAATGAGGAAAATGTAGTGACGAAAATTTTGAGCAGGTATGAATGCAGATGGCTATAAGAGTAAAGGAAGACCAAAGAAACAATTGATGGACTGTGTGAAGGATTATATTGCTTGAAAGGAGATGACTGCTGAGATGACGAGCAATAGAGAAGTATGAGAAGAAAAAGACATGCTGCGCCGACCCCAAATAAATTGGGACAAGGGCGGAATATTGTTTATATGACGACTTTGAACAGAATTGACGTGAATCAATCCATTACTTTTTTGAGTTTTCCATATTCGTTTTCCTGCTAGAACGTCACTTTTTGTAGTCGGTATTGTCCTTATATCAATTGACACTAATTAAACTTTAAGGAGTTTTGAGGTCGATTGTACATATTGGTACGTGTTGGTGCGAACTCTTGCGCTTTTGCGAGCGAGTAGAGAAAGACCAAATAAATGATGGATGGACTGTGTGAAGGATAATATGGCTTGACAGGCGGTGACTGCTGAGATGACGAATAATAGAGAAGTATAGAAGAAGACATACTGCGCCGACCCCAAATACTAACTATATATTGGGATACGAGGAGGAGAATGATGACGATAAAAAAAAAAACATGTTGGAATTATTTTTATGGTTGAAATTGCCTGACACATAGACAACTAGACCTTTAGGCCTAACTAAGAGAAAATCGCTTTTAAAATGTTTCATATGACGTTTTTTAACAGGATTCATTTGAATCAATTCATTACATTTTTGTGTTTTTCATATATTTCGTTGCTAGAACGTTGCTTTGTCTAGTCCGTGTTTTCCTTTTATTAGAAGACAGTAATTAAACCTTATCAACAATTTGAAACATAGTTGATTTATTGGTTCGAACTCAGACTCTAGCGCTTTTGTGGGCAAATGTTAACAGAATATCGTACGAGTAAGTACGTTGAGTTTTAAGTTTTGGAGCAGCTTGTGGCTAAATAATAACAGCCGCATGGGTCGATCTTTAAGGTTAAGCCGTGCTTGCCGAGGTTGGTCCGTGGATGAGTGACCATAATTACATAGCAAGTTTCCTCCGTGCCTCGGAAAGCACGTTAAGCCGTTGGTCCTGGCTGTCATTTGTAGATCTTTGACTTTCGTTACGAGTAGTCGGAAGCCAAAAGTCTGACATCCTGTCTTACCAAGGGGTATCGTATTACCCAGTTACTGGGTTGTGAAGGTCAGATAGGCAGTCGCTTCATGTAAAATACTAGTACTCAGCTGCTTCCGGTTAGACTGGAAGCCGACCCCAAGATAGTTTGGTTAAAGGCTAGGCAGATGATGAAGTAACAGAATTTTAAAACAACGTGTTACTTGAAGGACTTTTGAAATATTTTACCTATTTAATTACAGATCTATGTCTTTCCAAGTTAAAATCTAAAACATAAAAGTATTGTACTTGTGATCTAGTGAGGTGCGTGTATCTGAAGCACGGACGAAGGCTGCGCGCGCGCCGTGTCACTGACACCGCCGGCGTTTGGTAGCGGCCATGTTAGTGAGCGGAAGCGGGAGCGGGTAGCGAGGTTACATAATTTATGTAATTCGTAGTGATTTTTATTGTGAGTACGACAATCTGGTTACTGAATTTAAAGAATTTGGTCACGTCAGTTTCGTTCTATATTAGACTGGGTTTCTTTGTATGTGAGTGTGACTTGATGTCTTTACAACGGCGTCGTTGGTTTGTGAACAAATCCTGTAGCGCAAACACGTAACCTCTTGTAGTTTGTGTTTGGCCAAACTAGATGCATTAATTCCATCATCAATAAGCTTCTGTTTTTACGATAATTTGTATGGAGACATAGCGCATGTCTTCTTCTTCCAAACGTCTCTATTCATCTCGTCTTCCTAACTACCCCCAATTTTTTTTGGCAGTCCTCTATTTTTAAACATTAACGTTATATTAACTGAAATATGTTCATTCTTAAATCAAATAATAATAGTTTAAGGTTTTTTTTTTTTTGCAAAGATGAACTATTATCATTACAATAAATAACTAAAATTACAATTAACTATAAAAGGGCATCAAAAAACTTGTCAACCTTAAACATATTGCAATACATATTATGTTATTATTATTATGTTTAAGGTTGTGGCAATGCTGCCAGTAATAAAAAAAAAAATATATATATATAATTTCGCCTTTTCCTTCGAAACTGTTTTCACTGAGACCAACCATGCAAGACGGGGAGCAATATTTATTTATTTACTCTTAACATACAAATATCCTTACGGGTTAAACTCAATGCGATATTGTAGCACACTTAAAATTTAAATAAATCAAATGTTGTTGACATAGTAAATCCTAAAGGTAGCTGTTCTTGTAAATTCACCCAAAGCGCAACACAATATTTCTATTACTTACAGCTTTATCCCTTATACCATAAGATAGAACACTTTCATATATAGAATCGCTACCTCTCATCAACATAATATAACCACACGCCAACCATCCCAGCAGACGTCTCCCCAAGCGGGTTCCTCCAACCGGTTTGTAGACACCTTTAACTTATATGTTGTGTTATGATTTATGTTAATCACCGATGTTGACTCTTATGTCACTCCTCCAACGCACCGACACTTGAATAGAAAACGAAAATAGACGTAATCGTATGAAAAAAAAAAACTATGGACCTACTGAGACTTTTTTCTGAAGTAGGGTCCACCATATAGCTAGAAAATGACAAAAGCTTTCAGGTGGCCTAACATGACGTCTTAAAACATGATTGTTTTACTCCTTTTTCAGTGTGGGGAAGAGATGGCGCTAGACATCCTGTATAGGTCCGTCTCTTTCCCACACTGGAATAAGAGTTAAACAATACTGCTTTAAGACGTCATGGTAAGCCAGCAGAACTATTCTTATTTCTCAGACTTGCAAGAGCATTACAATTACACAATCTAAATCCATCATACCCATTCTATCATCGGACGAGTAGAGATACGGCGAATCGTCACCGTTCTATTTTTGAAGTTCCACGGACCCGATAAAAGCGCTATGCTTCTTCATTTAATTTGGGAACCGCCAGACGTCCCTGATCATTATTATCCGTTTCTTCTAGGCAAGCGTGCTCAACCCTAGGCCGCATCTAGCAGCGAAACTGGGTTTCGCGTACCCCAGCCGCATAATCACTTCAAATCAGGCGTGTTGAGGCCAAACGTAAGCCTAAGGCAATATAAAAAAAAAAAACAGATTTTCGGTAGCTTTTATCAGTCCTATACATAACTTTGTGCCCTCTGTTTATACCTTGCACGAAACTCGCAAATCAGCACTACCTTATAAGACACGGCTTCTTCAGATGGCGCGTGACCAAGGAAATTATGTAAGCAAATCTACACTTAACGGTCTGACTGAAATTGCACGCATGCTCATAGCAAGCGTGCTTCTGTCTGCATTCAAAATCAAATCCATAGGACAATATGCTCTTTTACCACAAAGTGGCGAATATTTTTCCATGGTCTATCTCTGACAGGATGACTATCCGATCTAGACACTGATATTGAACTTGGACACTAGTATCACGTCACACATCACGCCTGAAATCCCTGAAGGGTAGGCGAGGTGTACCTAATAGTAAACCCACACTTCGCCAGTTATGTTTCAAGTCCCATGTAATAGGGGACGAGCCTATTGCCATCAACTAGGCACAAATCCAGACTTCATCCTTGAATTTGCCCTGGGCGGTTGAGAGTATGTCATACTCACTCAAATGTCACGCTGATGGTGGCGCGTGTGTCGGGTCATTTAGTTCCCTTCAAAATGGTTGAGTTGAATGATGGCTGATCCATGCGTCATGTTCGTGAACGGGCGCTGTCAGTTGTGCCTGGTCGTCTCTTAGCTGCCACGGCTCATTTCGAACTAATTATTTCATCTTTTAATTGTTATTTTCGTTTTTACTATGGACACTTTTAACGTGCTCGTCTTGCTACATCGTTCTCACATAATGTACCATCTCTAAATGAATTATGTAACCAAGGTTTTGTAACAAGATTCTGATTTAAAAGAGTGTCCATGGAGTTTCTTGCCCATTCTTCTCCATAGAGATCTACGCTTTGGAATGGGCAACTACAACTACTACATTATGTCTTGTGACGGGGACTGTAGCTTTATTTTTACTGTTTTTCGACTATTCAAAAGTGCCTGTAACTGGCCTACTTGAAATAAAGTATTTTGATTTGAGACTGCGTAGCTGCTACTGCGAAATTTCTGATGGAGGGACCCAATAACACATTGCCCGACCCGGGACTCGAACCCCGGACCACATGCTCAGCAGTCACGCTTGCGACCACTCGAGCCACGAGGAAGTCCTCTAGAACCCACACATCCAGTAATCCTCGAAAAAAAGAAGAAAAGTACCTACATTAATGAATACCGAAGTTAAGCCGTACGTTTCAAAAAACCAGTTCTTAGGCCCATCTCTATAATGTATTTGTTATACGAAGAGCTATGGTAATCAGTGCTGTTGACTTTGATGCCACGTGGGTGTGGTGTTAGGATCCTGTCAACATTACGAGAGGTGGAATAACTGAGGTGTTTATTTGTCCACATTATGGTTGTGGCGCCATCTATAATAAATACAAGCCAGTAGGTACATTAACCTCTTTTCATTCAGAGAAGAAACCACCATAGATCACCATGCATGCCCGTTGCGTGTTGATAATCAACTCACTGGTTAATAGTTTTTTTTAGGTATTTTTTTTTCTTATTAACGAAAATCGATAGGTGTGTACCACCCGTTTTTTAAACGCGGCCTGTCTGATCCTCGCCCTATAACCGCGCTATCACACATACAAACAATCTCAAACGTTTATTCTATAATTTCTTATTCCCTAAACCACGTTAAGGGGGTTATTCTGACATACTGACAAACTTAAACAACCAAAAAATCTTCGTTTTTTAATAATTAACTAGGTAGGTACCGTAATTTTAATTGATTATTTATGTCTTTTGTGACAACCTCCTGAATTTTGACGAGGATGTAAAACAACACCTTGTTTATTCAAAACAATGTAAATTGTTTGTGAATAAATGAAATGAAAAAAAAAAACTATTTTGGGCAACTATTCGGGTTTTGGTTTTTCCTGATACAAACCGAAACGGAGCGCTTCCAGATTTTATCACGGTAACAATATCTACTTAAGTTTTTAAACTGACATGGTCTCTAACACTATTAATAACACTTACAACGGGATATTTACCATGTGTTTTATTTGTTTCGAGTTCCCGATATTTCGGCGCTGTTGCAAACGCCATTATCACGGATGATCATGCCGGATCCGTGATCATGGCGTTTGGGAACTCGAAACAAATAATACACATGGTAAATATCCCGTTGTAAGTGTTATTAATAATATCTACTTATCCATAGACTAATATTAAACATAGTTTTCAGTGCTTATAATAGTTATCCATAGAGTTGTGACATTAGATTCAAAATCAAAATCAAAAGTCATTTATTCAAACTAGGCTGATAATCAGCACTTTTTGAACGTCAAAATTACAAGAGACAGTCCCCCAAAACTTAAGATTAAGAAAGACAAAGAAAGAAAACATATTTATTTTGCACATATTATTATGCCACAAGTGCACAAAAACTTAAAACTAAACAGAAAAGATAATATTGTGTGTCTCACGTCTACAACGAATAGGCAGCAGATAACAGATAGTTTTGGAGTTTCTAAAACGAACTAGGTGTTAAGTCAGGTTTAAAAATACCTACAGATTGAATGAAAATATCTTCAACATAAGTTATCCGTAATAGGAGTTGACGAGAAGGGTCACTTAACTACTGACCCTGACCAAAAACGACACAATCCTTTTAACCATCACCCATAAATCTTGCCATATAAAGCTCATCTTTTTACCTGTCATCAATGTCGCAACACTCATCCGTACGAAGGTCAGCCATGATGAATAGCATTCAATACAACTTGTATGTCATTCAAGTAATGACAGGAGGTGTGTCTTTTAAGATCATCACATGTGTTTTGTTGATTGCAAGTTTTGTTACGTCCTTGGCATTTTCAATTTGATTTGATTGTGGGAAAAATGTTGCTTCATATGGCAACACTACGGCAAATTGTTACAGATTCTTCGCCTCTTGTTTTGGCTCCAGCCATTTGAGAAAAGCTTATCACCATCTGTCTGGCCTTTATCACTTGATGGTTGGCTTCCAGTCTAAACGTGTCTAAATAATAAGAGCCGCTCGGGTCGACCTTTATGTTAAACCGTGCTTGCTTATGTTGGTACGTGGATGGGTGACCACTCACTACTTACCGAGTTCCCTCCGTGCCTCGGAAAGCACGTTAAGCGGATGTTCCGGCTGTCATTTGTAGATCTTTGACAGTCGTTATAGGTAGTCAGTGGCCCGAAAGTCTAAGTTTGACCTAGTAGAAACTATCCATCCATCCATCAATTGATCAATTGGTATGGTAACACCCTAAAAGCCAGTCTTACCAAGGGGTAGAGTAAAAATAACTGATTTTGACGATGTTGTCAGTGGCAGGAACTTAATACAAACTGTTTTAATTATAATCTGGATCCCTTTAAAGCTGTATTGTTGTGTTTTCTTCTAAGCGCTTTTCTTCTGAGCTTGCTCTATCCTACGCCGCAACATCGTTTCACATCAAGCGAGTGGCAGCCAAACGAAAGCCCATTAAAGTATTAAAAAAAAAAGCTAAGATCACTTTGGTTTTTACAATAATGCAAAATCACACGGAAGTTAACTATGAAGACACTTTATGTATACCCCAGAATCTATCACTTTGTAGCTACATTGACCACTAAACGAATTCGACGTGCTCGATTCTTCGGTATTCCAGTCGATTCTCAAAGAGCTTACCCGGACGAGCTATTGAGCCATTTTGTTTTGCTAATGTACCCAGTGCCTTTTGTATGTAAAACTATGTTTCCTTGAGCAGTGTACTCGACTGAGCTCAACATAGTCCCTCTACAAAGTACCTAGGAATGACCTCATTTTCGACAAGAATCGTCGATAGGATGACCTTTAAAAGTTCCTATGTACAGTGGAAATAAGACCATAGTGACACATTGTTTGAGCTTAAAATAATATGTACACATGAAATGAAAAGGGAAGACTAAAAAGTTGTGAGGATAGTTTTGAGTATGAATGTGGATGGGTACAAGAGTAGAGAAATACCAAAGAAACGATGGATGGACTGTGTGAAGGATGAGATGACAAGTAATAGAGAAGTATGGAAGAAGAAGACATGCTTCTTCTTCTTGTTAAACCCTTGGCCACCCAATGCTGAGTGAGTGTAAGTAATCTTTCCACTTTTGGAGGTTATGTGTCATGGCTATCCAATTTAGAAGACATGCTACACTCACCTCAAATAAATTGGGATAGTAGGGAATAATGATGAATGAAAAAAAGGGAGAAAGGATAAGGCATATCGGATCAAAGGATAAAATAATGGGTATTTTGAGCTGTCTATTGGAAGTCTTTAAGGGTTGGAAGACTGGCAGCATTGACACGTCAAAAGGCAATACTGATTCTTTTCCCAAAAATTTGCCCAGACTCGTCGACCCTTAGTCCCTTGACCTCAAAAACTGTATTGAAGACAATTCACTTTTTTATATCGAGAGAAACAAAACATCTATAAAATAACAAACAATATCTAGAACTAAATTGTTCTCTAGTATCAAATATCGGACAAATATATTGGGTAATAAAACACGTACAAATAAAACTGTATTGAAATATATGTAAATTGTCTTATAAAAATAAAAATATTACAAGTATTGGAATTGCTTCTACTGATAAAATAAGAATAAAGGAGACATGATATGAATCATTTTGTGTTTAAATGTGTGTAGTTCGATTTATATATTAACAATGAATTTGACTACAGCCATAAAATGTTGTTGATAAGAAATTAGGAGTCTAAGGAGACTTTAGCAAAGGTCAAAACCTTTGCTAAAGTCTCCTTAATCTCCTAATTTTATTTGGCTCAAACTTAGCTAACAAAAAACCGGCCCAGTGCGAGTCGGACTCGCACACAAAGGGTAAAAAAAAAAAAAAACTGTTTTTAGTATGTGTTGTTATAGCATCAACAGAAATACATAATCTGTAGAAATTTCAACTGGCTAACTATCACGGTTCATGAGATACAGCCTGGTGACAGACGGACAGCGAAGTCTCAGTAATAGGGTCCCGTTTGACCCTTTGGGTACGGAACCATAAAATTAAACTATGCGAACTCCGCTTACTGATGCAGTCATATTATAAGATCGTCAAGTGCGCAGTGTGACTGTCACTATGCATGCTGAAGTGTGGTCTGCTCTCCAGCACTCGTT
Organism: Cerastis leucographa; assembly: GCA_963082945.1. Lineage (NCBI taxonomy): Eukaryota > Metazoa > Arthropoda > Insecta > Lepidoptera > Noctuidae > Cerastis > Cerastis leucographa. The sequence goes on along the minus strand of OY720372.1, from coordinate 11,049,828 downwards.
TTCTCTATCGGCCATCGGTCTTTCGGTAGACACGGCCAGCCCAGCTCACCTTGATTACACTGCAAGCTATGTCGGTTCTTAAAATTTAATGTAATTTCTTAAAATTACGTAACCCAGCACATAAAATCCTAAACAATACTTTTCAATAAGTAGCAAGCTTTAGATAATAGCTTTTCCCCCTGCATGCATCTTTGTGCAGCGATTAAAATAGTCAAGATTTTATCTTGTTACTTCCTTTCTTTGTAAGAGTTTTGCCCTCCTACAACAGTTTAATACATAAAAAGATGTAGTTTCTTTGACTTTCATATCTTAATTCTTTCTAAGTCATTACCTATCAGTTGGCTCAATAATTAGGGAATCTTTAGAGTCACGCTACTTACCGCAGGTTCGTTTCATCTACGAAACAAAAATCGATGTACTAACTATCTTTTGGGCATTTAGTGCCCACGGGTTCAACTTTACGATCAATGACAATGACATTAACGGGTGTGAGTCCTGTGACACGTGTGCGCCTCGCCTTAACAATTCAAGCTAAACGATCGAAGGGGGAAAGTCAATTATGAAATGGGGGTTTTCAATTCAATTAAGATGTTTTGTCAATAGAAGAGTTTTAGGGGAAACTTTCCCCCTTATGGTATATGATTTCGAAATAGTGTCCAGGGACAAATAATGGTGATGTATGATGTTTAAGCTTTTTAGTGTGTTTTCTCTGTGGATTAAAGTGAAGTGAGTTTCGTGTTTCGTTAAAAAATGGTTGTGAAAAGCCCCCGCGTTCGAAAATACTTCAAAACTAGCTATTGTTCGTGGCTTTGCCCGCTTGGAAGTCGGTAACTATCACATAGGAACGTACTGTGGTCACCGTTTACCACAGCCCTGGTTAGTAAGGTTTACCCGTGTGCTATGTTTCATCAAAATCCGTTCAGCAGAGTTTCGAAAGGTAGCACTAGTCTAGTATGAATGCTGATTGCATTTGATAGTATTCTGATTGTTAATTAAATATCATTTGCGATTGAATTGTAAACTGAATTGAAATTGACACGTTCAATCAATTTCAATTCTGCGTTCCTCAGTACTTACAGAATCAATCCGATTAGTCGCAACGATTCAAAATCGTGCGATGCTATCCATAAACGCAATTTCATCGTATTTTTCTATGATCACGACTTAAATTGAGACTTGAGGAGCTCGTGGCTAAATAATAACAGCCGCCCGGGTCGATCTTTAAGGTTAAGCCGTGCTTGCCGAGGTTGGTCCGTGGATGGGTGACCATAATTACATACCGAGTTTCCTCCGTGCCTCGGAAAGCACGTTAAGCCGTTGGTCCCGGCTGTCATTTGTAGATCTTTGACAGTCGTTACGAGTAGTCAGAAGCCAAAAAAGTCTGACATCCAGTGTTACCAAGGGGTATCGTATTACCCAGTTACTGGGTTGTGGAGGTCAGATAGGCAGTCGCTTCATGTAAAATACTGATACTCAGCTGCATCCGGTTAGACTGGAAGCCGACCCCAAGATAGTTTGGGAAAAGGCTGGGCAGATGACGACTTAAATTGAAAACTTTTTTTCTCTAATTCTATAAACGTCTTATACCCTTTACAGAACGGCTCAATGTTTTTCGAAAAAACGTTGTAACTAGGAAACTAGGAATTTCGTCAGTATCGTGGGTGCTTTTACAGACATATCTAAATCACGCATCAGACCTGGAACAACATTGTAATGTAATGGTTTTTGTAGTTTTATCATCGTTTTTATTACTCATCAAAATCCTGCTTGATTGCTAACTTTTCACGTTTTAGCAGCTGAACTGATTTGGATGTTTGCCCAACTTGGTTCTAAGATACATATTTCCTGGTGCTGGGTCCTCGAGGGAACAATTCTGTGCTGTCAGATTCTTAGAATATTTGGCGTTACAGCTATGACCTTTTACTTCAGTAGAAAATGTTTAGGCTAAAGACACAAAAGCCATATCGGCAAATCGCTAAATATGCTTAGCCCAAAACTCAGCCGAGCGAATTCCGCTCGCTGATGCAGTCATAAGATCCTCAAGTGCGCGCGTGTCTGTGGAGATACGCCGCATACACACTTGAGATCTGGGCCGTCCATGAACCCCCATCTATAGAGACTGTCTTTGCTACGGCCGACTTCGGTTCACAGTCTATTTAGAGATTTCCAATTCGGCCACGGCAAAGCATGCACGGGTGAAGGACTTTCGGAAGGCTCGATGAAGTCGTCAAAAGCCAAATTATAGCAAGGTATTTACGATCTCACCGAGATAGGAATCACACTTTTTTTCCACGACATTTCTTTTGATTTAGCCTTTTTCCTATCTTTATGGTCTTTGCGTAAAGTTCATATCAAAACCCAAGGCTTACAATACCAAATATCAAATCCAAACCCGTAAATGCAACATTCAACTCCCAGCCTCAACCAGTCCTAACGTCTTGCATGATCTGTCAAGAGCTTCCGTGCTCTCAGAAACAGTAATTTATCTCAATTCTCCGTTGCCAGGCGTGCTATTGAATAATTTCCTAAGATATTAGGAGACGCATAGTTTGTCAACGGTATGAGCACGCTAATTGGATGACGTAGCCCCTTACTCGGTGATTTATTGTTTGTTATTGTAGTAAGTATGTAATTGTTAATTTGTGAAGGTAGTCAGTACGCGTAAGATATTGGCAGTGTTACGAGGATCTTCGGACGTTTGAATGAGCGTGGTAGAAGGCGTAGAAGGTTATCAATAATTCAGGCGTTACTTTGCAGAAAGCCATGACATAGGTACATGGTGTATGGCATGCTAATTATGATTGCTATGCTATTGCTGCATGTGCATATTATTTCGGGCCGGATTTTTCGCGGAATTAAAACTAAATATTTTGCATAACATTAACTATTCGTGAATGTGTATTGAAAATAAAAAATGCGGCGTGTGTTCTATACAATTTTTTGCTTTTGCCCGCGGTTATATTAATAACGCGGTTATGTTTATTTGACGACACGGTTGGCGCAGTGGTTGAGCGTTCGACTGCTGCGCTACGTGTCGCGGGTTCGATCCCCGCACGGAACAAATATTTGTATGGCCTACAGATAAATGTTTCGGGTCTGTTTGTGAACGCACCCACGATACAGGAGAAATTCCTAGTGTGGGACAAAGTTTAAAAAAAAAAAAAAAAACCCAGCCTGTGATCTGTCTGTGTACCAAATTTTATCGAAATCAGTTCGTCCGTTAAGCGTGAAAATGTAACACGCAGAAATTTACGTCCGCGTTCATTAATGGGTAAGTAATTCGTACGAAAACTCATGGAGGCATTTCTAATGCATCGTTCTGATTTTTACCTAGTAGGTCCACCATCTACTGACGCTTTTTGTATTGAGATGGTAGAAGAAGTGCAAAAATATTTTGTTGGACTATCAAAAACGTTCGCCACGTAATATTTCATCTCATCCGGGGTCTCTATAGTAGATAGGGTTCCATATCCGACTATAGTAAGTGTTAATGCGATCCCACGGGAGTCGAACCCCGTTACAACGTTAATGACATATTCACTAGGTAGGGGATGCATAGCAATTTAGATTACGGCTGTAGAACATTCGGCCATGGTGGAGAGAATGCAGAAGGACCGAAAAGAATAACATAAAACTAGAAAAATTGGTTTTTTGATATGAATAGATGCAGATTTCCTTTAGTTTGTTGGTCTGCATTCCATGCTTTGGCTGATTGTTAAGGCATTTAATTCGCTTGATTTTTTGTAACAGTGTTCTGTGGTGGCTTTAATACAGTGCTATAAGGATCTTTTGACGCTTAGGCAGTGGGTCTGTAGTTGGGTGGCCAAAGTCGGAACTATCGGAACCATATAACAAAGTGCACGAATAACGAGCGCCAAAAGATATTTGTGGCACACTATACACAAGCTGTTGCCCGCAACTTCGTTTGCGTGGAAATTTAGATGTGTATGACAGAGAAAAAAAAGTAGCCTATTTGCTGTTCGAGACTAATTCTGTACCAAATTTCATCGAGATCCGTTCCGCCCGCCGTTCTGGCGTGATTGAGTAACAAATTCATCCATCCAAACTATTGCATTTATAATAGTAGTAAGATTATTTTTCTTTCTGTATCCCTTGGTTTTCTGTAAAAACTTTTTATAAAACTTAATAAAAAAAAAGTTTCTAATACAGAAATGTCATTAACGTAGTTGGCAGTGACATTTGCTTGTTATCAAAGTGTGGCTGATTTGTGATATCTCATGTATTAAGGTTAATTTTACTTCGATATATTTGCGGTATCAAAGCTTGGGAGAGATATAATGGACTTGTACTTCTGGTAGTATATCTATTAAGTGTCGGTACGTGCAAGTTGAGTGATTTCACTGCTGTTATTGATGCAAACGGATCGCCTGACAATGGTGCGAATTCATGTTTAAGTTATTGTATTAATTTGTGTGGAAGTGGTTAGTGGGTGTGGTGTAAAGGAAGTTATGTTAAGGTAGCTGTATACTGCGAATAACAGCCGTTTGGGTCGATGTTAAGGTTATGCCGCGCTAGCCTAGGTTGGTCCGTGGATGGGCGACCACTCATTACGGATTCTGAAATCACGTTAAACTGTTGGTCCCGGCATTCGTTTATAGATCTTTGACAGTTGCTACAGTTAGCCAGTGGCCTGAAAGTCTGACAAGCAGTCTCACCAAACAGTATCGTATAACCCAGTACTAACGCTAACTAAGGGTTGTGGAGGTCAGATAGGCAGTCGCTCCATGTAAAATACTGGTATTCAGCTGCATCCGGTTAGACTGGAAGCCGACCCTAACGTAGATGGGAAAAGGCTTTGCATGTTAACGCAAAATAAAACAATTATCCAAGTTCTACATAACTACTAATAATACTTGTATTTTTTTTTGAGTTCCCGATATTTCGGCGCTGTTGCAAACGCCATGATCACGGATAAACTGAAGTTATTGCAGGTATCGAGAAAGAGGGAAGACCGATTTGTCTGCTCATAAACACCCACCATGGCGTTTGCAACAGCGCCGAAATAACGGGATACCGATAACTTACACAACACAATTTTTCCCTTTAAGACTGCGTTCAAAAATGAACTTTAAAGCACTAAGCACTCTTCTCATTCGCAACACGCTTGCAAATTCAATTTGAAATACTTCAACGATAAATACGTCTATTTACGTGAACGACCCCTTAACACCCCCCTTTAATCCCCAGTAACTGGTGTTACCGATAATGCGATCCTCTGGGGATAAAAATACGTCGTTTTTGATATTTTGCGCACCTGACTTAAAAAGGGGTGAAGGAAGGGGTGGGATTTTGTTACGATATTGTAGGCGTATTGTTGTGTACGATATAGGTTTTATTTGGCTTGGATGAGCTTTTGTTTAGGTAACGATCTGAAGGGGAGTGATAGGCAAGTTCATGGCATAGTACTAAATTAAGAGGTGATCATCATGGGTTCGATATTCGCGTCGGGAGTAACCATGGAGTTTCCTGCCGGTTTTTCTCCGTATGAAACGGCCAACCCGAACCGTCCACATTTTGTCGACGTTTTATAAATGCCCATGTAGCCCTAGATGTGAAATAAAATATTTTGATTTCTGGAGAATATTTTGTGGCCGATGTTTTGTTTTGTGAATTTGATCATATTTGCTCTGTTGCAGAATATGTTTTCTAATGTATGTTTATTCTCCTTGTTTCAGGTATGTAATCAGAGAAAAACAGTAACAATGTCTTCATACTTGCAGTTACGTGAGTATTCAAAAATTTACCTACATTTGGGGAAAAATTGCTTCCTGTCCTGCCTCAAAATTTGTCAATAGCGTCTTAGAATAACTTAAATATCGACGTTCCTTAATAAAACATTGTTTATTCTTTGGTTTGGTACTTCCCAGGTTTTAACTAGAGTGCTCAGGGCCGTAAACTTACGGGTCATCGTGATAAGCCGGATACGAACCCGGGTGCATTTAAGTGACGTATCTGAAGCTGGCCGGTGTTGCCAATTAACACGGTTCATAAACTTTACTACCGAAACAGAGACCCGGACAAAGCTTTGTCATTTACTGTTGTCCGGTTTCTTAAAATATAACATACACCTATACAGTATACTGACTTGCTCATTGATCGAGTGGTTTCACGAGCTATTGTTAAATAAGTAGTTTCTAAGATTTATTGATTGTTAGCTACAAGTAAAATTAGTACCTATTAATGAAGTGTCCGCACTAGTAACATTTTCTTTAAATATACATTGTTCCGTTCCCACAGACAAACCGTAAAAATGGTTTTGTGGGGCATAGTTCTTAAATAAAGATTTGTAGTAACCTTGTTTTTAATCCATACTTCCATACTAATATTATAAATGCGAAAGTCACTCTGTTTGTTTGTATGTTTGTTTGTTTGTTACCTTTTCACGACTAAACAGCTGATCGCATCTTAATGAAATTTGGCAAGAAGATAGATTTCAACCTGGGGAAGGACATAGGCTATATATCATCACGTTACGACCAAAAGGAGCGGAGCAGCAATGAAAAATTTTGCGAAAACGGGGAAAATGTGACACAGACGAAGTTGCGCGGGACTGCTAGTAAATAAATAAGCATGAGGAATGTCTTGGTGCAGTACTCATGATGGGTATGGTTAGAAAGGAGGTGTCTGATGAGATGATGAGGAATAGAGGAGTATGGAAGAAAAAGACATGCTGCGTCATTAATTGGCATCAGGGCAGAAGAATGATGATGGTGCGGTCAGGGAAGATACTTAGGTCTTTGGTTAAGCAAAGCATAACCGCTACTGAAGTTTTCCAATTGAACGATACGCGTTCAAAATCAAATCAAAATCTAAATATTTTATTTTACATAGGCCTACATGGCACTTAAAAAACGTCAACAAAAAGTGCACGGTTCGGGTTGGTCGTTTCCCATGGAAAAGAACCGGCAAGAAACTCCATGGTTACTATTTTAAAATCATTTGGTTTTACAACATTTGAAGTTACAGTGTTAGTACTTAAGTATGGGAGGACAGAATATGTCGTTGCATACTACAGAAGGTAGAAAGAGATAAAAAAAAACAAACGGATAATCTTCAGTAGCGGTCTGGGGGTCTGAAATTGTCGCTATAGCAGAATCATAGAAGGATAATAATATGAAATACGATACAATTCGTAACATTATCAGCGTTGCGACCATTTTAAGAATTTATCTTGATTCATATTTATCATTATCCTGTTATGATTCTTAAAGGGGCCATTTATAGAATACTAGCAATTCGCCCGCGACTCCGTCCCCGAAAATTGTGATATAATATAGTCTATGTTACTTGGTAAAGATGTAGATTTCTAGTAGTGAAAGAATTTTTAAAATCGGTCTAGTAGTTTTTAAGTTAAATCGTAACAAACAAACAAACAATCAAATCTTTCCTCTTTATTATATTAGTTTAGATTAGATGTGCCTGGTCCATGGCAAAATGCTGGCTTTCTATTACTTATGAAATGTAATAACATCTGTGGTTAATATCCATTTCGACAATTCATGCATGATGTAACTACATGACTACATTGTTAGCTTATCAGTGTGGTCTGAACTTAAGACCTCTTGTCAGTCGCCCATATCATTTTAGTGTGTGGTCGATGTAGGTACCAAAATAAAACTTAGCTACCCACTTTATTATTCTCGAATAATCGGTTAATTGGCGTTAATTGACGTCTATGAATGTGATAGCGAAACAAAATCGATAAATTATATTCAAAGTTACATAAGTTTAGTAGACCTCATATTCCTCGTTACTACTTTACCTCCTTTGAATAATTTTGTTTTTGTATCTGCATCGACAAATACGAAATACTACTGAAGAATTCTAGAACGCTTTTTTTGGTAGTGATATCTCGTAGGTCTACCAATAAGGCTGTTTTCTGCCTAACGGGACCATCCTGTGGGTGTCTTAAATGTAAGGCGTGCAGCCAGAGTTATCTGCTAAATTGTCGTGTAGGTAAAATGTACATAAATCCGACACAACGGTCCGCTACTCAGCAGACAGGCAGAAAATCCGTCTGGTCAGAGAATTTCCTTGCATAGACTCCGGACACAGGTTGGCCGAAGCAAGAAAACCTTCTTCAGGTATCAAGGTATTCATAGAGAACTCTGCCCTGGAGTGTGAATGTGATGTTGCCTCTCTTACGATGGGACTCTATCGATCCTGTCTATCCTGTTGCTTGCTCATCACAGGAGCTGATAGACGCAACTGAAAGTGCCACACTCGTCGGTACATTTTGAGATGACTCAATTTACATTGTCATCCACCTACTAAGGAAAAGAGGATTTACTCTTTCAACGGACGATGACTTTCCTCTCTGTTGCTCAAACCTCTAAAAGTAGGTACTTCTTTTGAGAAGACCGCAGACTGTGGCGTTCCGTAGCTTTCGTATAGGTAGGTATATTTCTATTCTCCAGATTCACGAAACTCACAAATCGTATATCAACCCCGTGGTGTCCAAGATCAGTGTCAATATCGATAATCCTCGTACAGCTAGAGGGAAGGCAGAACTAATGCTGATTGATAGATAGGGTACCACCACTGTCGTGTGACCTGCTAGGTCAGTAGGTCACTTCACTGATATTCACAAATATAAGGAATATTGAAAGGTAGTTTCAGGATTAGTATCAGGTTTCTGATCTGAAAATATAGTTGGGTGAATGTGTTGTAACATGAAATCTAAGATCCTATTTATCCTATTAATATTATTAATGCTGTTTCATGCAAAAAACACTGAATCTATCTGAATGAAATTTAGAACTGGAACATATATAAAAGTCAGGAATACTTTTACATCGTATACTTTTTCTGCGAGAAATGTGCCCTGCCCACTGCCACTTATTGTTGTTGTTGAGTTGGGCAATTCTCCGGGCTCCGTCGGTAACCTTGGTTCTCTTGCGTGATCAAGATCACGCAAGGAAACTCCGAGCATAGCCCTCTCCATTGCCCTTTGGGTGACTTTAAGCCTTCTGATGAGACACATCTGATGGCCGATGGGACCGAAAAGTTCTGGAATGGCGATAGGGAACCGGAAGACGATGCATTGGAAGGCCTCCCACTAGGTGGACCGATGACCTGGTGAGGGTTGCGGGGGTTCGCTGGATGCGAGTCGCACGGGACTGGTCAATGTGGCGACACTTGGGGGAGGCCTATGTCCAGCAGTGGACGTCTTTCGGCTGAAATTATGTATACTTTTTATCCCGGTAGTACGATTCCGTGGGACAGTTAACGCTCACAACGCGAGCAAAGCCGTGGCCATAAGCTAGTTATTAATAAATCTCTTTAAATGATGAATCTTCTTAAAAAAAGTTAAATGCATACCTTTACGTAGAGCCTGACACTGATCGGCAAATTGCTACACCGGTGCTTCCACCTTTGCTAGCGAAAGAAGAGGATCTCAAATAGACTAGGTCTTTAGGACTAGGTCTTTTTTAATCTATACAAACACATACATTACATACATACATACATATAAATAAAATTGAAGTGTCTGATTGTAATATTAAAATAACCGCTTTTTACAACATGCATATTAATGTATACACGGTGTAAATCACCTCATCACGAAGCCGTCAACCAAGCATTCTGTACGTGAAACTAAGTAACTTTACGCAAAAATTATTGCTGGGAAACGACTTTATTTTTGGGGGTGTAAAAACATGTTTTGTGGTAGAACTCAATGTAACGCACTCAAAACATTGTGCTGATGGACGGATTGAATAGTACGGGGGTCGTGGAGGTGTTTAAAGTAAAAATCTTACATTAAAAACATGTAGTTAAAAAAATACTCGTCAAAATGTTGGAACTTTGACCCCTAATATCTCCGTAACTAGAAGGTTCCCAGGTATGGTGTAGAACAAAAAAAATATCGCAATGACAGGGAGAACCAGTGCCTTTCGGCTTCGTTAAGAGGTGTTTTACACCCTTTATACGGTACATGTACCAAAATAACATTTTTTACAATTTTTGTCTGTCTGTCAGTCTATCTGGCTGTTTGTTTGTTCCGGCTAATCTCTGGAACGGCAGGACCGATTTTGACGGGACTTTCACTGGCAGATAGCTGATGTAATGAGGAGTAACTTAGGCTACTTCTATTTTAGAAAAAATCTAATTCCACGCGGACGAAGTCGCGGGCACAGCTAGTTCGAAATACAAATAAGTAGACAAAACAGAGTAATGTTACTACTAAGTTATTTATCTTCAAAAACTTCCACAGATATAAATAATGCACAAACATCTCAATCCTAAAGCCCCCTCCACACAACTCGTCCCTTCTCCGGGACTGTTTGTTGTGGCGTGACCTTTACACCGCGATATCCCGGGATTACGGGATCATCCCGAACTTGTGGACGAGTCGGCGACGTCTGTCGGTCTATGTTTAGGACTTATGTATATGTTTGTATGTGTGGGTAGTAACTCTGCGGTTAGATATGGCTAATGGAGTGTAGGCGTGTTCTTTAGTTTTTTAGACTGTGGTTTTGTTAAGTTTTAAACTTTAGTTATCAAATGTATTGTGATTATTTGATACTTATTTTCACCTGCAGCGGCAGGAGCAGCGGTGGCCCAGTGGTAGCAGCCCCGACTTACGAGCAGTAAGCCTTGGGTTCGAACCTAAGCAGGCGCATTACTTTGTGTAATTCATTTAATCACCGCTGCTCTCAAAACGGTGAAGGAAAACATCGTGAGGAAACCGGCATGTCCTAGAACTAAAAATTCGAAGACATGGTAATCTACCAACCCGCACCGGGCCCGCGTGGTGGATTACAGCCCACTCCCTCTCATAGAGAGGAGGCCTGTGTCCCAGCAGTGGGAACATTATAGGCTTAAGATGAGATGAGATTTTCACCTATGTCATAAATATATAAATGTCTCAAATGCACGTCATTTGACTCGATCCTCGGCATCATCGAGTTGCTTACAGCCACCAACGATCTTCGCAGGGAAGATCGTTGCTCTACCTAGTTTCATGTTCACCTTTGCCGACCAAAGTCTTTTTTTTTTCTTGTTCCGGTGCGAAAAATGCTCATGGATGTCGTTCGCCTAGGGGCGGTTGGAGACTCTTACTAAAAACCATCCCGGTGTTCCCTTTCCACAATTACACCGGGGAACATAGGAACTAGTGCGCCTTCCACGATCCGCGGCTGTGCCGACCAAAGCGTTCATTAGTAAATATTAGTTGTACGGCTTTTTTTTTAAGCTTTTCTCCGCTCTTTGAATTTCTCCTGTATCATGGGTGCGTTTAAAACCATGTGTGGGGCAATGTTAAAGAAAAACTATAGTTTACTACAAAATATTAATTAACCAGTCACAGTTACAAGTAGTTTCAAGTACTGAATACACAAGCAAGTAGTGTATCAACAATATTATGCTAACTTGAACCAACTTAAGGTGGTTACCGGTGCTTTGACAAGCTCTTATTAGCTTATAACGCGCTTAACTTAGTTCACAACTTAGAACTTAAGCGGAAATTGTAAAGGTTATTAAATATGTACGAATTGTACTGTATGTAGTTACGTAGATTAGTAATGACATGTGTAGTTAGGAAGCTGGGTTGCGTGGTCTTGGTTGTTTTGAGAACGTAACATCACGCTTGTAATTTTTCAAGAGTTAGGCAGAGGTGTACCGAATAGTAGGAAGTCCCACATTTCGCCTGTGATGTTTAATATTATACATATTGACAGACTTCGTGGCTCTTATTGAGAAATTCTTAGTGGAAAAACTCAATAATATTGTCTGTTGATCGAATCGAACCCAGGAACCAATGTTCAGCAGTCGCGCTTTTGACCTCATCATCATCTGCCTAGCCTTTTCCCAAATCAAATCATTTATTGCATCAATAATGTACACTTGAAAGGTGGTCAAATATAAAAGAAAATGATAGACACAATTATGGACCGTGTCGGGCACAGCAATTTTTAAATAAGTAGAGAGAGGAAGAGCGCTTCTCTAAATTTTTCATTCTAACATGAGAAAGAAGAAAAAAATCAATTAAAACTATCTTGGGATCGGCGTCCAGTCTAACCGGATGCAGCTGAGTACCAGTATTTTACATGAAGCGACTGCTTATCTGACCTCCACAACCCAGTAACTGGGTAATACGATACCCCTTGGTAAGACTGGATGTCAGACTTTTGGCTCCTGACTACTCGTAACGACAGTCACAGATCTACAAATGACAGCCGGGAGCAACGGCTTAACGTGCTTTCCGAGGCACGGAGGAAACTCGGTATGTAATTATGGTCCCATCCACGTACCAACCTCGGCAAGCACGGCTTAACCTTAAAGATCGACCCGCGCGGCTGTTATTATTTAGCCACGAGCTCCTCCCATTAGTAAAGATAAGACAGAAAACAGTTCAACGATCAGTTGCATGCGTGCGGCTACATTGGAAGCTATCCCCAACATAGTTTGGAAAAGGCTAAACAGATGATGATTGCCGTTGAATCACATTATATGTATAAAACAGCGACTCTAATATTGTTATTTTCAAACAAAAATGAGATTGCGAGTAATCTAGAAGAGGAGATACATCAGATAAAATGTGCAATCAAATTAGGTGGAATAGCATTTGTTCTGTCATAAAATTAGCAAAGTTTCCGAGTTATTAAGAGGGCGTCGTTTGTCTTATCTCTTATGTTTTGTTTATATTTTCTGCTTCGTTTTGTTAATTTCTACTTTATCTTGTTTTAAAATTCTGTATTGCAGATAAAGTAATTGGAAAAACGATCAATTAGAATAATGATGTGTGTTTGTAGTAGCTTTTGTATAATTAAGAAAATATTATGTGTTTTTTTACGTCCACTAATTAAATGTAAAATGGGAGCGTACATTATCAGGGTTACTGAACTGATAACAACATTTGTGTAACTTGGTAAGTCTTATTTAAATTAGATTTTATTATTTTGTGTAGCAATACTTTAAGGATTTTATTTTTCGAATCTGTATGCTAATTTTGATGCGTATTATTGAAAAAATCCGCTAAGTACCTATTTAAAACTCTTGATGTGTTTCTAGTGCATTTATTGTTTTAGCTTCAAACTATACTTTTGCATGCCTGTTGGTAAAATATGGCTGAACCTACCTGTTATCAAATTATCACCATGTACTGTACCCATATTTGCGAAATAAAATACTTACTTACTTACTTATATATAAAATTCTCATGTCACAATGTTAGTTTCTCAGTAGCCCGGTTGATGGGAATAGACGCGCCCCTATTCACATGGGGCTTAAACATAACAGGCGAAATGTCAGTGTACTATTAGGTACATCTCTGCCTAACTCTTTCTGGATATATACAGGCGTGATGTAACGATGTTATGTACAGCAAAAATATTCAATAAATCTTACTAAAGTCTTAACTTCTGTAACAAAAAACTTGAAACAAAAAACTGCAATGAAAGTGAAATAAAATCGATGAAAAAGCAATCGATTTGGCAGAAGGAAGGGTCTAACAAAAGGGAGCTGGAACTGCCCTCATTAAGACAAGTATTTCCAGTATTGTACAACGAAATGAATTCCTCTCTACAGTGTAAACGCTTTTCAGCTTCCATTGTCTTTAACTTGGAATATGCGGATGAGGATACGAAAGTAGAAGATTTCTTATTCAGATTTTCCGTTATTTTTTCTTTGGGAACTTAGCAGTGCTCTTTCCAACGTAAGGATGACTTTCAGCCTAGAAAACCTTTATGAATGTTTTGGTAATACAATATTAAGATAGAGCATATTTCTTCTAGTAACGAAAAGGTCCTACCTACTACGCCAAAAAATATTGTCTATTTACCATCAAACGTTCGCAATTTAATTCCCAAAATAGGACCATTCTCTGAATTACATTTTGTTAAGCATTTTACTCTAACCATCACAAATCATTACTAACCTCATCGTTGTCACATTACCATACACAATTACCATAGCTCATTTCGACCCTCCATCCCCTTGTTTTTCCATTCCAACCCTCGCTGTTCCAAGTCTTGGAGCAACTATACCTACTTTATTATTTCAGCGCGCTGTTTGCATAAGTTTTATGAAAACGCTTGCAATAAAGCCGCCCAGACTCCTTATTGAGAGCCATTTCTTTAATATCGGACACTTTCAAATTTAAATCTTGCCGAGTTTATCTTGGATGACGAAAATATTTGGCGTTGGTATTATAAGTAGGCGAGGTATAAGAGCTTTTTGGGATTTCAAGTGTGGTTTTGAGGATTATAGCGATATGATCTTTTACAGATAAGTATGGGCCGCATAATTTACTAGAGTTTTTTTTGCTAGAATGGTGATTGTAATAATTTATTAATTTTTACGCGAGTTGGGAAAAGGCTAGGCAGATGATGCTTATTCCTTGTCTAAAACAATAAATAGCTTAGCAATTGCGGAGTAACATGGATCATGGTTGAAGTTCACTGGTTTTATTTTTATTAAGGTTAGGACACCGAGGTTGTTTTAGGTTCAATTGTTTTTTTTTTTTTTATATTCTACTGCTAATACCCCCGTTTGTACCATTATCGTTTTTTTTCTGAATGAATATCATTCTCAATTTATCTCAACCATGTGTGAGCTATATTTAATTTCAGCCTTGCACGCTTCATTTGGTTTGCAATAAAACCTTTTGAAACATTTACTTGCTCTATTCTTGAAGTCACGTAAAAACTAGAAAAAAATCCACTTTACATACAAATAGTAATAGGTACGTAGTTTTAGTGAAATTGAAAGGTACCCTCGTAAATGCCATTCAGCTGTCTGCTACTAATTTGTTTTTAAAAAATAATAACGCTTACATATTTTCCAATTTACTTTGACGTTTCAACATTTGACAGCCGCTGTCAAAAACTTTTTTTATTGTATGGCTATATATACTAGCACTTTAGTATTGGCAGGTTTTTATTATTTCTAAATATCGAATTTGGTTATTGTTTTTGATGAATTGAGTGATAATATTTTTTTTAAAACATTGTAGAGAGTGTTATTGTTCTCGACGAATTGTGTAAACATAGCTGTACTTATTTATAGAATCCTTTTTGTTACGTTTAAGCTTATCCAGATGGTGCAGTTTCTTTATTTCTGTTGGGTTTTATTCATAAGCGCTGCTTTAAGTTGAGCAATGGTGATCGTCTGCATAAACAATTTTGTTCGATTTTTAACGACTCATAACTTTAGCCATTTTAAATAAATTAAACTTTTTAATAACTGCATCATTTTTACAAGAATACCGCAAAGTGCGTAATTTAACTTAGGTGTTGCCGCATTGAAACCAATGACAGATTTAAAAAAATAGTTTTCGTAACCACATCAAATATTTACCTACCAAAAACTTAAACAAATACTTATGATATCTGCACTCAGCAAAAAAAAAAAAAGAGAATAAGAGCAATAGAGTGGTGTTTGCTGTAGGTAACGTAATCAATCTGTTTGCAACGGATACTCCTAATCAAAAACTCCAACGCGAATCAGTTCAGCAGAATTTGTTGCTCAGATTCGGGGTTTATTTGTATTTGTTGTGGTCTAAATGGACAGATGTAAGCGTGAGTAGTAAAATGCATTTTGTATTCTGTGCCTAACCTTGTGTCAGAGTTTTGATGATGCCAATGGGCCTCTGACTTGGCTTTACACGCCGTCGAGAAACATCACTCAGACAGGCAGGATTTGCGAGAAAGAAATTTGCACGAAGCCATTTGCGCGGTGGGACTTTTCCGCCAAAGGAATTTGCGCGAACGAACATGAAGGAAAATACGAAAATGTTCCCCGGCATCCTCTTGGATTTTCATTTTGACCCAATTTTTGTTGTCAGCAACCCCAAAAACTACGAAAACGACACACATGATGGAAAATCTGAAAATTTTCCTCGGCGCCATCTTGGATTTTCATTTTGATCTCATTTTCGTTATCAGCGACCCTGAAAACTACGAAAATGACATCCATGAAGCCATTAAGTCGCGCAAGTGTCCGTTAGTGCAAAAGTCCATTCGAGCAAGTGTCCAATCGCGCAAATGGCTTACTTTTAACTTTAGCTTAATTGCTTATGCTCACCCGGGTATATTTGGAATCGGTGCAGAATACCTTCTTCTTCGGCCCTCACTTTTATCCCACAATTTTGTGGTGAAGCAAAGTATTTGCGAACGAAATAAGTATACTTCACAAAAACTACTTCCACGGATCTCTCTTCTTATTGTTATGTTGTATTTATGTATATATATTATTAATTCATTTATTTCAGACATAGTCCATACTTTATACAAATGTTAAAATTAAAATCCAATAAAAAAACATTACATTACAATAATCAAACAAAAGTAAAATAACACAATCATACACATTAGGATTACATTTGTGGTATAAAATCGCTAATCCCTTATTACTTCCATCACTCCAAACGCAACTGTATCTTAACATTATTTTCGGACAGCCATCCCGAATTAGACAACAACCCTCAAAACGTACCCCGGGTCTTCCGGACCCGGCCGTTGTTCAGCGGCCATCTTTGATTCTAAATACAATTGTTTTACTGTAAATATTGAATTTACGCCTTCATATCGAGGTCATTACTCATCTGAAGGTATTTGACTCACTGGTTTGTTAAGCTTGAGTTATAATGTGATTCTGTTTATATGTTTAATAAGAATTTATGTATTTCTTGATCTTATGTGATATATTTCCTCTGTGTAAGAAAAACTTAGCTGAATATGCGTGATTGCTCTTAAAAATACAGAATAAGAATCTACTTTAGTGACCTAAAACATAAATTTACGTATATACTAAATTTGTTTTTAAATTAAGTTTTTTTTTAATATTAATTTTTAAGCTACTTTATGTAGAAGTAGAACTCACGACTTAAAAAGTTAAAATCTTTTATGTTATCAAAGATCTTCCAAGTGCCTCTCCTCGTTAAGAACATACTTTATTTGACTTAAAACCACTTGACTGCCTTTTGACCTTAAGTATACATAAGCAAAAAGATCAGGCCTGAAAAAGAAATAAAAACAGTTTCAACAAATATTTAGTCCGAAAAAACTTCAATCCAGTCATTGAAACTCAACCTTGTATTGAGCCATTCGTCTTTATAGTTATACTCAAGAACACAGTCAAAGAATACTGGCAGAGATCCGTACGACTCCACTAGTAACAGGTGCCCAAATAAAGGATAATCGCCGTCCGTTATCCTCCTTCCCTAACAAATAAACTTGAGCCCAAATTAAAGGATGCCTGATGTCATTCGTAAAACAAATCCTCCGTATAAAAAGGCTAGTAAAAATCCGGCTAAGTCCGTGTCGACCACGCAAAGCGAAGGGTTCTGTAATCTATATGAATTACACATGAAAATATTCCCAATGCCCGCTCTACAAGTCTTTTAATACTCTTTGATTTTGATAAATAAAAATGAATGTTTCTGGGTGTGTTCTCTATGCGTTCCTAAATCATTTTACAGATTGTGATGAAACTTTTGTGGGCTCTTCTATATATGCTTGCGAAGGTTCCTGGCCTAAAAATCCATATAACTACGTTACATTGCAAGGCATACAGGTAAAGCTAGGCTAGTTTATCACAAAACCACTGTGGACAATTCTTCTTGGTAAACAAAATAAAGGATTCAGTTTTTTGCCACTTGACTGCGGAACCCTAAAAAGGCAAAGAAGAAATAATTAAAACCTCGCAGGCGGTCTGATGTACCCCACGGCCGCGGTGAATTTTTTTTAATTAGGATTTTTAATGTTTACATCGAAATGCTTGTGAAGTCGAATTTTTGATCGTAAAATGTGATGTTATGAAATACTTAAGCTGTGATATTAAATTTCTGTGGTAGCTTTAATGTCTCGTTAAAATGTGAGATGGATGTGGAAAAATACGTTCATATGTGATGCGATAAGGTCCCCCAGTATTTTTTAGAGTATTATTTCGGAATTTATAGTAGTAAATGTTGTTGCTTCTTATTCTTTATTGCACATAAAATTAAAAGAAATACACACAAATAAAATATAGCTTATGTACAACGGCGAGCTTAACCTAGAATTGAGTTTTCTTACAGCAAACCTTTTTTTTTTTTTTTTGCGGATGGGAAATCATCAAATGACTTCTCCCGCTCTGGGCGGAGCGGGAGGGAGTGTCAGGCTTGTACTGACTAAAACCCACCCATGTTCCTTCTTCCTGTTCCTTTGTGTTCCAGGGCCGCGGTATCTCCTTCGAACAACCCGCAGCCTCTTACAGCAAACCTTATTTTAACAGGAATATTTGCCAAAGAGGATACAGCCACTCTAGAGATTATAAATGCGAAAGTAACTTTGTCTATCTGTCGGTCTGTCTATTACGTCTTCACACCTTTTAATTATTGTACATTTTTCGATGAAATTTGCTGACAGTTAGAGTCTGACATGGGTCAGACATGTCATGGGTCAAATGTAGGCTCCGTTTTTTTCGCGGGGGCCGAAGCCGCTGTCAAAAGCTAGTGTGAAATATTGGAACAATATTGGGTCACTACTAGCATTTTTAAACAAATAAACCAATATCAATAACGCAATAAAGTAAAATGAAAGACAAGAATAATTAAAAAAAAAAAAAACTTCACTTATACCTACTAATTGTAACGTAAACCAAACCAGCTCTATTTATTACCGAACACCAAAGAAATATAATTAACAAGAATTAATAAAAAAGCTCCACAATTGTTTCCACACTAGACACTTAAGACATTTATAACATTTACGAGCCATAACTTTGTTCGTACAAGCCATAAACTGTTGGTAATTGGCTATAATTGGTACAATCATGGCGTTATGACCATGCTACCCGACTATTATTTTGACGTTAAACGAGATTCTGCTTTGTCAATAAATGTATGACTTTCCTCTTGCCAGAAAAGTTCAGCACTAAGAGTCTTAAGACTAAAAAGTCAGATATAATATTAAAAGTTTTCATCATCTGCCTAGCCTTTTCTTAGCTATGTTGGGGTCGGCTTCTAGTCTTCCCGAATGAAGCTAAATACCAGTATTTTACATGGAGGGACTGCCTATCTGATCTCCGCAACTGGGGAATACCATACCCATTGGTAAGACTGGTTGTCAGACTTTCGGGCCACTGACTACTTAACTACAGTAAGTGCTGTACAATTGACAACTTGACAACCTCTGGTTTAACACTATAAAGTTTTCAATGCATACTTATTGTTATCTTAGTTTTGAAAGTAACTGTGGCTTTCTAATTGTTACGTTTTCAACCCCTAACTGAATTTAACGAAATTTGATACCCAGTTTTTTTACCTTATGTATCGGTATGATATTTACGCGGAATAATTCCATTATAGGAGCAGCAGAGATACGGCGAAGCGTCACGGTTAGATGACTAAGGCTCCACGGGTCCGAACACAGAGCTTCTTCCGCATTTATTCTGCGTATCGCCAAACTGTGGTATTCACTGCCGGTTTCTCTATTTTCCGATTGAATAATCAGGATCTCTTTAAAGATCGAGCGAATTACTTCACATCATGCGAGTTTCGGCTAAACGCAAGATTATTTAGAGTAAAAAAAAAGAACTTTAACGCAGACGAAATTGCGAGCAAAAAATAGAAAAACTGTTACTTGCATTGTTTCAAGACTATCATCATAACTGTTACTATTTAATTTGTAAGAGAAGGGTTGCAAAAGGAGGATTAGAGGTCTCCTTTTGCAGCCCTGACACGAAAATATAGGCCCGACTATCAAAGACTCTTCAAAGAAAACCAATCAAGAATGAATTGATACTCTGACTTTGCTTTGAACTCTTTGAAACGAGCTGCACTATAAAAATACGGTCACGAGAAGAGTAAAGGACTATTGAAAGAACGAATGAATGAATGAAAGGAACGGCCATTAGGGCGATTAATATAAAGTAAGTAGTGGAAGTGATTATTTATTTAAATCAATAAAAATAAATAAATGAAGGTTAGAATGACCTACTAGGCAAAAGGTATGTGCTACAATTTGCCACACTAGTAGAATAGAATAGAATAATATTTATTTCTGAGTGAATGGTACATTAGGATCTTAATCTAGAAACAGTTTCACATACACTACCGTTGCCGGTGTAGAAATATTAAAAATAACATAAAAAGCCAAACTTCTAGGCCACAACAATATAATTATAATAGTTTGTCATCAAAAACGCTAAATAACGTTATGTCCCCATTAATGTAACCATAATATGATTTTAATACAATGTCAAGTTGGAAAGTAGACTGAAAAGTCAAAGTACTACTAGTTACTAATTATATAATGTCAAACGATTAAACAAAAATAAAAAATAATACTAACACATGTCAATAGGTATACGTACACAATTACACACACAAAGTATTGATAAAATATAAACTGTCTGTATCTATAAACTGCCACACTAGTAGACCCACAATTTGCCATTATGCTTAAGTCCCATGTAATAGGTCGCGCCTATTACCATCACCCCGGCACAGATCCGAACTCTGTGCAAATAACTGAGAAATTCTTGCTGGAGAAAATCAATAACATTCTTACCCGACCCGGGTAAACAACCCAAGACCTCATGCTAAACGTACCGCTCCTATCCTTAGAAAGAAAATATTTAAATTAGAAATTATAGAAATCTGGCAACGTGCGAAACAGATTTCTAGATCCTTAGTTTGTTGTCATGCGATCATCCCATTTGTTTACCTTCTTATTTTACTCGGCACTTATTTTGGTAACCTTATTGCGTAGTTTTTTATTTTTTATTATTATTATTGCTGTACACAATCTTATTTTATTTAAGTACCCGTTCTCACATACACATACACTCTGACACAAAATATGAAGCTGTTTTACGTCCGTCACATCACATTCGCAGGTCCAGTTGAAAACCAGCGTCAGGCAGCCTAGCTGCCTGGCATTTTGCTGAACTGTCCCTTTTTGGCGCAGCCGTGAGGCACACAATATTATTATCCCTCTTTTCTTTTTGTTTTATTTAGCTACACAATTATTAACCCTTTTTTTCTTTTGTTTAAATTTAAGTATTTTTTGTGTTCATTTTCGTTTTATGTTGTGTGTACTTGTGGTATGTGCCAAATAAACTTATTTTCTTTCTTTCTTTCTTTCAAATTCTCAAAGAAAACACCAAAAACTTAGCACTCATCCATGACCCCTAAAAACACAGAACTTCAAGAGATCATCCAAAAATTAGCAACGTTAGAAAACAAAAAAAAGGGGGTACCAGGTCATAAATCGCAGAAGGTTGCCAGCACAACCCACGCACCGCACTTTGGATTCAGCGTCAGTATTTCTAGGAGACATTGATTCGAATTTATCACAGCTTGAATTAAATTTATGAATCATTCGGAAACTGGACTGGATGCAAAAAGTACTGCATTAGTTTTACCTGCGACTTCGCCTGCGTTTAGGTCGGGTAAAGGGTCGGTAAGATTCCTGGATCAGGCAAAGTTTTGTGGGTTTTTCAATCAGGAATTTTTCAGTAGCAGCCACGGAGTCGGGATTTGTGTCCAATTGATGGCAATAGGCTCGCCCCCTACTACATGGGATTTTAACGTAACTGTCGAAATTTCGGTGTCGGGATTACAGGAATGATGTCAGTTGTATTGTGTTTTTGGAAGGTAGGACCAGTTTAATCAAATCTTTGTCCTGGTCATGGTCTACCCGTGAGCACAAATTCATCGCAATCCGTTCAGCTGGTAAGGCGTGACGGTAACAGACAGGCGGACTAAGTTACTTTAAAATTTATAATAGGGGATCGGACTGGGTAAAGAAAACGACATTCTATTTTGTCCGTCAGACAGGTAATACAAAAATATTAGACACGTATTTTTTGTTTGATCAAAATATCAAAAAATAACTTAGTTAAAACTCATTAAAGTTGGAGAGTGGGGGCTTACTACGTCACAAGTAGGTATAAAACTTACCTACATGTGACGTCATGCGCCATTTCAACTCAATATATCTCCGTAATTTTATGACCACGTGAAAAAAGAAAAAATACGTGTCCAACACTTTTCAATAAACTACCCGACGGACGAAGAGAAAAAAAATAGGATTATCCCCTATTCTAGTAGGGGTTGTGATACTGGACTGTATGCAAAAAATACAGTATCAACTTTAAGCACGATTCGAAATTGGAGATGCTACAGAATATTAATGCAATGGTTTGAGTTTGTACCTGAGTTTATTTTTATTGCTGGTCTAGGAATTATAGATTTATCTGTTTTGTAGCTCTTACTGGTTCTGGTCTTGTTCAAGTGAAAAGTGTCAATTTGTCTTCATTGACACTTTAAATAAGGTGACTGGAAATTAGTGTTCATTCACTTTTATCACAAGCTGCTAGACCAGATGCCTCGGTGGCCCAGTGGTAGCAACCCCGACTTACGAACAGTAAGCCGTGGGTTCGAACCCAGGCAGGCGCATTACTTTGTGTAATTTATTTCATCACCGCTGCCCTCAAAAACGGTGAAGGAAAACATCGTGACTAAACCGGCATGTCCTAGAACGAAAAACTAAAAGACATGTGACATCTACCAGCCCGCACTGGGCCCGCGTGGTGGATTATAGCCTACTCCCTCTCATAGATTAAGATTTTGCAATTCTTGCACTCGCAGCGTACAGACGTGCTCATTGGCAATATTTAATTAATACTTAAATAATAGTGACCTCCTTTAGCGTATTACTATCGTAATGCATAAAGTAATCTTGCTTAGTGTGTAGTTTTAGTGAATAATGGACACAAAATAGTGAAGTTTTTGTTAAACTAACAACATGGAAAGCAGGCCCTGTAATCCAAGGGAGCCAGTGCAACCCTCCGCCTTGCCGTCGAAATCATCCACGGCCGATGTTATTGTTTCTACTCCTGAGCTTCAACGATGGATGGCCACCATCCAGCAGTACTTGAACGAAGTTTGCTCTACTGCCGCCGATGGAAAACTCAACAACGAACAGAAAATGAAAATTACAAACCTTTGCCGTAAAGTCGAATCTGGTACATCACAAATGGCAGTCTTGTACCAGTCGCTGAAGCAAAAAGCTATCCAGGCGGATAACATGATCGAGAGCCTTAAACAACAGCGTGACCTGACAGAACATATTTCTGAGCTCAAGCGAACGATACGAGACTCTAGTTCTACCGGAAATACTTCTTTTGCTGATATGGTGAAAAGGGGATCTAGCCATTTCATTCGGCCTATTAATTTAAGCTCTGTCGCCATTTATCCCAATGACATATTGAAAACCAGCGACGAAACTAAAGAACTGGTGCAAAAAATCATACGGCCCGAACAAATAAAGCTGCAAGTACGTGGTGTCCGAAAAACGAAGAATGGTGGCGTGATAATAAGTACCGAGACGAAGCATGACGCTGATAAGCTTAAGAACGCAGTCCAGCTCTCTTCATCTGGACTTACTGCCGACGAACCCAACAAGCGCAAACCCCGGATCGTGATTGTAGGAGTGCCGACTTCCATGGCTGAAAATGAGGTCTTTAAATGCATTTTCGAACAAAATGTAGCTGACAAGTTACCGGCGATGTCCTTTGAATCCTTTTTGAGCTTGGTAAAATTAAGCCATAAATCTGGGAAGAGAGAGGCAGTGACTTGTAACTACGTTATTGAAGTTGCGGCCAATATACGAAAAGTACTAATACCTCAAACAAGGATTTTTATAAACTGGTCATCTTGTCCTGTCAGGGACTTTACATTAGTAACGAGGTGTTATAAATGTCAACAATATGGTCATGCAGCCAAATCTTGCCGAGAAGTAAATTCTACATGTGGCCACTGTGGTGAAGCAGGTCATATGATGTCCGAATGCGCGAAGAAAGCGGACACTCCGAGGTGCGCGACTTGTTCCCGCTTTAAAAAACCCAGTGACCACAAAACGGGAGACGCAGAGTGTCCTGCTAGAAAAATAGCTGAACACAGATATATTAACTCGGTCGACTATGAGGGAACTTAGTGCGTCATACTCTAGGCCAGACTCCCGTTGATTTTCGCTGTCTAAACAAATTGTCGCCCGCAATAAAAATGTGTTGATGGTGTTTTTTTGCAATAATTAAATGTTTCATAAATATTGTTTATACTGCTGACACTCCTTTTAGTATTAGTAATTACCTAAGTGCTACAAATTGTTTTTATTAGATTGAATGTACATGTTTGACCTAGATTATTTTTGTTCGTATAGCGTTAATGTCCATTAGGTATATCATAATATATTAACTCATACTAACTTATTTCACAATTATGTTTTTCCATTATTATGTTAAATATTGCTAAGAAATCTAGCCCAAATAGTAGTTATTAGATTTAGCCGCCTGTGATACAGGATTAACCTAGTACAGGCATCGAACTTTGTTATACCTTCATTATTTTTAAGATTTAACTGTATTTATTGTGCCCATATTATTTTTGAATAAATATATTATATTATATTATATTATTATTATAGAGAGAAGGCCTGTTTCACAGCAGTGGGAACATTAAAGGCTGATGATGAGGCGCCAGAGGCGCACGCGAGAGAATTACATACGGCTGTTTTATTGTTGTGATAAAAGTGAATGAATATTTAAAAAAACTGTTTTAAATCTAATCAGTTTATTTGCGATAAGTGTTGGTACAATTTCGGTCTTAATATAAATCAATATAGATCCAGAATATTTAGTCATGATACTGTGACATGCGAACATTTCGGTTTATACTTAGTTTTTACTTAGTTCTCCATAGAGATCTACGCTACGGAATGGGCAACTACAGTACTTTCATAAGTTATTATGCCTTGTGACTGGGACTGTAGCGTTGCGTTTTTTTTTTTTACTTTCAAAAGTGCCTGTAATGGTCTAATTGAAATAAATACTTTGACTTTGACTTTAAATTATAATATTTATAGTTGTAATTCAAATAAAAATGAAAATTGAGTAGCAATGATTTTAGATCCATTGAAAAATATTATTGATGTCAGAGAGTAGTTGATTATTTATTTTAGTATTATATTTAATTGTTATTTATTTCAATCTCATCTTAACTTTTTTTTGGGAATGCTGTTTGTTATCATGAGTATAATCACGTGTTTAATAATTACCAATTATCACCCTTTAATAAGAAAACGAAATTTCCGTTTCGGGCTAATTGCTAATTGTTTTTCCATTAGCATTTTCTTAGTTGCAGCCACGGAGTCTGCATCTATGCCCAGTTGATGGCAATAGACTTGCCCCAATCGCCCCATATTACATGGCGAAATATGCGTGTACTATTAGGTACACTTCTGCCTAACCCCACGGAGATTATCGGCGTGATGTTTTGTTCTTATTCTATCGTTTCGTTGGTCTTCTCCTACTCTTATAGTAATCCACATTCATACTCAAAACTTTAAGAACACCAACTTAAATTTACTTAGTATTATGATCTTCTATGTTAAGAGCCTAAAAAAGACTACATCAATGAACCATTCCCCTTAATAGTAACGCGTTACAGGTCCTCTCTAGTGCTGTAAAATATATCACAAGTAATATATGGTTAGGATTTACACTAAAAAAGATATACAGGGTTACTGGTAACTCGACGTATTCCTTGCAGGACGTCATAGTAGGGTTAAAATGCAACAAATTAAGCCACCAAATGTTCTACCGAAATTCAGTAGTTTTTGAGTTAGTTCGATTTTTAGAGTTTTTATGAATAATCCCAGATTAAATCATTTGAAACCAATTTAAAAATTATTTACGGCGCGACAGTACAGAAATTTTAAGTTATTATCGTAGTTGATGCCGTAGCAGATCTTTGTTAATAATTAAAAGTTCAAAAATGCCTTAAACCTTGGCAAATATCACTAATCAAACATTTTTTTTTTTTGTAATTTTTGTTATTACTCCATACAAATTGTTGTCTAGTGCAAAAATAAAATACTACGCCTGATGTACAAATTACTAGGAAAATATCCTTGTCTTATCAGCTATTCAGAAAGGTATGATTGTCAATACTTTTGCATGTATGACAGGGTAGAGAAGAGTTTTATGGGGAGCAGGTAAAATTGTAAGACAATCAACATTTTGTTTGTTATTCGTAGTATTCGTAGTTTTACCTGAGCTTGAACTCCAAACACACGGTAAGCTTTGTGATTGGTTACTATTGTTCTCTCGGCATGACTCGGGGTGCGATTTTCTGGTCGTCAGCGTTAGTCAGTCTCAACTCTACGTCGCGTAAGCTCGTGTTTTGTTATCTGGCTATCCCTATCGCGTATCTTGCTCTCGTGCTGTGCTGTGCCTTCATAAGTGCTGACTATGGCTGCATATTCTAATCCAGAATACGCTGACATAATTTACTGTTACGGACTTTGTGACGGTAACGCTGCTGAAGCGCGGAGAGAATATGGACTTCGCTTTCCCAACCGCCGACTCCCACACGTTAGTGTCTTCGGATCGACTTATCGGCGAATATCTGAAACTGGCAGCGTCCAAAGAACCAGGCAAATTGACACTGGTCGTTCCCGGAGATACACGGCTGACGACGAAGAGCTGATTCTTCAACGTTTTATTGACGACCCCAACATATCGACAAACATCGTAGCGCGTGAGCTTGGTATGTCACAGTGGAAAGTCTGGTCTGTAGTTCACTTGTCAGGCCGACATCCATATCACTACCAACCAGTCCAGTCATTAGAAGAGGGAGATCCGCCGAGACGGCTTGAATTTTGTCGTTTCATGCTGAGTGCCGACGCCGAAGGCGAAAACTTTTTAAAAAACATTCTGTGGACCGATGAGTCATGTTTTGACCGTGATGGTATCACAAACTACCACAACTTACATTACTGGGCACCGAAAGCAGAAGCAAACCCTAAAAAACTGAAACCAACCGCATCCCAGCGTAGGTTCTCGCTTAATGTTTGGATGGGTATTATCGACGACAAATTAATCGGCCCACATTTTTTACCCCGAACACTAAATGGGGAACTTTATGAAGATTTCCTTAGAAATCATTTAACACCACTGCTCGCGGATGTACCGGAAGAAAGAAGAGCAAACATGATTTATCAACATGACGGATGTCCAGCCCACTTCCGAATCACAATTCGACAATTGCTGGATGAAAACTATCCAAACCGATGGATAGGGCGCGGTGGGCCGATTCCGTGGCCTGCGCGAAGCCCTGATCTGACGCCCCTAGACTTTTACGTCTGGGGTCATATGAAAGACCTAGTTTATGTGACCCCAGTAAATTCAATTGAAGAACTAAGGGAGAGAATAACAGATGCGGCGGACCAGATGAGGGCAACAATCACATCAAGAATCACAAAAACTGAAATGAGGAAGCGAATAAGAACATGTATTCGAAACCGAGGGCAGCACATCGAACAAGACGTGTGAAATGTATGTCATAAAAGTTATTAAATTGAAATTTATTAAAAATAATAATAACATTCACGAAATTGTTTTATTTGATTTTCCGAATAATCACCTTTTTGTGAGACGCACGTCTTCCTGTACTAAATCAAAAACGATTTTCATAATGTAGTCCATGACTTTGTATTAACATTCATACCTTTTTGGATAGCTGATAAGATAAGGATATTTTCCTAGTAATTTGTACATCAGGCGTAGTATTTTATTTTTGCACTAGACAACAATTTGTATGGAGTAATAACAAAAATTACAAAAAAAAAAATGTTTGATTAGTGATATTTGCCAAGGTTTAAGGCATTTTTGAACTTTTAATTATTAACAAAGATCTGCTACGGCATCAACTACGATAATAACTTAAAATTTCTGTACTGTCGCGCCGTAAATAATTTTTAAATTGGTTTCAAATGATTTAATCTGGGATTATTCATAAAAACTCTAAAAATCGAACTAACTAAAAAACTACTGAATTTCGGTAGAACATTTGGTGGCTTAATTTGTTGCATTTTAACCCTACTATGACTTCCTGCAAGGAATACGTCGAGTTACCAGTAACCCTGTATAGAAAAGGTCGAGCGAACACACTGATTTATGTAGATACTAGCGATCCGCCCCTGCTTCGCACGATTAAATAACTTTATTTTAACTTAATTAATGTATAATTAACTGACATGTGGCGACCTAAAAAAAGCAATTAACAACAAGAAGGAGTAGTCCATCGCCATGGCACGACGGAAGAAACAAACATCAATTTCCTACAAGACGCAAGCAGAGTTTACACAGTAACTGTCGGGTAAAATCAAAATCAAAAGTCATTTATTCAAATTAGGCTGATAAACAGCACTTTTTGAACGTCAAAATTACAAGAGACAGTCCCCCAAAACGCCCGCTGTTCGCCACTTCCTAGTGTTTTAGCTGGGAAGAAAAAGTGGCGGAACAAACTCCCCAGCAACACATCTGTCTGTTAGGTTAGAAGAACCAAAAGTTGGTAAGGGTAGTTGCCCACCAGCTATAACACCTGTCTGGTCGGAGGATCGTCCCTTTTCAATGGAGTATTGAGGAACTTTACACCCTGTTCCTCATACCCTAAACTTTTTTGTAGGTCGCTACTTCTTTCTTTCCCCCCCAGTTATGCCTTATTATAATTCCTTCAGAATACATTTTTAATGATGGCGAAAAGCGCATTTAAATCCATTGCGTAGAAACATTGATGAGGACGACTTATAGTAGGTATGGAAGATAACATGCTGCGCCGACCCTAAATAAATTGGGCTAAGGGTAAAAAAATTGTTTAAAAAAAAACAACGTGGTCACACAAGCAGACACCAAAGCGTCTAAAATTTATATTATGTGTATAGTATAAAGGGTGTAAAACACCTCTTAACGAAGCCGAAAGGCACTGGTTCTCCCTGTCATTGCGATCATTTTTTTGTTCTACACCGTACCTGGGAACCTTCTAGTTACGGAGATATTAGGGGTCAAAGTTCCAACTTTTTGACAAGTATTTTTTTAAATACAAGTTTTTAATGTAAGATTTTTAATTTAAACACCTCCACGACCCCCGTACTATTCAATCCGTCCATCAGCACAATGTTTTGAGTGCGTTACATTGAGTTCTACCACAAAACATGATTTTAAACCCCTCAAAAAAAAGTCGTTTCCCAGCAATAATCTTTGCGTAAAGTTACTTAGTTTCATGTACAGAATGCTTGGTTGACAGCTTCGTGATGAGGTGATTTACACCGTGTATAGATATACCATACATAGAAGATTAAGTATGCCCATTCAGGGTTGATGTTCTTGCTCAAGAAACACACACACTAGGCCTTCTACAATATTGCTTGCGTGAATAAAAGATAAGAAGTATTGTGAACACACACATTTTAGACTTTTGAAGTGAAACGTGTAAGATAAATATGGTCTTTATAGTACTAGACAACGATACTCTTGAGGTTTTGAGTGAGACCCTCGGTTGTTCTGGAGTTTTATTACTTTTTGTATGACGGTACTCGTGTGTTACTTGTGATGCTGTCAGTCCACATCTCTCTATAATTATAAATCTCTGTAATAGGGGATAGTCACATTTTTTTTCTTTGTCCGTCAGGTAGTTTATTGAAAAGTATTGGACACGTATTTTTTCTTTTTGCACGTGGTCATAAAATTACGGAGATATATTGAGTTGAAATGGCGCATGACTTCACATGTAGGTAAGTTTTATACCTACTTGTGACGTAGTGAGCCCCCACTCTCAAACTTTGATGAGTTTTACCTAAGTAATTTTTTGATATTTTGATAAAACAAAAAATACGTGTCTAATATTTTTGTATTACCTGTCTGACGGACAAAGTAGAATTTCGTTTTCTTTACCCAGTCCGCACACCTATTCCCGATGACGGGATTCACAAATCCCGCCTCCGTGGCTGCCACTGAGAAATTGGTGATAACACTGTGATGAACACCCAATAACACTACACTATGCCCGACTCGGGAATCGAACCCAAGACTTCATGCTCAGCAGTGATTGCGAGCACTAGACTAAAGAGACACTGCAGATTCTCTCCATTATAACATAAGCGCCTTGTAAGGCACTCACATATAGATAAAGTGTTTAACAACCTCAGTTAAAACCTTTACTGCAGTAAAACAGTAAAATTCTTCCCAAGTATATCTAAACAACGGTACTTGGATGCTGCATTGGAAAGTGCTTGAAGCTCTTACTGCACTATGTTTGGGCCATCAAAAGATAATGTGCAAATACTGAGTGCAGACCATTTGAAGAATCGATTTCTTATATAAAGTGTGCGTTACTGATTCCCTTGCATAATATTTGGTCCGAACAAAACGATCGGGGTTGTGGGGTAAGGGATAAGTTGGAGCGGTACGTTTTCAAAATTTTTCTTCTTGTCGTATCGATGCTACTTCAATATTACGCAGTTTTGGCCCAGAAGGTCGCCACGTTTATTGCAGCGTCAGAGGCGTTAGTTAGGTCGACGTGAGTGTAGGTAGATAGTAAAAAACTTTAGCACCAAAGAATACCCATAAATAGGTTGGAGTAACGGCCACTATGGCTCACGCACAATGGTCCACTTAAGGGACTAAGTGTGGAAACCAAAAACCCCATGAAGATGATACCCATAAATAGAAGTCATCATCTGCCTAGCCTTTTCCCAAACTTTCTTGGTCGGCTTCCAGTCTAACCGGATGCAGCTGAGTACCAGTATTTTACATGAAGCGACTGCCTATCTGACCTCCACAACCCTGTAACTGGGTAATACGATACCCCTTGGTACAGACTTTTGGCTTCTGACTACTCGTAACGACTGTCAAAGATCTACAAATGACAGCCGGACCAACGGCTTAACGTGCTTTCTGAGGCACGGAGGAAACTCGGTATGTAATTATGGTCACCCATTCACGGACCAACCTCGGCAAGCACGCCTTAACCTTAAAGATCGTTCCGTGCGGCTGTTATTGAAGTGAAACTTCTTATGCGACTTCCAACAAGTTTAACGTTTTCATGGAGGGGGAATATTTTCTATTACCCACTCAGAGATGGCGCTATTACAAGATTTGTGACTACGTAGTTCTAATAGGTACGCAAGATGGCGTGCAAACAGTCACGCATTCGACTCTTCGGTGTGACCAGCCTTCGCTCAATTTCCATGAGTAGAATAACCTCGATAAACTTATGTAATAAAAAGTGTACAACAATAAAACAATAAAATATTATTTAGAAGCTCAATAAAATAACGAGAGTGAATGCGTGGCACTCGAACGCATGCGTGTAAGTGTAGTATTACGAAGATTCACTTCTTCCGCGCGAAGGGACTCCACGCACAATTTTTTATTCAGCTACGAGCTCCTCCGATAAAGATATAGAAGTAAAAATAATAAAAGCACTATTTACTAAAACTTCATAGTTTGTTATGACAACGTTCTCAAAATATGTTGATGTTAACGTTGCCTTCGAAATAGCCTGTTCAATTTCACCCCTAAACGCCCCGCTGTATTTCGCCCCTTTGGCCATCCTTTCAAAAGTTCAGTAAAGTGGCTTAGTCAAATGGCCGGTGCACTAGACCCTGTATTTCCAGCTACAGCTCTGTTTCGGTGTCTCCCGAGCACATCTACTTCGCAAAATGTTTTATAAAACCATTCAGGTTTTATGGTACAGACGCCATTTTGAACGAATTGGGAATACTAATTCTGTTCTTAGTGATATGGAAGATTGAAGGCCAGGAGTAAATATTTTTGTTTTTTTTTTTGCCGGAGAAAATGACGTTGGAATGTTGGATAGCTTCTTTGGGGCATTGGCAAGGTTACGAGAGGACAGATAGAGTCAATGGTCTTCGTTTTCATTTAGTTAATGTCCAAGAACTCACTGAAGGATTTAAGAAAACGGTGAGTAATGGGCTAGCTAGCCCACCGTCCGTCCGTCTCATGACGACAGGCCGTGTCGACGGCGCGTTTGTGCTACACGCGCGCCTCAAGGAGATGTCAGCAAATCGGAAGGGGTCCGAGAGGGCCGATGCCTGCCAGGGCTGCGGGACTGTTCGAAAGAGATACCGTGGCCCTGGAACACAAAGGGCTAAGAAGGAACATGGATGGGTTTTAGTCAGTACAAGTCTGACACTGCCTTCCGCTCTGCCCAGAGCGGGAGAAGTCATTTGATGGTTTCCCACCTAAAAAAAAAACTTTGCTCCTCGACTGCTTCGTTGGTCTATTGGTCGCAAGCGCGACTGTGGAACAATAGGTCCTGGGCTCTCGATTCCCGGGTTAGGCAAATTGTTATTGGGTTTTTCTATCAGAAATTTATCAGTAGCAGCCATAGAGTCTTGATTCTTGCCCGGTTGGTGGCAATAGGCTCGCCCTCTATTACATCGACTTAAACTTTGTAGATCTAGACAGTCGTTACGAGTAGTCAGAAGCCATAACTCTGAAATCCAGTCTTATTAAGAGGTATCGTATTACCCAGTTACTGGGTTGTGGAGGTCAGATAGGCAGTCGCTTTATGTAAAATACTGGTACTCGTATCCGATTAGATTGGAAGCCGACCCCAAGATACTTTGGGAAAAGGCTTAGCAGATGATGATGTCGTCCTAAGATTATTTTAATCTTTTCCCCTTTGCCAGTTTATTCCCTCAGTTATGAAGTTTTTAAGATAAGTAGTCGCGGAATTATTTAAAACATAAAATGTTTGTGCAGCCTGCATGTTAGGATTTTAATATTCTTTGGCATGGTGTGTGTGTGTGTGTTTGCTTATTATTGTAAGCATACTGCGAGTGAGAGAGATTTTATTTATTTATGTGACTGAGTCATTTTCTTTCTTGTTTGTTTGCTTAAAGGACAAATTGCTTTCTATGTTAATATTTTATAGAAGGGTTTTAAAACTGCGGTTTTAAAATGAACTTTCATCAAATAAAGAGCTAGGGATTGCTTTTGTTATTTGGTTTTCAACTTTAAGGATTTTTTTATGGTTATAAAATGGGTGATAGGAAAGGAAATTTTTACGCCTTTACCCTGCAGCTCGGTATTTACAAGTGGCTGAGCAGTGATATATGACACGGGTTCGATTCCCACTCGGAACTGATGTGCTAATAATTTCTAGTTATAATGTAAAATTGATACTCGACAAACATTTGTGTGAGATACTGAGATACACAACTTAAAATGGTTAAATAAAAACTTTAAAAAATATAACAGTGGCAAAAAAATACAGTAAAACAAACAAAAGTGAAGTTATTTTCCATTTTTTTGTGGTTTTCTCTGGAAATCAATTATTTTCATTGCAAAAAGTTATTTGTATGTCAGATTTACGTCTACAATGCAAGTGAGTATTCATTCCTATTTTGGATCAGAGTATAAGTAAAAATATGATCTAAACAAAACACACGCTACATACTCGTCACTACTCTAGCTAATTTTCTACAAAGTTGATCTGAACTAAACAAATAGTAATTATAACGTAGCATAGGATGTTTACGTCAAACCGGTTCTTGAAGCGAGCGCTGCTAGGATAAAGAGAATAAAGTAGAGGGTTATTAAGTCCACCCCTTTGTTTCTGACTGATATACCACTACTATTAGCTCACAAGGAGTGTTGAGTTTGTGAGTTCGATTTTAAAGTGAGTTGGTACGTTTTTGAGTTCGAGTGATGAATATCAATGTGACGACGAAGTTACAACATCATGTGTAACCGGCGTTCCGCATCTTGTCTGACCCAGTTACATTTGAGTGCCAAGCAGTATGTGACATTGCCAAAAGAACATGCGTTTTCGGCGTTCATCAGCACGCTGAAACCCGTGCCTAATTATTCCATAGAGACAGGAAGAAATTAAAAACCCTCACCGACTTCGATCTTGAATTACTTCTTTTGCTATGTCCTCGTTCGCACGCCGCCGGTTGCGAGTCAGTCAGGACGTCACCAAAAAGTCATTGAAAAAGTGTTTGCACTTATAACTTCCTTATTAGTCGCCTTTCATACATCCTCTCGACATGCCCAAACCGGGCAAGCATCTTTTAAACGTTTGTCACTATTTTACCAATAGTAGGGGCAGCAAGTGAAATAATTATGATCTCGCTCCGCAGCGTGAAGTATACTTAATGGGATTGGCTGAATCTTACGTAAGTATCTTATTTTCTGTTCAAAATAAGATACTTTCTTCTAGTTTGTCCCCGTACTGTGCGCAAAACTACTTTATAATTGTGTTGTTTCTTGAATATTGTTTATTTTACGACTGACTCTGGTCTGGTTTAGTAGATAGTTAAGCGACTGCGAGACATAAAGTCCGGGGTCTAGAGTCGGAGAAATTATGGGTTTTCGGCATCATTCTCCTGCTCTGGTATCAAAAAGTATGGGGCTCAGAATGTTCTTTTCTACCGCAGGTAAGTCCCTAAAAAAAGTAATACAAAAATTAAGTTTACGTAAACAATATTGCTGGAAAAACACTTTTAATCGTCATCTGCCTAGCCTTTTCCCAAACTATCTTGGGTTCGGCTTCCAGTCTTACCGGATGCAGCTGTGTACCAGTATTTTACTACCAATATCTCCCTAACTGATAGATTGGCTGTTTTAATCGAAATTCAACCGGAACGCTATTATTGTTTATTTTTAACGCGAAAGTAGCGTAAATAAATGAAAACTAATGACCTCGTGTCAGACTTTGATCTACTTAGGCACAAGGACACACTGAATGAATTTAACGCAGAACGTTTATTAAAACGACGCTCCTTCAAACTTCAAACGATTGATAGCTCTTCTATTTTCCTTGTAATTTAGTGGTTTCGACCTTCGGCAGTTGGGTGATCCGGAACGAGGAGATCTGAGAACCAGAGTAGTCGACATAGCCCACAGAATAAGTAAGCTGAAGTGGCAATGGGCCGGCAATATTAGCTGTAGAACCGATGACCGTTGGGGTAGACGTGTTCTTGAGTGGAGACCACGAATCGGCAAGCGTAAGGTGGGACGCCCTCAGGCTCGGTGGAGCGACGATCTTCACAGGGTAGCTGGTAGCAACTGGATGAGAGTTGCCGAGAATCGGGTTAAGTGGCGAGCGATTGAAGAGGCCTATGTCCAGCAGTGGACTGCGGTAGGCTGATGATTCCTCGCACTCTGGCCGCGCTTAATGATCTCTTAGAGTCTAATCTAACTTGCGATCTGTTTGCGGATGGATGGATGAAGATTTTATTGGTATGTCAGAAGTACTGCGAGAGGAATTTATGAAAGTGTTGTTAACCTTCTTTTATTTATGTCATGATTTATTTTTTTCTTAATAATGTTTCTACTTAATTTGATTTACTTGTTTGTATATTTTGATGTGTTAATTTTAGTTAATGTAATTGGTTGTAAAAGCAACCGTTGTAATTAATTAAATAAATATATAAATGATGATGACCTTCAGCAGTTGGGTACTAGGGGAGTATAGTTTTCATAAATTCGGTTATGTCTCTTGTCGTGTGTGCTCGTTGGTTTAGTGGTCGTAAGAGCGGTCCTGGGTACGATTCCTGAGTAGGGCAAAGTGTCATTGGGTTTTTTCCATCAGACATTTCCCAGTAGCTACTACGGAGTCTGGATTTGGGCCCGGTTGATGGCAATAGGCTCGCCCCTCGCATGGGACTTAAACATAACTGAAATGTGGATGCTATTAGGTACACCTCTGCCCAACTCTTCGGGGATTACAGCCGTGCTGTTATGTTTGTACTAGAAAAGAGGTGACTGCTGAGATGACGAGTAATAGAACGAAACTTTGCATACGCAGTCAATTTTAATAAAAAAAAGCTAGTTCTTTAAAAATATATTTAACACAATGATTTATTTGGCTACTCTTCTTTCTTTGTCGAGAGTTTTAATGTCGTCCGTTGTCCGTTGTCCGTGTCCGTCCATTCCGTCGAAGGAATATCTCTCAGCCATGCTGGTTTCCTAACAATGTTTTCCTTTGCCGAAGCAAGTGATTGGGGGGATCGAACTTGAGACCTGTGACTTGGCAGTGCGACGGTCACACCTCTAAGCTATCACTGCTGCTATTTAGTTACGAGTCGCCTTTTTGGTGAGGCCAAGCTTCACAGGCTGATCGCCGCCAGGTTGCCTGCTTGTCGGTCTTCTACAGGCTGTACTTCGGTGAGCGTGCCTAAGAAGTCCACGACCTCATCCCACCAGCCCACTTCTACCATCGGACATCTAGACGCATTGCAAGTTACCATCCCTACCTTATTTCTATTCCACCAATTCGCACTAAGCGTTTTCGAACGTCTTTCATAAAGCGCACAGCAAAGGAGTGGAGCTCTCTGCCTGCGTCTGTGTTTCCGAACGCTTACAACCCTAATCTCTTCAAAGTTAGAGTGATCAGGCTTCTTCTGGGTAAGCTCGTACCATCGTCGACTTTGTCTCTGTCACCTCTGACCTAGACTAGAGTCAAGACAAACTCACCGCAAATAAAAAATAAATTGGTACACGTTTGTAAACTCTTTCAGATGGGAATACTAGGTACATTATTATATTCGGTGGTATATACAAAAATAAATATATAAGAAGGGTTTACCGAGCACCTCTTGCACGAAAAAGAAATTCCTTCGGGAGTAAATACACGTGTTACCATTGTTGTTTCTGAATATTTTTCTGAAGTGATAAATCTATTCCGTGTCGGGTATCGTAAGCTCGTGTCCGCTTTGTTTATTTACTTATCTACTCATTTCTGTAGAAATAAAAACAGCCGCACGAGTTGATCTTCTAAGTTAAGCAGCACTTGCCAAGGTTAGTTACATACCGAGTTTCCTCTGTGCATCGATCGGAAAGCTCGTTCAGCCATTGGTCCCGGGTATCATTCGTTTCTGAAATATTTAATGAGGAGATGTTGCTAATTTTTTTTTTTTAAGTGAATATCAATCTGTTTTTCAATACAGTGTGTAATTTGCGCATTTAATAAATCATTTCTCCGACAAAGATTGACAAACGCAGCAGGTCGAGTTTGTAAACCTTTTCATTATAAATCGAGTTGATTTATTTGTTGTCCAGGTCAAGTTGCCTGTCCGAAAGGGAACTCCTACTGTTTTGACAACGGCTTTCAGTTTCAGGGAATTATGTCAGGTTTAGATAGGATTTCGTTGTTCTGATTGGCTGTCATTTAGGTATATATTTAGATAACTAGCTGTCCCGCGCAACTTCGTCTGCGTCACATTTTCCCCGTTTTCGCAACATTCTTCATTGCTGCTCCGCTCCTTTTGGTCGTAGCGTGCTGATTTTTTTTGGTTGTTTGCTTGAACGCTCTAATCTCAGGAAATACAGATCCGATTTGAAAAATTCTTTCAGTGTTAGATAGTCCATTTATCGAAATCGGAAGGCTATAAGACATATATAATCACGCTACGAACAATAGGAGTGGAGCAGAAATGAAAAATGTTACGAAAACGGGTAAAATGTGACGCAGACGAAGTTGCGCGGGACTGCTAGTATTATTATAAGTATTCTTCTGAAATAAATTGATACGGCATTTTTTTCAGAAACTGGTTTAGAGTTTACTACCCTATATGGACGCTATCACCGTATTGCAGTTAAAATTATAGGTTATTTCGCTTAGTTTACGACTACTTAACGTAAACGTCAAATAAAAAGCCGGGCTATGCGCATACAATATCACATAAAGTGCACGGAACCATGTTTCATAAATATATTGAATGTAGGCAGGAGCGGACTCAGCAAAGTTATTAAAGAATAAATCAAATCAAACTATTTTATATTACATAGGCCTATATGGGCACTTATAAAACGTCGACAAAGGTGCACGGTTCGGGTTGGACGTTGCCTATGGAGAAGAACCGGCAAGAAACTCCATAGTTACTCTTTTAATATCATTTGGTTTAACAATATTTGAATGTTACAGCGTTAGTACTTAGGTATGGAAGGACGGCGTGTGTATCTCACGGCTGCGCCAAAAAGGCCCAGTTCAGCAAAATGCCGAACAGCTAATGAGAGATTAGCCAAATGTAGTACCTATCTGGGATTTAACCCAATACTTGGAAC
The DNA here is from genome assembly GCA_963082945.1 of Cerastis leucographa. NCBI lineage: Eukaryota > Metazoa > Arthropoda > Insecta > Lepidoptera > Noctuidae > Cerastis > Cerastis leucographa. The sequence continues at coordinate 11,011,938 of OY720372.1, read as the reverse complement.
TGGGTAAATCAGGGTCATTACCACTTAGCTAATACTGCTTCTAGGAATCATAAAAATACTTAAATGGGTGAACCTCCTACCTCTCAGTTATGACACGAAATCGATGTAAAAATACCGTCTCGATACAGAAAACTGTCAACTCTAAATTAATTACCTTATATCAAGGATTTGTTAAATTATGTCTCAAAAGTGTCTGGAAAATTGTTTGTAATGTCAGATGAATTATATTGTCTAAAAAGGTCTTACTATATTATAATAAGTAACTTTTTGAGTATGTTCTTGTTAAAAAAGATATTTTTTGATGTTTTCTATTTGTGCGGTTAGGTTTGAATGACGTTCTATTCAGTTTACATCATACCTAAATGTTTTTTTGAACAGTCCATAATGAGACCAAATAAACGTGTTGAAATAGAAAAATATTGGTTGTTTTGAGAACTACTCAACTTTTGCCCGTTTTCACTAAAATTAGGCGATACATAAGAGAACACCTTAATGTCAAAGGCTTAGCACCGACAGTCGAAATTCCGACAGAGCACTTATACAGGCTGGAAGGGACCCCGATGCTAAAACGGTTTCCAAGTATTCCTGACTTCATTCTGAGCACATAGAAATTTTTAATCGGTAAATCAAAAATAAAAAACAGCTGTTTTCTACTGCTGGATATTTAGTCGGGTCTTTTTAGCGCTGCCACAATATTATCTTAAGTTACATTTTTTTTTCATTTTGTTGTGTGCACTTATTGTGGCATCTGCCCAAGAAATATGTTTTCTTTCTTTCCTACAAAACTGTAATAGGTACTTACACAGTCAAAATGTATGAAACAGCAAATTTTACGGGGTTCAGACTAATGTACTAAATACGTTGCGACTGGTTTAGTTTCGGTGTCCGTTTCGCCTTGTATGTGTTAAAGCGTCGCAGTGATATTAATAAAAACAGGCACTAGAGTCATTCAAGGTCAAAAACACCATCCTTACACAAAAAACAAACCGGCCAAGTGCGAGGCTGACTCGCGCACAAAGGGTTCCGTCCTTTATTTATAAAAACGAGCAAAAATATCTTTTTTTTGTAAGGGGGCTCCCATATGATGGGCCGACGGACGGGTAGCGAAGCCTCAGTAATAGGGTCCCGTTGGCCCTTTGGGACGGAACCCTAAAAACTCGACGGCACGGTTGGCGCAGTGGTTGAGCGATCGACTGCTGCGCTACGTGTCGCGGATTCGATCCCCGCACGGAACAAATATTTGTATGGCCTACAGATAGTTGTTCCGGGTCTGGTTGTTTGTGTATGTGAGTTTAAATGTTTGTAAACGCACCCACGATACAGGAAAAGTTAGTGTGGGGCAACGTTTTAAAAACAAACAAAAAAACTTAAGTATTAAAAACTTTTTCTTAATTTCTTTCTTTGCACTAGAACTCTGTCTCACCCCATTATTCTCATATCTTTCAAGTCTCAATACAAAATACACAGAACAGAAAATTGCGTTCTTTCATACCTTCAACACTTACTTATTTTATCTCCCCCTCACAAGACTTTTATGATAACGTAAAATTACTGCATCAACCTGTTTACAACTTCATCTTATGTATTATTGAAATCCACTGAAAATGTTGCTGTCATGTTTTAAGAGTTGCGAGAGGAATATATATATATATAAGGTGGAGAAGTAGCCTTGACCGATATTTTGGTGGTATTTTGATGAGTTTTAAGGCTTTGACCTAGTTGTACCTAATTGTTATTGTTTTCATCCCAGAGCTTATCCCACAAAGATGTACTTTTATCTTATCTTCTGTGAGTTTTTGGTTATAAAAGACCATTTCAAAATTACTTATCTGAGTACTTCTCTCTCTTGGGTCGGTCCCTCATATCTGAGGATCGTGGTCAGCCTGAGGGTTGCATCGGGAGCGGATGATCTGCTTCCATCGGTTTCTGTCCATCGCGTCTCTTATGACCGTGTAGAATTTGGAGGACGACGAGTCTTTGACTTGATCGGTCCATCTTGTTGGTGAGCGACCGCGCGATCTCTTGCCTTCGGTGTTTCCAACCACTATCAATTTTTCCAGACTTTCGTCGCCTCTACGCACCGTGTGGCCAAAATATGACAGGATGCGTTGTTGGCATATGGTGGACAAGCGAGTTTTAATTTGGAGCTGGGCTAAGATGGATGCATTGGTGCGTTTTGCTGTCCAGGGTACTCTCAGCATTCGTCTCCAGCACCACATCTCGAAAGCATCAATCCTATGCCTTTCTCGGGCCAGGATTGTCCACGTCTCTACTCCATACAGGAAGATAGGGAATACCAGCGCTCGTATCAATCTGATTTTGGTTTTGATACCAATTCCTCTTTTCTTCCAGATGTTGTTTAAACGGGTCATAGCATCTTTTGCCATTCCGATTCTCCTTTTTATCTCGGGGATACAGCTGCCATCATTGCAGATTTGGGAACCCAAGTAAATGTAACGGTCGACGGTATTAATGCCAGGAATGTTGCTGGTGATGTCTGTTAGTTTTCCAGCTCGATCCACTATCATTACTTTAGTTTTCGACCTGTTCACTGCGAGACCTATGTTGGCGCTTTCTAACTCGAGTCTTCGAAACAGTTCCATCATATCTGCCATGGATGTTGCCAGAAGAACGATGTCATCGGCATATCGGTCTGAGTACCTATTATGTTCCTTATTTGCACAGATAATCACTAAGTACCAGACTGCAATATCTAAGAATGGGAGGAGTACTTTGCCTAGTGGGATAATGCAGGCTAAATAAAAAAAAACCGGCCAAGTGCGAGTCGGACTCGCGCACGAAGGGTTCTGTACCATTATTTATAAAAACGAGCAAAAAAATCACTACTTTTTGTGAAGGGGGGGGCTCTCACAAAAAAAGTGTTTTTTTTGCCCGCTTAAATATTTATTTTGTTCTGTTTTAGTATTTGTTGTTATAGCGGCAACAGAAACAGATAATCTGTAGAAATTGCAACTGGCTAACTAACACAGTTCATGAGATACAGCCTGGTGACAGACGGACGGACGTACAGCAAAGTCTCAGTAATAGGATCTCGTTTGACCCTTTGGGTACCGAAGCCTAAAAAGCCCAAATATTTTAGTATTGTCGTAAGATTAGGATCGAATCTTAAACATATAATTACTGAGATTTAAACTGTTATTAAAACATACAAAAATCTATAATAAAACTAACGACTTGCTTCGAAAATCCAATAAACTACACTACACTAACCAATTCATTGACTCAAGCACATCCTCACGAAATTCCCCGAAAAAAGGGACCAAAAATATCCTCCCAAATCCGGCCCTTAAATACATAAGATTCGCAATCGGGCGGTATAAATAAAGTTAGGACAAAACAAAAGGAGACACTTGATACGATTAATGTCGCCGATTCGAGTCCCGGCTGCGTTTAAATACAATATACCATATATTGCGAGTTGCTGTATATAAAAATATGTGTGGTATATTTTTTTAGGGATTTTTATATCCGTAGTGGGGAAGAATTGCGAAAAGTGTTCTTCTGAACTCGGTTTATTTGTATGTTTACAGTTTCTATTTAGTTTTTAGTTCATGTTTTGTTTCGTTGTATCTTGTCGTCCTACATAAATTGGTTCTAGCATTCAGTAATCGCTTTATTTACTTAAAAAGCTTAGTGCCTGATTATATTTCCCATCGGCAAATGCGACGAACTTATATATACTTATACAAACATTCATCCCTTATTTAAACCGTCCAAATGATGAATTAAAAAAAAACCTCCCTTATTTTTCACATTTGTATACTTACTATAGAACTCTTGCTTGTGCATAATTTCATGCTTTGCTAGTGGTACCTATAGAGTGAAAGAAAGAAAGAAAGAAAAAAACGTTTATTGGCGCGATTGCCACAAGTACACACAATATTAAAAAAAAAAGAAAAACAATATAAAAATAAAAACTAAACAAGAAATACTGTGTGACTCACGGCAGCGCCAAATAGGCCCAGTTCAGCATAATGCCGGACAACTAGTGCCCGACGCTGGTTTTCAACTGAACCTAAATGGTGAGTGTACGGATGTCAGTAAATACAGTAATTATATAAATATTGTGTACGATATCATAATATTATGTAGTGTTTTATTAAAATAAACTAAAATAATGGTAAAAATAAAACTATTTTAAAACTAGGAACAGGTATTTCATAACACACCATTACTTGACTGTATTGACTGTATTTTGTCTGGAAATTATTCAATTCCAGATACTATACCATTATTAAAAGGCTGTGGTGTCTTGATGGGTAAACGAGTACTTATTTACACTCTTTCCATTTCTTTAATCATCTGCCTAGCCTTTTCCCAAATTATGTTGGGGTCGGCTTCCAGTTTAACCGGATGCAGCTGAGTACTAGTATTTTACATGAAGCGACTGCCTATCTGACCTCCACAACCCGAAACTGGGTAATACGATACCCCTTGGTAAGACAGGATGTCAGACTTTTGGCTTCTGACTACTCGTAACGACTGTCAAAGATCTACAAATGACAGCCGGGACCAACGGCTTAACGTGCTTCCCGAGGCACGGAGGTAACTCGGTATGTAGTTATGGTCACCCATCCTCGGGCCAACCTCGGCAAGCACAGCTTAACCTTAAAGATCGACCCGTGCGGCTGTTATTATTTAGCCACAAGCTCCTCTATCCATTTCTTTAAAAGTAAATAAAAATAGTTTTTTTTTGTACCGAAAGTTATTACTAATCGATTTTTTTTAATGTTTACAATTTATCATCAGTTTTGTCATTCACTCCAGCTGCAGATTATCTTTCTTTTTATATTTTTACAGCAATCTCATTCGTAATCGATTATTACTCAACGCAAATCGATCACTTAATTACTTACATAAAAACCTTTTCACATAAGTAACCCTTAATTACTAAACTCGAGATCACATCTATCGTCATCGGTCAATTTTCGAGATCCGATCTTTTGAACCGTAATTTATTAAAGAAGGTAAGAAAGGTAATTTTTAGGGATACGATACGATGCGAATTCTGCATTCCGTTAGTTAATCGATTCTCGATGCGATGGACGGATCGAGATTAAGAATCGGGTGTATCGGGTTCCGTCATCGTGGATTTTGTAACACCGTAGCGTATCGTGCGTCGTATCGTATATATATAATTAAATATTGTGCGTCTAGTAGTTAGAAACGAAACGTGCGAAAGGTTTATTCGTCCGTCCCATTTATTTTTGGTACCTATTGGTTTTTGTTTTGCACATTTTTAAATTTTTCTTGTTTTTTATTAATGTGTAGTTTTATTTTATTAGTATTGCACTGATATTTATTGTATATAAGTACATACCTATTCATACACATAATTCACAACACAAAGCACCTACATACCTACTAAACTGTTTTTCATCCGTCACGTCATTATCTTGGGTCCAGTTGAAAATCAGCGTCGGGCACTAGCTGTTCGGCAGTTTGCTGAACTGGGCCTTTTTGGCGCAGCCGTGAGACACACAATATTATTTATTTCTTTCTGTTTAGTTTTAAGTTTTAACTATTTTTTTTTTGTTGTGTGCGCTTGTGGCATGTGCCAAATAAATATGTTTTCTTTCTTTCTTTCTTTCTATCGAAAGAACAACTATTCGAAGCAATATTTGTTACACAATTTTTTTTTTTAATACAACTGTAAATGGTTCCTTCACGAAACACCAATTATTCTGTACTTACAACAAAATAAGTAACCATACCCAAAAAATATTGCTGGGAAACACTTTTAATTTTATAACAAATTATAAAATTATTAAAACTACCCGTTTGCATCAGAACCATAATTATATAAGAACATTAGTTTTACATACATACTTAAACATCACCTACTCTTTAATTAGAATATTTTTACTACAGTCATTTTAATTTATTTCTAACCATGTAACATTCGAGTGAAATATATTTAACATTGAATTTACTGTATACTTAAGTTACCTATAAACTAACTACTAAAGTTAAATGAATGAGTTTAAATGCCAATAATTAGTGTAAAATAACAATAAGCATAAAACGTAAGTATTCTATCGATTACACTTTGTGAAATTACTAAAGATTTACGATTGAAATAATAGTTATTACTGGCTACTTGAGTTACAGTTCATCTATTTTTAATGATAATGTGTAAGTGATTATTAGAATTAACGAAAGCTTTTTATGAGTAAAAAGTTTGTAATTTTTGTAAAAGTTTTAATTAAGTAGATTGCTTTTATTTTCGATAAGTGCACTTTTTTGTTAATTCATTGGGATAATTATGTCTCGTATACGTAGGTAATCCAAACTTTTATTTTAATCCCGCAGACAAAAAAGCGATTTTGTCAACAAAAATACGCGCTAATTTGATGTCCAGCCAAAATTAGAAGTGTTGCTTCTAATTTTGGCTGGACATCAAAAGATGCATGTAGTTAACCGCTAATTTTGAAAGACTTGCCAGTAGCTGCAACTATTTAATGATAATAATGTGAGTCCTGGTCAGTCGTTACAGTCAGTGGCTCGTAAGTCTGACAACTAGTCTTACCAAAGTCGCTCCATTCAAAATACTGGTATTCAGCTGCATCCGGTTAGACTGGAAGCCCAACATAGTTGGCTAGGCACATGATTAATGCGAGTGATGAATATTCTGAAACACTGTGAAAAGGCTAATTAATATAGGGGTATATTCAAAGTTCGTACGAATCGGTTTTTTCTAGGCAAGCGTGCTCCACCCTAGGCCGCATCATCGTTAACATCAAGCGAGATGCGGCTAAACACAAGCCTATCCATTAATTTTAATATTATAAATGCGAAAGTAATTTGATTGTTTGTTTGTTACCTTTTCACGACTAAACGGCTGATTGGATTGTAATGAAATTTGGCAAGGAGATTGTTTATATCCTGAAATAGACTATCTTTTTTTTCTCACACATACAAATCAAAATTTCCACGCAAACGTAGTCGCGGGCAACAGCTAGTTTAGAATAAAACTCGCCCACGAAGGGTTCCGTTTACCATTATTTATAAAAACAAGCAAAAAAATCACTTTATTGTATGGGAGCCCCCTAAAATAGTTATTATATTCTGTTTTTAGTATTAATTGTTGTTATAGCGGCAACAGAAATACAAAATCTGCTTTTTAACTGGCTGACTATTACGGTTCATGAGATACAGGCTGGTGACAGACGGACAGCGAAGTCTCAGTAATAGGGTCCCGTTTGACCCTTTAGGTACGGTACCCTAAAAAAAAGGACTGTAGCACTGCAGCGTAGTTCGTAACGGTGTAACTGGCAGCCAATAGGCATCAAGGCAGTATCAAGTTTTCGCTTGTTTTATTCTGATCTCGAACCGAGAGGCGTTCCTTTTTTAATTCGCGATGGTCGTTACCGATGTGAAGTTTCCGATGAAATTTCATTCGTCTCGATATTTTCGCGAAGTTGTTTGCATATCTATCGATACTCGATTATTCGATTACTCGGTACTCGGTAATTATTGAGCGCATCGCGGTCGGCAAACGGTAAAGTTTTTCGGGAAATTATCGGGATTTTATTGTGATCGCGTGAATAGATTTGGAAGTTTTTAACTTTTGAGATTGGTGCCCTTAGATTGTCGTTTTTGTGCGTACGTTGAATCCTTTTGATTTTAGATACGAAGTTAACTTAAAATGGATACTTTTTATTTTAGGGAATCTTATCTCAGTTTCAGTATCTCTGGTTTAGTGGTCGTAAGCACAACTGATGAACAAGAGATCCTGTGTTCGATTCCCGGGTCGAACAAAAAGTTATTGGGTTTTTCCATCAGATTTTTTTAGTACCAGCCACAGAGTCTGGATTTGTGACAAGTTGATGGCAATAGGCTCGCCCCCAATTACATGGGATTTAAACATAACTGGCGAAGTGAGCATCTGGAGAACGCCACGAGCCGAAGCACGTCCAAATTATCATAGTAACCTTCGCGCATTTCAATTAAATTTATCCAATTATTTTTTGTTACAGGTAAACTCCTCAATATCACTTCTATACTCCTAAGTCACGAAGTATTTCGTAAGTACACAAAACTTTCGTCGAAACTTACCAGTTAGCCGTCGAACCATTAAATACAAGTACTTGTAGTAATAAAGGATCAGAACTTTATAACTTAAACTTTATTACGATCCTGAGGTTTACCATAAAAGACCTTCAGTTTCAGTAAAAGAGGTTCTTAGTTGGTAAGAGTTAGTATTATTACGATTCCAGTTAATACTTAGAACTTAAGTACTAAAGGTTTGTGCTATAATTAGTCTTATGTTAACATTGCTATTAAAAACACTGATGGATACACTCGGGTCTGTCTGTCGCTGACGGTTTTTATTGAAAATATCTGATGTAGAGATTTGTGAAGAGTAGGTACGGTCGCTTTACATAACCAAAATTATAAGACGTCTTAGTTTTTGAACGATCCATATAAACAGACTGTAGTAAAAGACATAACAATATTTTTATCAATGGTTACACAAATTCGCAAAACAATATAACATCAGATCACACTGACCAGCACAAAACTTGGTGTAATATTTATAAGTTTTAACCGACTTTTCTTTTTTTTCATTGCGTCGGGGAGTGAGGCAAGGGGACGTAATCTCCCCGAAATTGTTCGCCAACGCACTGGAGGATGTGTTTAAGACGCTGAACTGGGAAGGACGTGGCATTAACATCAACGGCGAGTACATCTCACACTTGAGATTTGCAGATGACATCGTCATACTGGCTGAATCGCTGCACGACTTGCAGCAGATGCTGGATGGCCTGGTTGATTCTTCACTACGCATTGGTCTAAGGGTGAACTTGGACAAAACGCAGGTTATGTTCAACGAACACGTCACCCCAGGACCTATTGTTGTCAATGGCGCTCCTCTCAAGGTTGTTCAAGAATATGCTTACCTCGCAAACTCTGCAGTTTGGTAAGAACAACTTTGAGAGAGACGCTAACAGAAGAATTCAGCTGGGCTGGGCAGCGTTTGGGAAGCTTCGTCGGGTCTTCTCGTCGCGTATTCCACAGAGCCTAAAGACTAAGGTCTTCAATCAGTGCGTCCTGCCAGTAATGACTTACAGGGCCGAAACGTGGACACTCACGGTATGGTTGGTCCATAAACTCAAGGTCACTCAGCGAGCTATGGAGCGGGCTATGCTTGAAGTCTCTTTGAGGGATCGCATCCGGAACGAGGTGATCCGACAGAGAACCAGAGTAGTCGACATAGCCCACAGAATAAGTAAGCTGAAGTGGCAATGGGCCGGCCATATTAGCCGTAGAACCGATGACCGTTGGGGTCGACGTGCTCTTGAGTGGAGACCGCGAATCGGCAAGCGTAAGGTGGGAAGCCCTCAGGCTCGGTGGAGCGATGATCTTCGCAGGGTAGCTGGTAGCAACTGAGAGTTGCCGAGAATCGGGTTAAGTGGAGTGTTAAGTTGATGCTGACTGTACATACGTATACAAAGATTCATTTTATTAATTACTAGCTGTAGCAGCGCAACTTCGGCTGCGTCACCTTTTCCCCGTTTTAGCAACATTTTTCAGTGCTGCTTCGCTCCTATTGGTCATAGCGTGATGATATATAGCCTATAGCCTTTCTCGATAAATGGGCTATCTAACATTGAAAGATTTTTTCAAATCGAATCTGTAGTTCTTGAGATTAGCGCGTTCAAGCAAACAAACAAACTCTTCAGCTTTAATAATATTAGTATAGATTATAGAACTGTGTATATTGGATGTTGGTGGGTAATTCACCAATTCATGAGACGATTTTATAATTAGAACGAGACAGGTATATATCGTCGCCTGTTCCTATGATCTACGTCATATGAAAGGATCAGTTGATGCGTACAAGTTTTGAGCAGGGTTACGAGATGGCGTCACCCATGTTTATGCCATAACTTCACACCCTGCCTGTAATTCCCGAAGGGTGGCCAGAGGTGTACTAATAGTACACCCCTAATTTCGCCAGTTATGTTCGAAGTCCCATGTAAAAGGGGCGAGCCTGTTGCCATCAATCAGGCCCAAATTCAGGCTCCATAGCTGCTTCTTTGAAATTCCTTACGGAAAAACCCAATAACCTTTTGCTCGACCCGGGAATCGAACCCTGGACCTCATGCTCAGCAGTCAGGCTTGCTACCACTAGACCAACGAGGCAGTTGTATTTTTCGCTTGACCTCGATGGATTAAAAACATAACCACCTTTTTGTTGCTGCACTGTCGGGCATTATTAACTAAGTAAGAATGTGACTATTATCTCTATAATGTTAATTATAATTAGAAACGGTTACTTACCATTTAATAATATTATTTTAATTTTAATATGTATGTTACGGGCAATTTGATAAGTCCGGGCACTATTAATAATGGCCGGTCTGTATTCATAATGCCCGACTCAATTGGGCGATGTGATTAAAACAGCATGATTAATCACTTTTCCCGGCCATTGTGAATAATGCCCAAGCTATCTTGGGCAAAGTAATAAAATAGGTGAACTGTAGTGTTTTTGTTTATTAAATGAAATTAAACTTACAAATTTTTCATGAAAAGTTAAAAAAAAATAACCTAACCTAACCCTATTGCCCGGCTACAAGTAGGGAATTATTCATACTGCCCGGTCCAAGTGATAAATTCAAGCTATCTCAAACACTGACTTATTACATGGACCACGAGTCGTCGGGCATTATTAATAATGGCCGGTCCTTATTAATAATGCCCAGTTAATCACGTTGCCCGTAACATGTATATTGCTGTGCCCTAGGTCTATAATATTGTACTTAGCTATAAGCATTTTTGTAACACCCTATAAACACTATAGAATGCAAATAAATTGAATATGAATATGAACAGCTGCAACTCAGTTTACCATTTATTAATAAAGCAGACTTTAAAAAAAGCTGTAAAGAAGTAAAAAGCAAAGACATGTTCAATGAGAATGATCCATTAAGTGAAGTAGTGGAGTCTCCAAAAGTGGGGTAGTTGCGAAAAGTGAGGAAATGCAACTTGGGCTTGTTATGGAACTTTGTTTGACCGCTTTACGATGGAAATATAAGGGTGGGTAGTTTGAATGGCTGCTCTTCGATTTTTAATAACGCGCTGCTCTCAGAATGAAATATTTTTTCAAACCCGACGGTTTGAAAAAATATTTCTGTGTTTATAGCCCATTTATCGAGGAAGGCTATAGGCTATATATCATCACGCTACAACCAATAGGAGCGGAGCAGCAAAGAAAAATGTTGCAAAAACGGGGAAAATGTGACGCAGACGAAGTTGCGCGGGACAGCTAGTTAACTAATATAACACTAAACTATACTAATATATCTAATTAACTAATATTTATTAGTCTAATTTATTTATATATTGTATTAGTATCTATCTATGTAAGTATATACATTTTCTTAAACTAGCAGTGATTTCTATATATTTTTTTGTGATGATAAGGAAGGACGTTACACGTTTTATTTCTATCGTCCCAATTTACCCAGTTTAGTATAACTATTAAAATAATCACTAGAGCAACTGCGATGATAAAAATTAAAATTAAATTATTTTCGATTGAAAAAAAATCTTTGTCTCCTATTAAATTGTTTTAAGAAAAACCGCTGCTCTTAATCCTTCCCGTATATTTCCAACCTTGAAGATAGAATACTAATTATGAATTTCAGTGTTTTGCGAGTAAATAATTATGCAGTGAAAAGTTTCAGGTTCTATCCTAACCGACGGTTAGTTACTATAACTACTAACTAGAGATAAATTCTGCTAAACCTCGGATTCATTAGTAGAGCGAGGAATATGGTAAATGGCATCAGGATTACTAGGAATGGGAGATTTTATGTTCTGTTTCTCTGATCTTACGGGACGTAATTAATAAAGCTCAAGATAAAAGAAAAGAAAGAAAAAACGTTTATTGGCGCAATTGCCACAAGTACACACACTATAAAAAAATAGAAAAACAAGTATAAAAACTTAAAACTAAACAAGAAATACTATTGACTCACTTATTTATTTTTTATTTTTTATTAATAAATTAATTAAAATAATTAATATTGAGATAAATATTGCACCATTTTGGACAGTAGACTATTATCACTAGCCTTTCCCAATTATAGTGGGATCGGCAGAGCAGATGCAGCTAAATACCAGTATTTTACATCATCATCATCAGCCTATAATGTTCCCACTGCTGGGACACAGGCCTCCTCTCTATGAGAGAGAGTGGGCTGTAATACACCACGCGGGCCCAGTGCGGGTTGTTAGATGTCACATGTCTTCGAATTTTTAGTTCTAGGATAAGCCGGTTTTCTCACGATGTTTTCCTTCACCGTTTTTTATAGCAGCGGTGATGAAATAGATTCCACAAAAAATGCGCCTGCCTAGGTTCAATTTTACATGAAGCGATATAATAAATAAATCCGATTCTCATTCTTCGGCTCAACCCAACACAAATTTGACGCTGAAAACTGAAAGTTTTAACAGTTTCACTGTAAAACAAAAATGCTCGAAGTTTAAACTCGTTCTATATTTATGGAGGTTATATTTCATTTTCAGACCGTCCATATATCCGGATATACGGACACTCTGTATAGTGCTATTATCTAGTGCGCTTATGTTGTGTGTGTTTCTAGCTTAGCACTTTGGACCTAAGTGTAGTCTAGGTTTTAGAAATAACTTCTAAGTCTTTGCGTCCATTGTTGACCTCTGTGTGTCCAGTTTTTAAAACCTTTTTGCACACGCGGTTTACACTTTATAAAGATTTAGTCTTTGCATTGTTATACTTTTGAAGAGCCAGTTTAAACCGATAATCCAGAATGTTCTAAACTAATTCTAAATTCATGATTAAAATTGCATTAAATGGACTGAAGCTTACGTTTACAGGTAACCTAAAATACTCAATTCTTTGCACATAAAACCTGCAGTCGTTTAAAAGTAAACAAGTCTTGTTAGCAACCCGCGCAATGGTAGGCTAATAGTGCGCCTGCACTGCCCGCCTGCAGTCGGGCTGTAAAGTCATAGGTCTCAAGTTCAAACCCAAGACAAGATGTGCTGTAACCTTTGATGTGCTGTTGTTTAAGCATCACTTGCTTCGATGAAGGAAAACATCGTGAGGAAACCAGTAACGGCGTAAAGCGACGTTAAGTCAAGTCAGAGGCCCATGGGCGGACAAACGTCGGAAATGCTCCACGAAATTCCACCGGCTGTCGAGGACGAGCCCTAGGTACTTAAGCGTCGTCGGTGAGTGGTGAGTAATGGGCTAGCTCACCGTCCGTCCATCTTATGACGACAGGCCGTGTCAACGGCGCGTGCCTGTTCCACGCGCGCGTCAAGGAGGTGTCAGCAAATCGGAAGGGGTCCGAGGGGGCCGATGCCTGCCAGGGTTGCGGGACTGTTCGAAAGAGATACCGTGGTCCTGGAACACAAAGGGCTAAGAAGGTACATGGATGGGTTTTAGTCAGTACAAGTCTGACACTCTCAACTGCTCCGCCCAGAGCGGGAGGATCCGTATTCGTAAAAAAAGGTCCATGGGTGGCATAAAAAGTCTGACACCAGATTAGGCACTAACAACACGATAAAGAAAGAACCACCCTGTATAGTGTATGTTGGTAAGGTCAATCGCATATCAATGATAACACTAGCACTCACCCTTATTGATACAACGAAGTACTGTTAATTATATGGGTGTATGTTGGCTATACAGGGAATACAAATGAATATTATTATTATACTTGCTGTGCCCGCGACTTCGTCAGCGCGGAATTCGATTTTTTTTAAATAGAAGTTGCCCAAGACACTCCTTATGACATCAGCTATCTGCTAGTGAAAGTCCCGTCAAAATCGGTCCAGCCGTTCCAGAGATTAGCCGGAACAAACAGACGAACAAAAAATGAAAAAAAAAAAATGGTATATGTACCGTATATAAATTCATAAGTAGAAAAGCGGTTATTTTAATATTACAAATAGACTTTTAAAATTTTATATATTTGTATAGATATACAACATAATAAACACCCAGTATACAACAAAACATCTGCATATTTTCAAATCTATCTATCCCTATTGTGTTCAATATCATTCACTTCCGTTTTTATCCATCCATATACACGTTACATTTTCTGAGAAGCGATATAAGATCACGTCGGATGATAACTTGAGACATTGCGCTTCGATACTAGGAAATTCTTTCTTACACTTTGATGTTTCTGTTTTATCGTGTATGTTTTATTATAATGTATTTTGTGTAATTCTCGTGTTATTCTGTTGTTTAGTGCGTGTTATCTGTGCCTGTAACACACTTCCTTAAAATACAAGGTGTCGTTTTGCATCCTCGTCAAAATTCAAGAATTTGGCACAAAAGACATTAATAATCAATTTAAATTACGGTACCTAGTTAATTATTAATAAAATGTATTTTTTTGTTTGTTTAAATTTGTCAGTATTTCAGAATAACCCCCTTTAACGTGGTTTAGGTATTTAGAAAATATCGAATAAATGTTTGAGATTTTTTGTATGTGTGATTGGGCGATGATGGTTATAGGGCAACGATCAGCCTAGGTTTCGTTTAAAACATGGCTGGTTCACATTAACCGAATACAGTAAAAAAAAAACCTATCCATTTTATTATTGGTTCCTGTCGAGAATCGTTAGCATAGTTACCTCATTGACTGTGAAGAGGATGCAAAACAACAGCTTGTATAATCTTACATTCTTTTACCATATTATAACATCACGCTTGTAATCTTAGAGGGTAAGGTTGTTATTGTTAATGCACTGGTGTCTACCGACTGCCTACCTATCCTAAGTCCCATGTCCTGTACCAATCTTTAAGTCCTATGTAATAAGGGGCCAGCCCATTACTATCAACCCGGCTCTAATCCAAATTAGTAGCAGCTTCTAAAAAATATGAACTGATAGAAAAACCCAAAATAACCTGCGAATCCAACCTATGATTTAATGCCTTGCAATTTCAATAGTTATTTTTTTTTTAAAAACGGTGCCTGAAGCCGCAGAAAGTAATAGTACTACGTGAAAGCATAAGTAATTTGTTGTTTTGTAATAATTGTTTAGTAAATTGTTTAGTCATCAAAACTGAGATTTAGATTTAGAGAATAGTTAGTTTACAAACTATTTTCTGTCAGTACTATTTTGTAAAAACGATCTACATTGCCAGACACTTTACTGCCAAAAGATTAAGGTATATCACATTGAAAGAAACGCTACAAAAATATCCCGGGATCTCATAGGGATGTGCAAGCTTATCCCGGGATCACGGGACTCAGTCCAAGCGTGCAACTCCGCCCAGTTATTAAAGCTCTTAGCCCATCTACTTGCGACTCCGAATTCTAGATATTGCTGGCTTTACTGTCCTAGTTTTGAGTCTAGAATTTCTAAACATATAACTAATTTCATTTGGATGTTAAATTCGGGAGTGGTTTCCGTTTCTTTGTGTGATGTACTGATGTTGGACGTGGCCTATATTTTGCATGAGCGAGTGGAAACGTGTTTCCTTTGAGCTTCCGAATGTACGAGTAAGTAGTACGAATGTGATTAATTTTTGAGCATTTGTGCTAGAGGAGTGAATATTTTGTGATTATATTTTTTTATGATATAACGTTGTACAGAAGGCGCCAAACTAGTGGCTCACTTCTAGGCCGACACAATTTAGCTATCGTTACGCTAAGAAGAAGAAGAATTATATCGTTCGTAACGAAGTAAGATAGCTTCAAACCGTTTGGCTCTTAAATTAGTAGCTAATGTCTTGCAAAAGATGTCTTAAATTGAAATCTTTTGATGTATGTTGACTTTTTTTAAGTTCTGAAAAGCTAAAGCTGGAAAGCAATTGAAAATTTGTTTACAGGGTGTAACGGAAAGGCTATATACATACTTAAGGGTATAAGGTTACAGACCATCAAACTTAACATGTTTCTCATCATAAAACATGTTTTTCAGCGAAAAATTATGTGTTGCCCCATACAAAATTGCAATACATATTCGACCCAAATGTATGGGGTAGCTGATATTTTTTTCGCTATTACGATTTACGATGTTTTTCCGATGGAGAAACATGTTCAGTTTGATGGTCTGTTGCACACCCTTAAATAAATCTATATACCCTTTCCATTACAGCCTGTATAATGAACAACATGAAAAAAAAAATGTATTTACGCGGAGTAGGGATAAAGTGAAAGGCGCTCTTTCATTTTACAATTTCACAAAAAATCCCGTCAAACACAACCCTACCAAAAAAAAAAGTATAAACAACGTTCCAAAATCGAATTTAGCCAAGTCAATACTAAACCATCGCATAATATAAATATCAATATGGTAAACATGACAGTACACACAATCCCTGTAATACCACGATTACCATCTGTCCGTCGAAAATCGCCGAAAAAAGCCGAAGTGCCCCGAAACAATAATCCTGTCCGATTGAATGGCTCATAAGTTGGTAATACTTTATTCTGGAGATCCGCGGGGGTTATATTATGCGAATATATTGGTCTTACTATGATTTTTAGTGGGACGTACTCTTGATTCGGACGTGAGTAGCGATCGAGTGTTTTGGTATAGAAATGGTTACCTAAAGATCGCAAAAACCAAGTTGTTATTTATGGTCAAGTCAAATCAGGCACAAGCAATAAAATTGTAGTTAGGTTTTTTTTTTCAATTCAAACTAAACAATTGGTGCAGGCACAATAGAGAGAGCCCTCTTGGTAGATAAATTCGTATCGACTCAATTTAATACAAAGTAAGCAAAATAATGTAAATACATAGATAGATGCTTCAATTAGAGCCAAAAGTATAGGATACGATAAACTTTACGATAGAGCTAAATCTTGCTTTAGATTATATTAAGTATCGTCGTGGATAGTTGAACACGTCCCCAAGTAACTGTTAAAAAGGCTCAACACGATACCTACTCACAGAAGCGAGCTCTCATTCGCTCACACTCGCCATACGAGTTCCAACAGTACCATCACCCTGTAATCTAATAGTTCTATGCCCGGGCTTCGGTGAAATTTGATATTTTTACCGGAATATCGTTCCTGATCAGTTCGCTTTTACTTATTGTGTAAAGCCAATGTATTGTATTAGATAACAAGTATGTATTATGTACCGAAAAACAAGGAAAAATCCCTTGGAATATCATGTTTATATAAGCTTTTATATAAGCTCTGATCACGTAAATATACCTTTGATTGTAGAGTTATGTTTTGGGGGAAAAGGAAGTATATTGAGTTTTGGTGACAGGGGAGTGAATAGGTATAATATTCTTCTTAGCGTGTCGATGGCAATCTAAATTGTGTCGGCCCAGTACTGAGCCACTAGTTTGGCGCCCTCTGTAGCCTCCATCAGTTCTTGTAATGTACAAACAGCAGGACACGCAGAACACAATATTAAGTGCCCCATCGTTTGTGGAACAGCACCTCATTTACACTCCAGGACAGAGTCATTAGTGAATCTCCTCCTGAGCAGGTTTTCCTTGCTGTGACCAACCTGGGTCCGAAGTCTATTTAAAGATTTCCAGGCCAGCCATGGCAACTCATGTCCAGGTGGATAGGTATTAGAATAGGATATAATGCTCGGAGCAGTATATCCTATTCTAATATCCCAACATAGTTTTGAAAAGACTAGGCAGATGATGATTTGGATTTTAGAGATCTTTTATTTTAATTCATATCGTCATCTAGGTATAGCTTTTATTTTATGTACATAAAATAAAAGTTCTTTCTTGGTAAGGTCGCCTTCCAGTCTAACCGGATGCAACTAAATAAAAGGATTTTACATGGAGCGACTGCCTATCTGATCTTCACAACCCAGTTTACTGGGTAATACGATTTCCCCTGGCAAAACTGATTGTCAGTCACCTCGGGCCACAGACTACTTGTAATGACTTTCAAAGATCTACAAATGACAGCCGGGACCAACGGCTTAACGAGCTATTCCAGCCACGGAGAATACTCGGTATTTAATGGTTGGTCACCCATCCACGGACCAACCTCGGCGAGAGCGGCTTAACCTGAAGATCGACCCGAGCGGCTGTTATTACTAAGCCACGACCTCCTTAAATGTACGTTGCCAAAGCTATGTAAATTACAAGCACATATCATCATCTGCCTAGCCTTTTCCCAAACTAGCTTGGGGTCGGCTTCCAGTCTAGCCGGATGTAGCAGTATTTTACATGAAACGACTGCCTATCTGACCTCCATAACCCAGTATCTAGGTAATACGATACCCCTTGGTAAGACTGGATGTCAGACTTTTTGGCTTCTGACTACTCGTAACGACTGTCAAAGTAAAACAAATGACAGCCGGGACCAACGGCTTAACGTGCTTTCCGAGGCATGGAGGAAACTCGGTATGTAATTATGGTCACCCATCCACGGACCAACCTAGGCAATCACGGCTTAACCTTAAAATCGACCCGTGTGGCTGTCTTTATTTAGCCACGAGCTCCTCTAATTACAAGCACATAAACTATAAGTAATTACAAACTTCGTTTGACTAATTGACCCTAGTAATTAATGAAACTAAAACTCACACTTAAAAAGAAATTACTTCAAGATATTAATTTTAATTACTAACATAAACTAAAAGATTCCGTTCTAATTAGTATATATTATCTGTTAACAAAATTAGTGTCCTGTAGATTTATGGCATAGTAATATTTCTACAAGGTGTTGTTTTGCATCCTCGTCAAAATTCAAGAGGATGTCACAAAACGTACGCTGTTTTTTTGGTTGTTTAAGTTTGACAGTATTTCAGAATAACCCCCCTAACGTGGTTTAGGGAATAAGAAATTATCGAATAAATGTTTGAGATTGTTTGTATGTATGAAAGCGCGGTTATAGGACGAGAATCAGACGGGCCGCGGTTAAAACATGGGTGGTTTACACTTACCGAATTTCGTAAATAAGAAAAAAAAAATACCTAGTCGTTTTATTATTTATTCGGGACGAGAATCATTAGCATAGTTACCTCCTTGAATTTGAGGAGGATGCAAAACAACAGCTTGTGTAGACAAGTAACATCACGGCTCTAATCCCCAAAGTGTTAGGCATAAGTAGTTAAATCATAATTTCGTGAGCCATGTTGTTTCTTAAGCGTATCATGTTTCAATGGAACAATTTTTTACCTTTCTTTGTAACACATTTTATTTGGACCTGTTTCCTTTACTTATTATTTTAAGTGTACAATTGATCCTATTCTTGACCATAATTTGAAGTTGCAAGCATAAAATAATGAGCCAAAAGAAAAAGAATTTGTAATAACTGTTACTTTTAAACACAGACAGCACAAAAGCTTTGCTTTTTGTAAATAATCGACCCACCTCGGACACAAAGCGAGCAAGGCAAAATTTGTTAAGTAAATGAATTGTTAAAAAATTGTTAAGGTAAATATCTTGTGTTGGGGGGTTCCCAACACAAGATATTTATTTATTTATCAATTTATTGTGCACACAAAATTTTAATGCAGAATAGAAAAAGGAACAGAAAATAGGTACAAAGGTGATGCTTAATTCTAAAGAAATCTCACAGATGCGCTCCTTCTCTCGTTTCCGTCAAGTACAACAAAAAAAAAGTTAAAAAAAAAATTATTGCACCCTCCAGGACTTGAATGAGGCAAAAGATTGAGCTATCCAGGTTGCTACCTACTGGTCGGACAAAATCTTAGTCATCGGTTCCAGAAGAAGAAGACCATGCTGCTAAAGCATATGCCCACCAATATAGACACCCATACCAATATCTTAAACTTTTATTTCCACACTTCCAATTAAAACTCTACATGATATACAAGAACCCTTCAATTAGTCTCCGTTCTTAGTTTTAATGGTAATCAACGAAATAACAAACAGTCATGCACACAATAAATTATCACTTTTAACGATCGAGCCTTAAATTCCTTTCATTATTTATTGGATTGGTAACATTACACCGTACGGCGAGCTTGCAAGGCGCCTTCGAAATAATAAAAAAAAAAAAAATAAGAAAAAAGTTAAGAAGGTTATGCGCGATTGTACTTGGGCATTTTTTTCTGTTGATGGTTAATTGTTTTCTTTTATTATTCGATTTCGAAACTCTGGGGCCGTGGGGTCCGAGTGCTCACAGCCTTTTCAAGGAAATTTCTAAACGCCTAGTTGACACTTCCCGTGACCCAAGGGCTGGGTTTTACTTTGGCCAGAGGCTAAGTATTGCCATACAACGTGGCAACGCCGCCAGTCTCTTGGGCACGTTACCAGTTGACAGCGTTGAGGAGTTTTTTGACGCCCTTTTATAATTTGTTGTTATTTTAGTTATCTAGTTTTAAAAATAATATTAATTTGTAAAATGTAATATAATATAGAATAAAAAATTTCGAAAAAAGAAGAGGTTATGTATTCGGCGAGTACCTTTTTTATTGGATGCTGTCTCGGTATGGAAGTTATGGGTGTATTGTCTTATTTCTGAATTATAAGGATTCGTTTGTAGATGGTTTAAATTCTTGTGTATTTCTTAGTTTAATAAGGAGACTGCGTGAAAAGTGGTTTGCTTGTTAGGTACTAAAATGTCTGTTTACCATTCTGACTATTATAAAACGGCACGGTTGGCGCAGTGGTTGAGCGATTGACTGCTGCGCTACGTGTCGCGGGTTCGATCCCCGCACGGAACAAATATTTGTATGGCCTACAGATAGTTGTTTGTATTGCAGAGTGATTTCCTCACGATGCTCATACGGCGAGATTTATCGGCGAGATAAATATTATGTTAATCTAGCTGTTCCCGCGACTTTCTCCGCGTGGAATTTAACAAAAAATATATTTTTTTATTTAGTTTTTTTCTTTTTTGTATTTTTATTTATTTTTCTAAAATAGAAGTAGCCTAAATTAATCCTTATTACATCAGCTATCTGCAGTGAAAATCCCGTCTAAATCGGTCCAGCCGTTCTAGAGATTAGCCGAAACAAACAGACAGGCAGACAGAAAAAATTGGGCAAAATGTTATTTCGGGATATGTACCGTATATACATTCATATGCATGTAGTAAAAAGCGGTTATTTTAAAATTACAAACAAACACTTTCATTTTATTTATTTGTATGTATAGATGTTTAAATAAGTTAGGCTTAGCAGGTGGACACGCCTACAATCGCGCATCAGCGAAGTTTTAAGGTCTTTAGAAGTGCAGGTATTTAGATACTTGAGGCACTCCATCTTGCGATTCACAGGCCAAAACAAACAGCCATTTAGCGCACATCCAATGTATCATATATCCTCATCTATAAATATCTGTATCCATGACTCGATGGCCAAAACTCCGTCCTTCTAACTAGTGGCAAGTTAACTATCAATAAGAGCTTGTTTAATATTCCGCAAGCGTACACCCCCCAATCTTGCGCAATCATCTGTATGATCCACAAATGAACAAATATTGTATCAAGTTTCAGCCGAGGCTGATGTATTAATTGATATTTTGTGGTATTGTGGTGAGATTGAATAGGCCCTTATTTATGTTGAAGTGTTTTCTGCTGCAGAAAAAAAAGATCTTTTCGGAAATATATACAAGGTGTTATTTTGCATCCTCATCAAATTCAGGGAGTTAACGATTCTCGACCCGAATCAATAATAGGTAGGCAATTTTTTTTTCCTTATTTAAGGAAATCGGTAAGTGTGTACCATCCTTGTTTTAAACGCGGCCCGTCTGATTCTCGCCCTATAACCGCGCTTTCACACATACAAACAATCTCAAACGTTTATCATCAATCCATCATTATTTTTCCCTAAATCTCGTTAAGGGGGTTATTCTGATATACTGAAAAACTTACACAACCAAATAAAACAGCGTTTATTAATAATTAACTAAGTACCGTAAATTAAATTGATTATTCATGTATTTTGTGACAACCTCCTGAATTTTGTCGAGGATGGAAAACAACACCTTGTATAGGGCAGCGATGTTTGAACTTTTGTCGTACCAGCGACTAGAAGAAGACAGGTTCACCTATTTTTTCATCCGTCGTACTACTAAACTGCCATAAAGCTAAACCTGGAAATAATCTGCCTAAAAACCTAGTTGTCTTTCTTATTTACAGTGTGGTTAGCGCCTAACCAGGGCCTCAAGTCTGCTACTACAATAGTGTCAGAATGGCCTATCATTGATTTCATAATTGTTGATTTTGACAAGTTTGGTAATCTACTAATATAATGGCGTCATTATGACTTCACAATGGTCAACCACTGACACTCCATTTAAAGAAATGGCATAGAATTTGACAGACCATTATGAATTTAGCAGATTACGGACTTTTTGCAAAATGACAATGGAATCGTGTTGGAATGACGATGTTTATAAAAATTGCAGACTTGAGGCCCTGGTGTCGGGGAGTTTTTATGCCGCTCTTGGGCCGCGCATTGTCTTTACGTGCTGTCGAGTGATAATTATACAATACGGACACGAAACCGAAAATTCAGAGGTCTGTGGTCTATGACTTGGCAGTCTAATGGTCACACCACTAGGCTCATCACTGCTTACCTAGTATAGTTAAAATGAGGGTATCATTAAGTTCTGACAAGTCAGTTCATCCATCCCTATGGCTAAATAATAACTGCCGTTCGGGTCGATCTTTAGGTAAAGCCGTGCGTGCCTAGGTTGATCTGTGGATGGGTGACCACCCATACATACCGAGTTTCCTCCGTGCCTCGGAAAGCACGTTAAGCCGTTGGTCCCGGCTGTCATTTGTAGATCGTTGACAGTCGTTACAGGTAGGCAGTGGCCCGAAAGTCTGACAACCAGTCTTACGAAGGGGTATCGTATTACCCAGTACTAACTGGGTTGTGGAGGTCAGATAGGCAGTCGCTCCATGTAAAATACTGGTATTCAGCTGAATCCGGTTAGACTGGAAGCAGACCCCAAGATACCTAGTTGGGAAAAGGCTAGGCAGATGATGATGAAGGCAGTCTATCGCTAAATATCCTAGTATGTTAACGATTTTAAAGTATCGATTCAGAAAAAGAGACTGTCATGTTGAATTTCAAATAAGTACGTAATCATAAGCTCTACTTGAGAAGGAAATTTCCAAAATTGATTGAACCCAATCTCCCCAATAGAGGGGCGTTGTAAACAGGATATTTTCTGACGCTCCCTTGGGATGATGTGTGAAAATGGTACTGATTTTAAATTGGTATGCTAGCTTCCTTTCATCCCCTTTCATCTTGCACGTTATACTTTGTGAAATAAAGGCTTCCACAGATAGACGAGACGCGGCACGCCTCGACCATACCTACGTAGAACAATTTCTATGAAAACGCGCGCGACTGATCACACATGCGCGACGCGACGCGTTTCTGATTTTTACTATCACTTTTCGAGAGCGCGACACTTCGCAACCATTCTCCGAAGACTGTTTCATCATTGGACTCTTCGTCGACAGGACAATTCATTTATTTCCGTTTCACCGGCAGACTCGTTCACCTACGGGACATTTCGCCGTCAAAACTTTTTATCTTTCAACGACATTCTTTCGACGACAGGCCTTTCCAGCTACTTACCGAATGTTTCACCGACACCTATAACTCTTTTAACTACAGACCTATTCATCTACGGAGATTTGTTTTCAATCTTAAGTCAAGCAATATTACAAGAAAATACACATATCTACATAACTTCTTTTTCTGAATAAAAACATCGACTATCCATCATAGCAATACATGCCATCACTAAATTAACATGTCCATGGTCTAGGATTCCGTATTATAGCTTAACCCCCTCCCCCTCCACCGCCACAGATTTAAAATTAAGTTTTTTTTTAAAGTTTAAATTCCCTATGCATTAGGGCCAGTAGCTGGCCCTAATCTCTTAGGAAAGACACAGTAAGCTGTCATATTCTAAGAGACAGTAAAGAGAAGCTTATCATGTTTATAAACCAAGGTTTACCAACATATCATCACCATCATCACTAAGGTCCAAAAGTTTCCGGCCTACACAGACACACATTAAATTAATCGGTGAAACAAACTATCATGTCACAAAATTACTGAAGTTTTCTCAAATTACCCACAGAAATCCTACTATCCTACTAATATTATAAACGCGAAAGTTGGTACGTTTGTTACTCTTTTACGCAAAAACTACTGAATGGATGCGGATGAAATTTGGCACACGGGTAGTTATAACCTGGATTAACACATAGGAGACTTTTTATCCCGGTAGTACAATCGCGTGGGACAATGGCCGAACTCCACGCGGGCATAGGCTAGTAAAGTAATATTTTTGTTGAATTTAGTCTCCCTTTATTTCAATCTATTTTTGTTTGTATATTAAATAGTTTAAAAAGCCTGAAAGTTTTGGCCCTTACCATGTATCTCCACATAAATGCTTTAAACATTCTGCCTTTTTCGACGAATAAACTACCGACTGTGTTCCCAGATCCCAGTTAGCAGTTCTCAGTGTGTTAGGGCTGTCCCAGACCTGACTTGCAAATCGCGTGTGGAGTAATAAGGTCCTCGCTTAGCGGCGCGCGTGCTTTGAGTTGTAATGCGCAACGCCCCTAGCTTTTTGGAGGTCGGTTTTGGTGATGAACGGAGCGAGGGTGTGAGCGATTTAGGGCGAATTTCAGTACCGAATCTGAACGAATACATCTGGTCATCATCATCTTCCTGCCCTTGTCCTATTTTATTTGGGGTCAGCGCAACACGTCTCTTTCCTCCATTCACCTCTATCATTCGTCATGCTATCATTTACTCCTTTTTCTTTCATATCATTTTTCACACAATCCATCCATCTTTTTTGGTCTTCCTCTCCATCTATCCACATTGAACGAACACATCTAAACAATTAATAAAATAACTCAATGAAAATTATTAATAAATAATTTGGAGTTATAAATGTATGTTACCCCGCAAATTTTTAGTACCAAGTGAAATGTCACCTTATAAACTTATTACAGAATCATAGAATACAAAAACAGTGCGAAACAATTTAGCCCAAAAATAGAACCTACTGCGTTTCGGCAAATCCGCTACCTCTCAAGCACTCTGCCCTCACTCCATCCCAAGCGAATTTACTCCACGCATTGAACGTATGTCACCACACCGGCTCAGATACCAGCTTTGCGTGCTCCTAACACTCTTTATGTATGTGAAGTGTTAAACTTGCATTATGTACAGTCAGGGACAGAAGCGAGCGGTCATTGATCCGTTTGTACGTATGTCATCACACTGATACCAGCATGCGTGCTCCTATAACTTTTTATTTATGTGAAGTGTTTAACTTGCATGATGTACAGTCAGGGACAGAAGCGAGCGGTCATTGAACCGTTTCGACAGAAGCAAGAGTTCGTAGAGAATTTACCTTGTTGCTGAGACTGGTGCCTGCTTGAGTTTTAATGCATTTAATTCTGAGGTACTAATCATGCCATTTCCAAAATCCAAACAACTCACCAACTTACGCTCGTGACTTCCAAGTATAGTATTGCACTTCAAACTAACACTGTTGATGCTGATAGTACATTTTGCTGTAATAGTCACGTTTGTAGTGCTAAATTTCTTGCACTAGTGCTCAGCTTTCGGTAACGGAAGTTTGTTCCATCAATTTATAGATTTAGAACTCGAACTGACTTGAAAAGTTACTCTGGACCTTGATAAAAAATAAATATAATACTTTTTCGTCCAAAACTTATTTAAGGGGTGAGCGCCAGGGGTAGCGCGCGATATTTTTTTTTTTTTGCATAAAAAAAAAGCTAATATAAATCATACTTTGCTTAACATAGTTATATGTTAAGCAAAGTATGATTATGTGTATATATATTATTTATATTTTAATAAACACGCTTGTACCTAGTTACAGAATTATCATCATTCAAATTATCAATACAACCCTCTTTAGTTCATTCAATCTCATTCAACGACTATTTCATGAAAAAGTCAAGAAAATTATCATAGAGGGTTGAGGGTTTTTAATGATTATAACTTTGTAAATCCATGTTTGTTACAGCCACAAATCGTATTTAAATCGGCATACAGTCAACACTGACCTCATCATATGCCTAGCCTTTTCCCAAACTATCTTGGGCTCGGCTTCCAGTCTAACCGGATGCAGCTGAGTTCCAGTATTTTACATGAAGCGACTGCCTATCTGACCTCCACAACCCAGTCACTGGGTAATACGATACCCCTTGGTAAGACTGGATGTCAGACTTTTGGCTTCTGACTACTCGTAACGACTGTCAAAGTTCTACAAATGACAACCGGGACCAACGCCTTAAAGTGCTTTCCGAGGCACAGAGGAAACTCGATATGTAATTATGGTCACTCATCCACAGACCTGCCTCAGCAAGCACGGCTTAACCTTAAAGATCGACCCGTGCGGCTGTTTTTATTTCACGAGCTCCTCAACTAACACTGACTATTTCGCAGCCTACCCTGGCGCTTCCACCTTAAGTAAACATTACCAGTTCGGTATATAATCGTCTAGTTTCCACACTTATTGTTTCCTCCTCAAAGTTACTTCATACTTTGATACTTCTTCGATATAGTTACTCGTACTTAGGTAGACATATTGTGTCGATACGGGTAAGCGAACCACGTGCCGCTCGTATACTTTCCTCCTTTCTTTCTTTCTGCAATATCTTTGTAAACTAGCAATAACTGGGTCATTTATAAGTGTGATCTTTGTTGAGTTAAGGGTTGAAACATGTTTCCGATTTTGCTTGGCCGATAAATCGGTAGGTACGATATAGCCTATTATTGTCCCACTGCTGGGCTAAAGTCCTCACTCCCAGTCCTCCCACACAAAAGTAGGCATGGAGATGGCAATCTATATTAAATATTGAGTCCTCTTAAGTCCAGGTTTCCTCCTAACATTTTCTTCACCGATGTCAGTAAAGTCAAAGACAAAATTAGAAAGTACACATAAATTGAAAATGTCATATACTTCTTCAGATTTGAATCCATTACCTTGTGTATGAAAAACAAGGGCTTTTCATTACGACATATTAAAGTTTTTAATCCAATATTCTATTTCTACGGATGATCTAAGCATCTGCAATCAATCAATTTCTAACATCATGGCATGTCAATAAATTCTCAATGCTAATAAAAATCCTTTAGTTATTCTGTCATCGCAACTAACGTACACGGCAAAAAAAAAATACAATAAAAATATCGAACAATAAATTCTATTTGAAACCCCATACCCTAAGCAAATAGGAGAGCTTGTACAAACCCTTGATCGACAAACTACGTCCCACAAAACTGTACAATAAGGGTGAACCCAAAAATTCTATAGAATATCATATTTTTATGATGAGCCCTGATTAATCCTGGTTCTCTATGAGGGTTCGATTACAAACATACTTATTTCAATACCCAAACAATTTTAGCACTAATTTCGATGGGAATAAGAGTGATTGTAAACGCAAATCAAGGTTGTCCAAAAAGTATTTGTTTAAAAGCTTATTTTTGGAGCTAAATACCCTTTATTAGTTTTGGTTTTTATGAAAAGGTTCAAACGCAGATGGTAGGAAAGAATAGAGGATATTTGATGTGGTTTTGTGCTCGAACCCATTGTGTGGTAGCGTTATATCGATTGCTCTAGTTTTTGGTTTTAGAGAATATGAAATGGATAATTATAAATAATGATATGTATTCTAACAGTAGCTGAGCTTATATGGCTGCAGGCGAAACTATCGAGCTGGTTCTTTGTTCTATCCTCGGGGCATCGTAGTTCTTTTGGTATTAGTTTTTTTTTCGAGTTTACGTCAATAGGCTAACTACGTATTAAATAGTATATTCGGCTGGCGAAGAACACAACTAATAAATAAATAAAACTTGGTTATTAAATTCTTCAAATAACACAGGCAAAACCCACTTCATTTACTAAATTAATTAATTCCCACTCCAACAGAAATGCTTTATCGTAATATTTTTCAAACACGCAAATTATATGAATTAATTTGTACGCGTGCCTTTAAAAATGGAACTAATTCGTGGTTCCGTTGTGGTCGCTATTTTGTTGAGGATAGCTCCCTTGGATCCCAGATCAATTTAGTTTTGTTTGTTATGTTAGTGTACAAACAGTAAAGAGATAAAAAACAAAAACTATAATATAAAAACTAAAAAACACGGCTGAAAAATAAAAACAAGCCCTTTTGGAAACACGCGGGACCCATTGAAATACAAGGTGATGTTTTGCATCCTCGTCAAATTCAAGGAGGTAACTATGCTAATGTTTCTCGTCCCGAATCCATAATAAAATGGGTAGGTAATTTTTTTTTTTTTTTCTTATTTACGGAAATCGGTAAGTATGAACCACCCGTGTTTTAAACGCGGGCCGTTTTGCCCTAAAACCTCGCTTCCACACATACAATCTCAAACGTTTATTCGATAATTTCTAATTGCCTAAACCACTTTTAGGGGGTTATTCTGTAATACTGACAAACATAAACAACCAAAAAATCTGTGTTTATTAATAATTAACTAGATACCGTAATTTTAATTGATTATTTATGCCTTTTGTGACAACCTCCTGATTTTTGACGAGGATGCAAAACAACACCTTGTATAAAATTATTAAAACATAGAATGCATTTTAATGATTCCTTCTTTTAGGCTATCAGATGAATATTGTTGATTTTAGATGCACTCTTGTGAATTGATTTGGATTTAAATAATTCATCCCCCTACAATTAAACCAATCAACATAACCTCAAATCAAAATGTTCCTCCACAAATATTAGTATAAAACCGAAAGGGAAATTCGCCAAATGCAATTACAAGTTAGAAACTGCATATTCATGTGTTAAAACAACGTTACATGACTAAACAAGCTTCCATAACGATGTCAGGGAAGGCACAGACAATTAAAACAGGAACGACCACCCCTGCTGTGAAAACGTAGGGCAAAAAAAAAGAAAAGTTTACGGCTGTCTCTTTCACACTTTTCGAGTTGAATGTATGGTTTTTATCAGAAAACGTTTATATTTACGAGCAATACATGGGATTTGTTACAACTTTTATTTATTTTATTTTTTTTACTATTTATGTACACACAATATTCAACACAGGAAAAAACATAAAATATTGGAAAAACATAAAGTATTAGAGTACAAATGTACTGCTTATTTTATATGAAATATCTGCCAGCAGACTTGCGAAA
The DNA here is from genome assembly GCA_963082945.1 of Cerastis leucographa. Classification (NCBI taxonomy): domain Eukaryota; kingdom Metazoa; phylum Arthropoda; class Insecta; order Lepidoptera; family Noctuidae; genus Cerastis; species Cerastis leucographa. Next base: position 10,982,801 of record OY720372.1, on the reverse strand, counting down.
GGAGAAATTAATGAAAAATAAATGTAGACGATAGTGTGTGAAAGAAGGAAGAGAAAAAATGAGTTTTAGTGCCTTACCTAACCTAACCTATACTATTACCTAAATATTAATACACGTATAACTCAACATAAATACATAATGCTAAAATATAAACAAATAAGAATATATATATATACAAGGTGTTGTTTTGCATTCTCGTCAAATTTCAGGAGGTGGTCACAAAAGCCATAAATAATCAATTAAAATTACGGTACCTAGTTAATTATTAATAAACGCTGATTTTTTTTGGTTGTTTATGTTTGTCAATATTTCAGAATAACCCCCTTAACGTGGTTTAGGGAATAAGAAATTATCGAATAAACGTTTGAGATTGTTTGTATGTGTGTAAGCGAGGTTATAGGTCGAGAACCAGACGGTCCGCATTTAAAACACGAGTGGTTCACACTTACCGATTTCCGTAAATAAGGAAAAAAAAAAGAAATTATCTACCCATTTTATTATTGATTCGGGACGAGAATCATTGGCATAGTTACCTCCTTGAATTTGACGAGGATGCAAAACAACACCTTGTATAATTGAGAGGAAAGGTAATGCTCTTTCATCTGTTTTTGAACAGTGAAATGGTCTTTAAATCACGAATGCTAGGCGGAAGTGAGTTCCACAACCTTACAGCATGGATGAAATTGAAACTTTGTAAAAATCGATCTGCTGTCTAGTGTCATACAGTATAACTACATTAAATAAGCATCACCTTTGTACCTATTTTCTGTTACTTTCTTATTCTCTGTATTAAGTGTGTACAAAAAAAAGTAAAAACATCTGAGTCACTAAACATCTGTCCTTATTCATAGCCCTTATTCAAATATCTAACTAACAATAATTGCGACACAGTGGCTTTGCAATGTGTATGAGAGCACGGTTTAATTATGAAAAATTAGCTTATCCCCACAGCTTCGCCCGCCTTTATTGCGGTAATTGTCCCACGGGTGGTACTTCCAGGATAAAAGGTATCCTATGTGCTCCCGACTATTATCTATCCTAGTGCCTTTCGACCAGATCCATTCAGTAGTCTTGCGTGAAAGAGTATTAGTCATCCATACATCCTCACAAACTATTGCATTTATTACAGTAGAATGTATGGTGGATGATGGAAATATGCAATCCAAATGCAGATAGCTCTTCTCCTAGCTGAGGAAAACTGATATGGGTTTAATATAACTATAATACTAATAAGTTTAATATTTATAATGAAAATAAACTGATATAGTTTAACATTTATAATGAATATATTTATAATGAAAATAAACTGATATAGTTTAATATTTATAATGAAAGTAGCTGCTGCCTGCTGGGTGTTTTTTTTTTTGGGTATGTATAATAAATGTTGGCCGATTCTCAGACCTACCCAATATGCACACAAAGTTCATACAAATCGGTTCAGCCGTTTCGGAGGAGTTTGGCAACAAACACAGTGACACGAGAATTTTATATATTAGACTAGCTGGTTTTTTTTTTTGGGTATTAAAAATAGATGTTGGCCGATTCACAGACCTACCCGATATGCACACAACATTTCATACAAATCGGTTCAGCTTTTTCGGAGGAGTATGGTAACAAACACCGTGACACGAGAATTTTATATATTAGACTAGCTACTGCCCGCGACTTCGTTCGCCTGGAAATTTTGATGGGTTTTAGGGGAATGAAAAAAAGATGATGGCCGATTCTCAGACCTACCCGATATGCACAAAACATTTCATACAAATCGGTTCAGCTTTTTCGGATGAGTATGGGACACGAGAATGTTATATATTAGACTAGCTGCTGCCCGCGACTTTGTTCGCGTGGTAATTTTAATGGGTTTTAGGGATATGAAAAATAGATTTTGGCCGATTCTCAGACCTACCCGATATGCACACAACATTTCATACAAATCGGTCAGCCGTTTCGGAGGAGTTTGGTAACAAACACCGCTATACCAGAATTTTGTTAAACTATAATTTACAGATATTGACAATTGGTATTGATATTTGTAAAGTCAAGCCAATCGTTGACAAATGACAATCAATCCCAGATCTAAAACCGACAAATCAATTGTTATCAAAGCTGCGTGTCCACAGCTTTGTTGTTATTTCAATCAACAAATGGCAACAGTTCATTCCTTTACATCTAGCTTTCAGAAACCTAATACCACTTTACTCTTGATTACAAGATACACACAATAATCCAAGCACAGTGTTTACCTAGTTGGAAAACGGGAACGCAACACGGTCCTCCGGACACGCCAATTAAAACCTCGGATCTTCCTTTTGTCATTCGCTTCGTTTGTGCCCATTGCACTGGACGTGAATGAAGCCGTAAAAACTGGCTTTTACAGCCAATCTTGATACTTTATTTCTATTTGAAGGGAGGATAAAATTTTGATGGGGCACCGTTTAGTTTCGGGTTTGTTGGCACCTGCAATTATTGGACTGTGGCGGAATGTTAGAGGAAAAACTGACCTTGTCTCCATTTTGTGTGTTAGTTTTTTTCGATATAAAGTGTTAATAACTGATTCATATTATAATGATGATATTTTTTTCAATTGCAACCTTAATTACTTATACTTAATTTAGAATTTGGCATACTGAATAATTATGGTCCGGTGTAGTTTCGGACTCTTTGGTCTAGTGGTCACTATCGCTGATCATGAGGTCCCCGGTTCGATTCTCGGGTCGGGCAAGTTGTTATTGGGATATTCCATCAATAATAATAATGCTTATTATAAAAAAAAAAGAATAATTCTCAGTAGCAGCCACGGAGGCTGCATTTGTGCCCGCTCGATGGCATTAGGCTCGCCCTCTATTACATGGGACTTAAACATAACTGGCGAAATGCGGTTGTACTATTAGGTACACCTCTGCCTAACCCTTCGAGGATTACAGGCGTGATGTTTTATTGTATAGACTGTTTGAATGAACTATAGAGAAAGGTGCTATAATCCACAGTTCCACATGAATGACTAATTTTTGAAGTATTTAAACCTCTACGATCGCTTTCATTTCCATTTATTTATTAAAGTGACAAAGACTCATCATTCAATACATAAAAATACACAAAAATTCAATAATAACAAATAATACCCGACACACAATTAAACATACACAATACAAACTAAAATAAGAAATCAACATTACACCTCATCATCATTATCATCATCATCATATCAGCCGTAGGACGTCCACTGCTGGACATAGGCCTCCCTCATGGATTTCCAACAGGACCGGTTGGAAGCGGCCTGCGCCCAGCGTTACATTACACCTAACTGTCACAATTTATGTAGACAGCCGACGACTGCAGGTGACGTGCAAGTCACTGCAGCGTCGTATGTATGGAAATGCTTTACCAATACCTAATTACTTATACATTTTTCTAAGTAAGAAGACAAGTCACTATTTACAGGCAGTTTAAGTAGGAACACTATGACTCACTGTGAAATGCCACTGAGTAAAAACTTAACTTTTGATGATAACGTATGACACAGCCTGTCCAATCATTCCTGAACCAAGTTTTGAGAAATTCTCATTGAATGACTCTGAAGAATGTCAAGTCACTCCGTAGTTGTCAATGTGTGATTCATTCATTCATCAAAGTTTTCATACAGGTCGGTAGTCAGTTGTCTTTTAGTATTTCAATGATTCAGGGACGTGTTTTCGAGACTCAAGGTGTACAGAATTATGTCAGCAAATCGGAAGGGGTCAGAGGGCCGATGCCTGCCAGGACTTCGGGACTGTTCGAAAGAGATACCGTGGCCCTGGAACACAAAGAGCTAAGAAGGAAAATGGATGGGTTTTAGTCAGTACAAGTCTGACACTCCTTTCCGCTCCGCCCAGAGCGGGAACGCTCGGATTCGATTTGGATTCGATAAGTCGTATGTCTATCTTTTTTTGGCATTACGAAAGCGAGTGAGATAGACATACGACTTTCTGAATCGAAATCGAATCGAAATCGAATCCGAGCGTTTGTGAATACGGAGGCTGATCGTCAAGAAGTGATTGTTTTTATTTATTCCTTCCTAATAAGACTCAAACAGTCCTTAAAACTGTTTGTTTGAGAAAATATGTCGTTTATCTTCTTTGCGTTGCAGCTCTTCATGTGACTCTATATCGACTTAATTTAAAGCTAAAAAAGGGCAGAAAATAATTATGACGATCAATGGTCGTGCATTACAAGATCCTTTTGCTCATTTCTGAGATATACACATATACACTTTACCCTTTTTTTGGTTGTCCCGCCGTGCGAGACTAATAAACACATTTTCTTTCTTTGATACTAAACTGTACTGTGTCTGTCAACTCCTCACGTATGCACAGTTGGTTATGTTATGATTAAAAACTATAAATAATAAACAAGTGTGTACGTCTGAGGAGTTGATGGATGCACATTACAGTCGTCTGCAAGCTACGGCTCGCTCCAGCGTGCTCCAGAGCGTTGCAGCGCGTTCCAGCTCCGTTTGCGGATAAGCTTCGTACATGAATATTAAAGTGAGCGCGTTATTGTGGGAGCTGTTACACCGAAGCGGGGTAGAGGGTTGATTTTGTGAGGGTTGAAGATTGATCAAAAGACTAAGTAGTAGCAAGATGCATGTAAAAGTATCTATACATAAATATAATAGAGCTGAAGAGTTTGTTGGTTGGTCTCTGGAACTACAAGTACGAATTGAAAAAAATAAAAAAATACTATCGCGGGATCACAATACTGGGATAAAAGTATCCTATGTGTTATTCCAGACTATTATCTATCCCTGTGCCAAATTTCATCCTGATCCATTTGGTAGTTTTTACGTGAAAGAGTAACAAACATCCATCCATACTTACAAACATTCGCCTTTATAGTATTAGTAGGATTAATTCTTTTGGTTGTGTATCCCATTTATCGAGGAAGGCTTTTGGCTATATAACATCACGTTACGACCAAAAGGAGCGGCGCATCAATGAAAAATGTTGTAAACGCGGTTTTTTTTTACTTTCTTTTGTGACCCAGACTTTTGTTGCGCGGGTCAGTTAGTGCGAAATAATGGTTTCTGCGAAGCTGGATGACGGTGCATACCACAAGCAAATTGATGTTTGTTAGTTTAGCTTGCATATTGAGATGCTGCTTCATTTTCTTCTGTGGTTACATTCAATTGAAGATTTAGTTTTTTATCAAAATCAGGTCCAAGACTGACAAATCCAAAAGAGGTATTGGTAAACATTTGTGAAATTGTTTTGTGGAATGTGTTGAAAAAATTTTAAGCAAAATGTTACATTGCGGTGTAACAGAATTCGGATTTAAAGCATCACAAGCATACATCAAATGCAGCACAGCACTTTGCATACGCGCCCTATGTTTGACTAACACGCCTTCCAAATGGACCACATGGGAACATTTATTTACTTAAAATTACATAACGCAACGACGACGAAAGTTAATGGATTTTGTCAAAGAGCTGAAGCTTGCAAAAATAATGACGAATGCTTTTCCGAAACGGAATTTCATGTAGTTCTTGGTAACAAGACAACCAGCATGTAATGTTCCCACTGCTGGACATAGGCCTCCCCCAAGTGACGCCACATTGACCGATCCCATGCGCCTCGCATCCAGCGGATCCCTGCAACCTTCACCAGGTCATCGGTCCACCTAGTGGGAGGCCTTCCAACGCTTCCTCTTCCGGTTCGCGGTCGCCATTCCAGAACTTTTCGGCCCCAACGCCCATCCGTTCTGCGAGTAATATGCCCCTGCCCACTGCTACTTAAGTTTGGCAATTCTTCGGGCTACGTCGGTAACCTTGGTTCTCTTGCGGTCCTCATTTCTGATTCGATCACGCAAGGAGACTCCGAGCATAGCCCTCTCCATTGCCCTTTGGGTGACTTAAAGCCTTCTTATGAGGCCCATTGTGAGCGACCACGTTTCGGTCCCGTATGTAATCACTGGCAATACACACTGGTCTTCTCTGGTCTGGCCTGGACTTTCGTCTTGAGACACTGCGGTTAGTTGGACGAGAAGATACCACGCAACTTCCAGAACGCTGCTTCTATGTTGTACTTCGATTTGAGACAGAATTAGTATAATTCAACTAAAGAAAGCACTTTGATTACCTCGTTGGTCTATTGATCGTAATCGCGGCTCCTGAGCATTAGCCCCTGGGTTCGAATCCCAGGTCGGGCAAAGGGTTATTAAGTTTTTCCATCAGGAACTTCTCAGTAGTAGTTTCTTTTCTCAGTGGTTCTTTTCTCGCCACGGAGTCTGGATTTGTGCCCGGTTGATGGCATTAGGCTCGCCCCCTATTATATGGGACTTAAACATTACTGGCGAAATTTGGGTGTACTATTAGGTACACCACTGCCTAACCCTTCGGATATTAGAGGCGTGATGTTATGATATGTAAGAAAACACAGCGCTATTGTCATTAACGCCTGGGCGAAGTATAAAAAGGTCAAGTGCGATTTGGACTTGCGCACAAAGGGTTCCGTACCATTATTTATAAAAAAATGCAAAAAACTTTTTTGTATGGGAGCCCCCTTAAATATTTATTTTATTCAGTTTTTAGTATTTGTTGTTATAGCATCAACAGAAATACATATTCTGTAGAAATTTCAACTGGCTAACTATCACGGTTCATGAGATACATCCTGGTGACAGACGGACGGCCGGACGGACAGCGAATTCTCAGTAATAGGGTCTCGTTTGACCCTTTGGGTACGGAACCCTAAAAATGTCGCACCTATTAGCAGAGGTTTTAATTCAATTTACTTAGCACTCTCCCTGCGTTCCCTCCTAACTTATCAACGCATAAAATGGCCAATCAAGTAGTTATCTTTGACAAGTAATTACTTCAACCAATCCTTAGTTCCTGGTATTCAGTCAGGCTTCACAGCTTGGTAATTCGCAGAACTGTACCCACTGTATGTAGTCTTTGTGAAAGGGAGAGGGTTTCCTGGAAACGGTTCGGCTTCGGTTGGTTTGGACATCAAGTATACAAAGGGGCATCATTAGGTAGACTGTCTTCTGCGGTTTATTCCAATATGTTGAACCTTGAGTTGGTGATATCATCCAGGTGAATAAAGTAGATCTTTTGGTGCCCTTATTTCACCTCGGAAGAATTTTATCTAGGTGAATTACTTCGACTTAAGCGGAGGCCTTTTTAACCCCCGACCAAAAAAGTGGGGTGTTATAAGTTTGACGTGTGTATCTGTGTGTCTGTCTGTGGCATCGTAGCTCCCAAACGGATGAACCGATTTTGATAAAATTGGTTTCATTTGTAAGGTATTTTAATCGAGAGTGTTCTTAGCTATGTTTCGAAAAAATCTGCTCAGCCGTTTGAAGCTCATCACCTCTTTTCTAGTTGATGCAGGGATTAATACAACTTCTACGTGTCTAGTTGATTGAAAATTTGAATTCTTGTCACTTGTCACCATGGGCATCAAGGGGGTAGGCTGCACCCCCCCCCACCCCCCTGTAAGCTCAAGTTTTTTTTTCAATTCATATCTTTCCTTGTTTTCGTTAATAAGCGAGAAGAGGCGCAACACCAAGAAAAGGAAGGAATAGGAGTAGACCTATGCCCAGGAGAGGGACAGTCAAGGCTAAGAAAAAATAATTTAAGTTTAAAAAGCATGAAATAAAAATTAAATTAAAAATTTAAAAAACCCCCGACGGATAAAACCTCTAAAACACCAAAAAAAAACAAAGCGGACCCCCGACGCTACGACGCTTGGATTAATTATATTTTTGGTGTTTTAGAGGTTTTGTCCGTCGGGGGTTTTTTCACCGTGGAATTGATTCACCCAGGTGAACAAACGCTACTTTTGGTATTTATGTGCTGGGTTTTTATCACTCACATAATAAAAACTTTCTAAACATTCCTTCTTAGCCCTTTGTGTTCCAGGGCCAGGGTATCTCTTTCGAACAGTCCCGCAGCCCTGGCAGGCATCGGCCCTCTCGGACCCCTTTCGGTTTGCTGACATCTCCATGAGACGCACATTCTTAAGATATGATTAGTAAATCTTTGTTTGACCATAACAGCCTGATAAAAAGAATTCTGCTGTTTCATTACGTCCTGGTACTCGTTGCAATCAAAAACACTATCAATAATAAATAAAGATACCTCATTAATTAATTAACGATTAACCCTTCATTAAATATGAACCAAAAATCATGGAAAACGCCAATAATATGAGCAGGGTAAGCAGAATGAATAGTTAATTGAAATCGGCCATAAGTGGTGGGCGGTTGGCTATGGACAATTAAATACAGAAACATTGAATAGTCTACGTTAATTAAATTAATTATAGAGTGTAAAATTCAATGGCTGTGCACGATTTTGTTTTGGTTGGTTAGGGTTTATGGTGTGGTGGATTCGCAATGAAAATGCAAACTATGGAGTAGGTGTTGCTGAGTTAAGATGAAAGCGAAAGGGTGGCCCGCGAAATTCAAATTTTCTTCGGTTTTTTTGATATTTGCCGGTCAGTGTCAGTTTTTATGTTCAATAAAATATGACACGCGGCCGTAACTAATATGGTTTTACTGAGTTATGGTGAGTCGGGTCATTTAGTTCCCTTCAAAATGGTTGAGTTGAATGATGGCCTGATCCATTCGTCATGTTCGTGAACGGGCGCTATCAGTTGTGCCTGGTCATCTCTTAGTTGCCACGGCTTATTTCGAACTAATTATTTTATTTTTTAATTGTCTTTTTTATTTTACTATGGACACTTTTATCGTGCACGTCTTGCTACATCGTTCTCACATAATGTACCATCTCAACATGAATGATGTAACCAAAGTTTTGTAACAAGATTCTGATTTAAAAGAGTGTCCATGGAGTTTCTTGCCCATTCTTCTCCATAGAGATCTACGCTTTGGAATGGGCAACTACAGTACTTTCACAAGTTATTATATCTTGTGACTGGGACTGTAGCTTAATTTTTATTGTTGTTTGACTATTCAAAAGTGCCTGTAATTGGCTTACTTGAAATAAATGATTTGATTTGATTTGATTTATAATCATTAAAGTCACCAATAAATCCCCTTTAAGTACATCTAACCCCATAGATATGACTTTTTCATGAAATAGCAATTTTTGTAGAATCCAGTAACAAACATTCGAAAGATCTATTGAAACTGGGCGAAAGAGAACTGGGTGTTCGACGCCCAGGCGCCCAACCAGACCAGTATTAGACGGTTCACTCAGTCACTGGGGCTATATTGATCAAATTAGCTGTCCGCGCAACTTCGTCTGCGTCACAAACTCCCCGTTATCATAACATTTTAAATTGCTGCTCCGCTCCTATTCGTCGTGATGATATATATATATAGCCTTCCTCGATAAAATAATAGTTATATACAGGGTGTAACGGAAAGGGTATATACATCCTTAAGGGTGTGCTACAGACCATCAAACTGAACATGTATCTCATCATAAAAAAAAATTTGGAGCAAAAAAAATATGTTCTTCCCCATAGAAAATTGCAATACCTATTCGACCCAAATGTATAGGCAGCAGATTTTTTTTTTTGCTGCAAAAAGTTTAGTATGATGAGAAACATGTTCAGTTTGATGGTCTGTAGCACACCCTTAAGGATGTATATACCCTTTCGGTTACACCCTGTATATATATATATATATATATATATATAGTCATATTCATATGATTGTACACAACTCACGCCTGTAAGCTTAGAAGAGGTAGGCAGAGGTGTACATATATACAAGGTGTTGTTTTGCAACCTCGTCAAATTTCAGGAGGTGGTCACGAGAGACATAAATAATCAATTAAAATTACGGTAACTAGTTAATTATTAATTAACGCTGATTTTTTTGGTTATTTAAGTTTGTCAGTATTTCAGAATAACCCCCTTAACGTGGTTTAGGGACTAGAAAATTATCGAATAAACGTTTGAGATAGTTTGTATGTATGTAAGCGAGGTTATAAGGCAAGAACCAGACAGGCCGCGTTTAAAAAACGGGTGGTTCACACTTACCGATTTCCGTAAAAAAGAAAAAAAAGAAAAATTACCTACCTATTTTATTATTGATTCGGGACAAGAATCATTAGTATAGTTATTTCCTTGAATCATGCAAAACAACACCTTGTATATATACAAGGTGTTGTTTTGCATCCTCGTCAAATTCAAGGAGGTAACTATGCTAATGATTCTCGTCCCGAATCAATAATAAAATGGGTACGATATTTTTTTTTTTTTTCTTATTTACGAAAATCGGTAAGTGTGAACCACCCGTGTTTTAAACGCGGGCCGTCTGAATCTCACCCTATAACCGCGCTTTCATACGTACAAACAATATCAAACGATTTTCGATCATTTCTTATTTCCTGAACCATATTAAGGGGGTTATTCTGAAATACTGAAAAACTTATACAACCAAAAAAATCTGCGTTTATTAATAATTTACTGGGTAGCGTAATTTTAATTGATTATATAGGTATTTTGTGACATCCTCTTGAATTTTGACGAGGATGCAAAACAACACCTTGTATATATATATATATATTAAAAAAATAGTTATATATAAAAGTTATATATATATATTAAATGGTATATCTATCACTGAAAGAATTTTTGAAATCGTACCAGTAGTTCCTGAGATTAGCGCCTTCAAGCAAACAAACCAACAAACTCTTCAGCTTTATAATATTATGTAAAGATGTGAAACATGCTGACAGACTTTCTGCCTTCTGAATAAACCTTAATTATATCTATATCAGCAAAGCTATTATTATCTTTAAATTCGTGTTATTTTTAACTGTCCTAGTTCCAAAAATACGCATACAAACTCTTAATTGAAATGTTAACACGAACTTCTACATAATTATGCTACTATCTAAAATTTTAGCCTAGAATTTAATTTGTACTATTTATTCATCTAGAATGAGCCCAAACATTTCACCATAAATTAGTTCGTAACGTAGTCTAGTCATACATCTCCAGATTTCTAATTAAAACGATCTTAATTGATTAAAGTTGTTACAAAAGGGGTACTAATAATTAAGGTTACATACCTAGAAGTTCCTTGTGAGTTTATATTTTGTAATTGTAACGTAATAGGCTGTCATTTGTAGATCTTTGACAGACATTAGTCAGTGGCTTACAGGTAGTTAGTTTCCCGAAAGTGTGACAACCAGTCTTACCAAGGGGTATCGTATTACCCAGTACTAACTGGGTTCTGGAGGTCAGATAGGCAGTCGCTCTATGTAAAATAGTGGTATTCAGCTAAATTCGGTTAGACTGGAAGCCGACCCTAAAAAAGTTGGGAAAAGGCTGATGATGAATTGTAACGTAATATTCAAAGGTTAATACAAAAAAGGGAGAGAGAGGTAGGCTGCAAAATATCTGAATGACTAATGTCCGGAAGGACTTAAAATTTTTGGCCTTACAGGTGACAATGCTTATCAGCAAAGTGGGTGGCGCCGAGAGATTAGGAAAGCGGACCCTGCATAGCGGGAAGAGTCAGGGGCAAACCCACAAGCCCACAACTCACCCTATCTTAGCCCACTGCTGGGCATAGGTCTCTTCCAAGCTATGCCACAACAGCTAGTTCTCCACCTTCTCATTCAGTCCCAGCCTTTTTCATAAACATTATCCTTAGTTTATTAGGGATCCGTACCCAAAGGATCAAACGGCACCCTATTACTGAGATTTTGCTGTCCGTCCGTACGTCCGTCCGTCCGTCTGTCACCAGGCTGTATCTCGTGAACCGTGATAGTTACCCAGTTGAAATTTCTATAGATTATGTATTTCTATTGCCGCTATAACAGCAAATACTAAAAACATAATAGGATAAATATTTAAGGGGAGCTCCCATACAAAAAAGTGTCTTTTTTGCTCGTTTTTATAAATAATGGTACGGAACCCTTCGTGCGCGAGTCCGACTCGCACTTGGCCGGTTTTTAATAAACACTATCCTAAGTTTATCATAATTATTATAGTATTGTTTAGTATTTAAATCATCCAACCCTTATCAGCATTATCAATCACAGCCCGACTTCATCCACTGCTACTTCATCAAGCCCCTTTACAATTTGATTAATAAGTAAGATTTTTAAAGTAATTCTATTTTGTTTCCAGGTAATTCAACTCAAGTAGTCTAATCAGCCCATCACGAATGGAAGATCTCATCTCTCTACGTGAAAAGGTCCTGTATCTAATGAACAATTCTTTCCTCACAATTCTTCACAGAGGGCAGATCAAGTACCTACCTAATTAATATTAAATTTTAACTGTTGAAAAATCTACCGAATATGATCATCTCTATTGTAGTTATCTGCGACTGAGCAAGAGTTCGATTCCCGGGTTCGATTCCCGGGTCGGGCAAAGTGTTATTGGGTTTTTCAATCAGGAATTTCTCAGTAGCAGCCACGAAGTCTGGATTTGAGCCCGGTTGATGGCAATACGCTTGCCCCAATTACATGGGACTTAAACACAACTGGCGAAATAAGGGTGTACTACCTCTACCTTACCTTTTGGGAATTACAGGCGTGACGTTATGTAATGTTATATATGAAAAAAACCGGCCCAGTGCGAGTCGGACTCGCGCACAAAGGGTTCCGTACCATTATTTATAAAAACGAGCAAAAAAATTTTTTACTACTTTTTTGTATGGGAGCGCCCTTAAATATTTATTTTATTCTGTTTTTAGTATTTGTTGTTATAGTGGCAACAGAAATACATAATCTGTAGAAATTTCATTTGGCTAACTATCACGATACATGCGATACCAGCCTGGTGACAGACGGACGGACGGACAGCGAAGTCTTAGTAATAGGGACCCGTTTGACCCTTTGGGTACGGAACCCTAAAAACCATTCAAAACTACCCCTCAATAATACCCTAAAAATAAACGTACTAAACAAACTGAAACACAATTCTATACTTATCTCAAACAAGTCCTGATAGTGAATTTATTTTAGTACTACAAAGGTTTTCGAGCTAGAAACCATTTGAATACACATTACCTAAGCCGAGGCTAGATCGTGCTTAGCGCGGCCGGAGAAAAACAACTAAAAAGTCCTGACCGCCTGTTGCTGCGGTGTTATTCTTATTTTAGTCGTGTGCTAGGGACGGGATAAGATTGGTATCGATATGATTAGTGTTTTATTGATTGTGTACAAAAAAATAAACTGATATAAGTATGCAAAAATATAATATGTTTATTCAAAAGTTAAAATGAGTAAAATACAAATACCTATAATCTCAGAAGTAATGTAGTTAATAAAAGGTCTTTACTAGGATATACATCCAATTTAATTATCCTTATTATTTTAATCCAATATTTAATAAACTTATTTGATTTGTTCTCCGGTTTTTTTGTATCGGTATTCCAGAATGAAAACAAATTAGGATTCACCTTCGGACAACGAAACAATAATTATACTTGATGTGAGTGTGTAGTGTGTTTTTGTGAAAAATCCCAAAAATAAACTTATCAAAAAATGCATCGACAACCGACACATCCCTAAAAAATGCATCTATCCGTGTGCACTACATGACACGAGAATATCGTTCAAGATTCTTTGGAGACTGCTCGCTTTGTCTACCTTCCACATAATCGATAATTTAAATGCACGTCACTAGAAAATGCGACGAACAAGCGTGTTCACGACGTTGCCGATTTTGTATTATCAACTATATTATCTTTAAGGTAAAGTCTAATTATAGTTTGTTCGATGCTGTATTCATAGATTGTGTTAGTTCAGTTTTTGTTATTTAGTCTTTTGTTGAAGTAAAAGTTGGTGTGTTGAATAAAGTTATAATAAAGCGTGTATTGTATGTCTTAAGGTAAAGTTTTTAAAGTAAATAATATGGTACAAGATGCTCTTGTTTTATAAAGTAAATAAGTTGGTAGAGCATCTTGTTTTCTATTAAAGTTTAAGTTGAGTTATAATAACGTTGCTATATCACTTTTAACTTCAATGTAACTGGTATGTTTTCTTTGGGCGATAAGGTAGAGTTGTAAGTTTTCTTTAAATATGCTGACAGTTTGTTAGCAGAAGATTTGTACGTCCTTGTTGGTCATAAACGTATGTTGGCTTTCTAAATTCTAAGTTATTTTGAGAGATGATTTTAGTCTTGAATGTTGTGTGGACAGCCAGGCTGTCACTTAATGTAGAATACTCGTAGTAAGTTGAATCGGATTAGTCTGCTAGCCAACACAGTTTGGAAAAAGCAAGTCAGATGGTTTTATGATCAGAGCATGTTATTTAAGTATTATCTATAGAACCTGTAGAATTTAGCGCTTGCTTGGTTTAGCTTTAAATCTTTGTTGGTTGATTGGTTATGATCTGGTTGTTAATTTGTGACCACTGGTTAAGTTATACGAAATAATATGGTTTATGTTGAGACTGGTTATAAAATGGTAAATCTAAGCTACATTAGCTCCAAGATGGTTTGATATGGTTTGGTTTAGTTACGCGATTGGTATTTGAACACGCACTAGCTCGGCCAAAGAATTGCCGAGCTAGTGCGTTTAATTACGACTTTCACACCGTGTCTGAATTTTTATAACTAAATATATAAGAACCATAATACATGCAATCCATATTTAAATCATTACAAATTATCCAAATTAAATTAAAATCAGAATAACACAAAAAGATATAGGTAGGTAAAAACATAATAATAAATAAAATACTTGATGTTGACATCGTCTTGCAAACTAAAGCTTGTTCCTCTAATTAAATTAATAGAATCAGTTACTTATTGTAGAACACCGCAGTTTCTAACAAAATTTAAAATTTTCATTAAATTTTATCGACACCATCCCATCCCTATTCAAGCTCCGGCGTGTTCGCGACACTAGCGGCGTGGCACCTTATTGTTTAACTTGGCTAATTAGTCGCTCGCGTGCAAACATGACTGATAAAACAATCACGTGTTTGCCTTTCCTATTGTCAATACTATTTACCTTAGTAGGAATATGTGGAAACGAGGGCATTAGCCTTGGTTTTGCGAAGATACGTTTGCAATGTTTAAAATTGTAAATAAAAGGAAAAAAAAATCAGTAAAAATAAACATACACTATTGACGAACAGCCACATAGAAAATGATTACAACCTCCTCGAACCAACCTATAGTTAAATTTAAATTACATTGCTTTCATAAAACTTCAACAAAAGGTCTCAAACCAAAAAACCTCTGTTACTAGCAAAATATAATAAACTGTAAAGAATATCGATGACTACATTCCTGCAGGGATATTCATAGTTTCGTGCTTAGTCAGTTGCATAAAACTGGAAACCTTTATTGTAGATAGTACTCAACATTGCTATTTAATTGAAACTAAAATGCCTTAAATGTTAAGACACGAGGAAAATGAATTCCAATTTTTATTGAACGTTTACTTTAACGACAACTAACATTTTGACGGTTGTGTTAACACGGTAAATTGACGTAGTGTGTCAGTCAACAACTGTCATTCTTTGACAGTTCTGTGAGATGGTAATAAAACGTCAAATTAATAGAAAAATAATGAATTCACACAGTTGGTCGAAAAGAAACCCAATAGGCACATATTAAATCGAGATTAAAAACTCTTCAACAAAATTGTCATATCAAACTTCTTTTCGATGAAATCGATAAAATACGGTTAGTTTATCGATAACCGTTTCTCGTATCATGGTACACCACTAATCGTGTGCACGACACTACTCAAGGCGTATTGTTTGGCTCCAGTAATTAGTTCTCCGCGTGCTGCCTCTGATGAATCAATCGTATATCCGAGCATCAAATGCAGGCAGCGGTATATAGGTCAGGTTTGAGAATTTAATAGGTTATTGAAAAATATAATATTGAGAGCTGCGGTGGCCCAGTGGTGGCAGCCCCGACTTACGAGCAGTAAGCCGTGGGTTCGAACCCAGGCAGGCGCATCACTTTGTGTAATTTATCTCATCATCGCTGCTCTCAAAAACGGTGAAGGAAAACATCGTGAGGAAACCGGCATGTCCTAGAACCAAAAATTCGAAGACATGTGACATCTACCAACCCGCTGGGCCCGCGTGGTGGATTACAGCCCACTCCCTCTCATAGGAGAGGAGGCCTGTGTCCCAGCAGTGGGAACATTATAGGCTAATGATGATGATGATGATTGAAAAATATTGCCTCATTGGTCTAGTGCTCGCTAGCGCGACTGCTAAGCAAGTAGTCTTGGTTTCGATTCCCGGGTTGAGCAAAGTGTTATTGGGTTTTTCCATTAGAAAATTCTCAGTAGCAGGGATTTGTGCCCGGTTGACGGGAGGACGCTACTTACGTTTTGAGTATGAATGTGAATGATGGCTATAAGATATGAGAAAACTTGCATTACATAAAACAGCCTATATTATTTTAAATGCTGGGACACAGGCTTTAATTCCGTGATGCGGTGTCCGTAATCCACCAAGCGAAACCTGTGATGGTTGGAGGAAGCCACAAATGTCTTCCGAATACGGTTTTAGGACATACCAGTTTTTGCACGATGTTTTAGTTCAACGTTTTCAGAGCTATGGCCTTCATAGCGTGGTTCTTTTCAGCGTTTTGCAATCTAAATTCTGTCGCTCCAGGGCGTCTACTCTCTTAGCACGAAATCCATAGTTTCGGCCGAAGTTACGGTAGTTTCCTACTCTGTATCACTTACGGACATAAGATTCGTTAGGCGCCCGAACAAAAATGACATTACGATTGGACAGTTATCCTTACTTCCGATGTGTTTTCAAAACTCATGAATTCGAAAATATTAAGGAGTAGGGTACATTTCGAAGTATAAAGATAGTTACGGACGGACCCGTATTTTCGTTGAAGGACTTCGAGAGTAGACCCCCTGAACTGAGCCACTAGTTTCGCGCCTTTAGTAGCGTCCATCAGTTCCTGTAATGTTCTGCGTGTCCTGTTGTTTGAACAGGACACGCAGAACACAATATTAGTGTCCCATCCAGAGCAATAGTAATGAAATACTTTAGTCAATCAAGTTTACATTGCTTTTCGAATCATTATTCAATCCTAAAGTAACAGTTTTCATTAAAACTGCGGGTTCTAGTAGCTAGACAGTTAAAAGCTTGAAACGTTACCAACCGTTAATAGCAAATAAACAGCTTTTAACTGCTACATTTAACGACTAAACTAACTACACTATTCTAAATTCAAATCGTAACTAAACCACGACAGTTACTCAACTAAAATCTAAATTCGAAACTGTGAAATCGATTTTTTCGACATCGGAAAGCAGTCGAATGGCTGTCCAAATGTTTACATGGTTGCATGTAGGTTAATCGATGGGGATCGTATGCGATACTGTTGATTCCATGTATGTTTAGTATTTACTAGATGGACATTCGATATAGTTGATGTGTTTGATAGTTTTGTTGGGATATCGTTTGGCTCGACAAAGGTGGTTTAAAATGTAGTTGTATAAATTCAAAGGAATATTTCGGGAGTCCAAAAGTTTCGAACATAATAACGTTAATTTCTATTAAATTCTGAAAGTGACACCCATTTGCAAATTATAGACACGCAATCCGCAAGCGTGACGGTCTTTCCTGTTCGTTTTTTTTTACAAGAAAACACATTTTTTCTGAACAGTTGAAGTACAACAGAAATAGTACGCATACGTAGTTGTTCCTTGAAGTTTTTAGTTTGAGCGGTTATTAGGAATACCCAGTGTTAGTGTTTTCAGGAAAGTAAAAATAGAAAGCCCGAATCACTTATCTTTTACCGTTAAGGGTAAAGGATTATAATTACGGCTTTCACTTTTTAACCGCATTCTAAAAAAGGTGGTTATGTACTTGGCCAGCATCTTTTTTTAAAATTTTCAATAACTTTTACTTTCGGAAGTCGGTGGCAAAAGTCAATGAAACAAAAAAGTCACTTTTTTGGAAGTCGGTTATGTTTTTTTTTTTTAAGTATTTTTGTTTTTGAATTCTAATCTGAACAGTTGCGAAACTTAAAAATGATAATAAAGTTATTTCCAACCCTCCTCCTAACAAACATAATACACTAACAATGACTCATAAATTAAATACGAGTATATGAAAGACGTTTATCTTCAATATATCATTATTACACGGTGTATCGGTTCGGTTGGAGCCAACTGAGCGTGAGTCTTGATGGCGAGTTGAGAAGCCATGTGTCATATTTGTTGCGTAGTTTTGAAGTACGCGCTGAGGTGGGGTAGGGTTTGTTAGGTGAGAAACTGGACTGTGGTTTGGGCAAAGAGTTTTTTAATGAGTTATAGAGCGGACATTGGAAGTATTTTCATTTAAAATCATTTTAATAATTTTGATCATTTTCGATTTTGACACACGAATTCTACCTGACAAGCGGGCGTATGACACTAGCTAGAAAAACCGCTTTGTTACAAATTAGTAAAAAGTATTGGATTACGATTTTCTTCGTCTTGTCCCGTTATCGCTCGTTTATATTTCAATGTCTTTGGGTTTGGGTTGATGTATATTTTCTACATAGTTATAATGATCGTGTGTTTGGTCTTGATCGGCCACAGTATGTTTGACAATATGTACAAATTGGCTGACGCACAGGGTTTCTGCTACTCATTCTGACTCACCAGAATTACGTCCATCCTACATACATACATTAATTATTCTATTTAACCCCTTTCAAGGACCAGTTTTCTCAAACCATTCCTCAATACGTTGCTCATTTTGTTAAGAAGTCAAGATCGCGCTTCATTTCTGTCAATGATTTAATAAAATTTAAGAATGAATTTAAGATTTTTATGTATTGAAATTTTCTATTAACCGGTATGTCCCTCCGAATATAACATTTTCCATTTTCTACGCTATGTCTTCAAAATAATTATCAAGTGCCGACACTTTCAAACAGAGCGTGCATTTGAACACCATACTACAGAAATACGCGACCACCCCGCTTCGCCTTATTAAACACGATGAATGATTTATAGTAATATAAGACTTATGGCGTTTGAAATAACGACGAGCTTGTAATTTAGTTAAAAGGGTTATTTTAGCGTGTCAATTAAGTACTAAAATCGTGTGCTCTATATTTGGAATCGTCTTGAGCCGCCATGTTGGATGTGGGCCTTAAAATAAATGTTGAAATTATTTTATGGAATGTTTATTGAAATTATGAGTGTTTTGCGTTTTGCGTCACTTAACTTTAATGCTTAAAGTTATTGTGCTATTTTAAAGATGCGACGGATAGGCAGATGTATCCTTATATCATTGTAAGTGTATAATGTAAAATAATTAATAAACCTAAAACACTATTAAGTTCCATTGTAACATAATATTACTTTTTCATCCTAACTTCCTAATTTTTCATATACGTTGTCAGGTGTACAGAAACAGACATAGGGATTTCGTCCCGACAAAAGTACTGTACCCGAGGAAAACAACAATAACGTTCTTGTGATAGTAGATGGCGCCACGTGTCATAGCCAATTATTGCCAAATTTTAAATTAACGCGAGCTAAAGTGCGGTCAAAGGAGTATCTCATAAATATCAATAAGAAAATCGTTTACTTATTTTCTGATTCTTCATTTCATCGTAGAAATGACGGACACTGTTAATTGTATTGTATAATTGGCTGATTTCCGCAACTCCACGTGTAAAGCGCGTATTTTGCGTACGGGTGGGGACATTATTCGATCCACCCTATTTCCTCGAGAAACCAG
The DNA here is from genome assembly GCA_963082945.1 of Cerastis leucographa. NCBI lineage: Eukaryota > Metazoa > Arthropoda > Insecta > Lepidoptera > Noctuidae > Cerastis > Cerastis leucographa. Next base: position 10,963,150 of record OY720372.1, on the reverse strand, counting down.
CACCTCGAGGGCCAGCAGCTCCTTGGTGTTGCTGACAATCTCGCGGAGAGTACCTGGGTTACCGAAGTACTTTGCCCTGTATGATGCTCTGGGCAGCGCAGAAGCAAGTGAGCTGCTGTCTCGTCTTCCTCCATGCAGGCTCCGCACAGTCGGCCATCTGTGACTCCTAGGACAAGACAAGAGGTGTTTATTAAAAGAGCCATGCCCAGTGACGGTGGCTGTGACTGTGCGGAGCTCTAATTTGGTCAGCCGAAAAGCCGGTTTGGTGAAGCGGCCGTCTGTAGTAGGAATGACGGACATAGAAGTTAACCAAATACACCATTCTCACCGCGTTAATAGAAAATACGACACCGTATCAGAATTCAAGACCTTAAACATCATTTTTCATATAATAAAGCATAAATTAAACGGGTATTGACTTTCCAATATTTACGAATAAACTCATATAAATGCAAATTAACGTTTGAGAACCCGAGAAGCCCTTTTCCAACAGTGGGAATTAACTGGCCTGTTAATATGTTTTTTATTATTTATTTAATGTTAACAAACAAATCAGTTCCGTTTAAATAAGTTACCGAAACCAATAAAATTAAATTTAATTATAGAATAAACATTACCTGTGCGCTGATGACCGTTAAAATTGTTAATTATTTTTAGAATTAAACCGGTTTCAAGCGGTTGTAAGTAGTTATAAGTAGTCTTAACTGGTTTTAACTAGATATTTTTGATTCGTTGCATGGCTTAAAACAAAGTTTATGTAAATATGACAAGAATGTTACTTTGTAAAATGTGTGGGTTCCGTATGTTTCAAGGTAATTGGATTTTCGTGTGTTCTGTCTAATTTTGGAGTGTGTTCATAAATATTGATGTTACACCTATTCATTGAAGATGGCTGTATAATCAATCGATTTATTTATTCTGATTGAATACTTACGCTTTAAACCTGCTTATACATTTAAATGAACGCTTCGAATAAGTTGGTTGTTATTTATTACAATAGTTTTCTTTTTGGCTTAAATTGTTTTAAGATGAATTTAAATGATTTTTTATCATTATTTCATGAGTGATTAACTAAAAAGCTCGTGCGAAAGGGGAGTGACTAAATGTAGGGCTTTACATAGCAGTTGATGGTATGCACTGTCCAGTGTAGATAATTTAGGAAAAAAATGATTAATAAAATAAAAATCGAAAACATGTGACCTTCTCTATCGCATGGGTGCCATGTGGGGCTTGGTAGATTACATACCACTGCCACTCACAAAGAAAAGACTTGTGTCACAGCAGTGAAAACATTTTTGTATTTGGCTTACCAACAATTTAATAAACTTATACAAAACCTATTTTCTGTTCCTTTCTGTATTTAGTGTGTACCTACATAAATTGTTAAAATAAAATAAATAAATAAAAATATGAGATACATGCAATAGACTTGTGGACTAGCTACAGTACCAATTTCTTACGGCATTAAATATAATGAGCACCAAAAAATACTTTGAGATCTTATGCTACGTTACCAAAAAAAAAATACTAAACACCAAAAAAATTGTATTCAAAGACCAAATATAGTAAATGATCACCAAATATAGTAAATGATCACCAAATTTTGTGGCAAGAAGAACTTAGGAAGCAAGTGCGAGCAAAGCGAGCTCGGGATATTGGGCACCCCGACTCGGACAGGTTAGGTTCGAAGGGGATGGCGGGGTCTAGTGAGCGAGCGGAGCGAGCGAACTAAGACCCCGACATCCCCTTCGTGTTAGGTTACTTTAAACCCTCCAGAGAGAAATAGGAGCCCCGCGTAGCGGGGCTCCGTCGACTACGCCTTACTTAGTTCGGAGCTGTGATTTTCAGGTTTTTAATTCTGGTGATCATTTACTATTTTAGGCAGTATAAAAATGTTTTTAAGGTTATATTTACTTTATCTGGTGTTATGTTAAACATAAGCCATTTCTTACAGATCAGGACATCGCATCGCATCATTAGGTTTGTCGATTTATATTGAGTGCCTACTAAAAGAAGATGAGTTCTTACAATCTTCTGTAATATACACGTCTGTCTCTGTACCTACATATTTACCATACTTACAAAAGAACTTTTCACAAAAACCCTTCTGATAAACGTTTTCAACTTAATTAACGTTCTCACAAATATTAATTTCCTTTACAACGGGCCCCTAAAAATTGAAATCCCACTAAGCGAACGGACGCGAACGTAATTTTAGTCGTAAAATCGAGCCAGGCACCACGGGGCCTGCGGTCGTCCGGACGCGTGTGGTCCACCCTTAGCGGACGTTTTACGATGCCCGAAGCGATGTCGGTGACCCTTTATACTTTACACTTGATTAACTTTTTTTAGTTTAATTGTTCGTATTAGTGGTTTATTTTCGTTTTTTTTTTTTTGTTGTGTGTGTGAATTTTTAGTGAGGACGGTAATTGTTTTAGGTATGCCTCTGTCATTGAATTGAATAGAAGTGTTTGTGTATATTTGTGCTTTTATTATATTATGATAATTAATTGCTAATTCAGCCGAAAGGCTATTGGCGGGGTGGCACAGTATTTATGGAACCTAACTTCTGCGTTCCTACTTGTTTCTATTAACCTTAATATTCGTGACTAGGCTGGTATACTTTTTTCAAAAACATCATCCTCTTAACTATATACCAATATATTATCCAGTATGACTTCTTCAATACGAGAAGTATTAAAGAAGACATTATCTCAGCTGTCCTGTTTACCTCTAGAAGGCTCCATTCAGGCTCCATTCGGAGTTCCAGAGCTTTATGCCTTTTTCACTAAAACCTTACTGAAGTGGCACCTTCATTATCTGCTTAGCCTTTTCCTAACCTAAGTATCGGGGTCGGCTTCCTGGCTATCCGGATGCAGCTGCATACCAGTATTTTACATGGATCGACTGCCTATCTGTAACCCAGTACTACTGGGTGATACGATACCCCTTGGTAAGACTGGTTATCAGACATTGGGGCACTGACTAGCTGTAACGTCTGTCAAAGATCTATAAATGACAGCCGGGATCAACGGCTTAACGTGCTTTCCGAGGCACGGAGGAAACTTGGTATGTAATGGGTGGTCACTCATCCACAGAGCAGCAAAAGCTAGTTGTCATTTATTTGCCAAGTTATTATTTAGCTACGAGCTCCTCCTCCACGGTGTTAAAGTGTCTCCTAACCGAATGCTTAAATATTATTTAAGAGTCGCAATGCTTACCGTAAACACACGATTAAACACTAGATATCATCAAGACATTACTTACATGTAATCATTACCCCGAACTATAACACCGTATTGATTGTTAATTACTACTCCAATATAACCCGATACCAGTGATGGCGGATATTCATCCTGTGACGTCACTGCCGGTACCCTATCATGGCTAATAACGTTCAACAAACAGATCGTAATGGCACTCTGAAGGTAGTGAGCAGAAAATCAACATTGTTCATAAAATATTATAAAAAATTTCGCAAAAAATTAAAACCGACTTCAAAAGCAGTAAAAAAACGCTTATTTTGTACACACAAAACATTCAGACTAATTGAGAACCTCCTCCTTTTTGGAATTCTGTTAAAAATACAGTAAAAGGTCCCTTATACCAAGGCCATCAGAACTGCAAACCGTAGCGGTGACGTCGCCACTACAGTTTGGCTGTGCTCGTTTAGAGCAGCGATGGCCTAGTGGTGGCAACCCCGACTTACGAGCAGTAAGCCGTGGGTTCGAACCCAGGCACGCGTATTACGTTACGTTATTATAAACGGTGAAGGAAATCATCGTGAGGAAACCGGCATGACCTAGAACTAAAAATTCGAAGACATGTGACATCTACCAAACCGCACTGGGCCCGCTTTGTGGATTACAGCATTTACAGCCCACTTCCTCTCTTAGAGATGAGGCCTGTGTCGCAGCAGTGGGAACATTATAGGCTGATGAAGAAAAACAAAATCTAATTGAGGCAAGCTGTATGAAAATAGCTCCTAATGTTGTCACAGGTGGTCTACCATGACGTCTTAAAACATTATTGTTTTACTCCTTTTCCAGTGTGTGGGAAAGAGATGGCGCTAGACATCCTATATAGCTCCGTCTCTTTCGCACACTGGAATAAGAGTAAAACAATACTGCTTTAAGACGTCATGGAAGGCCAGCAGATCAGCTAAGTTTTTTTGAAATACTTAATAGGCTTGCGTTTGGCCTCAACTCGACGGATGTGAAGTGATGATAAGGTCTAGGGTGGAGCACTCTTGCCTAGAATTCACTGGATCTTTGAATAGATCAAGATTACAATGGAACAGAGAAGCCATCAGTGAAACCCACAGACTGAAAGAGAAAGTGGTATATTCTTTGAAGAACAGAGTTTTCTGGGGCAGTATCCCTTCTGAAACTCCTCTGTATCTTGTTAATTTAATGCTGAGCGAATACAGGCCGTATACTTTTATGAGTATATGCTGATTTGGATACAATATTGAATGTATGTGCTTCAGTTTTACGCGATGTATCAAGGACTCCTCTTATTGGGTTGGGTGAATTTAGACGGGATTAGGGATATTTTTAGAAGGTAGATTGATTCCACGGGACCAAATATGTTTGGGTCTTTGGAGGTATGTTTTACGAACATATATGAAGATTAAGTACTGTTTTTTCAGGAAAATATACAGAGTGAAAGGCTAAAACTGTTTCCACATTTTCAGGACAGCATGCCGAGAAAAAATCTTTGGTTATGAAAAAAAAATGCTGTTTTCTACAAACTACAATAACGGTCAAAATGCATGGGGATGCAGAAGCCCGCCAGTTTGACAACCAGTCTAAGCAAAGGGCTATCTTGTTACCCAGTAACTGGATCCCAGATGTAGATGATATGCATTTAGGTAGTCGCGGTATTCAGCTGCTTCAAGTTGGACAGGAAGCCGAACCCAACATACAATTTCGGCATAAAGCTAGGCTTGCTAGAATGACGGATAAAAAGATACTGATTTTCTTCTCAAAGCAAGGATTTAGCTTTGTGCTAAAAGGACCGATGTCAAAAATAATTGGTCTGTTTATGTATTTCCATCACTCGAAGTAAAATAAATACAAGAGCCAACATGTCTCGGGTCCCATTTTGTCAGATAATGACAGATCGCGCCGGTTCGTTGCCTGAGGGCGCCACGCGTCCATTCGGTTCATTACTTATCAAGAAGATATTGAGTTGTCGCTGAGTAGTTAATGCTAATAACTTTATATAAAGGGTCTAAAACACCTCTTAACGAAGCCGAAAGGCACTGGTTCTCCCTGTCATTGCGATCATTTTTTTGTTCTACACCATACCTGGGAACCTTCTAGTTAAGGAGATATTAGGGGTCAAAGTTCCAACTTTTTGACAAGTATTTTTTTAAATACAAGTTTTTAATGTAAGATTTTTACTTTAAACACCTCCACGACCCCCTTACTATTCAATCCGTCCATCAACACAATGTTTTGAGTGTGTTACATTGAGTTCTACCACAAAACATGATTTTACGTCCCCCAAAAAAAAGTCGTTTCCCAGCAATAATTTTTGCGTAAAGTTACTTAGTTTCATGTACAGAATGCTTGGTTGACGGCTTCGTGATGAGGTGATTTACACCGTGTATGATATTTAAGGTCATTTGTGAGGTGGTTAAATGGTTAAGATTTTTAAGTTTCCGGAAGTTTGTGAAACTGAGACAAGATTCTTCTTTGAAGTTAGAAAGAAAGGATGATAAAGTTAGATATCACTTTTATCACTAAAGGTCTTCGGAACACGTTATTTTCTTTCATAGATCTCAATCAAGGTATGGAATAGACAAAAGCAGACACCGAGTACTGACCGATACCTTCAGTACATTATGTATATCATGAAAAAGTAAAAAAGCCGCCCGGGCTGATCTTCAGGTTAAGCCGCCCTTGCCTAGGTTATTCCGTGGATGGGTGACCACCCAACACATACACTCCGTGTCTCGGAAAGCACGTTAAGCCGTTGGTCCCGGCTGTCAATTGTACATCTCTGACAGTCGTTAAGTAGTCAGTAGCCCGAAAGTCTGGCAACCAGTCTCGCCAAGGACTATCTTATTACCCAGTACTAACTGGTTGTGGAGATCAGATACGCAGTCTTTCCATGTAAAATACTGGTATCCAGCTGCATTCGGTTAGACTGGAAGCAGACACTTACAGAAAAGGCTAAGCAGATGATCTGTAAGTGTTCGTTGTTCGAAGCCGCGATTATGACGAACTAGCTGGCGAAGCAGACTCTGTAAGGATTTAATGTAGCGGTCTGTAGATTTTGCCTAACTCCATGGGGAATACGCGTGTTTTTACGTATGTTCATGTATTATTCATCATTTATAAAAAGTCTGTCTAGGTTATCTGTCTTAAAAACCTATCTCAAAGGACACAGACACTGAGACAGAGAAAAACATGTCTATCTCCAAAACTATAGGCCTTAGATTTTATTGAAAAGTAAAACCGACTTCATGCGTGTTTTTTTTAATCATATTTTCGTTTGTTTCATATTTATTGGCATGCAAAGAAAGTCTTGCCACGTTATTTTAAGAGAGTTTGTAAATAATTATGACTTTTAATTGGATATTTTTAATAGGATGAAGTTTTTAGTTCGTCGTTAAGAGTAGATTCAAGTTATGATAGTCAAAAATAAATATGTGCTGAAGTTTAAAACCTCTTTTGACAACTTTTTTTTTATTTTTTTATTTGATATGGGTTTACTCTTTACTCTAGTCTAGGTCAGAGATGACAGAGACAAAGTCGACGATAGTACTAGCTTACCCAGAAGAAGCCTGTTCACTCTAACTTTGAAGAGATTAGGGTTGTAAGCGTTCGGAAACACAGACGCAGGCAGATAGTTCAACTCCTGCAACCCAAAACCGCTTTTGTTGGACTTGTCAAATATTAATTTGATTTCATCAACATCATCTTCCTGCCCTGGTCCCATTCTATCGACTTTGAGTGCCGACCCCAAGTCGGCGCAGACGTTTTCTTCTTTTAATTGTTCATTTATTGGTGCCAATACCCTAATTTTTTTATTATTAAGTGGTGAAAATGCCTAACGCATACTGCGCCGTCCGGGGAGTCAGTTTGGTTATGTGGGGCTTGCACCCACTAAAAAACACCACCGTGAGCTTACTGTCGACTTGGTGGATGGGCCACGAGAACTGCTACGCATGACATTCAGCACAGCCCGCCTCCGGGCACCAACTCCTTTGCCGATGTCCGGGCTCTCCTGGTGCCAATACCCTATGTCAAGGATTTTCAATCGCCCAAAGACAATATTTTTTGTTAAATATCTTTCAGACCCAAAGAACTTTTATTTAGTTCATTTTAAAGCCTAATGAAAGAAATCGCCGTCAAGGAGGACGCGAAAGGACGCGGCGAAGTTGGCGATCTGACCTTGTTTGGGGGACGAACCAGGAGGTCTACTCTGTTTCTCCGAAACGTAACTTCGGCAACGAACGAAAATTAAACGTAGTATCGTTTGTGACCCTACACTATATAATTTGCGGACGCACACAAGAAATTCGAATTCACAGATAACGAATGTATTGAATGTTATTGTGTGCGTCCGCAAATTGTATAGAGTAGGGTCACAAACGTAACTACGTTTAATGTTCGTTCGTTGCCGAAGTTACGTTTCGGAGAAAGAGAGTAGGCCTCCTGGCCAGAGATCACACACGTTAGAGAAGTTTAAGGAGAAAGGGGGGGCTTAGCTGTGGGACACGTAGGCTAACAAAAACAAGTTTGAGCTTTTTTCATTCTTACAACGGAAAAAGATAGATCATTATCATGTATGAAAACAGATATCTGAAGTTTGTCGATATACAACTGCCTCGTTGGTGTAGTGGTTACAAGCGCGACTGCTGAGCAAGAGTTCCTGGGTTCGATACCCGGGTTAGGCTAGGCTAAGTGTGATTGGGTTTTCCCATCAGGATTTTTTCAGTAGCAGCCACGGAGCCTCGATATGTGATAAACATTAAAAAAAAAAAAACATAACTGGCAAAATGTGGGTCTATTAAGGTAGTCTCTGCCTATCACTCCGGGCATTCATTAAGCGTCCATTTAAAAAAGCTGTAATCGGTCTCTTTAAAAGTCAAATCCGCATTTAATCACTCCCAAATTCGCAATACTGCTACTTTTAATAAATAAACACACTGTTGTTTTAATCATGTAAATTAAAACGCACCCAAAAAAGGCAGACATTAGAATTGGAATACTGTCAGTTTGGCCTGTCGGTGTACCGTCCGCCATATTGGCAGATTTCACCAATGAAATAACGACGTTATAACCAGGCTATAAAGTTAATTTTTGCTTCTGTTGGTGTTTTGACGGCCTGACCGTCTTCCATCCACCGATTCGCCAATGAAATAACGACATTACTATGAAGTAATACAGTTTATTTTTGGTTGTGTTCGTGAATATCCGCACCTGTTGTTATGCGTCATCATTAATTTGTTCAGGAACGCAATTTTGTTCGTCGTTAGGGTATCGTCTCAAGTTTCTGGAGCCTCTATATTTGTGGAACCACCCCTTTGTAATAAGGGTGGTGTTGTATGTGCGTGTATATGTGCAGCTGATAAGAAAACTGGGTAATCTATACGAATAAATAAAATTGAAGTTTCAGTTTGTAATGTCAAAATATGAAATTAAATAATACTGGCAGATAACTGATGTTGTAAGGAGTTAACTTAATTCGCTACATGTATTTATTCATTTACATTTAATATTTAAGTAATTTATTTCCCGACTAGCTTCTGCCCGCGGCTTCGCCCGCGTTTTTTCGGTAATTGTCCTGCGGGATCACACTACCGGTATAAAAAGTATCCTATGTGCTATTCCAGACTATTATCTATCCCTGTGCCAAATTTCATCAAGATGCATTCAGTAGTTTTTACGTGAAAGAGTAACAAACATCCATCCATCCATACTTACAAACTTTCGCGTTTATAATATTAGTAGGATCATCAAAACATTTTTGCAATGTGCCCCACTGCTGGGCAATTTACATCCCCTTTCTGTTTACAAACCGGACTGTGTAATGCGAAAACAAAAACCTCACCAACCACAAGAAGAATCCTTCACAAACAAACAAGAAAGAACCAATTTCAATACTTTACAATTAAAAAGAAAACATTAACATATTATCTCGGCCGGGCATTGAATCCCCTCGCGTGCATAAGTCGACTGTCAGTTTAATTGACAAGCCTGATGTCAGTCTGTAAGGTCTGACAACAGAGACTGACAAGCCGTTGACGTGTAGCCAGCCTTGTGTATAGGTACATTGTGGTGGAGTGGAGCGGGTTGTAAGTTTTGTCGACGGGTGCAAGAATTCAAGGTGAATTTGTTTCAAGGTGGTTGTTATTGACTTGGTTTGTCTTGCTAAACTAGGATCTAAAGGTTCTTCTTTTGAGATATATTTGTAAAGTCACGAGCACTTATAAATTATACAGGGTGTAACGGAAAGGGTATATACATCCTTAAGGGTGTGCTACAGACCATCAAACTGAACATGTTTCTCATCATAAAACATGTTTTTCAGCAAAAAAAAAATCTGCTGTCCCATAGAAAATTACAATACCTATTCGACCCAAATGTATAGGCAGCTAATATTTTTTTTTGCTGCAAAAAATTTTTATGTTGATAATCATGTTCAGTTTGATGGTCTGTAGCACACCCTTAAGGATGTATATACCCTTTCCGTTACACCCTGTATATTCACTTGGCAAAATTCAAAAGCAATTTTCTTAGCGATTCCATCTTTGAGATGAGGCTTCCAAAATACCATGTTCGTGAAAACTTAAAACGTTTAGTTTTATAGTAGGAGAAAATCACACATAAAAGTGACCTTTAAGTTTTAAAGTAGTCTTAAACATGGTCTATCTGATTTAAGATATTTTGCCTATTTCATGAGTGTGTCAAGTCAAAACATGGAGCACACACCTAAGGCCCGAAATAACCTGACTGTATACAAATTCTGTGCTTGCACAGGAATCAAACCACCGGACGACCGACGGGGCAAAAGCTAATCGCATACTCACCATTCAACAGATGCCTTGAAAACTTAAAACAAACCTAATACACCAATCAGTAGTTAGTCGACCAGATAAATTTCCAGAGATACTAACAAAATTGCTATTCAAAAGACTACCAACGAAAAAATCCCGTTCAACGAAATTCACCAAACACATCACAATTTAAAATAAAACCACACTCAATTTAAAAGTTAAAACAATAACGTATCGCTTTCGTTCACAAACAAATTACGGAAATAAGAAGAAAAACGTTTGCCTTATAAATTCTCTTGTTTGTAAAGGTGAGTACACACTACAGTGTTTCCGTGTGAAGTTTCGCTAGATATAGCTTAATATCCAAAAGCATCATCATCTGCCTAGCCTATTCCCAACTATGTTGATGTCGGCTTCCAGTCTAACCGGATGCAGCTGATTACCAGTATTTTACATGAAGCGACTGCCTGTCTGACCTCCACACACAACCCAGTTAGTACTAGGTGATGCGATATCTCTTGGTAAGATAAGATTGGTCTCAGCCAATATTCAAAAGCATTTCTAAGAAATGCAGGCTTTCGCGGATACTTGCCTGTGTGTTCGGTTCGACTAATCAAAATATTGTTCGAGCATTTACTTGTAAATTGCTTTTGCATAATGTATTTCATTTCACCCCATACGTTTTGCCCGGCTTATATCTCATTCCTCCAAAATCAACCTTGATTTTTTTCTGACTGCTCCAAAAGGAGAAATGTACTTTTAAAAACAAAATGTAACATAACAATCATAACATCTGGATTTTTTCCATGAGGAATTCCTCTGTAGCAACCACATTCTGGATTTGTGTTCGGTTCAATATGGGCAATAGGCTTACCACATAGGACTTCAACATAACTGGCGAAACACTGGTGTACTATTGGGTACAGATTACAGGAGTGAAGTTATATTATTTAGCGAGCATCAATCAGAAATCTCAACGTTCAGTTCCCCGCAGATAACATTGGCTCGATGTTCTGTTACAAGTTAATGTGCCCCCACCTTTACAAATTCCCTCGCTTGGAACACGCGTCATGCGGTTAATGAAAAATTGTCCGTCTGTTTGTTTTTAACAAATTTGTGAGCGAATGCGCCGTATATATCATGTTTAAATGTTTATTATTTCACGTGTAAAAATATTTGTATGAATATTACCTGAAGTTTTGATTTATGATTCTCGTTTTCAGAATATAACTGTTATGCATGTTTGATTTGCTGATTTCCATATTTTATTTATTGTGCCTGTTTGTTTATAATTGCAAATAAAAACTTTAATTAAAACGTTAAGTTACTTGTTAGTGTTAGAACCTTACTGAATTAAGTTATCACTTGTGATAAGTTACCTAAGCCCATCGCTGTCTTCTGGTAATCATTTTTGATGCGAGAAGCTGATATTATAAGTAGCATGAAATCAGGTTTCAACAATGACACTGAACGCGATCAGCACATCTAATCCCCGTCCAAAAGCTGTCAGTGTCATAATTTCTATAGAATATAGTCACTAAGAGCTCTCGAACGCGGTTTTCAATTATAAAATAATAAATAAATTTATTCAAAAAATGAAACGTATAGTACATTAAATAAAAGTTTTCTTAAATATATTATGTCATGTTCACTATTGGTTTGTGCCTGAACTAGGTAATCCTGTGTTTCATGCGATTGGAGATCAAAATTAATTGATTAAATAATCACATACGAGTATCATTATAACAATGAAGTTATTGGTGAAATCCGCTCTTTCAATACCAAAAAGCGAAGCACAACAATTCCTTTTACGTAAACTTGACTCCCTAGTGTTACTTTTTAACCTATTTAAAGAGAAAAATCCAAAATCCGTTCACACACACACACGCTTCGACATTTCCTTTCTCTCCAAAATTCTCCAGAAAATATAAATCGCCATCAAACTCCCATCCATGTATCAGCCACAGACTTCCCTATACCGTTACATTAGGAGCCTTCCATTTGGCGGCCGTCCAGCTAGAGGGGCAGCCGTACGACCTATTTAGATTTTATCGTCACATGGATGGAATTAAAGCGATCCGGCTTTAAAAACGGTATGTTTTCGTCAGTTTTGGAATGGTTGTTGCAATACGATAAGGTTTTTATGATTAAAATGCATAAATAACTAGAATCTCTTGAAGATAGGTGGCCTACATGTCACACACACCACACACTAATCGTCATCTATGTTCTTCCTTCTCTCTCCTACTTGATCTTGCTCACACATGGTCAGACATGGACCATGGACATTGAGTTTTGCATCCTCGTCAAATTCAAGGAGGTAACAATGCTAATGATTGTCGTCCCGAATCAATGGTAAAATGGGCAGGTAATTTTTTTTTCTTATTTACGGAAATCTGTAAGTGTGAACCACCCTTGTTTTAAACGCGGGCCGTCTGATTCTTGCCCTATAACCACGTTTCCACACAAACAAACAATCTCAAACGTTTTATTCGATAATTTCTTATTTCCTAAGCCACGTTAAGGGGGTTATTCTGAAATACTGACAAACATAAACATCTAAAAAAAATCAGCGTTTATTGATAATTAACTTGGTACCGTAATTTTAATTGACTATTTATGTCTTTTGTGACAACCTCCTGAATTTTGACGAGGTTGCAAAACGACACCTTGTATAATAATTTTCCTTCCATCTATGTATTTAAATTATGGTACGCAATAAAGAATTGAGAATACCTAACCTTCGCCCAACAATATTGGAGTCGGCTTCCAGTCTCGGAAGCAGCTGATTACTAGTATTTTACATGGAGCGACTGCCTATCTGACCTCCACAACCCAGTTAGTACTGAGTAATATAAGTTTTTAAACTGCCATGGTCACGAACACTATCGCGACATAACACTTGTAACGGGATATTTACGATGTGTATTATTTGTTTCGAGTTCCCGATATTTCGGCGCTGTAGCAAACGCCATGATCACGGATGAACTGAGTTGAGTTCATCCGTGATCATGGCGTTTAATATCCCGTTGCAAGTGTTATTAATAGTACTGAGTAATCCGAAATCCCTTGGTAAGACAACACACCACACATTAAGACACTTCTTCTTAGTATGTCGATGGTAATCTTAATTGAATCTGCCCAATATATCGCGACGTGTTTGCCATCTTCATCAGTCAGATTCTGTAATGTATCCACACACACTCTGACCTTATTGACCTCTGTTCTTCAGAAAAATCATTTGTGTAGTACGTGTATGAGCAGATGCAAGAATGTGGACGAAGCTAAAGTACATTTAAGAATCGTAACAAGTCGCGTTACGCCCCAATACTTTCGCAGAGAAAGGCCTCAGTTTTAGGTATGTATCATTTTAGGGTTCCGTACCCAAAGAGTCAAACGGGACCCTGTTACATGAGACTTGCTGACCGTCCGTCCGTCAGGCTGTATCTCATGAACCGTGACAGTTAGCCAGTTGAAATTTCTACAGATTATGTATTTCTGTTGCCGCTATAACAACAAATACTGAAAACAGAATAAAATAAATATTTCAGGAGGCTCCCATACAAAGAACACAGTACAGTTTTTTGGTCTTTTTTATTAATAGTGGTACGGAACCCTTCGTGAGCAATTCCGACTCGCACTTGGCCGGTTTTTTCATCATACTCCTGCCCTTATCCCAATTTATTTGGGGTCAGCGCAGCATGTCTTCTTCTCCCATACTTCTCCATTACTCGTCATCTCAGCAGTCTCCTCCTTTCAAGCCCTATCATCCTTCATACAGTCCACCCATAATTATTTATGTATCTTTTGTACATACAAATTTAACAATTGTCTGATAGACAAAAATAGATCTTGTTATCATTTGTAAAGCATACAAGATCATCGTAATGAAACAATTACAAGATCAACTAAACCAATCAATTAATGCCCCACATTAGCCTTAAAAACATAACCGTATCAAATCTCACAATGAAAATCTACCCTAATGAGCTAACCCGTGAAACCTAACCCCTAAAAGCTACTCCGCTATAATCAATCACCACAGCTTCCATTGGCTGTCTAATGAAATCGGATAGCGAGCTATGTGGAGCAAGCTTATGCTCCAAAGGTCGGGTCAGATTGAGCAGCCATATTTGTGACCTCACTGGTTTAGCTTTACAGCTGTTTTAAGATAATCTGCCATTTTATAGATATAGTAATTGGCGTATTTTATTTTTGGTTTATTCTGAACTACTGATTAATATTATTTTTAAACTAGATAACTAAAACTAAAATAACAACAAATTATAAAAGGGCGTCAAAAAACTCCTCCTCAACGCTGTCAACTGGTAACGTGCCCAAGAGACTGGCGGGGCGTTGCCTCGTTGTATGGCAATACTTAGCCTCTGGCCAAAGTAAAACCCAGTAATTATTTTATTGGAACCAACATGATGAGGCTGGGAATCGATGAGTATAGTCAGCCAAATGCGACAAAGATTTGACAAAGTGTCCCGTATATACCACTTGGCAATCATGTCTATTTTACATGTGTCCGATTAAATATATTAAATATTTTGTTCTAGACCATACCTAGGAACCTTCTTGGTCATGGAGTCATGATCCCTGTACTATTTAATGTAGCCACTACAATTCAATTCTAATATCCACTAACCCGCACTGGGCCCGCGTGGTGGATTAAAGCCCACTCCGTCTCATTGAGAGGAGGCCTGTGTCCCAGCAGTTTTTTTTTTTTTTTTTTCTTTATTATTCTTAATGTTTAAAATACAATTTCTTTTACAGTTTTTACTCGCCAAACTTTACAGTTTGATGGCGAGACGCGCTCGTTTATCATACCAAAATTAAAAATATAAACTTGACTTAAAATTAAATACCCAGTGTCAGACAATGACGCATTTGTTTGCTGATAAAATTACGTTTGCGAACACTAGACAACTTAGAACCAATAGAATTAATTATTATGTATCTATTTTTAAAATGTACCGATGCCGTCTAATAGAAATAAATTATTTGACTTTGTTTTTAATGATTGACGACTTCTTTACTAATTACTTTAATAGGAAAAAAATAAATAAAAGGTTTCACTCTCAGACAAACAAGCCAATTATCCGACACTAGGAATGTAGACATAATACATAACTTACTGCCAACTTAATGTTATGATACATCTCTCTCTCTCGTCTCGTGAATTTATTTCTCGACAACGGCAGACCGACACCGACATACAACAGACAATGAATTCTAAACCAGAGTGACCAGCTGGAGCTGGCCACTCCGGCCCAGAACTCACCGCCTATCACAGCTCGACGATGTGCCCGCGTTCTCCAGAAATAAATTCTTTACTTTTGATTTTAACACACCTTTGCTTAAGTTACAGTTATTTCTTAATAATTCTA
The DNA here is from genome assembly GCA_963082945.1 of Cerastis leucographa. Taxonomy (NCBI): domain Eukaryota; kingdom Metazoa; phylum Arthropoda; class Insecta; order Lepidoptera; family Noctuidae; genus Cerastis; species Cerastis leucographa. The sequence continues at coordinate 10,947,742 of OY720372.1, read as the reverse complement.
TTTTATTGAATACCTTTGGCACCAAATATTTAGACGTTCTTTTTCCGTAATAGTTTTTTATTTTTGGTTGTACTAGTCTTCTCTCTCTCACACTCCTTGTGTTATACTTATTTTTATAAAATACCTTGAAGTTATCACTATAATAGTGTTCTAGCCCTATCAAATATTCAACTTTCAAATCTACTGGCAAGATTTTACAAATGGAAAATAATGTGTCGTATTCTTTGTTACATTTTATCTTAACCTGTTTGCTAACTAGGAACTTGATCAGTCTTATCTGTAAATTCTTAATTTCTTGTAAATATGTTTTAAAAGTCCGTCCATACACAATAAGTCCATAACTGATTAGTGAGTCAGCGAGTGCGTAATAAACAGTCAATAGTGTTTGTTTATTCACTACACTTTTCAGCTGATAGAACTTCCCAAGTACAGATCTCAGTCTGTTACAAATGTCAGTTACTTGTGTTTTCCAATTAAAATTTATTTCGATACTGAGACCTAAATATTTAAATGAGCTCACATACTCTAATTTTACACACCTGCAATTAATCTTGTTATCATGCAAGCATTCGTAAGTATGTCCTATTACATCCATATTATCTCTGAACTCGGCTTTGGCTCGCAAATTATATGGCGAGTGTATATGCATGCATTTTGTTTTTAACAAATTTAATATTATGCCGTTGTCATGGGCCCACTTTGTAATGCTTTCAAAATCTTCCTGTACGTACTGTTGTACCTCCTGTATATCCTTCGAAGCATAAACTACACACATGTCATCTGCATACATGAACACTCGACAATTGTTTACAACATTCGACACACTGTTCACGTGCATTATATAGCCTACTGGTCCAAAAACTGATCCGGTCGGCACTCCAAGGTCCACACCTGCCTCCTCCCCAGTCACGCCAGCTATGAATGTGCTTATTCTCCTGTTAGACAGATAGCTTTTAAACCATTTATTCGTGGGACCACGTATTCCACATTCATCCATCGCCTGTAGTAATATGTCGTGATCCAGCGTGTCGAATGCTTTTTTGTAATCAATGAAGAGTGCTATCAGCTGTTTACCAGAGTCTAGACCCTCATTAACATAGTCAGCAAACGCCGTTAGGGCCGAGACAGTACTACGACCTTTCCGGAAGCCATACTGTGTGTCTGACAATATATTGTGACGTTCTAAAAAAATACTAATTTGACCAACAATAATTTTTTCAATTATTTTGTCAAAGACAGACAATATGGCTATCGGCCTGTAATTTACATATTCCAGGTGGCTTCCAGACTTATAAATTGGGCGAATAATAGCATTTTTCAACTCGTCAGGATATACACCCTTGGTTAAACACATGTTCATTAATTTAGCCAAAATAGGACTTATTTGTTTTCTTACATATTTAATGTCTTTTGCCCTTACTCCATCTAAACCTGGTGCTTTTTCACACGACAACTTATTTATAACCTTATCTATATCCGACGGACTAACAGTGATATACCTAAAGCTAACCTCGCTCGGCTCAACATAGTTCTTTCGGTCTAAAAATTTTATGTCACAGTCATGTTTAATACACTTAATTTCTTCAGTAAAAGTTTTAGCAAAGTTAGTACAAATTTGGGTGACGCTTTGTGTTTTACCTAAATGTCTTAATATCACATCGTCTAGACTAGTTTTATTCCGACCCAACCACAAGTTAATGTTTGCCCATATTTTCCTAAAATCCCCGTTACATTTTTTAATTTCGTCTTGTTTGTATCTATTTCTCGCTTCGTTTACAAGTTTATTTACCTTATTTCTAAATTTCGTGTATTCTAATCGTTTAGTCATATTTTTTGGCGACGCTTTCCATACTCTAAATAAATAGTCCCTACGACACAACATTGTATATAAGTATTTATCTATCCATGGTTGCGTTATTCTTTTATTAGAAGTTGTGACTGTTATCATACTTTCCTTATAAATCTGGTTAAACACTGTACACATTTTCTGAAACAATAATATCGGGCACGATATAGGGAGCAGTTGCGTCCAGTCATAAGCATCTAGCTTCCGCTTTACAATGTTATCACAAATTACATCTCGCGTTTTTTTCGCACTATTCGCTTTTAAACGTAAACATTCGTTAACACTTGAATTCGTAGCCAACGCTAGTCCGATGGCGTGGTGATCGGAGATGTGCGTCTCGAGCACATACGACGACGAGCCGCACTCATTGCGTCCCGCTCGCACCCATAGATGATCCAAACATGACGTCTGAAGTTGCCCGTCCACGATCGCCTCGCGTGTTATCTCTGTGCTCGGTATTACGCACTGTAAGCCGCATTCACACAAGGTGTTTTTGTACTTAGTAGTAATTGGATTCACTACGTCATTTAAAATGTCTATATTTGTGTCACCAACCACAACAATGTTCTCGAGTGCAGGGATTGACCTGACGACTGTCTCCAACTGTTCTATGAAACGTAACTTATTTTTGCTAGGTGGTCTGTATACAGCAATTATATGCGTTATCCTGTTTCCTGATCTAAGCTGGCCGTGCATCATTTCTAAGGCTTGCGCGTTCACTTTTTGAGCATCAAAGCTAAGTCTTTCCTTTGCGTAAATCAATATTCCTCCTCCTCTAGTAGTTTCTCTTGAGTGTATGTATGTATTATATCCCGATATTTGATAAAATGAAAGTTCTTCCTTCTTAATATTAATCTCACTTAGTATTATTATATCTATTTCATATTTGTTTTGTTCCAACAACACTAGTAACTCATTGAAGTGTTTTCGAATTGACCTTATGTTCAAATGGAAAATGTGGTGAGATGCTTTATTTAGAGCCATATAGTTACATAATGATGGTATGTCATGGTATCTTTTAAATAAAACATCCGTAGAAAAATCAGTTGTGCAATCGAATGGTAATGTTGAAACGAAATCACCGAGTGTGTACTCACTGCGTTAATCGCGGGTGTTTATTTACATTCTTCGATCTTTTTCAAATCGGCTTCCGATCTTATGTTGTAGATCTTTTTTTCTTCACTATTTTTTTTAACAAGAATACTACCATCTTGAACCCAAATGTACTGAATGCCTTTTGGTTTTAGTTGGTTTCTTACGATCCATAGAAGTTGACGTTTATACTTAGGTAAATCTTCATTTATGAATATTCTTGAATCGCTGCCATTGGCGTAAACTTTGTTATTTGTAATCTTATTTTCCTTCTTCGCTAACATCCAGCTGTTGCGAGCACTTTTAGAACGAAGCTTAACAAGTACGATTTTAGGTCTTGTCTCGCCCGGTTTTTCTCGCCCTACCCTCTGTGCATCTTCGATATCATCAGGGTTCAGGTTTAACTTTTTAGCTAACTCCCCTACCACCGTTTTAATATTTTCTTGATTATGCATCTCTAATCCATGTACTTCTATATTTTTCTCGGTTTCTCTTATCTCCAGCTCCTGTACTCTTTCTTCCAGGGCTTTATTGCACTTCTCCAGATACCCATTTTTTTGCTCTAATGACTTGATTTTTTTTTGAGATTCTTCTTTATACTCCATTAAAGATTGGTACAATTCAGAGTAGAATTCAACATTGGCAGTAAGGTCGACAATTTTTTTCTCAACACTGTAAAGTACCTCCAGCTTTTTGTTTATTTCAGCCAGCACGTTCTCGCCTGATACTTCGCTTGGATTTATTGCCAGTTTTGGGCCTTGAGCTGGCTTCGCTTGTACGGGACTGCTTTTTGCTGTCTGACACTCATCGCAAATTGCCGTCAGCAGAAATTGCTTGTTGTTTTGCACACACTTTTTGTGATATACCGCTTCACATGCACCTTTGCACTTAACTAGTTCATCTTTGGTTAGGGACACAAAGAGTTTGCACTTCTTGCACTGTACCATTTTTACTTCGTAATAATGATAACGCGTTAGATATAAGAAGTAAGTTGCACACAATGTTTATAATAGTAAAAACAAATTACTCATTAACACGCGACCGTACGACGAGCGCGCGCGCAGCGGAATGCAGCAGTGGGAACATTATAGACTGATGATGACTACAATTAAGCACTATATTGAGTCTTACCGAAAAATGAGAATTTTCACATTAAAATAAAAGTTATTTTCCTCCGCCGGCCTCCCCGGCTCCGTTTACAACTTGTATATTGCCAATAACACATTTATTTATGTCCTAAATTCATTCCTAATAAAAGATTTTGATTCTGATACCACAGGAAAATCTAGTAAAACTTATTCTTAAGACCGATAAAATTTACATCCAACCCCTAATCACATCAATATGAACCAACATTAATTGTCTTCCATATTCCTAATCAAATCCTAATCTCAGGTGATAACACGATGGACTCAAAGGACTTAAACAAAGACACATCGTATCAGCGGCCATCAAGGTGGAACAATGGCTTCTGTTCACAATACCTATAATTGTGATCTGCACAGTTTGGCGGGAGTCCAGGAGTTGACAGCCACTCCTGGGAACCCATTAAGATGTTATCGTCGTGTGGTAGCGATGTGGAGAAGGTTAACCTGTTTTTAAGAACGATTACAACTTACGACATTTCTAGGATAATCAAGCTGATCAATAATTTATGTGTTTGGATTTTTATTTATTTTTGTTTTTATTTTATTATTTTTGTTCTAAATGGGTCACGGACCTGAAATAAATAAATTATTATTATTTCATACAAACTTTCAAGTTCTTATTTTCCGAAATGACTGAGCCGATTTTAATGAAACTTCATACGCATAAGCAATAAAAGAAAAGTAGCGTTACGGCTAAATTAGACCGATTATAAATTATTTATAGAAACAGAAATTTCCAATTAACTTTTTTTTTTAAAGACATTTCGAAAATGTTATTTAGTAACTTTTTAGACCTATGTATCCTGCTTATGCGTATTAAGTTTCATTAAATTCGGTTAAGTCATTTCGGAAAATAATGACTTGAAAGTTTGTATGAAACGCCGCAAAGCGTAAACGCTTTTAAGAGAGATGAAAATATCAGCGGGCATTCTTTAGTAATCTAATACAGAATACAGGTTGCAAGGGCCACCGACTCTAAAACAGTAACAACGTATTCAGTACATAATTCAAAACCACAGAGAAATTTTTCGTCATTTCTTAAAAAAAAAAACTGCCGTTTCCTACAAAACTGCTCAGTCAAAATATATGTTACATCATTCTTCAGTCCTAATCCCAATTTATTTGGGCTCAACGCAGTAAGTTTTCTTCTTCCATACTGCTCTATTTTCATCCATCGTTTCTTAGTTGGAGATCAAAGATAAGGTATAAAGAGTAGGAGGAGCCCTACTCGATTAGCCATCTACATCGATTAAGTAAGTATAAGTCATTCTGGCATGCCAGGCATTGCCTCGTTGATCTAGTAGTCGTAAACGCCACTGCTGAGCATGAGGTCCTAGGATTAGGTCCCTGGTCAGGAAAATTGTGATTTGGTTTTTCAATCAGGAATTTCTCAGCAGCAGCCTCGGATTCTGGATTTGTGCCCAGTCGATGGCATAGGCACGACAGCGATGCGATTCAGCGTGGCAGCGGCACGTGCTATGGAAAGGGCTATGCTCGGGGTTTCTCTGAAACATCGAGTTCGTAACGAGGTGATCCGACAGAGAACCAAGGTTATCGACGTAGCCCACCGCATTAGCACGCTGAAGTGGCAATGGGCCGGCGATATAACCCGAAGAACCGATAACCGTTGGGGTAGACAAGTTCTTGAGTGGAGACCACATATCGGTAAACGTAGCGTAGGACGTCCACAGACTCAGTGATGATCTTCGCAAGGCGGCTGGCAAGAGCTGGATGAGATTGGCCGAGGATCGTGCTCAGTGGCGTGTCATGGGATAGGCCTATGTCCAGCAGTGGAAGAATACAGGCTGATGATGATGATGATGATGGCATACGCTCGCCCCTTATTACATGGCACTTAAACGTAACTGGCGTTATGTGAGTGCAGCATTAGGTACACCTCTGTCTTACCTGTCGGGGATTACTGGTGTAATATTATGTTAAGGCATCTGGCATGTGTGGCATGGCCTCAAGGAGATGTCAGCAAATTTGAAGGGGTCCGACAGGGCCGATGCTTGCCAGGGCTGCGGGACTGTTCGAAAGAGATACCGTGGCCCTGGAACACTAAGGGCTTAGAAGGAACATGGATTGGTTTTAGTCAGTACAAGTCTGACACTCCCATTCCGCTCCGCCCAGAGCGGGAGGAGTCATTTGATGATTTCCCATCCGAAAAAAAGGCTTCTGGTATGTCGGTCCAGTACAGGATAAAAGGTCGTGATTGAAAATGTTGCTTTTGCTGAACAGTTTGTTTTCAAGCATCGTACAGAATGAAACTTCTTTCCTCACATCCTTATTGCGTCTGCTTTCTCAGACGCGGTTAGATTATTTATCAACCAGATTCCCTGCGGTATTAGAAAATGAATGCAGTAATGAAAGAAAAGCAGTTACATTGCCTTGGAGATGTCGCACATAGCTTTGAGCTAAACTGATATAATTGGCCATTTGCTTTGTGTTTTAATAGAGAGACGAACGAAAGAAAGATTTAATATTTGAATGACACAGAAATACGTGCTTGAAATTTGAAAGAACGTTAATAAATACAAGCTGTTGTTTTGCATCCTTGTCATATTCGAGGAGGTATCTATGCTAATGATTATCGACCCGAATCAATTATAAAATGGGTAGGTTTTTTTACCCACGCTGTCACACATCTACAAACAATCGCAAACGTTAATTAGATAATTTCTTATTCCCTAAACCACGTTAAGGTTTTTTTTTCTGAAGTACTGACAAACTTAAACAACATAAAAAAGCAGCGTTTATTATTTATTTATTTTTATTTTTTTTAAAAACGTTGCCCCACACTAGGAATTTCTCCTGTATCGTGGGTGCGTTTACAAACATTTAAACTCACATACACAAACAGCCAGACCCGGAACAACTATCTGTAGGCCCTACAAATATTTGTTCCGTGCGGGGATCGAACCCGCGACACGCAGCGCAGCAATCGATCGTTAAACCACTGCGCCAACCGTGCCGTCGATATAATAACTAACTAGGTACCGTAATTTAAATCAATTATTGTTGTCTTTTGTGACAACCTCCTGAATATTGACGAGGATGAAAAACAACACCTTTTATAAAAATTTAATTCTTTTTAAATAAAAACAATAAGTTTATAAATAATCTACCTACCTACCATACCCTACCTTACCTACCCTACCTACCTACCCTACGCTACCCTACCCTACCTACCTACCTACCTACCTACCTACCCTACCCTACCCTACCCTACCTACCTACCTACCCTACATACCCTACCTACCCTACCCTACCTTACCCTACCTACCTACCTACCCTACATACCCTACCCTACCCTAAATCTTCCAATGAACTACGACAAACATTTTAAAACCAAAATCAGCAAAATCGGCCCAGCCGTTCTTGAGTTATAAAATTACAACGAAAAGTGGCATTGATTTTTTAACCCCCGACCAAAAAAGAGGGGTGTTATAAGTTTGACGTGTGTATCTGTGTGTCTGTGTATCTGTGTGTCTGTCTGTGGCATCGTAGCTCCTAAACGGATGAACCGATTTTGATAAAATTGGTTTCGTTTGAAAGGTGTTTTAATCGAGAGTGTTCTTAGCTATGTTTTAAGAAAATCTGCCTAGCCGTTTAAAGGTGATCACCACTTTTCTAGTTGAAGGGAAATAAACAACTTTCCCAGGTCTGGTCGATTCGAAATTTGAAATCTTGTTACTTGTCACTATGGGCATCGCTGGGGGGGCTGCACCCTCCCGCTCCCCCCTAAAAGCTCGGGTTTTTTTTTTTTTTAATTTATAGCTTTACTTGTTTTCGTTAAGTAGTTAAAAAAGCATGAAATAAAAATTAAATAAAAAAAATTAAAAACCCCCGACACGTAGTACCTAAGTAGACCGCTTAGTACAAGCACAAAACAAAGCGGACCCCCGACGCTAAGACGCTTGGATTATTTTATTTTAGTTTTTTTTTGAGGATTTTCGTGTCGGGGGTTTTATATACATAGATAGAGGAAGAAGATTACTTTACTTATCCAATCTGTATCGTTACTTCGGATCACAGAATCAGTAAGGACCAAAGATGACAGTTCCTAGATATCAGAGAAAGATGGTTCATTGGCCTCCACAGAATGGTTCTCATTGGGCGTATGAAAGCTTATTGATAGGTAACTTAATATCATTATTAAGCCTTTTGTATATGAAGAGCAATGGACGCTCAAGTGCCCTTGAGTCATCTGTGTTGTATTTGTAAGTATGGGGCTTGAATACGTAGAAAAGAACTACATTTTTAGGGTTCCGTACCCAAAGGGTCAAACGGGACCCTATTACTGAGACTTCGCTGTCCGTCTGTCACCAGGCTGTATCTGAACCGTGATAGTTAGCCAGTTGAAATTATGTATTTCGGTTGCCGCTATAACAACAAATACCAAAAACAATAAAATAATTATTTAAAGGCAATGGGAGCTCCCATACAAAAAAGTGATTTGTTTGCTCGTATTTATAAATAATGGTACGGAACACTTCGTGCGCGAGTCCGACTCGCACTTGGCCAGTTTTTTAAGGGTATAAGACTATATGTTAAACATATTATAACGTAGATATTAGATAAGAATAGAGAAAAATCAAAGAGACGATGGATGGACTGTGTGAAGGATGATAAGACAAGATAGGAGGTGGCTGCTGAGATGAGGAGCAATAGAGAAGTATGGAAGAAGAAGACATGCTGCGCCAGTCCTAATAAATTGGTATAAGGGCAGAAGAATGATTTTGACGGCGCAGTTGGCGCAGTGGTTGAGCAATCGACTGCTGCGCTGCCTGTATCGGGTTCGATCCCCGCACGGATTTAATATTTGTATGGCTTACAGATTGTTGTTCCGGGTTTGGCTGTTTGTGTATGTGAGTTTACATGTTTGTAAAGGCACCCACAATACAGGAGAAATTCCTAGTGTGGGCCAAAGTTATATATAAAGGCTAATATCCGCCTCATCGGAATCACATATGATATGTATGTGGCACCAGATTTAAATAAGATTCAGAAAACAGACGTCGGCGATCCGTCAACGTGTTGTTACCGGCACCTTCCTTGACAACCGCTCAAGTCAATATGGCTACCCGCAACGACTTGACGTTCCGCCAGAGAGAATTATAGACCGTTTCTCTCTCGTCTGTGGTCACAGTTTAGTTTGCAACGTGAATAATATGAAGCCTTTTCGCAAGGGCGCCGTCATATAAAAAAAAAAAAAACTTGAGAGGTGTCAAGGGACACCCGGATGGAACGAAGTTCCTTTCACGTACATAATATCAATACATTTTAGATTTAAGTTAGTGTGCGAAAAATAAAATATTTAATTTAAGGAAGATTAATCCTTAATTCGAAGCAATACGTCTTACTTAACCGCACAACCGAATTTGTACTTTGTAGTTCGATCACTCAAAATAATAATCATATCTATCCTTACTCACATACACACCCCAATTGTACGTAATTTAAGGAATTTCCAACTTTATTTTAAAGAAATAAAGCTTACAATAGCTTACTATAGCAAAAAGTGTCGTGACAACTTTTCGTAAGAATTTTTTCCGTCTAGCCCCCTTTCACAACGCGCGATAAGGAACTTCGTTCCAATAAAACAAATGATTATGAAGACTAAACGTTCTCTCATCTATAATCTGCTGTGAACGAGAGTTTACTATTCATAGTATTCCACGGAACTGTTTACTAAAGATTAAGCATATTCTTGTATTATGTTCGGATTCTATACTTTTAGGTACAGTTTATTAAATACTGTTTACGGAATTTAAAGTAGCTTGTATCCTATAGCATCAAAATTGGGCCAAAGTAACAACAGATTGGGTTCCGATCAACAGAATTTGCGACGCTGTAGACCCAGAAGTAGATAGCGTGACGCCCTGGACGCTCCAGGATTCGGCCCAAATAGCCAAAGACAGAGAATAATGGCAAGACGCAAGCTTTGCCCTGCTGTGGGACACATCAGGATCATAATTAAAAAAACACTTTTCCGTCGATAAGGTACATCATTTCTTTTTCATAATAGATACCTACTTATACATTCAGCGTAACTAAGACAGCCCCGCGCCAGCTCACGTGAAGTGGGGTTCGCGACTAGGCTCCCCGCCAAGCCATCCAGCAACCGACAAGCGTGTTTGAACGAGGATGAGGCGAAAGAAGGAAAGAAAGAAAAAATATTTATTTGACACATGCCAAACAACAAAAAAAAAAACTTAAATATATATATAATAATATGTGTGAGAGTAGCGGTGGCCCAGTGGTGGCAGCCGCGACTTGCGAGCAGTAAGCCGAGGGTTCGAACCCAGACAGGCGCATTACTTTGTGTAATTTATTTAATCACCGCTGCTCTCAAAAACGGTGAAGGAAAACATTGCGAGGAAACCGGCATGTCCTAGAACTAAAAATTCGAAGACATGTGACATCTACCAACCCGCACTGGGCCCGCGTGGTGTATTACAGCCCACTCCCTCTCATAGAGAGGAGGCCTGTGTCCCAGCAGTGGGAACATTATTACAACAGTAGTTTTGCGTGAAAGAGTAACAAACATCCATCCATCCATCCATCCATTCATACTTACAAACTTTCGCATTTATAATATTAGTACGATAGTACCTACGATGTTAGTTATACATATTCGTAAACAGTATTTAAATAAACTCTTAAATACTCATCAAACGCATCGCCCGCAGTTCATTGACTTAAAAGATCTTTAAAAAAGATAATCATGAGTCACGGTGATCAATGTATTGCATTCGGTAACATATTATCGGCGTCTCTTTCTTTCATTAAGCCTTTCTTTTACCAGGAACGACCGGAACCGGTTCTTTTTGATGATACACGCTTGGAATTGTTTATTAATTGTTGTGTTGGTACTTGCATTTCCTTCCTTCGTACTTCCTTTTGAGATTTTTTGATTGTGTGTCGAGATTCCCGCTCTATTGGAATTGGAACATGTGTAGTAGTCCTGTCTACTCTTTTTTTGTTTGATGAGTACTAAATATGACAGTACTCGTGAATACTTCGAAGGCCCTAAAGTCTTAGAGCCTTTCTCCTACCTTACCTTTCTGCTTTCCTCATCTTCTTTTCAATTAAAACTAGAACACGGTAGGCAAGCTCAAAGTCAGTGTTATCGCTGACAATATCGGATCCTATCGTCAATTTCTATGCTAACCCAGGTTTAACTGTGCGAATTTCATCGAAATAAGGCGTTAAAAGTTATTATAGCAGTATGTCATCATTATCATCATTAGCCTATAATGTTCCCATTGCTGGGACACAGGCCACTTCTCTATAGAGGGAATGGGCTGTAATCCACCACGCGGGCCCAGTGCGGGTTGGTAGATGTGACATGTCTTCGAATTTTTAGTTCCAGGACATGCCGGTTTCCTCACGATGTTTTCCTTCACCATTTTTGAGGGCAGCGGTGATGAAATAAATTACACAAAGTAATGCGTCTGCCTGGGGTCGAACCCTCGTACTGTCTTACTGCTCGTAAGTCGGGGCAGCCACCACTGGACCACCGCTGCTCTCAACAGTACTAGTATGTATTTTCCCAAAATAAACAGCCATGCCAGGTGTTAACCCAAATGCCTCATCAACCAAACTATAACTCAAAAAGCGGTTAAAACTGATCACCGCATCCCAATATCAACCATCACAGACCAACCATACAGCCTGATGTAAACAGTAATTTGCGTACGCCACTCCTGCCAAATGTACTTGGCAATGTGCCAACTAGAACAGTTTCGGCTTTCGGCTTAGCTGGACAAACCTAATAACCGAGAAATTAAAAATTTTGCGCTCATAACGCTCGAGTTTTTTGTTTAAGTTTGCCTTTTCGCTTTTGTTTTGTGAATTTATTGGTTTAATTGTGCCTTTTTGTGGTTTATTTATTTGGACATTTTGGTTTGGTACTTAGTCTTTGTGAATGGAAAGTTTTTGGATTATTGCTTGAATCGAAGACAGATATATTTACTCGTATATTTATTTCTCTAGAAAATTACTGAACTACTTTTAATACTCATTCATTATGCCTACCCTTCTCCCAAACTATCTTGGGCTCGGCTACCAGTCTTACGGGATGCACCTGAGTACCGTATTTTACATGAAGCGACTGCTTATCTGACCTCCACAACCCAGTAACTGGGTAATACGATACCCCTTGGTAAGACTGGATGTCAGACTTTTGGCTTCTGACTACTCGTAACGACTGTCAAAGATCTACAAATGACAGGACCAACGGATTAACGTGATTTTCGAGGTAAGGAGGTAACTTGGTGTGTTATGGTCACCCATCCACGGACCAAGCACGGGTTAACCTTAAATATCGACCCTTGCGGCTGTTAATATTTAGCCACGCGCTTCTCCCTTTATACATAGTAAAATGTATGGACTATGTCTGAAATAAATGAATTAATAATAATAATAAAATAATAATATACCCCTTTTACTACTATCAATAATTAATCTACTGAGCATGGTAGTTATGGCAATTTTGATAGTTTAGATAAGTTAATTTGGTACGGGTAATTTCAGGTTCATGATGGCATCATTCATTATCTCCTTGGTGTTATTCCAAATTTAGTTTGGGTCGACAACCAGTATTACCAGAGATTGTGGAGGTCAGATAGGCAGAAGCTTCATGTATAATACTGATACTCAGCTGCATCCGGTTAGACTGGAAGCCGTCCACAGCATAGTTGCTAAGGCCAGGCAGATGATGACTAAAATATCAGTTTAAAACACACTGACCAGTACATAACTACACAAACACATAATACACGTAACTAAATACAAACAATTAATAATATCTGTACCGACTAACATTTTGATCGAACGGGGAACCGAACTCCCTCGACTTTGATCGATCATCGCTTTTGACTTCGCCGTATGGCGCTACCAAGATAAAAATAAACTATTCAAAAATATCTCACTCTAATCTAAACCTTACTGCTAAAAAAATAAGGTTCTTCAATGCAGCATGTGTAGTTTATAAAATTGCCATTGGAATTTGGACCTTAGTGTCTATGAAATAAGGTTGTCTAATTAGTGCAAGGTGAAACAGTTAATGTAAAATGTAAGATTGTAAATATGTGAATGTAATCAGTATTGTTAGGAGTGTTCTTTTTAATTCATGCTTGTGTGAATAAGTTATTAAGTGTTAGTTTTTTTTTAAAGATATAGATTATGTTGTAGGCTTTTTGCAAATGCCTTCCAGGGTGTTGAACTCTTTGTTCACAGGCACCATTTTTTTTTTAAACCTTCAAACTCAGCATTCTAGAAATCATTTTAAAATCCGTATTTTTGTTCTAGAAAATCTACAGTTACTGTAAATTCATAACCACAGTAACCAAAGTGGTCTCATGGTGGCCACTGTTATACATAAAATTTCCTCCAAAAACTCAGTATAATTATCTTCCTCCTTCAGCAGAAAATAACTTTTTTTGAAAAAGCATGGCACTATAGCATCTTAATATCGTATCATCATCATCAGTCTATAATGTTCCCACTGCTGGGACACAGGCCTCCTAGCTATGAGAGGGAGCGGGCTGTAATCCACCACGCGGGCTCAGTGCGGGTTGGTAGATGTCACATGTCTTCGAATTTTTACTTCTAGGACATGCCGGCTTCCTCACGATGTTTTCTTTCACCGTTTTTGAGAGTAGTATAGTTATATCGTAAAGCTTTTAAGAATTTAAGCTTAAAGGAATCAGTGGTATATAGACCTCACGTTAGCCGTTAGCGGTAACTATATGACCTCAAGGAAGCCTAGCGTACTTACTTACGGAGTTTCAATAGAACAAGAGGCCAGCACATCTAGTTATGACTCTACTGGTGTTCAGCGTTCTGTGCATATCTATGGCTTTGTCAAGGTAAAACCAATCCGGTAAGGACATAAATTGCGGCTGCGGACATCGGACTTAAAAGTCTTGGACATTCTTCAATACTTTATTTGTCTAAGGTCCCCGCCACGAGAACATATAAATTTGGTAAACACATTGAGGAGTTCGCAATCTTTGGATCAAATGATAACCTAATCCGCGAAAATAACACAAGAAAAAATGAAACGCATTCGAAACTCGCATGGCGGCCCAAATGTTTACGTTCCAGTAAGTCAAACGCGTTCCACTACTACAAAACTTTAGACGACAGAGCTTTATATCGCTAAAATATAACCCGACCAAGTGAAATTGCTCGTTAGTTTCGTACTACACGTATGTTACTTTGAGTTGATTGCATTTGAGATTATTGGTTTTTGATTGAATTGTCCCTACGTAACTTAGTAGAAATTCTTTGTTTACAAAATTTATAGCGTTTTGTCGCATGGAGTATAGATAAATTGTCTGCACCAGTTTAACTGAACTTTTAAAGTAAAAACGCTCTCATCTACTTATTTGTGCGACCCAATTTTAACCTGCACATTTTTACCAATCGATCAACCTGCTTCTGCTGTTTGACCTAAAACCGATCGTGTGCACAGTACCTTAAATCATTTGATTAATTACAGTAAGCGTATATTTTGACGCGGAGGTAAGGACCAGTACTGGATGGCGCACCACATCTGTAGACGTTGTAATTATAACATTCAAGTGTTTAATAGTTTTCAAAGTGTATAAGAATCAATAAAACCAGAGCAGCAAATTTTATGAGCCTGTAATTTCTCACTGCAGGGCAAATTTCTTCTAACCTTACTTTAACTCCTCATTGCCATGGTTACTACAAATAAATGATTATCGAAATAGTCCAGACTTATCCCGCTACCTCTTTCTAGGCTTGCTGCAATGTCGCTTTAAAATATAGAACACCGTTGTTTTATTTCCGCAGATCATAGTCATATTAAACGTATGTCCGCCCTCACTGCAAAAAAATATCAAGCCTCTATACTCTTATATTCTATTCCCTGCTTAAGTTCATTCTTTGCTTGGTCCCTGTGGCCGTTAACATACCGAAATCGACTTTTGATGATGACTTCCAAATCTCACTCTGCATCATTTCGTCAAGAATAAGCATTTTCTTTTCGTCATGGCGTCGGGCTTATATCGCAAAATACATAGATTAACATCGCCCCATCTAGCAGCATCTAAGCTACTGTTCCAACTAAGTTGTGCGGTTAGAACTTCGCTAAGTTAAAGTCCGCTAAGGTGAACTTGCAACTGGAAACTAGCACCCTCGCGTTTCGCGTGCTCGCCACTTTTGTTGTGCTCACTTTAAATTAACTTCTAGCAAGTTAATTTTAAGATTAAGTGCGTTTAGGGAGTTGTATACTGCTTGACAGATTAGTCCTATTCTTCAGGGATTTCCTTGGTGAATTATGTCGAGGGTCTTGAGCAATGTCTTCCTTTGTGTTTGCTACTTTAAAATGCTGTTCATGGCCTTTTTGGGCATAGGATATTCCTTTTCCTTGTAGCTCGTGGCTAAATAATAACAGCCACACGGGTCGATCTTTAAGGTTAAGCCGTGCTTGCTAAGGTCGATCCGTAGATGGGTGACCATAATTACATATATGTCGGCGTCGCATTGTAAACAACACGTGCATCGGGCTACGCTGTAGCAAGCTACGTCATTCTCCCACCTTCTTGCTGCGGGGCGGAGCCAGCGCGAGCTGCGCTGTAGCGCGCTACGTCGTAGCGCGCTACGACGCAGACGTTGCCCCACCTCCAATTCTCGCGTATAAAAGGAGCCGCACGGCGGCGAGAAGGCATTCTGACTTCAGGCGTTGCCCGGTGCACAGGTTGTATTGCTCTTAATTATTGTTACTCTGCCTCTCTGTACATTGTTGCTCTTTTGTCTTTTCTTGTGATTTATGTTGAACTAAAGTATTACTGTATTGCTGTGTGTCTTGGCTATTATTCTAAGGTGTTACTTATCTTTAAAAAAATACTGAAACTGATTAAGTGTATCCTGTAAATTAAAATTAATTAAACAAGTTATAATAAATTCTTCTTGCTGTTCAAATAATCTCTTTTACTTTACTATGTCTGATCCCGTGCCTTCATCAGAAGTGGGATCAGACCCACTCCCACTTTCATCTGGCACTGCCGGAAATTTAATGCAAGAACAAATGTCAGTTTTTTCGGCTAGTATGGAATCTATTTTTAAAAAAATAGCAGATAATATGACACCTCGCCACATGACACCCAGTATACAGTCGATGCTGGTTCCTTTCGATCCTGATGCACCGGAATCAGACATTATCAACTGGTGTGCGTTAAGCGAGATAGTAATTACGAGTAAACACCTAGAAGGCGTAGACCTTATTTTAGTCCTCACTCACGCTTTAAAAGGCCGCGCCGCCATGTGCCTTACAAAAATCAAGCCAGATAGTATTTCATGGGTTGCTATTAAGGAAATGCTGGTCTCCAAATTTTCCAAACCCATGACGATGCAGGATCATTTTGACTTGATTATTAAATTTCAAATTGATATGAAGGAAAGCCCAGCTGAGGCTGGAATGCGATTATGGCAACTGATTGAAAAAATTCCTGACGTGAATTTACCAGAAAATGTTGTGACCGGGTTTGCAATATCTGTCTTGTCACAGTGCGATGACAAAATTCGCCGTGAAATAAATTCTGTCGTAATTAACGATAAAAATCAACTCTTCCGTACGCTGCGCAGTTTCTCATTAAAGAGAAGAAATGAAGAGGCGGGCACATCCGAATCGGACATGAAAAGGCCCCGTCCGTCAACACCATTTCGTGGGAACTGCCATTTCTGCGGGAAGCCTGGTCATCGAGGGCAGGACTGTCGTATCAAACAGCACATTATTACAAAAGGTACACCTGTTTCAGCGAAAACTCCACAGCCGAACCCTGGGGTGACCTGCTTTGTATGTGGCGAGGCTGGCCACGTGGTCACCACTTGCCCTAAACGCTGGAGGAAGAAAGAAGACTCCACACCGAGCATCACTAGCAAACAAGTAAACCTGTGTTCCAGAGCAGCGCGTGGTCTTCTAGAAATGAGTGGTATGAGATTTCCTTTTATATTTGATTCTGGATCTGAGTGTAGCCTTATAAAGGAAAGTAACTGTGATCTTCTTACTGGTGAAAAATTTCATGAACAAGTACTTTTAAAGGGGGTCGGTTCTAACAACGTTAATTGTTCACTCCAAATAAAATGTCCAACCATGGTACAAAACTGTCTCCTTGACGTTACATATCATGTTTTGCCTGATAAATGTCTCAATGAAGACGTGTTATTGGGTCGCGATATTTTAGAGCAAGGAATATCGGTTGTGATTAGTAACAACGACTTAACTTTTTCCAAAAATAAAATTTCAAATCTTAGCTCTAAATTAGAAATGCCTCTAGACTTTAATTTGATTGACACAGATCTTTCTGGTAACGAAAAGGAACTTTTGATTGAAATACTAACTAAATATTCCTCAAATTTTATACAAAATCTTCCCACTAGGCGTATTAAGACCGTTGAGCTAAAAATCGATCTCATAGATCCAAGTAAAACTGTACATAGGCGACCTTACAGACTATCACCCACCGAGTTAGGAATCGTCAATGACAAGGTTCAAGAGTTGCTAGATGCTAACATAATTCGAGAAAGTTCTTCACCTTTCGCGAGTCCTATATTATTAATAAAAAAAAAGGACGGTAGCGATCGTATGTGTGTTGATTACCGGGAGCTCAATAGCAATACTCGACCGGATAGCTATCCTTTACCACTAATTAGTGATCAAATCGATAAGTTACATGGAGCCCGTTTCTTCTCTAGTTTAGATATGGCCTCTGGGTTTCACCAAATTTGTGTCCATAAAGAGTCTATAGAGAAAACTGCCTTTGTTACACCTTCGGGTCAGTTTGAGTACTTAACCATGCCGTTTGGGTTACGAAATGCTCCACAGGTTTTTCAAAGGGCTATAAATACTGCACTTAAACCATTAAATGACGATAAAATTCTAGTGTACATGGATGACGTACTTTCTGCATCAGAGACCGTTCAAGAAGGGTTGTTTCGTTTAAAAAAATTGCTGGATATAATGTCTAACGCTGGATTTTCGTTTAACTTTAAAAAATGTTCATTTATGAAGACAAAAATCGAATATCTGGGTTTCGTAATATCCTCTGGAGAAATTAGACCAAATCCTCATAAGATTGAAGCCCTACAAAATATCCCTCCTCCAACCACTGCTACTCAGGTCCGACAGTTTATAGGCCTAGCCACATATTTTCGACAATTTATTCCAAATTTCTCGAAATTGATGAAACCTTTGTATCCTTTAACCGCGGTCAAAAAGGGTAAAATTAATTGGACCCCTGAACATAGTGACGTACATAAGAAAATAGTAAATTATCTTATTTCTGAACCAGTTTTAAAAATCTTTGACCCTTCTTTACCCATTGAACTCCACACTGATGCAAGCAGTGAAGGATATGGGGCTATACTTATCCAAAAAAATAATAGTCTACCTCATGTTGTCGCTTATTTTAGTCACAAAACTACAAGTGCAGAAAGTCGTTATCATTCGTATGAATTGGAAACATTAGCCGTAGTTAAATCTGTGGAACATTTTAGACATTATCTGTATGGGCGTAAATTTACGGTTTTTACTGACTGTAACGCCTTAAAGGCCTCTCATTCCAAAAAGGACCTGACACCTAGAGTACATAGGTGGTGGGCAATTTTGCAATCATATGACTTTGATATCATCTATAAAGAAGGAAAAAATATGGCACATGCAGACTTTCTTTCACGTAATCATGTTGAAACATCTTTTACTCACAAACCAGCTAAAATTGTAAATTTGTCTGAACTAGAGAAGAGTTGGCTATCTGTGGAACAACAACGTGATTCTGAAATATCAGACATTATATCCAAATTCCGTTCAAATGACTTTCCGTCTGAAATATCACACACATACGATATTAGACAGGGCATACTTTACCGTAAAATCGAACGTAATAAAACCACTAAATGGTTACCAATATTGCCACATTCTTTAACCTGGTCAATGATTAATCATGTACACAGCGAAATAAAACACCTTGGTTATGAAAAAACTCTCGACAAATTATACGATCTTTATTGGTTCCAAAATATGTCCAAACTTGTTAAAAAATTTGTAGATTCATGCGTCGTTTGTAAGGCCTCCAAAGGTCCGTCGGGTGCCCAGCAGATCAGTCTACATCCAATCCCTAAGTTGGCCGTTCCATGGCATACAATTCATTTAGATTTAACTGGTAAACTCAGCGGAAAAAGCGAGCGTAAGGAGTATTGTTCCGTGATTATTGATGGTTTTACAAAATTTGTCTTGTTAGAGCATACCTTAACCCTAAATGCATCCGATGCTATTAAATCACTTAAAAATGCAGTAAACTTGTTTGGCACTCCTAAAAGAATAGTTGCAGATCGTGGTAGGTCATACGACAATACGGAATTTAAGAATTTTTGTAAAGATAATTGCATTGACTTACATTTAATAGCCACTGGATCTAGTAGGGCAAATGGCCAGGTCGAGCGTGTCATGAGGACCTTAAAAAGTATGCTCACTATAGCTGAAACAGATTCGGATAGCTTATGGCAAGATCATGTAGGCGATATCCAATTGGCTCTCAATAGTACCCGTTGTAGAGTAACAGGGTTCACGCCCTTAGAATTAATGTTTGGTATTAAGGGTAGTTCACTAGGGATATCGCGAGTATCTACTAATCATCCTGATGAAGATAGGTTAAACGTCGAAACCATTCGATCCGATGCTTCTGCTAGTATAAAAAGGCTGGCCCAATATGACACAGGTCGATTTAACAAGGGTAAAGCTAGAGTAAAACCTTTCTCAGTAGGTGACTTTGTCTTTGTTAAATGCGAAGAAAGACACCAAACAAAACTAGACCGCAAATACAAAGGCCCCTTTAAAGTAACCGCTGTTTTGGAAAATGATAGGTATGAATTAAAACACATCAATGGAAACAATAGGGTCTACAAGTACTCTCACGAAAACTTGCGAGAAGTACCCCGTGGTCAGTCATTCTTTTCGGAAATCGCAGAAAATTATGATGAGGATGACGTGTCGGCGAATAATAGCACAGAGGGTATTGTTCATGAGACTAGGCACCAGATTAACGATGATATTCAGTCTGCTAATAGTAATACCATGTCTGCTAATAGTGATACCATGTCTGCCAATAGTGACACTTTATCTACCAGTTCTCATACTAATGTAAATTGTAGAAACCCTGGTTCTCGTGCTGTTTCTGTAGAATCTGTTGGTCCTGAATCAATTAACATTGTAACAGAAGCACTTGTACATCAACCGAAATATTGAACTATTTGCTAAAGGAACAATAATTGTTCGGCCTAGCTAAGTCCGGTCCAGTTTAACTGAAGGGACACCTGAAGGGCAAAACAATTGCCGGACCAGGGGGTTGATCTTGTAGGGTCAGAAGTTGACCGGACCAAGAAATAAGCTTGTAGGGTCAGAAGTTGACCGGACCAAGTGGTTATAATATCTGAAGGGTCTAAGTAGACCGGTCCAGAAATAATAGCAGGATGACCAAACGATACTTGATCAGTTTTTGTGTTTTAGATGTAACATTGTAAGCTGAGCGTACGAGGACGTCCGCTTGTCAGCATGGCCGTGTCGGCGTCGCATTGTAAACAACACGTGCATCGGGCTACGCTGTAGCAAGCTACGTCATTCTCCCACCTTCTTGCTGCGGGGCGGAGCCAGCGCGAGCTGCGCTGTAGCGCGCTACGTCGTAGCGCGCTACGACGCAGACGTTGCCCCACCTCCAATTCTCGCGTATAAAAGGAGCCGCACGGCGGCGAGAAGGCATTCTGACTTCAGGCGTTGCCCGGTGCACAGGTTGTATTGCTCTTAATTATTGTTACTCTGCCTCTCTGTACATTGTTGCTCTTTTGTCTTTTCTTGTGATTTATGTTGAACTAAAGTATTACTGTATTGCTGTGTGTCTTGGCTATTATTCTAAGGTGTTACTTATCTTTAAAAAAATACTGAAACTGATTAAGTGTATCCTGTAAATTAAAATTAATTAAACAAGTTATAATAAATTCTTCTTGCTGTTCAAATAATCTCTTTTACTTTACTATGTCTGATCCCGTGCCTTCATATACATACCGAGTTTCCTCCGTGCCTCGGAAAGGCTGTCATTTATAGATCTTTGTTAGTCGTTACGACTAGTCAGAAGCCAACAGTCTGACATCCAGTCTTACCAAGGGGTTTCGTATTACCCAGTTACTGGGTTGTGGAGGTCAGGTAGGTAGTCGCTTCATGTAAAATACTGGTGCTCAGCTGCATCCGGTCCATCCGGACCCCAAGATAGTTTGGAAAAAGGCTAGACGGATGATGATATTCCTTTTCCTTGTACTGACTGTCTAAGCGGTATTTAGACTGTACTATGCTTGTTCAGTCTCTTTATCTAGCCAGCTCATTTTGGACTTCCAAAGAGTCTCTCGGATTCGCTCCTTTTTGAAAGTATGTTGACGTCGGGACGCAGTGGGTCCAAGTACATCGTTGCTTTAAACTGGAGATTCGAGAACTCCTTATGAACTAACGACAGACGATTCCAGGTTCTGCAAATTGCCTGCAAAAATAAGGTTGTATTCTAAAATCATACTGTTAGCCTGACATCCCACTTCTGAGCAAAGGCCTCTCTCCATGACTTCCAAACATGTGTTCTAAAAATCTTGCTAAATTTTTCAGCTGTCTGCTTTATTCAGCTCCTTCCAAAACATCAACAGAAACTGACAGGATCCTATTAGCATGCGCAACCACACATCCCTGTTCTCATACCTAAAACATAGCAGAAAACGTAACGCCCAGCTGTCCCCAAAAAAGCCATAACTACCTATATACAGCCGGGAAGCCTTTCTAAAATTCAGTTAATACCATTTCATATACATAATACAGGGGCTGCCGTCACCAAATCAAAATTCGGTCCGAACCATATCCGATACAGGGTATGTCTTCTGAATATTTATCAGCCTGTTGGGTCGCAGCTGTGTCCGGAGTCCGGACAATTGAAATTGTGACGAATTCTGTTATTTTGATACTTGATGTCCCTTTGGTGTTTTCATCTAATAAGCTGGCTTAAGAGGAGCTCGTGGCTAAATACTTACAGTCGCACAGGTCGATCTTTAAGGTTAAGTCGTGCTTGCCGAGGTTGGTCCGAGGATGTTTGACTATAATTACATACAGAGTTACCTCAGTGCCTCGGAAAGCACGTTAAGCCGCTGGTCCTGGCTGTCATTTTTAGATCTTTGACAGTCGTTACGAGTAGACAAAAGCCAAAACTCTGATATCCAGTCTTACCAAGGGGTATCGTACTACCCAGAAACTGGGTTGTGGAGGTCAGATAGACAGTCGCTTCATTTAAAATACTGGTACTCAGCTGCATCCTGTTAGACTGGAAACCGACCCCAAGATAGTTTGGGAAAAGGCTAGGCAAATGATGACGATGATGAAGCTGGCTTAAGAAGGGAGTTCGTTGATAGTTTTGGTAACTCTGTATAGAGGTAGGGTTGTTGCGGAAATTCTTGTTGTTTAATGGTGGTTGCGGTCAAAGTTCAGAAAAAAACATACGCGTATCAAAGGAATCAGTACCGGTGCATAATCAGCGTGGCTTCACAAAAAATACTGGTAAATAATTTTGTGCTTCATCATCATCATCATCATTTCAGCCGAAAGACGTCCACTGCTGGACATAGGCATTTTGTGCTTACTGTATCAAATTACCTACTGTTTCTTTGGTCCAGTGGTCGCAAGCAAGACTGTTGTGGCCGGGAATCGAAACAAGGACCTCATAGGTTTTTCCATCAGCAATTTCTCAGTTGCTACCACAGAGTCTGTATTTGTGCCAAGTTGATGGCAATAGGTTCTTCCTGTTCCTCTTACATGGGACTTAAACATAACTGGAGAAATGTGGGTGTACTTGCTGTTAGGTACACCTCTGCCTAACCTTTCGGGGATTAGAGGCTCAAGTTATAAAAAAAAAAACTTCGTTTTTCCATCTTATTAACATTCCACATTCACCTTATACAATTACAATTCAATTCAACAGCAATTACTTATTACTAGTACTCATACTTGAAACCTTTCCTTGTTGCTTTTATCCAAATCCAAGAAAAAAACTTCAAAAGTACAAACGATCTTGGAACCTATTGATTACCGCTATCCATTGCACTCTCCAGTCTTAAAGCTTTAAGCACCAACAATGTACAGAAGGTACAGTATCGACTGGACAAATTCGATATTCACTTAAGCGAGCACAATCTCATTAGTGGGAGGTAGGTGGACGAGCACAGATACTGCAGTGATGGAAGTGACAATCACTTCAGTGTGTAGAATGACGGGTCTATATTGAAGTGGTGAAGCTGTAAAGCATTTCATTTGGGTGAATTTTGGGGTAATGAGTCTGAGAAGTTATCTATACTTAATATTATAAAGCTGAAGAGTTCGTTTGTTTGTTTATTTGCTTGAACGCGCTAATCTCAGGAACTACCGATCCGATTTGAGTATTTCAGTGTTAGACAACCCATTTATCGAGGAAGGCTATATGCTATATATCATCACGCTTCGACCAAAAGGAGCGGAGTAGCAATGAAAAATGTCGCGAAATCGGGGAAAATGTGACGCAGACGAAGTTGCGCAGGACAGCTAGTTATTTATAAAAACGACCAAAAAAATCAGTTTTCTGTATGGGAGCCCCCTTAAATATTTATAAATGGCGAAATGTGGGTGTACTATAGGTACACCTCGTCATGCGTTATGTAATGTCATCATCAGGCTATAATGTTCCCACTACTGGGACACATGCCTCCTCTCTATGGAATCCACCACGCGGGCCCATTGCGGGTTGGCAGATGTCACACGTCTTCGAATTTTTAGTTCTAGGACAAGCCGGTTTCCTCACGATGTTTTCCTTCACCGTTTTGAGAGCAGCGGTGATGAAATAAATTACACAAAGTAATGCGCCTGCCTCGGTTTGAACTCACGGCTTACTGCTCGTAAGTCGGGTCTGCTCCCACTGGTCCACCGCTGCTCTCTTATGTAATGTAGTGTAACAATTTAATCAAAGGCTACAACGAAAAACTTTATCAAAAGTTTCAGTTCGTTTCGTTTAGGAGCTATGATGCCACAGACAGATACACCTCTTTTTTGGTCGGGGTTAAAAAGAGAAGATCTACTTAGCTCTTCCAGCTATCACCACAATATTCTTAGTAATCTAATTTGTCTGCCGTCTAGTCCAGGTAGTGCAGACTAAAGTTTAGGCGACAAATTAAGCCCATGTTTTGCAGCTTTGTACTCTAATCTATACTAGAAAATTAGTGGTTTCGCCCCCAGACTAGACTCGGCTTAACGACTAGTTAAGTTTGCTTGTAGAATCAGTTTTAGGGGTTATCGTATCATGTTTGTGTTATGCCTGGATTCGTGTCAGCCATTTTGGGGGATTGGGTGGTTAGTATTAAGGGCTTTGGTTGTGCTTGCAAGGTTTTAAGGGTGTCAAAGAGCTGCTGTAACAAGGTTGGTCCTGAGAGTCGCAAAGTCTTTATTAAGAGCGTTTATTCCTTACCGCTTTTCATACAAACTTTCAAGTAGTTTTTTTCCGAAATGACTGAACAGATTTAAATGAAACTTTATACGCATAAGCGGGATACATAGGTCTAAAAAGTTACTCAAAAATATTTTCAAAATGTGTTTTAAAACAAGAGATAATTGGAATTTTCTGTTTCTATAGAAAATTTAAATTTGGTCTAATTTAACTGTAACACTATTTTTCGAAAATGTTTTTAGTAACTTTTTAGATCTGTGTATCCTGCTTATGTGTACGAAGTTTCATCAAAATCAGTTCAGTCATTTCGGAAAATAACGACTTGAAAGTTTGTATGAAATGTCGTAAGGCGTAAACGCTCGTAAGTGTGAAATGGTATGTTATACAAATATGCTATACAAATAATACATTGCTAGATCCATCGGCTTCCAGAAAATGTAGTCTAAATTAGGAAAATTTAAATTGCAAATTGCTACGTTAAGTTGACATGAGCGTAGACGATGGATTGAATTTCAGTATTAATGAATCACTTTGCCTGTGTCAAAATTAAAAGTAATTTATTCAAACACTGCAAACTGTATGAATGAACACTGTGTTTTTTTTTTAAATTTATTCAAGGTTCAGCACTTTTACGACTATCTAAGGCAGTCCCCCAAAATGCCTGTCCTTCAAAAATAAAATAATTTCCAAAACGTTTTTGGCTGGAAGTAAAAGTGTTTCTAAAAACACTCGAATACATAACGAATTTAATTCCAGTAAATAATAGCCTGCAGTTCCAAATCTGTTGAGAGTCTACTTTCAAGTGCATCCCTGTAATTGGCACTGCATCACTTCCACATAGTTATAACTAATGAACCACTCCTTCGCTTCTTTGAAACCATTTATAAAACTAAACAAACAAACTCAAAACTACTCACATATATGCCAACAAATATTTAGTTTTACCTAAACACTCGTTGTTTGTATGTCAAGTGCACACAGCCATATTGAAAACGGTTTAAAGTGGTTTCACGTTCGCTCATATAAAACTGTAACACTCTGTTACGTTTAAATGTACGTAGGTTATTTCCTGTAGGGCGTCTGTCACACCGTGTTGTAATTGTAGCTACGTATATGACCTAAATAGTGGAATGTCAGAATCGGGAAAAGCGAGTAAGATTATTTAGGAGTTGTGCGATTAAAACTAGGGCATCGTCATCTGCCTGGCATTTTCCCAAATATGTTCGGGTCGGCTTCCAGTCTAACCGATGCAGCTGAATATCTGTATTTTAAATGGGGCAACTGCCTATCTAACCTCCACAATCCAGTTAGTACAAGGTAATACGATACTCCTTGGTAAGACAGGTGGTCAGACTTTTGTGCCATTGACTACCAGTTAAGACTGTCAAAGATCCTCAAATGACAGCCGGAGCCAACGGCTTATCGTGCCTTCCGAGGCTTGGAGAAAACTCGGTATGTAATGGGTGGTCACCCATCCTTAGATTAACCTAGGTAACCGCGGCATAACTTAAAGATAGATCCGATCGGCTGTTATTATTTAGCCACAAAATCCTCGTGACTACCATTAGCGCATTGTAGAGAACGTAGTGCACCCAAGTTAATACATGGGTTAGTACAGTGATACTTATTCATCACAATCATTCCGAACTAGCCCGTGGACCAATATAACATAAGTACAATCCTATTCATGATTTCAACTAACGAAGATTATTACTCTCCGAGACGGCAATTCCGCACTTGTATGCTTCATTATCAACCTACAGCCGTCCACTGCTAGACAATCGACATGGCCTCCCAATCGCATGCCATTCAACTCGATTCTCGGTAACTTTCATCCAGTTAATACCTGCCACCCCTCGAAGATCGTAGTTCATTAGAATGGAAAAAGGGTGTTCGTTTCCAAGCATTAGAAACTACACTTCGGTGTAACGTACATCCATGTTTACAGTACACAGAGAGGATTAAGAAGTTGCTTTTTCGAGTACCTTGCAAACAGGGGCCCACTTCAATGCAAATGTTCTAGCGGCCCGGCTGAATTTGACAGTCAAATCGGGCCCCAAGTGCTTCTATAATGGAAATCTACTGTATTTGCTTATCATAAGTGCTTGATTAGATTTAGGGAGTATTGTTACTAGGGGAAGTTTTAATGGCTGGTTGGCTGTGTTGGTAGATTTGCTTGAAAGTTCCTGAGTGCGGCTTTGTTGACGTTCTCCTGGTTTTTTTAGTCAGTCAATTCTTGTTCAGGCATCCTCCAGTAACCAAAGCAGGTTTTTGTTAAAATAAGAATTGATAAAGTACCTAATTGTTTTGCTCTTGGTTTAAGTTACGAGCTTTTGCTGCGGAAGTCGCATTAGATCCCGCTGCCCCCCGACGCAAGTGTGCGAAGGGACACCGGTGTAGTTTTAGTCAGTGCGAGTCTGACAGACCCCTCCGCTCTCCCCAGGGCGAAGGATATTCATTTAGGACTTCCACATCGAGAAAAAAGAAGTTACTAGCTTTTCCCCGCGGGTTTGCTCACGTAAAGGTTAGAAGTAAACCCACAGCACAGGTACGTACTGACAGGGGTACGGATTGTTACTCTATTAGGATTAGTAGTTATAGTAAAATACTGTTGTCTACCTCTATATTATTTTACCCAGTTTCAAAAACAATATCTTAACCTCGGCTAAAAATAAGAATACTTTTTATAATCCGATTACTTCGACAACCGAAACAATGGACAGCAGTTGTTCCTAAGTAATTAAAAAACAAAAATACTTTTAAAAAAAATAACACGACCGTTCCATTCTTGTTATAAAACAGGTAGCAACATGGCGAATCTCGGAAATATTCTGCTTAACTTGTGCTTAATCTTATATATAAAATTCTCGTGTCACAATGTTCGTTCCCGTACTCCTCCGAAACGGCTTGACCGATTCTCATGAAATTTTGTGAGCATATCGAGCAACTAGTATTATAGAATTAAGTGTGGCCTCAACATTTTTAAGATTTCAACCCATCAATGCTGATGTAGATGGGAGTTAATGAGTGATCACCTCGTTTAGTTTTTCCTGCCTCGTTGACCACTTAGAGGCTTTACTTACGCCTTACGACATTCTATACAACTTTTCAAGTCCTTATTTTCCGAAATGACTGAACCGATTTTAATGAAACCTTCACACTCATAAGCAGGATACATTGGACTAAAAAGTTACTAAAAACATTTTCGAAAAATAGTGTTATTACAGCTAAATTAGACCGATTAAAAATTATGTGTAGAAACAGAAATGTCAAATTATCTTTTTTTTTTAATATATTTCGAAAATGTTTTGTAGTAACTTTTTAGACCTATGTATCCTGCTTTTGCGTATTAAGTTTTAGTTGAGTTAAGTTTTAGTCTTAACGCCAATGCTGAGCATTGGTCCTGTGTCTAATTCCCAGGTCGGACAAAGTCTGGTTCAGTTTCTTCATCAGTTATTTCTCAGAAGCAGCCATTGACCCTAGATTTGTGCATGGTGCGTAAAATTACAATAGTTACCTCCCAGCCTGACCGTTCGGGGATTACAGGTGTGGTGATAGAATGTTACCACGATACTCAGCCTTATCGTCATGACCCATCTTCGTCTGCCATCTACCCTGAGACGTCTTCATGACTCCTATATATGAGTAGGAAAATCTAGATATAACAGTAGCGTATAATCTAGCCACTTCCACCAACCCCCCAAGTGGTCCCAACCGTAATTATGTCCCCAACAATAGTTAGCAGGTAGCAGTTAAACCTATCAAATTGGCAACACGTACAAAATTGCAATATCATGAAATGTAGTTTGCATGGAACACGGATTACTGGTACTCTATTAAAGTTCGTCGGGTGACCCCGGTTTCGATAGCTCAGGGGTGGCACGGTGGCTACATTTTGTGGGAAGGTGGCTAAAGTGGCTGTTAGCTGGGGGGCTCGTGGTTAATGGCTGGTTGAGTGATTTTGGAGATAAAGAGGGACGTGGTTTGGTTGGATTAACTTTCATACGATGGAGATATTTTCCGTGTCTCGGCTCTCAAGGTGTGCAGGTTGTACTTAATTGAAAGTTTTAAGCATGACAATATTTCCATGCCTGTTTTTATACAATAGGGAAGCTCTTAAATCATATAGAGTAGTAGTCTAGAAATTCCTGATAGAAAATCTCAACAAATCTCTACCTTTGAATCACTCAGCTGTAGCGCGTCCGATTAATATTGCCTTTTTTTTTTTTGCCTGAAAGCTCATGGCTTATTAATATCAGCCTTGCATTGGTTAATCTGTGTATGGACCATAACATACCGAGTCTCCTCCGTGCCTCGCAAAGCACGTGAACCCGTTGGTCCCGGCTGTCATTTGTAGATCTTTGACAGTCGTTACAGGTAGTGGCCTTGAAAGTCTGACCACCAGTCTTACCAAAAGGTATCATATTACCCAGTACTATAAACTGGGTTGTGGAGGTCAGTTTTTTTTTATTCACAAGTAAGGTTTTTACATACACTTAAACAAGGCACACAATAAGACCCCTGGGGTCTGTCTTAACATGTCATGGCCTGAGAGTTGATCAACGCGCTACTAACAGTTAAGTTTTAACCAACTTGATGAAATATTGTTTCAGCTTACGCTTTATGTTTTTATTGTTCATTGAGTCCCTAATGTCTATAGGTATTTTGTTAAGTAAATTGGGTATTGTGAAAGCAGCAGATGGGCAGTCGCTTCATTTAAAATTATTCAGCTGCATCCGGTAAAACTTGGGAACTTGGGAAAAGGCTACGCAGATGATGTTCAGCAGAGGCATGCTTAAATATATTATCAATTACCAGGAAACCTGTTTTATTTATTACTAGCTGTCCCGCGCAACTTCGTCTGCGTCACATTTTCCCCGTTTTCGCAACATTTTTCATCGCTGCTCCGCTCCTATTGGTCGCAGCGTGATGATATATAGCCGATGTCCTTCCCCAGGTTGAAATCTATCTTCTTGCCAAATTTCATTAAGATCTGATCAGCCGTTTCGTCGTGAAAAGGTAACAAACAAACATACAAACAAACAAACAGAGTGACTTTCGCATTTATAATATTAGTATGGATTTAGCCGGTATAGCTTCTGCCATCCCTGTCAACTTTAGGAATACATTGTTCGTATATTGTTAAGCGAGTTACGGACATCGTTTTTGCTCGAATTCGGTTAGTTTTGAACTAGCAATTTGTTTTTTTGCACATACATTGTTTGGTGAACCAATCAGTTTCAATTCGGGGTAATAGCCTGGCCTATTGGTGACGGGGTTAGGGATTTAAACTAGATTTTGTGGGTTATATGTGGGGTGTCAATTTGTTGATGTGTGAGGTTTGTTTAAATCTGTTTTGGTATTGGTGTGGGTTTAATTTAAATCAAATAGATAACTTTTAATTTATTAGCCCCCGACCAAAAAAGAAGGGTGTTATAAGTTTGACGTGTGTATCTGTGTATCTGTGTGTCTGTGTATCTGTGTATCTGTGTGTCTGTCTGTGGCATCATAGCTCCTAAACGGATGAACCGATTTTGATAAAATTGGTTTCGTTTGAAAGGTGTTTTAATCGAGAGTGTTCTTAGCTATGTTTCGAGAAAATCTGCCCAGCCGTTTGAAGGTGATCACCACTTTTCTAGTTGAAGGGAAATAAACAACTTTCCCAGGTCTGGTCGATTCGAAATTTGAAATCATGTTACTTGTCACTATGGGCATCGCTGGGGGGGGGGGCTTCACCCTCCCGCTCCCCCCTAAAAGTTCGGTTTTTTTTTTTTAATTTATAACTTTTCTTGTTTTCGTTAAGTTTAAAAAGCATGAAATAAAATTAAATTAAAAATTTAAAAAACCCCCGACACGAAAAACCTCTAAAAAACCTAAAATAAAATAATCCAAGCGTCTTAGCGTCGGGGGACCGCTAAGTAGACAGCTTAGTACAAGCACAAAACAAAGCGGACCCCCGACGCTAAGACGCTTGGATTATTTTATTTTAGGTTTTTTAGAGGTTTTTCGAGTCGGGGGTTTTTTAAATTTTACTGTATAGGCTCGCGTTTGGCCACAACACAACTCGCCTGGTGCGCGATGAAGCGATGATGCGGGCTAGGGTGGGGCAACCTATTTTTGGGTAGACTTTTATTTTGTGTTTTTAATTTCATCACCATTGCTTTCAAAATGGTGAAGGAGAATACGTGAGGAAACCGACACTGGACCTGCGTCGCGCAGTCCCTCTCAGACATGCGGCCTTTGTCCCAGCAATGGTACAGGGTTGCCAAAACGTATGTATAATCATCATCATCTGTCTACCCTTTTCCCAAATATTAGGATCGGCTTCCATTCTGTCAGTCTCACTGGCATGCAGCTGAAAACCAATATTTTACATGGAGCGATTGCTTATCTAATCGCCACATTCCAGTCAGTACTGGGTAGTACGATAGCCCTTGGTTAGATTAGTTGTCATACTTTCGGGCCACTGAATAATAATAATAAATTCCTTTATTTCTCCTCACAATGATAAGCTTATTCTAGGTTTCACATACATATATATATATATATTTTTATCAATGTGAGGAGCTGGTGTTTGAGTTAGGCGTAAAATGCCTGTATTACAAATCACCAGGTCCCCACCCCACGAAGTTTTACTAAAAAAATATATTAAATTACAATCCAATGTTATGGAGATTTACGAATAAAAACTTATTATAATTTTGGGGTGTACGTTACCCCAGCAAGAAAGCATCACCCAGAGCTATATGAGCAGATCGCATAGTTTATGAATGTATGATAATAATAATGAATGGCCGTTTCTCTTACGCACGCCCCAGTGCCGTACCATGTAGATCGCACCTTAGATCCATCCTTAAATCCCATCCTCACAAATCCAGCTATTACTCCTATTCCTTCTCTGTTCATGCTGTAAGGTTGTGGAACTCACTTCCGCCTAACATTCGTGACTTAAAGACCATTTCGCTATTCAAAAACCGAGTGAAAGCGCTTTACCTTTCCTCTCAAATCTGATTTATATATGTACTAGCTGTCCCGCGCAACTTCGTCGTAGCGTAATGATATAAAGCCTATGTCCTTCCCCAGGTTGAAATCTATCTTCTTGCCAAATTTCATTAAGATCCGATCAGCCGTTTAGTCGTGAAAAGGTAACAAACAAACATACAAACAAACAAACAGCATTACATATTTACATTCGCATTTATAATATTAGTATGGATTTTTATTTGTTTACATATCTTAGCATTATGTATTTACATTTAGTTATATGTGTATTTATATTTAGGTAATAGTATAGGTTAAGTTAGGTTAGGCACATAAACATGTTTTTCTTTTCATTCTCTCACACTATCGTCTACATTTCTTTTTCATTTTTCCTTTCGCAGGTGTGTTGGCAGAAATTTCGTATGAAATAAGCAGTACCTTTGTACTCAAATGTTTTATGTTTTTTTCCTGTGTTCTCTACTGTGTGTACATAAATAGTAAAATAAATAAATAAAAATATAACATGAAACTGTGAACAAAAGTCTATGTTGAAAGTATTTATGATTCTCAGTAGTCATGATCATCAATTAATGTCTTTGTAAGAAAGATTAAACAGGCCTTCTTCGGTACGTTTTAGTTAACTTTGAGTACGTTTTGAACCTTGGATTAAAGGACCGGTATTGACAGGACTCTGGTTAACAGATGTACTGAACACAAAGTCGTTGCGTATACGCAGTTTGCGGTAAACGTTGAAGTGGTGCCAAAATCGGCCATATGTGACCAGTGATGGGCCACAAAGGGTCTCCAGTCGTAAAACCGAACATTATTTATTCTAACCGCTGAAAGATCAGTTTGGAACCAACTTGGTCCTATGTCCCTTAATTTCATATAAATGTTAATTTTGTTGCACTTTTTTTTTTAAGTATTTCCTCCAATAACAGGACTTTAAGTTATCAATAAACTGAATCATTGGAATTTTGCCCCCAACTGTTGATTGATTTCCTAAAAACTGCATAGAAAGGACCTTCTCTGCTCTTTGCAATATCTAACCAAGAAACTTTTATCTTTAAACTATACAATTGTCGACTTTAATAACAGGTGTTAAGGTGCTTAAAGGTATCTTTGTAAAGTTCCCACATATGGGCAACAAAAAAGGGTCCGATCGCAGGTAGAAAATGAATACAAAAGATAGTGCGCGTCGTTCCTTCTACAAACATACTGTTTACCTTAAACCAGTCTAATTCCTGGTGTGTGGCTCCCAATATAAGGTTGATATTCCTTTGTATTTTTGTTGTGAGTTTGTGTAATTGCTTCGAAGTCCGAGTTTCCTTTGAAATCGTTTATTGGCGGTCAAATTTTTATGTTCCGATGAACGAGCGAGAGAATTTTAGGTTAGTTTGCTTTAGTTTAGCTCCGACGCGATGCGTTTTACAAGCGTTTTTAATTTAATTAATAGTTTTTAATACAATCTGTAGATAATACGCGTACTAAATAAGTGTTTTTTGTTTTGTTTTTAGTGATAGTGTTGTGTGTTTTGTTACATTGTTTAAAACCAGTGTTGTGTGTACAATATTTGGATTGCACTGTTTTGGAAATCGTTTTCACGTGTTTGAGGTTGGTATTTCACTACCGAAAATTGTTTTCGGATTCATTTATTTGATAGGCGTACATACAAATAGAAATTAAAGTAACGTTAGTCAGTAAAATGTTTTTGAAAACGAGTTTGTTTTGCAATGTTGTTTTTTATTGTAATTTCGACAATGTTTAGACCTAAACAAGTTAATTTCTTTGGATAAGGTTACTCAAGAATATGTAGGCGTCTATATTTTGTTGTAAAATGTTTGTTTAGGAAGTTTTATAGGTTAAGTTCTACCACATGCTGTTAAGTTGTTAGGAAAACAAACTTGATAGAAACATTGACGGGTGTATTAGTACAGAAATTACTTAGACTTTTAATAAATTTGAACTTTATTAGCAGGTAAAACAGTTAAATTCACCTAGGTATAATTGTCTTACATGAGAACACATCAAAAGTTTTTCTAAGACCACTGCTGATGTGTTCTCATAAACAAAAACTTTAGCTGCAAGTTTTTTGATTGGTAGACATACACAAGTTTTAAAAAATAAGACCTGTCTTGGTTAGTGAAAATCAACTACTTATTCATTAAAATCCTATCTGACGCGTCTAAAAATAAGACGATGGAATAGTTTGGATGAATGGATGTTTGTAACTCAATCACGCTAGAACGGCTGAACGGATTTGGATGAAATTTGGCACAGAGATAGAGTCTATTTTGAAATAGGCCCCAGTAGTACTATCCCGTGGGTAATTCTAAGACTCCAGGCGTAGCCGC
The DNA here is from genome assembly GCA_963082945.1 of Cerastis leucographa. Lineage (NCBI taxonomy): Eukaryota > Metazoa > Arthropoda > Insecta > Lepidoptera > Noctuidae > Cerastis > Cerastis leucographa. The sequence goes on along the minus strand of OY720372.1, from coordinate 10,913,793 downwards.
GGACATCAGCTAGTGAAGTTATGTTAGAGTACAAACTTCAAAATATCTCCCCAAGTCAATCAAATGCCTCAAATGTTCAATAGCAAACATTTCAATAGTCGTATTACGAGCTACAAAGTGCAACAGCAGAATTAAAGGTATCATTAACAACTTTCTTTGTTTTCTACTACTTTTGCATAACAAAGAATCTTCATAAGCGTGTAAATGATACCAGCACATCATGCGTGATTAACTGAGCCATGTTAATGAGATATGTGTCGAAACATCTGCTGCATTGGCTGTGAAAGTTTAGGATGCGTCTAAGTAGCTATCCACTTCTGTTGAGTTGAGACACTGTCAGTCGATAGGCTCTGCTTTATATCGGTACACAGCTGGTGTGGTGGCTTGAAGTGGGACTCCTCATCATCATTTCAGTCGAAAGACGTCCACTGCTAGACATAGGCCTCTCCTGAGTATCGCCACATTGACCGGTCCCGTGGGACTCGTATCTAGCCGATCCCCACAACCTTCATCATTATTTTGCCCTAATCCCAATTAATTTAGGGTCTGCGCAGTATGTCTTCCTCTTCCATTCTCCTCTATGACTCATCAGAGAGCTCCATTCTTGCCATATCATCCTTCACCCAGTCCATCCATCGTTTCTTTGGTCTTCCTCTACTTTAATACCCATCCACATTCATACTCAAAACTTTCCTCACGATTTAATCCTCATTCCTCAGCATCACATGCTCATACCACGAGCGACTATTGAGATGTTCAACGTTCGAGTGAATTGGTTTCTTCTAGGCAAGTGGGCTCCACCCTAGGCCGCATCATCGCTTCACAGCAAGCGAGTTGCGGCCGAACACGAGCCTATTTTAAGTAAAAAAAATATAGTACTTAGCTCTATGTAAGTAAACGCATTGGTTCGTGCCTAGGTTCGACCCAATGTTGGCAAAAATTAATTGGGTTCCTCATTAGCCATCTGAAGTGCCCGATTGATAGTAACAAGGGTCCCCGTTCGCTGTGTGCCGATACAAAAGCTAACGGAAAACTAATCGATCTTGTCTAGGAATGGTGGTTGTCTCTTGTCTAGGGCTTCAGGCCCCCTATTTACAAACGCTCGGATTCGATTTCGATTCGATAAGTCGTATGTCTATCTTGTTTTGGCATTACGAAAGCGAGCGAGATAGACATACGACTTTCCGAATCGAAATCGAATCCGAGCGTTTGTGAATACGGGGGCAAGTTCTTCTCTTTAAAAGTTCTTCTCGGCGACCGCGACGCCATCTATCTCAAGACACACACCGCGTGAACAATTCCTTTTATCGACCGACAATAATAACAGACTTATTGATGTTTAATTGACGTGCCCTACATGTCATTAACGATTCGACATCAAGACGCAAAGTGAAATGACCTAGATTTGTATCTTGTTGTTGTTAATTTGAAGTGTATTCCAATGGGACACGCATTGGTTTTCAATAGAACAATAGGTATATGTTTCTTATTCACTGAAGTTTTCAAAAGTTGCACTTGAAAACTGTTGAACGAGTCGGTTGCCTCTAAAAGACTCATCATCATCTGTCTAGCCTTTTCCCAACATGTTGCGGTCATCTTTCGGTCTAACTGGATGCAGCTGAATACCAGTACTATTACATGCAGCAGCCTATCTGACCTCCACAACCCAGTTAGTATTGGGTAATACGACCCCTTGGTAAGACTTGCTGTCAGACTTTCGGGAAACTGTCTACCAGTAACGACTGTCAAAGATCTACAAATGATAGCCGGGACAAACGGCTTAGCAAGTTTCTCGAGGCACGGGGTAAACTTTCTAATGGATGGTCATAGACAAAACCTAGGCAAGAATACTTCAAAGTAAGGTACTGAAATCTAAACAACACGTTTGCAGCTTTATAAATTCACTAAACCGTATCTTATAAAATTCATATATTCCAAGACCAATCCTTCTACTTCCCAACTTCTTCAAAGTACTCTTCAACATGAAAAAGATAACTTCGGTAAAAAGATAGCTACTTGGGAAAAAAGATAGCTTTTATAAAAAAGAAAAAGCTAACAGATCCGCAACAAAGCGCCGACGTGTGAGAACTTGGCTTTAAAAGTTACGACTTTGGAAGTTTTGAAGTCGGTGCATCCATACGTTGGAAGTTTCTACATTTATAATGCTGTTTCCAGATTCGAGTTGTTAATCGGGATATTTTTGTAAGTTTTCGCTTGGTAACAGAAAAACCTAGACTGAAAGTTTACGACTCCATTTTTTCATAACTGTTTATTGAAATTCCTGCGTTCTAGTTGTTTTTTTTTTTTGTTAGCTCTAGTTTCTAGTCTAATTCTAATGGAAAAATTGTAAAGCCAAATGTTTTTAAAAGAATAACCATGGAGTTTCTTGCCGGTTCTTCTCAATAGGAAACGACCAAACCGAACCGAGCACCTTTTTGTCGATGTTTTACAAGTGCCCATGTAGGCCTATGTGAAATAAAAATATTTTGATTTTGATTTTGATTTTGAATCAAATCAAATCAGTTTATTGAAAACATGTTGTACAGGGGTTGGGATAATGTTTTAAGTATCATACATGCACCCTGTGAGGGTGTCCCAGGTGTGGTCCGGACCAAAACAAATATCACAGTGACGGGAAGAACAACGTTCAGGGTGTATTTACACCCTTTATATAATAACTAGCTGTCCCGCGCAACTCCGTCTGCATTACATTTTCCCTGTTTTCGCAATTTTTGTCATTGCTGCTCCGCTCCTATTGTCGTAGCGTGATGATATATAGCCTATAGCCTTCCTCGATAAATGGGCTATCTAACACTGAAAGAATTTTTCAAATCGGACTAGTAGTTCCTGAGATTAGCGCGTTCAAGCAAACAAACAAACAAACTCTTTGGCTTTATAATATTAGTATAGATTGGATTAGATAAGGCTTGACAATGTTTCTTTTGGGTCATGACAGCACATTCACTGGCTTATAAACGAAATACCTAGAAACAACCTGTACGCGTAGCATGACCGCCGTAGAAACGGGATATTATGTCGACGGAAGAATCGCTAAACTGACACATTGTCAGTGTCTATCTGTCATTATGTCGATTCTTTCGTAGACAAAACTCGTTTCTACAGTGGTCATGTTACGAGTGCTGCACATATTTATATTGCACTAGCTGCGCCCGCGAATTCGTCCGCGTGGAATTAGAATTTTTCTTAAATAGAAGGAGCCTACGTCACTCCTTATTACATCACCTATCTTCCAGTGAAAGTCCCGTCAAAATTGGTCCAGTCGGTCCAGAGATTAGCCGGAACAAACAGACAGACAGACTGAGGGCCAGACAAAAATTAAAAAAATTGTTATTTTGGATGTACCGTATACATTCATATGCATGTTGTAAAAAACGGTTATTTTAATATTACAAGCAGACACTTCAATTTTATTTATTTGTATAGATTTATAGATTTCAGTAGACTTGAGCTACTTTAATCTGTCTATTACTCCTCCAACCTAATCTTAATTTAAATTCAGCTCACCCAGCTTCCGTACCACTCGAACAAGCTAGACCTCTTATTGAAATCGTTTAAAGTTAAACGTACAACCTGTACGTTAGGAAACCCACTAACATACGTTCTAATATCATCTTATTTAAACTTGAATAGAAACTTTCTTGGCATCTCTGCTCTCAGTTTTAGAAGCTGCATCTTTGAGTAGCATTCTGGGTTGTAGGATTAGAATCTACAGATTACTAAGTGAGTGTGTAGATAGGTGACTCTTTTGTGTTACGGTCTGCCTAAAATCATTATTATCTAACAGCACGCGTAGCATGACCGCCGTAGAAACGGGTTATGTCGACGGAAGAATCGACAAACTGACACATTGTCATTGTCTATCTGTCATTATGTCGATTCTTTCCTAGACAAAACGTTTCTATAGTGGTCATGCTACATACATGGATGACTAAAATCAACATAAAAAATCTTCAGGATAACAATCTACACACATCAAAAGTGTCTAGGGATCAACATATATTTTTGCAGTAACTTTTCTCCTGATTGATATTAATTAAAATTTTCTTTAAGGATTCATCAAATAAAGTGTTTTCGTTTGTCACAGTAACGATAAACCAAGTCACCTTTGCATTAATAAAGAAATTTGCCATTTTCTAATAAAGGGATTTTTGACATTTGAACCACTAACATTAAAGTTCGAAAAAAAGACTGAAATAACAGTTTTCTTTAAAATTTTATTGGGTAACTTAAACAATTAATAATCCGTGTTTCTACCGCGAACACTAACAACACAAGAACATCGGTTTGGCATACTCAAAATGAGTTCATCCAAATCACGCTGTGGAATGGCCGCCCATGTTCGTTGCAACAACAAAAAAAGGTCTTCTTGCGACTGGATACCCTCCATATTCGGCAGAGCTCTTCTCTGTAGCATATCCCATGCATGCTCAATCGGGTTCAAGTCTGGCGACTGAGCAGGCCAGGGCAGGACATTGATGTTAGCTGCGGCGAGAGTCTGTCTTACAACTCTTGCGGTGTGCGGTCGTGCATTATCATGCATTAACTGAAATAAGGGACCGATTTGCACTTGTAGAGGAACGATGACGTCTGATACAATCGTCTCAGCATAAATTTGAGCGTTGAGGTTGCCTCTGATCCAAATCAACTCAGTTCTTCCGCCGATCCAAATACCCGCCCATACCATGATGGTTCCACCACTATAAGGATGGACTTCCTGGCAGGATTTTAATCGCTGTTGGCGTCCAGGGGTTCTCCAGTGTCGTATACGTCTTGTATCCGGTCTCATACCAAAACGAGACTCATCAGAAAAGCACACGAAACGCCATTGTTCTTCTGCCCAATTTCTGTGTTCAAGAGCCCATTGATATCGAATCCTACGATTGTGCATTGCTATAGGTGGTACCCGTAGCGGTCTTCGGGAATGAAGGTTCACTTCATGCAAGCGGTTTCTGACTGTTTGGTCGCTAATTAAGTTCCCTGAAGAGTGATGAAGCCTCACGGCTAACATCATGGCGGTTATTGTTGGAGCTCTTCGAGTTAAGATTTGAATGTATCGGTCTTGTCTCCGTGTGGTGCAGCGATACCGTCCTCCATGGCGCTCAGCCACGGTACCAGTGCTTCGGTAACGTGTCCAAAGTCGACTGATAACACTCTGACTTGTATTCAGAGCTAAAGCCACAGTACGTTGCCGGGAACCAGCTTCTATCATTCCCACGGCTCTGAGCATTTCTTCCCTGCTTAAATGACGTCGCCGCTCCATAATAACGTTGGTTTTAATCAGTAGTAGGGAAACAGTAGCACTAATAATGTCTTCAATGCGTTGTATGTTTTTATAGGGAAAATATTGACAGCTGATTTTCATCTTTTACTCGAATTTGATTCACAGTTCCTGATTCAAATTATGAAATGCACCAAAAAGGATCCATATAAATTTATAAAATCATAAATTTATTACAAAGCCACATCTCAATCTCAAGAAATCCGCATAAAAATGCTTGATCCCTAGACACTTTTGATGTGTGTATATAGGCTAGTATATTAAGCTAGCAAAAAGATTTTTTTTACTTGCCTCCCTTCCGACTCCTGGAAGTCCACTCTTTCCATTTCCCACGAACCCGCGCGTTCTCCTTCCAGGTCTGACGGACCTGCCCAGTTCGTTACGTTACGACATCTCACACTAGGAATTTCTCCTGTTTCGTGGTTACCTTTACAAACATTTAAACACACATACGCAAACAGCCAGACTCGGAACAATTACCTGTAGGCCATACAAATATTTGTTCCGTGCGGGAAGCTAACCTGCAACACGCAACGCAGCATCCAAATTGCTCAGCCACGGCGCCAACCGTGTCGTCAATGTTGCAAATAGTTGTGCAAGTATCCTCCATGTAAATTAGGGTGACACGTCCGAACATGTCTAGTCTATGAACAAGTTTAAGAGCTCTTTCCCATCTCCTTCTTACAAACTGAAATAATATAATATAACAATAGCAAAATTAACGCCATTATCATCTGCTTAACTTTGACCCATATCACCATCCCCATGGCAACAGGACAAATTGGGTCCTTCTCGTTGCGCGACGCAAATAAATAATTAAATAAGAAAACTCAGAAGCGATAATGAAATTAGGATGAACATGATATCAAAGCAGATTTTGTTAACGTTTTAACGTTAATAAGGCGTGTTTAGCCGTTTGCGAAATATTTTCGTATTAATTAGATTGTCTAATTAGTTAAATTACCAGATTATGAACGTGCTTTTACGTGTAAATGGGTATTGTTATTTTATGGCAGGTGTGTGTTTTTGATTAAGGTAGCTTTTGTTACGGGCGAAAGTTGTAGCGTTTTTTACCATTGTTGTTTGGGTGTTTTTTAGGGTATTGTACCCAAAGGTTCAAACGGGACCCTATTACTAAGCTTCGCTGTCCGTCTGTCACCAGACTGTATCTCATGAACCGTGGTAGTTAGCCAGTTGAAATTTCTACAGATTATGTATTTCTGTTGCCGCTATAAGAACAAATACTAAAATAAAAGACAGAATAAAATCAATATTTAAGGGGGCTCCCTTATAGGGCTGCGGGTTGTTCGAAAGAGATACCGCGGCCCTGGAACACAAAGGGCTAAGAAGGAACATGGGTGGGTTTTAGTCAGTCAAGTCTGACACTCCCTCCCGCTCCGCCCAGAGCGGGAGAAGTCATTTGAGGATTACACATCCGCAAAAAAAAAAAAAGGGGGCTCCCATACAAAAAAGTGTTTTTTTTTACTAATCTTTATAAATAACTAGCTGTACCCGGCATGCGTTGCAATGCACTTTTTCCTACCTACCGACCCTATTTTACCTACCTACCCTACTTACCTATCCTACTTTACCTACCCTACCTACCCTACCTACCCTACCTACCCTACCTACCCTACCTACCCTACCTACCCTACCTACCCTACCTACCCTACCTACCCTACCTACCCTACCTACCCTACCTACCCTACCTACCCTACCTACCCTACCTACCCTACCTACCCTACCTACCCTACCTACCCTACCTACCCTACCTACCCTACCTACCCTACCTACCCTACCTACCCTACCTACCCTACCTACCCTACCTACCCTACCTACCCTACCTACCCTACCTACCCTACCTACCCTACCTACCCTACCTACCCTACCTACCCTACCTACCCTACCTACCCTACCTACCCTACCTACCCTACCTACCCTACCTACCCTACCTACCCTACCTACCCTACCTACCCTACCTACCCTACCTACCCTACCTACCCTACCTACCCTACCTACCCTACCTACCCTACCTACCCTACCTACCCTACCTACCCTACCTACCCTACCTACCCTACCTACCCTACCTACCCTACCTACCCTACCTACCCTACCTACCCTACCTACCCTACCTACCCTACCTACCCTACCTACCCTACCTACCCTACCTACCCTACCTACCCTACCTACCCTACCTACCCTACCTACCCTACCTACCCTACCTACCCTACCTACCCTACCTACCCTACCTACCCTACCTACCCTACCTACCCTACCTACCCTACCTACCCTACCTACCCTACCTACCCTACCTACCCTACCTACCCTACCTACCCTACCTACCCTACCTACCCTACCCTACCTACCCTACCTACCCTACCTACCCTACCTACCTACCCTACCTACCCTACCTACCCTACCTACCCTACCTACCCTACCTACCCTACCTACCCTACCCTACCTACCCTACCTACCCTACCTACCCTACCTACCCTACCTACCTACCTACCTACCCTACCCTACCTACCCTACCTACCCTACCTACCCTACCTACCCTACCTACCCTACCTACCCTACCTACCCTACCTACCCTACCTATCCTACTCTATTAAATCCTCAATCCCGAACACGCCGCCCCAGACGCGCTTGCCAAGAGACCTTATATCAAACTGGTTTTTTTTTTTTTTTCGGATAAAAAGTATCCTATGTCCTTCTCCTGGCTCTAAACTACCTCCCTGCCAATTTTCAGCTAAATCGGTTCAGCCGTTCTTGAGTTATAAGTGAAGTAACTAACACGACTTTCTTTTATATATATAGATAGTACGGAACCCTTCGTGCTCGAGTCCGACTCGCACCTGGCCGGTTTTTTTTTTAAATGACCGTTTAAAGTAATATTTACGGAGGTTCAGAATATTGTACTCAATACGTAGTGACTGTTTGTGCGTCACTATACCTTCCAACTTGCATCTAAATACTTCTAAAACTTACTAAATATTATTATCAACATTCACTGATTCAAACAATTTCAAATCTAAACTATACCTATAATAATTCCACTCTCTTCTCCTTTTTCAGATGTCACAAAAAATGTAGCAGCTGCATCCCAACCTAAATCGATGGCATCAAACCACTTCGAGATGGGCAAACAGGATTCCAGCTGGCGAAGAGTTCAGGGGTTGAGTGCTAGTGTAGTGAGGTGTCTAGTGATCGTGACAGTGTTCGGGCAGTGCGCTGGAGGGAAGCCCATTAGTGAGACGCTGCAGAGGGCGCTGTCGGCGGTCCGGGGCCCAAGTCCTGGGGCTAAGAAGCTACTTAATATTCCTGAGGATGGAGGTAAGTGACTTTCATATTTCTAGATTAATCCTATTTAAAATTAACCGGCATTTAGTCAAATTACCCTGTGGAGCTCGTGGCTAAATATTAACAGCCGCACGGATCGATCTTCACGGTTAAGTCGTGCTTGGTCCGCGGATGGGTGACCATTACATACCGAGTTTACTCCGTGCCTCGGAAAGCACGTTAAGCCGCTGGTACCGGCTGGCATTTGTAGATCTTTGAGAGTCGTTACGAGCAGTCAGAGGCCAAAAGTCTGACATCCAGTATTACCAAGGGGTATCGTATTACCCGGTTACTGGGTTGTGGAGGTCAGATAGGCAGTCGCTTCATGTAAAATACTGGTACTCAGCTGCATCCGGTTAGACTGGTAGCCGACCCCAAGATAGTTTGGGAAAAGGCAGGTGACGAGGCAAGTGACGAGTCAAATTACCCTGACAATCAGCATTTTTTGAACGTCAATGATTTTACGTACCACCATAACGACCGCCCTTCACCACTTCTTAGTGTTTTTTCTAAGCAGTGATAACCTTGTGGCGTGACCGTCGGAATGCCATGTCGTAGGTCTCGAGTTCGAAACCAAGACACGCATCGCTGATTTTTCAGATTCATGTGCGTATTGTGTTATCTCTTGTTTCGGTGAAGGTAAGCATCGTGAGGAAACCAAACTATTCCTGAGAAATATTTATTTTATTATTTCGACGGCATTTAAAGCCAAGTCAGAGGCCCATGGCCGGAATAAAACCTCTGATAGCAGTTTCGGCACACTGACTATGTAAGCTTAGTTGGTAAGTTACATATTCAAGAATACTGGTAATAGTGTGTTTATTTTTGGTTTTTTAACTATACTCATTATTTTCATAATTTTATTCTTCTGCCCATATATGTATTTAAGGTCGGCGCAGCATATCTTCTTCCCCTTCCATACTTCTCTATTAATGTCATCAGATTCTTTCTTGATATCATCCAACCCATCAATCGTTTCTTTGGTCGACCTCTACTCCTTATACCCATCCCACATTTGTACTCAATACTTTACTTACAAAGTTTTTTATTAACTATATTTCGTCGTTTTGCGTCTTTTTCGTATCGAGATATTTATGAACCGGAGAGGTTGTTTTATCTCTAAAAAAATAATGCAGGTTTCCCGCTAACTCCGGGCGCTGCGAGTAAAAGCTTGGTCTGTAAGCTTTATAGCACGTTGTCCACGTAAAGTTTATTTTTTGTAAACCGTCAGCCTCGTTAACAAAGCTACGTGTTCACTCTATCTAGAGTATTATTCATAATTTCAGCTAAGACCTTAAAAGTTTTGCAGGTTTTAAAAGTTCATCGTGGCTGCTTATATGGTGAGCCACATTTGTTTTCACTATGTCACTGGGAGGTTTCTTTATTTATTAGGTACACCAACAGCAGTACATGATACAAAGAAGTCATAGGAAACAATAAAATTTATATAAAAGGGCTGGTATGTAGATTATGCCTATTACAGTTATACGCAGCATTCACCGTAGTAAAAACAACGCAAAGTTCTCAAATTATAATAATACAATCTTACAATTTATGAGCGTTTAGTTACGCCTTACGAAATTTCATACAAACTTTCAAGTCCTTATTAACCGAAATTACTGAACCGATTTTAATGAACCTTCATACGCATGAGCAGAATACACAGGTCAAAAGTCAAAAGTTACTAAAAACATGTTCGCAATTGCAAGTGAATGATAAATGATGTTTATTTTGCAAGTAGGTTTTTACAAACACTTTTACACGTCATTTTTTTTTTTAAGCTAGATAGTGCTGTGTTTTGTACCTGACTACTCTGAGAAGAAACAGCCGAAACAAACTCAGAGGTTCTCTGTTAACTTGTTACTCTTTTAAAGTCCAGACATTGCTCAATAATGAATTAAAGGTTAAAAAGATAAAATGTTATATATCATTCTGCTTTGAATGAATGATCCTTAAATTAAAATTAACCTGATATAAGGACGACTATTGAATTAAACAAAAGTAATTATTTGACAATCAAAATACATACTGCGTTTGAGAAATTAAACACAATTTATTTAATAGATCTTGTAAGATCTCATGATAGATCAGGTCTATCCATTAACTAAAGTAAACTTGACAATATGTACAGAATAATAATGTTATCTAGTAATATCTAGTAATATTAGACCCACAGTATTGATTAAATTTAAGTATATTTGACTTAGGTTTGAATTAGGTAAATGGCTGTAAGCTTGTAGCGACCTACAAAAAGCAAATTACAACAAAACGTGCTACAGCGCCATCTATGACACGACGAAAAAACTAACATCAATTTCTTACAAATCGCCAGCAAAGTTTACATCGACTTAAGAATATATAAGAAAACCTGACTACAACTGTTGGACAGTTGCCCACTAGACATTATTATTTTAGCTATTTTGACGTGACAACGTCTTATAAATTGGTTTGCCGGGTGACACTTCAAGAAACTGCGTTACGCTCCGCTCACGTTATGCGCTCACAATGAGAGCGAGTGAGAGGCACGCGTCCCTTCCACTCGGGCATGGTTAGCCCGCCTAAGAGCGAGAGAGACAGACATAAAAAGTGAAAGGCACGCGCAAATAAATGTTTTAAATTGTTACTATTATTTCATCCTTCTTCCTACTATACGAATGAATATTCACATTAAAATTATTTTTCATCACACTTGCACGTAAACAGTGTCATAACATACAGGTTAACTTGGCCGTAATGCCCCATATAAAACCCTAGGGCGGTAAGTATTTTTTTTTTAATTTACAGCCCAGCATGACAGCACACAGGTCATGCAAGTTCAAGCAAGGAGTTTACACGCAATTGAAAAATTGTCTTAAAATGTTATCTAAACAGGAATTTCATTCAATCTCGCAACATCTTATTTAATTACTCAACTAATGTCCTAAAATCTAAATAATCGATAGTTTTTTGTATCAAAACGTCGTTTTTTTTATACTCCGTCATGGCTGTAAACCTAGGTATGTATTTGCCTTTAACGTTTCTGAACAAAACATTTGTATAATCTGTAGTGTGGGCAAACAGCCCGCCATCCGCAAATCAGTTCACGTATTTCGTAATAATATGTGCTGACTTGGGTATATTCATAATTATTAACTCGCAAGTGTGATGAAAAACATTGTATGTTTCACGGGCGGTACGGGAATTACGAACCTCGACTCAGAAAGCCCTCAGTCTTCGACTTCGGGCTTCTACTAGAGCCTCGATCGTAATTCCTTACTTACCGCCCTTAATACACAATATACTATTACCACTCAAAGTCGTTGTCACGTAAAACTTTCGCCCGACTTTACAGGCAACCAATTTTTTGATACCATTTTGGTAATGTTAGATTTATTGGCACCGAAAGATCCTCTCTTACTAGTCCTAGTTTTACCAAAGGTCACTTTAGCCTAGGTAAGAAGCAATACTACAATAATTAAATGCTTTTCTTGTATCAAATCTACACAACTTCGCAACAGTCCGCCTAAAAAAGTTCTTCCATAATTACGAACCCAATTGTCATTGAAGATTCAAACTGCCGAAAGGGATCAGCAGTAATTACTCAAAAACTTTTGACTTGTACCTCCCTTACAAAGAGTTTGGCAGCCCTTGTGTTGTAAGCCCAGTCGTCGATGTTCCTCCGTCTTTTGCACAAATTAGGGCTATCAAGAAAAAGTTTTTAAATGAAGAAGACTGGTATGCTTCGTCATAAGCAGTACTGCTTAGTATGAGGTTCTGATCGATCCCCACGCGCGTCGGGCAAAATGTTATTAGATTATAGCGTCTGACAGACAGCCGAGAGAGCAGCGGTGGCCCAGTGGTGGCAGCCCCGACTTACGAGCAGTAAGTAAGTCGTGGTGTCGAACCTAGGCAGGCGCATTACTTTGTGTAATTTATTTTATCACCGCTGCTCTCAAAACGGTGAAAGAACATCGTGAGGACACCCGGCATGTCCTAGAACTAAAAATTCAAAGACATGTGACATCTACCAACCCGCTATAGCCCCGCGTGGTACACACATTCCCTCTCACAGAGAGGAGGCATGTATCCCAGCAGTGGGAACATTATGGGCTGATGATGATTTGGCAGTTATCAGTAGCAGTACGGAATCTGGATCTTGGGTGCTCGTTCGATAGCAATAGGCTTGAACCCTGTGATATGGAACTTAAAAAATCTAGCGAATTGTCGGTGTATTATACATATAGGCACACCGCTGCCTATCCTTAATTGGGTTATACCCATTACATAGCACTGGTATTTCCTCAATAGGTAAATCGATAGATTCTTTCGATTGTCGAGTTTGTGTTGAACGTTTGACCAAAGCATTGGTAATTTATGCTTCACGATAAGATTACGTGAAGCCAAGTTATCTGCAGCTCCTATTTGACGGTACTATAATAGAACCCTGCAACAGACAGCTAGGCAGATATCGTAAGCTTCGTAATAAACATCTGTAGTTTACCAATGTTTACGAACAGCGAACAAATAAAAGTAACGAACAGCTTTGACTCAGCACGGACTGTAAATTGGACAAAGATATTTGATAGGTGTAATTCCATCCTGAGCTACACCTGACGCATGCATGTACTAACTGGACAGGACATCTCAAACTTGCGTTTTGCTCTTCTCTAGAGACCACCTCAGATACGTAAGGGTCCTCATGTAATCTGAATTTCAGACATAAAATCACATGATCCATCCACTACTTCCTGCGTTTCTTCTTGTTCTTGCTTCATTTCCAAGTAGCTGACTCGCGCGAATTCGTCTGCGTCACATTTTCCCCGTTTTAACAATATTTTTGATTGATGTTCCGCTCCTTTTGGTTGTAGCGTGATGCTTTGTAGACTAAAGCCGTACTCGATAAATGGGCCATCCAACGCTAAAAGATTTTTTCAGTTCCAACCTTACAAACTCTTCAGCTTTATAATATGAGTAAAGATTTAAAAATAAACATAATGTGACATCTAGTGATGTTTTTCGACGGCACGGTTGGCGCCGTGGTTCGGCGATCGACTGCTGCGCTGCGTGTCGCTGGTTCGATCCTCGCACGGAACAAATATTTGTATGGCTTACAGGGCTACGGGTCTGGCTGTTTGTGTATGTGATTACATTATATTTCCTTGCTAAATAATATTCGATTTACTTGGTCACTTGCTTATTTTTCTTAAATTTCTTATAGTCGTAAATAAATTAAGATAATGTGAAAGTTTTCATCAGATTTTGACATAATGCTCCAAAGATGCCTTATTGATGTTGCCAAGTCTACTTTTTGTCCCACTTTCATAACTGGCAAGAGGTAGCCCTACAAGAAAATTGAAGTTTTAAAGTTTAAAGACCTTTATTAATTAACGGTACTGCAATTACAGTCTTCAGGTGGTCTTTTGAAGGCGTAAAAAGGACAAAAAAGTTTTGATCGCCGGTGTCCAATTTTTTTCCCGTTTTTGATGTAATTCTTTTAAAAAAGAGCCCAACAAAGAGATTTTCGTGAAAGCGTTGATAATGATGGTGGAATTAAGTTGACCTTTTTGGGGGTGAAGAGAGGTGAATTACTTTTTAAGTTAAGGTTGGGGGGGCGTTTTCTAAGATGTCGATTTTGGGTTGATGGACATGTTATCGTGTCTGATTATTATCACGGAGGGAGCTTTGTTCTACCCACTACTTAGAAAGTAAAATAGGCGTTTGGTGCCATGATGGTCTGGTCTGTACGAGTCTCATCTAGTGATTTCCCATGAGCAGTTGTATATTACATTAAATGGTAGAAATGCTCTTCAATAGGCGGAAAAAACTCTGAAACAATAAACCTGCTAGTGTCATTTTGACTGCGATCAACCTTCATGTTACAGCCATTGAAGAAAAAACAAACCAAATCTGGACTTGACTTCCCTATTCCGCTAATCCTCAAATTTATTCCTCTAAAATTAACTGCACCATCATAATTCTAACTCGCTAACTCCAAAACTTTGCAGCATCAATCGTTTTATCATAAGCATTAACTAATGCAGTGTACTCAATCTTTGGGACAACGAAGAGAAAAAATCCTTCAGTAATTCCGTGCAATCAGTCTCCGGGCGATAAAAAGGCTTTTATGCCGACTTCCAAAGTCGCTTTGACACGTACCCTAATTAGTCTCTCTAGAAATGGATGTTCAGACAAAATTATTGTTGGCAGTCGGGCAGATGTTTCCCTGGTTTTAGTTACGCTTTGACGGAGTTATGTGATGTTAGATTGCGTGGTTCAATAAATGTATGTATTAGGTTATGTTATTATTAATACCACAAGGGTATTCGCATACCAAAGAGCATGCATACAGGGATCCAGCAGAATATCAGCGTCAGGTGCATGCCTGACATATGCTGAGCGGGACTCCCATTTGTTGCAACTTTGAGACGCACACCGCACCTTTTATATTCGTTATTTTATTTGAAGTATGTCATGGTATTACTATAACTGTTTCGTAAATATGTTTTTTTTTCTATTTTTGTATATTGGCACCTTGTTGTTGTATATTTTGTGTCTTTTGTGTGCACTGAATAAATATTTTTTCTATCTATCATGCAGAGTGATCGCAGTGATCAAAGCTTTTCGTGTGTTTGGTGTGGCTTAAGTCACTTCCATACTTGACTCGACTATCATCATCATGTGTCGTCAGGTATCATTATGATGATAAACATCAATAATTGTGAAACGCGACGCGATGCAATACTTTACTGCTGGCTTGTGCACGGAACCTAATAATGGTATATTATTAGAATAAAGCAGGGGCCAGGTGCATATTATTATATACTTTCCCAACTTTCTCTGGGTGCCGACCCCGAGAAACAGTCCATTCTAACATACCAGTATTTTACATGGAGCGACTGCCTTTCTGAATCCACCACAAAACAGTGAGTACTGAGTAATACCCCTTGGTAAGACTGGTTATCAGAATTTTGCGTCACTGCCTACCTGTAACGACTGTAAAATATCTATTAATGATAGCCGGGACCAATGACTTTTTCAAATAAAATATTGTGCTTTAAAAGTTTAGCTTGGACATTAGTGACATAGTTGAAGGAAAACATCGTGAGGAAACCTGGACTTAATTAATGAAAGTTTAAAATACCCGCCTTGAGCAAGCGTGGTGATCAATGCTCGTGCCTTCCCTGTATAAGAAGAGGCTTTATCCCAACAGTGGGACAGTAATAGGCTGGTATTATGTAATTATAACAATTTCTTCTCCGGGTAAAATCCAGAGCTCATCATCAGCCTAGCCATTTCCCAAACTATGTTGGGGTCGGCTTCCAGTATAACTGGATGCAGCCGAATACCATATTTTACATGGAGCGACTGTCTAACTGACATCCACAACCTAATTAGCAGATATCCAGAGCTCATGAAAGCATTACTTCGCCATAATCTTTGCTATTAATAAGGGATAATCCTATTTTTTTTTTCGTTGTCCGTCTTGTAGTTTATTGAAAAGTATTGGACACGTATTTTTTCTTTTTTCACATGGTCATAAAATTACGGAGATATATTGAGTTGAAATGGCGCATGACGTCACATGTAGGTAAGTTTTATACCTACTTGTGACGTAGTAAGCCCCCACTCTCCAACTTTAATGAGTTGTAGCTAAGTATTTTTTTGATATTTTTATAAAACAAAAAATACGTGTCTAATATTTTTGTATTACCTGTCTGACGGACAAAATAGAATGTCGTTTTCTTTACCCAGTCCGATCCCATATTCAAAACAAATTGCATGTACACACAGCCATTAAGTTCTTACCCACTCAAAAGACACATGCGTTCAAATCGGTGTTGGGCCTAGTTGGTTTTCGTATTTTGCGAAAAAAAATATAATTAATTAAAATTTATTGTTTTAGTGAATAAATAAGTTTGTATTTTGGTTTTAAACTCTGGTTTTAATATCGTTTTTTTTTTTCAATTAAATATTAATACTTCTATTATTTAAGACAAAGTTTGATCTTATTTTACTACAAAGATTTATATTCTTTGTGAAGGTATTCTTTAGATTATTCGAAACGAATTCAATGATGTAGCAGTGTTACATTTTAAAACTTGAGGGGTTAGCACATAGTAACGCTGTCTGTACCAGGACGACGACATAACATTGCAGTTAGTTGATAATATATGGAGCAGCATGCACGTTATGATGTTACCAACATTTAAATATTATCTTCAACTCGTCTTATATAAACTGCTTGTGAGATATCTGTTTGAAGGAAGCTGTTTCGTATTAAAACAATACACATTGTTGTAGATTTTACTGTTCATGAATATACAACAAACAGAATATTATTCGCATTGATATTACGAAATGGGAAACTATTGTACTGGCATAAATAGGCAAGTTTTGAGCATGAATGTGGATGGCTATAAGAGTAGAGGAATCCATAATCCATAATCCATAATCCATAATAATATTATAAATGCGAATGTCACTCTGTTTGTTTGTTTGTATGTTTGTTTGTTTGTTACCTTTTCACGAATAAACGGCTGATCGGATCTTAATGAAATTTGGCAAGAAGATAGATTTCAACCTAGGGAAGGACATAGACTGTATATCATCACGCTACGACCAATAGGAGCGGAGCAGCAATGCAAAATGCTGCGAAAACGGGGAAAATGTTACGCAGACGAAGTTGCGCGGGACAGCTAGTATCTAATAAACGATGGATGGACTGTGTGAAGGATGATACGGCTAGACAGGGTGTGACTGCTGAGATGATGAGCAATAGAGATGTATGGAAAAAGAAGACATGCTGCGCCGACCCCAAATAAATTGGGATAAGGGCATAATGTTCTTAAGCCTGGAGGGAATCTTTCTTTCAGTCAGAAGTCGATTCCTTATAATTCTTTTTGAAATTCAGCACAAAAATAACACACCTTGGAAACCTTACCTGAAGGTTCAGTTTTAATGATTCCATAAATAGTCATCTTGACTCGCGAAAAGTCGCTTATGATTCAAAAGAACATAAAATTTAGTCTGTGTAAGTATATTCCTGAAGGTTTTGGTTTTCCTCCGTGTCTCGGAAAGCACGTTAAGACGTTGGGGTCCGGCTGTCATTTGTAGATCTTCGACAGTCGTTACGAGTAGTCAGAAGCCAAAAGTCTGACATCCAGTCTTACCAAGGTTATCGTATTACCCAGTTACTGGGTTGTGCAGGTCAGATAGGCAGTCGCTTCATTTAAATACTGGTACTCAGCTGCATCCGGTTAGACTGGAAGCCGACCCTAAGATAGTTTAGGAAAAGGCTAGGCAGATGATGATGATGTTTTGGCAGAAGCCTAACGAAAGAAATACGCATGGTAAAACTTGGCCTGATTCTATATTTCAAATTAAATCCATCCGTTCCACCTTTTCTGAAAGCCATACTGTACAAAGTCCTTTTCAATCCCACCAAAACGACTAAAAGTCAGAAAACTCCACAATGCACAGCCAAAAAGCCACACTCTACCAAAAGCCTACCATATAGCCAAAAATTCAGCTTACCCAAAAAAGCTTGCACAGCTTACCAACGAAAATTCACACGAACGAAAACCTAGGTAAATGTAAAATAGGTGGCACAGAGTCAAAGAGACGGCTTTTAAACAATGCGTCTCTCACCGCGCGGCCGAGCAGAATAATTTGCAAGTTATTTAAATGTGCGAGTTACTAACTATGCCCGGACTTTGGCGGTGCACCGATTTTCGTTGGGACTCACTGATGGCAAGGATGGCGAGCGAAGGTAATGTGTTGGCGAGCATGTCTGCGACCTTGTTTGGGAATAAATATATATAAAGACACGCCTTTTTCGCCGGTTGAAAACACAGGTACAATCCTTAAATACTCCTTTTGCCTCGTCAACGTTCGTACATCCGGTCATAAAAGAGTGATGTAATCCTGAAAACTATATATATACTATAGTAGTAGAAAATTTCTATATCGTTTCGCCCGACGTTTAATACAGACTTAGACTTTGTTTAGTGTCGTTACTGTGAACTATCATATCAAATTTCGAGATGTCCAACCCTAACAAAAGTTCCATAGGATCTTCTTGCGCGTGACCAAAAGAAATAACGCCATGATCATGTTTTTTTTTCAAGATAATTTCACAAAATAGTTTAACGAAATGTTGATAAAAAATCGCAGTATTTTTATACTTAAAAACCTACTGATTTAACCGTTATCTATCATAGATTGATCATTCAAGCAACCTAAAAAAATTGCAAAAATCTATCTTTATATCTGAAGGAAAAGTGCAGTAAAGTAACCGTAATCACTCCACTGTCACTTACCACATTCTAGCATCAAAGTCACGTTGAAACTCAAAGCTAATTCTTTGAAGCGAGTAATACCATAGTCGCCCTTTGGTACGTAAGTGCTCAACTGGCCAGTCCTTTGCAACGCCTTTGAAATGGGGATTATATCCACAAAAGGATCTGAAACCGTATTTATGATGTCTTGTCTGGGGGACCACTTTGTTAATGACTAGCTCTGGTGTTGTGATGCAGCGTTTTGTGTGGTGGTGCACTGATTCTGGTTGATGATATGAGAACACAAATGGTAAAGAATTCATATCTGATTTCATCACTCATTGTGACATTTAAATTTACACCTCTAAAAATATCATAATACATCCTCATAAAAATATGTTCATAAATAGAAAGAAGAAAAGCATTAAAGGGCGTCAAAAAAATCATCCACATCGCTGTCAACAGGAATAGTGCCCAGAAGGCTGGCAGCGTTGCCACGTTGGATGATGCCACTGCTGATTCTTTTGCCAAAAAATAGGGATTATTTTACGTGTAATACGAAACCCTACGTGACAAGAGCCTGACACTTTAATTTCCTCCATATCTTTTTACACAGTCGTTATGAAAGCCCACAGTACTTGCCAATTTCAGAAGGAAACTTTTTCTGCGACTGTCATTTAGGTACACTTAAATGTCGATATCTTGTAACTTCGATATAAGTCGTACAACTACATAAATGTTACAGTCGAGGGATCGTTTAAAAATGTTCACCATGAATTCCTATCTTCCACATAATAAATTCGTACAGTAAAGACATGTCACTAATAATGTATTCAATAAAACCACTGCTCTTTGAACTCAACGAGCGTATGTCACACAACTTACAACACCAAACACCTGGATTATAGCTCGTAACTTTAGATCCAACATTATTCATTGCGCGTTTTCTTCGCCATCTCAACTCACGCAGCGAATTAAACCAGTAATGTATGCCACGCGAAGGCGTACGCAAGTCAAATTTACATGCAAAATCGTAGTTCCATTGCCGCCGTATCGTTCTCGCTCAAAGTTATGCAGATTCGTAGGAAATCCCATGGAAATGAAATCGTCTAAGTTACAGAGAAATGTTAGAAATATTTCCCCCTGCTTAGATTGTGAATGCGTCTGGGTAGTTTGAGTCTAGACTTAAGTTTCTGTTGAGTCTAACTGGGCTACTGTTTGGAGTGGTTTAAATTATTTGGCGTGGCTTTTACTTTAGTATGTCCGACCAGTTCCTGTCTAAAATATTGTGAATGAATTTTAGTTAAGGTGTTGTTTTTAGGGTTCCGTACTCAAAGGGTCAAACGGACCCTATTACTGAGAATTCGCTGTCCGTCCGTCCGTCCGTCCGTCTGTATCTCATGAGCCGTAACAGTTAGCCAGTTGAAATTTCTACAGATTATGTATTTCTGTTGCCGCTATAACAACAAACTAAAAACAGAATAAAATAGATATTTAAGGGGGCTCCCATACAAAAAAGTGTTTTTTTTTTGCTCGTTTTTATAAATAATGGTACGGAACCCTTCGTACGCGAGTCCGACTCGCACTTGGCCGGTTTTTATTTTATCTTTGTGGGGGTAGGCTGAAACCACAGAGCGCCATCTGCTACTATTCTTACATACTCCACTTGCCTCGACCACGTTTATACACGTACGTTGCGAGTACTATAGACCTGACTTTTCTGAAAAACCTCACCAGTATGGTACCTATGTCCTTCTAGGGCGTCAATTCCCGGCGTTGCCACTCAAATCTCCCTTGTCAAATATCTTTTATTAGTCGCCTTGCACTCATCCTCTCTATTTGACCAATATGTGTGCAGATGATGAGTTATGTTTCCATCTCTATTCCACACTTGTAGTTTGAGAGTTGTGCAACAAAGATCCGAATAACGCTCAACCAAAGGACAGACAAAGTAGACGTTTATACATAGTATGTAAGTATCGTAAGTACAGACCAATGTATGTTTATGTTATTACGGGTAGTGCTAGAAGAAGAATTATACCTTTATCCGGATTAACTCAACATTTTCCGAGTTTGTTTATAACATAACCTCACTCTAGTAATCCCTGAAAGGTTACACAGAGAAAGAAAAGAAGTAAGAAAGAAAATTTATTTATTTGCCACAAGTACCTACACACAACACAAAATAAAGAATTTAAAAACATACAGAAATAGAAAAAAAAATAAAAAAGATATAATTGTGTGTCTCACGGCTGCGCTGCGCCAAATAGGCCCAGTTCAGCAAATTGCCGAACAGCTAGTGCCCGACGCTGATTTTTAGCTGGGCCTAAGATAGTGATGTGACCCACATGTGTGTGTGTTTGTGAGTACTATCACGAGTAAAAGAGGGCGAGCATATCTTTTTTATTTTTGTTAGCGTACATAGTGTCCCACTGCTGAGCAAAGGCCATACCTTTCTCCTTCCATACCTCTCTATGTGCGATCTCTGGTCATGTTAGCCCCGCGCACAGGATCAGATCGTCACGCCACCTTCGCCGTGGTCGATCTCTACGGCGCTGTCCTTCCTCAGGCGTCCAGTGTGTTACCATCTTTGTCCGTCTCTTCGGGTGCATCCGAGCTACGTGGCCTGCCCACTCCCACGAGCATATTATCATTGCATATTGCCAACAAAACAATCAGTCAGGATTACACTTAGACATTAATTGTAATGTCTCCCAATATACTGACTAAGTATACGTAACATAAACTGACAATGATCTACTCAACAGTCCACCACATCAGTTGTCAGACTGCATTGCGGACGCGACCGGTGCCAAGTATTTACCGCAATCAATTCACTAGCAGATAGTTAGCGTGATAGTGGTCTAAGCAGTGAGGACAGGAAGTGGGAGTGATTTGTTCGCTGTGTTAGACCTGATAGAAAGATCTGTGCAAATCTTGCTAAGATTTATAGTTGGTATGTGTGATAAGAAACTTAGGACGAGATAAATAAACTTAAAGACCAACGCGACTGCTAAGCAAGAGGTCCTGGGTTCAAAGTGTTCTTTGGTTGTAAAAAAACCGGCCAAGTGCGAGTCGGAGTCGCGCACGAAGGGTTCCGTACCATTATTTATAAAAACGAGCAAAAAAAAATGTCTTTTTTGTATGGGATCCCACTTAAATGTTTATTTTATTCTGATTTTAGTATTTGTTGTTAAAGCGGCAAAAGAAATACATACTCTGTAGAAATTTCAACTGGCTTAACTATCACGGTTCATGAGATCCTGCCTGGTGACAGACGGACGGACGGACAGCGAAGTCTCAGTAATAGCGTCCCGTTTGACCCTTTGGGTACGGAACCCTAAAAAGGAAAGGCTGCACTTATTAAATATCTGGCGTCATGTGAGTACCCCTCTGTCGCGTGTATGATGTTTTGTTTTATGATATACCAAAAATGCTCTCAAAACACACTTCGATACCTATGATGAAAGAAAAACCATAATAAAACAAATAAGTCTGCATATATTTTTTCGTTCCCACGGTGAGATTGAATGAAAACACTCATTACTTTCATTGGCTGGTTCGTTACGGTTGCAGGTTTGATTCCCGTTAGATGCCGTAATCACTCTGTTGTTTTACGATTAGTCATAGTGGGAGATTGTTTGAATGGATCTTTGAGTTTTTTTTTATTTTAAGTTTTGTGTGAACATCTATTAATCATTTAAAGGTACGCTCTCTAACATACATACATAGACAATGTAAGTAGTCATCATAACTAATAACTAATATTATAAATGCGAAAGTAAGTTTGTTTGTTACGCTTTCACGCGAAAACTACTCAATCGATCATCATGAAACTTTGTACACATATTTTTGGAGGTATTGGAAGTAATATAGGCTATATATCATCGCGCTACGACCAATAGGAGCGGAGCAGCAATGAAAAATGTTGCGAGAACGGGGAAAATGGGACGCAGACGAAGTTTCGCGGGACAGCTAGTTTTCCATGTTTATTTATCACGTATCACAGTTCGATTTAAAACTTGATAACCTGTGCTGAGCTGTAAGTGATCTAGCTTTAAAGCTAGACCACCTACAGGTGCCCGGGGTTTTTTGGTTGTACCTACCTACCAAAGTTGGAAATGCTTGCCTCTTGAGAGCACACCAAAGCTCTTGACAAAAACTCTATAAGCCATCGGATGCAGTCGCTGTGGCCGAAATTGGCTAGATGGCATGATCAGATTACTAATCATATTACTACTATAATATCGAAAGTAATTCCATCTGGCTGTCTGTCAACCTGCCTTTACCTTTTCACGTCTCAACGGCCGAAATTTGGCACACGGGTACCTAAACCATGTCAAAAGTTAGGATTTTTTGCTACATGCTGCAACCGCAAATAAATTGGGTTAGGGGCAGGAAAATTATTAATGAGTGCATTCCTGCTGGAGGAACTCCTAATGGAAAAACCGAATAAAGCTTTGGCTGACCTGCAAATCGAATATAGGACCTCATGCCGCGGGTCCGAGAGGGCCCATGCCTGCCAGGGCTGGGGGACTGTTCGAAAGATATACCGTGGCCCTGGAACACGAAGGGCCAAGAAGGAACATGGATGAGTTTTAGTCAGTACAAGTCTGACACTCCCTTCCGCTCCGCCCAGAGCAGGAGGGGTCATTTGATGATTTCCCATAATGCTTTCGATCGTTTAACGAGGCAGTTACTACCACTCATCGTTTCTTCTCGTCAACATTTAACTAGTATATTTAGAGGGATGGCCTGCCATTTGCTTTCAGCTTATCAACGACCAATTTCAAAGATATCCCCGAACGCACGAATCCAAACTCCGTGGCTGGTACTGACAAATTCCTGAGGGTAAAACTCAATAAAAAAAAATGCATGACCTGGGTATCGAACACAGGACCTCCTGCTCAGCAGTCGCGCTTTCAACCACTAGGCCAATGAGGCAGTCGAAGACCAATTTCAGTAACACAAAATACCCTGACCTGCCTTCTCAAAGTCAAAACAAACCCAAAAGCCTTGACTCCCTTTCTCAGTACACCGTCACTTAACAGTTAGACATTGAAACATAAATATTTACATGAGCTATAAGCCGACGAATGATGATAAACATTAAACAGTGTCTTAGAAAAGGAAACGACGTAAGGTCTTCGCACAATACACTAACTCCACTCCGATTCGTCTGACACGCAGTTATCACCTGCCTACACTGTTAAAAATTTTCAGGGAATTTTACATAATTTTAGGGCAACTTTCGTTGCCCTAACATTTCTGTATTTTTCCATAATTATGTAATTTTACAAGGCGTATGTAATTTTACATATCGACCTGATTTCATTATAATGTAATTTTACATATATGTAATTTTACATAATTAAACAAAATGACGATTATGTAAAATTAAATTTATGTAATTTTACATAATAATGAAATCAGGTCGATATGTAAAATTACATACGCCTTGTAAAATTACATAATCTGTAAAATCTCACTTATGTAATTTTACATAATCTGTAAATTACCACTTCTGTAATTTTACATAATCTGTAATTTTTCAATTATGTATGTTTACTTTTTTTTTCGGTAATATTACAGAGTAATTATGTGTTTTGTTACAAATTTCGAATGTAAAAATACATAAAGTTTGTGTATTATTCATGATATTTTATGTATATTTACATTTTATTCAATAATATTACCGAATTATTATGTATTTTGTTACAGATTTCGTCTGTAAAATTACACGAACTTTCTGTATTATTCATATTTTTTTAGTATTTTTACTTTTTATTCGGTAATATTACATAATTATTATGTATTTTGTTACAGATTTCGTATGTAAAAATACATAAAGTTTGTGTATTATTCATGATATTTTATGTATATTTACATTTTATTCAATAATATTACCGAATTATTATGTATTTTGTTACAGATTTCGTCTGTAAAATTACACAAACTTTATGTATAATTAATGTTTTTTTTAAGTATTTTTACTTTTTGTTGGGTAATATTACACAATTATTGTGTTTTGTTACAGATTTCTTATGTAAAAATACATAAAAGTTTAGGTATTATTCATTATATTTTATGTACATTTACATTGTATTCGGTAATATTACAGAATTATTGTGTTTAATTACAGATTTCGTATGTGAATTTACCACAAAATTTATGTATTTTTAATGTTTTTTTAAGTATTTTTCTTTTTATTCGGTAATATTACTGATAAAATTTATGTGTTTTTACATAAGAAAACTGTGATTTTAAATATGGGCACGGTAAAATTACTTGTTGTTTGTGTATTATTACCTGTAAAATTAGGTAACATTACATGTTATTAAGGGATATATTTCTGTAAAATTCAATATAAATTCTGTACATTTACATGCTGTCGGTAATTCTTCGGATTTAGTTATTAGCCATAGTTTTTCTTATGTTTTTTAAATAATGCAGCCAGCAAAAAATCACTTGGAAATAGTCAATAACCGATCTAACTTAAATACACTGGTTGCACCTGTATTAGTAACAATCCACCCAATATTACATTTATTAGGATTCTTGATTAAATGGTGTGACCTCAATGCAAATTAAAAACCAAAAACTTCATTGTTATTGAATAATTTGCTTAAACACACTGCACACATTTTACAAATACTATATTACTCCTGTAATATTAGGCGCACAGTTATATTATTCAGATGTGACGAGCGATTATACCCAGATCGGTTAGACTGATGTTTCCTAATGATTTTCACACAAGTATTTTGATTAATACGACTTCATTTATTAAAATACATAAGAAAAAACAAACAACTTGCCAATAGCAAAATCCTGAGAATTATCGATGGCATATAAATGTACAAGATTTGCATTGAATTCTTTAGATAATATTATCGCCTAATTACATGTAAAATGAACTAATTTTATAAGTCATAATATACAAACAACAAGCAGTTTACAGTTTGGAGGTTATCTAATAAAAAACAAAATTCCAAAAAAACAACAATTTATTTATTTTCGTACAGGTATATGCTTAAATGAATAATTAAATGCTTAGCTTATAGCATGTAAATGTACAAGATTTGTATTGAATTCTTTAGATAATATTATCGCCTAATTACATGTAAAATGAACTAATTTTATAAGTCATTATATACAAACAACAAGCAGTTTACAGTTTGGAGGTTATCTAATAAAAAAACAAAATTCCTAAAAAACAACAATTTATTTATTTTCGTACAGGTAAAGGATATGCTTAAATGAATAATTAAATGCTTAGCTTATACCTTCTTTTGAAGTGACTTCTTATACTAATAATGACAAGGATTTACTTTATGTTTGTTCCATTAAGGTGGATGCTCCAGGGTAGCCCGCGAAATTCAATTTTTTTTTTCAGTTTTTTTCAATTTGC
This sequence comes from Cerastis leucographa, assembly GCA_963082945.1. Lineage (NCBI taxonomy): Eukaryota > Metazoa > Arthropoda > Insecta > Lepidoptera > Noctuidae > Cerastis > Cerastis leucographa. The sequence goes on along the minus strand of OY720372.1, from coordinate 10,887,488 downwards.
AGGCCAGTGCTAGATTGTATGTTGATAATAATATTAATCGCGTCTGTAAACGTATGTAGTAACAGAATTATAATCATCAAAATCACCAATACAACCTGCGAAGTTCATAAAGGTGTCAAGAATGAATTTTATCATGAAATAGTCATTCTTGACACTTTTATGAACTTAAGAGTGTTAAAACGATGATTTTGATGATTATAATCCTGTAACTACATAAGTCTTACAGGCGCGAATTAAATTTTCATCAACATTAAACCTATCACTGGCCTGCAAATTGTAAGAAACTTAAGAAAAATTGAATTTCGTGGGCTACACTGGAGCATCCACCTTAAAAGAATGAGCCTGTATTGTGTGGAATTGTACCATTAATTTCGTACGGCAATTAGACCTCTGCTTAAAATAATATAATATAATTATATACACACGCAATGAAAAAACGAGGCCTGCAGAATAATGTAACAACAATGTATCCGTCTTGGTTATTACAGTAACATATAAAACGATATAATTAAAAATTAACAGCAATCCCGTACATAAATTATATTATGTAGGTACTTCTTATAACTACACCATTTAAAGTAAATTTTTTTTTGAAAATAATTGTTACAGAAATAAATTAGAGATGCAACGGATAGTTGGTTGGCCGGATACCGGATACTGGATGTTTGGCCTGACCATCGGTCGAATATTCGGTATCCAGCCGCCGAATATTCGGCCGGTGCAATTATACCTGCATTTCGGTTTTTCAGCCCCCCTAGCATGACCGTTCTATCTCTATTCTACCAAGAAACGACAAGAAATCTTTTCTATATACAACTTGACATTTCTTCTGGCCGAGCATGGCGCGCCCCATCGACTCGCGTTTCTATGAAGACATAGACAGAAATTCTTTCCATAGCAACGGGGACGTATCACGTGATGTTTATATTCCCTGAATATTATTACGTTTAGTTAACAAAAAAAAGTTGCCAATTGCACGAGTTTTTCATTTTTTGTGGGCGGAATGGTGTTGCTGCATCCTGGATCCAGGCCTGGATCTTTTTCGCGAAATTAAACCTAAATATTTTACATAACATTTCAACCTTTTGAACGTAACTCAACGCAACCACGAAACGTATTTTTCGTATTTAGTTTTTAATAAGACTAGTTTGACATTTGTCAGAAGTAATGTTTCTACCCCCAAATGTCAAAAGAAGAGAAAATATGGTCGTCATGCTCGACGTTGTAGACTTGTGTCGACTGAAGAAAAGAAACATTTCTTTTCTACATTCTTAATATCGCCATGCTTGGGACGATAGAAATATCTGTCAAATTGTCGATTCTTCCGTAGACATAGCCCGTTTCTACGGCGGTCATGCTAGGCCGGCAGGTGCGCATTGTGCAGGTTTTGACCTGTTTCGTAGTAACGTAGTATAAAGGAGAAATGAATCACAAGTTGAATTGTACATGAACGAGACCTATGCACAGTAATAATAGTACATTACGATACAAGTGTACTGTCACAAATCCATCCATACAATAAATGAGGACATCATTATTCTAAGGGTTTCTTTTAGGAATTAACAGGTCAGAACTGTTGTTTTGGCTTCATCAAGTACATACATGTGTGCCAAAGGGCGATTCTGCACATCATTTCTGTTTTTTTTTACGTAGATATGCCTTACAGTATATTTGTATAATTATGAGTAATATGTTTATAATTATGAGTCTTTTAAGTAGCACGTAAATTATATAGTGCCTAATAATGTATTATTGATGGGTATCCGGGTGCCGTCTGTGCCTCTTTTTAATGATGGTATACTAGTAAAAGTAGACGAACCATATGAAGTTGTTTCAGATGAAAGATTATATGGACGAGTTACCGCTTTTCCAGATTGAATATTATGAGTTCTTGAATGGTATTCGACATTTTTTAACAATATTCTATGATTACATTCTGTACACTTAGAATAGAGGTTGAATTAATGTCAACTCGTGGACTAGCAGTACTAATCCCAGGCAGATGCAATCTAAAATTGTGATTTCTAAAAGACTCATTATTATTGAAAATACTCTTACACAAAGGATCTATACACGGAAAGGACCATGGGCAATTTGTATGGAGACTGGACCAAATCCTCAACATTAATGAAACCTACTCCAAAAGAAAGATTTTGGGGTATTATTTAACTGTTACTATGGGAGCCAACCCGAAATCGAGCGCCAACAAGGTGATTTCGAACATCAAAAAATATAATTATTGGTAGCTGCTAGCGAGGAACTGAACATATTAATATAAACAAAAATAAAACAACATGTTTATTCGTGTATTGATTAACATTTTATTTTGAACTAGCTGTGCCCGCGACTTCGTCCGCGTGGAATTTAACAAAAAAGTTATTTAGTTTTATAACCATTTTAGATTTTTCTAAAACAGAAGTAGCCCAAGTTACTCTTTATTACATCAGCTATCTGCCAGTGAATGTCTTGTCAAAATCGGTCCAGCCGTTCCAGAGATTTGCCGGAACAAACAGACAGGCAGACAGAAAAAAAAAAAAAAAAAAAAAATGGTATATATGTACAGTATGTATATTCAAATGCATGTAGTAAAAAGCGGTTATTTTAATATTACAAACAGGCACTTCAATTTTATTTATAACTTTTAAGGTATACACCGTGTAAATCACCTCATCACGAAGCCGTCAACCAAGCATTCTGTACATGAAACTAAGTAACTTTACGCAAAAATTATTGCTGGGAATCGCTAGTGTATGTACAGTCACGGACTTTAATTGATGAGCCACTTCCCACTGTTTGTATTTTAGCCGTGTAATGCAAATCGGGTTTAGTCGGCTATATTCGTACATAGTACTGAGTGACTACCCTAAGTCAACCAATTGCAGATCTAGCAACCGTTACCTAGCGACAATTTGTTTTAGCGTAGCCATAGTAACGCTTAGCGTACGGAGAAATTATGAATGGTAATTTTGACATCGGAATAACTTGCACCCACGATTTTCTCCGAACGCGTGGCGTCCAAGATGACGTTCATGACAATTATTCGATTCACCAAAATTCAAAGTAATCGTCTCTGCCATCGACATTTCAACTGTCTGAAAACCAACCCAAGGTTTTCAGAAAAAAAGAGTATTTAATGAGCTCTAATTCAAAGGAGGTCAGTAAGAAATAGATTTGATAAACGTATGTAACATTTTATGAATTTTTCATTGATTCAACCTCTATTGATAAAACTATTTCCGATTATTACTAACATGACATCTTGTTTAGGAGCATGCGGTTTGAGTTCGGGTTTCATCGTGTAATTTCGTGAATGGATAATACTACAAAATTGGATAGTTCTAAAGTGGCTTATCAATTAAAGTCCGTGACTGTACGTGCAAGTTTCAGACTTATATGAATCAAGGGACAGAAGTACTTAATCATCATCCGTTAATACCGGGAAGTCTTGCAACTGAGGAAGACCAGCATCTATCCTTTCAAACGCAACAAGTTGTCTGTTAAGATTTTTTAATGTCACATGGTCAAATAAAAGATTCGGGGTGTTGATCTTAGCATTTATAATGCGCAAAATGTCTCTAGCAAATCTATTATTTACGGCTACTCTATAAAACGCGTTAATTAGCACAGCTGCAATTCTAAAATCCGTAAACATAATAATATGTGGCAACGCTCTATTAAAATAATCATGGCGAAGCAATTTGAATCTATTCTTAAACTTGCCATTGACTGCTTCCACCAGCCAGCGAATTGCTGTTACTAATCTAGATGTATTAGCCTGCTCTGTCGTCAACTGACTTTCATTTCCATCCTTTGTAGGAGGTAAATGTGCTTCATATCCCAGTGATTCTAAATCTATAATACAGTCCCTGAAACCTCTATCTAATATAAAAACATCATTTGGTTCAAAAAACCAATGAAATGCGTGATTTTCATCCTCACACAAGTTGGCCATTATTGTTGCATCACTTGTTGTAGCTGGGTACGGACCAAGAACATCTATAATGTAACCGTCACTACTAACTATTAAAAATGGTTTTAAAAGGTTTTGGAACTTATGATGGCTATTTGATAGCCTCTGAAAGAAAAAAATACTGTTTTGTTTTCAATAAAGATGTACGTCCCATCACATATAATTATCGCTTTTTGTCGTCATTACCATAAATACCCTTTGGTAAAAGTGAATTCCTTTGTAACATATTTTCTCTAGTTATGTTGTCCATGCCTAAATGAATATTGACAAAATATCCAGTCAAATGTTCTCTGGCTAGTGCCAGTTTCCTTTCCAGAGTTCTGCGTGACATATTAAATAGGCTCGCCAATCGTTCATTGGACTCATCTGTACGAAGTTTGGACAAATAAATACCAAGTACGAGGACGGTTAGCCACTTGGCTCAGTGAAGAAGTTTCTTCTACAACTGCATTAAATTGCTCAATTCTAAGTCCAGTCCAAAAAATCATGTCACTCTCACTTAATGACCCTAAAAGTTCAAAATCCATCCTAGTTCCTTGGTTAAGAGCCGATATTAACATATTAGAAAAGTCTGTTTTTTTTTTTTTGTGTTTCAACTTTGACAGAATAAATAGTAAACATGGTAAATATCCCGTTACAAATGTTATTTATAGTAAAAAATGTTTTGTTTACAGTTTCGACACTATGAATTTTGATGCTTTGTCAGTATGGAAAACGTTCCAAAACACCATGTTCGCGCTCGAATTCGATGTAGCTGCCGTAATAAGAAATTAATAATACCCTAAAAGCTTGCATATGGTATAGGTTTTATCACTGTTGAGTAATTGGTCCAAAATTTCTCATGGTCCTTTAACATTTTTACAGAACCTGTGACTTTTTTGATGGTTATTGTACGAAATCACTGAGGAGAAATTCTCGCCACAATAACCGCATGTAAATGACATAATGTCTTTTATATAATGTGAAGTTTACTCATTAATGACAATACTTTATTCAGCGTGCGTCCTTTACGGACTTTACTTCCTTCTTTAGGATTTATCTTAAAAAACATGGTGTCACCTTGTTTCGCAGACAGAAGTTTCACAGAATTTCGTTTCCCAGAAAATGTTTCACATAATATTTGGTCCTCGTATTTTTATTTCGAATAATTTTGTTTCAACTACTATTTACTTGAATGAAACATATTTTACAGAAACACACTTCAATGAATTTTATAATCACTTTTTTTATTTAACAAATTTATCAAACAATAGAATTACTTTTTAACGAATATTGTTTGCTCGATGTATGTTTCCATGGTATTCTATTCAACGAAATTATTAACCTTAAATTAAAATATTGTCCTTAAAAGTCAATATGTTGTACTACAAAAGTTAGTGATAAAAACGAATGGCTGCAAATCAGACTCCACGTAGTCTTGTCTGGCCTACCCCTAGAGTGTAATTAAAGCCCGCGTAGGCGCGGAGGGATGAGGCGACCCGCGAGCTGAGGAGCAGGTGGTATCTATCGCTTGCTTAGCTTCGGCTTGCTGGCCGGCAAGCCGGCCAGCCTCAGCCGCGGTGGTGAGCGTTAATACCATCTGTGACGATGAACTCGCGTGGGTCCGCCGGAGCCCCGCAGCGCCGGAGCCGTGACAGAAACCATGCTTGTTGCATGCTGAATTTTTGCTTGCATGCTGCATGCCTGCTTGCATGCTACATGCTTGCTTTTATGCTGCATGCAACAGGCATGGACACCATTAGTAAGAATAACAAGATTGTTTTCCTGCTTGACTTGTCAAGTTAAAGTCTTGACTTTAACCGCATTATTTTTGTGAATGCGGTGTTGTAATTATTAGGAGGGTATGTATTTTTCAAAGATATGAATTTTAGAAGCTGTCACTCGATAAAATGTTATTCTTTGTAATAAGTTTTATGTGAAACAAACAATATGTGGATAAAGGACTTTATTTGAAACAAAAATCGATTATTTAAATTTCTTTAAAGTAAATATTCTGCGTATTGATTATTCTATGAAATGATAATATGAGAAACAATTTATGTGAAACGAAATTCGATGAAACAATTAGCGATGAAACAACGCACAACCTAAAAAACATACCTTTGTATAAATTCTAATGTGTTTTGACACTCCACTGAATATTCCATATTCAAGTTGAAGTAAGCCGCCATCAATAGTTGTAACGACGTAGACAGACTCGCAGTTCCGCCAACAATCGTTTTTTCTACCAGCAAGTAATATATGTTTTCATTATCTGTGGGCAAAAAAACAGAATTAAAACAGGCAATATAGGCTCCCAAATTTTATAATAACGTACTTTAAAAACCGGGACCTCAAAAACTGATCACTAGACTAGATAATTAAAATAATAAAATGTTACCGGTAATGGCATTACACGCATGTCAGTCTCAATTTAAATGTATCGTATTACGATAAGTGGCCCTATTAGTGATTAACCTTTTGACCGCCACGTCAAAAAAGAAAAAGCGTGCCCTCAGCGCCAAGCTCCGAATTCATAATTTAATACCTACAAAATAATAGTGAGGGCGAAATTATATCGATAAAGCTCATAGAAACCTGACAACATTTTTTTACATGGGTTTTAATTTCAATAAAGATTATTATACCATCCTTGTGTTGAGTTTTATTTCATCGCGCTTTGTACTTTATGACATAAATGTAATAATCTGTGTCACAGTTACGGCGTTTATTCCACAAATAGAAACAACAATCGATAAAACCAAGTCAATAGTATAACAGCACTATTGTCCATCATGACGTAATTTTTTGTCACCCTAAGACGACAGTGGCGCAGTTGGCACGTATTTCTTGAAATTGCTCGCTTCTTCTCTAGAGGTGCGACACCGATACTTATTAATAATATCGAAATATTTTATTTTGTTCGTTTTGTACTTTTAACATTGTCAACTACATAAAACTTAAGTTTCTTTGGAAGAACAAGCAATATTAATGCTTTAGTATAACGCCAGTCACTGATGACATCAGTGCAAAACATTTTATAAAAATCAGTTTTTTAATTAAAAAGTTGGGTGGTAGAAATTGGTAGAACCATCACACCATTTTTAATACCTTCACACATTATATACCGTTCAATATGTATAAGACAATCAACATAAGTTTAATTCAACAATTGTATATTGATTTATATCGATATACGTATGTATTTTTAGGTAGGATAGTATTAAAAAAAAAACCATTATAAACGTGTCAGTATCGACTCCTTGCAATATACTTAATAAGTCTTCACTACTCATATTATAGTTATCCATTATTAATCATGTATACAGTAAACAATAATAATAACAGCAAAAGAACTACTCTATTCAAAAATTTTCCTCGTTTGACGTCATGGGACTGTCAATCATAGACGACTGTGGCGTTCCCGGCACAGACAATACATTGGGTGATAGGGATGGGCATTGCAGTCATTACAATCAATCGATAATCTATTACCACTCGACTTTTAAAGAGCGCATAGTTCAGTATTATAAAATTTTCTTGATTTCTCAAACGTGAAAGTTCAATATCAAATGTTTTATTTGTTTAATAATGCAGAATTCAGAGTAAATCAAATATAACGTAGGTTGCCGTCGAGGTCGATATTCTTGTTATATTGACTGCTGCCTACATCACTACGTGTCCTGTTGAGGTGACTGTGGCTTTGAGGGCACGAACTTTTTAACTGGTTTTCTTTTTTGTCATCTTATGTTACTACAGATGAAATCTAATGAAAGCAGTTCACTTCAAATAAATGAAGAAGAGTCAAGGTAAATAATGAACAAGGGAAAAACACAAAACAATGCTGTTTAATGACATTTATTTATGTGTAAAATTCTGTCAACCATTCGCGACCGTGGCGTGCTGGGCACATTTTGGTTTGTCGTCTACACACGACTGTGGCGGTCAAAAGGTTAAGAGTACAAGTCTCGGGCAGCGCAGTTTGAAAAGGGTGTAAGTTCTAGACATGGGTAGCTCGCGAATGAGAGATAAAATTGAACTAGCTCTTTAATTACAATCTAGCTCCTTAGTCGCTCAGTCGTTCACGGAATAGCTCACTAGTTCATTTAGCTCAACGGCTCATTGACTCTATACTCTGAGGCTTTGCGAGTTACTAGTGATACCGACGAAACGCCGACAGCGGCCCGACAATGCCCGAACTTCCCCGTCAAATCATTTATGTATCCCCCAAAACAAAAAACAAAAAAGTTTAAAAATAACTAGCTTCAGAAATCGGTGGCAATTTTTAAATTTTTTTTGCACATGATTTTTTTCATTTAAAATGCCCCATATAACAAACTCACTAAATTTTGTGGCAGTTCACTAACTACAATAAAGTTGCGGCATCGTTGTCTCCTGAGGCAGCTCATCCAATTTTGCAGTCTACTACTCCAGTTCCAAAGCAAGCTTACTACAGAAACTAAAAGCACATTATATTTCATGTCCTCTATTGGTAAATACATACAATTAAAAATGGCAACTCAGACATTTTTATCTGCACAACATTTAAAACAGTAATTAAAACCAGTGAGTTAACTCAGTAGTCAATTTGCTAGTCACCGGCATTAATATAGTGTTCGGTAACAAAGTTTTAATTTCATTGCTGGATCGTAGAGTGAAAGTAAAGGAAAGTAACAATTTTGAAGGAGACGGTCCAGTTCATAGAAAGGTTATTACCCATTATCAATAATTTTACTTTACAGATTCCTTTACCTCTGTTGGTCTCATCTGATGATCTGATTTATGTTAATTTTTTGTAAGGTGTAGCAAGTGTCCTACCAGTAGGTAACGTTATATTTTTGTAATAAACATAAGCAATTAGTTACCTTTTTTTCTTTAATTTACCCTGAGTTTACCTGACAAAATGTACACTAACTATTTTCTGTTTTGCTGTACTACGAGTAAACGAAAGTGAATCTATAAGGAACAGAAGTGAGATTTTTTCAAAAGTGTCTCTACGAGGAAAGTGTATCTACGAGGAATAATTCAATTGTAATGAAACTTTGCACAAACAATGACATGAGATATATATAGGTCTGTAATTAGTTTATATTGCTCCAGTTAATAGAATAAAAGAAATAGAGCAAAAACATATGATGTATGAAAAACTTAAACTTGCTGTATTTTTTTCAACTATGGTATTTGCAGTTACTTAAACTACTTACAGACATATACCTTATCCTATTGTAAGTACAAAGTTTCAGAGCAAACTAGCAACTCGTTTTAAAATGAGAGTTTAACTAAGTTTGTATGGAGAACCGAGCTTACCGAGAACCCTGAAAGCAATCTGTGTATTAAAAATCAGCTAAACTAAACTAAGGTAACCATTATCAGTTGATGATGGTTAATAACCTTTAAATGAAACCATGGAATTCAAACATTGTTGCCGATCACTAATAATATGTTTAACAAATTTCTGTACGTAGTTGTGACTTTTCAAGTTAGCGCTATGTGGTACAGTGTAATTAAATCTCTGCTTAATACTTCCATTCAGGTATATTAAGTTTGTATGTATTTAAATAGATGTTTATCTGCACAAATACATCTAATTATGTGACAGAAAATAGGGGCTTCTATATATATACAATCTACCTATCTAATTGGATACGGTTTAGCAAAAATTTTGCAATACTTATGTCAACTGTAACCATCTAATTTTTTAATTGACGTCATAATGCAACATATATGTGGTTTGTCAGCACATTATTGCTTTTCAGTATCCAATTATAGTCTACTCTACAATCTATATACACTAGCAAGGTTTCATTACCAAAAGTGAAATAGATTTACCTGATTGTATTACATTTGCCACAGTTAATTCCAATATTGGCACAGCTTTCTTTACTTTTAGGTCTGCCTACCAAATTTTCACGACGGGCATGTTTTACTGTGAAAGAATAACAGAATTTATAAGCGTTATTGACCAATTATTTGCGTAGCAGTTTTAATTTAAAAAAAGTATCATCGCTTTTTGCGCACGCCTGTCGTATCATGAAACGAATGTTTGCCCGCCACAGCCAAAAGTTTTTGAAAATGTAACACGCAACGAATCGGTTAAGTTATTAACCAACGAAAATCAAATTACGGCTTGGACTATTTTAAATTAAGATGTACTTATCTAGTACGCGGGTAAGTACTTACGTTTATTTAATGGCAAACAACTTCAACAAGATCATTCGTCCACCCTGGACGTGAACTGAACGTGAATCAACTGCAAGCTGCTTCCACAATCCACAAGTTCTTTCTAAAACAATCATATTACGTAACGGTTTACGGTCTAAAGCAGATTTCACTAGATTTTTGATGCAAGAAACTTAAAGAATATCTGTTACTCACCCTAGTAGTACTACGGTGTGGTATGAGCACAAACACTGCAGGTTAAAACTTGTTCATGTTCAAGGTTCTTGGCACTGGGGCGGCAAGTAGCCTCAACACGTGGCAGCGTGGGTTCTCGGTACCCAAGTACCACGTGACGTGATGTGAGGCACAGACGGCAGTAGCGGCCGCGTGGATAGTGCGCGTGTTAGACTCGCTCGCCGACTGACTGGAACCCTGGAATCAGCGCGTGGCGGGTGCATCCGTAAGCGTTGTGCCAGAACACAGCAAGCCTCCGTCGATGCGGGCGTCTCCCAGCCGTAAGCCCAAAGCAAGGTGGATGGAGGATGACTCCCCCATCGAGGCGGCTTAAAATTAGAGGTTATGCGCGCACATGCCCACAAGCTTCTCAAAGGTTCCTCGCCGCGTGGTCAAGCGATCTATGCGATGCGCGGCGAGGCAAGCATGGTGCAGGAAGGCGAAGCATGTGAGCGCATTCACAGTGAGGAGCAAGGTGGCAGGTCAAGTGGTAAGGGCCAACTATGTACATAGCCTTTCTCGACACTCGACAGTCATAGCGAGGCTGCCGAGAAGTTTAAATGGCTGCCGGACTGCGCTGACAGAATGTGATCCATTAGGAACCAAAAAGAATTACAATCACACAGAGCACTTACCCGTTTATAGTAGCCTCAGCCTTGGTTGGAGTTGAGAAAGAGGCTGCGCGCCCGCGCCGCGAAATGGTAAATGGTAATCGGTTAAAAGACGCGACGCGTCATGACGCCTCTATCTATTCTACTAAGCACTGACGTTCAGTGTTGCCAACAAATAAACAAGCTCTCCACCAGATTCAACTTCTAAAACCACTAATAAAATTCGGATTTTCTCCAAAAATTTGTAAAAATCGCTAAATTTCCACTAAACAAATCTTTGGTTTTTATGAAAGAAAACAGAAAGTAGTTATATTACTAAAAAAAGTTCTTTATTATTACGTAATAAAATATTTAAAATCAGTAAATCAACAAACAATATTATTAGTCAATAATCAACAAGTCAAGATGAGGAACATACAAATTATTCAATAACAACAATAACTATAAAAATAAAGTGATATTCTAAAATTCAAAAATGAATTTTTCCTGCCACATAGTCTGTTTCACGTTTATATGATTCTTTGGTCCCAATTTGTTTTATAACTTTTATTGTAATTTCATAATCTTTGCAGCATTTTCCTTCCAATCTTAAACCACAGCGTATTCTTAATATAGTAGTTAAAAGATTCAACTTTATTCTGTTCCTCTGCTTGTTTTTTATAACATTCATACAGCTAGATTGCCTCTCAAAATCGGATTTAGAATGAAGCAGTATTAATAGAGTAAGCGCAAAAGTCGCTAATTCCTCAAACCTAGATTCCCCTTGAGCATCTTTGAAATGCAATATTTCATTCCTAACAATTTTGGTATATATATATATGGTATATTTCGTAACGTTTTAGAGGCTTAGTCGTTGAGTGATAGCATTTTCAGTAATTATTGAAAGTGAGTTCTACTAAACCACTAGAAAAATCCACCAGCCACTTAAAGCAATATTTCGCTACTAAAAGGGGGGTCGAAACCACCAGTTTTAGTGGAAAATCCACTGAGTTGGTAACACTGCTGATGTGTTCGTATTTGGAAGATTTAGTCGGTTTTTAGAAAATTGACTACAATCGAAAACTTATGCCATAATAATTAATATGCATCGGTTTGTGTTCTATTCTATTCTATTAAATGTACTCGTATGTTACCAGTGTTGTAGGGGTGGGTAACTCCGGAAGTCCGGACTCCGGTGGTAGGTACTGAATACTGATACAAACAAAGGTGCGTTCCGAACGCGGATACGTAACTAAAATTAACTAAATAATAAACCATAATAATTAATCCTATAATCCTTACCACCGCGGCACAGATTATTAAATATTTACACAGATGACAGATTATTAAATAGATACTTCGTAACAGATATTTCACTCCAATAAAAAAGTGAAAATACCGACGATTATCCTACAAAATCTTAATAATAATACCAGCTGTTTGCAGTGAAAAGAAATGTACTGGATGAGTACACAGAGAGATTTTTGAGATTGTTTTGCCGCCGCGCGATCCACGTGCGAGCACAACATCGAGCATTAGTGTGCTAGGGTGGTATTGGTATTATAACGAATGTAGAAAAACAAATATTTTTTATTTGTTGATCAATAATATGTTTCAGTTTAATAAAACGTTGTTCATTTTTTTCCTCCCCTGAATTCCCGATTATTAATTTTATTAAACCTTTGGTAGGAGGGTACTTACCTGGGATGGCGATCTGAGATCGATTAATTGAAGAATCGATTTTTGGAGCCAAAAAGATCGATTTTTTAAATCGATATGTAGTACTGAATCGATTCTGTGAATCGATACTTCACCCTTGAAAATCGACATTCGATTTTATTTAATTTTTTGGTATAAACCAAAAAAATATTTACAATTAATTGAATGTACCCGTATTATAAGAGTGCTGCCGGTTAAAGGGTAAATTATTCTAAAACTCGCGAGATGACTGTATATTTGGATTCCTTCGCCTCTCTAAAAAAAAAAGTTACGTTTGTTTGTAATCTTTGACTTTTTGTATCTGTGTCTGTGTAATGTCTTGTTTTATACCTGCCCCCGTATTCAAAAACGCTCGGATTCGATTTCGATTCGGAAAGTCGTATGTCTATCTCGCTCGCTTTCGTAATGCCAAAACAAGATAGACATACGACTTATCGAATCCGAGTATTTGTGAATAGGGTGCCTGATCTGATGTTTTGTTATGGTAATAAAAATATTTTTTATCATCGAATTACCTGATTTTGTTGATAAGAGATCGTTAAATTATAATATGTATCTTGTTTTTAATAAAATAGATTTATATTACATTATAAACAAAAATTTGAAAAAAAGATCGATTTTTCAGAAATCGATCTTATTGGCTTCGATTTTTTTGTATATCGATTCATTAGGTCACGATTCGACTCGATTCAAATATCGATCTTTTTCGGAAAGAATCGCCATCCTAACCCCTAAATCTCCCTAGGTATTAGACTTCTATTCTATGACATAGGTACCTACCTAGGTTCATGCAGGTGATGCAGCCCCCGTATTCACAAACACTCGAATTCGATTTCGATTCGGAAAGTCGTATATTATCTCGCTCGCTTTCGTAATGCCAAAACAAGATAGACATACGACTAATCGAATCGAAATCGAATCCGAGCGTTTGTGAATAGGGGGCCAGGTCCTGTTATCAAAACACGACGACGCTAATAGTACGTTTAGTTAACCAACAAAAGTTGTCAATTGCACGAGTTTTTCATTTTTCGCGGGCGGGCGGGATGGTGTTGCTGCATCCTGGATCCAGGCCTAAATCGTTTTCGCGAAATTAAACCTAAATATTTTACATAACATTTCAACCTTTCGAACGGAACTCATCGCAACGACGAAACGTATTTCTCGTATTAAGTTTTTTATCTGTGGCGGACTCAGATGACATGTTGGATTGTTTACAAAGTAAACTTTATAATACGCTGTTTGTTTTGTTAATTTTCGCATATTCACAATGCAAAAATAAACAGCAAGACCAAGAAAAAGAGGTCAGCGTACACTCGGTTCCTTGTGTGAATTTTTCTAATAGTATGTGTCTTTAAATCATTTTAATCTTGTTACAATGTGAAATAAGTTTAAGCGATTTTCAAAGCAACAGAATAATACAGTTGATACAGGCATAGGCCTCTGCTTTGTCCTAAAAATATGTTGAAATAATAGTCTTATTCGTTTCAGGATATAAGCAATAGTAGCCTTCGGAATGGTCGGAAGGAATGGTCTGGCAGATAAATGAGACGACGCCGACGATTCAGATAGGTACTGAAATTATTTATTTACATACAATAATTTCTTATAATGTTAGCTCTTGTATTAGTTACAGCTTGTAGATAGGCCTTCTCAGGCACATGAGCATTTCTAATTGGTGTCTTGAGCCAAGGCTCCAAAGCATAGGCTGAATTCCCCTGCAAATCAATGATAAATACATTTTTTGTTCATGTTATGTTGGCAACTAACAATATTTAACTATATTTTGTGTTTGCGTTTCAGATTACAACGAATGAGGATTCAGAAGAATGAAAATATGGGCCCCAAATATTGAATTTATTTACATCAACTACTACTATTGAATGTCCCACTGTTGGGCAAAGGCCTTTTAATACATATAAATTATAAACAAAAAACTAATATATTATAACTGTTATTATTTTAAATGATATTGTTCAATGTTGCAGTTAAAAGAATGATTTGGTTGCATCTTACACGCATAGGACACAGAGTATGTTTAAGTTTTTTTTAGATGTGTTGAGACAAAGTAGTATACAGTATGTTAGGTTAAACGAGGGACATATTGAGGGAGGGTATTCAGTATTCGATTCTCGTTCCAAATATGTAAAAAACCTGTAACGTATATAGAAGAATTTTTAATGTTTTGTTTAGTGCCTAGATATTTTGGACTGTCCTAAGCCAGGTAAGTTTAAAGTATGAATGATACTTAAGAGTCATTGCCCCGCTCACATGTTCTGCGATAGTATTAAGTCGCTAGCACAAGGGTGTATACACGTTGCGTGACATTTGCGAAAATTTTAGTATGGATCTGTCTGTTATTTATCAGTGTTTTTTTTTTGTTTATATTTTTATTAGTATCATGTTAGTATGTACTATTATGGGTTTCAATATGTCCCTCGTTTAAACTAACATACTGTATAAGCAGAACATTTTGTAAATAAATTAAATTTGAATTTTATATTATTGTCTCATTACCCCTCACTGTGGCCAAGACAACTTTAGCCATCTCTGATCAGTCTCGTGAGTCTGCGGGACTGGCAGTGAGTGTACCATTCCCGAACCTGGTATTCCTGTCTACTATTCGTCTGTAACCTTAGTTCGCATGGTGCAAGCATCCTGGTGGCGTACCATGACGTCTTAAAACATTATTGTTCCATTCTTATTCCAGAGTGAAAAAGAGGGGGAGCTATACAAGTCGTCTAGCTCCATCTCTTTCCCACTCTGGAATAGGAATGGAACAATAATGTTTTAAGCGTCATAGTAACCCCCCTGAACTTATTTATATGATAGGTTAGGACTTAGTGTCGTAGGGAATGTTACGCTTGTGGGTCTTTGTGGGTTCCATTAATTTTCATATATTTTCTGGTTCCGTCACATTCACGTCATCACGTATTGCGGCCTTACATGACGTTTGTTAAGGGTGGATGTACAGACATACTTCGTTTTTATGACTTGTTGTGTTTTTGTACCTAGTAGATAATACTGGTAAATTTTGGATTCATGTAGTCTGCGTAGGTCTGTTTTAATGATAAAACCACTAAACTAAATTGGTCATGAAACCCTGCCTGGAAAATTTGCATTCAGATTGAGTACCTATTCTGCACTCAGCATCTGCGATCTAGAAGTAATAGACTTGATCTTTGGCAATATCCTGTAAGCAGGATTTTCATCGAACAAAGAACCTAGTTATGGTACCTAGATTGAATTGACTTTAACGAAAACAGGCAGACCCTGAGATGTGCTAGGAGACAGATGCTCGATCAGCTAGCCTGGCACAAAAACTGCACCATCTCTTTGCGAATTTGTAGGTAAGGAATTCTTTTTTAAGGGAAATCGAAAGCCCCAGTTAACGCTCGTACAGCAATCCTTTCGGCCTTCCTTTCATTCTTCTCGGCATACAAACTGAGGAGATGGCGACGGTAGGTCCCCAACATGTTTTTTTAAAATCACAGAAGCTCAAGAAACACAAATACCTAATAGCTAGATTCTTTACAAAAATAATCTTGTCTAGGTCCGATGTGATGAAGACTATTTTGACATTTGTCAGAAGAAATGTTTCTACACCCAAGTGTCAAAAGTAGAGAAAATATGGTCGTCACTCGTCATGCTCGACGTCGTAGACTTATGTAGACTGAAGAATAGAAAAATTTCTTTTCTACATTCATAACATCGCCATGCTTAGGACGATATAAATCTTTCTACAATCTGTAATTTTGTCGATTCTTCCGTAGAAATAGCCCGTTTCTACGGCGGTCATGCAACGCGTGCTGGAAATCAAACGTTTTCTATACCTTAACTCACTCGTGTTGCTTCAAATATCAAATATCTTTAATTTGCATGCAATATCTTGAACTTGCAACTGCGACTGACTCGACTGAGAGAGAAGGAAATACACGGCTAAACGTTCCGATTTACGCTACACAGTGTTAAGTGTTTTGTAACGTGGTTGTATGATCTTTCGTCGCTAAAGGCGGCTTAGAGACCTTACTTTTGGTTGAGCCCCCTTGTCGATGTCAGATACTTACTTATGTACGGAATTTTTACTCGGTTTCCTTACGAAATGATCTGTGTAAACGGGACGTCGCTATACACATTCATAGAGCTGTCTCGTTTGCACATGTCATTTCGTTCGGAAAACTGATAAAAAGTCTAATACCTACTTATAAAAAGCATATTTAAAAATAGGAAGTACGGCGGAGAAGGGGAGGCAGGGTACTTCTATACGTGTCGCGGTTGCGGCGAATGATGATCCGTAATAAGACAGTTCCTTCAAAAGGGCCCTCCACACTCGTGCGCGAATCACGGCGCGAATTTTACGGTTTTACAACAAAACAAAATGCAAAAACAGCAGTTATTTTAGTTACAGATTTTTTATGTAGTAAATTAATTAGTTATTGGGAAATATCATAATATTGTTTGTAATATTACTGACATGTTTCGGAATATTACATAAGACGTAAGTAAAACATAAAAATGTATAAAATATTGGTAAATTTGCGAGATATTTAGGTAAAATTCCCGTTCCAATTGTTGAAAATCCATAATAAAATGTACTTGTCCCAAACATTCCATGTAATTTTACAGATATTTATGTAAACGGTCATTTCTTAGTGACTATTACGTACCCAGCACGCCCACGCGTGCTTTAGAACCTAGAAGTGGGCGTCTTCCCAAGAGAGCCAATCGAGGTCAACCCCCAGCTAGCTTCCTAACAGACTAAGCCGCGGGACAATTTATAGTAGGCGACGGCGCGGCCACATTTTTGTATCGCGCGGAAGCTATAACAGCTCTGCGCGAGAGATCAGAGGGCCGATACGAGTACTACGACCGATCACGAGTTTCATAACTTTGAATTGTAATAGTTTTAGTCATTTTAAAGTATAGTGGACTGCTGTGTATTGTAAACCGTGTGTTTGAGTTTAATAGACTGTTTTAACTTCAGTGCCGGTTATTATTATACTTACACCCGCTAATATACACATTTGAACAGAATGTTTACAAAAAAATTGTAAAAATAAAAAAATACTGGGAAATTTCATAGTTTTTTTATAAGTTTTCTGATATTTTTCGGAATATTACATAGGAAGTAATTAAATTTACATAAAAATTAATTTTTCAAAAAAATTGGTACAATAACGAGAATTTTATGTAAAATTCCCGTTTTAAATGTTAAAAACACATTTAAAAAGTATTAGTCCCAAACATTACATGTAATTTTACAGATTTTATGTAAACTTCTATCACTTAGTGATTATTACATATTAATTATGAGAAAAGTCCATTTAATGAGTAAATTCTACAGAATACATTTAAAATTAAAGAAATGTTGGGAAATTTCATAATGTTTTTTGTAATTTTACTGACATTCTTTGGAATATTACATAAGAAGTGAATAACTTTACATAAAAATGTAATTTTCAGAAAATTAGGTAAAATTATGAGATTTTTATGTAAAATACCCGTTTTCATTGATAAAAACACATAAAAAAAATTATTTGTCCCAAACGTTCCATGTAATTTTACATATTTTATGTAAACTTTTATCTCTTAGGGATTATTACATATTTATTATGTGAAAAGACACATTTAAATAGAAATAATACAGAAAATATGTAAAATTTAAGAAATGTTTGGAAATTTCATATTATTGTTTGTATTTTTACTGTATTTTTCGGAATATTACATTAGACGTAAGTAAATTTACATAAAAATGTATTTTTCAAAAACATTGGTAAAATTATGAGATGTTTATGTAAAATTCCCTTTTTTTAAGTGTTAAAAACACATTAAAAAAAGTATTTGTCCCAAACATTCCATGTAATTTTACAGATTTTATGTAAACTCCATCTCTTAGTGATTATTACATATTTATTATGTAAAAAGACCATTTAAACAGTAAATTCATAAGAATATATGTAAAAATTAAAGAAATGTTGGGAAATTTCAATAAGTTTTTTGTAATTTTACTGCTATTTTTCGGAATATTACATAAGACGTAAGAAATTTTACATAAAAATGCATTTTTCGAAAACATTGGGAAAATTACGAGATTTTTCTGTAAAATTCCCGTTTTAATTGCTAAAAACACATTAAAAAAAGTATTTGTCCCAAACGTTCCATGTAATTTTACAGATTTTATGTAAACTTCCATCTCTTTGAGATTGTTACATATTAATTATGTAAAAAGACCATTTAGACAGTTAATTCAACAGAATATATGTAAAATTAAAGAAATGTTGGGAAATTTCACTATGTTTTATGTCATTTTACTGTCATTTTTCGGAATATTTCATAAGTCGTAAGTAAATTTACATAAAAATGTGTTTTTCACTAAAATAGGTAAAATTACGAGATTTATATGTAAAATTCCCTTTTCCATCGTAAAAAATACATACGAAAATGTATTTATCCCAATAATCCATGTAATTTTACAGATTTTTTGTAAATATCCATGGCTTAGTGATAATTACATAAGTTTTATGTAAAACTACTTAAAAACTGTTGATTTTAACGAAAAAATGTAAAATTGATGAAATTTATGTAAAATTTCATAATTTTCCCAGAGTTTTCGGGAATTTTACAGGATTATGTAATATTTTTCAATGTAAAATTACATAATTTTTAACAGTGTAGCCTTTACCCAGATGCAATTGAATATTTTCAATTTTGGGCCGAGTGACTGCCTAATATCTGACCTCTATGACCCAGTTATACTGGGTAATACGATATGATATCCCTTACTTAGACTGCATGCCAGACTTTCGGGCCACCGACTATCTGTAAAAACTGTCAAAGATCTAGAAATGCCAGCCGGGTCCTAAAGCTTAACCGTTTTAATGGATGATCATGTCACCATCAGATTCCGCTCGCAGTAACGTATTGAAATACGAGCTTTATTTCATGTTTCTTACTATAGAATTTTCAACATGGCCATAAATTTACGACGCGTGGATCTTGCGTGGTCAACGCGTCTTACACTTCTTTCATGTCAAAAATGAAAATCAACCGTAAGTAACACGACAATAGTATTTTTAATAATAGCTCGCAATTCAATGTTTATTGTAAGGGTAGTCGACGTCAAGTCTGCGTATCCTTGTAGTAAATGTTGGAAAACCAACCGTAAGATACACCATTTAAAGCTCACAATTCAATGTTTTACTATTAGTCGGCGTTAAGTCAGCGTAATATACGCAGTACTTTAAACAATGTCTTTGAAAAGGAAACGACGTAAGGATGTAAACAGACTTGCGATTCTGACGCGCGTCTGTCACGGCTGATGTGTTTACCGCCTTAAGTTGTTTGATTTCAGCGTTGAAATGTTTTTGCTGTGTGAGTGTATGGTGGATGGTGTATTTTAGGGATTTCATATAAGTAGAGCACGGTTGTAATTTGCTGTGTGGTTTTTAGCGAAGAAAGGAATACGTTCATTCTTTCTTTGCGACTCGAAAATGACATGGTTTACTCTGTTTTCGCATCAAACTGAGTATCTTGTCCTGATTATACTGTTGAATATGATCTTAAGTCCTAGAACAGAAAAATAAATAGATCTCTAGCTCTTTTACTTCTTCTCCTTTATTCAACAATTTCAGCTTATTCTCAGCAAATTCTTACGAGTAGCATATTTTTGGACTGCATTTGAATAGTTTCTGCATTTTATATAGTTATTAAATATGTTCGAAGGATTCAGTCTTTTCATGAACGTACAATAAAATTTTCACCAAAAGGCTGAACCCTACCTGATATAAAGTGCTCGCCATCCCATTAAGTCGTCCGAAACTTCATAGTATTGCAGATAAACTCTAGAAATCTTACATGTCTATCAATTTCAATCCTAACATCTAACCATTATTCATTTCATTCATTCATTCATTCATTCATTTCATTTTCTCTCTATCTACCTATTAAAAAAACCTCATCTCATTATTATCTCAGCTGCTATGTCACACACTATAAAACAGTCCATCTGTCCGTTTATTTGTCATTCTGAACTAGTAGCACGCCCCAGTTTCGTTCCAACAATAACTGTTTTATTATCGTTTCGTAAGAACTGGGGCGACGACGGTTCATTGAAAGAGATGTGTAAATAAATACGACGTGTTTTCATGATCGATTTTGTGGAGTTTTTTTAACTGATCTTGTGAAAAAATATTGGAAATAGATCAAAATTATAAGGCACACTGAAGGGCAAATGAGTGTTCTCGTTACATAGAGAAAGCACGAGTATTATTTATCACTACAAAAAATCAGTAACCCAAAAAACGGGCACGTTGTGTGTAAATCGTGTAAATGAATTCATGGATGGTATGTATGAAGGATGACACGGCCAAAAAGGACGTGTTTGATGAGATGACTAGTAATAGAAAAGTATGGAAGAAGTGTAAGCTGCGCCGACCCCAAATGAATGGGATAAAGGTAGAAGATGATGATGTTGAAATGATCACAGTCATCGTGTTAAAAGCATTAATCACAAAATGTTGGGTCAAAAGAAAGTGATAAACGCGGTTGCTGTCGAGAGGTTTATATTGCTAGAACAAGCGCTGCCTTAAAAAAATAACCGGCCAACTTGTTATAGCGGCAACTGAAATACATAATCTGTAGAAATTTCAACTGGCTAACTATCACGGTTCATGAGATACAGCCTGGTGACAGACGGACGGACGATCGGACGGACGGATAGCGATGTCTCAGTAATAGGGTCCCGTTTGACCCTTTGTGTACAGAACCTTAAAAAATTGCGTCCTGAAAGTTCGGTCGGTACAAGAAGCTGCAAATTGTTACATGATATTCAACAAAATGTAGACAGTACTTAAAGTATAAATTCTAATAACAAGCCGCCCACTTCCATCATCTTATACAGTAATTAAATTAAAACAATAAACAACCCTTTTGACTGAACGTAAGTAAATATCACTAAGCCAAAAGCAATTTAACTCCTCAAAGGCAAAGAAGGAAATTACATGATATAACCAGTAATCCGGAAGGAATAGGCAGAGGTGTGCCTACGTATAATAGTACACCGACATTTCGCCATTTATTTTTAACTCCTATGTAATAGCAGAGACTTTGCCATCAACCGGGGACAAATCCAGACCCCGCGACTGCCACTGAACAATTCTTAATAGGAATTTTAAATCTGGGAATCGTACTCAGGAGCTCGTGCTAGTATACCCACAATTCGCCAGTTTTGTTTAAGTCCCATATCTTATATATGATTAGTGGCAGACTGGACTACCAACTCTGACATGTGTCAAAAGCTTTTGAACGCGTAAACCAGAAAATACCGATAAGTAAACTTTATGTATACGGAACAAGAAGTATATAAAATTTAATAGAATCGTATCTTTGTGACAGGCAGCAAATAACGACAATTAGTAGAATTCAAAAAAAAAAACTAAATAAAAAAAAACAAGCCATAGAAATGTAAACTATGGAATACCACAAGGTAGTGTACTCGGGCCACCCCTCTTTGTTGTTTACATGTAATTGAGGGCGAGCCTATTGCCATCAACAGGGCACACATCCAAACTCCGTGATTCTTTCTAAAAAAATCCTGATGTAAAAAATAAAAACACTGCCTGATCTGGGAATCGTATCCAGGAGCTCATGCTCGCAGAAATCCTTACGGCAACAACACCAATGATGATGATTCAGAATAAGCGAAAATTAACTCAAATAATATTACGTAAGAAATTCAAGTTTAAGTCATACATTATGGCTCACTTGCTCCGCCTGAAATTCGCGAAAACATTGTTTTGAACGCGGCTCATGCCAAAAATACAAACGTTTTCGCCTCTCGAGTGGAAACAAACAAGTTTTCAAAGCCGAGCTCCTGGTGTTTAAGGGTGAGGACATGGGAATTGATTAGCGGTCATGAAAAATAGCAACACAGTGATTTACAAGATTTAAACATCCCTGCTTGCTTTATGTCGGTATCTCCTTAAGACGGTATACTGCTTCTGCGTACTTATAGGTTTCCGAGATCACAGAAATATAAATGAAAACATTATATCTATGGATCCGATCTTAAAAGCTCACACGGAACCTCTTTAAGATCGATATCTTGTCCGTACGTCACAAAATTAAAGAAAACCAAAAGATATATACCGTATTGTTAGTTCTTAGTAATGGTCTACGGATGGAAATTGCTTGCACAACAAAGTAGGTACTACTATTCTCACGTAGATGATTAAATGAAGAAGCTTCAATGGCAACGTTCATATCGTGGCGAACCACACAATATGTCAGTTCTTTTGAGACAAATCCGATAATATTATTCGAAGTTAAAAGATTTTAAGTCACATTATAAACAAGCTCTATAAAAAAAGAAAAACATTTTTATTTTATTTTTTCGTATTGTTGTCAACAAACACTTTTCATTGACACACATCACGTGCATAAAAATATGTAGTCCGCAGTAGTTTTTTTTTTTTCATTTGGTATTTGATTTCGAATGAGGTCACTTATCTAACCTTGCTTTGTCAAACTAAACGTGTATGCAAAATTTCAGCTCAATCGGTTGAAAACAGCTATGTTTTAAAATAAGTTGTAAGATTTCACGTAAGTTAACAGACATATAAAAACATTGCAAGTTAAATAAATGCTTGTAAAAAGCACTATGCACATCTTTAAAACTCTTCCCTCTTAAATAAACCCAAAAATTATTCCGCTTTTCTAACGTTACCATGTCCTCACCCGTTCAATAAGTTGAGCTCTGTCGTCATTTGTCTCATTTAAATAGGAGTTTGCGACACCTAATGCGCCGCTACATCACTTGGCTACATTTTTCAGGTCCGTCACAAGCTGAGTTTGATGGTCTTGAGATATTGCTGGAGTTAGTGGGCCTTTAGAGTGAGGAAATGGGTTTATAGGGAGTTTGGTTAAGAAAAATAGAGGAACTCGTGGCTAAATAATAACAGCCGCACGGGTCGATCTTTAAGGTTAAGCCGTGCTTGCCGTGGTTGGTCCGTCGATGGGTGACCATAATTATATACCGGGTTTCCTCCGTGCCTCGGAAAGCACGTTAAACCGTTGGTCCCGGCTGTCATTTGTAGATCTTTGACAGTCGTTACGAGTAGTCGGAAGCTAAAAGTCTGACATCCAGTCTCACCAAGGGGTATCGTATTATCCAGTCACTAGGTTGTGGAGGTCAGATAGGCAGTAGCTTCATGTAAAATACTGGTACTCAGCTGCATCCGGTTAGATTGGAAGCCGAACCCAACATAGTTTGGGAAAAGGCTAGGCAGATGATGAGGTTAAAATCTATGTCGGCGGGAATCGCACGGGCTTAGAATGATTTACGGAGTACGCTGTATGCGTTTTCGCGTCGATGTGCCTTACACCCCGTATATTCTATTTTTTTAAACTCATGTTGCACTTTGGTCTTTACAAAGGAGATTCTTTTTAAAAAAACATCTCGTTATTTTTCAAAAATAATTGGAAAAGTGAAAAAGCAAAGAAGTTCCATAAATACATGCGTGACTTATAAATGTCATGAATGCCCCTTTGTGTCCCACAAAATTAAATACAAAATTCGAAACAGCTCTAAAACATCGCGGCAATGCTTTGTCGTTTTTAGGCAAAGAGAGAAACTAAAATTAGGTCTCTTTTAACTACATTCCAACCTTGTGAAACAATTTAATTTAAACTGAAACAGCGAATAATTCAGAGCTACCCGAAAAACGTACAAAAAGTATCAGTTTTGTATTGTTTAGTTTGTAGGAAGGATTAAAACAGAGTAAAATGCAATACGCAATGGCGGTATCTGGAATATTCGCTAACCATTCCATTCCATTTTAGAGAATTGAGTTGAAATTCACAAACGTTTACCATCATCGTAATCATCATCATTTCAGCCGAAAGACGTCCACTGCTGGACATAGGCCTACCCCAAGTGACGCCACATTGATCGGTCCCATGCGCCTCGTTTTACGTTTACAAATTTTCGCTAAATTCTGAATATGTGGAACAGATTTTTTTCTAAAAATACAATGTTTTCAATGCCTCGTTGTGTGGTGTGGTGTGTGGAGTGGTGGCAATAGCGACTGCTGAGCTTGAGGTCCTTGGTTCGATTCCAGGAATCGGGTAAATTAAGGTTTTGCAATCAGGAATTTCGCAGTAGCAGCCACGTAGTCCGGATTTGTGCACGGTTGATGGCAAAAGGATTTACATTGGACTTAAACATAACTGGCAAAATGTGGGGGAACTTATTCTAGACCTCTGCCAAACCTTACGGAGATTACAGGCATGATATTATGTACTTACATTGTTTTCATTAATTTGGTTAAAAGAGGCAAACTAAAAAAAAACTGGAAAGAAGACGGAGAAGACATTCTGACTCCTTCATCGTCATTATCGTCTATAGAATGTCTTCGTATAGATTGTCTGGTCGCCGTCATCGTCTTAAATGTTCTGCTAAAAGAATCCTTCTAAAACCAGGTTTACACAAACGCCTAATACTAGGTGTTGTTTTGCATCCTCGTCAAATTCAAGGAGATAACTATGCTAATGATTCTCGCCCTGAATCAATAATAAAATGGGTAGGTAATTTTTAATAAATTAATTTATTATTATTTTTTCTTAAATCGGTAAGTGTGAACCACCCGTGTTTTAAACGCGACCTGTCTGTTCCTCGCCCTATAACCGCGCTTTCATTCATACAAACAATCTCAAACGTTTATTCTATAATTTCTTATTCCCTAAACCACGTTAAGGGGGTTATTCTGAAATACTGACAAACTTAAACAACCAAAAATTTCACCGTTTTATTAATAATGAACTTGGTACCCTACTTTTAATTGATTATTGATGTCTTTTGTGACAACCTCCTGAATTTTGACGAGGTTGCAAAACAACACCTTATATAACAAAGTCATAAAAACCCACCAAGGTCAATTAACTTCGGAGTAGGTTACTCTGTCACCCATCCGTCTGTCCTGGCCGGGTGTCGCCGAAACAACCCGCATAAAGAGTATTCATCGATAAATCTACGTCGGGCAACCAATCGTCGATATATGAGTGGGTTCCCAGTATTTCTTTTCAGGCGATACAATAGATTTGGGTTGCAATTACGTGTGGGAATGGAATGGCAAAAAAATATTCAATAACTCTCTGATTTTCAATTATTTAAAATACTTGTGAATTTGGGGGATGGGGGTGGCCTAAAATCACACAACGTATCACCAAGGGGGAGGCAGGGGCACAAAAGTGGCCTAAAAACTCTAGTGATTAAAGAAAACTCTTGTGTAAAGTTACTTCCAGCACGCGTAGCACGACCACTGTCGATACGAGTTGTGTCTACGGTGAATCGAAATTATGATACATAGACAATGTCAATGTGACAGTTTGTCGATTCTTCCGTCTACATACGCTTCTACGGCGATCATGACACGCGTGCAGGCACTTAGCACCATCGAAGATCGTATCCTCACTTACCACAAAATGTGACTCTATCACAAATATAAGAAAAATCAGGCGATAAAATTATTGCAATTTGCTTTGGTTACAGCAGGCAATTACAATAAATATTTCCCTAAATTACCATTAAGTTTCCTGTTTCGTATTTGGCTTTTGAGAGCCCTTTTTACAACAGTAATTAGGGAAAAGTCTCGCTAAAAAGTTATGTTTCGGCTTGGACAATAAATTACAATGAGGGACACCAAAACAGACTTTGACTACGTATTTTTAAACAGGAGTTGTTTGGTTAGATTACTCAGTACTGGGTAGTGGATGTCAGATAGGCAGTTGCTCAATGTAAAATACTGGTACTCAGCTGCATCCGGTTACATTGGAAGCCGATCCCAATATAGTTGGGACAAGGCTAGGCAGATGATGATGAAACTAGACATTACCTACATCGCGCCTTTATTTTGCTTAAGGGCTAGATAGAACTGTAACTCGTTGTTGTTGCTCATTATCTTTAAGGTTACGCCGTGCTAGCTGAGGTTGGTCCCTTGATGGGTGACCAGAAAACACGTTAATCTCTATGATATAATTGTTTCTATAACAATAACAGCAACACGTAATAAAACCTTAAGTTCAGTCCCATCTGACCTCATACGTGACAAGGAAGCATGGTACCGATTAATTCCCCTCCTAAGTGCACGCTGGACTTGAGTTCTGATTACCCCACTGGAGCTAAGTGGCTTGATATTAATTTAGCACCGACTTTTATCAAGGAGTATTTTTCTTATTGCTAAATTCTGGGTAGGAGTATCGGAGTGGTGTGATTAGTTGACACAGTTTTTGGGATTATCCTGTGACTTTTTTTCATATAGTTTTGCCAGCACTGGTCATAACTGAATGTGTAATAAATAATAGGTACTAATATTTTTTATATTTTTAAATGTTTTTGTATATAATTTTAAAACGTATGTTTGTTAAATAAATAAAGGGAATAATAAATAATGAGTACTTTCAAAAAAGTCCCTGTAAATTGTATACATTAAAGCCCAGATATATATTTAACTAGATACTGGAGGATCTAACATTGTTAAGTACCAGCTATACATAAATTGACAAAATGTAGTAACCTAGTGACTAATATCTTAAGTGTAAACGTGCATGCTATATATTGGCCAAATGTGTGCTACTAAATATATTATACTAGCTGTCCCGCGCAACTTCGCCTGCGTCACATTTTCCCCGTTTTCGCAACATTTTTCATTGCTGCTCCGCTCCTATTGGTCATAGCGTGATGATATATAGCCTATGTCCTTCCTCAGGTTGAAATCTATCTTCTAGCCAAATTTCATTAAGATCCGATCAGCCGTTTAGTCGTGAAAAGGTAACAAAAAACTTACTTTCGCATTTATAATATTAAGATAAGAACTTCATGTACCTATCATATTTGATGGAATAAATAAATGAAAAAAAAAAACTTGTCCTTTATTCATTAACGCCGAACCGAATTAAGTAAAGTGGGTACCTGAAGACGGTCGTCATCACCGAGGCAGGCCTAAGGTACGCTTTTTTTTTTTTTTTTTGCGGTTGGGAAGTCATCAAATGACTTCTCCCGCTCTGGGCGGAGCGGGAGGGAGTGTCAGACTTAACTGACTAAAACCCACCCATGTCCTTCTTAGCCCTTTGTGTTCCAGGGCCGCGGTATCTCTTTCGAACAACCCGCAGCCCTGGGGCCTAAGGTACGCTGGCGTGACGATTTGCACTCGTTCCTGACTGATTTGCCAGAGAAGGCAAAACACCGAGACAGTTGGAAAGGAATGGGGGAGGTCTTTGCCCAGCAGTGGGATGGAATAGGCTAAACAAAAAAAAGGGGCATACATAATCGCCTTTTTCTCATGAGTTTAGACAGAAACCACAAAACGCCATCTACCACGATCCTTGTAATACAGGCACGCCGATGGCTATTTATCTAAAAGAAACCATTATAAATTAAAACTTTTTATCATTAACCGTGTAAACAGAACACACTTTGACACTTCCCAGTACCGATACCCAATATTTTAAACTTCTCCACATTTACAGTATCTCACGTTTCGAAACTAATTGCTCGATTTTAATCTAAAGTGCCAATTAAAATTACAAAACAAATGCCCATATTTATCGTCGCGTTGTCGCACCGACTACGATCATATTATTACGGGTTCGAATCCCATAATGATTGCAGCTAAAACAATAGGGTCGCCCCTAGATGTTATGGAGTTATAAAACCTTTCAATTCTTAGCTCATTTACAATTGCTAATGTTTTTTATTGTGTGTGCTTGAGATTTGAGACATTTTCTATGTATGGTTCGGTATAGTTTTTTTTTTTTAACTTTGCCCGACACCGGGAATTTCTCCTGTATCGTGGGTGCGTTTTTACAAACATTTAAACTCACATACACAAACAGAACAGACCCGGAACAACTATCTGTAGGCCTTACAAATATTTGTTCCGTGCGGGGATCGAACCCGCGACACGCAGCGCAGCAGTCAATCGCTTAGCCACTGCGCCAACCGTGTCGTCGTCGTTATTTAGTTTCTATGAATATTTTGAGAGCTAAGAAGTCATGGGGAATGATTCTGTTAATCTAAATCCATTTCTACTTCTTCTAAGTCGTCTACTCTTCCCAGAGTGGTCGTGGACATAGGGACAATCGCCCACAATCGTAAATACTAAATCATTTAAACCTAAACAAATTGAGCTTAACCAAAGAGTAACCCATGGAGTTTCTTGCCGGTTCTTCTACATAGGAAACCAACCCGAACTGAGCACCTTTTTTCGACGTTTTATAAGTGCCCATGTAGTTCTATGTGAAATAAAAATATATTGATTTTTGATTTTTTATCGTGAAAAAAAAATATTGTAGTTGATAAAAATGATATCCTATTAAAGAATAAGGGTTACTGCCGTGATACTGTACTCCCTTATCCTAATTTATTTTGTTTTGGTTGTCTTTATCCACACATTTCTTTGAGCCGTTTTTTTTTTTTTTTGATTGGCAGTTCAACCTATGAGGTTGTCGTCTGCTTAACCGGACTATCCTGTGGGTGCCTTAAGAGTAAGGCCTCCAGCCAGGGCATAATAACTTACAAACTAAGCGACTACACGCTAAGGGCACCCCCTGTGGGGTACGAGCCTTGGCTTAGGGCGTCGCTGGGGGAGGACTGCAACGGGACAGGCTGGATCTGAATGATATCATTATTTAGGGACTGATTTAAAACTACTGGCACAGCATCGCGGGCTGGCTCGAGCGAGGGTCGGGGAGGGCATGGACCGGGACGTCGCGACGGACCTCGACGGCGAGGTCGGAAAGACGGCGGTTTGAGTCGGAACTTTTTTTTTGAGCCGTTATATCACTTCAATTTCATTTGTAGCTTCCACATAATTCATCCCTTGTTTCTAGGGCATTAGCTAACCTAATTCTTTACGATTTATACTGTCACTGATTATAATGGCAATAGAGGAGTTTTTTGAATGTTACTTCCTTCAATTTTAAACTAGAATCTTTCAACATATTCCATGACAACATCTTGAGTTTCAGCTTTTGAGATAACGGAGCATAGTATTCATAATCTGAAAAGCTTTGAAACGTTAAGCGTTTCAAGAGATTTTCAAAGAAACTGTATTAACAGTAACAAGTGTTTCTACTTGATAGTGCTAGTTATTTTTGCTGACTGAGTGGCAATTCAGTGATAAAAATCCTAAAGGTTTGGTAGGTAGAGCGCAGTATTATTGTTTAAATACCTTGGCCGATAGCAAAGCTTTGTCCGAGTTGTGCCAAGGTTATGCCAAAGAAACCATTTTTTTTTTGACGATGTGGAAATTCTCGATGGATGTCCCCCGCCCTGGGGAAAACGGAGGGGTCTGTCAGACTCATACTGACTAAAACCACACAGGTGTTCCCTCGCACACTTGCGTCGGGGGGCAGCGAGAACGAATGTGACTTCCGCTGCCCCGGACTAGTGCCGGCTCGCTTGACCAGTGCGGGCCTCATCCCTGGGGGGGGGGAGTGAGGTGTACTCCCCCCGTTACGTCTGTGAGAGGCGCTCGTGGAGCACTACGCGCCGCTGTCTCGGGTCCATTATGATAGGGGCGGGCCATCCCAAAGCTCGTTGTTTCGAAACACATGGATAAGGGACGCACAGAACTGGAAAGTGTGGCAGAAGAAAGAGGAGGCGTATACCCAGCATTGGGGGATTCCGGGCTGATATGGTGATGACCTAGAATTACTTCCACTAGGGCTCCTGAAGTGATGTAAGTAGTTTTGTAAATACTACAAGCCAAATAGGAGCCATTTACAAAAGATGCGGCAGACGTTATGAATGATATTATTTCATTCTAAGAGGTCTCTCTTATGCTAGCGAAGGAGGTGGCGGAACGTGAGAGGGAGAGAACCTCAAGTCCCAGCCGCCGCGGGAGACGCCCCGGGCGTCGGGGGGCAACCAGTGGCCCCCGGCCACCGTAGGCGCGAGCCTGTGGACGGTGAGTAATGGGCTAGCTCACCGTCCGTCCGTCTCATGACGACAGGCCGTGTCGACGGCGCGTACATGTTCCACGCGCGCCTCAAAGAGATGTCAGCAAACCGGAAGGGGTCCGAAAGGGCCGATGCCTGCCAGGGCTGCGGGTTGTTCGAAAGAGATACCGCGGCCCTGGAACACAAAGGGCGAAGAAGGAACATGGGTGGGTTTTAGTCAGTACAAGTCTGACACTCCCTCCCGCTCCGCCCAGCGCGGGAGAAGTCATTTGATGATTTCCCATCCGCAAAAAAAAAAAAAAGAAGAGGTCTCTCTTGAGGGTTTCTCCGTTAGGATCTTTTCGGTAGCTATCCGTAGTCAGAATCTATGCCTGATTGATGGCAAAATGTGAGTGTACTATAGACCCACCTCTGCTTTTGACTTCGGAGTATGTTGCGTGTTGTTTCGTCATTCTTCATGTTTAAAATAAATCTTTAAGTTAACAAATTCCCAACGACTTCTTAGCAAGCAGTAATTCAAAAACAAAACATTAAATACCCCTCAACGTAAAATGAAGACTTATAAATTGTAAAGCGGACCTCTAAAATCTAATTAAGCTCGTATTGCAAGTGTTTATTGCCATACAATTATCGCGGACCATAAATCCGGCTCGAAGAACCAATAAAATGGCGGAAGAAAAAGGCGCGAAACGCACGGACGCCATTACAAAAACGCGGGAATTGGCGCGAATTTAATTTGAAATAACTATTAGTTGTTTAATAGTTATTAGGTTTTTAATGGAAGTTTTTTTAATTAGCTGCTATTTTAAGGTGTATTTTATTGCTTGTTGCTTACGTGTAACTCATCTTTATTGACTGTTAAGATTTAATTAACTTCTTATTATTTTCCATGCGCTGTTTTCCAAAATAATTATAATCGTAGTTCGTCTAGTCGTTTTTCGGTCAGACCGAATGAAATGGAATACCAAGGGACTACTCACACTTATTCAGCTCCATTCGCGTTTTGCTGAACGATGTTGGTCACACTTAGGGACTACTCACACTTATTCAGCTCTATTCAGCTTATGCCCATAGAAAACAACGATTATGTATGGAGACGCGTACGCATCCGTTCAGCTTTCCGCGTCTATTCAGCTTTCGCGGCAAACAAGTATAAAATGAGGACAAATATTGTGTTATGTGTTAAATGCGAGTGCTAGAGTGGGGTGCAAAACAACACCTTGTAGATGATCACCCAGCCATGACTCGACCTTCGCAAACGTTGCCTTAGCTTAAAGATCGTCTCGTGCGGCTGTTATTGTTGAGCCACGGGCCTCTCTTCCTAGTATAAAGGATGTAAAACACCTCTTAACGAAGCCGAAAGGCACTGGTTCTCCCTGTCATTGCGATCATTTTTTTGTTCTACATCATACCTGGGAACCTTCTAGTTACGGAGATATTAGGGGTCAAAGTTCCAACTTTTTGACAAGTATTTTTTTAAATACAAGTTTTTAATGTAAGATTTTTAAACACCTCCACGACCCCCGTACTATTAAATCCGTCCATCAGCACAATGTTTTGAGTGCGTTACATTGAGTTCTACCACAAAACATGATTTTACACCCCCCAAAAAAAAGTCGTTTCCCAGCAATAATTTTTGCGTAAAGTTACTTATTTTCATGTACAGAATGCTTGGATGACGGCTTCGTGATGAGGTGATTTACACTGTGAATATATTTAGCTATTTTATCAAAAATAATGTTCGTACAATTCAGAAACCCAATTATTCTGTAACTAATGAAAACAGGAAGGCAGTCGTTGCAATTATTAGAAACCTTATCTAAATTATATATTACGATGCCTCGCGGCTTTATAACTAATTAACTTCGTGCAATCAATATGAGTTTAGAATTAATTCAGTATAGGGTTAAATGTGGTTTAAATTATTAGTTACTTCTATTTCTTTAACATTATATTTAGTCTAAAATAACAACTCTTATAAATGCGATAGTTTGTGAGAATGGATGCATGAATGTTTGTTACTCTTTGACACAAAACTGCGGAACGGATTTAAATGAAATTTGGCATACATGTAGATAGTTTATAACCTGGATTTAAACGGAAGATTCTTTTTATCCCGGTAGTGAGAGGCTTTGGGCTGCCAATGTAAAATTCTTGGAGGAAAACCCAATAACACTGACAGACCTTTAATAGTACACCAGGTTCGCATGCAGCCACTAGAGTCTAGTAGCTAGACCAACCAGTCAGTCACCTATAGGCACCAAGGTGACTGCCTTGTTGGTTCATCATCATCATCAGTAATGTTCCCACTGCTGGGACACAGGCATCCTCTCTATGAGAGGGAGTGGGCTGTAATCATGTCACATGTCTTCGAATTTTTAGTTCTAGGACATGCCGGTTTCCTCACGATGTTTTTCTTGACCGTTTTTGAGGGCAGCGGCGATGAAATAAATTACACAAAGTAATGCACCTGCATGAGTTCGAACCCACGGCTTACTGCTCGTAAGTCGGGGCTGCCACCACTGGGCCACCGCTGCTACCCTTGTTGGTACGTTGGAAAATAACAAAATGTGAAATGTTTTATAATTACTGTTTTATACCTACCTACCACCTAACTGATATCTTCCGTGATTATTATTTATTGTAATAAATATTCTCTAGTCCTCCCGCGAACAGACCGCTTGCAACAGCGTCAAAATATAGACACCTCGGGAGATATCCCTTCAGAGACAATGAAAGTTTATGTTTTTAAACCCCGACCAAAAAAGAGGGGTGTTTCAAGTTTGACGTGTGTATCTGTGTGTCTGTCTGTGGCATCATAGCTCCAGAACGGATGAACCTATTTTGATAAAGTTGGTTTTGTTTGAAAGGTGTCTTAATCGTGAGTGTTCTTAGCTATGTATCAAGAAAATCTGCTCAGCCGTTCGAAGATCGTCACCTCTTTTCTAGTTGATGAAGGTATATAAAGAACTTCCACAGGGCTGGTCGAAATTTTAAATTTTGTCACTTGTCACCACGGGCACCGCCAGGAAGGGGGGGGGGCTGCCCGTGTGCCCCCCCCACTCCCCCTTAAAGGCTCAGCTTTTATTGAAAGTTGTAACTTTTTCTGTGTTCATTAATAGGCGAGAAGTGGCGCGACGCCGAGAAATGTTGAAGGACTAGGGGGAGACCTATGCCCAGGAGTGGGACAGCTTTCGTAAAAAAAAAATAATATACTAAAAGTTTAAAAAACCTGAAATAAAAATTAAATTAATAATATACCGACCCAAAAAAAAAAACAAAAAAAGAACCAAGCGTCGTAGCGTCAGGGGACCGCTGAGTAGACCGCCGCCGACGCAAAGAGCGACGACGACGAGCTTGAGTTAATTAAAAGTAAGTTTTTTTGTGTCGGAAGTTTTAGAAAAAATAATGATTCGAATGGTTTCCAATCGATTGTCACGCAATCTGTCATTCAAAATCAATACCCACGAATCTGTTCCGTATCATTGATCTATTAGGGAAGACCCAAGTCACGATCTTTGGGTGATTTATATCCAAAGTTGTCGTGTGCGCCCATCCTTATAACATTTTCCATTTCGCGTGTCTATCTATGTCTAGCAAGCGATTTTACGCAAGAATAAACATGATAGTACTGTCTGTCGTTTTAGAGAAACGGATATTTTTTGTCCGTTGTGATTTTAAACAGATGTTTTGGAAATTGAGAGGGTATGGATTCTTGGATTTTATACAAGCTTGTATCCACATTTCGCCAGATACGTTAAAGTCTCATGTAATAGGGGGCGAGCCTATTGCCCTATTGTCATCAATCGGGCACGCATGCAGACTCTGTGGCTACAACTGAGACATTCTTGATTGAAAAACCCAATCACACTTTTCCCAACCTGGGAATCAAATCCATTACCTCATTCTCAGCAGCCGCGCTTGCAACCTCTAGACCAACGAGACAGTCCATCAGTCGATTTTATATAATTTTATTTTTTCAGAATTTATCAATTTCTGTGAATAATATTATGTTAAAACGTATTAATGAGTTACGTTTCCGTGAAAATTTCGATTGTGTAGAAAAGTTTTTACGACTAAAAGTATGGTAAACTCTTGAAACTTTTTGCTTTAATATGATGATTCGTGGAAACGACAACGTTAAGTTGTTTCAAAGGATTTGTAGTAGTAATAGAAATAAGACGATATTCTTAGAATAAGCAATTAGCAAAGTTACCACGAGCTACAGCTGTTATAAATAAAATAAGTTTTAGAGACAAAATCCCATTCCTAAAAAAAAAACACAGCCTTCCAAAACGAACAAATCTATTTCGAATGGCTTAGGTGTGCCAATTTAAGTTAAGCCAATTTTCTTTGTCTAAAACCTAAACGCCAAAACACATAACCCATCTTTAACGTCAAACTAAAGTACTCCCCGAAAAACCAAAGCCTATTTCATACAATTGTAGAAATCAAAATGCGAGTTGGCACTGTAAACGAAGTTGTATCAACATCGTGTCCGCATCTCCAAACTCAGTTACCAAGTTACGTGACACTCGGCTTTAGGGAGATACCACACGATACGTTGCGACGTCTGAGCGGTGACGCTGCGTCGGCATCGTTCCACATGTATATCAGAACGACATGCCTGGCCAGTGGCCTTACACTCAATACATCCACAGAATAAATCCGGTTAAGCAGAAGCCAACCTCATAGGTTAACCTGCGAAATGCCAAACATGAAAAAAAAAAACACACTTTGCGTTTAAACGAAGTGTGGCGACAAAACGCTGGTGTATCGAACAAGGGGCCGGAGAGACGAAGCGCGGGGCAGCGACAACGCAATGCATCGAAGTTTTGTTTGCAATATTGAATGATTTTTAAAACGTTTCGGCGTCATTGCGTTGCAAAACCGTAGGTGTGTTCCGTTGCTCAGTGCGTTGAAACTACAGTGTTGCGTCGACGCAACGTTTCGGCCACGCCGATGTGGCGTGCCTCTTAGGGTTCAACAAGCCAATTCGTTGGTGTGGCTATGGGCTGCCGGCCGAGTTGGATATAAGTGGAGTTTTGTCAACTTGTGTCCGGCATCGTGACTTCATTAACGAGTTGGTGACACACTGCCTTTGTGAGTTTAAAGCAGATTTGTGGAATTTACGGTGCAAGTTTCAACAAAAAGCTAGTAGAAAAACGTCCAAAGTTAGTGAAAACGCCCTAGTTTGATCAAAACGCAATTCTTATCATTACTTTTGCGGTCTACTAAAACCCTACAACGCGGAGTACCAATAAATGAGTTCTCCGACTGGTACGATATTTGGACCAATAGCTCTGTCGCTAATTATGAGCTATCAAATACACGTGGTCCTTCGACCACGCAAGTTGAATTTACCTTAAGTAGTCCTTCCAGAGCAGCGGTGGCCCAATGGTGGCAGCCCCGACTTACGAGCAGTAAGCCGTGGGTGCGAACCCAGGCAGGCGCATTACTTTGTGTAATTTATTTCATCACCGCTGCCCTCAAAAACTGTGAAGAAAAACATCGTGAGGAAATCGTCATGCCCTAGAACTAAAAATTCGAAAGATATGTGACATCTACCAATCCGCACTGGGCCCGCATGGTGGGTTACAGCCCACTCCCTCTCATAGAGAAGAGGCCTGCGTCCCCGTAGTGGGAACAATATAGGCTGATGATGATGAGTCCTTCAAAAAGGCCAAGTAATCGCAACCGTGGTCGCGTATACGACCGAATGTATGAACTCGGACGAAGCTAAAATACTCTTTCATGTCAGATCGCATCAGTCGTTCTGTAGTTTCTGTCAAGTATCAACCCTCCATGAAAAAATGCGTGAATCTCTGGTCTATTTCTATAAAAATGCAATTTTATTAACCTTGTCGACGAGATTGTGAACGAGTTAACCCTGCATTG
This sequence comes from Cerastis leucographa, assembly GCA_963082945.1. NCBI lineage: Eukaryota > Metazoa > Arthropoda > Insecta > Lepidoptera > Noctuidae > Cerastis > Cerastis leucographa. The sequence goes on along the minus strand of OY720372.1, from coordinate 10,850,987 downwards.
CCTTTATACGGTCTAATAGAACATGTGAAAGCATTAGACCTAACATGAGGACTAAAAGTTGGTACAAATTAGCTTGTCATCAGCTTTGTCGTAGTGCTGGGCTTTGTCGCAGTAAAGGGGTTAACAAATTGAGTTCACTTGATTTTGTTTAATGTTTGCGCGAAGTAAATCAAATTGGATGTTGAAACTTGAAATAAAACAGGAGTAGGTTGAATACTTGTTGGTGATTATTTGTTCATTTAATAGGACATTATAAGAAAATTGTTTTATTCTAATCATCACCATCTTTATTCTCTAGCCCTTATCGTAATTCATTTAGGGTCCGCGTAACATGCAAATGTAAAGGCGGAAATATACTTACGTGTCGTGTCGTGTCGTGACGCGCCAGAAGCAAATCGGTTTCATACATTTAATATGGTTAGGGACATATTTGCATGGCGTGTCGTGTCGCAACGATGTATCAAATCAAATCAAAATATTTTATTTTACATAGGCCTACATGGGCACTTATAAAACGTCAACAAAAGGTGCACAAAAGGTGCACCGAACCACACCACACCAGGTGTATGAAACCGAATGCTTCTGGCGCGTCACGACACGACACGACACGTAAGTGTGTAGCCGTCTTTAAAAGCAAATGTCTTTTCCTTCCATATTTCTCTATTACTAGTCAATTACCAAATATTTTATTCAAATTTTAGCTAATAATGTTCAAGGCTTCTTTTTTGGAAAATGGATGATTGATTAATTGACAACATTGATTTATCAGGAAACATTATTGTCCTTATAAATCAATTGTTGTCAAACCTTACCAAGAATAAGTCCCCTGCATTACAAATGAGAGCTTCCCCAAACAGAACAAATCCTTTAAACGAAGCTTAACCCTTTAGATTCAGTATTAATTAATCAACCAATTACAAGTTAGCAGTTTAAAATCTTTAACGAGCTGAACACAGTTCAATTTAACGCAAACAAGCGAGTCGGGTCTCATTTGTCTATTGTATTGTGTTCGTCTTTGTCTGAAGTTGTGACATTTTATTGATGAGCATAGTTGCATGTGGCTGAGATGAGAATGCTAAAGAGGCCTGTGTGGTGTAACGCGAATGGATGAAAAAAGAAATGAGTTCTTCTGAGGAAGAGAAGGTTTAGTTCCCTTCAAAATGGTTGAGTTGAATGATGGCTGATACATGCGTCATGTTCGTGAACGGGCGCTGTCAGTTGTGACTGGTCATCTCTTAGCTGCGACGGTTTATTTTAATTAAGTACTTTATATTTTTTTATATTACTGATTTAATCTTTTAATACTCTGGACGCTCTTAACCTGCCCGTATTTCTACATCGTTCTCACATATTTGTAATTCTTAACATGAATGATGTAACCAATATTTTGTAACATATTTTGATTTTAAGAGTGTCCATGGAGTTTCTTGCCCATTCTTCTCCATAGAGATCTACGCTACGGAATGGGCAACTAAAGTACTTTCACAAGTTATTATGCCTTGTGACTGGGACTTTAGCTTCGCGTTTTATTTTGTTTTTCGACTTTCAAAAGTGCCTGTAGACCATTCTAATTGAAATAAATGCTTTGACTTTGACTTTGAAGTCTGAAAGTGGCGCTGGTGACTGAAAAGATCTGTTGGTAATCGGTTGTCGTGGTATAGCCATGCGGAGGAATGAGGTATATGTCGTGGGGAAAGTTTTGAGTATGAATTTGAATGGGTATAAGAGTAGAGGAAGACCAAAGTAACGATGGATGGACTGTAGAAATACCTCGGCAGCACGTTTAGCCGCATTTGTATATCTCCGACAATCATGACAGATAGTCTCGGCTCGAAAGTCTGACAGCCAGTCTTACCAAGGGCTATCGTATTACCATTAATAACTGAGTTGAGGAGGTCAGATAGGCAGTCGATCCATGTAAAATACTGGTATTCAGCTGAATCGGTGAGAATGGAAACAAACCCCAATATAGTTGGAAAACGTATTGGCAATTGAAATCAAGAACAGGCAAAATCTATACTTATACTTAATATTATAAATACGCTTGAACTCGCTAATCTCAGGAACTACAGATCCGATTTGAAAAATTCTTTCAGTGTTAGATAGCTCATTTATCGAGAAAGGCTATAGGCTATAATATATATCATCACGCTACGACTAATTCGAGCGGAGCAGCAATGAAAAATGTGGCTAAAACGGGGAAAATGTGACACAGACGATGATGCGCTGGACAGCTAGTCTTAAATAACAATTTTCGTATCAAACATGAAAATACTTTATCGTGTTTCTATTCTTGAATATTCGATCACCAACGAGACGAAAATAATCAAAGCAAAACAACATCCTAACATCACGCCCCTAGCGGTCAAATACTTAAACAGGGGGTGTAACCCTTCACGTGACAAAGAATGTTAAGTAACGAAATGGACACAAAGGGGTGCATATCACCCCTGTGATTAATTAAAACGATTTATGACACGGATGTTGAGTGTAAACGCCGTGGTACGCTTTTAAAGGATATTTAATATGTACCAATATTTTCGTGTTAATTTATGTTGTACAGACTACCCAAAACTGACAAATTTTCCCAATCAACCATGAACCTAGTTCTTTAACGATAAAGTTGAAAATCTATTAAAGAAATTTGACAGATTGTTGTACTTTTTTTTTATTTTTATTTAATCGAAAATGGTACAGAGTTTTATTTTAATTTAACACCTGCCAAACTGCAAAGCAATTTGTCGGCAGTAGGTTCTCGTGGATTTTGCACGAGTCTTTGCTAAAAATAAACACAATAATTCACTAGAATAACTCTAATTTATGACTAAGACTGTGGGTCTATAGGCGAAGACTCTGTATGTGAATACGGAGTAGTTACCCACACAATCACAGATTCCACAACCTCAGCTAATACACTCAGCGGCATCAGCCTACGAATGTCATGAGACCATCCCATCGCGCCTATAATGTAAGGTAAGCAAAGCAAGTACTGGCGTCTATACTTATTGAGTGTTGACTCTTCTTGTTCTTCTTGTCGTATCACAATACAATACACAATTTGGGCCCTGTAAGTGGCCACGTTTATTCCAGCGTCAGAACCGTAGCTTTAGAAGACGAGCTCGTGGCTAAACAATAACAGCCATTTGGACGTCAGGTTAAGCCGCCCTTGTCTAGGTTGGCTGGGGATGGGTGACCACCCATTACATACCGAGTTTCCTTCGTGCCTCAGAACGCACGTTAAGCCACCGTCAGAGACCCGAAGGTCTGACAAACAGTCTTACTAAGGGGTATCGTATATTATTGGCGGCGGTGACCTCTCGCGTCCGGCCCTGGTTCAATCCATGGTCCGGAGCGAGAGGGAATGGGAAGCCACCGCCTCCTTTTGCGAAGCAGTCATGCTAGCGAAGGAGGTGGCGGAACGTGAGAGGGAGAGAACCTCACGTCCCAGCCGCCGCGGGAGACGCCCCGGGCGTCGGGGGGCAACCAGTGCCCCCCGGCCACCGTAGGCGCGAGCCTGTAGACGGTGAGTAATGGGCTAGCTCACCGTCCGTCCGTCTCATGACAACAGGCCGTGTCGACGGCGCGCACGTGATCCACGCGCGCCTCAAGGAGATGTCAGCAAACCGGAAGGGGTCCGAAAGGGCCGATGCCTGCCAGGGCTGCGGGTTGTTCGAAAGAGATACCGCGGCCCTGGAACACAAAGGGCTAAGAAGGAACATGGGTGGGTTTTAGTCAGTCAAGTCTGACACTCCCTCCCGCTCCGCCCAGAGCGGGAGAAGTCATTTGATGATTTCCCATACGCAAAAAAAAAAAAAAAAAGGGTATCGTATTACCCAGTGCTAACTGGGTTGTGGAGGTCAGATAGGCAGTCGCTCCATGTAAAATACTGGTATTCAGATGCATACGGTTGGACTGGAAGCCGACCCCAACGTTCAAACGTCTACGTTCAAAGTTGGGAAAAGCGTAGGGAGATGATGAGAAGCGTTATTCAGTTCGCCGAGAGTGCAGAACCTGGGAAGCTCCAGCAAGTAGGGCATCGTTTGATCCAGAGCGTCACTCGCACTCGGTGTTGGTTCTGTCACTGCATGACCTGTATACTGGAAGAATATGACCAAGAAATGAAGTGCACCTTTGTTTGGTTATTTTAACTTGTACAAAAAAAATGTTTAATATTGGTTATGGTCTTTCCACAAGACAGGGGTGCTGAAGTAGAATCCCAGGTGGCGAAAGAGTCGTATTGTATTTAATTGGATTGAAGTATCATCATCTGATGGCTGTAAAGGAATTATGAGAAAATCATGACTTTGAAAGACTGGATTAGAGTTCAAATTTGGATGGCAGTTGAAAGAGTGTTAGTTTGTTGAAGTCAAGCAAAGACGAGAGTATTTTAAAATCATATCACACGATTCGAGCGATATTAATTTAAGATCGATTCCGACCAGATTATTGATTCCTTTTCATTACACTACAACCCATAACTACTGAACAAATTGAATTAACGAAATTGTTCCTCGAAATACATAAACAAGCCACTTTAAAACTTTGAAGACAGACAATACTAATTCAATTACATGATTATATCAGAAATTAATCAATTAATTCTGATGTAGACCGGTCGAGAAACTTCTACGGTAAAGATTGGTTGAAGTATCCAAATTCCGAGAATGCTTTATTGTAAAGTTTCAAGTTGATTTTGGAATTGGGGTAGGGCATAATTTAAGAAGTTTGAAATTAATTGTGGAATCGGGGCTGCAGTTGCGTTTTTTTGTGTTTTGTAGGTCTTTCATCGCCATCTATAATTAGCTGTTTTTAGTTAGAGTGGCAGACCTTAACACAGTTGTTGGAAGGTCTGGAGTAAGGAATTTCGTGCCATGTTTGGCATCAGGCTTGCCGTATCTGTTTATCAATATCCTACCTCGAAATTGGGCCATAAGTTCGTCAACGGTTACTGTAAAGGTCTTAACTTGGACTTAAAATTAAAAGCAGTGGACTGTATAAACTGAAAAATATATCCAAAGTTATTTACAGAATTAGAAATAAGACGCGCGTGTATCGTCGAATGCTCTCGCTAATGAAGTGCCGCTCGGCTCCTGTAACCCCGAGCAGCTGCTCGCTCCGTCGCCCGCGCTGCCACCCGAAGTCTGACGAAGATAGCCGACGGCGCCCGAACAGTAACTGAAGGAGTGAATAAGAACTTGTCCTTTCCCGAGCACTTTACAGATTACATACTCTTAAAAAATACCATCAATGAAAGTGCGTAAATCACACTCATAATTCTCCTGTCCTGTTCCTAATTTATTTTAAGTCGGCGCAGTCATCTTCTTCCATACATCTCTATTTCTCGTCATCTCATCACACATCTCCTTTCTTGCCAAATCATCGTTCACAGAGTCCATCCATCGTTTCTTTGGTCCTCTCATTAATATAATAATACCCATCTCAATTTTTTTTTATCTTACCTTTGTAGAAAGCAACGACTTATTATCGGGCCGCTGTCCTCCCATACTTAAGTACTAACGCTGTAACTTCAAATATTGTAAAACCAAATGATTTTAAAAGAGTAACCATGTAGTTTCTTGCCGGTTCTTCTCCATAGGAAACAACCAACCCGAACCGTGCACCTTTTGTTGACGTTTTATAAGTGCCCATGTAGGCCTATGTAAAATAAAATATTTTGATTTTGATCCATATTCATACTCAAAACTTTTCTCACGGCATTTACCTCATTCCTGTTTACCTGCAAAATAACTTGTTAAACCTTTATTCAGTTAAGTGTTAACTTGCATCAGTTTAATGAAATATCCAAAAGTTACACTGAACTTCAGTTAATTGGTTGATTCTGCATTCGCCCTTTGCACTGTGCACTGGTTTAAAGTAATTTAATTGAAATCTACGGATAGCTGAATTGAACGAGGAAGCTTGAAAAGATAAACTTTTATTGATATTTTAATTGTTTTGTTGATTTTATCAGCTTTTTGTTAATTAAATAAAACCGCGGAGATATAAAGAGTATCTTTTATGACTACCGTTAATTGGTCTTTGTGAACCCTTCTCATATTAAAAATGTATGTTAAAACTTGGAATGGCAAAACGTATTATATTCTTATTTAAAATACCTTCATGTTATAATCCTACTGCAGGGAACACATCCCTTTTCAAACAATGAAGGAATAAGCATTGGTTACTACGAGTACGTTTGCTAACTGACTAACTGAATGTTGGCGATTTTCAGATAATGTCGTCCAAGTTTTATCACGCTCTCGAAGTTAGACATTTCGCCAGTTTTCTTTCAAGTCTTATGTATATGATGTATATATAATCATCTACCAAGCCTTTTCCCAAACTATCTTGGGGTCGGCTTCCAGTCTAACCGGATGCAGCAGAGTTTCAGTATTTTACATGAAGCGACTGCCTATCTGACCTCCACAACCCAGTAACTGGGTAATACGATACCCCTTGGTAACACTAAATGTCAGACTTTTGGCTTCTAGCTATTCGTAACGACTGTCAAAGATCTACAAATGACAGCCGGGACCAACGGCTTAACGTGCTTTCAGAGGCACGGAGGAAAATCGGTATGTAATTATGATCACCCATCCACGGACCAACAACGGTAGGCACGGCTTAACCTTTAAGATCGACCCGTGCGGCTGTTATTACTTAGTCACGAGCTCCTGTATATGATGTATATGGTGACGAATCTATTGTCAGAAGGAACCAGACTCCGAGCAGCTATTAAAAATTAACGATGTAAAAAGCCAATAACACTTGGATTGGCCTGAGGATAGAACATCAAGCGTGGTAGAACAACGGGGAAGTTCTCCAATAACCATATCTCATAGGTTTGTAACAGAAACCAGCAAAAACCAATTTTCAAAACACCACACTCCTTAGCGCCAATGCACCGGACATACAAGGGGCCAAAACTCCAAAACTTAATGTCCAAATAAAAGTATCTATCTCCACTATCGAGTTTAGAAACTTGTATCGTATCACGATACCCAATAGCCATAAGTTTGGCGACATGTTTTGTTCCAGTTTCAATTTGAAGTCAGTCCGAGGCGCAGATGTGCCAAGTCTTGGTAAGTTGGCCATGCTTCTGAAAAAGTCTTCACATCTTCGAGTTTGCGAGACTTGGCCTGATTTTGGGAGTTTTTCGTTGCGTTATTAAAGATTTGTTTAATACTGAATTTATTGGAGCTTGCGGCTAAATAATAACAGCCGCTCTTATCTATGTTCCTGTTAAGCCGTGGTTGGCTAGGTTGGTCCGTATATGGGTGACCACTCATTGCATACCGAGTTTCCTCCGCACTTCGGAAAGCCGTTGGTCCCGGCTGTCATTTGTAGATCTTAGACGGTCGTTATGTCGTCTCGTGTGTCTTAGACTAGTTCTCAGTGGCCCGAAAGTCTGAGAACCATTCATACCAAAGGGTATCGTATAACTCAGTACTAACTAAATCCCAAAGAAAGACAGTCTAAGATGATCGAATACCAAAACCATTAAAAGCCATAATGTTTTCGCATCACAACATCACCAAACCAAAAAAAAAAACTCGCCAATGCAGCACAAATTACATAATCACATCCTCCTGCCATCGTATCCCCATAATATCTCATGGTAGGTAATCTCTACCCCATGGCGAGACAACCAGGAACCCGAAACAATGGCCCGTATATCAAATATGTCTAATTTATTCGGAATTTCGCCGCTGTTCCCAAATCTCCGGATTATTCGCAACCTACCGGTAGGCATTACTGGGTAAAGTGTATTGTTTCCTTCGTATTTTTTTGGTGACTTAAGGTTTTAAATGTCTTATGGATTTCGTTAATATGCTAGATTAACATTTTCCTGCTCTTTCCTCTAATCTCAATATATATAAATTACGTGTCACGTTGTTTGTCCGTGATGGACTCCTAAACTACTTAACCGATTTTAATCAAATCTGTACACCGTGTGCAATTTGATCCAGTTTGAAAGATAGGATAGTTTACATCTGAATTTATGGTCGCAATATTATTTTATTGCAAATTAAGTCACAATTATCTATTTGCTCCAAACGATTCTAACAGATGGCGGTATATGTTGACTGGATTGAGTAAGTATTCAATAGATGGCGCTGTATAGGAGCGCAGCAGCAATGAAAAATATTGCGAAAACGGGGAAAATGTGACGCAGACGAAGTTGCGCGGGACAGCTAGTATATATAATATTTTATACCGAGTTCACTCCGTGCCTCGGAAAGCCCTATGAGCCGTTGGTCCCGGCTGTCATTTGTATATCTTTGACAGTCGTTACAGGTAGTCAGTGGCCCGAAAGTCTGACAACCAAGGGGTATCGTATAACCCGGTACTAACTGGGTCGTGGAGGTCAGATAGGCAGTCGCTTCATGTAAAATACTGGTATTCAGCTGCATCTGGTTAGACTGGATGCTGACCCCAACATTGTTGGAAAAAAGCTCGGCAGATGATGATAATGACCTTATTCGTCATACTTATCATCCGAGAGGTACATAGTCTATTCAGCATTTCTTTGGTCTTCCTAGACTTTTATAGCCGTCCAAATTCAATGTTTTGTTAAGTCAAGGTATTTCTTTTTTTTTTTTGTCATCCCATTTTGTCTCACTCCTGGGCAAAGGACTCTTCCCATTCCTTCCACTTCTCACGATAGTGTCATCTTCTCGCCAATTGCGAGGAAGCCATCCAAGTCAAGCAAGATATTGTTTAGGTATTTTATTTTCTTGGAGTAGCATTGATGAGGTTTGAAGCCCTCAATACTCGTACTTCATTAACTGCCTAAGCATTATGCTTTTAATTTTAATTCTACGCTCAATAATACGTAGTTTCACCAAAGGAACAGACAAAGTATACCTGGCCATAAACACAGCAACAATTCACACGTACTGGCAGATTCCACACCATAACTTACTCTATGGTTATTTATTCCCCTTTGTGGAATGTAGGTACTTGGGAAGATGTGCAGCTGACGGTAGTTTTCTTCAAAAATAACTTTAACTGTTGTTTTTGTACTGAAACTCTGAAGAAAGCTGTTAAGTAGATTCTTAGTGAGCTACAAATAACATGGCTGTTTTAGTTTCATAATATTGTGATCTAATAAAAAAAAACAAAACACAAAAAGAACCGGCTAAGTGCGAGTCGGACTCGCGCACGAAGGATTCCGTACCATTATTTATAAAAACGAGCAAAGAAATCACTTTTTTGTATGGGAGCCCCCTTAAATATTTATATTATTCTGTTTTTAGTATTTGTTGTTATAGCATCCACAGAAATACATAATCTGTAGAAATTTCAACTGGCTTACTATCACAGTTCATGAGATACAGCCTGGTGAAGGACGGACGGACGGACAGCGAAGTCTCAGTAATAGGGTCTCGTTTGACACTTTGGGTACGGAACTCTACAAAGACCACCTCTGCCTAGCACTTCAGGATTACAAGCATGATGTTATGTTACACTTAGGCCCGTTTGCACCATAAATCACTGTTTACGTTTAACGCTAAACTTGATTAAAACATCGTCCTATTTCCCTAGCATTTGTTGATGACGAAACAAAATATTTACCCGTCTTCGGCGAAGCCCAAAAGGACGATTATAGGTTTAACCTGCAAATTTGAAATATAAATTCGTACCACGGTATTGAACGCTTTTGTAGTTTTATGGAGGAAACGGGCATTAGAAATACAAAAATAACTTAAACCGTGTTCATAGTTTTCGCAGAAAAAGAGATCTATAAAATACTAGTTAAAAGAGAAAACTTTTCCAATTAAAATTTGTTTCCATTTTATTTCATCATAATTTTAGTCTCAAACTATCGCTCAGTCACGTTTCAAAACAAAACTGATAAAAATTTACCTATTATTTTCAAGTACACACTCATATAGACAAATAAATAAAATTGAAGTGACTTTTTCTGAATGAATATGAAAGTATTTATGGTAAAACATTTTTAATAATTTTTGTCTGTCTGTTTGTTCCGGCTGATCTCTGAAACGGCTTGACTGATTTTGAAACATGTTTGATAATTTTTGTCTGTCTGTTTGTTAATCTCCGAAAAGGCTGGATTGATTTTTACAGGACTTTTACTGTAGCTGTGTACTGTGTTTTTTGTATAAATGTGATAGCTGATGTCAAAATGTTCCTTGCAAAATTATTGATTATTATAATAAACCATTGAAATAGAGAACAAAATCCGATTCAAATAGGGAAGCACTTAATATTTTGTAAATAATCTAGTTTATTACAGCAACAGCTGGTTTCAAATATTCCAAAAAGTACTACTATCAGCAATTAAAACGTCTCCAGTAAACTCAAAGTACCAACAAAACAATTTCGGTGGTACTTGCCACTAAATTGTTTGGAAGATAATTCTGTCGGCGCATGAAATATTGGACTCGAGTTCACCGTGATATATAGGGTGTTGACACAGTATTCTTGGGGATATTATATATATACTGACGCTGCTTTTTAGGGTTAAAAGGAAAGACAGAGTATTTTTGGTGGAGTTTTTTTAACAGAATATCACGCTTGTAAGAGTTAAGGCGAGGTGTACCTAATAGTACACAAACATTTTTGCCAGTTATGTTTTTAATGTCCCTCGTAGTAGAGGGCGAGCCTATTGCCATCAACCGTGCGCAAAACTCCATGGCTGCTACTGAGATATTCTTAGGGATCGTCTTACGGTTTTTACCTCTTTGGAGAAACCGAAGGTTTTGTTTGTGCATAAGATAATTTTCCAGTTTTGGAAACCCAAACTCAATGACAGATGTCACAGTTCAAATTCCTTCGCAACCTACGTGACCTGACGGATACGTGTCCTGACGCGAGACCTGACGCGAGTTTAATATTTTTTACTCATCACAAAATTCGACCACTAATGTCAATTCGTCTTACGAATTTTCGACTCACGTGACCTAACGGTCTCGTGAGTTTAACCTTTTTTACTCATTACAAAAGTGCACAAAGCAAAAAGAAGTTTTCACTTTAAAAAAAAGTGGAATTATTTTACTCGCTTTACCGATGTTATCCATCAAACAACAGTAGTTGGTTTGTCACTTGACTCGGCAATCGACATTATTGGCTATAATAAATGGCAATCTTCGTCACGATTCGAAAAATTCTTTTAACTAACTGAAATTCACATTATCCCCGAGTGTCATAGGCTTCATTTAACACATTTCCGTGGCTTAATTTCTGTACATAACGAGAGCGAAACTGCGTGCAAAAGCTAGTACCGCAAGCTTCTTCCTTATCGACTCATGCCAATTCCACATCGATAAGGAGTAAGATATTGTTCGTTTTGGCCTCAAAATGTTAACTCAATGAACGGAAGGACCAAAAACATGGTCTAACAGATAAGCCTTATTGAATTTAAGCCTAACTTTACATCGAGATTTGAGTAATAGATTATTACGATAAAAGCTTTCAATTTTGTATCAAAAGTTCAGAACAAAGTTATCTGAACACTGCCGAAATGAACCACGCTAGAATAGCTCTTTCTAACTTTATAATGTATTTCCTCGATCAATATTTACTCGGTTATCTTTAATTTCTGAATTCGTTAAATCCAGTCGATGATCTAAATTATTATCATAGTTCTAAGATGATGATGGAACCAGTTTGTGAAAGAACAAAACATAGTGATTGTCATATAGCATAACAAGCTTATATCCACTGTTTCGCCCGCGTTTCGTTCGGTAATTAATAAGTAATATTAGTAATAAGTTTATTAATCATCAAATAAACAAAACAGTTGTGCCATAAAAATCGGTGAGCCACACATACTAAGCATCGTTTGTATCTTGTGGCTCGGGAGTGCGAAATTTACATGTTTAAAATACAACAAATTTCTAATTAAACATTAACATGGTATAAATTATTATATGGTCAAAGAATCAGCATTGCCATCCAACGTGGCAATGCGGCCAGCCTTCTGGGCACTTTTCCTGTCGACAGCGATGTCGACGAATTTTTTGACGCCCTGTAATTTTGATACTTGTACATATTTTATTTTTATTTTATATTTATTTGTAGTTTGTAAATAATGTACATATGTAATATACATCTTATAACTTATTCACACATGGTATAAAATTAGGAGCTTCTGTAGTAGTAGTAGTGCTCTGAACAAAAAGTAATAAAATTTAAATAAAATAAAACAATGTTTGCATTTATTGGGCTTGTGTTATGGTGTATGTTCTAGTGAGTGTACGTGTGTATGTGTGTGTGTGTGTGAAGGTTTGAGTGTGTTTGTAGGTGTGGGGCTGTTATGCAGATGCTATATACCCACAGGATCGTACTACCAGGATAAAAAGTATCCTATGTGCTATACCAGACTATTATCTATCCCTGTGCCAAATTGAGTAGTTTTTGCGTGATTGAGTAACAAACACCCTCACAAACTTTTGCATATGTTATAATATTAGTAGAATTACCCTAAGCCTGCTGGGACAAAGGTCTCTTCTCTGAAAACGGCTGTAATGTAACGTGGACCCAGGATTGTAAATATCACTTGCCCTCGAATTTTTAAGTCTAGAACATTCCGGTTTCCTCACCATATTTTCATTTACCGTGTTGAGAGCAGTGGTGATAATATAAATAAAACTTGCGTGACCCAATCACGCAAGTCATTCAGTTCAGATTCGGGGCCATTACCTAGATTGTCATATGATTGCTGTGTGTTACAAATTCCTTTCATTTAGTTTAATGGTAACTCTTATATTTTTCGCCAATCTAAGCCAACCCTAAAAAGCGTGACAAATAAAAATTTACCTACCATAATAAAAAAACTACAAAACGAGTAATTTTTGAACATTCAGAGCACTTAAGGCTCTTTCAGACCTTTTCGATTCCCCTACAAAAGACCCCCCGGTCTTGGGACGAACAGAAATTATTTCCCCAATAGAATTTTCTCACATTGCATGAAAGAAAGCGTTAAGGGATTCATAGCCACTGGTTTTTCTGAAAAAGCAACTCAAACGGGTGGTATTCAATATGGGCCAACGTGGGCCAGCGTAGACACGCTTGGACGAACATCGCTTGTTACAGACTTATGTGACATATTTGCATTTAGTTTTAGTTAAATTCCGTGTTCCATAATTTTGAAGTTGATTTACCACGATTTTCGTTTGAAATATGAACTGTTTTTTTTTAGTAATTTATTATTTCATTTACGTATATACATTTGAGAGGAAGAAAACAGGAAATATTTGATTTTTTGTTTGTTTGTTACGATTTAACTCGAAAACTACTCGACCGATTTTAAAAATTCTAAGTTAATTTAACCCTAAGTTAAGTTACTGTACAGGTAAATTGAATTATGGTATCTTAAGCTTATGGTATCTATAAAATCTGTTGAGAGAAGATGAGTGGTTTTTAAACGAACGAGTATGTTTTTAACTAGCACTTCTCCCATGACTTCGTCCGCGGAAATTGTGATATAATATTGTGCCTATATTACTCGGTAGAGATGTAGCTTTCTAGTGGTGAAAGAATTTTTAAAATTGGTCTAGTAGTTTTTGAGTTAAATCGTAACAAACAATCAAATCTTTCCTCATTATAATATTAGTTTAGATGTCTTTAAAAATATTCAGCATATGTAAATATTTTCAAAACCTAAATGTGGCACACCTAAATTCCCAATCTAACATAAAAAACTCCCTTTAAGCCATTGCTAAAAATGCCTAAAATCGTCAATGAAATTACTCCATTCGGCCATCCTTTTAACCGCTGTGTCACCAAAAGGGTTTAAGATATCCTTTTTTTGTGAAAATTAGATTGCACCCTTCCCCATGTCGAGACCCTTTACTTTTATACCATTTCATCCCTATTCATCCCTAAATAGTGTCGCTAGTCTTATTGTGCCAGTAATTAAGTTTCCCATTTGCCAAACAATGTAAATTTATTATCTCTAGGGAATTTCGAGGCTATTTGAAGGCTATTTCGGAGCAATTTTGCTTGAAGTCTTACCCCGATGTGTTGATTTGGGTCCGATGGAAAAAGGTCTGTCGTGAGCAATTTTGTGTTTAAATAGCGTTTAATTTAATTTTCTGTGTGTCTGGTTTAGCTGAATTTTAATAGAGGATAAAAGGTACCTACTATATTTACTGACTAAAAATTATCATTATTACTCACTTACAAAAATAAGCGTTGGTATAATTCATCGTACTTTTGCCCCTATCCCAATTAATTTGGGGTTGGTGCAGCAATTTGTCTTCTATCGTCTTGACATAGCGATCCATAGTTGTCTAGGTCTTAAAAGTGGTGTCAGACATCAAAGGAAAACAATTTTCATTTGAAATATTGGTTTTTGCGGGTATTTAGTCTGAAAAGCCCAAAAATTAATGGTCCGCGGCCCATGCGACCGTAACCAAAAATAGTCTATAATCCAAAGGACCGGTGATATTAATCACATCAAGTACATTCGAATTATTTCGAATGCATGCAAAAATTAAAAAGTTGAAATAAAAGATGTTTTTCTTATAACTATCTTTTATATAAGTACAGAGATAAATTGAGCCTAATAGTTACTTACCCGAAGATCGAACCTAGCGGCTGTTAATATTTAGCCACCAGCTCCTCATGAAACATAAAACATACAGAAGACTAAAAAGATGAGAGACAATAGATTAAATTGTACATACGAATTTCTCTCGCAATATTCAGATTGAACTACAACCTGCCTAAATAACATCAATTTGCACAGCATCCTCACAAATGGATCCTGAACTCACCATCCGCTCCTAGGAAGATCTAGTTTATTTCACAATACACTGCCAGCAATATGATACTTCCTAAAATGATTCTTATTCACAAAACGTGCTGCAGATCCAATATATTGGAGTTAGGGGTACTAAGATTTGGGGGATGGTATTCGGGACAGATTTTAGATGGATTTAAAGTTCAGCATTGTTGTTGGGTGTGTTTGTGATCGGGAAGGAATACGTTTCCTTAACCGTTTGGGCATTGCGGGAGTGATGTTATACAAGGTGTTGTTTTGCACCATCGTCAAAATTCAAGAGGTTGTCACAATAGACATAAATATAATCAATAAAAATTACGGTACTTAGTTAATTATTATTGAACGCTCATTTTTTTGGTTGTTTAAGTTTGTCAGTATTTCAGAATAACCCCCTTAACTTAGTTTAGGGAATAAGAAATTATCAAATAAACGTTTGAGATTATTTAATTGCCTGCGTTTAAAACACGGGTAGTTCACATTTACCGCTTTCCGTAAATAAGAAAAAGAATAAAAATTTCCTATTTTATAATTGATTTGGGACGAGAATCATTAGCACAATCACCTCCATTAATTTGACGAGGATGCAAAACAACGACAAAACAACACCTAGTATACAACGTGGCAATGCTGCCAGTCTCTTGGGCACATTACCAGCTGACAGCGTTGAGGAGGAGTTTTTTGACGCCCTTTTATAGTTTATTGTTATTTTACCTATTTAATTTATTAGTTTTTTAAACATTGTATAGTATAAAGTAGTTTTTTTTTTCTCTAAATAAAAAACATTAAAAGTTAAAAACAATTTAATAAACCTTCGGATATTTCAGGCATTATGTTTCCTTTTAGCACATTTCCAGCGCTTTAGCTCTTAAGGACGGGTCCTACATTCCGCGCCGACAGGCCCACAGTAGTGACAGCGATATCATTGAAAATTCAAGTCTTTTCTAGAAATAAGGGGTAAGGGGCATTCCATTGGGACGGTAGTGTCGGCCCGTTTCAGAGCTCCCTCTGTGCTTTGTGAAGTTGTGATACACTTGTAGGGTTGATGTTTATTTTGGTTATTTATTTTTGGGTATAAGTCAAAGTAGTTGGGCGAGGAGCTCGTGGCTAAATAATAACAGCCGCACTGGTCGATCTCTGAGGTTAAACCGTACTTGCCGAGGTTGGTCCGTGGATCGGTGACCATAATTACATACCGAGTTTCTTCTGCGCCTCGAAAAGCACGTTAAGCCACTGTTCCCGGCTGTCATTTGTAGATCTTTGACAGTAGTTTCACAACATGTTTTATGATGAGAAACTTGTTTAGTTTAGGTTAGTTTAGTACCAGTATTTTATGGAAATTTAATTACTCATGGAAATTTAATCCCAATACCATGGGGTATTAGAATAATTATTAACAAACCATACAGACAGAGCGGTTTGTTTTGACTAGATCAATAAAACAGTTGACGAAAAAATTCTGCTTATTAAATTTTATTGAAATTACAGTTTTTCATTTACAAAATAACTAATTCTGGTTTATTTTGTTTCAGGTAAGACACCTTTTTAAACAACTCTTCACAAACAACAGTATCCTGTAAAAAATATGCTTTAAAAGTAAGTACAAAAATATTTTATTTATAAAAAAACTTTATTCACCATTTCAAACTCAGTCATGCGATAACCAATCTTAAACATTCCCTCATTCAACTCTATTTACTTTTAGAATTTATTCGTACTACGAACAACGGACCTATTGCTTTCATTTAAAGTAAATAACTCAAAACTTGAAAGAATATTTTATCCACCGGGACCTTTCTGACTTGTATAATACCTTTACTACAGGAGTATGAAATTCCTCACCTTGTCTATCATCATCTGCCTAGCCTTTTCGCAACTATGTTGGGATTGGCTTTCAGTCTAACCGGATCCAGGCATTTAAAGTTTCCTCCCGAAACCCTTGCATAAAAAACTTTCCAACACCGGGATACAAAACATACTTCATATTAAAACGACCAATAACAGACTCAATAAAAGTGGACTTCCCAACATTTGAAGGTCCATATAATAGTAGATTGTATCATAAGGGAGCAAAATAATATTTTTACGGCGAGGGCGTTTTTATTAATCCAGAGCGAAGTGAGGGATTCTAGAGTAGAATCCCGAGCGTAGCGAGGGATTCTTTATTAGAATCCTGAACGTAGCGAGGGATTCAAAGTACGTCGCCCGAGCCAAAAATATATTTTGCCCCGAGTGATACACTCTGCTTTTCATCACCCACTATGAGAAAACAGGCGCCTCATATTCTATTGTAATATTATTATTTAATAAAACATAGAGTAACAACTAAATTGAAATTAAATGGTATCTAATAATAAAACAACTAAAAACTTATATTAACATTTGAGACATTTTCGCAATTATGACCATTTATTGTTATTCAGCTGGGGCGGCGCGACTATGGGCCGTCGTACCAGCCAGTCTTTATTCAAACAATATTTGCGTTCGATTTCTTTGGCGCTGAACACTAAGATGTTCCAAATTCAAAAAGTGCGCCGGAATTGTATTTGCGGCGCACTTTTTGAAATAAAGAGGAATAAAAACTCATCACTGCCCGCTAAAAGTTTCTTATAGAAAACACTACCTTTGGGTGCACTTAAAGGCGAACCAAGTCGTCCTTTTCGAATAGGTGGGATGAAAATACAATTGCTTACGTTTAAAACCCACTGTCTGCAATTAATCATTCCACCACATTCACACCTCCATACTCCAATTACAATAACAATCATAAATAGGTCGCAAGCGCACATTGACAACAGGTTCTTTAATATCAGCAAATACTTTTTGCAGGATGCGGTAACAAAACCGATGCTCAATAATTACAAATGGGTCATCAAATCGAAACCGAGAGGGGAGCTATCAACAACCCAGTTATGGCATCAGTCTTGACAAGGGGTATCGTATTAACCAGAACTAACTGGGTTGTGGAGGTCAGATAGGCAGTCGCTTCATGTAAAATACTATAGTATTCAGTCTGGTTAGACTGACTAAACTAAGAGAGCGGCGGTGGCCCAGTGGTGGCAGCCCCGACTTACGAGCAGTAAGCCGTGGGTTCGAACCCAGGCAGGCGCATTACTTTGTGTAATCTATTTCATCATCGCTGCTCTCAAAAACGGTAAAGGAAAACATCGTGAGGAAACCGGCATGTCCTAGAACCAAAAATTCGAAGACATGTGACATCTACCAACCCGCACTGGGCCCGCGTGGTGGATTACAGCCCACTCCCTCTTATAGGTGAGGAGGCCTGTGTCACAGCGGTGAAAACATTATAGGCTAATGATGATGATGATGAACTGGGTTGTGTAGGTCAGATAGGCAGTCACTCCATATAAAATACTATAGTATTCAGCTGCATGTGGTTAGACTGGAAGCCGCCTCCAACATAATAGGGAAAAGGATAGACGTAAATGATGAAACCACGGCACCAGTACACTCTTTGGTAAGACTGGTTGTCTTACCTTCGAGTTCTGACTATCCGTGACGACTGTCAACGGTCTTACTCAAGTATGTTGTTAAATATTCAAGAAGTGTACGCTAGTACATGGTGTTCGCTTTACGGCACGATGCGCTTCGTAAACTATGCGATTAAAGTACAGGATGTTGTTTTATTGAGGAATTTTACGAACTATTCCTGAATTTCTGAGATTTGCTTCAAAAAGCGGTCGCGTTGAAACGTTCTATTCATTTGTTTGAAAATCTAGATTAATGCTTTTAACCCATTTCTGAATGGAGTATAAAACCTTTACTAAGTCAAATAGAAGTATTCAGAAATGTTTAGTTAATTATTAATTTATTTTAACACGTATATTCAAACAGCTGAAATTTATACTCATTTAATAGTGTACTCCTATTTGCAAGATATTTTAGTAACGGGACATTTTAAAATTTGAAAAGTAACCTTGAAAACCATGCGTATTAAAACCTAATTTTCTGAAAGTACAATCCTTGACGCCCATGCATCAAGATCTTATAATTGTGCAACTCCACAAGCCAAAAAAAACTTTTTCTCCCTCTTAAAGTAGATGTTTTAAATATCTTAAAAAGATCTTTTAGCCTTGAGTTTGTTACCGATAAGGTATCGGAGTTCAATTTAACCTGTCAACAAGGTTGAAAGGGGGATCTCGGGGGTGTTCCGCCGAGGGAATTGGTTGGAAGGCAAACTTTTTGGAAGTAATGTTAAGCGATTTTGGGGGTGAACGGCGATAATATGAAATTGGTTAATAGATTGCTGTGATTAAATTAAATTCTTTTGTTAATCTGAATACTGTAACTTCCTTAATGTTAAAAGCCACTTTCACTTTTTCATTTGAACTCCTGGAATTCTGAATAAAACTTTAGAAAACATTAGCTCTTGTTCCGCGGCCACGCCCGCCTGGAGGCCAGAAATAATCCCATGTTAACGCACTGCCGGGTTAAAAAGTATCTTAATCCCCATCCCAAGTCCATAGACTATAACCCGTTCAGGCGTTAAGGAATAAACAGACAGACTGACATACATATAGTTTCTTCCGCGGTGTTTATTAGTATGGATTAGTTGACAACCATAGCATCTAATAGTCTAAGCATCATTATAAGAAATTCTTCTAAGTTACGTAGCAACAATTCAATCAATAACAAAATAATCCCAAATTCCATCAATTCAAAAGTACTATACGTAGTACATAAGTAACATACGTGTAATACGAAACTAACGAGCAATTTCACTTGGTCGGGTTATATTTTTACGATATAAAGCTCTGACGTCTAATTTTGAAAATTTTGTTGTACTGGAACGCGTTTGACTTACTGGAACGTAAACATTTGGGGCGCCATTCGAGTTTCGAATGCATTTCATTTTGTTGGTTTTCGCGGATTAGGTTATCATTTGATCCAAAGGTTGCGAACCCCTCAATGTGTTTACAAAATTTAACTGTTCTCGTGGCGGGGACTATAGTAAGTTCTAATTTTGCATAATTGTAGCTTGAATATGCTCTGCTGAAGCTTTATCGTCAAATATCACATAAGAATAAAAGCTACTGGGATTCGCTGTCGATAAAAATCAACCAATCAATTCGTATGCGCATTTCAAAACATGTGGTTAATAAACCTAAAAACAAACTAAACTACAGTCCAGACGAAAACCCACTGCCACAAAAACTTCAATAAAGAACCAACTACAAAAAAATAGTGCGTGGAGTCCCTCCGCGCGGAAGAAGTGAAACTTCGTAATACTAGGGCATGCATTCGAGTGTCACGCATTCACTCTCGTTATTTTATTGAGCCTCTAAATAACATTTATTGTTTTATTGTTGTACACTTTTTATTACATATGTTTATCGAGGTTATTCTACTCATGGAAATTGAGCGAAGGCTAGTCACACCGAAGACTCGAATGCATGACTGTTTGCTCGCCATCTTGCGTACCTAGTAGAACTACGTAGTCACAAATCTTGTAATAGCGCCATCTCTTCGTGGGTAATAGAAAATATTCCCCCTCCATTAGAACGTTAAACTTGTTGGAAGTCGCATAAGAATTTTCACTTCAAAATAGGTTTTATTCTAACTTGGTGTTTTAGAAACGGCCGAACCGCCCGGTTGTACAAGGCTTTATTGCAAACAAATACACTGGAGCGACAGTTAGTTATTTCTGCACCGCAAACACCGTCGCCCGTTGATTGCGAAACTTTTCATATGGAATAAAAAAAAATCTTCAGCGCGTATATTGGAAGTAGTTTCAAGGTTCTGTATAGTGTATTTTTGATATTTCTCTGTGGGTACAAGTTGAAGTATGCTAGCCTTGATGATACTTCAGAGCCTGTGTGTTTAAATTGATTATATTTACTTTTTTTTTTCTTTTCTTCAATTAGGTAATGGATTCAATTAGGTTTGTGTATCTTGTTCAATCATCGATTTAAACCCTCCGGCCGTTTTCGCAACTGCGTTTCGTAACCAGTTGCGAATTAAGAATTTTTATTCCTTGTTCGCATCTGGTTGCGAATCAAGATGTTTCTTTCCTTAACCGCAACTAAGCATCCTGACGATTAAGTTTCGTAACCAGTTACGAGTAAAGAATTTTTTCCCTTGTTCGAAAGACGTAAACATACGTACTGAAGTTACATGGTCTACATTGTCACTTCAAATGCACATTCTTCCTTGATAGCAGTAGTGACAATAAGTGGTTTTGTCGGGATTTGTGCTCGGTTGATGACATTAGGCTCGCCCCCTATTACAATGGGGCTCAAACATAACTGGCGTAATGTGGGTGTTCTATTAGGTACACATATTCCTAACCCTTCGGTTATAACAGGCGTGATGTTATGGAATGTTATACCATAGGTTGAAATTGATAGACGTCTATTTTTGGGCCGCCCTGTACGAATGCGTAATTGTGAACCTTGTATATGGACTTAACCAATTTTAACTAAAGTTCATACTATTCTCTTTAACCAAGACTTTGTTTTAGTTCCCATAGAACGCAACTGAAACCGCTAGCTATTATTCAAATATGAAAAAAAAAAAATTACATTTGGGTCCCCAAAACCACCAGAACCACATTTTTTTTCCCCAAAAGCGAGTTCTATTTGTGGCGACTTCACACAAACGCGGGTTTTTTTTGTCGCGCCGCGGTCCTGCCGAATGACTGTCTAACAAATATAAATGTAGGAATCGGATGAAGAAATTGTTCGTATTACTTCAACAAGTCATATTAATGAGGCCTTCCATAATATAAAGTTTCAACCAACTCATCTTAACCACCATTATATAATCGTAACCAAAGCAATTAATAAAAATAAAACCAACATCACTTCCAGAGATTAATCTCACGGACGTCACAGACAGACTTTCTCTCATCCCTGGATAGGTAATTCACCCCCATTTCACCCCTGCTTATGACAGACGCTTTGACTAAAACTTCAACAATAGTTCGTTCCTCAGAGGGGTGAGTGGCACGTCAATTTCAACCTGTTTCATCCCCTTTCATCTTCATTTACTGGGAATTCCTTGTTTTGATTATGACAGATGTTTATGTTGTAAACGATGTTATCAATTAATCAAATCTGCCTATCAAAGTCCTTGAATCAATCTGAATCAATCTTCCTATTATGCATTCTCTATCACGTTTCCAAAAATGTAAACTAATAAAAAATAAAAAATAAAAAAATCTTTACTTCGGATAAGCAACATCCATATGGGTTAGTATACAAAAAGATAACTTATACCTATGTTAGTAAACTTATGTATCTATTTAGTTAACAGGTTGTTGTTCAAAATGCATCTTTCTTTTTTACTAATACACATAACTGAAAAAAAACTTCCCATAATGTTTAGATTGCGCTGCAACCCCAACAAAGGTGTAGATATTTTTTATTACTTCTCATTCCAACATCAAATAGTTTACACCTACATAATATATAACACCACGCCTTGACGCCTATAATCCCCGAGGAGTTAGGCAGAGGTGTACCTAATACTACACCCATATTAGGTTTATTAAGTTCCATGTAATAGAGGCCGAGCCTATTGCCATCATGAAAGTTGTTTGTTATCTTGATTATTATCACGTGTTTAAGTATCGGTCACTAATTACCAGTAATCCTACTAGTCCTACTAGTATTATAAATGTGAAAGTTTGTGAGAATGGATGTGTGGATGTTTGTTACTCTTTCACGCATAAACGGCTGGACCGATTTGGTTGAAAGGGAATTGCTCACTTTGTTAGGGTAACTTGGCTTAACGTGGACATTAGCTATAATAGTTAATGACAGGGGTTTTTAATAGTTTATACCTCTAAGAAACGAATTATAGTAATAAGATTGCTGGAAAGTGTAAAAATAGTTCATATTTAGCATGTGTAATGATAAGGCTTGTAGCTGAAAAAAAGTTAGTTATGAGTATTTTATTTCCAAAAAACATGATTTGTAGCTTTCCTATAATGATATTCTCTTCCTTTTAATGTGGTAGTAACTCATCCTGAGGTTATTTAAATGCAAAAAAATAAAAATAATATATTTTTTCAATAACTTTTATTCCGAATCATAAATAAATAAAGTATTATCTAAAAACTGGGTAGGCAGTCTAATATTATTTTGCCTGCCTATTGTTGTGCCTTACCCAGCTTAAGCACCATATTATGGTCATAACATGAGCACAGCAGCCCACCATTCTTAGCTGTACAAGGCAATTGCAACAATATTGAGTTATTGCTTCTCTGCCTTACAGATCATTATTAATTATGATATTAATATATTTTTCGGCTTTGTTACGGATTTGTTAATGCTTTGTTAAGGCTAAGGCTTTGTTACGAATTGCCAGTTAAAGGTAAACCTTCAAGGAGGTTGCTGGCTATCTCCCCCTTAGCAATGTTGGGATACTCAATCTCTGCGATGAGTCACAACAGGGACAAAAACAAAAAGCCTGTGTATCAGGTGCTCTAGTATAATCCGGTAAGGTTATTGTTTCTGCTTGTACTGGTACATTTGCAGATATTAAAGCAGGAAGTGGTGCTCTATCAGCACATTGCCAACATGGATGGCAGATGCGGTCAGATCCATGAACCTAAAAGAATTTCATTCATAGTCACTGGTTGAAACACAAACTGACATCTTTCTTTTCCTCACACATAATGTATTACATATTTTCATTTCTATAATAGTATTTATTATTTAATATATTCTAAATGCAAACATAAAATACATAAAAAGGACAGTACCAGCCATGGTGATATCCACTCCATAATTACATTTCTTATGTGTGTTTCTCTTTCGGAATTTGTATGCAAAACATGATATCAAGTATGTAGTATTGAACATCCACAATTTACACATTATTGTCGTTGCTGACCACTACTTGTGCTTGGTTAATTTTCTTGAGCCGCTGCGTTGTTGAGAGCCAACATCCAGCAAGAATGACAGACAAAGCTCTGGGCTGTAACCTACAAATAAGACATAAGCATATTTATTTTTATTCAGTTTGTATGGATAATAGCAATGATTATTTTAAAAATAATAATAGAACATTAGCTTACCACTTGTGGAGCAGTCCAATGTCGAATTACTGTTAGTATTTCAATGGGTTCCAGAGTGCGACTTCTGCGATAAATAATATCAATGCCGCAATTGACACATCGCATAGGTTCGTCATTCCCGTTAAGGGCAATAAGATCCTGCACAGGAGCGTCAATGTTCATGCCAAGGTTTTCATTTCAAGCCGGTTCAATATTTAACAAAATAGCGCCAGGGTCATCGTCATGAGCAGATACAGTGTCCAAAGGTAAACCCGGGTCTTCAATTGGAGCGGTATCAGAGTCCATTATAACAAAAACAGAAAAGTTCGCAATGAGGGAGTCTTTTCTCGAGGCAAAGCGAATGTAATGTTTATTTATTTTTCACTGTACGTCATTATTGACAGATGACAGGTGTTGCCAAAAAAAACGATTGTACAATAATCGATTTATTATTAAAATCGAATGGGAAATGATTTGCAGGTCAAAAACGATTAGTGTTTTGTTCATTTTTAAAGTACTGAAAGGAAAATAAACACAGATGCGTTTGAAAATCAGTTCATTTGATAATAAATTCTCAAGAAAATACATATTTTTGACTCGGATTTAGAAATCGATTATTATCTTAAAAAGAGACAACTCACTATCATTATTAATTTGGCAACACAAAATCAGCTGGTAACCAAAAAGATGGCGACTCTTTTGTAACTCAATCGGATTAAATACTTTTTAAACGACATGTTTTTAGATTTACTTTCCAACTACGAGTATACAAAAAATATTCATTTTAGATTTAATTATATTTAATAGTAAAAATACTTTTAACTGAACAACTTGTCCACGTTAAAGCCAAGAATGAACAATACCCTTTGGTATGTAGATAGGTTATACCCTGGATTAACACATAGGCTACTTTTTAGTTTGATATAAGGTCTCTTGGCAAGCGCGTCTGGGGCGGCGTGTTCGGGATTGAGGTACTAGGAGAACATAGCTTACAAGGAGATAGTTGAGCGTGGAGTTGATGATGCCCTGGCGCGTTATATTCTTGGCGAGCGTGTCCGGGGCGGCGTGGTCGGGATTGAGGTACTAGGAGAACATAGTTTACCCGGAGATAGTTGAGCGTGGTAACCTTACCTACCTACATTATAATATCAGAAAAATGAAGGAATAGGGTAGGGTAGGGGTAGGTAGGGTTGGGTAGGGTAGTTAGGTAGGTTGGGTAGGGTAGGTAGGTAGGGTTGGGTAGGGTAGGGTAGGTAGGTAGGGTTGGGTAGAGTAGGTAGGTAGGGTTGGGTAGAGTAGGTAGGTAGGGTTGGGTAGGGTAGGTAGGGTTGGGTAGAGTAGGTAGGTAGGTAGGGTTGGGTAGAGTAGGTAGGTAGGTAGGGTAAGTTTAAGTTGGTAGGGTAGGAGGTAGTAGGTAGGTTGGATAGGGTGGGGTAGGTAGGCTAGGGCAGGGTAGATAGTTAGGTAGGGTTGTGTAGGGTAGGGTAGGTAGGTAGGGTTGGGTAGTGTAGGTACGTAGGGTTGGATAGGGTAGGTAGGGTTGGGTAGAGTAGGTAGGTAGGTAGGGTAAGTTGGTAGAATAGGAGGTAGTTAGTAAAAATAGAAAATAGTCTGGAATAGCATATAGGATACTTTTATCCCGGTACTGTGATCCCGCGGGACAATTACCGAAAAAAGGCGGGCGAAGCCGCGGGCAGAAGCTAGTACTATACAGGGTGTAACGGAAAGGGTATATACATCCTTAAGGGTGTGCTACAGACCATCAAACTGAACATGTTTCTCATCATAAAAAAAAATTGCAGCAAAAAAAATATCTGCTGCCCCATAGAAAATTGCAATACCTATTCGACCCAAATGTATAGGCAGCTGATATATTTTTTTGCTGCAAAAATTTTTTTATGATGCGAAACATGTTCAGTTTGATGGTCTGTAGCACACCCTTAAGGATGTATATACCCTTTCCGTTACACCCTGTATAAACTAGCTAGACTAGCCTGTTCCTGAAAGCTTTATTTCTGATTATCTCATGTTAACTCCTTTAGTTGACAAGAACAGTAAAGTCAAATCATGTTGACGTGAGGTTTTGACAGCAGACAGGTAATATTGAATAGGCTTCCCAGAAACTGTAGGTTGAAATGTAGTCTTTCTATAAAATAGACGTCGCTACATGCAACATGAGACCAGCGGTAGCCCTGTGGTGGCAGCCCCGACTTACGAGCAGTAAGCCGTGGGTTCGAAACCAGGCAAGCGCATTACTTTGTGTAATTTATTTCATCATCGCTGGTCTCAAAAACGGTGAAGGTAAACATCGTGAGGAAACCGGCATGTCCTAGAACCAAAAATTCGAAGGCATGTGATATCTACCAACCCGCACTAGGCTGCGTGGTGGATTACAGCCCACTCCCTCTCATAGGAGAGGAGGCCTGTGTCCCAGCAGTGGGAACATTATAGGCTAATGATGATGATGATGATGACTATATAGACTAGCTAGACTGGCCTGTTCCTCAAAGCTTGATTTCTGATTATCCCATTATAACAGTAACGTCAAATCCTGTTGACGTGAGGTTTTGACAGCAGACAGGTAATATTGAATAGGCTTCCCAGAAACTGTAGGTTGAAATTTAGTCTCTCTATAAAACAGACGTCGCTACATGCAACATAATTGCACACACAATTTTGAGTGGTCTGCAGTTTGCAGACCACTCAAAATTGTGCAGGGACATGTCAGATCAAAATCAAAATATTTTATTTCACATCGGTACAGACGGCACATCAAGCCACAACAATCTGTCAAATTTATTTAATAGATTTTCAACCTTATCTTTAAAGAATACTGTTCAAGGTTGATTAGTAAAAATTGACAGTTTCGGGTAGCTTGACCTGCTGGCGTCTATAAAAAAAAATCGTCGATAAAAGGCGCACGGTAAGAGTTGGTCGTTTCCTATGGAGAAGAACCGGCAAGATACTCAATGGTTACTCTTTTAAAATCGAATCCCTTGATCATTTCAGTGTCCGTCT
The DNA here is from genome assembly GCA_963082945.1 of Cerastis leucographa. Lineage (NCBI taxonomy): Eukaryota > Metazoa > Arthropoda > Insecta > Lepidoptera > Noctuidae > Cerastis > Cerastis leucographa. The sequence goes on along the minus strand of OY720372.1, from coordinate 10,824,195 downwards.
TTCTATTTTTTCTTTGTTCATAATTATATAAAAGTATGTTACTGATTTTACTTCGGTCTTGAACCGCGTTCATAATCCTATGCTCGTCACTTGAACTAACGCTGCTCCGCGCTTCAAAACGCTTTTACGAATTCTATTGGTACCGTTGCAATATATTTACATATTTTTTATACCTATATAGTATCCAACAACCCGTCAACTATCAAACAAGAATCAAACAGTCCACAACCAAACGCCCAGTTATCGGTACACAAACATTGACTAAACGATAAGTGTGTGTTTGTCCGTCAGTCCTCGCCCACATTCTCGGAAACTATTTTGTTATGTCAATAATGACAGCTGTCAACCATGTTATATTGGTAAACATGCGATATTGGGACGGTATCGAACGTTTTGAATTTTGTTGTACGGTATGTTTGCCATATTTTGATTTGTTTTGGTTTTATTGGCCATCACCGCGTGTAGTTTTTTTCTAGTGTCTGTTCGCTATTTAGGTTCAATTCTTACGCATTATCTTACTATAGGAAATTAGCAACACATTGGTTCGTAAATTGAGGTTTCAACTTTTTAATTCTTTAATTTAAGGCATTGTATATCTACTTTGTAACGACGAGCTTTGAGTAATTTATATATGTTTTAATATTGTGGAACTGATGACGACGAATTTTTCTGTAATTTATGTATGTATTCTTCTTACATGTGTGACATATGTTTTCATTGAGAATAACGTGTCTAATAAACTAAATATTGCTGCATTTTCAAACAATATTTATCTGATCACAATCGCAATCTGCTTACATCTCATAGCCCTCAGAAACAGAGTAATTAACCAAAATACTCAACAACCTACACCACACTGTAACCACGCACACCAAAGCACGCACATAAAAAAAAAAAAAACAAAAAGCAACATGGCTGCTTCTCCCGCTTTCCCGCCAAAACCTGCAACCACTGCAACACTTACACGTCACCCTAACATAACGCGACGTCGATCTATACGTAATGAAGTCGGCCTGTCTGTCTGCCCGTCACAATAGGCCCTTCAGGGGGGCCCCTAGTCACTTCCAGGTGGAAAGATGGCTGAATACTTAAACGACCCTCGTGCTGAGTGGGGTGTGGTGCATGTTGGAGGAGTTCACCCTTTCATATGGACTGACTTGCGCAGTACACACGAAATTATTTCGAGTATAAAGGCTGATTTAGACAGGGCTAGTAAACGAGTCACTACAGGCGTCAGTGCTGGCGCAAAAAATAAATTAAATGAATAATTAATTAATCAAAAATAAATAAAAGGTAGTTTTTAATATGGTTAAAAAATTAAATTCTTCACTCATGCGAAACTTTCAAAAATCTCTTAATTATTTAACACCCTCCATCCGCCTCTTAATTATACCACCCCCTAAAAGGACCCCAGTACAGCACACGTAGGGTGAAAGGAGTTGTTGACGTCCTGAAAGATTAATCTTACATTGAAATTGTTTTTTATATTTTTTTACTGGCGGTGACATTAAAAGGAAGTTTTAAATATTTAAAAAGTTTAACAGAAATGACGCTCTTTTGCGGGGATGGTATTGCTATGTTATTTTTTTATGTAAAGGTGCTTTGTTATTACACTTATTTTTTTTTGATAATGGTTGAATGGCCCGCTGTCCATTTGCTTCGGGCCGTTCAGACTAAGTACCCCTGGACAGGTCTTCTCAATCTATACGATTATTTCCTTAAAAAACCACTTCAGACACTAATCATAAGCCTTGATAAAGACTATGTCTCGTCTTGAAAAAGAGATGGTGACCTCTTTGGTTTGTTTCGATATTTCTTCTCAGGGTACAGAAAACACCGATCTCATATAGTTTCAAAAAATATATATATTTTAACGTGTTATAGAAGGGTTTTTCAAACGATGAAATAAATACCTATAACCTATCAATAAAGCCACAAACACACTGACCACAGAAATCAGTAGCATTGTAATAAAATAATGACAAATATATGCATGTAAATGAATAAATTGAAGCCACGTTAATTATGTATGTGTCATTTTAAATTAACCGAAAACGGGTCATTCATAACCTTTCTGCATATTAAAAGCAATATCAAATTAACGCCACTCATTAAACTTTAAATAAAGTTTTTTTTTTTCGTTCGCATTAAGAAGGCAGGCATCGATCTATAGACCATTCAGCCTCGTCATATTTTCGAATTCTTAAATATAGTAATTTTTCTATATGTGTGACAGCTGTCAATTATAAACTTTTTTTATTTTTTTATTTTGTGTCTGAAATATTATTAACCTTCAAAGGAAAGGAAAATAAAACACTACTTGTTAAGTAATACACAAAGTAGCAGGCAAAAATTCTGCGATGAAGATAATAAGTACATGTTTTGTATTCGGATCGAAGGACCAAAAAAAGTATAGTTGTACATGTATCTTTTGACGCGTGGCTAAAATCAGAACTAACGCCGTCATCTCGCGTTTTCAGTTCTTTACACAGAACTATTGTTTACTAACAGCGCTATCCGACAACGTAATTCGGGCGTCAAAAAGTCTATGTATCAGTATGGGATTAAATATAATGAGCACCAAAAAATACTTTGAGATCCTAAGCTACGTTACCAAAAAAAAAATACTAAACACCAAAGAAATTGTATTCAAAGACCAAATATAGTAAATGATCACCAAATATAGTAAATGATCACCAAATTTTGTGGCAAGAAGAACTTAGGAAGCAAGTGCGAGCAAAGCGAGCTCGGGATATTGGGCACCCCGACTCGGACTTAGGTTAGGTTACTTTAAACCCTGCAGAGAGAAATAGGAGCCCCGCGTAGCGGGGCTCCGTCGACTACGCCTTAGTTCGGAGCTGTGATTTGGAGTTTGCTTTAATAGGATGGCAAAATGTACAATTTTTGGTTACAATTTAACATTCAAATAGGTTTTTAATTCTGGTGATCATTTACTATTTCTGGTGATCATTTACTATTTTAGGCAGTATAAAAATGTTTTAGGTTATATTTACTTTATCTGGTGTTATGTTAAACATAAGCCTATCAGTATTACCTAATTAAAACGATACTACATTAAATAGGGTACTATCTATATTCCAGCCTGTCATTAAATTAAGATTGCTAAGCCAGGGGTATGCAACCATTCCAAATATTCAATAAACTTTTAAAGCCGCACTTTTTCCATAATATTTTCCACGGAATAAAATGTTCTGGACCAAACTGCGCACTATTATCCCGCAAGGGGAAATAACTCGAGCGATACATGCAATTTATTGATGCAACAGCAATTAACCCAAATACCACAGAACTTTAATATATCCCACTTTTATTGGGTTCCGTAGGCAAATGGCAAAAAGTGAACCCTTATATTTTGTGTTATGTCCGTCTGACTCGCAGCTACTCAAACTCATCACAATAGGGGTGCGGACTGGGTAAAGAAAACGACATTCTATTTTGTCCGTCAGACAGGTAATACAAAAATATTAGACACGTATTTTTTGTTTTATCAAAATATCAAAAAATTGCTTAGTTAAAACTCATTAAAGTTGGAGAGTGGGGGCTCACTACGTCACAAGTAGGTATAAAACTTACCTACATGTGACGTCATGCGCCATTTCAACTCAATATATCTCCGTAATTTTATGCCCACGTGAAAAAAGAAAAAATACGTGTCCAATACTTTTCAATAAACTACCCGACGGACAAAGAAAAAAAATGTGATCATCCCCTATTCTCCAACCCAAATTATTTGGAGTCGGCGCAGCTTGTCTTCTTCTTCCATACTTCTCCATTACTCGTCATCTCAGCAGGCAACTCCTCTCTAGCCATATGATCCTTCCATCGGTTTATCATCCAGCCTACACAATCCAGCAATTGTTTCTTTAGTTCTTTGTTTTATTCTTCTGCTTTTACATCCACATCATCAGCATCTACGTTCATACTCAACGTTTTCTTGACGATCAGTACTATATTTTTTATTAGTCCCAAGGCTGGGAAAAGGCTTTCTTCAAGGCCTTCCGCTGTATTCTGTGCCATACTGATATTATTATAAAATCTAAATTGTGCATACGTAAATATTCATCCCGACTTTGGAACTCAGTAACTGGGCCATCGAGGTCAGATAGGTCGTTGCCTAATATAAAGTACAGATATTTAGTTTAGTAGTGGCTGAGCGAATGGCTGCTGCGCTACGTGTTCGCGGGTTCGATCCCCGCACGTAACAAATATTTGAATGACCTACAGGTAGTTATTCCGAGTCTGGCTGTTTGTGTATGTGATTTTAAGTGTTTGTAAAAGCATACACGATACTATAGGGTATGTGTAGTGTTTTTTAATTAAGAAAAGACGATGATGACGGAACCCTTCACTGTGTGTGGCCGACACGCTCTTTGCCAGTTTTTTAAAACTCAATTCCATGATATTTTCGTGGTGATCTCGTAAATTTTGTTGTTATAACTCGTCGGTAGGGGCCATAACTGCATCCGATCGTCGTTTGCAACCGCCCTTATAATTGTGTACCGATTTATGTGGGTAGTTCGTCATTGATTTTTCGTGTTTTTAATGCGAAAATTCGAAGTATTCCCATTTGAGCACCGATTTTAAGAGCACCAAAATTCCCATTAGAGCAACTATCAATATTTTAGCTGGGTGCTCAAACGGGAATACTTAGAAACTTCTGTCATTAGTCCACGTTTCATGTGCAGGCTATGTCTTTTTGTTAACGTATTTGCACAGTTTTTCATGTTCTTTCTACAGGTAGATATTAGACATTAGTATGTTTAGGCAATCTCATTTATAAAAATAAACTAAATTAAAACTAGTGCGTGGAGTCCCTCCGCGCGGAAGAAGTGAAACTTCGTAATACTACACGCATGCGTTCGAGTGCTACGCATTCACTCTCGCTCTGTCTCTTTCTATTCCCCCTCTATGGTAGTGTTAAACGTTTAACGCAACCTTGTTGGAAGTCGCATAAGAAGTTTTACTTCAAAAGATTAAAGTGTCTTGGCAAGACCTTTGTCCAGAGTAAGTTAATAAAGATTAATCATATAAATTTAACTTCAAAGAAAGAAACTTAAGTATGCACAAAAACAGAAAATAAAAATGTTGTTTTTAAAATAAAAACACATTTAGATACGAGAGATTGTTTCCATTTATACCTAAAACGCATTTCGAAAAGAAACTATACTTATCGCTTCTAAAATAAAAATAACTGAAAAAGAAAAACAACTAAAACCCATTAGTTATTTGAAAACAATGTTACGGTACAGTCAGCAACTATTTAATTATATCCCTGAAAAATCCATCCAAAAACCAACTAAATTTCTAGGAAAATAAGGATCAAAATCATTGGCACCTAAACGATAGGGTTGGCACGTTTCCAATGTTAGGGAGAGAGTTTTAATTGATTTCGTTGATATGGTGATCTGAAGTGCGACTGCTGAGCATGACGTTTTGGGTTCGACTCCTAGCGAAAAGTGTTACTGGGCTTTTCCATCAGGAATATCTGAGTAGCAGCCGGACGGAGGTTGGATTTGTGCTCGTTTGATGGGAATAGGCTCTTCCCCTATTACCAGGGACTTAAACGTAAGTGGTTAATGTTAAGCCGTTGGTCCCGGCTGTTATTTGTAGATCTTTGACAGTCGTTACGAGTAGTCAGAAGCCAAAAAGTCTGACATCCAGTCTTACCAAGGGGTATCGTATTACCCATTCACTGGGTTGTGGAGGTCAGATAGGCAGTCGCTTCATGTAAAATACTGGTACTCAGCTGCATCCGGTCAGACTGGAAGCCGACTCCAAGATAGTTTGGGAGAAAGCTAGGCAGATGATGATGAAACGTAAGTGGCGGAATATGAGAGTACTATTAGGTATAACTCTGCCGAACCTCTCGGGGATTGCAGGCGTGATTTTATGTTATGTTGTTCTAAAGGGACAATGAATACAAGATGTGTTTGTGTATTTGATAAGTAACAAATTTACTTTTTGATATATGCGTTTAATTAGTGTTGTTTCGTTTACTTTAGTCAATGTATGAGATATGGAGATCTTGAGTTTATGTGCTCCTGGTATCAATAATAATAGCTAGAGTAAGTTTATATACAGTCTGTTTTGAATTTTGGAATGATTCATGCATGTACCAAAGCATAATCTATTAGGCTGATGCTTTTAATGTTCCCACTGATGGGAAACAGGCCTTCTCTCCGAGGGATAGAGCGGACCGTAATAGATCATGTGTGCCAAGTGTGGTTTGATTGAATGTAACACGGAGTGATCTCTAATTTGAGCTCCTTGGTTTATGAGTCGAACTACACGATCACTGTCAAATGCTTGCACTCAATCAAAAAATCAAAATACTTTTATTTTACATAGGCCTACATGGGCACTTATAAAACGCCGACAAAGGGTGATCGGTTCAGGTTGGTCGTTTCCTATGGAGAAGAACCGGCAAGAAACTCCACGGTTACTCTTTTAAAATTATTTGGTTTTACAATATTTCTATGTCACAGCGTTGTACTTAAGTATCGGAGGACATCGTAAGCCCGAAATTAAGTCGTTGCTTACTACAAAACGTAGAACACGATAAAAAGTTACCAATGATCTAGGAATCTATAAGGCCTACAATGTCTACACATTTACAAACAATCGGTAAATGAGAAAAAGAATCTATACAACAACAAAAAATGAATGGACAGGTCCACTCAAATCTGTGGTTCTTTCTTCAAAAGACCATCTCAGACAGTAATGCTGCTTGGTCCTCATATGACTTTACCAATGTCTTACATTTAAAGAGACAATGACCTCTGAGTTTGTTTCGGCTTCAAGCTTGTTGGAAGTCGTATAAGCTGTTTTACTTAAAAAAAAAAGGATTGTGTGGTTTTATGAAACCACGGTAAAAGTGAAACTGTTTTTCACACTATAGACATTTAACTAAAAAATTTTGGAATTATATTCCATTAAGGGTATAAAAATCGCTTTATCAATCTTAATTTTATACTTGGAAAATTGGAATGATAATGGGAAATAATAAAAGTAGACTAAGTCTCCAACTAATATTTTTATTGAACTCTGTGTCATATAGAGTACGACTTACATAATACCTAACAATTATTTAGATTATATACACATATAAAAAACAAAATAGCGTGGAGCACTGGCACAAATGAGTAATAGTCTATTCACTACTTTATCCCTACTCCGCGGCCGACCGTCACGCGAAAAAGTTTGAGACGAAGTAATAAAAGTTTCACTTTAAAAAAGACTTAAAAGTTTTTGTAAAAATCTATTTGCAAAATAAATATCTTTTATCATTTATTTGTAACAATAGGGGATCGGACTGGGTAAAGAAAACGACATTCTATTTTGTCCGTCACACAGGTAATACAAAAATATAAGACACGTATTTTTTGTTTTATCAAAATATCAAAAAATTACTTAGTTACAACTCATTAAAGTTGGAGAGTGGGGGCTTACTACGTCAGAAGTAGGTATAAAACTTACCTACATGTGACGTCATGCGCCATTTCAACTCAATATATCTCCGTAATTTTAAAACCACGTGAAAAAAGAAAAAATACGTGTCCAATACTTTTCAATAAACAACCCGACGGACAAAGAAAAAAAAATTGGATTATCCCCTATTGTACCTACAAGTTGCCAAGTCTGATTGTGCCAAGGATGGTTATCAAACTGAAAATTACATCTCTTTTTTTCTCTTCAGAAATAACGTTTCAATTTCCATAAAACAAAAATAACCTCAACAACACACCTACAAATACCTAAAACCTAACTCCCCCACCCAAGCACCAAGAATACCCGTCTACCACAAAGAGAATTTAAATTTTTTGTCGAACAATGACTTATAATAAGAACAGTGATCACAATAGGGTCCATCTATAAACTCTATTAGTCGGGCAAATGGGAAATTTCCTAACAATAAAACTAGGAAATTGCATTTTGTTATGAAAGCTTCGGTGGCCATGTTGGTAATTCATTTAAGTATTTTGTTGCTTGATGTTCGTAAGCGGTTTTGGTACTCATTATTATGTTTTATTCTATTTTAAAACTTTGCCCCACACTAGGAATTTCTCCTGTATCGTAGGTGCGTTTACAAACATTCAAACTCACATACACAAACAGCCAGACCCGGAGCAACTACCTGTAGGTCATACAAATATTTGTTCCGTGCGGGGATCGAACCCGCGACACGCAGCGCAGCAGCCAATCGCTCAGCCACTGCGCCAACGGTGTCGTGTTCGGGGAATGGACTGGGTTTTAGTCGAGTACTTGATAAGTGTTTAATTCAGATTAACATAACATCACGCCTGTAATCCCCGAAGTATTAGGCAGAGTTGTACCTAATACATTTCACTAATTATGTTTAAGTCCCATGTCAGGGGGCGAGCCTATTGGCATCAACCAGACACAAATCCAATCTCCGTGGCTGATGTTGAGTAAATCCTGATGGAAAACTCCATAAACATTTTGCACGACCCGAGAATCCAACCCAGGACCTCACGTTCAACAGTTGCGCTTGTGACCACTAGACCAAAGGGCAGTCCTTGCAAGAATATAATAGCTTCTTCAAAAATGTTGGATTCGGTATTTCGGATTCCAGAATGAGGTACTTATTCTTAAGGTCATTCAGTATTAGTTTTTATTTAGGCTTCGGTGCGTTTTAGTCTGAAACATTTCATCACCCCTAATTTCATATTAAACCGCCATATCCTACACCGAAACGTATCTAAAAAAAAGTTCGCAATTTCACCCCTAACACCCCCACATCGGCCATTCCCCGCCCACTGACGCGTGTCGGGCGCGGTCGCAAATCATTCCGTGTGCAACGGCCCGATAAATTAGATACGCCTAAGAACTGAAAATGCTTGTATCGCTAAACAATAATCTCGTTTTGTGACAGTGACCCTGTTTTATGGTCGGAAGTGTTTTTGGTATGTTTTGAAAAGATGTTGGAGCAGATGGACCGTACTAAGTGTGGTTTTATGCTCTGAAAACGGCGCAGGAAGATCTTATGTTCCCGTTGCTGTGATACAGACGTCCTCTAATTTCAGGACCATCAGGCGAGAGGAGCTCGTGGCTAAATAATAACAGCTGCCCGGGTCGATCTTTAAGTTAAGCACCGCTAGCCTAGGTTGGTCCGTGGATGGGTGACAACCTATTCTATAATTATCACTTCAAGTGCGGGTTGGTTGATGTCACGTGTCTTCAAATTTTTAGTTCTTGATCATACCAATTTCGTCAGAATGGTTTTCTTCATCGTTTTGAGAGGAGTGGTGTTGAAATGAATCACTTAGAGAAAATGCCTGCCTATGCCACGACCCAGGATAATAGTCGTGGCCATTGGGTCACCTCTACACGATCACCCCCTCCCCGGCCCTCGATCGAGCCAGCCCGCGATGCTGTTCCAGTAGTTTTAAATCAGTCCGTAAATAATTATATCATTCAGGTCCAGCCTGTCCCCTTGCTAACCACCCCCAGCAACGCCCTAAGCCGAGGCTCGTACCCCACAGGGGGTGCCCTTAGCGTGTAGTCGCCTAGTTTGTAAATTTTATGCCCCTGGCTGGAGGCCTTACACTCAAGGCACCCACAAGATAGTCCGGTTAAGCAGACGACATTCTCCCAGGTATGACTGCGAGATTCATAAAAAAAGTCACACTCCGATTCGATCTTTCTAATAACTGCTATCAACCTAATATGACCCACTTTTCGCCTTTAAGACGCCGTCTCCAAGACTTACGATAAAAATGTTCTACCTGTACTTATTTATACTATGACCTCGCATTTTTCACGGCCTACCCCCAATTTGTTACGATTGCCCTGTATATATTTTGAGATTATACCTGTGGCCGCGTATCCGCTTGCTGTAGAAGTTTTGTTTTTGGTTTTCTAGGGTAGTGACAACACCAACCAGTGTTACTAGGTACTAGTATACTTAGGTACTAGTACTAATATACTTAGGTACTACTACTAGTATACTTAGGTACTAGTACTAGTTTACTTAGGTACTAGTACTAATATACTTAGGTAATAGTACTAGTATACTTAGGTACTAGTACTAGTATACTTAGGTACTAGTTTTTTAAGCAGTTTTGATAACCATGTTTAACGTAGCAGTAGTTTTATCCGACATAACTCTGTATCTAGTCTGGTTTGGGGAGAGGTGTATAGAAGCACCTACATTTCAAATCTGCTAGTTACGTTTAAGTTTCATGTAATAGGGATGGACCTATTACCATGAACCGAGTACAGCAAGTTAAGACTCCGCGATTCAGAATCTTGCTTAGTTTGTAATTTTAATTCCTATACCAATCAGCTCACGCTGAATGATGTAACATATAGAAAAGGATGATTGTCTACCCTTTCATACGTAATATCAATTTTACGTTCTGTATCGTTTTTCCAATTTAAATCATAATCGGCGCTGATAAAGATGGGAAGATATTGTATTTTGCATTATCGGGGCATATTAATTGTTTGAATTTGTCGAATATTTGTTTTGTGTCGGTCTAACAGACAGACATTTGCGAGATCTTTGGTCTTGTAACAAACTCTTAAAACTGTCACGAATTAACCTTAAAAATGCTAATAAAATTATGGAATACTAGCTGTCCCGCGCAACTTCATCTGCGTCAAATTTTCCAAGTTTTCGCAACATTTTTCATTGCTGCTCCGCTCCTATTGGTCGTAGCGTGATGATATATAGCCTATGTCCTTCCCCAGGGTGAAATCTATCTTCTTACCAAATTTAATTAAGATCCGATCAGCCGTTCAGTCGTGAAAAGGTAACAAACAAACAAACATACAAACAAACAAACAAACAGAGTGACATTCGCATTTATAATATTAGTATGGAAGTATGGATTAGTATGGATGGGAAGATACTGCAAACCTTATCATGGTATAAATCATCTTATAAAATCCCATACAACATAAAACAATCTCCAAAACCAGGTAATAGACTTTCGATTAAAAATAACCATTGAAAAAGAAGGGCTAAACGGCTAAACCAGAATCCTGTTACAAACACAATTGATGTCAGAATTGGCTATTAGGGATGCGTAGTAAATCAGTGGAGGCCTCGACGGAACCCATCTAAGCGTTTAAGGCGATGTTGCACGCAAGACTTGTATCAAATTTTCGTTCACACGTCATAATAAAACGCATTAGTGCGGCCGTGTGTTACACCAAAGCGTATCAAATTGATTTAAAGTGTAACAGAATTTTTCTTTATAAAAATTGTTTGAGTAATATAAAATGTTTTCTTTAAAGGGAATTCATTAACTGCTTCGTTTGAGTAGAGAGGATTTTCGCGTAAACAGGGGCTGTGAATGAAAGGTAAAATGTAGGTTGAAAGCGTTTTTCTTTAGAACTTTATCCTGTTATGATCGCAAAGGCTCCAAGATAGTGTAGAGAGAGTTAAATGAACGATAAATTATATGCTATTAAATAAGCGGTTCAACTTTGTGGTTTAGTTAAGAAATATTAAAAGCAGAAAATTATTCCTCAACTTAATGCTAAACATTATCCATGCCGGCCATTCTGTTTTTACTTTTTGGGTACCTAGATGTTGAATCAAGTTTTCAAATTATTTCAAGTAATGTTTGGAGTTGTTTTGTGGAGATAACTATTCCAGCGAAAACTTAAACAAAATATGAAACTTGATTTTATACAGACTTTAGTTTTCAGTGCTGATTATTATTTCTGAAATAAGAATCAGCGCTGATTATTATTTTTGAAATAAGAATCAGTGCTTATTATTATTTCTGAAATAAGAATCAGTGTGTATTGCTGTAGATAATATTTCTTTACTCCATTTTGTTCTTTTTTCTGGTGCCTCTCCTATTACCGATGGTTGGTCATCAACTCCCAAGTTTTTTTTCTTTTGTGTGGTACACCGAGTTAATCCACTTCTTTGCTTATTATTATAAATTACACACCAAAATGAATAGAAATCAATAAATAAGCAGTCAAATTCGCCCCCCCCCCACTCCCAAATCTCTTACTCCATGTTGTAACACACGGCCGCCTCTCAAACCGCAATACACTCATATCAGTCGTTCAAAGCAATCTCTCTTCAATTTTACACGCGTTTGCACGTAATACGATCGCTTGATGGAATCTTGGGAGACCTTGCATCTCAATCTTGTACATTGCGCGTTCACCATTAACATTTTCATAAGCAATTCATGTCTAGAACGCAATGTATGGTGTAAAATGTGAAGGATAGTTTCGTAAGTTAAGTGCGTATTAGAAATTGGTGGTAGATTTATATGAGGCGTTCTCTTGGAATTTGTAATAATTCTAATGATATCATTTGTCGGTGTAATGTATTGAAGCTGACGGCTTCGTCTGTCCTAGATTTTCTGAACAGAAACATAACAGTGTTTTCCTCGTTTTTTTCTCTTGCAAAGTTATCTAAAATTGGAAATAAATTACTTACATTTTTTTTTTAAATATACATTTCATTATTATTTTTTGTATTGGGTCCTTATAGTGCACCCATATTTCGCCAGTTATGTTTAAGTTCGATGAATTTATAGAGGGCGAGCCTAATGCCAACAACCGGGCATACATTTCGACTCTGGGGCTGCTACTAACAAATTCCTAGAATAAAACCCTAATGTTTTTTTCCCGATCATAGCATCCGTTCGCATTCCGTGTTCTATAGTCACTGCCAGCCCCCATGGGAATATTAATGGCATCAATTTTTGTTTTAATGTTTGACTGACTTTTATCGAACCCAAGACCTCAGTTTAGCAGACGCGACCAACGATCCTGACTTAGTTAATTTATTCCTAAACTAAGCTTTAAATGACCACATCTTAAAACAATGGCTACGAACGCAAAAGCGCAGTTTATATCCATTATCTAACATCACATTCATCTGCCACTATCAGTTACCCGGCTGCGGGTCAAAATGGCGACATTCTGGTGTTGATGCTATCATATAATTACAATAAACCCGGAGAATTTAATTACTGTGCCGACCAGAAGAGTTTGTGTTCCAGTGGAAGCTATAATATTAACCTAGATTATAGACTGTGACTCTAAGAGTATCCCTGCTGAGAGCAAAAGTCGGCTTTTTAATTTAATTTATTTCATAACCATTATACAGGCTGTTTATGTTGTGCGTTTGTTGTTGGCTTGGCCGAGGATGAGCTATTGATAAGACAGCAAAAGAACCCCTCCCTTTCGACCCGTTCAATTTGGCATCATCAAACACCACGTTTAACTGAAATCATAGACACATTAAAATATTCATCCTGATATAAAAATTAAATCTAGCTTTTTGTCTTGTCAAGGTCGGATTTTATCCCTCGGGAGCATAACACCGAAATAATATGTCATATACATCACATTATAATATGTCATCGTTTAACCGAAAAATGCATTTTTTTTGTAATTCGTTCTACCTTCAAAGCGTGGAAACGTAACAGATGGACGGACAGAGTTACTTTCGCGTTTTAATGTTAAAACTAAATGAGGTATTCCGCTTCGGGTTTATGCTGAAACCTTACTTTGTATTTAAAAAACTAGACACAAAGTGATTTATTATTCTAGAGTTGATAGACATTTCTAAATGCATCATTAAACAGTGATTCTACTACAGAAACTACTACAGCCGTATTAGGTTCCAAAACACCGACCCGGAAGCACGACAACAGCCCGACACATCCGGAAATATAAAAACCAAAGAGAACAAAACAAGCCTCCAATGAAAATCGTTAGAATTTTAAATTGTGCTAAAATATTTTCACAAAAAAAGTTGACTGACGTATTCCTGCCAGTTCTATTTTCAAGTACACCGTGTAAATCACCTCATCACGAAGCCGTCAACCAAGCATTCTGTACATGAAACTTAGTAACTTTACGCAAAAATTATTGCTGGGAAACGACTTTTTTTTTGGGGGGTTTAAAATCATGTTTTGTGGTAGAACTCAATGTAACGCACTCAAAACATTGTGCTGATGGACGGATTGAATAGTACGGAGGTCGTGGAGGTGTTTAAAGTAAAAATCTTACATAAAAACTTGTATTTAAAGAAATACTTGTCAAAAAGTTGGAACTAGAAGGTTTCCAGGTATGGTGTAGAACAAAAAAAATATCGCAATGACAGGGAGAACCAGTGTCTTTCGGCTTCGCTAAGAGGTGTTTTACACCCTTTATTTAATCGCTTTCGTCCGTTAGTCTAATAGTTGCATGAGCGACTGCTGAGCAGGGGGTCCTTTCGATTTCAAGATCGGGGAAATTAGTGTTACCGGGGATTCCTCATTAGCAAACATAGCGAGCAGTGCTGGCCCAGTGGTAGCAGCCCCGACTTACGAGCAGTAAGCCGTTGTTTCGAACCCAGGCAGGCGCATTACTTTGTGTAATTTATTTCATCGCCGCTGCTCTCATAAACGGTTAAGGAAAACATCGTGAGGAAACCGGCATGTACTAGAGCTAAAAATTCGAAGACATGTGACATTTACCTGGCCCGCGTGGTGGATTACAGCCCATTCCCTCTCATAGAGAGGAGGTCTGTGTCCCAGCAGTGGGAACATTATAGGCTGATGATGATGATGATGAAACATAGCGTTTGGATTTGTACCTGGTTGGTGGCGAAAGGCTCGCCTCTCGGTCTCTATAACATTAAACTTGCACCTAACTTGCGAATTGTGTGTGTACTATTAGGCACACATCTGCCTAACCCTCCTGAAATAACAGGCGTGATGTTACGTTAAGTAATATTTAATCGCTTTCTAGTATCTCTAGCATAGCTTTATATGTGCACATAACTTTACTGTGAAGCTAGCATCGTATCATGAATTTAGGATGTCATCAATTAATTAAATTGAATTTCAACCAAAAATTATTGCACAGTTGATTAATTTGAAATAATAATTAAGGCTGTGATCACATTGTGGTTCAATTGGATTGCTCATTTATAAACCAGTATTTACTATGTATTGATTTTCGTCGATGACTTCATTATTGGATGATAATTTGTATTATATATATAGGTGCATCCAGTGATCCTTATCACCCAGTATATAACGTTTTTTATTCTATTCTTCGTCAGTCAGACGTCACTCCATCATTCACTTCTATCAACTGAATTCGATATCATCAGCAAATATTTATTGATCCTATTAAATCTAATACATGATAAAGAAATTAATTTTTAACGTGTGCAAAAAATATTTAATTTTATCAGAAGTTGGTATATTTTGGATGTCTGTAAAACTTTGTAGTGTCACCAAAAAAACATTACAGCATTTTCTTTTTTTTCGTTTATTTTTCTGTCAGAGATCGCTAACATTTTCACCAAAATAAAAGTAAAAACAAATTGTACTCTTAAATTTCTAAAGCCTCTGAATTTTAACACATAAGACCAAAGTGCGGTGTTACCAACATTCGGAGTTAAAGTTCAGAAATAATTTAATTTGTAAGTGTACTTGTTTATTTCGAATGTACTTTACGACTGCGGTTGGGAACGGCGCTGATCGTAAAATGCGGTTTTTTTTCGTAAATCCAGGTTTTAGTCACACCGTTGGGTATCGTGCGAATGTTCAAAGACTATCGTTAAAGATTTTAGAGTCCCTAAGGAATCTTTATAGCCCTTACTCACATTTGATTAAGTATGAAAACGATTTTATTGGGAAATAATATAAGAACGTTTATATAGACGCGCCCGTTCAATGCCACGACTAACTTTATTTCTCCTAAGAAAACTTAAATAGTCAAAAATCTTTATGGAATATACTGTCTCCAGTCTCATTAGTAAAGCTAATTTTCCTAATGTTGTTTAATCCTACCTACTTGCACGCTGTGTTCCACTGCAGAGCAATGCTGTCCTTTTGTTCCTCCTTAAAACATAGCTTAAAAAATATGTTTTTAAACCATAAAATGATAATAATCATGGCGTAGAAAAAAAGGTCAAAAAGCAATATCATAATAATCCTTTCGCCTGTTTTGAATAATTACAAGCTCGCATTTCGCCAGTAAACCAACTACAAATTAGCATTGCCCTCCACCTAAGACATAAATTATAACACAAACACAGTTGTCGCGAACGGGTGACATTTGTTTGACAGCTGTCACATCTGTCAGACTACACTACTGGCTTGTCAGTTGCTCGGGAGTACGTTTTATCAACGTAGTTTCATTAACAGTTACGTTTGCTTGACGTTTTGGTATGTAATCTATGTTTGTCGTTCATCAAATCGCGTAATGGGGGGGACTTGTTAATGTGTTAGGTCTTTGTTCCATGTGATTAATATGATCAGTTCGTGTTTTCACTTAAATTTAAAGCAGTTTCATTATTTATTTGTGTTATGAGAAAAAAACTAGTTTTTGTAATACAATTTAGGCTTTTTCATGTTGATATCGATATGCACTTGTGTTGGTGTTATTTTCTGCTTCTATCTTACCACACTAGGCCTACGTGGTGGATTACGGCCTAATCTCTCACAAAACAAGGCTTTAATTTGTGTAAAATAAAATTCAAAAGCACTGGTCATATTTAACTGTATAAGCAAAAGTTAAGATGAAACCAAAGCAGCAAATCCTAGTTACGCTTCGGTGTAACAGAATTCTTTAATAGCTATTGCAGTAATTCAAGTTTTATATTTTTATAATTAGGTTTATTAGTACAGTTGACTCGGTTTAAAAAAACTTTACGTGCGGTTTCTATTTTTTCTTAACGACCAACGTTTTTTTTACAGAACACTGTAAAAATAAATGTTTTAGCAAATGGCATGATAAAAAACGGTCATCTGGTTTATGTGGAGTAAGCGACCGTTGGTGTTGGTGAAAGAAATGAGGTTTTTTTGATACACTACAGTTGTTTGACAATGGTATTTATGTTCAGCCTTGTCTCGAAAAGTTTTATTGTTTTGCTAGTAAACCTCTTTTTTTGAGAACTTTAAGCTGAATTGTTGACTCATCTTTGGTAGGTACCTGGATGTCGTTAGAAATACTTACTTACTCAATGGGAAGAGTACAAAAATCCAATGAATGTGAGATGATTCATTGTGAAAAAACTTTTTTGTCAGACTTTCGGACCGAGTTTCTGAGTACCTGGGAACAACTGTCACAAATCTACAATTGACAGCCTGTAATAACGACAACGGCTGAGGTCAGATAGGCAGTCGGAACATGGAAAATACTGGTATTCAGCTGCACCCGGTAAGACTGAAAGGCCACCCCAACATACTTAGTTCTATTCTATTCCCAACATAGTTGCCAAATGCTAGGCGGATGATGAAGCTGCCCAAATAATAATACACAATTAGAACCTAAATACAACGATCAAGTATTAAATAAACATTTACTAAAGAAACGGTGGGACGGATGACACATTTTCTTTAACAACAACCGACAATCCCAATATAACTCCGGCCCACACTGGTCAATTTTTAATCTCGTGGATATATTTAGTGCAGGCCGAACGCTGATTATAAATAACGTTTTATAACATCGTCAACACAATTCGTACATACGACGAAAACGGGCTGTACTCATCCAGTTTAACCTGACCTGGGTTTATACAGGGTGTAAATAGACTCGTCACGTAGTCATCAAACTAAGTTAGTCAGGTGCGATCAAATCGATCGGATCGGACTCCTGGCAAACCGAACTTAGATTGATAATGTACTAAAAAATATCGGTCCAAGTTATGCCCGGAGTCAGGTCCGGTCGGTTTGATCGCATGAAGTTGTTGCTTGGAATCGATTTTTATTTTTGATGAATTTTAAAAGTTAATAACATCGCTAAAGTCGCGCACATTATAAAACTTCAAAAATAACTAACCGGTTTGAGAATGTCCTCCTTTTTTTTAAGGTTGTATCTTCACAAACTCTCAATAAAAAAGAAAAAAGGATTGTGTGGTTTTATGAAACCACGGTAAAAGTGAAACTTTTTTTCACACTATAGACATTTAACAAAAAATGTTTGGACTAATATTCCATTAAGGGTATAAAACGTATAAAACGCGGAGTAGGGATAAAGTGAAAGGCGCTTTGACGAGCCTTTCACTTTATCCCTACTCCGCGGCCGAGCGGCACGCGACATGCAACACACAGACGAAAAAGTTTGAGACGATGTAATAAAAGTTTCACTTTAAAAAGGTTTTGTCCAAAAATGATTACAGTGATCGCAAGAAAACGTGCCTTTCAGCTTCTTTAAGCGTATTTACATCCGTTATAAACTTTTCATACAAATTAAAGGTCAGATTATACTGGTCATGTATACCTGATATGTTGTCATGTAAACTGCTACCGAATGTTGACAACCACTGATGATAACGGTCGATTCCAATAATGGCGGCTCTTTTGTTTTCTTTTATATCGCATGGCCGTTTTATTTTATGGGTGGAGGAAGTGAGGGGAAATTATAGCTGTTCATAGTCCTGTTTGAGTGTGATGTCCTGGGGGGTTACTAAGACGTCTTAAATCATTATTGTTTCATTCTTATTCCAAAGTGGGAAAGAGATGGAGCTAGACGACCTGTATAGCTCCGTCTCTTTCCCACTTTGGAATAAGAATGAAACAATAATGTTTTAAGACGTCATGGTACGCCACCTGAGAGCAGTCGTTTTAGATTTAGAGCAACAAAAGTAAAGGCCAAACGGAAAAGGAATGCGGACTTTGCCAGATCATGTACTGGATTATCTGTCAAAGTAACTGCCTCTTTGGATGAGTGACTGCAGAGCTGGCCCTGGGTTGGATATCTGCGTCGGGCAAAATGTTATTGAGTTTTTTCCAACAGGAATATCTCAGTAGCAGCCACGGAGTCCTGGTGGCGTACCATGACGTCTTAGAACATTATTGTTTCATTCTTATTCCAGAGTGAAAAAGAGACGGAGCTATACAGGTCGTCTAGCTCCATCTCTTTCCCACTCTGGAATAGGAATGCAAGAATAATGTTTTAAGCGTCATAGTAAACCCCCTGGTCAGCATGCGTAGCATGACCGCCGTAGAAACGGGCTATGTCGACGGAAGAATCGACAAACTGACTCACTGTCATTGTCTATCTGTCATTATGTCGATTCTTCCGCAGACAAGACTCGTTTCTACAGTGGTCATGCTACGCGTGCTGGATGATTCCATTCGTCCGATCGTTCTGTCCTTAGTTGCGTTCATATATACAGGCTCACATCTTGGTGTAGTGCATCATAAAGACTTTTCGACGTATTCATGTACTCCCTAAAACCCCGTCGGATGTGTCATGCTACGCGTGCTGTGCCGTTGATGGAAATAGGCTCGCCCCTACATGGGACTTAAACAAAGCTAGCGAAATGTAGGGGTACTATTAGGTACCCCAATTTATTTGGGGTCGGCGCGGCATGTCTTCTTCTTCCATACTTCTCTATTACTCGTCATCTCAGCAGTCAACTACAACCTTTCCATGCAGTCCACCCATCGTTTCTTTGGTATTTTTATTTCTATAATGTCTCCTGCATACTTAGCCAGTGTCCGATGCGATAGGCCTATTCATTATCATAATCAGCCTATAATGTTTCCACTGCTGTGACACAGGCCTCCTCTCTATGAGAGGGAGTGGGCTGTAATCCACCACGCGGGCCCAGTGCGGGTTGCTAGATGTCACATGTCTTCGAATTTTTAGTTCTAAGAACATGCCGGTTTCCTCACGATGTTTTCCTTCACCGGTTTTGAGGGCAGCGGTGATGAAATAAATTATACAAAGTAATGCGCCTGCCTGGGTTCGAACCCACGGCTTACTGCTCGTAAGTCGGGGCTGCCACTACTGGGCCACCGCCGCTCTCTTAGTTTAGTCAGTCTTACCAGATGCAGCTGAATACTATAGTATTTTACATGGAGCGACTGCCTATCTGACCTCCACAACCCAGTTAGTACTGCTCTCACTGGACTACCGCTGCTCTACGGAGGAGATATTATTGCTATTTGCAGCCATTTATATCCACCCTGTATTCCTGTAACACCTAAATGGGAACACTGTTAAAATAACGATAGCAAAAAATGTGTACCGCAAAATTTTTTCACCTTCATTTATTCAGTTTATTGCAAACAGTACAAATTGCAGAACAGGCTAATAAGGAGTTCCAAGAAAACGGTGGAAATGAAAGATTGCTTCAAGTTACGCGATTCTTGTTCTTGTTATGAATGGAAAAATTATGTTGATACACGTTCTGTTTACTTTCATTTAAAAATAATATGGTATTAATACCTCGTAATCGCTTTACATACATTACATACCGAGTTTCCTCCGTGCCTCGGAAAACACGTGCAGCCGTTGGTCCCGGCTGTCTTTTGTAGATCTTTGACAGTACAAGTGGTCAGTGGCCTAAAAGTCTGAGAACCAGTCTTACCAAATGGTGTCGTATTACCCAGTAGTTATTGAAGTGGGGAAGGTCAGATACGCACTCGTTCCATGTAAAATACTGGTATTCAGCTACATCCGATTAGACTGAACGTATTAGTCGTTCTCGTATTTAAGGACTTAAAACTTTATCCATAAATCATTGAACTAATCATGTCTTTTTTTCGATTGTTTCAGGTATGTTTTCTTTTACGCAAGAAATCCAAAGGTCAGAATGAACTGAAACGAATCTCACACGGGATTCGGGACGAAATTCCGTCAAACTGACTTCTTGATTAATAAGGGGGAAGCGCCAGGGGTAGCCCGTGAAATTCATTTTTTCTCACGTTTTTGCAATTTGCTAGTCAGGGTCAGGCTGTTTATTGAACGAAATATGATTCGCAATCATAAAACATACTTCATAATCAGCCTATAATGTTCCCACTGCTGGGACTCAGTCCTCCTCTGATGTCATATGTCTTCGAATTTTTAGTTCTAGGACATGCCGGTTTCCTCACGATGTTTTCCTTCACCTTTTTTGAGAGCATTGAAATGACTAGATATTTCATAAAAAAAAGCCAATCAATGGGATTAAATGAACTTAGGATGAGGATTGTACTGACGATTTAAATGACAATTTTAACTCGGTGAAGCCATCGTTACGTTTTAATCGACATACAACCTAAAACTGATCTGCAAATTGCCAAAAAACGTAAGAAAATTTGAATTACGCCTGATACCCTGGCGCTTCCACCTTAAAACTATCAATACGCGCAGTGGATTCCGCCTCAGCATAACTAGAGGCCATACTCAGAAGACAGTTAGTGCCTCAGCCAAGACTACACACCAAGTCATCGCAGTGAGTAATCAAAAAGATATCTGATTCTACCCATTGAACGATTTGAAAGAATGCTATTGTCACTGATATAAATTGATGATCATTATGATAGAATGATTCATCTGTGAATCATTTTAATAGTGGTATCTATCTATGTGGTCAGCAGTTAAAAGGTCGTTTTGAATGATCATGTTTATGTTAATTCTAGCTTCAGGTTTGTGACTGGGTGTGGTTTAAATAATTGGTTACATTTCTGCTGCAGACATTCGCATTATTTTGCTTTGAGTATGAAATCATCAGCTGGTCTTTTTTTATTTACTTGGTAGGCTTACACACACTTTAGACACAGTTAAGACATGCACCATGTAAGGCACAAGCACTGCAAATTTTATGTATCAAGTTACTAAATAACATAATTTAATATTTATTCATTTTATGATTAACCCTTCAACAAAAAAAAAGCATTGTCATATTACACAAAAATTCCGTCACTCATCTCAAAAATACATTCTATCTTTCGTCTGACGTAACAAATAAAAGTGACCAACATCATCCATACAAAGTTCTCTCAGGCCATAAAAATAAATAATAAAAATGAGTTAAAAATGAGTTGGTAATAAAAATGTTTCGGCCACAGGGACTCGTTGCGGGTAGTCCAGTATTTTTAAAGGCCAAACTTGGACTCAGGCGCGGCATATTGCATGTCATCATTTGTCCTGGGACGTGAAATTTTTGGTGTGGGCTCAGTTACAAGCGAATAGCAAGTTTGATTAATGACGTGTAGCGACCTACGAAAAGCAACTTATAACAAAAAGTACTACAGCGCCGTCTATGATAGAAACTGAAGAACTAATATGGTCTGAATCTCGCAAGCATGGTTTACATCGACTTTAGACTATATACGGAACCCCGACAACAATTGTTAGGCTGTTGCCCACCAGACCTAACACCTGTCTGGTCGTAGGATCCTCCCTTTCCTATGGGGGTTGCGTTAAAATCGAAAATTATCTCACGAGAACGTTATAAATACGATAATTTCACTGGAGATAGTGTAGCTTCCCATTAGTGAAAGAATAGGGGATCGGACTGGGTAAAGAAAACAACATTCTATTTAGTCCGTCGGACAGGTAATACAAAAATATTAGACACGTATTTTTTGTTTTATCAAAATGTCAAAAAAATACTTAGTTAAAACTCATTAAATTTGGAGAGTGGGGGCTTACTACGTCACAAGTAGGTATAAAACTTACCTAAATGTGACGTCATGCGCCATTTCAACTCAATATATCTCCGTAATTTTATGACCACGTGAAAAAAAAAAAAATAAGTGTCCAATACTTTTCAGTAAACTACCCGACGGACAAAGAAAAAAAAAATAGGATTATCCCCTATTCTCGGAATCAAATCAGTAGTTCCGAAAATTACCCTCTAAACTCAAACATAAAAAAATAACCTAATAAAAATAAAATAAAATGAATGTTTATTTCAATTACATGATTCATAAAAATACATGATTTGGAGATCACCTTTTAAGCAAGGAAATGCTTGTGTTAGGTGTCTCCGCTCTTCCACTTAACATTAAACAGGGTATGCAATTGAAAAACCTCCTAATAAAAAGTACAGATTTAGATGTTTAAACTACCGGAAGGGGTCCGAAAGGGCCGATGCCTGCCAGGGTTGCGGGTTGTTCGAAAGAGATACCGCGGCCCTGGAACACAAAGGGCTAAGAAGGAACATGGGTGGGTTTTAGTCAGTCAAGTCTGACACTCCCTCCCGCTCCGCCCAGAGCGGGAGAAGTCATTTGATGATTTCCCATCCGCAAAAAAAAAAAAAAAATATGTTTAAACTGGTATGGTTATTAACTATACCTACTATTATCTATACCCCGAATTGTGTTGGGGTTAGCTTTCAGTTTACCCCGGATGCAGTGGAATACCCTTATATTAATTAAATGGAGCTAGGCAGTCGCCTATCTGATCTTCACAACCCAGTTACTTACTTTCATATGCGTTCAGCATAAAGATGTAATTTTGTAATTACAAACGGACACTTCAATTGTATTTATTTTTATAGATTGACTAGCTGCTGTCCACTACTTCGTTCGCGTGGAAATTTCAATTCTCAGACCTACCCGATATGCACACAAAATTTCATACAAATCGTTTCAGCCGTTTCGGAGGAGTTTGGTAACAAACACCGCGACATGAGAATTTTATATATTAGATTTGTTTTTCCAAATAATATCAGCAACCTTTTGTATTCCACTGAAATCAATGCAATACTATGAAAATCTCTCCAAGGGCTCACCCAACGTAATTGAGCTTGAAAAATCCTATTGCACTCTTCAGCTGCGGTAAAATGAACTTAGGGCTTTAAAGTTCACCGTCTCTAAGCCAATGACAGCTGTAATAAGCTTAAGAAAGAGAAAGATACATTTTTTTGAAAAGGTAAACTGCAATGCACGAAAGTACGGGTATTAAATATTTATTGTATTCTGAGTATTTGTTGTTATTGCGGCAACAGAAGTACATAATCTGCAGAAATTTCTACTGGCTTAACTATTACGGTTCATGAGATATTGCCTGGTGACAGACGGACGGACGGACAGCGAATTCTCAGTAATAGGGGCCCGTTTGACTCTTTGGGTACGGAACCCTAAAAAAAAGCCTTTTATTTCCTACTTGAAATTACTTTGACATTATTTCAAGTAACATAGCTAATTTTGATAAAGTTAATAACTTTACTTAACTAGATTTTCTTTGAAAACTTAACTTTTACTAATTTTCTTATTTTAATACATTTAAACTGGTTTATTCTTTTAATTACTTTACTCCTTAACTAATTGTATATAACGTGTAACGTGATTATCTACACAAATAAATTTTGAAGTGTTTGTTTGTAATATTAAAATAACAGCTTTTTACTACATGCATATGAATGTATATACGGTACATATACCAAAAAACAATTATTACAATTTTTGTCTGTCTGTCTGTTTGTTCCGGCTAATCTCTGGAACGGCTGGACCGATTTTGACGGGACTTTCACTGGCTGATAGCTACTGTAATAAAGAGTAACGTCTGTAGGCTACTTCTTAAATACCACGCGGACGAAGTCACAGTCACAGATAGTATAATAATAAATAAAAAAAAGTATTCTTTAAATTTTTAGACTAACCCGCTCACCTCCCGTCCCTCAAACGAGCTCTTGTGCGTAGATGTTGATTAATGGGCACACCGCCTCTCGGTAACTCGACTAATGCGATTATCTTGTTACTGAAACAATGAATGACAGGCTTACGATTTTTATTTTATGAAATCATGACACATGCACGATTATGTTAAAAATTGTCACAATCTTTGAAATTGTTGGAAAGTGGAAAATAACCGATTTTCTCCTTATACGAGGTGTTGTTTTGCGTCCTTGTCAAAATTCAGGAGGTTGTCACAAAACACATAAATAAATAATACGAATAAGAATGTTTCGTATGTGAGTGTTTACTACTCACTATACACACCGTGTAAATCACCTCATCACGTAGCCGTCAACCAAGCATTCTGTACATGAAACTAAGTAACTTTACGCAAAAATTATTGCTGGGAAACGACTTTTTTTTGGGGGGTGTAAAATCATGTTTTCTGGTAGAACTCAATGGACGGATTGAATAGTATGGGGGTCGTGGAGGTGTTTAAAGTAAAAATCATACATTAAAAACTTGTATTTAAAAAAAACTTGTCAAAAAGTTGGAACTTTGACCCCCTAATATCTCCGTAACTAGAAGGTTCCCAGGTATGGTGCAGAACAAAAAAATGATCGCAATGACAGGGAGAACCAGTGCCTTTCGGCTTCGTTAAGAGGTGTTTTACACCCTTTATAAGGTGACTGGTAATTAGTGACCGATACACGTGATTGTACTCATGATAACAAACAACTTTCCCAAAGAAACATTTATTTTTATACTCATTCACTTTTATCACAAGCTGCTGGCCAGAAGCCCCGCGCGCGAATTTCATACTGCTGTTGTATTATTGTTATCCAAAGATTGTCCCCTGCATACAAACTTATCTTTATAATATTGGTATAGAAGTATAGATGACATGGGCCCAAAAATATCTCTTCTTATTCCAATTTAATTGGGGTCGCATGTCTCTAAAGGTGGATACAGACTTTGCGAGGCATGCGCCACGAACGGCGCACAACGAATGCCCCGGCCATACGTTGGCTCGCTCTCGCCCGTGCGTAGCACATATAAAGAATATAAAGGTACACACCTTGCGAGGCATTCGCTGTGCGTTGTTCGCGGCGCATGCTTCGCAATGTCTGTATACGGCTTTAAATAGCCATGATCCCAAGTACAGAAATTAAATAATTTCATTTGTACTTCAGGTCATGAAATAATTTAGGCGCTGCATGGGAGTTCAAACCTATTTTGTCCAACTTTTTTGTAATCATCTGCAGGTAACATTACATCACGAAATTGAAGAGATATCTTCACTGACAAGAATATAAAACTTAATCGTTTTCCCGACATGTAGGTAATCAACTTGTCAGAAATAAAATGTGTTTACCTTTTTTTGCTCCAATGCCATAGTGAAGGGAAAAGCGTGACCAATATATAAACATTATGTAGTACGTTACAAGAAGAAATCGATTTCTTGCGTTATGTGTTCACACGTTGAAGTTTGCTGGCATAGAAATCATTGTTAGCTTCGGCTGTATATAAGGTGTTGTTTTGCATCCTCGTCAAATACGAGGAGATGACTATGCTAATGATTCTCGACTCAAATCAATTATAAAATGGATAGGTTATTTTTATTTGTCTATCATTGACGGATATCGGTAAGTGTGAACCACCCGTGTTTTAAACGCGACCCGTCTGATCCTCGCCCTATAACCTTGGTGGTTTACCTTTGTCAGCATTTCAAAATAACCCTCTTAACGTGGTTTAGGGAATAAGAAATTGTCTTATAACCGTTTTTAGATTTTTAGTATTTGTGTTTGCGAGGTTGTAAGGCGAGGATCAGATGGGCTGCGTTTAAAACACGGGTGGTTCACACTTACCTTTAAAAATACCTTACTTACTTACTAATAAAAATACCTCTCCATTTTTTATTGATTCCGGTCGAGAATCATTAGCATAGTTACCTCCTTATTCCTTTTCCTTATTAGTAAAGTTTTAGCAAACGATTGCATGACAGGTGGACAGATAATTGCATAATGATTGTCACAAGATGCAGGTGGTTGTTATTAACAGTGAGAGAATAATATAAGAAACATAAGCCTTTGATAGGTATGTCAAGACAGGACAATAATTAGGGTATAATTTTAATCCCACGGCATAATGTCGTCCAATAATATCGTCTCTGTACGTCTACCATGAGTTTTAACAATCTATACTCGCTAGCGTCTGTAGTTAAAAAAATGTATGAAAACTTTTACAGCGCCTCTAGCGGATAGTTGGGTACTAAAATGCGTAGTATGAGGTACTATAGTCATCTATCCTACGTCACCGTGTAGTAAACTATACTACAGCGACTGCAAGTTTGGGCTTCATTTGCTTAGAATTTGGTAGTAAGCACCAACACAGCTCATGGTACCATTGAAAAAGCTAACTATAGTATTTGCTTATTGACGGAACTATTGCAGTTACGTCAAGCGATCTAACTATGACAACTCATGGTAGACGTGATCTTGGCCTAACTTATAACACACGTTAAATATTTGATTTTCTTAGGATGGTCTTATTTTTGAAAGACTTGGATTGTAAACTAATAAATTAGAAACCCGATCCCGAATTGTAATATAAAAAAATAAAGTGGTTTGTTTTCAAATATTTCCTAAGATAAGAATTGAGTTCATGTCACAAACAATTGCTACACACTTCAGCACTCAGTCACGACACCTCAACAACTGACACTGACGTTTCTAACTGTCACTTTGACAGCTGCGAAACTGTCAGCCTTATCTATCCATCTGTGGAGGCTGCGATCTCAGGAACTTAGTCGTTAATCAGTCGTGTTGTCTGTCTGCGTATCATGGGACTGTGGACCATTACTCATACGGGTTTTGTAACTTTTGTGTGTTTTTTTTTTTTATTTGAGGGACGGTATCTTTACGGTTGAGTTGCGGAAGATTGAGTTGGTATCTTTTTGGTGTGACCATTTTCATCTTAATAAATGATGTTTTGGGTATATTTCTGGCGAAATTTAAATGGTGGCAAGGTTTTAGGTATTCATGGAGATTCGTCATAATATGTATAATTGAGAAAAATGCGCACATCATCAGCTATGGCTTCAATCCAAATGCTAATATCACCAGTTATTTGACGGATTCAAGTTCGAATTTGTCAGCAAGAAACTCATATTCGGCAAACAATATAAGCCAGTAGACAAAAGGGCTGAAAAATATATACTCGAAATTATTTAGTAATTTTGAAACTATTTTATCTACCTAAATAAAGCCAAAGGGAATAAACATAAAAGAAGTTCTCAGTATGGGGCAGTTAATATTTTATGGTGCAGATTAGGGATTATAGCCATACTTCCTGTCAAACAAACGATTGACACTTTGTAGGCCATAAAAATATCAAACAGAACTCTGTAGACCAGACAGATGAGGAATGTAACGTAGCGCCAATATAATAAAACCAACAAAATTCTATAAGAATAGGCTGTGTAGTGATTTGTATGTTAAGTGTAATAAATACAAGGCGTTTAGATGTTGAGAGCAGCGGTGGCCCAGTAGTGGAAGCGTCGACTTAGGAGCAGTAAGCCGTGGGTTGGAACCCAGGCAGGCGCATTACTTTGTGTAATTTATTTCATCACCGCTGCCCTCAAAAACCTTGAAGGAAAACATCGTGAGGAAACCGGCATGTCCTAGAAGTAAAAATTCGAAGACATGTGACAGCTACCAACCCGCACTGGGTCCGCGTGGTGGATTACAGCCCACTCCCTCTCATAGAGAGGAGGCCTGTGTCCCAGCAGTGGGAACATTATAGGCTGATGATGATGATGTTTAGATGTTGAATTCAGATAATTTTTGGAAAGAAACTCATACATTGGTCCAATTTTGCCTAGTTGTCTAAACTTTTCTTGTTCTAATTTCGACCTTATTGGTCTCTTCAATACTTTCCTCGATCCAAGAATCGTACTCAGGGCTTCATACTGTGCAGTAGAGCTTACTCTCTAAACTAAAGAGGCAGTCGAAATCTTTCTAGTACATTCATCGTCATCTTCCTGCCCTTGTCCCTTGTTACTTGGGGTTGACGCAACACGTTTTATTCTTCCACTAGCTGTCCCGCGCAACTTCGCCTGCGTCACATTTTCCCCGTTTTCGCAACATTTTTCACTGCTGCTTCGCACCTTTTGGTCGTAGCGTGATGCTATATAGCCTATAGCCTCCTCGATAAATGGGCTATCTGACACTGAAAGATTTTTTCAAATCGGACCTGTAGTTCCTGAGATTAACGCGTTCAAGCAAACAAACAAACTGTTCAGCTTTATAATATTATAATTAGTATACACGGTGTAAATCACCTCATCACGAAGCCGCCAACCAAGCCTCCTGTACATGAAACTAAGTAACTTTACGCAAAAATTATTTCTGGGAAACGACTTTTTTTTTGGGGGTGTAAAATCATGTTTTGTGGTAGAACTCAATGTAACACACTCAAAACATTGTGCTGATGGACGGATTGAATAGTACGGGGGTCGTGGAGGTGTTTAATGTAAAAATCTTACATTAAAAACTTTTATTAAAAAAAATACTTGTCAAAAAGTTGGAACTTTGACCCCTAATATCTCCGTAACTAGAAGGTTCCCAGGTATGATGTAGAACAAAAAAATTATCGCAATGACAGGGAGAACCAGTGCCTTTCGGCTTCGTTAAGAGGTGTTTTACACCCTTTAGATTCTCCTCTCTCAATAATCACGCTATCATTTACTCCTTTATCTTTCATATCATTCCTCTCGAAATCCATCCGTCGTCGTTTCCTTGGCCTTCTTCTCCCTCTCAATCCATCAAAAATACCAAAATTAGTCCTTGAAAACCCATAAAGAAATCCAAACAACCCCCGATCGTCTATCAGCTCCGACTTACGAGCATCACTTACTTGCAAAAGGGTATTTGGGCTACGTTCACACGATCGACAAATAACTATAAAAACCGCACACTCTGGCACCCTTAGGTCACGTACCGACCGTTTTTTCCTTGCATAACCGACTATATACGGTTCCCAATTAATTAAAGTTTGAGTGTGGACCGTGCCTTATCTTTAGTGTGTTGTGTGCTTTAGTTTTCGCTAGTGAGGGGACTGCAATAAAAATTGATACATATTTTAGTGAGATATATTGGGATGGTCTATCGATATTCGTGTTGAAAAGTTTTAGTCATAATGTTCTATTCAATCGAAGATTCGCTGTGTATAAATTCAATAAGTTTTGTACCTTTGCCAAAGTCAGGTTTTGTTGAGAATTGAAACAGATTGATTTGTATTTCTATTTAAGATGAAAAACCCAGCAAAGTGGCTTTGTTAAAATGTGTTTTATCAAGGTGAATGACACCTATACCTTATAGTACAATACAATTTATTGTTCAGCAAGAAACTCTTTCATTTTATTTCGGTAGAAAGTTTTTTTTTTTTACTTTCTTTATGTATCTTTCTCAGATCTTCACACAATACTTTCAAAGTGTATATACTACTAAAAAAAAAGATCCTTCCATTTTAAATGCTCTAAACTCTTAATACAAAACAGTCATAACATAAAACATAACATCACGCCTGTAATCCCTGAAGGGTTAGGCAGAGGTATAATAGTACACTCACATTTCGAAAGTTATGTTATTATGTTTATACATGATGTTTTTTTGCATCTTCGTCAAATTCAAGGAGGTAACTAATCTAATGATTCTTGTCCCAAATCGATCATAAAATGTGTAGGTAATTTTTATTTTTTTCTTATTTACGGAAATCGGTAAGTGTGAACCAACCGTGTTTTAAACGCGGTCCTTCTGATTCTCGCCCTATAACCGCGCTTCCACACGTACAAAGTAATACAAACAATCTCAAACGTTCATTCGCAATTTTTTTTATTCCCTAAACCATGTTATGGGGGTTATTCTGAAATACTGATAAACATAAACAACCAAAAAAATCTGCGTTTATTAATAATTAACTAGGTACCGTAATTTTAATTGATTATTTATGTCTTTTGTGACAACCTCCTGAATTTTGACGAGGATGCAAAACTACACCTTGTACATTGTTTAAGTTCCATGTAATAAAACTAAGGAATTTAAACTCCTTCTCATAGAGAGGAGGCCTGTGTCCCAGCAGTGGGAACGTTATAGGCTGATGATGATGATGATTGTTTTAGTTCCATCTAATAGGGGGCGAGCCTATTGCCATCAACCGGTCACAAATCTAGACTCCGTGGCTGCTACCGAGAAAATCCTGATGGAAAACCCAAAACCCAATTACAATGTGTTCGACCCGGGAATCGAATCCTGGCTCTCATGCTCAACAGTCGCGATTGTTACCACTAGACCAACGAAGCAGTCTAAAAAACACTTATACCTAATTCTATAAAAATAGTTTTTCCAAAGTGTCTTAAAATTGTAACTGAATAATAAAAAGTTTGTTGCATTTTCGAAGGCAAACTAAATTTGTTTCTTCACATTTGGGTAGTTTGCGAGACACGAGCGAAACTCCGGCGGGACGTGTAGGTGCATGCTGTGGTCTAGGAGACGGCGTGGGTTAAAGCATGCTTCATCTAAACTTGCACTGTCACTTGCGGGAATATCTTCCGTGATTATTATTTATCGGGAGCTCCCATACTTCGTCTAAGAATGTAGGTTTTATGATGAAAATTCTGTTGTTATGAAATGTGGAATTTATGATATGTAGGACAGAGATATTTAGCATAATATATTTAATATGCTATAACTATTATTCAATAATTGTTCGCGATATCGTACGCATCGATAAAACATATCTTATGGCATTCGGTAAAAGTGTAGCAATTTAGTGAAAATTGTTTTTTGAATCGGGTAATTGGTTTTGAATTAATCCTCCTACATCCAAACTTACAAATTTTACCTTTTTATAATATTAGTACCGTATGGTTAATTATCTAGCTTACTGTGATTACTGTAATATATAGGTACCGACAGTGTCTAAAAAAATGCAGTAAAAAACTAAGCTACTCATTTATTATTTGACTTGTTGTCCTTATTACAACAAAAAACAATCACTCTTAGACAGACTTTATTACTTGTAATAGCAAAATTGTGTGTGTTCAAATCGTGCTTAACGATTTGCCTTCTGTCTGCTTGTAATAATAAAATTAATTTATATCATAGGATTGAACATAGAAAACGATGAAATATTTATTTAGATAAATTATGAAATAAATGAACTAGTCAACTAATAACAAATAAGGACATGTCCTATTTTGAGATGTAGGTAAACTTAGTTAACCATAAGATGAACGAAGAATCTCAGCAGTATAAGGTGGGACACTAAATACCACAAATTTACCATTCAGAAATAATCTATAGAGCCAGGATGACTCACATAAAAAACTACAAACAAAAAGTCAACTATTCCTTTTGTCTACTGCTGAACATAGGTCTGCCCCAAGTTGCGTCAAAATATCATGTGTGTATCCACAACAGTGAACCAGTCACTTTAAAACAAAAAAAATGATGAGAGAAAGTATCGTTCGCTAGCTCCTAGCCTATCCGCTAGGGATGTTTGTCAGATTGTCAGCGCGCGTGTAAGCGCCACTTGCTCCCACCTGCAAGTTGCCGAACTTCGCCGAACTCTGCCGAACCGATAGTTTCCGTGACGTCATCCGGCACATCTGAGACCGTTCCGATTGTTTCGGTAATGATCGCTTGCTCCCGTTAATTGTAGTTAGGTTTGTTAGTGCTTCGCTAATGTGCGCTGGACTTTCTCGAAGTTTCTGTGTCTGTGGAAGGTGTTATTATTTTGAGTTTTTTGAAATTGTTGAACTCATTGAAACGTACACTAAGTTGTGTTTAATAAGTTTGTATAATTTCAGCAAATATGAGTAGGTTACGTAAGTCTTTAAAAATACTTACATTTATCACGCTAACAGGTAATTTAGTAATAATCATTTATTCTTTACAAGTCGTGAGTTTGCCCGATGAGATTTCCCATGTGCAGACATGACATCCATACATGTACTCTATTTCAATCTATTAGGCGACGAATTTTAAAAATCAATTCTTCTCTTAAAGAATGAAATCTTCGTGATAACATTCGATCTAAAATCCAAAAGGGCCTCTTGGGGCAAAATTTTTTGGCGGTTTCGTTTTGTTTGTGCTTTGTGAGTAATAGAATTAAATAATTATTGTTAGTTAACGTGCGTATGATTTTTGATCTGTTAAAGTTAACTAAGAGAAGTTAAATGGTTTCGACACGTACAACTAAAAACAAAACGCTGTAAGTAACTATTATTAGCCAGATTCTCTTCGTCGAAACCAAAACAAAGTTAAGTTTAATAAAAAACACTTAGGTAATTAAATCAGCGACAGTCGGCTAGACTCTAAATTAAATCATTCGACAATTTAACAATTTGAAACTCCATTCTCATGCAACTTTCAGGCCTCGAAAAATAAAAATAGATGTCCAACATCACATCCCCATTCCGGGAACATTTCCACACCAACATTGTATTTTAAAACCGCATAAAAGGTACTGTCGTCCATTTTGGAATACATTTTTTAATTCGCAGCTTAAAATGTATTTAAATATTCAACGCGTCTGCTGATGACTAAAATTAGTTTTATTCGAAAGCTAAATTTTAAATTTGGAATGACCCGGGAGTGTGAATAAATCATTGCACCTCACTATTTAGTGTTGGCTGTGGACACACTGAGTCCTCTAGTGGGTTTTAGTGTCTATGATAGATAACTTATGGTTTAGTCTATGGAAAAGTAATTTGTGGGATTAAAAGTGAGTGTGCCTTTGCAACATGGATAGTGAAAGAAAAGTGAACATTCAAAATCACAGATCATTATCATTCTTTTAGCCATATCCCAATTTATTTGGGGTCGGCGCAGCATGTCTTCTTCTTCCATACTTCTCTATTACTTGTCATCTCATCAGACACCTACTTAAAATAATATTACACGCATTCTAAGAGGGGTCTTTAGTCTTGATATTTTTCTTGAAACGCTGTTACAGCAACGTACCTACAGGTACTTGTTTTGATATTTTTTTTACATTTTAATATATTCCCTCAGTGTCAACATTACCTCATACACACTGTTCACTAGTTAATTGATATCAAAAATGTATACCAACATAGGTTATTCCCATTTATCAAAGGAAACATGTACCCACTCTGGACAATTCCAATAATAAACTCCTCTCTCAATATTCTACAGGGATGTCAAATACGTGTACATCTCAAACTTGAAACCAACAAGAATTCTCTAGAGTCTATTTTCCATTTATAAACCATTTCGCGCTCGCCACAAAATAATTCAATTTAGTCACGTCCACTAAAATAGAGACATTGCCATTCATGTACACTGCCCTTTAATGCATTTATAGTCCCGTATAGGGTTGCCATACGACCTTTATCCGGACATGTGCCCCCCCCCCCTCTCCGGACTTTTTAAATAGTGAAAAAGGG
This sequence comes from Cerastis leucographa, assembly GCA_963082945.1. NCBI lineage: Eukaryota > Metazoa > Arthropoda > Insecta > Lepidoptera > Noctuidae > Cerastis > Cerastis leucographa. The sequence goes on along the minus strand of OY720372.1, from coordinate 10,790,355 downwards.
AACATTTAAAAAAATATGGTAGGACTCCAATAGCTATTTTTTTTTTTTAAAGTTGCTGTAGCACCAAGTTCGAAAACATCGTCTCTTCAGAGTTGTACTGCAGATGTCAGTGTCAGCAATACTAGGCTCCATACATTTATTGGTATCATCGTTTTTAACAGCAACCCTAGTTGCGTACATCTGCGAACGAAAGCGCTAAATATGTATTTAGCGGTAAAGCGCGAAATCTACCTTTTTGTTGTCGTCTGTACTGCGTAATGGTAACGAGTCGCAACAGTATCGGGTTCGGATGGAAATTAACTGAAATAAACGGACTGAAGAATAAATGTTGACGGGCTCCGGTTATACAGTTCGGTGTACACTTGATACTTTTGGAGGAATGTTCCCACTGCTGGGACACATGCCTCGTCTCTGTGAGAGGCCGTAATTCACCACGCGGGCCCATTGCGGATTGGTAGATGTCACATGTCTTTGAATTTTTGGTTCCCTCACGATATTTTCCTTCACCGTTTTGACAGCAGCGGTGATGAAATAAATTAGGATACTTTTGGTAGCGACTACTAACGTTGACTGGTAAGTTGCATTTTCGAAAGTTAAGTCGGAACTGGTGATAGAGTTAAAAGCAAATCGACTTAGTAAAATCATTGGTTATATTGTCATATATTGTTAAAATCGCGCGTTTACTTGTTAAAGGTTGTCGTAAAATGATAAATAAAATATTATCTTACTTAATGCTTGTGTTTAATAGCTGGAAATAAATATGGCGTATAGGAATTTCACTAAGATTTTCATTAGCATCTAGATTTACTGATTGCTAATATATAATCAACCTTATTCAAATTGTATAAAGAAATAGTGTGATTTGAGCCTTTCTTTTTATTTATCTTATCATCTTTGAGGGCCTCGGACAGGAGTTTCCTGACCAACGGACTGCGCGATGACAATTCTGATCTCGAAAAGTCTCATCATGAATGCTTAAAGTATTAAGTCTGCGCCCACCGTTGGCCAGGAGTGTACGCGAGTGTACTCGACAGAATTATTAATGCGTTTTATTATAGAGTAATTTGTGGAATATTGTACATCGTTGATGTTGCATGTGGTAGCTTTCAGTAGGCGAATCATTATTAGCGATATGATATTATGTGTATAGATAGATTGAGACGGAACGGTTGGCGCAGTGGATTAGCGATCGACTGCTGCGCTGCGTGTCGCGGATTTGATCCCCGCACGGAACAAATAATTGTATGGCCTACATATATTTGTTCCGGGTCTGGCTACATACATAGTACTTACAAGAGCAATGGCGTCAACCACACAGGTCACGAGACAGGAACATTGCATGCTACCCAAATCTCCTTTTTATAGTCTGTGGCTAACTACATTACTGTTTGTGTATGTGAGTTATAATGTCTGTAAGCGCATCCACAATACAGGAGACATTCTAAATGTGGGGCAGAGTTTAAAAAAAAATATAGTGTAGTGGGCAAAAAAGGTAGTGTCTGTTGAGATGAAGTTATAGGAAGTGTGGAAGAAGAAGATATGCTGCGCCGACCCCAAAATGAATTGTGATAAGGGCAATGTAATGATGAGAATTGAGATAGATACATATGTGAGGAGCTCGTGGTTAAAAAAGAACTGCGGCTCGCGTCGGTCTTTAGGTTAAGCTACGCTACTCATTCACTTTTATCAGAATAACAGAACAGCCATATGAAGTTCGGGGAATACTGTACGTTAGTAATCTGACAAAACGGCATCACGCGGCTAACAGCTGATAGGTCGCAGGCACACGCACGCGCGAATTTCATATGGCTGTTGTGTAGTTATTGTAATAAAATCAAATGAGTTAAAAAAAATGTTTCTTTGGGAAAGTCTAGCGTAGTGTGATTGTGATAAGAGTGATAGAGTTTAAAAAAAATGTTTCTTGGGTTAAGTTGTTTGTTATCATGAGTATAATCATGTGTTTAAGTATCGGTCACTAATTACCAGTGACCCTTTAAATACATACGTTATAATGCAACCGAAACCACATTTTGAAACCTAACTTTTTTTGTCTCTTGTCAATAACGTTGACATTGGTCATCATTTCAACGGCAGCTCTTACTCACTCGAATACAACCTCTTATTTTGTGAGTCACTGCTGATAAAACAGGTCTCAGGCTTTCAACCTGCCTAGTTTAAAGTATTTATCATGAATCACTCTACTAACTAAAATATTTGTTCAAAACGAATTATTTAAGGAAGTTTTTTGCGCATTACAGGAATCGACGATTACTCATTTTAAATATCCTTTTGTTTTAATTTCTGTGATTCAGACATCTGTCTATGTTTTGGTATATTAAGAATTTCGAGTGTTTGAGTGAAGTTTGAGTGAAGTTTTTTCTTGAGAATTTTAAACTTGAATGTTTGCGTTATAGAGTTAGTCATTCCAAGTCCATCTTGGGTAGGGACACTGTTATTTCGATTTTTTGTGGATTCGTCCCTTTTCTTGTCTATTACGAAGTCTTGAAGATAGTGTCCGTGTTTATAGACAGATGGAAAACGCTAGCGCAACGTAAACGCGGCGTTTTGAAAACACCATAAGTATTTTTTTTTGTATTTCTGTTTTTCTGCTAATATTTACATTGAATGAAACGAGTACATTTTACTTTATTTCTTCACAAATTAGTATTCATGTCACGGTTAGTATGGTTTATTTATCTATTCTAATATTATAAAGCTGAAGAGTTTGTTTCTTTGCCTGAACGCGCTAATCTCTGAAAGTAATGGTCCGATTTGAAAAATTCTTCCAGTGTTGGATAGCCCATTTATCGAGAAAGGCTATATATAGGCTATATATCATCACACTACGACTAATAAGAACGGAGCAGCAATGAAAAATGTTGCGAAAACGGGGAAAAAGGGACGAAGTTGCGCGGGACAGCTAGTTTATGAATATTGTACAAAGCACATACGAGAAATTTTGCATAGTTTTTCGTATTTTAACCCAAAAATCTACCAATCATATCCACCCTACATTGCGGTCAACAGTTATTATGAACATTTACAGTGAATTATGCAAAAATATGCATTGTAGTCAATGCTTGCATAAAACATCAGATGGATAGCTAGCAGTTCATACTAATGCAGTGATATCATCAGTTTCGCAGATTATTCACGCAGAGACACGGATAAGTAATAAATGAAGTGCCAATTTGCAAGCGTATGGTGATATCGATGAATGTATAGGCGATAGATTACTCCGGTTATGATACGAGGTAATCTATGGCACGGGTGTAGCGTGTTAATTGCTAGTTCCAGCACATAAGGAATCTACATGCGTTCTGCGTTCATACATGAATGTAACTTTGTGTTTAGCCATCAATTTGGTTGCGGAATGTAGTAATGTTGTTGGTTATTTCCTATGGGGAAGAACGGGGAAGAAACTCAATGGTCTTTTGAAAATATTTGTTTTCAACCGTGTTATAATGTTTTCAGTTTTAATACTCGTACTTAAGTATGAAAGGACAGCGTAGGTCTGCTTTATTAGTGTTCACTTTGCAAGAGCTTCTCAGTGTTCCATTCAATTATTACTCCGTGTTTAATCGTGATCATAAATTAACATGCTTTTTAACTTTTGGGTAAAAACAGTTTATTTTAGAAACGTAAGCGCATCATGAATCGTGATGAGTTGCGCATGATTTTACTTTTACTTTCGTGTTTTTTGCATAATTTTGTAATGTTTAGTCTACGAATGGGGTTTCTGTCGACTTTGGTCTTACGTGGTCTTTACCTTAGTGGTAACATAACATGATCACTCCTATTTTGCGCCGAAGGGTTCAGCAAAGGTGGGCTGCGGGTTGTTCGAAAGAGATACCGCGGCCCTGGAACACAAAGGGCTAAGAAGGAACATGGGTGGGTTTTAGTCAGTCAAGTCTGACACTCCCTCCCGCTCCGCCCAGAGCGGGAGAAGTCATTTGATGATTTCCCATCCGCAAAAAACAAAAAAAAAAGGGTTCAGCAAAGGTGACCTGTATACACTCTAATTTCGCTAATGCAGAGTTTGGCAGAGGTGAACGTATACCTCGTTACTAGGTGCGAGACCTGTAAGTAACTAGCAAATTGTACTAGGTCCTATTAAATTTTGCCAGTAAAAGGTATCGTGTTATAGGGTGCGTCATAATCACATGTGCGCAAATGTTATACAACTTTTATTACTTTTCTCATCATTATTTGCCTAGTTTAACTAGCCTAGCTTTCAGTCAATATCAGTAGTTTACGAGGAGCAACTGCCTATTTGATCTCCACAACCCAGATAGGTACGAGGACTACTATGTATTACAACCCCTTGGTGCTTCTGGTTATAAATACACTTCTATTTTCTTTCAAAACAATAAACGCCAACAAATCAACCGCAAACAAGACAAAACACCAAAACCGATTGAAAAGGAAATCAAGTCACTTCCATAATTTTTCAAATCAGGAACCATAAAATTGGATACGTCGTGCGAACCAGTACGAAGGCGCGACACCGTTCGGCCAGATTTTTATTACGAACACACGTATTCGGGACACGTCGCGGGACCCGAGTGGTGCCGAAGCCACGCGAAGGCAATCCAATAGGGCTGGCTCTGACTGGTTGTGATTTCGAACTTCGAACGCTCAGATTTTTTTTATTGCTTTCCAGAATTCTGATCGACATTTGAAATCGTGTGCAAAGTTTAGAGTTTGAACGTGGATGGCTATAAGAGTAGAGGAAGACCAAAGAAACGATGGATTGAATGTGTGTTTGAATATTGCTAGAAAGGAAGTGATTGCCAAAATTATGAGTCATAGAGAAGTATAGAAGAAGAAGACATGATGCGCCGACCCCCAATCAATTGGGTCAGCATCATGATGATTTGAAATCTTTTACAGTTTTCTTGGTTAAAAATGGTGCAATTGTTAAAGTTTAACCGAGGGAAGCGCTTTATTATAGTGTTTGCAGATAATGGCGGCGTCTGCGGAACATTACCCGTTTAAACGTGAACGTTAGTGTTGTATGTCGGTCGTGCATCACTCCAAGGTTCTTATTAAGTTTCCTTTCTGATTCTAACGAGTAACCTACATTTTGTAACACTAATTATACGTAGTTAGTTACTCATCAAATACCTTAGTACAAAAAGCAATGCCGGGAGCAAGCGTGGCGATAATTACTCGCACCTTGAAGTGGTTTTTTACTGCTGTGTAAAGGTATCTCAGGTATCTTTTTACTCCTTTTCCTGAGTCACCGTGGGATATTTACCGACCACTGTTACTATATTCATGAAGGCATACTATTTCCGGTAGACCAATATACCAACAATCCAACCACAAGTAAAATTGCCAACAAAATACGAATATCATTTCCCCATATAATAATATTTCTGGGAAAAATAAATTGCCAATATAGCAACCCTATATCGAACGCATCACATTTTTTTTTCTAAATTCGAAATTGGAACCGCGATTCCTTTTAGCTGTCATGATTTATAGGAGGTGCTCATTTGAGCGGGAATTTTGAATCTTATTTAAAATTCGAATTCGATATGTCTGTCGCTTGAGGCTGCATGAATATGATTCGTGGTGTGCATGCATATTAAAAATGCTTGCGGTAGAAGACGTCTTTGGTAAAAAGGGCTGTTCCTTGTGGTTTTTGGCACAGAATAAGCACATTAGAGCCAAGAAACACGTTTTTTTTTTGTGATAGAATAACACAACACAGTGTATGTTGTTAAGCAATAAGTGACTTTTGAATTAACAGTAAGACTGGCTGAACTCAAGCGAATCCCGCGCGGGATTAACTTGTATGTAGTTGTTTAAATTGGCGGGAATAGTGGCGTGACTTCCTAACCATTAAAACAAACGTACGGGTTGTGCTTTAATACAACAAGAACTTTAAGGGGAAATGTAGTTCAGGAATAGAGCAAATGGAGGTTCATGAAGACCACAGAAATTAATAGCAGTGAATAACAAAATAATATAGCATCACACCTGTAATCCTCAAAGGGTTCAGCAGAAGTGTACCTAATAGTACATGTAGGTAGGTACACTCACATTTCGACAGTTATGTTTAAGTCCCATGTAATAGGGGGCGAGCCTATTGCCATCAACTGGGCACAAATCCAAACTCCGTGGCTGCAACTGAGAAATTCCTGATGGAAAAACCCAATAACACTTTGCCCGACCCGGGAGTCGAACCCAGGACCTCATGCTCAGCAGACGCTCTTGTGGACACTAGACCACCGAGGGAGCAACTATTTTCGCAAACCCCCGACACAAAAAACGCTTTGGTTTGTGCTTGTGCTAAGCGGCCTACTTAGCGGTCCCCCGACGCTATGACGTTTAGATTAATTTATTTTTGGTTTTTTTAGAGGCCGTTGCTTTTTTAAATTTTAATTTGTTTTATTGCCGGCTATGCCCATGGTGACAAGATTTTAATTTTCAAATCAAAAAGACCTGTGAAAGTAGTTTATATGCCTTCATCAACTAGAAAAGAGGTGAAGATCTTCAAACGGCTGAGCAGATTTTCTGTAAACATAGCTAAGAACACTCTCGATTAAGGCACCTTTCAAACGTAATCAATTTTATCAAAATCGGTTCATCCGTTGAGGAGCTACGATGCCACACAAATACACACAGTACACGTCAAACTTATAACACCCCTCTGTTTTGGGGTTAAAAATCAACCACTAACTAACTAACTATATTCATTTTCACATTTAAAAATAAGTTTGTTACTACGCATGTATTTTTATTAAAATCTATGCCTTATTTCAATGTCGATAAAATGCGACGATGTTTTTAACACAGAAAACAGACAATACAGTACTAAAATTAAGTACAAGTTTCTAGTCAACAAGCACATCTTTTACTTGTACCCAGAAGTAACGGTTTTAAGTCGTTTTGATAAAAATTGTGGGACGAATTTAACGTTACAAGATAACTGTATCATGTATGTATACAATGCACGTGTCAAAATTTCTCGAAAACTTACTCTTTGTATGCACCGCTGAATGTGTAATAAATAGTCTGGTTTTCTTATCTATGTAGAAAGATTTTTGGATGGAATAATAAAAATGTGTGAATCATACGGTTTTGTGAAGTTTTTGCTTGCATTCTTCACCCGATAGTTTGCTGCCATGTTTTTGAAGTGAAACTTCTTAAGCGACTTCCAACAAGTTTAACGCTACCATGTAGGGGGCATATTTTCTATAACTCACTAAGAGATGGCAGTTTTACAAGATTTGTGACTACGTCGTTCTACTAGGTACGCAAGATGGCGTGCAAACAGTCATGTATTCGACTCTTCGATGTGACCAGCCTACGCTCAATTTCCATGTGTAGAATAACCTCGATAAACTTATGTAATAATTGTGTAATAAAAATAATACAACAAGAAAACAAGAAAATATTATTTAGAAGCTCAATAAAATAACGAGAGTGAATGCGTGGCACTCGAACGCATGCGTGTAGTAGTACGAAGTTTCACTTCTTCCGCGTGGAGTTAGTCCACGCACAGTTTTTTTTTTTAAGTCCCATTGTTGCGAGCCTATTGCCATCAACTGGGCACAAATCCAGACCCTGTGACTCCTCCTGAGTAATTCCTGATGGAAAAATCCAATAACACGTTCCCCGACGTGGGAATCGAACCCAAGATCTTATCTTCAGCAGTCGTGCTTGGGACCTTTAGTGTTAATGAAAACGATCGTTCAAGTTCTAACTTGGTTCATTATACACTATAATGTTCCCATTGCTAGGACACAGGCCTTCTCTCCATCAGAGGGAGTGGGCTTTAATCCAACACGCGGGCCCAATGCGGGTTGGTAGATGTCACATGTCTTCGATTTTTTTGTTCTAGGACATGCCGGTTTCATCACGATGTTTTCTGTCACAGTTTTTGAGAGCAGCGGTGATGAAATAAATTACACAAAGTAATGCGCCTGCCTCGGTTCGAACCCACGGCTTACTGCTCGTAAGTCGGGGCTGCCACCGCTGGGCCACCGCTCGGCCACCGCTGCTCTCCTCTTATTATACACTTGCTTATAACTAATTTAGTAACCAAAGATACATGCTATCAGCAGCAACATAAACATTACAAACGGTGACACATCAAGTCAAACATTTCCATTATAACGTGGCCTCGCTTTAAACGAAGTTCCCGTAGAAATGACAGATCGGCATAAACTGGTCTTGTATAGCTCGATTATTTGTCGTGCGTTTGTTTGAGGAGCTCGTAGCTAAATAATAACAGCCGCATCGATCTTTAAGGTTAAGCCGTGCTTGCCGAGGTTGGTCCGTGAATAGTTGACAATAATTACATACCAAGATTCTTCCGTGCCTCGGTAAGCACGTTAAGCCGTTGCTCCCGGCTGTCATTTGTAGATCTTTGACAGTCGTTACGAATAGTCAGAAGCCAAAAGTCTGACATCCAGTCTTACCAAGGGTTATCGTATTACCCAGTTACTGGGTTGTGGTGGTCAGATAGGCAGTCGCTTCATGTCAAATACTGGTACTCAGCTGCATCCGGTAACACTAGAAGCCGACCCCAGGATAGTTTGGGAAAAGGCTAGCCAGATGATGATTGTTTGTCGAGCGTACAACAAACCTCAAGGTTCAAGTTTCTCACATAGTCCTAAGGCCAGTCCATCAGTGACTTGCGTATGCGCCGGCGCCGATGTTATCTGCGACCTCCTGACTATGAAGTCGAGTTGCGTTATTAAAAGGTCAGATGCATTAACGGAATGGATACTGAGAGTGTGGAGTTAAGACTTTTTTTGAATTTGCGTTTATTGTGACTAAATACCGGAGTGGGAGTTAGTTTTTATCACTGAAATATATACTCTATCGCCATTAAGAAAACAAAAGTCATTGTTTAAAATTAAGAATCTATGAAAAACGTTTGTCATTAGTCGAGTAAAAATAGATACGTCTTAAATAGATGTAGTCGGTATAATTTATGGAACAAGTTATTAGGTCGCGACATCCACTGAGTGACGATTAAACAATGCGTTCTTCCCAAGAAATAGGCTTAATGTATGTTGACCCAAAATAGCTATGTGTGTGGCGATGTATAGGTAATTAGGGTTCAATTATTTGGAACAACCATTTGTGAGACGTAAATTAAATATTTTCAAGAGAAACACTAATCATATGGTCTGTAAAAATGGTAAACTCTAGCTAACTCTAGCACAACAACACTGTTATTTCTGGCTTTTTATTTGTCAGTTCCTGATTTTTTAATCCTACTTTTGCAGTTGTTATGGTGATTTCCTTATTTTTATTGTTACGTATTTTTCACCTTTATACGCTCGAGTTGAACAAGTCGTCAACTTTAAATTCTCAATTCAAAAATCGTGTGTAAATTCAGCTTTTCAAAAGTTGGGTCTAGAGATATCAGGCTTGGTTCACCGAATCCGCATCTAGATTTAACTAAACGTAACCAGAACTCGTGAAAGTTACCATAAGTCCATAACATTAAAATTCTCCAAGTACACAGTCTACCTACTCATTTGTTACAACTCGAAACATTCATAACACAAAACAATACACGATTGATTGTGCGCAAGCGCAAGTGAAACGCAAGGTCTACGCCCAACGCCACAAATAATACATTACAGCATGTTTAAGAAAATAATGGTCATACTAGCTTATTTATAACCGCTTCTTCACCCGCGTGTAGTTTAGTAAGTAGCCCAAGGGATCTGACTGTCTGGATATAAAGTCATATACTGTGTTAATCCAGGGCATAAACTATCCTTTTGCCAAATAGACGACACGGTTGGCGCAGTGGTGGAACAATTGACTGCTGCGTTGCGTGTCGCGGGTTCGATCCCCGCACGGAACAAATATTATTTGTATGGCCTACAGATAGTTGTTCCGGGTCTGGCTGTTTATGTATGTGAGTTTAAACGTTTGTAAACGCACCCACGAAACGGAAAAAATAAAAATAACTGCCTCTCGTCAACCAAGAATTCTTTATATATCAAAATAAGTAACTCTACTCAAAAAAATATTACACATCAAACTAAATAATTTAATCGTAACTGGGACTTTTTTTTGGGGTGAAAAATCACGTTTTCGGTAGGACTCATTCTGCTGATGGATGCATTGAATTTAAATGAATTTTGGCCTCCAATATCTCAACTGGGAAGTTCCCAGGTATGGTCCAGGACAACAAGAAAAATCGCAATGACGATAAGAACTAGTGCCTTTCGGCGTCGTTAAGGGTCTTTTAACACTCATTTTGAGATCACTTTTCTCATACATGCTGTATACAAGGTGTTGTTTTGCATTCTCGTCAAATTCAAGGAGGTGACTATGCTACTGATTCTCGTCCCGAATCAATAATAAAATGGGTAGGTCATTTTTATTTTTTTTCTTATTTACGAAAATCGGTAAGTCTGAACCACCCGTGTTTTAAACGCGGGCTGTCTGATTCTTGCCCTATAACCTTACTTTCATAAATACAAACAATTTCAAACGTTTATTCGATCATTTCTTATTCCCTAAACCACGTTAAGGGGGTTATGCTGAAGTACTAAAAAACTTAAAAACCCAAAAAAATCAGCGTTTTTTAAAAATTAACTGGGTATCGTAATTTTAATTGATTATTTAGGTCTTTTGTGACATCCTCTTGAATTCTGACGAGGATGCAAAACAACACCTTGTATACTTACGCCCAAGCTTATCTGGGGGCTTGCATCATACGTGTAGTCACTTTCAATTGGTGATTGTTGAATAAACATGTCTGGTTTGTTTGTCTGTCAGGGAGTTTGGATGGATTGATGATTAGTCTAAACGAGCATAACTGAGCAGTGCTGGTCAGGACGAGCAAGATGTTAATATATTGCCATTTACGTAAACCTGAGCGGTTGATAAAAGAACTATTTGAGCAAAGCTTTTGACTTAGTCAGTTATGATATTCTATGGAGAAAGTTACAAGAAGTAGGGCTACCGTCTGAACTTGTGAATATCTTAAAGTACTGGTATAGCAATCAAAGTAATAATGTGCGGTGGGCGGGCACCCTCTCGGATCCATATAAATTGGAATGTGGCGTGAGACAGGGTGGCTTGAGCTCGCCCCGTCTTTTTAATTTGTATATAAATGCCCTAATCGAGGAGCTCAGCGGCCAGCGGGTTGGTTGTCGCATAGATGATGTATGTGTCAATAATCTTAGCTATGCGGACGACATGGTGTTGCTGAGCGCCTCGGTTTGTGGCATTAGGAAACTGTTGCGCATCTGTGAAACTTATGCAAATGTTCATGGCTTGATGTATAATGTGAAGAAAAGCGAGTATGTTGTCTTTAAGGCTGGTACTAGGTGCCCCACTAGTGTGCCCCCTATAAAGCTGAATGGAGATGACTTGGCTAGGGTACGTCAGTTCAGATACCTGGGTCATCTAATTACCGAAGACCTTAAGGACGACATGGACATTGAACGTGAACGTAGGGCACTGTCCGTGAGAGCAAACATGATTGCTCGCAGGTTTGCCAGGTGTAAAAATCACTCTCTTCAGAGCCTTCTGTACATCTTTTTACACCTGCGGCCTGTGGGCAGTCTATACTCAAAAAGCTTACAGTGCCCTACGGGTACAATATAATAATGCGCTTAGAACGATGTTGCGGCTGCCCCGTCACTGTAGTGCATCACGTATGTTTGCGGAGGCGCGCATCGATTGCTTCTACGCTACTCTGCGCAAGCGGTGCGCGTCAATGCTGAGCAGAGTACGGGCTAGTCGCAACAGCGTTTTATGTATGATAGCCAGTAGACTTGACTGTCTGTACATTGGTCGATGTATTAATGTTCACATGAGTATTGATACGTCGACTCGTGGGTCAGGCAGGGGGCGAGTTGATTAATTTTGTATTACTAACACTAGTTATAAGTTATTGTACTACTAACAAATTGGATCCCAGTTATCTGAAATAAAGGTTTATTATTATTATTATTATATTGCGTGACAAATTAAAAAACACATAGCGTATTACAGTTACGTTTAACACAAAGGTATATGTTACTCACATTTCGATAGTGATGTCACAAATGCTCCCCGCCGCTGGTAGTAGGTACTTACATTAACTGGCAAAAAAGTCGAGACTGCTTACATTAAAAAATGCAAAAGTAAATGCTGACAGCGACGCATACTAGGTAGGTACACACAAAGCAATGAATATTTCCAAATAGTTACGATGTCGTGATGGTTGGAAGATGTATAGTGACAACAATGTACTAAATTACTTGCCACTCGGTCAATAGCATACAATTTATTGACAATTTGCAATATATTATATTTTGTTTTTGTATCTCTCTTTTGAGGACTTGAATGACGCAGCTCTTCAGCTAAGCTTCATATCCGACTGCGGCGAAGCCAAAAGGAATGTGTTTTTTAGGCTTCTATCTATTTGAGATTGTTGAAAAGTATCGTTGTTGTGGACTTTTGCGATTCAAGAGCTGAGCCACTTCATAATTTAAAAAAAAAACGTTGTTTTGTCAAAAATCTAACTTTCCAGGTCTTCGTTGGTTTTTATTACGTAAAATAAGAAAAATACTAATAAAAAGATTCTGCCAGCTTTTCTTTCAAAAAGTTCGAATAAGGATAGAAAAAGAAAAAATGAAGTCTTAAGCGCCTGACGGCTTAAACAGCTTCCACTGGAGTTTTTATAAGTTAACTAGGTATATAAAAAAAAAGCTTTTTGATCGTTATGAAACTTAAAAGTTCAAACCAATGTCTGAATTAAAATTTATTGATAGGATTGAAAAGTTGTGTTGTAATCGATTTTCGTGGACATGTGAAGAAAAATTTGGAATATGAATGTAGATGGCTATAAGAGTAGAGGAAGACCAAAGAAACGATGGATGGACTGTGTGAAGGATGATAAAGCCTCGAAAGAGCGTGAATGCTTAGACGACGAGTAATAAAGAAGTATAGAAGAAGAAGATGTGCTGCGCCGACCCCAAATAAATTGGGATAAGGGCAAGTGAATGATGGTGAACTAAAAGGCGTTGTTTTGCATCCTCTTCAAATTCAAGGAGGTAACTATGCTAATGATTCTCGACCCGAATCAATAATAAAATGGGTGGGTAATTTTTATTTAATTTTTTATATACGGAAATCGGTAAGTGTGAACCACCCGTGTTTTAAAAGCGGGCTGTCTGATTCTCGCACTATAACCGCGCTTCTACACATACAAACAATCTCAAACCCTTTTTCGATCATTTCTTATTCCCTAAACCACGTTATGGGGGTTATTCTGAAATACTAACAAACATAAACAACCAAAAAAATCAGCGTTTATTAATAATTAACTATGTACCGTAATTTTAATAGGTATTCATGTCTTTTGTGACAACCTCCTGAATTTTGACGAGGATGCAAAACAATACCTTGTATAACTGATTTCCGATCCTGATAACGCTACCACAAGACACCGTTTCTACACGATAATATACAACATGTAGGTAATGTCGAACGTGAATTTAATTACGGGGGACATGGAGGATTACCCCGAGATTAATATAGACGGTACACGGGGCTACAATATCCTTGTGATCGGTTCCGCAGATATTCATATGGTGGATGAGGTGTCTGTACTCCACTCCACGAGACCATATATTTTTATAAACAAAGAACTTCTACTAAGTTAGGTAGCGACAAAACAATCAAAAACAAAATAGTACAATAATAGTAACAATATTAATTTATTTATCTCTCAAAAAGGTCTCAAAAAGGTACAATTTGGAGCATAGTATCTTGGTCACTGGCAAATTCAAAGCTTTGAGAGAACTGCAGTCTATACTGGGTTCGAGACCTGTATGACAGATCTCCAGGAGACACACCCTCAAAAATGCACTTACGTACTACAACATTGTAAAATCTCTAAGTAGTGAGAGAAGAGAATAAATCACAAAACAAAAAGTGATGTGCTAAGAGTGTCTCTGGAGAGTGTTGTGTATCCGTGAGTGCAACAATCTCACCAAACTCACGGCCAAGCCTACATAAATAATCCCAAATTCAATAAACTCAAAGTAACATACGTGTAGTACGAAACTAACGAGCAATTTCACTTGATCGGATTATATTTTTGCGATGTAAAGCTCTGTCGTCTAATGTTTTGTGGTACTGGAACGCGTTTGACTTACTGGAACGCAAACATTTTAGGCCGCCATTCGAGTTTCGAATGCGTTTCAGTTTATTTTGTTTTCGCGGATTAGGTTATCATTTGATCCAAAAGTTGCGAACTCCTCAATGTGTTTACAAAATGTACATGTTCTCGTAGCGCGGAGTATAGTAATAATAAACATAGGGTGAAAGCGACAGGGTGGGTATCTACAAAACACAAATTTAAATTTCAAAGTTAAATATGAATTAGCGGGCTACTCCCTGGCGCTTTTAACTTAAAAAAAAATCTTATTCGGCTTTTGAATGACTTCATGTTCAATGAACAATTTACGAGGTTTTGCTGTGTATTTGAAAGTCAAAAGTACCTTCTACTTTCAAAAACTTAACGAAATGCCGCATCCACACATTATCCTCTTACCTATATTTCGTCATCCCATCATTCGAGCATTAGTAACGCTTTGTCATACCAGCGTAGATATTAAATTTCTTAGACAACATATTGGTGCACCTTTTGTGGGCAATATAATGGGTGCATTATAGGAAATAGGTGGTTCCTATGACAGTGAAGAGGGATGAAACTCGTGTATAACACAAAGGATATCTCTATAGGAAATATAATATACTCCATTGGAAAGTTTTCTATGTACCTGCTTTGAACTTCTAAAGTAATCAAAGGATTTTGAAGAGGTTTTCTATGCAGGATGGAAAGGCCACCGAAACAGAAATGGTATTTCGTACATCGTTCTGTACCCCCCCCACCCCCCATAGAAATACAGAAACTTTTCATCGAGCTCGAAACTAAAAGAAACTAGAACTCAAATACTAATAGACCGATTTAAAAAATTCTTCTACCACTTTAAAACTACATCTTTATCGAGTTACATAAGCTATATTATTATATCACAATTTCCGCGGACGAAGTTGCGGTGGAAGTCCTATTTTTAATAACCTATGAAACATTGACTTTAATCTTGGATCGCAGACTGATTTTTGCTGTAGATCTGCATACGAAAACGCCCTTAGAAAAATAACATACATTACTTATTATAAATCATGTACTTACCAAGCAAGTTTGTATGTAGACTCATATCTACTACCTACTTGAAATAGATCCTTCTCTGATCTGATATCAGTCACCAATGCCAATTAGCAGGAGAATTTAAATTGATTTTAATATTGAAGAGATCATTAATTTCACATCAGTAAAACATAATTTTTATAAAACTCAATCGTTCGTGTATATTATTACTCGTGCTTTCGAAAGTGTAAAGCAATTTCAAATCGAACTTATATGAAGTAATCGTGAAACCACGAAGTAGTAATAGGTACATTATATAGGTAATAAGTTGAAGAAGGGAAAGTGAGCTTTTGCAGTTTAGAGATTCTTACGTACCTATTGTATTGGGAAGATAATTATCTGATGCTTAGATTCTTGGTATATATTTTTCTTTGATAAAAATTGTAAGATTTTTGTCATTAGCAGACTATTGTTAATTCATACTTTATGTAATTTTTAAACTGGTTAGTTTTTATAATAATATAACGACCTAAAAGATAAATTTCAGGAAACTATGTCATCTTACTATATATCAAAGAACTATTGTCAAGTAACATGTTATTGAGATAGAATCTTATGATATAAATTATGTGATAGGATGAACGAAAGATGACTTTTTCTTGTGCTTGCTCTGTAAGAGGCTGCGTGAAAGATAACTTTTTCTTGTTATTTTAAAGTATATTTAACAATTCTTATTGTAAATACATGTTTCATTTAACTATGCTATAGCTTTGATTTACATGTTTGGTTGTATATGTTTTCTCTAGTAATTAAATATAATACGTATATAGTACAAAAATTCGAAGACATGTGTCATCTACCAACCCGCGCTGGGCCCGGGTGGTGGATTACAGCCCACTCCCTCTCATAGAGAGGAGGCCTGTGTCCCAGCAGCGGGACATTATAGGCTGATGATGAAGATGATGATGATATAGGTCAGACGCCAGCACATCAAGCTACAACATTCTATCAATTGTCTTTAATAGATTTTCAACCTTATGGTTAAAGAATATGGTTCAAGGTTGATTGGGATAATTTGAAAGTTTCGGGTAGCTTGACCTGCTGGCACATGTGCGTTTAAGGTACAGTTGACCCCTGAACCAGAGAACCGTAAAATAATTAACTTATAGTGCAAAATAAATCACCATGAAACATTAAAAGCCAGATCCCAATCTCTTTTCTGAACACTCCGATGCACAAATTGATAGCTCGGCTAATATTAATAAACGTTCCAAAAAGCTTTTATATGTAATAAACAAATCTTTCAATCAATCACGATAACCTTTGCTAATACTTCTTAATAATAAACTATAAGAATTCATTCGTTTAATAAGTCGAGAACATTTCTATATATTGCGTAGTTTTGGTTGCTGTACGTTTGCTAAATCGGTTTATTTGCAAATTGTCTATTAATTCGATTAAACAATTTCAGTAAAACTTTTTTCAGCAGTTTTTGTTTGTGTTTTGCGTATGTTTTGGGTCCGTGGCATAGGCCCCCAGTGGTCGAGGCACCTGTGGCCGACGCTCCCGATTCGATTTATTTAATTCAAGCAATTTTTTTTTGTTTATTTTGTAGCATTCTTAGTTGTTCTCTTTTAATGAGTGTTGGACTGCCAAGTCATCGGTCTGAAGTTCTAACGCAACACACGCACCTCTGATTTTTCGGATTCATGTGTTAATTGTTTAATATTATCACTTGCTTCGGTGAAGGAAAACATCGTGAGGAAACCAGCATGCCTGAGAAATATTTCTCGGCGGCATGTAAAACCAAGTCAGAGGCCTATAAGCAACATAAAAACCAGGTACCTCTGACTCCACTAACCGCGCGACAAGGAAGAAGAAAGAAGAATGAGTGTTTCACTTTAAAAAACTACATTCAACGATGCTAAGGATATTTTTTACTACGATATGTATTTAAGGATATTTTTTAACTACGACAAACTATTCTTGCATTAAAAAACCGAAACGAGAGAGAAACAGAGCTATTTCATAATTATCATGTATTCTTCAAAAACGTCTTCTGTTGGTTGCATAAGTTCTATTGGTCCTTCTAAATGGTATACATTAAATTGTGCAGACGTCTGCCAGTATTTTATCTTGTCTTGGAAACACCCGTACGCATAACAGTTAGATATGACATTTTTTTTCTCTATCCCGCTCTGTTCCCTTTCTGGGCGAAGGTCGGTTCCACTCCTTCCATTTCATACAAACCCGCGCGTCCTCCTTCCACTTATGACGGAATACAGTTACGTCTAGTTTTTTCTACCATCTCCTTCGTAGCCTGAAGATTTCAGTATCTCATTCGGTCGTTTCGTCATTTTTATTCGGAGAAAAGTAGTCGGAAAGTTAGTATTTTAGGCAGTAGATTTAATATTTTGAGTAAGGACAATTCTTCTTTTTTTGTCGGAGGTTTTATTATTATCCTTTCATTAGTAACTTCGCGACTCTCCCAAATTCGCACTCGTCCAGTAACAGATACAAATGGTTAGGCTTCGTTGCGAGATTGACCCTCTGAACTCGACGTATCGATTGCGTAAGTTTGCGTGAGAAACATGGCTGACTGGCTATTGCAATGTCTTCTTAACATATTGGGCATACGTGTCTGGGAGTTTATGTCACAGTTCAATACTTGAAGCTTGGAGTAATCACACTCGATCAAAGATAGAAAGTACCTCTCACAGAGGGAAGACCAATATCCCAGCACTGGGAGCTTTATAGGCCGATCATATTATCATCGTCATCATCTGCCTATAATGTCCCCACTGCTGGGACACATTCCTCCTCTCAATGAGAGGGAGTTGGCTGTAATCCACCACGCGGGCCCAGTGCGGGTTGGTAGATATCACATGTCTTCGAAATTTTAGTTCTAGAACATGCCGGTTTCCTCCCGATGTTTTCCTTCACCGTATCTGAGGGCAGCGGTAATGAAATAAATTACACAAAGTAATGCGCCTGCCTGGGTTTGAACCCACGGCTTACTGTTCGTAAGTCGGGGCTGCCACCACTGGGCCACCGCTGCTCTCAAATATAGGCCGATTATTCTAAAGTATTGAGTTTTAAATGCCTCGTTGATCTATCAGTTGTAATTGCAACTGCTGAGCATGAGGTCCTGGGTTCAATTTCCAGGTCAGGCAGGGTTCTTACCTGGGTGACATCACCGAACAGGCCTGCCGACATCAACAACGAGGCAGGGTGGTTCCAGGAGGCCATGTCCGACATATGCGACGTGGCAATGCCCCGAGTTCGGCCAGGACGCGCCCGGCGTCAGGTGTACTGGTGGTCGCGAGAGCTGAAGTCTCTGCGCGAGGCGTGCGTCGCCGCGCGGCACCTGTACGCCAGGCATCGCAGGCTCCGCATCCGCCCTACGGATGCGGCAGCCATTGAGGCGGAGCTGTACGAGGGATACAGAGCAGCGAAGACCGCCCTCCAAGAGGCTGTCCAGCGGGCCAGGGACCTGGGCCGCGAGGAGATGCTGGAGACTCTCGACAGAGATCCGTGGGGGCGCCCGTACAAGATGGTGCGGGACAAACTCCGCACCTGGGCCCCCCCGCTGACGCAGAGTCTCCGCCCTCAGCTCGTGGAGGACGTGGTGAGCGCTCTGTTCCCTCTGCGAGGGGAACATCCTCCCCCGCCTATGGCTCCGCCGCTTGCGGTGCCAGAAGTGGACCACAACGAGGACGATGACGACATTCCCGAAGTGACCGGGGTAGACCTGAGAGTGGCGGTAGGCAGGCTTAAAGCCAAAAATACCGCCCCGGGACCCGATGGCTTGCCTGGCAAAGCCTGGGTCCTGGCCTCGGAGGCTCTCGGGCCCCGACTGGAAGGGCTCTTAAGCGCATGCCTGGAGAGAGGCCAGTTCCCGCTTCGTTGGAAGACGGGGAAGCTGGTCCTCATCCGGAAGCCGGGGCGCCCTGCGGACTCTCCGTCCGCATACCGGCCCATTGTGTTGCTCGACGAGGTGGGCAAGCTCTTTGAAAGAGTCATTGCGAACCGCCTCGCCGGGCACCTTGTGGGGATGGGGCCGGACCTAGCGGAACACCAATTTGGTTTCCGCAGGGGGCGCTCGACGGTGGACGCCATCATGCGCGTGAGGGCTCTCACGACGGGGGATGCAGTGTCTCGGGGTGGGGTCGTCTTGGCGGTGTCTCTTGACATCGCCAACGCCTTCAACACCATGCCCTGGAGCTGCATAAAGGAGGCACTCCGGTATCACCGGGTGCCGACCTACCTTCGTCGTGTGGTCGGGGACTACCTGACGGACAGGGCCGTCATCTACCCTGGTCGCAATGGAGAGTGGAACCGGCGAGAGATGTCGTGCGGTGTTCCACAGGGATCGGTTCTGGGGCCGCCCTTGTGGAACATCGGCTACGACTGGGTGCTGCGCGCCGACCTCCCTAGCGGTGTCAGCGTTGTTTGCTACGCTGACGACACGCTGGTGCTGGCACAGGGGAGGTCGCACGAGGCGGCGGCCGAACTTATGACACGCGGGGTTGCGATAGTCGTGGAGAGAATCCGGCAACTGGGTCTCGAGGTGGCATTGCACAAGTCCGAGGCCATGTGCTTTCATGGGCCTCGGAATGCGCCACCGTCGGGATCCACACTGACGGTAGGAGGGGTTCCCATCGGCGTCGAGTCGACACTAAAGTACCTAGGGCTTGTCCTCGACAGCCGGTGGAACTTCGTTGAGCACTTCCGACGTTTGGCCCCAAAACTGGAACGGGCAGGGGCTGCATTCAAGCGGCTCTTGCCCAACCTGGGGGGTCCAAACGCCTCCTGCCGGAGGCTCTACGCGGGAGTCGTGCGGTCCATGGCCCTTTATGGGGCCCCGGTGTGGGCGCGTTCTTTGAGGCGGCGAGCCGCCCATTACCTGAACGCGCCCCAGAGGGTGGTAGCCGTAAGGCTGATCCGGGGGTACCGTACGATCTCCGGCGAGGCGGCGAGCCTCTTGGCCGGATTACCGCCATGGGATCTGGAGGCGATAGTCCTCGCGCGCCTGCACGAATGGCGCGCGGAGGCACTACGTCGGGGGGAAACTCCGCTGCCGCGGCAAATTGTCGCTCAGCGGACAGACCTCCGGCGTGATCTCATGGCGACATGGAGACAGCGACTGTCGCAACCACGTGCAGGGCACGCCACAATAGTGGCGATAAGTCCCCTCTTTGAGGAGTGGCTAGAGAGGCGGCACGGCGCCCTCACCTTCCGCCTGACGCAGGTCCTCACCGGACACGGTTGTTTCGGGAGGTTCCTGCACCGAATCGGGCGGGAGGAAACGCCCGGGTGTTACCATTGCGAGGATCGGCCGGAGGACACGGTGGAGCACACCGTGGAGCTCTGCCCCGCTTGGGCTGAGCACCGCCGTGTCCTCGTAGCGGCGATTGGCGGCGGCGACCTCTCGCGTCCGGCCCTGGTTCAATCCATGGTCCGGAGCGAGAGGGAATGGGATGCCGTCGCCTCCTTCTGCGAAGCAGTTATGCTAGCGAAGGAGGTGGCGGAACGTGAGAGGGAGAGAACCTCACGTCCCAGCCGCCGCGGGAGACGCCCCGGGCGTCGGGGGGCAACCAGTGGCCCCCGGCCACCGTAGGCGCGAGCCTGTGGACGGTGAGTAATGGGCTAGCTCACCGTCCGTCCGTCTCATGACGACAGGCCGTGTCGACGGCGCGTACGTGTTCCACGCGCGCCTCAAGGAGATGTCAGCAAACCAGAAGGGGTCCGAAAGGGCCGATGCCTGCCAGGGCTGCGGGTTGTTCGAAAGAGATACCGCGGCCCTGGAACAAAAAGGGCGAAGAAGGAACACGGGTGGGTTTTAGTCAGTACAAGTCTGACACTCCCTCCCGCTCCGCCCAGAGCGGGAGAAGTCATTTGATGATTTCCCATCCGGAAAAAAAAAAAAAAAAAAGGCAGGGTTCTTAAGTTTCTCCATCAGGATTTTCTCAGTAGGAGCCACGGACCTGGATTTGTGCCCGGTTGATCGCAATAGGCTCGCCCCCTTTTTAACTGGCGAAATGTGGGTATACTATGATAATATTTACTTTACACTACTTGCTTGCACGGTCTTCTTCTTCGTAGGATTATCATCTACCTAGCCTTTTATCAAAGACTAGCTGTCCCGCGCAACTTCGTCTGCGTCACATTTTCCCCGTTTTCGCAACATTTTTCATTTCTGCTCCGCTCCTTTTGGTCGTAGCGTGATGATATGTAGCCTATGTCCTTCTCTAGGTTGAAATCTATCTTCTTGCCTAATTTCATTAAGATCCGATCAGCCGTTTAGTCGTGAAAAGGTAACAAACAAACAAACATACAAACAAACAGAATGACTTTCGCATTTATAATATTAGTATGGATGTGAGGGTCGGCTGTCAGTCTAACCGGATGCAGCTGAATACGATACCTTTTGGTAAGACTGGCTCGTCGTCTCCATTATATGGGAAGAAAATGACCGTGTTTTAATAACGGTGACAAAGACTCGTAAAATCACACAAAGATGATAAAATTGCATAATGTTATAAACACCAAGCTAAGTTATTAAATTGGTAATCGCCGTTCGCCATTCTGTAATGAACTAGTGTAAGGGAATATTAGGTGACTGCTTCAAAGAAACTCCAAAAATGCTGATAATTAGTCTAATATGTATTGTCTCGGTGACGATCAAAAATGGAAGAAAAATGACAAGCAAATACATGAATTCCTTACATCTAATTACAAACTAATGAGTACGCAACGTTGATACTTGCTCACTCCAAACGAGCAGGCGTTTAGCTCGAACATGCCCCCGGACGTTGGAAGCAGCAGAGGCGCTTTCAACCAAGCGCAGAATGAACAGGCAGTGGGCAAATCCTATTGAAGGCTCTTCTGCAGACTCCAGTGGATGTTTTGACGTCTGCCACACGAACAATTCCATCTGATCCCGGGTGAACGGCGACGACTCTCCCCAATCTCCATTTAAGAGGAGGAAGATGGTCCTCCTTTATGATGACTAAAGAACCCAACTTGAGCATATCTTTGCTAGTATGCCACTTGGTTCTTTGCTGCAGCTCGGACACAAATTCTTTACTCCAGCGAGCCCAAAAATGCTGACGTAGCTGCTCGATTCGTTGGAAACGAGACAATGAAGCAGTGGAGTAGTTATGTAAATCTTGCTGCGGGAGTGACGTCAGCGGTCGACCAACAAGAAAATGACCCGGAGTCAGTGGTGTGCAATCCGCTGGATTGGATGACAGCGGCGTCAGTGGACGTGAGTTTAAAATTGCTTCAATTTGGACTAACGTGGTGTTAAGTTCTTCGAAGGTTAAATGACAATTTCCCAACACTCGCCTGAGATGATATTTGGTTGATTTGACACCCGCTTCCCAGAGTCCGCCAAAATGAGGACTATACGCGGGTATAAAATGAAACTTAATTCCGTCATTAGCCAATTGCTCGCCCAAGGAATTGCAATTAGATTTAAGGAACTTCGAAAGTTCGTTGCAGGCACCAACGAAAGAGGTACCGTTGTCGGAGTAGATGTCATTGGGTTTTCCCCGTCGAGAGATAAATCTAAATAAAGCTAGTAAATACTTATTGCTAGTTAAGTCACTCACCAGCTCTAAGTGGATAGCCTTGGTTGTGAAGCACACAAAAATGGCTATGTACACTTTTACCAGCCTACATCCCCGACCTTGCCTACTAGCAGCCATGATGGGACCAGCATAATCCACACCAGTGCTTTCAAAAGGATAACCGCCTGGAAGGAGACGCTGCTGCGGTAAATTACCCATTAAAGGAGTAACTGTTCTACCCGACATGCGACAACAACGCACGCAACTACGATAACAACTCTTTGCTAGGCTTCGTCCGCCTATAGGCCAGTATGAATCCCTAATTGAAGCCAGCAATAACTGAGGGCCTGCATGCATAAGCTTTTTATGTTCGAATTCGAATAGTAATTTAGTAAATCTATGAGTGGACTGTAAAAGAATGGGGTGTTTTTTATCAAAAGCAAAAGTTGAATTTGCTAAGCGTCCTCCGACACGCATGATTTTATTAACATCTAAAAATACGTTAAATTTTATTAGGGCCCTTTTATGAGGCAACTTCTGATTATTAATGAGTAATTTGTACTCGGGAAATGATTCCATCTGACTTCTAATTATTATAATATTTAATGCATCCTGCAACTCGACTTGTGATAGAAAACTGGGAGAAGGAAGCTTCTTACACAACTTTATGAACCTTAAAACTGTTGCTACACTACGGATTAACCTTAAATAACTAGAAAAACGATTAAAATCGATGATTGTATCACATTGAACGTTACAACTAACACTGGCGCTCAATAAAGGGTGAGGTCGAGTTTCAGGCAGTTTGTCTGACTCTAATAATTTATGTTGAGACGGCCAATGAGACTGACCTTGCTTCAAAAAACTGGGACCACTCCACCACAAGTCCAAAGATTGCAGAACACTAATATCCACGCCTCGTGATATTAGGTCTGCAGGGTTCATGGCGGTTGGGATGTGTCGCCAAGTACAGTGCCCAGTCTTGTCTAAAACTTCAG
This sequence comes from Cerastis leucographa, assembly GCA_963082945.1. Lineage (NCBI taxonomy): Eukaryota > Metazoa > Arthropoda > Insecta > Lepidoptera > Noctuidae > Cerastis > Cerastis leucographa. Next base: position 10,766,647 of record OY720372.1, on the reverse strand, counting down.
CAACGCGATTGCGCACGAATGGCTGAAGCTTAGAAGGTAGCATCTGCAACCATCCCAATACGATGGTGGAGTCAGTCCAGCAATAAACATGACTAAACTTGAGTCTCATTGAGCTCACCACCTTCTCGCATAAACGAGCTCCGACTACTGCGCCACACAATTCCAATCTTGGAATGGTGGTCGGCTTAATCGGCGCCACTCGACTTTTAGCGGTTAAGAGACGAACCATGTACTCACCCTCATCATTGGCACTACGTACGTAGACGCACGAACCATACGCACGCTCTGATGCGTCTGTGAATACATGTAGTTCCAGTATATTATGTGCATCACAGATAACGTGTCGTGGAATACGATAGTTATTGATAATTGGCAATGCTTTCACAATAGCATTCCAACTAGCAATAAGTGGCGGGGATAATGGCTCATCCCACGAGAGCTTGTCTAACCACATTTTTTGTAGAAACATTTTCATTGTAACTACGCAAGGGGATAAAAGTCCTAGGGGGTCAAAAATACGTGCTATGGCAGAAAGTACATCACGCTTTGCAACCGAATCCTTAAAAGGTAAAGTTAAACTAGAAAACCCAAATTCGTCGGAACTAGAAAACCAGTTAAGTCCTAATAACTTATTAGGTTCATTAGATCCCATTTCTAAATCTAATGATGACTGAGCAGCTCCGGAGACTAAGCTAGGAACGTTGGATCTCCACTTTCTAAGCGGCATGCAAGCAGATGCTAGTGCGTTGGTGACCTCTGTGCGGATAAATATAACCTCATTCAAATCATCACTTCCTGTCAAGAGGTCATCAACGTAAAAATCATGAATGATGACGTCAGCAATCTTATTTCTGCTGCCTGAGGATGACTCACCCTTTGAACACGAAGAGTTCTTCATTGAGTCATTGGATTGATAATCCATCCCTATTTGCTTGAGGCAACGTGTTGCAAGAAATGGTGCACTAGCCGTACCATATGTCACGGTATTTAATTTGAAAATCTTGACAGGATCGTATGCATTATCACGCCATAAAACCTGTTGGAGGTACCTATCAGATGGGTGAACGTAAATACATCTATACATTTTCGCAACATCAGCTGATAAGACGAATTTGTGTTGTCGAAACCGAAGAAGTATAGATATAAGATCGTCCTGCACTGTAGGACCCACCATCTGCACGTCATTGAAGGATACCCCTGAAGAAGTAACACAACTTGCATTAAAAACAACACGAAGTTTGGTAGTTGTGCTACATTCACGCAGTACCCCGTGGTGTGGTATGAAATATCCACTGGGACTGTCATTATTTTTATTTTCGGTCATATGTCCTAAAGACTCGTATTCAGACATAAAGTCGCGATATAATTGACCAAACTCAGGCTTGGACTTTAGTCTGCGTTCTAGGGAATATAGACACTTAGAAGCCCCTTTGAAAGATTCTCCTAAAATAGAAGGATTTTGTTTAACAGGAATACGAACACAAAAATGTCCGCTGTCTAAACGTGTCGTATTCTTGACAAAATGCTCTTCACACAACTTTTCCTCGGGTAAATAATGCGAGGATTGTGAACTAATCTCTTCTAGATTCCAGAATTTCTCTAAATCGGTGCGAATTTTATTTAAATCACCGTTACTGGGGCAATCAGTATGAGTAAAATTGCACGAAATATTCCTCGACAATAATTTACCGTTATTATAGGTAACAGGGCCAGAAACAATCCAGCCTAACAACGTTTCACACACCACGGGCTTACCTACTCCTAGTCTAATTCTCTGTGAACCAACCAAGTCCCAGAAGAGATCAGCTCCTATTAAAACATCTACTTCAGAAGGCCTGTAAAAGTTGGGGTCAGCCAAACAGATATTATCTGGAATATTCAGGTCTGAAATGTCGACTTCACGACAAGGCACAACAGTCGTTAACGATGGCAAAACAAAGCAATAAAACTTAGCAACATAACTATTATCTAATGACGTCATTTTTACATGACATGTTTTGCCTACGCGAGAACTTACGTTATTAATGCCATAGACCGATCCATTTATCTGACTAGTATTTAAGTTAAGCTGTGTACATAACCGTTCCGTCATAAAACACGATGTACTACCACTATCAAGCAGGGCCCGCACTACGTGCTCACGATCATTCCGATCACATAACTTGATAAGAGCGGTGGACAATAACACAGCGCGTTGTTTACGCTCACTACTTAGCGAACTGAGATCCGCAGACAAAGTTAAATTATTTGCACTCACACCCGTGCTACTAGTGCTAGCCACGGCGTCAGTGGGTGATGACGTTGATACGGAATGGGACGAGCTGCCGTGTGATTTATTATCATTACTGCAAGAATTCGCCAAACCTTTATTCTCCGACGAATGAATTAAAGTATTATGCCGGCGTTTACATATCTTGCATCCCAGCTTTTTGCATCGGTTAGCAAAATGACCTGCATGAAAACAGTTATAACACACTTTATAATTAGGTATTAATTTGAGTCGGGCGTCAGTGCTAAGTGAAAGGAATTGTGAACAACTACTTAACACGTGATCAGCTTTACAGTGCGGACACAACTTACTTATTTCGGTACTGGAATTATTTGAATCTTGTGATACAACCATAGATTTCATCTTATTAGAATGGGAACTAGGCTTACCGGGAGTGGGATTAGTGCTATTTCGTGATGTTTCTAGTGTTTCTAACAAGTCAGCGCGAAAGCGAATAAATTGAATGAGTGCAGCAAATGTTATTGTGCTATCCTTGTCTATACGACCTTTGTGCTCCTCCCACTCACGATAAGTTGACCGATCGAGCTTCTGAGTTACCATGAATATTAATAAAGTATCCCAATACTTGATGGGCTCATCTAATGCTTCCAACGCACGGAGATTTTTATTAAGTTGATCAATCAACCCTTTCAACGCAACAGAGGACTCCTTTGTAATGGCATTCAAATAATATATAGACGACACATGATTCTGAACTAACATACGTTTGTTATCGAAGCGATCACAAATTAACTTCCAAGCTGTATCGTAATTATTTGCAGAAAACTCAATCCCATGGATTACAACAGCAGCAGATCCTTCCAGAGACGCTCGTAAATAATGAAATTTGTTAATTTGATCAATTTCATCGTTACAGTGAATAAGGCTAGTATAAGTGTCGCGGAACTCCAACCAATTGCTAAAACTCCCATTAAATTTAGGTAACTGTATCGTGGGTAACTTAACAGGCTTACGTTGACTAATACGGGTACATTTCGCACTACTCATGGACTCATTATCGCTGTTATGCTTACATAACAGCTCCTGTGCCCTAGCCAGTGCCTTGTAATACAGTGAATCGAATTCAGTACGCTCAGAGACTTGAGCTTTATCATCATCTACCTGACATTCCAATCGCAACTGTACCTCATCGTAACGCTCATACAAGGACTCGATTCTTCCAATCCGTAACTGCAATTCCCTGACCTCACTGCTAGTTAACTCCTTGTCGCTGGATGCATCAAGGTAATTGATAAATGCAGTTAAACGTCCCTTTATGCTTCCTCGTTTTTTAATAAGTTCTCTTTCTTCGGACATACTGGGAATCGAATGTAGTCAACCTGGAATTTATACAATTACAACTTAAAGTATATCTTTATGCAATACGAAATAAGTTACGATAGGAACCCTACGTCTGGCTACTATTTAAATTAAAACTATACCTGTTGTAAACAATAAGTGAATCCAAAATGGGATTTTTAATTTAGACTTTGATTTAAGCTACATATATTTCTCAAAACATGAACACTAATACAATAACAAATGAATAGGTAACTAAATTGACTAATACGGTTTAAATAACTGAATAAAGACAAATTAAGACTTTTAATATCATCTAACACCAAACTACGCACTAATAACTATTTACTATGAATAGAACTAAAATACTGCTATACAATTATAAATGTAGTAAAATATCTACTGAACTTTTACTATAATAATAAGAAAGAACGTATAATCGTAATTGCAAATTAAGTATCATCAAACAAATGATACCTAAGTACTAGATATACTATTCACAATGCATTAAGGTAAATAAGTTACTTTGAAAAATATTCAGGAATTTAAAACACTAACCTTTTTTAATCCTTAATTATGGTTATATACTACCTGAACGAGTGTTGGGTGATGATATTTTAACTGAAATATTCTTAACACCGTAAATTAGCTTGAAGTCCTTTGTTCACAGTCACGTTGCCGGCTTATAACCTCGTCGGCATATCTCCTGGGTAATATTTGTACAAATCCACTGATTTTTAGCAAATCTTCATGTGATTCCCAATCCAGCTCGTAATGGACCAAAATGTAGGGGAATATTAGGTGACTGCTTCAAAGAAACTCCAAAAATGCTGATAATTAGTCTAATATGTATTGTCTCGGTGACGATCAAAAATGGAAGAAAAATGACAAGCAAATACATGAATTCCTTACATCTAATTACAAACTAATGAGTACGCAACGTTGATACTTGCTCACTCCAAACGAGCAGGCGTTTAGCTCGAACAACTAGTAAAACATAAATGTCGTTAATATATATGCTCAGGTATATAATTTACAGGAGGTCCCTATTTACCATTGACTGTAAAAGTTGTACAAGTTTCTGCAATAAACCTTTTTTTAATTTTTTTATTTATTTATTTTACTTAGAGTTTTACCCCGTTCATTCTCTTTGTATATTATACGAAGCTAGTTAATTAACAAACTTGTTTAAAAAAATTACCATTCGGAGCTACAAAGGTTTGACTTTTCATGGCTTATTTTTTCTCTAAGCTTAGAAAAGTTTCAACAAAATATGTTTCAAAGTTCATCAAAGGATAACTTACAAAAGTTGTGTTATTTTTACAAATTATGTGCTGTAACTTAACAACTTATTTTAAAGTTATATGAAACCGAAATTAAACTAACAAAAATAAAAACGTTTGCTATTATTTGCGGTGAACAACAAAGACCAAAATTTCGTTCGCACAGACGGACAGGCACTGATTGTACATAATTGGACAAGCATAAAGAATGCCTGGTCCTATGTGGTTACGTCGTAATTATAGGCATTGTTGTCTTAATGTGCTGGTATAGGCTGTTATTTTGATGTTAATATATCGATGATATATATGAGAGCTTTTCTTCGATAGTAATGATTGTTACGAGCTTTTTGTTCCTGACTTTGACGTCAGTGATTTTATTATGCATCTTTGTGTGTCTACTAAGGGGCCGTCCATTAATCACGTGATGTTTTTGTTTTAGCATTTTTTAACCCACCCCCCCTCCCCCTAGGTGATACGTGGTGAGTTTTAAGACTAACCCCCGTCCCCCACCCAAAATTACGTGTATTTTTAGTACCTACACAGAATCTATTTTTTTTTAGAATATTATCTTTAAATACAGGTACTTCGTTCGTTGCCTGGCAACGGCGAGTCAAGGTCACACTACAAGCCGCTTTTCGCTTTCGGTAGAATCGTGCCTTTGACGAAAAAATAAATACACGTGATATCTTATTACATCCCCCTCCCCCTTGCGATATTTCGTGATTTTCGCTAAACCCCCCTCTCCCCCCTTTCAAGCCTCACGTGATTAATGGACGGTCCCTAAACAGAATCAAGAATTTTGTTAATACTGCTTATGCATAGTGAGCTAGATATACCTGCAGTAACTGTCAACTGTCAATTTGACAGGTGTCACTTCAAATGTGTTTCGGGTTTTTTTTTTTTTTTCAAAATTAATTTCATCTTGGTGGCGAGACGATCTGGACGCGAACTGCGAGGGCTGGTTCGAGGAGGCACGGGAAAAGAGCTAATAGAAGGATTTGGGGGGGCCTTTGCCCAGCAGTGGGATAGTACAGGATAATGAAAAAAAAAACAACTTGCTTAATTATCCGTTCCTTTTTTTTCGTCTCTTCCTTATTTTACTCACGAGCTATTGGTCTACTCTGTACTTACATAGAATTAATATAACCCTATGCAGAACTTGATACAACTTTCACTGAATAACCGGCGTAGGCGCTTTGTTCCTTGTGCATAACGAAGATAGATCTTACTCGACCCTAGAACAATAATATCAAAACTATCTCAACGCAGGTATGACGTCATACGTTTTGAAGTGAAACTTCTTGTGCGACTTCCAACAAGTTTAACGGTACCATGGAGGTGGAACATTTTCTAAAACTCACCAAGAGATGGCAGTATTACAAGATTTGTGACTTCGTAGTTCTGTTAAGTACGCAAGATGGCGTGCAAACAGACATGCATTCGACTCTTCGGTGTGACCACCCTTCGCTCAATTTCCATGAGTAGAATAACCTCGATATACTTATGTAATAAAAATAATACAACAAGAAAACAACAAAATATTATTTAGAAGCTCAATAAAATAACGAGAGTGAATGCGTGGCACTCGAACGCATGCGTGTAGTATTACGAAGTTTCACTTCTTCCGCAAGGAGGGACTCCACTCCACGCACAAATTTTTTCTTCCCAGTCTTGGGATCAATTAAAATCTTTTAAAAATAGAAGGTGATGTTTGAGCTAATTCCAATATCTTAGTAATCCTATCAGTAACATTTGTAACGGGATATTTACCATGATAAAAATGGTAAATATCCCGTTACAAATGTTATTGATAGTGTTAGTGACCATTTCAGTTTAAAAACATACCTACATCTTATTCATCGCCTTCTAATTACATTAATTATACAATTATGCGAGATTCCTTTCTCAATAATGCGAGATTTCACTCATAATTAAGTGTCAATGCTGTAACATAGAAAAATTGTAAAGCCAAATGATTTTACAAGAGTAACCATGGAGTTTCTTGCCGGTTCTTCACCATAGGAAACGATCAAACGACCAACCCGAACCGTGCACCTTTTTGTCGACGTTTTACAAGTGCCCATGTAGGCCTATGTGAAATAAAAATATTTTGAATGATTTTGATTGACTTTTAGAATGATTTGCGTAGGTATTAAAGAACGTCGTTGTCTAGAGATCGCAATTGCGACTGCTAAGCATGGGGACCTGGGTTCGATTCCCAAATAAAAAAATAAAAAAAATTCAATCTATTTATTTCAGCATGCATTCAGTAGTTAATTACAATAGAATAACGCTCAATCTTTTTGAAATAAGATTATGTGCGCTATCGGTTTGGGTTTAGGTGTTACTCGCTCACAGCTATTTGTCCGTTTGTAGACAACGTGTGGTCGGGCAACGAGTTATTGGGTTTTCCATCAGAAATTTATCAGTAGTAGCCACGAAGTCTGGATTTGTGCCCGGTTGATGGCAATAGGCTCGCCCCTTATTACATTGGACTCAAACATAACTGGCAAAATGTTGGTGGTACACATCTGCCAAACTCTTCGGGGATAACAAGCAAGATGTATGTTATGTGTTTTAAAAAACATTGATTTTGATGATTGTTATCTACTTCCGATATGCTGTGAAAATAATGAATGAATTAGGTACCTACCTAGTCAAGCAAATAACTTTACTATCATACTTACAAATCATCTTAACATCTTTGAAACCTCACAAATCGCCACATCCATTCTTCTCTAATCTGTCCTACTTGTAGTGTTGAGTACTCGGTGATGAAGTGCGCGAGGTCGCAGGGTCGAGTCCCGACCCGATCCTTTCACTTCTCTTATGTAAGCGGCCATGTTATAACGCTAATGTTTTGTGTTTGTAATAGTTTGTATGTACGATTGTGTTTAGTTCCATTGCATTGGGTTTTTGGTTAATTAAATTTAGGTAAAATTATTTTAAATGATCACTCTTAGTGAGAATTGAAATTCAACTTCCACTTAAAAAAAAAAGTTGTTTTAAATAGAATTTGTATTCCTCGCACTTCCTCGCACTTCGCTGATAAAAATGATTCAGTTTGCATGGAGTTATCTATTCTTTATATAATCCTTAACATGCATGATATCTTCGTGAGTAAAACCTGTACTTAAGTCTCATCTGCCTAGCCTTTTTCCCGTTTGACTCTTTGGGTACGAAACTGAACTGAACTGAACTGTAGTTTGACCATTTCGGTACAAAATGGTTGAGTTGAATGATGGCTGATCCATTCGTCATGTTCGTGGACGGGCGCTATCAGTTGTGCCTGGTCATCTCTTAGTTGCCACGGCTTATTTCGAACTAATTATTTTATTTTTTAATTGTCTTTTTATTTTTATTTTACTATGGACACTTTTAACGTGCACGTCTTGCTACATCATTGTAACAAGATTCTGATTTAAAAGAGTGTCCATGGAGTTTCTTGCCCATTCTTCTCCATAGAGATCTACGCTTTGGAATGGGCAACTACAGTACTTTCACAGTTATTATGTCTTGTGACTGGGACTCTAGCTTCATTTTTATTGTTGTTTGACTATTCAAAAGTGCCTGTAATTGGCTTACTTGAAATAAATGATTTTGATTTGTTTTGATTTGAAACCCTAAAAACGTAAAAAAATATAAATTTTGCGATCTGCCCTGTCGCTTCCACCTTAAACATGCTTTCCGAGGAACAAAAACTGGAATTAGTATGGTGTGACTTATCCAAAGGACATTATTCAAGCGTAGAAATTAACACTCCTGCCCTCTTTATATGACAAGAGGTCTTAACCCTACATTAAAAAATTATGGTACAGTAAAACAAGAAGTGCCGTAATACAAGTTGTTGTTTTGCATCCTCTTCAAAATTCAGGAGGTTGTCACAAAAGACATAGGTAACTAATCAATTTAAATTACGGTACGTAGTTAATTATGAATAAACACTGATTATTTTGGTTTTTTAAGTTTGTCAGTCTATCAGAATAACCCCCTTAATGTGGTTTATGGAATAAGAAATTTTCGAATAAACGTTTGAGATCGTTTGTATGTGTGAAAGCGTGGTTATAGGGCGAGAATCAGACGGGCCGCGTTTAAAACACAGGTGGTTTACACTTACCGATTTACGTAAATAAAAAAATCACTTTATTATTGATTCGGGTCGAGAATGGTTAGCATAGTTACCTCCTTGAATTTGACTAGGATGCAAAACAACACCTTGTATAAGACACAATTCTCAATAACAATTATTTAATTACATCGCATAATTTAATTTCACAGATTTAGTATTTCCAATTTAGTGACTATTACGAGTATGTCAAACTTTAATTAAATGGAACTCGTATTACAACGACACGAGTTCATGATTTATTATCTTCGATCTACGAGTGATATATTGGTCTGTTAGTAGTTTTATTATCATTCAATTTGTTTGAATATTTTGTTTGAAATAACGAATTAGTTTATGTTTGTCTAAGGTCATTTAATCTTATCTGTTAGATGATTGCTAGTATCTTTATTTTTTTTTCATGGTCTTAAAAGTATAATAACGAGAGAACCTGAAGGAGTATCCTGAGGAAGGCCACAATATTTTAGTTAAGACCGCCATAGACGATAAGTTATGCATGCGCAGTTTTGCCTGTCAGAACCAGTCAAACTGTGCAGTTATCAAAATCAAAAGTCATTTATTCAAATTAGGCTTATATTCAGCACTTTCAAAATTACAAGAGTCAGTCCCCCAAAACGCCAGCCCTTCGCTAATTTCTAGTGATTTAGCTGGGAAGAAGAAGTGGCGGAACAAACTCCCCAGCAACACATCTGTCTGTTAGGTTAGAAGAACCAGATTCTATACAATAGTGTTCAAGTTTATATAAACAAAGAATGTATTACATCAAATTAACGTCACATGTCTAGCTAGCACACACCAATAATAAAATAAAATATTAAAAAATATACTCAAGAATAAACAAAGCCACGTGCATACACACAAAAAAACAAAGTAAAAAAAGAGGAAAATAAAAAAAAATAAAGTAACATAACTATGCAATATTATTTATTCATGAAAGTGTGTAGGAAAAAGCTGTACAATTATCCTTGGAATGGAACTTGGTTTTGATGCACATTTAAAACTGTCATACACAACCTAGCGTGTGTGGCTACCTTTATAGTCAAGACATTAGTCATATCAATTATGATTGATTCGAATAGGTATGCTCAGCAAATTCATGGGTCTTTTTGTTTTAATTGGGGTATTTCTGCATAAGATAACTACTAAACATTCTAGCATATAATTAAACAAACACACCTGCGAGATTCGGTGACCTATTGTCAACTTGCTTCTTAGATTTACGACTACAAGTCCTTATGTGATAAATATTAATTAGCAGTCACACCTAGGTGATGTCAGTAAGGTTAACGTTCGCTAATTATGTTAGCGAGTACATAGGAATGACGCCTTTATTGCGAAATTCATTATATTCGTGCAGGTATGTAGGACGTAGGTACGGCACACCCTGGCCTATCAGTCCCTTTACAAAGTGACTGACTTAAACCTCATTTTTTATTCTTTTCCATACGAAAGATCCAGTCCATCCAGATGCAGCTGTATACCAGTATTTTATAGGAAGCAACTGCCTGATCTCCACAATACAGTTAGTACTGCGTAATACGATACCCATTGGTCAGTCTGGTTGAAGGCTGAACTTCAGGCCACTTCCTGTAACGACTGTCAAAGATCTAAAAATTACAGCCGGGACCAACGGTATAACGTGCTTTCCGAGGCACGTAGGAAACGCGGTATGAAATTGGTTGTCACCCATCGATGCAGCAACCTAGGCTAGCACGGCTTAACCCATATTTAGCTACGAGCTCCACCTATTAACCACCCTATTCCATCACAAATAATTATGTCGCAGACTCTACTAGTTTAATGCCTACTGAAGTCAAGAATCCTGACATAATTAAAGACTATTCACCTCGATGACATAACTGAGGAGCGGCTTCCTAGTTAATATTTAACTAACAGATAAATCTGCATCGGCTAGCTTATGTGACTGGCTTGCGAAATAACTTGCAGTACATGCTTACGGACTAGTTAACTTGAGCCACGGGGTTAGAGGAAACGTAACTCAACTTGTCCTGAATTAAACAAAATTAAATTAAATTAATTTTATTTTATTGCAATTTCATTTCCAAACATGTACCTAAACGTAAATGTGTTTTTGAAAAAAACAACTTTCAAATACTGTTTTAAACTTTCACGGTTTAAAACGAAACGTACACTATATGCCTATTCCCAACAGTGGGAATTCTGAAATCACTCACTGGGTAATGCCTATTTATTATTGTAATGGGCAACTACAGTCCTTTCACATTTATAATGTCTTGTGACTGGGACTGTAGCTTAATTTTTACTGTTGTTCAACTATTCAAATTGCCTTTAACTGGCCTACTTGAAATAAATGACATTGACATGTTTGTGGATACTGTCATGTGGTAGCGCCACCATAACAGGCCAAGATTATGCTGGACACCACCACGAAGCCATGTTTTCAATACATAGAAATTTAGTATGGTTGATATTCAAGGAAGTATAGTGACGTCAAACATGCTTGTTTATGATAACTTTGTTGCAATGACATAGTGCATGCTGTGAGGAATGATATTAAAGAGAATGGAGTTAATGATGCTGTGACGTCTGCCAGGGGAGAATGGAAAATGAAAACACGTTGTGCCAATAACACTTACAACGGGATATTTACCATGTGTATTATTTGTTTCGACATCAATCAACATCTGGAATCAGGATCGAACCACTGGATTGAGTTACATAACCCTCAGGTCATCTCGACAGAACGCCACTATATACCCAGACTGGTAAGAGAAGCGATTGAAATAACTAAATATATGAACTTCAACCGGGAGGATGGGTTTCAACTGTCGAGAGCCTGGAATCCAGTGGTTCAACTGTGTAAAAACCGAAAAAGGGCCGTAAAAAGTTCGCGAGTTGACACAGTGAGTTTCGTGTGTCGGGAACAGAATCGAGTTGTGAGTGACAGTGGTAGTGGTACGAAGTACAAAAAACGAACAAGGAAGAGGGTAGACCGATTTTTCTGCACATAAACACCCACCCGCAATAACTTCAGTTTATCCGTGTTCATGGTATTTGCAACAGTTCTATGTGACAATGCAATTGATCGGTGTGACCATCTATGATTTATTTATTTGCAACACTGCTGTAGCCTCTCAACATAACCCTTTTATGCGAGTCTTGCGACATTGGTGGCTAAATGGCAGATGCCATGATACACCAAGCCGATGGGCGTGGCAACAGGCACACATTGTTTGTTAGTTGTGATTATTGCACAATGTAGCCTATCGTGAGAAAAACGTAGAACTGGCATGGATTTTAGATTGAAGTAAACTCACACTCAAAGCATTTATTTCAATTGGACCAATACAGGCACCTTTGAAAGTAAAAAAAAAAAAACCGACCAAGTGCGAGTTTGACCAGCGCACGAAGGGTTCCGAACCATTACTTATAAAAACGAGCAAAAAAAATTTTTTTTTGTACGGGGCTCCCCTTAAATATTTGTTTTGTTCTGTTTTTAGTATTTGTTGATATATCATCAACAGAAATACATAAACTGTTGAAATTTCAACTGGCTGATTGGCACGGTTCATGAAATACAGCCTGGTTACCCGCGCAAGCCTGTGGACGGTAAGTATTGGGCTAGCTTACCGTCCATCCGTCTCATGACGACAGGCCGTGTCGACGGCGCGTTAGTGTTCCACGTGCGCCTCAAGGAGATGTCAGCAAATCGGAAGGGGTCTGAGAGGGGTCCATATTGGCTCACCTGAAGTTCTTTACCCGAAATTGTTCTTCCTAATGATTTGTACTCCGAATTATCACTCTTCCTAAAATTTTTCATCCTAAAGTTTTCAATTCATACTATTTGTAGTGCTACCGGCGATGTTCATAACACTCATGTTTCCGAAAATTGTAATTAATAATATCATTAATGTAAATATATTTAAACTCCCTCCTGTTTTTTATCATAACGCTTTTATCCCTAAACATAATTACAATAATATTTTCACTCATACTCAGAAAGAAACATTTACCAAGTGTAATAAAAATATATGTGGGTAGAAGATGATAGTTATAGTGCCCCCACTATGAAAAAAATACTTAGAAAAATTTCGCAACCAATTTCGAGGTAGCGCTCGCCGGCCGCTGCCGCGGCACAGCTCGCTCCGCTCGCTCGGCTCGCGCGTAGTTGGTCACAGTTCTAACCTAACCTAACCTATGGATATCTTTGCAAGTACACACCGCTATAAATAAAATTAAAGAAGACGCTTTAATTAATAAAAAATAAATATAAACAAAAAAAATATGACTTCGAATAATAGTGTACAAGACGGTTATGTTGAGAAAATATAGGAAAACAAATAAAAGTATAATAGATGTTTTTGCTACTGACATTATGAAGTTGTATGCTTCGGAATTATGAACATTAGAGACAGAGTAGTTAGGAATTGTGATTGTTAGGATGAAAAATGTTAGGAAGAACATTTTCGGATTTCCAATTATCGGAGTTGAAAATTTGGGTGAACTTTGGCGCACCCGTCTGAGAGGGCCGATGGCTGCTAGGGCTGCGGGACTGTTCGAAAGAGTTACCAGGGCCCTGGAACATAAAGGGCTAAGAAGGAACATGGATGGGTTTTAGTCAGTATAAGTCTGACACTGCCATCCGCTCCGCCCAGAGCAGGAGGGGTCATTTGATGATTTCCCATCCGTAAAAAGAGGGGTAGAAATTACGCTTGACCAAAGAATAACTTTTATAAATTTCGGTCCCAGTCTCGTTTTGCCCTAGGTTCCATTTAAGATTCTAGGTAACTAAACAACTCAATAGCTTTTCATTCAAAAACAGAATTACTTATTTGACTAATTTCTCAAAGGCCTAGTTCTAGTAATTTCCAATTTAATCATAACGAAACGTAGTCCAATTTTCCACTTTATTCAATTCTATTTAAAGTTCTCATTCTCATAACTGATCTTTAAACATTTCTCTAATTTTCCTACTGTTCCAGTAAACACTCCAGTTTGCTATTTGTCTGACAAGTAATTTGCACTGATTTTGTATAATGAAAGGAAAAGTGACTTTGTGTTTGTAATTTTAAAGCATATTTTCCTTTGTCTAAAGTGAATCCCCATTGATGAATTCTTGGCCCCATCTGTGTCGTGCAATTAACAATGCTAAGTCGTGGGGGTTATTCTTGAAACTAGGAGAAAAAATAAATACTCCTTATGAAAATTATCGATATGAGCTGTAATAGTCATCATAGTCATTGCTCGCCATAGGCACCTAAGCGTCGCATAAGTTCTTCTTAATTTCTGGTAGTTTTTTTTTAATTTGATTTATTTATTTATGTACACACAAAACCCTTAACAGGACAATACATTAAAATACAAGAGCACAAATGTACTGCTTTAAATTATATTGAAATCGAATCTAGGTATTATTTTAGTAACAGAACAAAAACTATGGTTCACCCACATAGAAATTAAGGCATATCTCTGATTAATTTTACATTTTTGACACCATGATGGCGTAAAAACGAAGAAGTTACGCGGACTTTTGTTAATAACTGACTTCGTAAGAAAATGAAATTAATTTTAGTGGATTCGTACAAATAATACTTTCTGTTCATTCATACCGTACCAGAAACCTTATTTCACTAAACCTTTTCTAAATTTAGTCGACTAAATAATCTTATATCTTTCAAACCACAATCAAAAACACACAAACAAAACAAAAAACAAACAAAACACAAAGTTTTTTTTTTTTTCTTTTTTTTTTATTATTAAACCGTTCGACAAAGAGCCACCGGATACATTATCGAGTCCCACCTCCATAGGGTCCCAAGAAGTAACGCCTGTACAATAGTGCGTAATTTTTCGATCCATTTGCTCCTCCGGCCATTGTTGTTCAGAACTGCAATTAGGAGACAGAAGGGGGAACTTAATGCTTCTCTGATCTACTATTAATAATTATTATTCTTCTTATTGCTTACGGTTTGTTACCGTACTCTTGTTTAGGTTACGAAATATTTTTTGGTCTTTTCGCGTTATCTACAGAGCAAGGGTCTTTGTTGGAGGGTATTGTCAGTGATAAATTGGGAAAGTATTTCATGAAATTATATTGATGAATCAAGATGGCGGAGTTAATATTACGATTTTGGACATATGACCCAAATTTGTCCATGTCATGTACTCGTGCAATAACAACAGTACTCGACATTTTTCCGTTCGATAAGTTGTCGAACGGTTTCTAGAATAGGACCCGCCATTTTTTGGCAAAATAATGGTTTGTTTGTTGTCAGTCTTATTTTAAAAGGGTTTTAAAATATTTTGAACGGAAGTTAAGTGGTACTTAACTTGCCAGAAATAGACGGATTTAGGTGAAAGAACGATTTTTCTTTTCGAAAACTGTCAAAATATTTTGGAAGCCGTTGCTTTTTTGAGTTGTCCTTTCTGACAAGGGGACTTCCTTTCAACATTAAGCGCAGATTCTCATCGAACAGGTATTTGAAAAAATGAAAGTCTTCATTCTGCAATTGGGAATAAGTGGGTAAGTAAGAAAATTATGTCAAATTGCCCATGAAAGTACTTAAAACTTTAAAACAGCCCCTCTTAGGTCCATAAAACATATTCTGACAAATATTACGAGCGATCCGATGCGGTATGTCAGTATGAATAAAGATAGACCCCATATCTCATTCCTTAAGACATTTTACTTATGACGGTAGTTGTAAATTTGGTATTCAACGACCCCACTACCCCCAAACTAAATTGAACTTTGTATCTATGTCTTAGAGTTAATTCTTGTGTGTCGGTTTTAGGTAATAAATTGGAATTAATACCTAAGGTTTATATCTCCAATATCTCAGATTTTGAAAAGTGGTTCAATGATTTTCAATGTTTTAGCCTGTTTTATGGTATTTGTGCGTTCTGCTTCGATGAGATAATAGGATTACATCCTCCCTGTATCCTGTGATTCTGTGATCCTTCTCGTTTAATAAGGATTTTCTTGCTTAAAAGGACTGATTGGCGCTCATTATCGAGTAATTCGAAGTCACTGTGCCTATATAAGGATTTGAGGGCTACAAACGATTTTATCATTTGTATGTCTCTTTGAGGTACAAGCGTGGGTATTATTAAGACATCCGTGCTTTACAAATTCTAGATTTTATTTGATCTTTTCTGACATAGGTAATCTTTAGAGTAATTGGAGGCTTCTCTCTGTTTTTTTTTTACTTATAGTTACGACCGACCTAGCTTTATTGCTTGGTATTTGACGGCACTAATGTTGGGCTATTTAATCAACTTATTAATAGATGTTTACTACAAAAGACTTATAATATCTACTAGCTAACCCGCGCGACTTTGTACATCAAAAATAAAAACATCGATACTCCTCCACTAACCAGTCGTTCCTGAGATTAGCGCGTTCATCCAACAAACCAACAAACTGTTCAGCTTCATATTATAGAAGATTAACATTCATCATCATCGATTTAGCCGGAAGACTACTGCTGGAAATATTCTTCGCCAAAGTACAAAATAATAAACAAAAAGGCCATATATTCGAATTTTACGATACTGTTGCGTCGTATCCTGTCTTTAATTCTTGAAGGACAATCGTAGCAACCGAAAGACTTTTCAAAACATCTTCATTCGGGAAGTCATTCACCTTTTAAAGATTTCCGAAGAACTATAAAGGAACTAAATAAACCATAACTAATAGAATAGGGATGGTGACTCATTTTTTTTTATTTGTCTATCGGGTAGATTGTTAAAAAGTATTTGACGCGTATTTTTTCTTTTTTCACGTAATCGTAAAATTACGGAGATATTTTGAGTTGAAATGGCGCTTGACGTCACGGCTCAGTACATTTGATACCTAGTTGTGACGTAGTGAGCCCCACTCTCCAACTTTAATGCGTTTTAACTAAGTATTTTTTCGTTAACTTGTTGTATTACCTGATTGACGGACAAAATAGAATTTCGTTTTCTTTACCCAGT
This sequence comes from Cerastis leucographa, assembly GCA_963082945.1. NCBI lineage: Eukaryota > Metazoa > Arthropoda > Insecta > Lepidoptera > Noctuidae > Cerastis > Cerastis leucographa. The sequence continues at coordinate 10,749,711 of OY720372.1, read as the reverse complement.
CATCATCCCTAATATAACAACCTACTTAGCTTTCAGAAGACAAACAGCTAACTTCGCTGTCATATAACATCAAAAACTTAGTCCGCGCTAGTTTTCTATTTGTGTTATAAATTCTCTGCTGATCCCCAATTGGTCTATTTATTGGGTTTGAAACCTGATCTATTGGGGTTTCATTTATTTTGCTTGTGTAATACTTTTGTAGGGAATCGGGAAGTTTTGTTCTTGTGTAAGACAATACATTGTTGCGACACGTTGCCCTACACTGGTAATTTCTCCTGTATCGTGGGTGCGTTTACAAACATTTAAACTCATTTACACGAACAGCCCGAACCGGAGACTATCTGTAGACCATACGATTTTTTATTCCGGGTATCGAACCCGCGACACGAAGCGCAGCAGCTAATCGCTTAGCCACTGCGCCAACCGTACCGAACTTGAAATGGTACCCTGGTGGAAGTAGATCAGTGATAACAACCGCGGCTTTCGAATAATTCGTGGGTTTGACCCAGGCTGGCAATTTCAAAGAGTCGGTTCTGCCTTCACCATTCTGAAAGTATGATCATTTAGTGTACCAAATAGTACACATTTCGCCAGTTTCATGTTAAAATCCCATTTAATAAGGGTAATTTCCAATTGAATATTTATTGTTATAGTAAAATTTTCTTCACGACGTATGTAGGTAGGTGCTTTTTTTTTGAAAAGCCTGTAATTTTACCCGACTGCGGCGAAGCCCAAAAGTAGGGTAATGTGTTTGACCTGTATGTATGTATGTCCGTTTCTATGTTCCCTCGTAACTCGCTAACGGATGAAAAGATTTCGATGTATTTTAACGTCCTTATAAATACGCCAGCCAGTAATTCAGGCCAGCCATTTAACATTTAACAAGCACTTTTGAACTGCCTAAGAGTTGGTAGATACTCAAAAAGTTAAACCTAGTTACCAGATCCGATCAGCGACCCGTTCTCATCAAATTTCAAAACACATCCTCAATTGGGGTAAGTTAGGGTAAGGTCAATAACCCCTTTTTACCCTAACCCACCTGAAACTAAGAAGAGATACATTAAAGTGTGTTTGTTTGCGACTAAACCAATATGGCTAAAAGCCATGTGTCAATAGTTGCTACAAGGAAATGCGTTTCAATCGCGTATTTGTTTGTTTTGGATTGCTATTGGATGATAAAAAGTTGGTAGATGGAAAGAAAGAGAGAAAGGATATTTGGTTTGGTAGTAAGAATAAAGGGATCTTGTAGGATGAGAGCTGCGGTGGTCTAGTGGTGGCAGCCCCGACTTACGAGCAGTAAGCCGTGGGTTCGAACACAGGCAGGCGCATTACTTTGTGTAATTTATTTCATCATCGCTGCTCTCAAAAACTGTGAAGGAAATCATCGTGAGGAAACCACCACACTGGGCCCGGGTTGTGAATTACAGCCCACTCCCACTCATAGAGAGGAGGCCGGTGTTCCAGCAGTGGGAACATTATAGGCTGCTGATGATGATGATGATGATGATGATGATGGAGGAGCTCGTGGCTAAATAATAACAGCCGCTTGATTCGATCTTTATTTTAAACCGCGCTTGCCTAGGTTGGTCCGTAAAAGGGTGACCATCCATCACATACCGAGTTCGGGAAAGCTCGTTAAGCTGTTGGTCCCGGCTGCCATTTTTAGATCTTTTAGAAGATAGTTTGGGAAAAGGCTAGGCAGATGATGATAATATACTGGGTATAAGGTACACAGAAAAAAATCTATGTAAGTCAGCACCTGCTTCATACACTCAAATCCAGACATTCGCAAAATTCTGTGTTTGCCCTCAGTCAGACAAAAATGAACCCACATCAATATTATATTTAAAAAAAAAACCCTATTTATATTCCCTCGAACCGAAAAACACCTCGCGATCTTTTCTATCTAATATAATATTCGCAACTTCATAACATAACGCAAGAATCAAATATAAGAACAAAAAACAGTTGGTGAGAAGGACGAATGAATTCGTATGCGTACTTCGTAGGCTCTCGGGAACGTTCGGATGTTTCCGTGGCCTTTGGGGATAACGGGGGATTTGGGGGAGGTTATCCAATCCACCAATATTTTACTGTTTCATATCAGTTGGTTTTTCGAAGTGATTGACATGACTTTTTGTTTTTGGTTATATAAAAAACTGGACTGTGAAATTTGCTGGCTGTTTTTTTGATTTTTAGTCCTGTAGAAGTGTAGTAGTGGGTTTCTTTTAAAACTATTCATCACGTCACATGGCGAGATATGAAGCTATACATTTCCATGATAACTTACTTGTACTTTATATAGATTTGCCGTATAAAAACAGATCCACATAAACTAGTTCTGTAGGTCGCACGGGTCGATCTTTAAGGTTAAGCCGTGCTTGCCAAGGTTAGTCCGTAGATGGGTGACCATAATAACATACCAAGTTTCCTCCGTCCCTCAAAAAGCACGTTAATCCGTTGGTCCCGGTTGCCATTGGTAGTTCTTTGACAGTCGTTACGAGTAGTCAGAAAAAGTCTGACATCCAATCTTACCAAGGGGTATCGTATTACTCAGTTACTGAGTTGTAGAGGTCAGATAGGCAGTCGCTTCATGTAAAATACTAGTACTCAGCTGCATCTAGTTAAAACGAGTAACGTGTAAATAAAACTCACTCAAATAAAGCGCCTGTAACTGAAACAGATATCAGTATCAAGAATCCAAGAAACTTTGTTTGAAAGCCGTAATACTTAGTTAAACTTACCTTTTGCTCCGATGCACGTAACCAAAATTGCCGCACGAATACTCGTATAAACGCACCTTTAAACCAATTCAAGTTTCTTATCCAGATTCAGAGAAACAGCTAGCTGTCAACATGTCGCCTAGATAACTCTTGTTCGTGCAAATCGTATATAATGTAATCTCTAATTGAACGAGATTTATCGGGAACTGTGGGTGCTGAAAGACTTATTAGTTTTGTACTTATACGTGAGTACTTGGCTAATACCAATTCTAACTTCTTTATTAAAGGTATACAGGGTTATTTGTAAAACACCGACAACCTCTTAGGACTACGTTACTAACATCATATCAACATCTTTTGTTCTATGACTTTTAAAAATTCGTCATATTTTAGTTCATCAGATTTTACAGAGATAATAGTACATTATGGTACTAGTGTGTAATGTTGGTGATTACCGCTGAGGCGCCATTGAGACCCGAGCCGTTAGGTGAGGGTCTTAAGAGAGCCGAGGACGGTAATCACCAATACACACGTGTATCATACGACGTTTTTCAACACACTTGTGAATAAAATAACAATAAAAACTCATTTTATTTAGTAGATAATAGATATTATTCCTTGGAGTTTTCAGGTAGTAAACTTTCCATAACGTTAAGGGCTTCACATATTGGGTTTATATCGGGCGGTGTACAACATGAATCATTTTCTTCGTATTTAGTACCTACTTGTAGACATTTTAATTAATAAATAACTATAATTTCAACAGTGAAAACGAGTTTTGAAAAATTATTCGCTATGGTGGGAAAAATTAATCAGTTTTCCTATGCGCGCGCATTGCGATCAGCCACAAACTAAAGGGATGAGGTTTTTTCTTTATTTTCCGCGCATAGTGTTTGTGCTTATTCTGCCACGTACTTACAAAATGGGGAATTTAAAGTTTTCTTTTATTACAGAGAAACCAAAAGTTATATTTGAGTGAAAGTTTTATTTATTAAACATGAACGAGTTAAAATTATCTATTTAAATAAGAAGTTGCATGAAATGAGCAAGCAATAGATTGAACACGATATTTTTTTTAATAAAAACTTTTTTAAGAACAAAGCACCTCACAACACAAAGAACAAACCAATAAAATTTAAAAAAAAATCTATAACTCACTAGTGAGTTATAGCAATGAAAAAGTCACAGTTTGATTATGGGTGTCATTCTGTGCCTAATTGCGGTGACCATAAAGACACTTTATGAGCAAGTGTGTTGAAAAAATATTTAAATTGAACGCTCTAAATATTACGAAGTCTATGCTCCCCTGGCTATTGTACTATCGCTTTCTTTTGCTTCGCTTAAGGTGCGTACAGACTATATAACATAACATGTTATATAACATTGCTATATAACATGTTTCAGATAATGTGGACACTGAATGTTATATAACATGTTATAATAACAGGTTATTGATATGTACAACAATGTTATATAACTATTAAACTAGGACGAACCCAGCATCTACGTTTTTTGTTTTTCTTTTGTTATTTAAAAAAACAACAGTCGCTGCCACAGCCAGCAAAACGTCGTCTCGTGTCGACATTGTGGATAGCACTGAATTGGCACTGAAGAACGACAAACGAAAATGGTTATATAACATTGTTATATTGCATTGTTATTCTAATGTGTACAGTTTACATAATGTGGACGTGTTATAAAACACAAGTTATATAATATGTTACATAGTCTGTACGCACCTTTAGAGGCGCGCGTGGGTACAATCCTTACGTAGTCCTTTTGCCTCGTCGACGTTCATATATCTGGGGGTTACTATGACGCCGTAAAGCAGTATTGTTTAAGAGATGGCGCTAGACGTCCTCTATAGCTAAAGAGACGACTCTTTCCCACACTGGAATAAGATTAAAACAAAACTGCTTTAAGACGTCATAGTAAGCCACCTGGTCATAAACCCACAAAGTTGCGAGTAAGTATTGCCATCAGCACTAATCAGAATAACTACTTGATGATTGGTCAAAGGTAAAATCCTACCAAAGTACCTAATACCAGACATCCAGCTAAATCTGCTATTAATGGCATTACGAAAATAACCTCATTAAGCCGAAAGCTGACACAAAATGTTTTTGCCGATACATTGATGATTTAATTATTAAAATCACGAGCTCAATCCGCATTAATAGCCAGTAGGGGATAAATTATAAACCCATGCATTAACGGGGTTGGGGTTCCGTTGGATAAATATGAATATAATGAGTAACTCCCGCTAAGCCGATTCCCTATTAGGTCGACTCGTGATTTTTGATGCATTGTCTTTTGTTTCACTTGGGCGTGGCTGTCATTACAGTCACATTTAAAACGAAATACCTGTGATTTTAATTAATAAAGTAATTTCGCTCATCTATTACCTGTGTGATTTTTATTCATCGGTCACATAAATTTGGAAACCTTTCCAATTAAATCATGTTTTCCGAAAGATATTCTATACTTATTTATATCTGTTTCTTGATGGTGTAGGTATACTGTACAATCTGTACATAACGAAATAAATTAATATCTTCACTAACTTGTGGTGCCTCAACTGGTGTCAGAGTTTTTATGCCGCCCATGGGCCTCTGACTTGGCCGCCGCGCTTTACATGCCGTCCAGAAATATCTCTCAGGTTTCCTCACGATGTTTTCCCTCACCGACGCAAGTGATAATTATACAATACGCTCATGAATCCGAAAAATCAGAGATGCGTGTCTTGGGTTTGAACTTACACCTATGACTTAGTAGTCTGACGGTCACACCACTAGACTTGCAGCATTGTAATAATTACTGGTTCCGTAGTAATTTTTCAACCCGACGCAATGTTAGTATTTTGCGTTTTTTTTTTTAAACTTTGCCCCTAGTCATTTCTTCTTTAACGTGGGTGCGTTTACAAAACATTTAAACTCACATACACAAACAGCCAGACCCGGAACAACTATCTGTAGGCCATACAAATATTTGTTCCGTGCGGGGATCGAACCCGCGACGCGCAGCGCAACAGTCGATCGCTCAACCACTGTGCCAACCGTGTCGTCAAAAGTTTGCGTTATTTTTGTTGCACTTATGTCGCGATTAAAAATAATTGTGGTGCGTGCTAGACCGAACCAGACGGGGGCTGAATGAAGGGGGGTGAATAAAGGGGGCTGTCTGAAGGGGTGACTGTTCGAGAGAAAGTGAGTGCTTTTGAGTGTATTACTGCAAGTGCGTGGTACAAGTGCAGGTCTGTTTTTAAAGAAAAAAGTTGCTTCAAAGGCCTTGGTTTTGAGATTCTTCGTCTAAGCGAGTCGATGGCAATCTAAATTTAAACGGGCCGAAATATACAAGGTGCTGTTTTGCATCCTCGTCAAATTCAAGGAGGTAACTATGCTAATACTTAATAATACTTAATACTTAACTATTAATATATTTAAATAAATAATGAATAAATAGATAGACTTGAATATATAAATGAATAGAATAAGTAAACAGACATATTAAATAATAACAAGGATATAAAATAATTTGAAATTCAAATAATTGTAATATTTGTAACATTAGTAGTAATTGTAATAATTGTATTAATTGTAATTATTGTGATAATTGTATAATTACTCTTCTTTGACAAGGAAAATTAGAGAAGCACTCTTCCTCTCTCTACTTATTTAAAACTTGCTGTGCCCGACAGGGTCCCTAATTGTGTCTAATATTTCTTATTTGACCACCTGTTAAATGTACATTATGGATGCAATAAATGATTTGATTTGATTTGCTAATGATTCTCGTCCCGAATCAATAATAAAATGGGTAGGTAATTTTTTTTTTAATTTTTACGGAAATCTTTAAGTGTGAACCACCCATGATTTAAATGCGTCCCGTCTGGTTCTTGCCTTATAAACCTCGCTTACACACAGACAAACAATCTCAAACGTTTAATTGATAATTTCTTATTCCCCAAACCACGTTAAGGGGGTTTATTCTGAAATATTGAAAAACTTAAACAACCAAAAAAAAAATCTGCGTTTATTAATAATTAATTAGGTACCGTAATTTTGTGACCACCTCCTAAAATTTGACGAGAATGCAAAACAACACCGTGGCCGTGCCTGTGGCCAGAACCAACCTGCTGTCAAAAACACCCCTCACTCGCACAATATGTGTGCTAAACGAAGTGCATGAGAGACTTGACCTATTCTATTGCAATCTGAGTGAATTCGCAAAAGTTTTGTTGAATTATCTTAGTTACATTTAAATATTAATATTCTGTTTTAATTTTTAAGTATTAGTATTTTGTTTTGATTTTTAAGTATTAGCCGTAAGTTTATTTTTTCAATTTATTTGGTGTGTGTTTGCAAACCACTATTGTATTGGGGTTATCCTGTAATGATAATGTGTAAGATAAATAAATAAATAAATAAACACCTTGTATAGAAAGCATGATCTTATTTAGAAGTCTGACACGGTAAGATTGCTCTTCCTCAGTATAGAGCTTATAATAAAGTAACAGAAATAATCCGTATTCTGAATAATGAGGTTATGGATAAATTTGGTTTTAGCGTATTGATGACAATTGTCTTTAAAATATGTTAATTGAACCCTATTCTATTTTACTATTACTTCATCATCTGCCTAGCCTTTTCCCAACTGTGTTATGGTCGGTTTCCAGTCTTACCGGATTCAGCTGAATACCAGTATTTTACATGGAACGACTGCCTATCTGACGTCCACAACCCAGTTAGTACTGGGTAATACGATAGCCCTTGGTAAGACTGGTTGTCAGACTTTCTGGCCGCTGACTACCTATAACGACTGTCAGAGATCTACAAATGACAAACCAACGGCTTAACGACCTTTCTGAGGCACGGAGGAAATTCGGTATTTAATTATGGTCACCCATCCACAGATCAACCTAGGCAAGCACGGCTGAACTTTGAATATCGACCCCAGCGGTAGTTATTATTTAGCCACAAGCTATTAGAGCTATTTTACTATTACTTATTGAATTAATAATGATACCAACTTGTAACTGTCCCACTGCAAAGCAAATGCCTTTTCTCATACGGAGAACGCACTAGCATTGGCCCAGACGTTTGATCAACGTGGATCGTCGATTTTTTACTTAGATATTGAATAATTGTATAATTAATAGATGCCAACATAGCATCACGTCTGTAATACCTAAAGGGATTGGCAGTAGGTACCTAATAGTACACCCAGATTTTTGAAATTATGTATAAGACCAATGTAGGGAATAGGGGTCTATTGGTATCAACCGGAAATAAATCCAGACTCCGTGGTTGCTAGTGAGAAATTCCTCTGATAGAAAAACCCAATAATACTGAACTGGGGATCGAACCTAGGACTTCCTGCTCAGCAGTCGCGTTTGCGACCACTAGACCAAAGGGGCAGTCAATCGAACGAGGTGAATCTGAGATTTTGGACTTTATGAATCAATCATAAAGTCCAGGTTTCCTCACTACACAGAATAGATGCCACCAAAGAAATTAAAATCTTATCAAATTGGTCAATTCACATATATTTTCAGTGACACACATTCACAGTTTTTCATCTACATGTGCCTGAAAACCCCATTTAATATATATCCGACCTTTTGACTCTCTTCACCTTGACCTTTCATCTTAAGTTCACCAAAATCCTCCTTGTATTCCAAGGACTAAGGTTCATTTTCGACTGCTGTATAAAAACGATGTTACAGATTCGAATTTCAATACCAATATCAGAAAGTTATTGAAGAACTGTCAGGTATTGGATTCAATTTGATTTTTCTTATATTAGGAAGGCAAAGGAAACATGGAAATGTCGGAATGGCCTGTTTAGGGATCGACTTTTTAAGTTCGGGATTCATCATCATTATCAGCCTATAATGTTCCCACTGCTGGGACATAGGCCTCCTCTCTGTGACAGGGAGTGGGCTGTAATCCACCACGCGGGCCCAGTGCGGGTTGGTAGATGTCACATGTCTTCGATTTTTTAGTTCTAAGACATGCCGGTTTCCTAACGATGTTTTCCTTCACCGTTTTTGAGAGCAGCGGTGATGAAATAAATTACACAAAGTAATGCGCCTGCCTGGGTTCGAACCCACGGCTTACTGCTCGTAAGTCGGGGCTGCCACTGGGCCACCGCTGCTCTCTGTGCGGGATTGTAGGTTCAAAATTTGGGAAACTGGGTACCTAGTGATGTGCTTTAATTAACATTAACACTGTATTTACTTAAGGGTAAAGCAGAGTGGTTCAGCATACATTACGCAAGTTATGTCACTCAGTCCAGTGTTGGGAAATTTAAGGGCGAGCCTATAGCCATCAATCGGATACAATCATATCCAGACATCGGGCTGCGACTTAAATAAGGAATGCAATATCTAACCTACAAGTTACCTTTCGTTATGCTTTTTAAGTTGCAAACACAGTACACCTAAGTAGGTACATAAAGAAGCAGGAGGCCTACTCTCTTTCTCCGAAACGTAACTTCGGCAACGAACGAAAATTAAACGTAGTTACGTTTGTGACCCTACTCTATATAATTTGCGGACGCACACAATAACATTCAATACATTCGTTCACGTTAATTGTCTGTGAATTCGAACTTCTTATGTGCGTCCTCAAATTATATAGAGTAGGGTCACAAACGTTACTACGTTTAATTTTCGTTCGTTGCCGAAGTTACTTTTCGGAGAAAGAGAGTAGGCCTCCAGGTTTCCGGTACGGGCGGGTCGGTACCGATCGGTACAGGTATTAATTTATATGTTATCTTATGCGCTCACTTAAGAAACAGGTTAAATTATGTCAATTTTATAAGCAAGTTAACCCTGCTTCGATCGGTACCGACCCGCACACATTTGTCTGTACCGGAAACCTGCTTCTTTATGTAAGCACCCTTAATCACCAACAAGCAAAACTTTCATTAAAATAGGAAATTAATAGCATGTCTTATAAAAAATACAACATGATAACTCTTATCAAGAAACAAAATCCAGTCTAAACGCACTTTTTATGGCCCCACTCAAACGTCCCACACTTCGTGTGTTTAATTGTAAGTCCTATTTTATTACAGCGAGTGCTTCATTCTGTTCACTCATTCGTTCATTCTGCTCGCTCACTCGATCTCAATCATGAACTAGAATCGTGACGCTGTGATGCAGTTTCTTTTGAAGGTGGTTTGAGTTGTGTCCGTTTCGACCGCGCGGCCATGACGTTTTTTTTAAAAAAAAACTATATCAATATTTTGTAATAATTTGTAAAAGTTGATTCCCAAAACCATAAATTTGTCAATGTTATGGTTAAAAAGTTATAAAGGTTTGAACGTGGCCGCGCCATTGAAACGCGGAGAACCGCGCGGCCACGGAGATCTTTAAAACTACGCGTTGCAGAGACCTGAAATTCAGGTAAACAACAGATTGAATTTGTAGAAAATTTGTAAAAATATAGATTATATTTTAGGAGCTGTAACACTAAAACCCCATGGCCGCGCCATCGAAACGGTGACAAACACATTATCGCCGATATCTCGCTGAAAAAGCATCGCCGACGTCTGAAGTTTTTTGTAGAAGCCAGATTTGAATTTGTCAGAATTTGTAAAAATACAATGAAAAATCCTAGGTTTATATTTTAGGAGCTATAAGACTAAAAACCCATGGCCGCGCCATCGAAACGGTGAAAAACACGTTATCGCCGATATCTCGCTGAAAAAGCATCGCAGAGGTCAATTTTTTTTTGTAAAACCTAGATTTGAATTTGTCAAATAATGTAAAAATACACCAAAAAATCCTAGGTTTATATTTTAGATGCTGTAGTACGGATTCGCGTAGAAATTAGTCCTGATTATCTATCGAAGAAAGTAAGTAATAGCGAGTGTTTTTTTTGTAAACAACACCTATTTATATGTAGAAATACCGATAATAGCCAAAAAAAACATTTTTTTTCAGAATATCAAACCTTTAACACGTTTTGAAAGTTTCGATAGGGTGACCATGGCTTAGGGTTTACAGAAAATTTATTATATTTTATTGTATTAGATATTATATCTCAAGGATTCTAAATCGCCCAAAGACAATGACGATTTTTTTAAGTATCTTTCAGATCCAAAAGAACTTATGTACACTAATATTATTAATTATATTTTTAACACAACATCTTTTATTTTATTTTTTGGCGTTTGTCAGGATATATTGATGTTGGGATACATTTGTTAATTACTGGGGTTATTTCTGGCATAACATATTTTTTTAATTTCAAATCCTTAGGAAGGATTCAAAACAATGACTTTTTTTATTTAGGTGCTATGTTTACGATTCACAGTTACATCAAGTTACACAAGGATAACTCTTATCATGCGCGGCGTAAGTGGGTGTTTAAAAGAATAATCGGTCAAATCAAAATCATTTAGGTATTTCAAGTAGGCCAGTTACAGGCACTTTTAAATAGACGAACCAGTGCGAGTCGTACTCGCACACACAAGGTTCCGTAGCACCATAAAATATAATAACAATATTTTTAACGCTGATTGTTTAAATTTAAACTCAACTGCAAAACAAAATTTGTTATTCATTAATTTTTTTTATGAATAACAATGTTACTGATGAAGTTTAATGAAAAAGCTTTTACGTTCTACAAACCTTTTTTTTTTAGAATCCTACTCTTACTTCAGAATTTAAGGAGACACACAACGTTAACGACTTTGGAAACAAATATCTCATTAACATGGACTTAAGAAAAAAAGTATATATTTTTTTAAGAGCCAGAGATCGATACCCCACGCAGTTATATACGTAGTTTTTTCAACCCTCTGTTACATGTATAATTATTTCACATCATATTTGTGTAGTGGTTCATAGAACACACCTGCTCTCCAAACAGTAGTACATTCGTAATTCCAGTACACACACACACAGTTGTGTGTGTGTGTACTGGAATTACGAATGTTGTGCAAAGTTATTTGTTATGGTACTCAGAACCACAGTATTTTCAGCTATCAAGCAATGCCCCTCCATTGCTTGATAGCTAAAAATACTGTGGTAACTAACTAAGAAAACTCGAGACTTTTCTGTAAACCCTAAGCCATGGTCACCCTATCGAAACTTTCAAAACGTGTTAAAGGTTTGATATTCTGAAAAAAAAATGTTTTTTTTGGCTATTATCGGTATTTCTACATATAAATAGGTGTTGTTTACAAAAAAAACACTCGCTATTACTTACTTTCTTCGATAGATAATCAGGACTAATTTCTACGCGAATCCGTACTACAGCATCTAAAATATAAACCTAGGATTTTTTTTGTGTATTTTTACATTGTTTGACAAATTCAAATCTAAGTTTTACAAAAAAAAATTGACCTCTGCGATGCTTTTTCAGCGAGATATCGGCGATGACGTGTTTTTCACCGTTTCGATGGCGCGGCCATGGGGTTTTAGTCTTATAGCTCCTAAAATATAAACCTAGGATTTTTCATTGTATTTTTACAAATTCTGACAAATTCAAATCTGGCTTCTACAAAAAACTTCAGACGTCGGCGATGCTTTTTCAGCGAGATATCGGCGATAATGTGTTTGTCACCGTTTCGATGGCGCGGCCATGGGGTTTTAGTGTTACAGCTCCTAAAATATAAACCTAGGTATTTTTTCTATATTTTTACAAATTTTCTACAAATTCAATCTGTTGTTTACCTGAATTTCAGGTCTCTGCAACGCGTAGTTTTAAAGATCTCCGTGGCCGCGCGGTTCTCCGCGTTTCAATGGCGCGGCCACGTTCAAACCTTTATAACTTTTTAACCATAACTTTGACAAATTTATGGTTTTGGGAATCAACTTTTACAAATTATTACAAAATATTGATATAGTTTTTTTTTTAAAAAAACGTCATGGCCGCGCGGTCGAAACGGACACGTTTGAGTTTTATTGACTGCTATGCTCGTACCTAAGCCTTATTGGATTTAATCGAAATATGATGTTAATGTCCTTTTTTAAGAGTTAGGGTGATCTTTATTTAATCAGGTAACATATACCTAGGTGTTTTACACAAAATCGCAACTGGGGAATTTGTCGAAAATAAAACGAATCGTAAGCATTTGTTATTTTGCATATCTACATTTTTGTGGGAAATTCAAAGGATAAGTCTTGATTTACTTGTTGCTCAGTATATTTTTTTCGTTTTTCATGTAATATTTTCATAATTTTAAGAATGTATTAATGTTTATAGATAGTGATTGTGCTTGTTGAAAGTAAATTATTAAACTAAAAAATTCTAAAGGATGAAACAGTTTCGATAAAAAAATATTGACGTATTAACGTTATTTTTACACCACGCGCTCGTGCTATGCTTTGTTTTATCGACCTCTGAACGAAGTCCTTCATCGGGTCTTTCACTATCATTTTAACTTTTTTTGATTGGCCGGTGCTGTGGTGGGTGCTATGAAGAGAAGATACTTAAAATTTTCCTTCTTTTAAATTCCATATTCGGCATAGATAATTAGACAAAAAACCACTTCAAACCTCTATCAACAGCTACCGTTCCCGTCAAATCAATCAATTAAAACATTCCATTTTTACCAGGGTACCTACCTAATAATAAGTTAATTAAACCTTCAACATAAAACGCTAATTCCCTGGCCCGGCCCAACCCTCTCACGCCCCGGGCAGTTCATTCTTCGACGTTGCTCACTTTCTTGCTCCACATAGCACTGTTTGCTGAACACACATGCCGAGTTTTTGCACCTTTTTTGCCCGCTATACCCGCGACACTAGTTTTTGTACCACACTGCCCTGATACGGGCAAATTGAGACGTACGCTTTGTAGAGTTAATTTGAGTTTGTTTGATGTTGAGTTATTATTTATACTGTTTTTATCTATGACACTGTATTATGAATTTTCACACAATATCGGAGCTTTACAATTGGAATCTGTGGATCATCATCTTCTGCCTACCCTTGTCCCATTTTATTTGGGGTCGGCGCAACACGTCCCTTTCCTCGAATATCTTCATCATGCTATCATTTATTCTTTTTTCCTTCATATCATTTTTCACACAATCCATCCATCTTTTCTTTGGTCTTCCTCTCCCTCTCCATCCATACACATTTATATTCATCACTCTTTTAGTCACATGTGTTCCATCCCTCCTCATCACATGTCCATACCAAGATAGACGACTCCCTTTCATCTTTTCTGTAACAGGCGCCACTTTCAAACTTCCTCTATACACCGTGTAAATCACGTCATCACGAAGCCGTCAACCAAGCATTCTGTACAGGAAACTAAGTAACTTTACGCAAAAATTATTGCTGGGAAACGACTTTTTTTGTGGGGGGTGTAAAATCAATGTAACTCTCTCAAAACGTTGTGCTGATGGACGGATTGAATAGTACGGGGGTCGTGGAGGTGTTTAAAGTAAAAATCTTACATTAAAAACTTGTATTTAAAAAAATACTTTTCAAAAAGTTGGAACTTTGACCCCTAATATCTCCGTAACTAGAAGGTTCCCAGGTATGATGTAGAACAAAAAAATGATCGCAATGACAGGGAGAACCAGCGGCTTTCGGCTTTGTTAAGAGGTGTTTTACACCCTTTATACTCATTTCTAACTTTATCCATTTTCATAAAAAGGTTATTTGCATTAAGTTTCTTCTGTCAACATTATCTTCCAGTCCTTGTTCCATTCTACTTGGGGTCGGCGCAACACGTTTTCTTCTTCCTTTCTCCTCTGTCAGACGTAACGACATCATTCACTTCTTTCTCTTTCATGTCTTTCCTGACACCATCCATCTATCTTTTCTTTGGCCTTCCTCTCCCTCTCCATCTATCAACATTTTTAGAGTTCCGTACCCAAAGGGTCAAACGGGACCCTATTACTGAGACTTCGCTGGCCGTCTGTCACCAGGCTGTTTCTCATGAACCGTGATAGTTAGCCACTTGAATTTTTTACAGATTATGTATTTATTTTGCCGCTATAACAAAAAATACTAAAAACAGAATAGAATAAATATTTAAGGGGGGCTCCCATACAAAAAGTGACTTTTTTTTGCTCGTTTTCATAAATAATGTTACGGAACCCTCAGTGCGCGAGTCTGGCTCGCACTTGGCCGGTTTTTTACTTTGATAAAATAACCAAATAGGCCGATCATGTTAGTACCCCCTTAGACTTGTCACAGGAAGAGAATGAAGGGGAAAGACAGAATAAAGTGTCATAACATAGGTTCGTTTTTTTTTTAAATATTTAAGTTTTTGATAAATCAAGCTTCGCTTTAGTATGACTTTCGATTACAATAAGTAACCTTAAACTTCCAAAAACCATCTAAGCACAGTGAATCAACCGGTTTTGCAAAATACTTTAAAGAGAAGTCGTTTCCCAGAACTTTGACTCCGTACCTTGCGTGGGCAGACCGCGTTTATACCATGTTCAGATAACTTAAACTAAGTATCACTTGATTTTTAGTTTTATTGGCATGTTGCACGAGTATCTGGCATGTAAAGTCTAGGTTTTTAGTCTGGATTACTACTATCACAGCTACTTTTGTCACCAAATAGCTATGCTATCTAATGTTTTCAGATTTTTTGGATATGGATGCCACCGGCTGGTGCATTTTGTGTCTAAAATAGTAAAGCAAAATAAGTAGATATAATTAAAATAATAAACCATGCTAAGCACTAAGGATTTTAGTTTTATAAAATTAATAATGATTGTTTTTATTTGTTTCAGGTAAATAAACGTTATGATTGTCTTCTTTCTACATTTAGTGACACTGGAAATTTTAGTTTTAAATAATTCGGTAAGTCTTTTAAATAGTTTTAATTTTAAACCACAGCTGCATTCTTGACTATCTTCTAAATTTCTGAAATTATAAAATTCTCTATTTGATTCGTCTCAAAAAGGACCGATCAGAGAAAGATAATAATTCATTCATGCAAAGATTTAATTCATAGCTACTTTAAAATAATAGTAATGGATAAACAATAAAATAATACCGTTTTTAAGTATTACCTTGAACCAAGTCTTATCTGTGAGTAACAACACATTTAATCAAAATCCGCTCCATAGCCCCCTATATTACCTACATATCAAAATAACATAAGTTAAAATGAAAAATGGCAACATTCATACATACACACGTCACTAAACACAATTTAGGGGAAACTGGGCCAATATAGGACACAACGCTCACTCGACTAAAGTAATAAATCAATAAGACGATATTAAATAAAATTCTCCACCGTATATCATAGGGCGTTCGCATTGTGTACAAAAACGACCATTTTGTCTTGACTCCTCTGTTCTTAGTTTGACAGAATACATTTCACGTGAAGTTGTAGGCCTAAGGGATCTTGTTATGTTGGTCAGTCTATCTGTCAAAGACTAACGCTTATTTCATGCGGGAACTTATTGCTCTTATTAGGCGTCGATTGTAAACGATTTAGCACGGTTATTTATTGGTATGATAGTTCATTTTATGTTCTATTATTATGTGCTTAGTTTTATTGAAGGTTTAGGAGAATTCTATACATCATATTCATTATACTGTTAGGAAAAGAAAATAGTCAAAACGTTAATATGGAACAGTTTATTTTGTAAATAACATTGTACTATTTATGAATACTTTCTATCTAAAATACAATACAAACACAATATATTTGCTTCGTATCTCCACATATTTTTACATAACCAAAATAAACATTTCCCCGTAGACGTTATACTAAAAATATTTTAACAATTCCGAGCAATATCGAAGATGGCATAAATAAACAAGTTGACGAATCGACATCGCAACATGTTTGCCAACCGTTTTCGGTCAACAAACAAAATTTGCTCCCGATTTTAAGTAATAGAAGCAATATATGTAATCTCGATCTTTTGAGAAAAGGTGGAAAAATTTGGTGCTATTGAGGACTTCCCGACCTAATACGACGACAAAGGGACACGTTTGTAACCCAATATTGTTGTAAAGGCGTGCTATTTATCAAGTGTTCCGTTTTGACCCGACCTCCCTTATAGATTTGTGATACAGAGCTATCATTTGGCTTATTGGTAGTTCTATTTACTATTTTATTGAAGATGTTTCAATAAAATCAATTGAATAAGCCAACGTTTTCTTCATCTGTAAAGATGACGCTTGAATCTAGATTTAAAACTAGATTATTATGAAATCAGTCAGATTTTTATCAAGAGATTTATGTCAGAATATATATCAGCAATAAATTTTTGTTTCAAAGCGTATCTATTCGAGATTCATAATTATCTTGGGCACAATCAGCCTCACTGCTGGAACACAGGCGTCCTCTCTATTAGAGGGAGTGGGCTGTAATCCACCACGCGGGCCAATGCGGGTTGGTAGATATCTCTTATAAATTAAACGCTTGAGTCACAGACAAGAACTAAACTTTATTGAAGCAAACATGCAGTAATACATACTTTACAACAGATGGCGCTACTAGTTTGTAATGTGTGATATTGTCGATAGAAAATAGACATAAAATAACACCCCCACTTATCGCAATATTCACTAAACAATTTTATTCTATACAAACTATGCCAAGAAGCAACATAAATTTATAATGTTTAGCTGAACATAAACTTTTTGTTAAAATGTCAGCGGGCATATCAGCTGTTGGCAAATACAGTACTTTGACAATTTTGTCTTTTACTAGATCACGACAAAAATGATATTTGATATCAATGTGCTTTGTACGTTTATGAAAGACTGGATTTGCACACAGCTTTTGTGCGCCCTGGTTATCATTGAACAGGCTGATTGTGTACATCTTATTGGTTATCTCATATTGTAATCTCTTTAGGTATAATGCTTCTCTACATGCCTCAGATAGACCAATATACTCTGATTCAGTGCTAGAGAGGGCTACACATTTCTGTTTTCTACATTCCCATGATATTACACCATCAGATAACAAAAAACAAATCCCAGTATATGATCTCCTATCTACAGAATTAGAGGCCCAATCAGCATCTACATAGCCTGTTATTTCTGAATTACCTTCTTTACAATATTTTATTCCATAACATTTAGTTCGTTTTAGATATTTTAATACTCTCTTTGCATATTCCCAATGCTCCTTTGTGTGGCAATTATTAAATTGACTTAAAAAACTTATAGAGTAACTAATATCTGGCCTAGTCAAGACTGAGAGGTACATCAAACTACCAATTAATTGTTGATAGGGTACATGACTATTTACATCCACTTGAACTTTATTTATATTTAGTTTGACCTCCATTGGAGTATCAACAGTCTTACAATCACTTAAATTGAATTTGCTCAAAAGTTGGTCAATATAAGTTTCCTGACACAAAGTTACATATTGTACGGTCAGCAACCGCACATTGTACCTTAGCCTAGTTAAAATACTGCAAATTTTGTTAATTTATAAAATGTAGTATCGTCACGTACGCGAGTACGTCAGTCTTCGGTATAATATCGAGCTCGCGCAACATCCAACATTTTATAACATTTTTTACTATTTTTTATAACATTAATTTAGTGCAATTTCGTATTAAATACTTTTTTTAACATTAACATTTATTTTATTAACATTCAACATTAAGTGTAAAGGCTCATGCCCTTACATTTTGGTCCTTCGAGCCGTTAAGAGTAAAATCAGTGCCGTGGTACGTTTTCACTCGCGGGAACATTTGAACATTAAACTCGGACATTAAACAGAACATTCAACAGAACATTAAAAACAGTGTTAGTGAACAGTGATATTGAGTGGGAGTTGAGCACAGATCGGGGTGGAGCGTAAGCAGCAATCCGGTGAGCACGTTCCATATTACCTACCTTTCTGGAATTTTGGATTTATTGTTTGCACTAAGCACCGGTAAACAACAATGTCTTCTTACGATGCTTTACTTAACTCGCAATCTACGAATCTTGAGGCTATCAAACGTATAAATGAAAATTTTAAGAAAGATAGTTCTACACGTAAAACCACTCTTGAGTATCATGATGACAGACTTGAAAAGCTGGA
Source organism: Cerastis leucographa (assembly GCA_963082945.1). Classification (NCBI taxonomy): domain Eukaryota; kingdom Metazoa; phylum Arthropoda; class Insecta; order Lepidoptera; family Noctuidae; genus Cerastis; species Cerastis leucographa. Next base: position 10,730,996 of record OY720372.1, on the reverse strand, counting down.
AGGATATTGGAGTGAGTTTAAAAAGAACGACATCCAATTAGCCTTGTTTGAAGGCAAGAAGTCTGGACCTTACTATGAGAATCGCATTTATGAGCGTTTGGAACAAATTTACGAAGAAACGAAGTGTATGATAAATAAGTCGAAACAAAGATTATTAGTGAAAGTCGAAGACGAAAAATTTGCTTCGTTTAGTCAGTTACAAAAAAGAGAAGAAAGGCCATGTGTGCAAGAGAATGTTCCAGAAAAACAGGAGAGCGATGAGATCCCAGATGATGGGAAGAACACGTCAAATGAAGAGTTAGTCGTGGACCAACGGACTAAAGATATGATCAATGAGCAGCGGTCGAACATCAAGGCTTTTGAGAGAACAGTACGGAACATGGACATTGAAAATTTAAAAGAAAAGTGGCAACTTGAAGATAAGTTGCGGACAGTTACGCAACGTTGGGAAAAAGTCGATAGCACTTATTGGAAGCTCGATAACATGTTGGTCAACACGCAAGCATTTGAAAGTGATTATAATAGATTGGAAAGGCTGTATGAATTCAGCAAGGAACAAATTAACAAGAGGATTTGGGATAACAAACACCAGGAAAAATCCACGCCCAAAATTGAACTTCCGATTTTCAGTGGCAGCTATGCCCAGTGGACAACATTTAAGGACTTGTTCGTGGAAATCGTGCATCGTAACACTTTTATCTCTAATGCTCAGAAAATGCAACATTTGAAGGCGAAGTTAAAGGGAGAGCCTGAGCGATTAATACAGCACATGAACATTAGTGCTGATAACTACGAAGCCAGTTGGCAAATACTTCAACAGAGGTACGATAATAAGAGACTATTATTTACCTACCAAGCGAACATTTTACTCAGTCTACCCAACATACAAACCCCAACAGCTTCTCTACTGAAAAGAATGCATGATACGACCATTGAGTGCCTTCAGGCTATTAAGAACCTGCAATACGATACTTCTAGTTGGGACCCCTTGGTGGTTCACATTTTAATGCAAAAGTTGGACGCAGACACATGCCAGTCTTTCAAAGAATCCATGGAAAATCCTCGGGAAATGCCACCATTAAACGAGTTTCTCAAATTCATCGAAACCAAATTCATGTCAATGGAGTCGGGTACAAACCCAAACCGCTCACGAAACTTTAACAGTCAACAGCCAAACATTCAACCGAAAACAGTTCATAATGCAACATACAGTAAGCCTAAAGTGCAGCAACAAACCAGCCAAGGTGGAAGTAAGAACATGCCGAGAACATTTCATAACAAGCAAAAATTTCATAATTTCGCTATAACTTGTCCTAAATGTAATAATCAACACGGGCTCTATAATTGCAGAGAATTTTTAAGTATGTCACCAGAAGAAAGGTTGAAGACCGCTAACAACCTACATGTATGTCTAAATTGCCTGTTTAGTCATAACGGCGAAAAATGTACGTCGGAAAAAAAGTGCAAGCACTGCGATGAGCCGCATAGCAGTATTTTGCATGAAGCAATTGGTGTTGCGAAATCAAGAACCGGCAGGGCAAATGTAGGTCAACAATTGAACACGCATTTAGCACATGACAACTCAAATGAGGTACTGCTAGCCACGGCCCAGGTCAAAACAATAGCCCATGATGGAACTACGATCATCTTACGAGCTTTACTAGACCAGGGCTCTCAGGTCAGCCTAATTACAGAAAATGCTGCTCAAAAATTGCAGTTAAAACGCAACAAGATGAGCGCGGTGGTGTCTGGTGTTGGCGCTACAGCCGCCACCAAGTGCAAAGGAGTGCTCCATCTCCGATGCCAAGCGATATACAATGACTTCAACATTAACATTAACGCAATTATTATGAAGAAAATAACAAACAAACTGCCAAGTAAAACAGTAAATAAAGGTAGTTTTGAACATATACAACATTTACAGCTCGCTGATCCTGAATTTAACATATCTCAGGATATAGATTTACTATTAGGAGCCGATGTATATTCCGAAATATTGTTAGAGGGGTTAATAAAAACAAACACATCATCCATCATAGCACAGCAAACACATTTAGGCTGGATAGTATGTGGTAATTACAAAACATTCAATTGCCATGTAATAGTCAACAACATTCAGGATCTTGCCCAATTCTGGGAACAGGAGTCTTTGCAAGAAAACAAAGAAGATGTGGACCCTGACAACAGGTGCGAGCAGCTGTACAAAGAGACGACAACACGACTTCCTGATGGGCGATACCAAGTGCGTCTCCCCCTCAAAGACAATTATGTTGAACACTTAGGAACATCGAAACCACAGGCCATCACCCAATTTCAACAACTAGAGCGAAAAATGGCTAAAAATCATGGATTTGCAGAAGATTATAAGGCTTTTATAGAAGAATATGAAGAAATGGGTCACATGAAGCAAGTTGAAAGCAACGGTACGAACAAAAACATTGAATATTTTCTCCCGCACCACGGGGTAGTGCGACCAGGTGCTATCACAACAAAACTTAGAGTTGTGTTCAACGCGTCAGCAAAAACCAGCTCAAAACACAGTCTTAATGACTTAATGGAGGCGGGACCAAATCTACAAAAAGATATCCTTAGCATCTTGCTGAAATGGAGACGATACAAATATGTCTTATCATCAGACATTGAGAAAATGTACCGATTTATAGCAGTACATCCAGAACATCAACCCTTACAGAAAATAGTGTGGAGGAATTGCCCACGGCAACTGCTAAGAGAATATCAGCTATGTACAGTCACCTATGGTACTAAGGCCGCTCCATTCTTAGCACTCCGAACACTTCAACAGCTAGCGATGGATGAAGGTGACAAGTACCCGGAAGCTAAAAACATCTTACTCAACCAATTTTTTGTAGATGATGCATTATTCGGAAAGGATACCATAGACGAGGCCCGAGATACAAGAGACCAACTTATACACCTATTGAAAGAAGGAGGTTTCAATCTCAGAAAGTGGTCGAGTAACGAACATCAACTGTTAGAAGATCTACCAGAACATATGATTAGCCCAGTCAGTTTAAGCTTTACAGAGGCATCAGCTTCCAAAACATTGGGCTTGGCATGGGATCCGAAACAAGATGAATTTATATTTTCATCCACATTAAAAAACAAAACCAACATTAACAATAACAAAAATTCGTCAAAACGGCAAATCTTAAGCGACATTTCAACAATTTTTGATCCTTTGGGGTTGCTATCTCCAATAACAATCAAGGCAAAGATTTTATTCCAACAGATCTGGAAGTACAAAATTGAATGGGATGAAACTCTTCCAGATGGAATAGAAAAGGAATGGAGAATATTAAAAAATGAGTTAACACATATGCAACCTTTCAAAATTAACCGATGGCTTGGGTTAGAAACAAACAAGGATTGGGAATTACACGCATTCTGCGACGCATCGGAGAAAGCGTTTTCGTGTGTGGTGTACAGTAAAGTTACAGACGGAAAACATTATCAAATTGCATTGGTTGCGGCAAAAACAAAGGTCGCTCCAATTCAAAAACAACAAACACTTCCCAGACTTGAGTTATGTGGTGCTCAGCTATTAGCTCAACTGGTCAAGAAAATAAAACATTGCCTCGATAAACCAAACATTAAAGTAACAGCATGGACAGACTCAAAGATCGTGCTTGGCTGGCTAAAAGGCGATGTCTCACGATGGAAGGCCTATGTCGGACACAGAGTTCAGGAGATAACATCTGTAGTGCCCGCCGGGTGTTGGAATCACGTAAGGTCAGAGCAAAACCCGGCCGACTGCGCGTCACGTGGACTACTACCTTCTCAATTACACAACTTTCCGCTGTGGTTTGATGGACCCGAATGGCTGAACAGTGAAGACATCCCTGAAACATATGACACGGTTGAGATACCTGAAATAGAAGTTAAAAAGGTACATGCAATCACGTCACGGACTACCGAAAACAAAAACATGAACATTGTAACAGAACTCCTTATCAAGAACAGCTGTATTATAACTATAACACGCATTGTAGCTTGGGTGTCGCGTTTCATAACAAACACGTCACAAAACAGCCGTCACAGGGAAGACGCAGCTATGAATCATACAAACATGAATGGCCCGCCCGCGTCAAAACAATGTAATTTAACACTCGCTGATATTCGACGCGCTACAAACATAATTATAAAACATGTACAAAACGAACATTACGGACAAGAAATCCAAGATTTGAAAACAAAAGGAATGGTAAGCAACAATCGAGGACTTCAGAAACTTTGTCCTTACCTAGATGAAAATAACATATTGCGCGTCGGAGGGAGATTACAAAATTCAAACTTACCTGAAGAAACCAAACACCCTGTTATCATCCCAAAAAACAGCAAGATGGCATATCTTCTCATTGCCCGTGCCCATATTACAACACTACACGGTGGAGCGAGACTAACAATGGCTACATTAAGACAAAAATATTGGATCACAGGAGGAAATAACACTGTTAAAAAATACCTGAAAGACTGTGTAAAATGTTGTCGCTTCAAACCATCGAAACAATACCAATTAATGGCCGACCTACCCAGTGAAAGGATAACGCAATCACCACCATTCTATCACACAGGGATGGACTTCACAGGGTTTGTTAATGTTAAAGTAAACAAGGGGCGAGGCGTCAGAACGAGTAAAGGTTATGTCGTTGTATTCGTATGCATGGCAACAAAGGCGGTGCATTTAGAACTTGCATCAGATCTATCGTCACAAACATTTATACTGGCTCTGAACCGCATGATTAGCCGACGAGGCTGTCCGAAACATATTTACTCCGACAACGGAACAAACTTTGTTGGAACTGAAAGAGAGTTAGCCAAACAACTGCATCTCTCACAAACATTTAACAACGACACTTTATCGAGAAGGAACACCGAGATGGGGATAGAGTGGCATTTCAACGCCCCAAGCTGGCCAAGTGCAGGAGGACTTTGGGAGGCTGCAGTAAAGTCTATGAAATATCACCTAAAGCGTGTCCTAGGAGAGCAAAAGTTGACCTATGAAGAGTTTACAACACTGCTTACTCAAATCGAAGCCTGTATGAACTCTAGACCACTTTGCCCTTTAACGGAAGACGTGGACGATATTGATTACCTTACTCCTGCACATTTTTTAATTGGCCGACCAGTAACATTCTTACCAACAGAAAATATCGAAAAACAAAACATCAACATACGACAGAGGTGGCAGTTGCTAAACAAAATGAAACAAGGGTTTTGGACCAGATGGTCGTCAGAATACCTACAACAACTTCAAGCTCGTAGTAAATGGCTGAACAAAACAAATAATTTATCCATAGGCGATGTTGTCTTAATCAAAGAAGACAACCTTCCTCCTGCGAAATGGGCACTTGGCAGAATACAGCAAGTTCACCCGGGAAGAGACAATCTAGTCAGAGTTGTAACGCTGAAGACACAAACAGGGCAACTAACAAGACCAATAATAAAGTTAATCAAACTGCCAATACCAGAATCTCACATAGAAACACCTGACACCACCACCTCTAATGACAAAATCTGCACTGAAAAACAAAAATCCACAATAAATAACACTAATAAGAAACAACGATTTAAATCAAGAAATATAAGTTCCAGCCTGCTAACGATGCTCATAACATTATTAACCTTATTCCAGCCAACAAAGCAAAGCAGTGATGCCATAAATATAACACCGTTTGAACCAAATAGAGCAGTGTACTTTGACAAAATCGGCAATTTGCAAACCGTACATGATGACTGGAAGATTGTTACGTACTATAATATGACATGTTACTGGCAAGGCATGGAAAATATACATAGAGTTGTAAAACATCTGGGAGAAAGGTGTGAGCAATTTGCATACCAAACGATGTGCAAAACCATTATGACTGAATTCGAACAGGAACTTAACGAACTTGATCACAACAATTACATGTTGGAAACACATCATGGGCAGACAAGAGGGCGAGTTTCTCGAGGTCTTGTCGATGGAATAGGTTACCTAGCAAATAGCCTATTTGGCGTGCTAGATGAAAGGTTCGCAATACAATATAAAAAGGACATCGAAACATTGCACAATAATAGAGACCATCTATTGAACCTGATCAAAGGTCAAACATCAATCATAGAGGCACATACATTTTAAAGAGAAATGAAGAAGCGATGAACACTCAGTTCAATCTCTTAGATCAACATCTTAACGCTACAGAGAACTATTTACAGAAATTGGGTAAGGAGGTTGGGCAAGAGGAAGAGTTGAACTACTTTAACATCATGGCTCTGACTAGCTCAACAATTCTGTCTAAACTGCGCCACATACAACATATGCTTTTAGACACAGCTATCAACATTCACCATGGTCATGTAGACACCAGACTATTACCGCAGAACCAACTCTTTCAGGAGCTCAACATTATCTCTGGACAATTGCCACAACAATTATCGATACCCGTTGACAATATTCAAAACCAATTAGCTGACATATACAAACTTCTAGAGGTAAAATCAAGATTATTTGATAAATATTTTATCATCGAAATTACATTACCATTAACAGGTGACACTCCATTCACGATGTATAAAACAGTCCCTATTCCAATGATACAAAATAACAAACATTCACTTACAATGAAAACAAATTCAGAATATGTTGCAGTCAATATAAGAAAAGAGACATATATGCAGCTCACAGATAGTGACCTGGAACATTGTATTAAACTGGAACCAAGTACATTTGTATGTTCACTAAATAAACCAACACGTAACATGAGAAATCATCAAATTCCATGTGAAATCGGTGCAATAACGAACATTACATTATCAAAATGTATCTACACATCCGAATCCTGCAACAATAAATGGACACCATTACAAAAACCTAACTCCTGGCTCTATGTCTGCTGCACGGATTGCCAGCTGCAAATCATCTGCGAAGATCGTATGACTACTAAGGCAATACATTCAACGGGAATTTTAGAAGCCAAAGAAGGATGTATTATTAGAAACAACGAAGAAACATATTATACACAAGTTTACTACACAAACAAAATTTATGTCAGCCCAGAAATACCACTGATAGATCTGGACGATATCAACAATTTAACATCTGTCCAGCCGCTTGATTTATCAACTGGACAACTGAACACGCAATTTGTTAGAAACGATTATGAAAAACTTCATAATTCATTGAAGGAATTGGAAGATCACACGAAACAGACTGAAATGTCGCAACACGATGTGCACCAATACATCGTGTCATACTCTACAATGGGACTTCTGATCTTGTCAATAGTCGTCGCGGGAGGAGCTTACGTATACTGCAAACGCTGCGGCATGGTCATCGTCAGCGACGCCGGCGCGTCTACCAGATTACCGCCACGGAAGCCACCAAGAACTGCAGCATCCAATGAAAACATAGAACCTACCTACGCGACTCCTCATTCTTTTAACATTTAACTTAAAATCATTTTTATTCATATTCTTTTCATTTCATGACTTTTATTTACATTGTTATATTACTCTTAAATAAGTTATCTTAATTAAATATTACTTTTTGCCCCGCCAAGATGTACGGTCAGCAACCGCACATTGTACCTTAGCCTAGTTAAAATACTGCAAATTTTGTTAATTTATAAAATGTAGTATCGTCACGTACGCGAGTACGTCAGTCTTCGGTATAATATCGAGCTCGCGCAACATCCAACATTTTATAACATTTTTTACTATTTTTTATAACATTAATTTAGTGCAATTTCGTATTAAATACTTTTTTTAACATTAACATTTATTTTATTAACATTCAACATTAAGTGTAAAGGCTCATGCCCTTACACATATCCTTCATCTTTATTGAAGGTTACATTCATTCCAAGACATAATTTAACTTCCCCTAAGTCCTTAATGCTAAACTTATTAGATAAAATCTGTTTCAAGTTCTTAGTTTCAATTTTATCATTAGAAAATATAAAGAAATCATCGACATAGACTGTCACAATGGTCTTACATTTGTTAATATCCTTTATATACATACATGGCTCTATTTTTGATCGTTGGTAACCATTACTGATCAAGCAGTTATCAACCTTTTTGTTCCAAGCTCTAGAGGCCTGCTTTAGTCCATAAATAGCCTTTTTAAGTTTCAATACTTTACAAACTGAACTATCACTTTTATAACAATCTGGCATTCTCATAAAAATGTTTTCTTCTAAATCACCATTTAAGAACGCAGTCTTTACATCTAAATGGTTAACATCTAAACCTAACTTAACAGACAATGCAAATAATAGTCTTAGAGTTGTATGTCTCACCACAGGTGAAAAGGTTTCTGTATAGTCTATGCCATGTTTTTGGGTGAAGCCCTTTGCGACTAAACGAGCACGGTAACGGATATTGTTTTCACTATCGTATTTTTTTCGTAAAACCCACTTGCACTGCACTATAGTACCATCTTTTGGTACATCTACGAGTTCCCACGCACTATTTTTCTCAAACGACTGTAACTCATCCTGCACAGCCGCTAACCACTGTGCTTTCTCAGGACCTTCCAAGGCTTCTTGCAATGATATCTCACCCGTAAATATGCTGTCATCTTCTATACAAGCATTTGCAAATCCATATCTGTCTGGCTGCTGCCTACGACGAGGACCACTTGTCATGTTGACATTGTTGAGTATAATGGAGTCTTCACTGTCTGTGGTACCAGATTCAGAGCTATCTAAAGTATCATTTTCACAAGGTACATACAGTTCATTGCTGTCATCTGAGTTCAAGCTATCTGATTGTTCAAGTGAATCTTCCTGAAGTGTCAAATCTTCTTCCCCCACTGGAACTAAATTCACCTCATCTAAACAATTTTCCTTTACCTCCACAGCATTCTCTGTCTCTATCTTCTCCAATATTACAACATCTCGACTGGTAGTGATGTCATTAGACTTCGGGTTGTAAATCCTGTATCCTTTGACATCATTGGAATAGCCGACAAGGATACATTTTTCAGACTTTTTGTCCCACTTTAATCTCTTTTGTTTCGGCACATGCACCATGATTGTACTACCGAAAACACGTAAATGACTTACATCAGGCTTTCTGCCTGTCCATATCTCGTAGGGAGTTTTATAATTTAATGATGTGGTCACAGTCCTGTTCTGTAAGTATACTGCAGTGTGTGCCGCCTCTGCCCAAAACCTTTTCTCGAGTCCTGCATCGAACAATAGACACTTGGCCTTCTCAACAATAGTCCGGTTGAATCGTTCTGAGAGACCATTCTGCTCGGGTGTGTATGGGTTTGTTTTGTGATGTACTATCCCATGTGACATCAAAAAAACATCAAACTTGGTGTTGCAAAATTCTGTCCCATTGTCACTTCTCAAGATTTTTATGCTGCAGTTAAGTTGATTCTCAACCTCTGCTTTATATTGTTGAAAACATTTCAATGCCTCATCTTTCGTTTTCAAAAAATAAATATATGTCATACGACTAAAATCATCTATGAACAGCATAAAGTATCTAGAGCCACCTATAGATCGGTTTTCCATTGGGCCACACAGATCAGTATGCACAATATGTAGCAACTCTGTGCTTCTGCTACCTTCTTTGGGAAAAGGTAAGCGACTCTGCTTGCCCTCACAGCATGCGATACATGATGACTTTGATATATCAGTCTTATTATCAAGTGTCAATCCCTTTACAGCATCTTGCATCTTGTTCAAATACTGGCCATTGACATGACCTAGACGTCGATGCCAAACTTCACTGGACACCATCACTGCAGCTGATGAACAATATTCAGGCATATTTAGTTTATACACCCCATTCAACAGACTTGCTGTAGCTACTAGTACTCCTGCTTGGTTGAAAATCTGACAACCATCATTGTTAAATGAAACTTTGTTTCCTTTGGATATAAGTTGACTAACAGACAACAGATTTGTAGTCAACTTCGGCACACATAATACACCTTCTACTGTAATATCGTATTCACAGGTGCGCGTCTTTGTCGTAATCTGCACATCTCCACTACATAATACAGGTACTATATCTTTGTTCGCCACGACAATTTCCTTGATCATGAGATCTCGCGACACATTTGATAACCATTTTTCGTTCGCGGTAAGATGAACGCTCGCCCCGGAGTCAATATACCAATCGCTTTTGCAAAATTCACCATTCAGAAACACGGCGCTAAACGCATTACTGCTTGTACGTTCGTTTTTATTTGTATTCGACAAATTTTTGTTCGAAAATGTACACTGGTTGCGGTAATGCCCTGTTTGTTTACATTTATAGCACGTTATGACTTTTGGTTTTGACTTTGACATCTGGGCGTTGTCTTTGGTCGCAGCGTTACCAACATTCCGGTTCTTCTTGAAACTCGCAAACGCGCCACTGGAATTGGATGCGCTACTGTCGCCACCGTTTCCGCTTTCTTCCATGTCCAACAACTTAGTTTTAATGGCGTCTGCTGTCAATGGTATGCCGCAATGCTCAATCGCCATTATCATAGGGGAATATTTTTCTGTTAATCCCGCTAACAAAAGCGATGCGACCCACTCATCATTGATTTTAAATCCCGTACCAATCAATTTTTGACTTATTTCAATGATTTGAGTCACGTACGAAGTCATTGATACGCTATTTTCGAGTCGTATGGAAATCAAACTCCTCAGTAAACTGATTCTCCTCGTGAATCCTGAGTCGTCAAATAGGTTCTTCAATTTCTTCCACAGCTCATGGGTCGTTTATACACTTTTTATGTGCACGTACAGCGACGAATCTATAGTCATAATCAGCTTAGCTTTTGTTTTCACGTCACCTGCTGCTCCTATTTCTGCTGGTACAGTCTCCGACTTGATGCAATCAGACATTCCCTCCAGAACTAAGAAATTCTCAGCCGCGAAAGCCCACTCACTGTAGTTCTCGCGCCCTTTCAATTTAGGCACACTGACTAGGTAGTTCGTCGTCATTTTCACAGTCACAGCGTTAATTACAGTTTATCTCTATCTGCAAAGTCTATTTCCAGTTCAAGAAAATTGCGAGAAAACTAAAAAACTGAGCACATAACCTCTTATAAATTAAACGCTTGAGTCACAGACAAGAACTAAACTTTATTGAAGCAAACATGCAGTAATACATACTTTACAACAGATGGCGCTACTAGTTTGTAATGTGTGATATTGTCGATAGAAAATAGACATAAAATAACAATATCACATGTCTTCGATTTTTCGGTTCTAAGACCCGCCGGTTTCTTCACAATGTTTTCTTTCGCCTTTTTTGATCCAGTTTAGGGCAAAATACCAGCCTGTTACTGTCCCACAGCTGGGCAAAGATCTCTCAATGCTCGTGCCTTATCTGTATGAGCTTTGGGCAATAGTTAAGACCATTTACACCTTACGGCATTTCATACAAACTTCATACAAAGTCAAAGTTTTCATACAAAGTCCTTATTTTCCGAAATGACTGAACTGATTTTAATGCATTAGCAGGATACATAGGTCTAAAAAGTTACTAAAAAACCTTTTGCGAAAAATAGTGTTACAGGTAAATTAGACTAGATTAGTTAATTATGATTAGATTATAAATTATCCAGAAACAGAAATTTCCAATTATCTTTTTTCTTTAAAGATGTTTCGAAAATGTTTTTAGTAACTTTTGAAAGTTTATATGTAATGTATTATAAGGCGTAAACGCTCTTAAAATAAAATCTAAATACATAGTAGTTGGAAATAGCCACACACTTAATTGAAATTTTCGTATTCGTAATATTGCAAAACATACAGCAATTAGGATATATGCCTATAACGTAATGCCCTTGACCCAGCAGAGCTAAATGGACGGTAATAGGAGCATGGGTCGCCCGACTACGCGATGGATCGCCGATATTAGGACAAAACGATATTAGGTCAATATATTATGTACGGAGACCAACTTTTTGGTGATGTTTGGGGATGTATCCTTCATTTTCTTTCAAATTGAGGCTGTGGAGATTACCAATTAACTTGTGTGTTGCTTCTGTGATTACATATACAAGGTGTTTTTTGCATCCTCGTCAATATTCATGAGGTTATCACAGAAGACATAAATAATCAATTAAAATTACGATACCTAGTTAATTGATAACAAACGCTGATATTTTTGGTTGTTTAAGTTTGTCAGTATTTCAGAATAACCCTCTTAACCCTTATTTCGAATTTGTCCGGTGGGATGGACAAGTACTTTAAAAAAATCTGATGCAATTTTAATTTAGTTTATATTTAATTTATTTTAAATAAACGTTAGAAGATATAATAAAGTAAATGGAGAAAAATAATTTGCGATTTGGGAACTTGTCATCTGTCACTTATTGAGCTAGATAGCGCCGACACCGCAGTCTTCAACTTTACTCAAGCTATTCATATGTATTTTTTATATTATTTATTCTTTAACATTGGATTGGTGGTGTGATATTTGTTGCCATATAAATAACGCATATATTCACAAACAAAACAGTGAAGTAATTGCACTTTATTTACTAAAAATAGACCTGCTAAGGAGTTGTCCGCCACACCGGACCGTACCGAAACTACGGCAATGCACATGAAGTTTTATTTGTCCATGACAGCGGACTTTGCCGATAACATAGTAGTAAATATAATACTGTCTTTGCCTTTCCTGACAATGCAAAATATTTAGTAGGATTTTTATAATAATGAAAATACCTTTTATGAATATTAAATTATAAATAAATAAATTTAAAATACATAAATATCTATAAATTACCTATAATTACGAACAAATTTTCACTCTCGTGATATAGTTTTTATTTTTGTGGTGGTTTGCATAGCTTTTTTGTTTTGCTCTTTGACAGTGTCACCTGCATGAACGCTGCAAAGAAATATTAGCACTTGTACTTATAGAGCGTGCACCATCTGAAACAAGTGACAAGTCAAACTATGGAAATGAGCTTGATGAGCCGCATGGTTCTAACTCCTCCTCGTCTTCACCATCGCTTACTTCCCCTTTAGAGTCCATAAATCTTTTGGGTGGTTTCCCTGAAGCACTACCTGAAAATCAGTCTGAAAGAGACGAAGATCCAGATCTATCCAAATTCTACCTAATCCAACACAAGACCAACCTTTCAAAACTTGCCCTCTGTATCATCTTTACCATTTTTGAATACCCCATCTCCAGTCCCTAAAAAAAGATGACAAACGGCTACTTTTGTAGCTAGAAAAAGGCCAAGGAAACTGCAAAAGTTGTCACTTGACTTCAAATGGAAAAAGGGTACTTTTTTACATAAAGCTCATTTAGAAGATCCGGTTATGTCTAAAGATGCATCCGAAGTTTTCTCACCTTATAAAGTGAAGAAATACTGCAAAAGACGCTATGCAAAGAGTGGATATTGATTGTCCTAATATGGGCAAGGATTACAAGTTCAGAACTAAACGCTGGTAAATAGAGTATTTTCTCGAAAACAATTGCTGAATTCTTTATAGGAAGCAAAAAGCTTGTGCTTCAGCAGGTCATGCCAACTTTATGAGACTCAAAGATACAAAATAAACTACGGTTTATTGAATAACAACAGAGCTGCTACCTACCAACGGGCTGAAATTACTTGTGTCCACCATGTGTGCAAGCCTAGACCACCTGATGATACCCGATTTGATAATGTGGGACACTTACCATCTCTGAAGGAGGAAAGTCGTTGCATGAATTCCAATAAGAAAACAACTGTATATTGTTTAAAATGTAATATGCGGCTATGTTTCGTGACGGGAAAAGCTGCACACAAATATTTTTTTCATTTGCACGTAGAAGGCTAATATTATATTTTAAATAAACATAACTTTCATTCCTTTCTTCTCATTTCATACTTGATTTTATTTGTACTCTTAAGTGGTGAAGTCCACCAGGGCGGACAAGTTATTTTGCTTGTAAAACTCCATGTGTTCGACGGAGTCCGCTGTGACGGACCCCCTTTTTCTCAAAAATTATAAGTTTTATATTTTTTTTATCATTTTTACCAGACTCTAATATGCTATAGAAACCTAGCTTTTGAATTGAATTTGTAAAATTAGCATATTGAGAACTCCGTCGAAATAAGGGTTAACGTGGTTTAGGGAATAAGAAATTATCGAATAAACGTTTGAGATTGTTTGTATGTGTGAAAGCGCGGTTATAGGGCGAGAATCAGACGGGGCCATTTAAATCCATTTCTCACTTGATAATTGAAACGAACTAGAGTGAAGCCTGAGAGAATAATAATAATAATAAAAACGTTTATTCATCTCCACAAATCCTCCGAAGGTCCTGGAGTGGAGACCGCGGACCGGCAAGCGCAGCGTAGGACGTCCACCAGCTAGGTGGACCGACGACCTAGTCAAGGTAGCCGGAAGACGCTGGGCGCAGGCCGCTTCCAACCGGTCCTGTTGGAAATCCATGGGGGAGGCCTATGTCCAGCAGTGGACGTCCTACGGCTGATATGATGATGATGATGATCTCCACAAATTACATCATAGTATTGTTAGATTTTTACAAAGGTTGACAGGTAGGTTGGCAGAAAGCTGTAATTTGTGGGAGATCTGGAGTCTAAACTAAGCCTAGGCCTGTATTCCAGAGCTCCAGGAAAAGAAGACCTCACTAAACACTATTGAACATGGAGGAAACGCAATTAAATCAAATAATTACATATTAATGAACACACCTGAAGGAGCAACAGCCTACTGCCAAGTTTTCACATACCTTCTTTTTCTTCATTGTCGAGTTTCTGGAAGGATGCCAGGATACTCATTTTTTAAGAAGTTGTCATTAACTTGTAAGACAAGGATTTTTAATTTAATTTCTTAATCTTTGAAACCAACTCGAAGAGCTCGTGGCTTTATAATAAGAGCCGCTCGTGGCTTTATAATAAGAGCCGCTCGTGTCGATCTTTAAGTTGAGCCGCGCTTACCTAGGTTGGTCCGTGGATGGGTGACCACCCATTCCATACGGAGTTTCGTCCGTGCCTCGGAAAGCACGTTAAACCGTTGGTCCCGGCTGTCATTTGCAGATCTTTGACCATCGTTACAGGTAGTCAGTGGCCCGAAAGTCTGACAGCCAGTCTTATTAAAGGGGTATCGTATTACCCAGTACTAACTGGGTTGCGGAGGTCAGATAGGCAGTCGCTCCATGTGAAATACTGGTATTCAGCTGCATCTGGTTAGACTAGAAGCCAACCCCAACCAAAATGGCTAGTGCAGATGATGAGGGACTTCAGATTATAGCTTGATAGTGGTTGAAAATTCTGATATCTACTGACTCTGAACTACACTGTTGAGTCTATTTTCCGCCGACCAAAAGTCCACCACCGACATCCGTCTGCCTCCCACTCTATTCTGAGAGAAGATAATTAAATTTGAAAACTTAATAAAAGCTTGGAAGTTTATTAAAATAAAATGTCACCGAGCAATGTTTGGTCCGTCTTATGTCGGCGATGTTCCAATTACGTCTCGTGAAGTGGATCCAGGAATAAATTGGTTTTTGATTCTTTTTGACGGAATTTAATAAGATTTAATTGTTCTTGTACGTACTGGGACTTGATGGGTGCGTCGTGGGTTTCCAACGCAAGCATTTGTGACATTAATTTATTTCATAACCACTGCTCTCAAGACGGTGACGGAAATCATCGTGAGGAAACCGGCATGTCCTAGAACCAAAAAAGAAAACCTCGAAGCCAAGAGTCCTGTTATATGCGCCACAGACCTGATTATGCTTGTGTTAATAAGACCCTAAGAAGTAAAGGTTATTGACACCCATATTTATTGAAAAAAATTGAAAATTTATTTAGAATCCCGGTATGGTTAGACAAAAGTGAAGGTAGGTACTTGTTAGTATAGGTACCTTCTTCTTCTTAGTCGTTACGCTCTTGACAGAGCGGTCGTAGTCGTCATGAAGTGTTGCTACTACTTGCGGCAGATGTAATACGCCTCACGATGTCCCGCCACCTCGCCCGATCAGAAGTCATCCGGCTACATTCGTGCACGGGACCGCCCACAGCAGACTTGATCTGGTCGGTCCAACGCATGGGAGACCTTCCACGCGGTCTAGTGCCTTCCACTTTTCCTTGGACGACTAACCGCTCTATGGACTGACTGTCTCGCCTTGAAACGTGTCCGAAGAAAGTGAGTATTCGGGACTGTACTATTGTGGAGAGACGCTGCCTGATGTGAAGTTCTTGGAGTATCGAGACATTTGTGCGGAATTCGGTCCACGATACGCCGAGCATTCTTCTCCAGCACCACATCTCTAGAGCGTCTATCTTTTTCCTTTCCACCTCCCGCAACGTCCACGTTTCTGCAGCGTACAGAAATATGGGTAAAATTAATGTGCGCACGAGCCTGGTCTTCGTGGCTTTGGTGATGTCTCTGTTCCTCCATATTTTTTTTGCATTTTGTCCATTGCAGTTCTCGTGATCGCCATACGTCTCCTTATCTCGTCAATACAGCCGCCGTTATTCGAGATTAAAGCTCCAAGATATACGTAGGTTTGGACTACGTTGCAGTTCGCGATCTGAGTAACTGCTGGAGAATTATTGTTGGCACGGTCTACAATCATCACCTTGGTCTTACTGCGATTAATCTTTAATCCAAATTCAAGGCTCACTTTTTTGCCAAATATGTTTAAGTCTCATGTAACAGAGGGTGAGTGTATTGGCATCATCATCATCAGCCTATATTGTTCCCACTGCTGGGACACAGGCCTCCTCTCTATGAGAGGGAGTGGGCTGTAGGTAATCCACCACGCAGGCCCAGTGCGGGTTGATAGATGTCACATGTCTACGAATTTTTAGTTCTAAGACATGCCGGTTTCCTCACGATGTTTTCCTTCACCGTTTTTGAGAGCAGCGGTGATGAAATAAATAACAAAAAGTAATGCGCTTGTCTGGGTTCGTACCCACGGCTTACTGCTCGTAAGTCGGGGCTGCCACATCTGGGTCACCGCTGCTCTCTATATATGTATTGCCATCAATCGCCTACAAATCCAGATTACGTGGCTGCCATTGAAAAATTCCTGATCGAAAATAAAATGTTACCCAACCTGAAAATCGAACGCAGGACCCCAAGAAGACCGCGAGCCTGTGGACGGTGAGTAATGCTAGCTCACCGTCCGTCCGTCTCATGACGACAGGCCGTGTCGACGGCGCGTACGTGTTCCAGGCGCGCCTCAAGGAGATGTCAGCAAACCGGAAGGGGTCCGAAAGGGCCGATGCCTGCCAGGGCTGCGGGTTGTTCGAAAGAGATACCGCGGCCCTGGAACACAAAGGGCGAAGAAGGAACATGGGTGGGTTTTAGTCAGTACAAGTCTGACACTCCCTCCCGCTCCGCCCAGAGCGGGAGAAGTCATTTGATGATTTCCCATCCGCAAAAAAAAAAAAAAAAAAGGACCCCAAGAAGACCCCAGGTAAACAGCACTTGTGACGACTACACCAACGAAACAGTCGCAGAGTGATCGTTGTAATATTTAAAATTATTACTACGTATTTTAAAACCTACGAAAATGTTCATCATATCAATAGTATTTCTGAGCATTTCTGACATTTGCTTATTTATTTCTTGTAGTATCTGGGTTTCCAATCTAAAATATTTCAAAATCCAAGAAATGCTTGGTACGCCTAATAACTTTTCTTTCTTGGAATCTTGGTATTCGCACAAAAACCTCACACTTACTATCTTGACACACACACACACACAGACGTGTAAGGTTACACCCATACTTGTGTAATATTACACACGCTTGTGTAAGTTAACACACATACACGATAAAAGATGTGTCACACAAAAGTAGAAGACACCCGCTGGTCTGTTACAAGATTTATTAGAAATTCTGTTAGAGGGCGTGAACTGTGTGGCGCTAAGAAATCAGCGATTCTCTACTTTTTTGTTATTAGGTAGTGTAGTTTTTTAGTTATACGAGTTTTTACGTAGTAGATATAATATCGTAAAGGTATCATGACGATGGTTTGAGGTATCGCGTCGAGAATCTTGTTTATCGTGTGGTTTAGTGGCTAACCTGTGTCAGAGTTTTTGACTTGGCTTTATATGCCGTCGAGAAATATCTAGGGCATGCTGGTTTCCTCACGATTTGTTCCTTTACCAAAACATGTGATAATATAATAATACAATTGGGAGGGACACAACTAATGATTGTTTAATGAGACTCAACCCTTATTCCTTCTTTGTTAAAGAAAGTCGTATTTGACCTACGTTGGTTTCATGCGCGACTGCTGACCTTTGCCTAGATGCATGGTGCATGGGTTTGATTCCCTGCCCTCCTAGCATGACCGTTCTATCTCTATTCTACCAAGAAACGACAAAAAATATTTTCTATACAACTTTACATTTCTTCTGCCCGAGCATGGCGAGCCCCGTCGACTCGCGTTTCTACGAAGACATAGACATAGAAATTCTTTCCATAGCAACGGGAACATGTCTACTGATGTTTATATTCCCTGAATCTTACGATATACGTTTAGTTGACAAAAAGAAGTTGTCAATTGCACGAGTTTTTCATTTTTCGCGGGCAGGGTGGTGTTGTTGCATCCAGGTCTTTTTCGCGAAATGAAACCTAAATATTTCACATAAAATTTCAACCTTTCGAAAGTAACTCAACGGAACCACGAAACGTATTTCTCGTATTTAGTTTTTAATCTGTGGCGGACTCAGATGACATGTTGGATTGTTTACAAACAAATTAAACTACACACATCAAAAGTGTCTAGGGATCAACATATATTTTTGCAATAACTTTTCTCCTGATTGATATTAATTAAAATTTTCTTTAAGGATTCATCAAATAAAGTGTTTTCGTTTGTCACAGTAACGATAAACCAAGTCACCTTTGCATTAATAAAGAAATTTGCCATTTTCTAATAAAGGGATTTTTGACATTTGAACCACTAACATTAAAGTTCGAAAAAAAGACTGAAATAACAGTTTTCTTTAAAATTTTATTGGGTAACTTAAACAATTAATAATCCGTGTTTCTACCGCGAACACTAACAACACAAGAACATCGGTTTGGTATACTCAAAATGAGTTCATCCAAATCACGCTGTGGAATGGCCGCCCATGTTCGTTGCAACAACAAAAAAAGGTCTTCTTGCGACTGGATACCCTCCATATTCGGCAGAGCTCTTCTCTGTAGCATATCCCATGCATGCTCAATCGGGTTCAAGTCTGGCGACTGAGCAGGACATTGATGTTAGCTGCGGCGAGAGTCTGTCTTACAACTCTTGCGGTGTGCGGTCGTGCATTATCATGCATTAACTGAAATAAGGGACCGATTTGCACTTGTAGAGGAACGATGACGTCTGATACAATCGTCTCAGCATAAATTTGAGCGTTGAGGTTGCCTCTGATCCAAATCAACTCAGTTCTTCCGCCGATCCAAATACCCGCCCATACCATGATGGTTCCACCACTATAAGGATGGACTTCCTGGCAGGATTTTAATCGCTGTTGGCGTCCAGGGGTTCTCCAGTGTCGTATACGTCTTGTATCCGGTCTCATACCAAAACGAGACTCATCAGAAAAGCACACGAAACGCCATTGTTCTTCTGCCCAATTTCTGTGTTCAAGAGCCCATTGATATCGAATCCTACGATTGTGCATTGCTATAGGTGGTACCCGTAGCGGTCTTCGGGAATGAAGGTTCACTTCATGCAAGCGGTTTCTGACTGTTTGGTCGCTAATTAAGTTCCCTGAAGAGTGATGAAGCCTCACGGCTAACATCATGGCGGTTATTGTTGGAGCTCTTCGAGTTAAGATTTGAATGTATCGGTCTTGTCTCCGTGTGGTGCAGCGATACCGTCCTCCATGGCGCTCAGCCACGGTACCAGTGCTTCGGTAACGTGTCCAAAGTCGACTGATAACACTCTGACTTGTATTCAGAGCTCAGTACGTTGCCGGGATTCAGCTTCTATCATTCCCACGGCTCTGAGCATTTCTTCCCTGCTTAAATGACGTCGCCGCTCCATAATAACGTTGGTTTTAATCAGTAGTAGGGAAACAGTAGCACTAATAATGTCTTCAATGCGTTGTATGTTTTTATAGGGAAAATATTGACAGCTGATTTTCATCTTTTACTCGAATTTGATTCACAGTTCCTGATTCAAATTATGAAATGCACCAAAAAGGATCCATATAAATTTATAAAATCATAAATTTATTACAAAGCCACATCTCAATCTCAAGAAATCCGCATAAAAATGCTTGATCCCTAGACACTTTTGATGTGTGTATTTTTGATGAATGATTAAAATAATAGTGAAACATTGGCGACGGTAGGACCCCGACTTGACTTGAGGTTTGCGTAAGTACCTATAATTAAAGTATTTAATTAAACTTAAATTTAAAAAAAAAAAAACTTAGCAGATTAAGTTACTCAATTAAATAGATACTAGTTTATTTACACAAGTAAACCTCGCGACAAGCTTTTATGATCATATAAATTGTGTATAATGAGGTTATAAGTTGATAGTTAAAATTTTAAAAGAAAATTTCGTTTTCTTCTTTTTAGAGCATTTAAATAAAAGGTTTTTTTTAACTTATTTTTTTTTTAAATCACGAAAGCTCAAGTAGCTCAAATTAATAGCTACAAAAAGAATCTTGATGTGATGAAGACTATTTTGACATTTGTCAGAAGAAATGTTCCTACCCCCAAATGTCAAAAGTAGAGAAAATATGGTCGTCATGCTCGACGTTGTAGACTTATGTCGACTGTAGAATAGAAACATTTCTTTTCTACATTCTTAAGTTCGCCATGCTTAGGAAGACAGAAATATCTGTCATCATATTGTCGATTCTTCCGTAGACATAGCCCGTTTCTACGGCGGTCATGCTAGGCCAGCTGGCCTTTTTTTTTACATTGGACTTAAACATAACTGGCGAAATGTCCGTGTAACACCTCTATGTATATCTATACATCTATACAAATGAATAAAATTGAAGTGTCTGTTTGTCATATTAAAATAACCGCTTTTTACTAAATGCATATAAATGTGTACATATACGGTATATACAGGGTTATTTGTAAAACACCGACAACCTCTTAAGAGGTCATTCTACTCATCATTATGAACAACTTTTACTATGAGACCAAACCTGAAATCGCGAAAAAAAAATCAGCTGTTCCGTACTTTATGTTCACATAACTCGTCAAAATGTAGGGAACAGCTGATTTTTTTTTCGCGATTTCGGGTTTGGTCTCATAGTAAAAGTTGTTCATAATGATGAGTAGAATGACCTCTTAAGAGGTTGCCGGTGTTTTACAAATAACCCTGTATATCAATTTTTTTTTTTTTACAATTTTTGTCTGTCTGTCTGTTTGTTCCGGCTAATCTCTGGAACAGCTGGACCGATTTAGACTGATTTTCACTGACATATAGCTGATGTAGTAAGGAGTACTTTGGCTACTTTTTAAATTCCACGCGGACAAAGTCGCGGGCACAGCTAGTTTTGATTAAATTAATTCAAAACTCATTTTAATTTTGATTTGTAGGTAAACATTAAAATCGTGATCGTTCTTTGTTGAAATCAAACGAATTCTGTATTTAACTACCCCAAAATCAAATGTACTTAAACTACGTTTATAAATTATAACCAATCACTAAAATTTATACCTCCAACCCACGTACAGTCAGCTGTAAATATTAATGTACAATTAGACCTCCCGGTACACTCAGTTGCATATTCATACCAGCTATTTAGTTTGTAATAACTCTTCTTACATCGATGTAAGAATCGTGCGTCAGTAATTTAATGTCATACGGATTTATGTTCACTTCATTCATTCATTCGTTCAATCGGTCTTTGGTTAATTTATATTTCCTTGTGTGGTCTTGTTGTGGAAATGTTAATGGTTTGTTACACATATAAACTAGTTGAGTTTACTATTGGCTAAAGTTAGAATTTGCGTGAAGGAACATAATTGAAACTAACAAATTTTAATATAACATCACTAGCTGTCCAGCGCAACTTTGCCTGCGTCACATTTTCCCCGTTTTAGCAACATTTTTCATTGCTGCTCCGCTCCTATTGGTCGTAGCGGGATGATATTTAGCCTAAAGCCTTACTCGATAAATGGGCTATCTAACACTAAATGAATTTTTCAAATCGTATTTGTAGTTCCTGAGATTAGCGCGTTCAAGCAAACAAACAAACTCTTCAGCTTTATAATATTAGTATACAGGGTGTAACGGAAGGGGTATATACATACTTAAGGGTGTGTTACAGACTATCAAACTGAACATGTTTCTCAACATAAAAAAATTTTTGCAGCAAAAAAAATATCTGCTGCCCCATAGAAAATTGCAATACCTATTCGACCCAAATGTATCGGCAGCCGATATTTTTTTTTGCTGCAAAATTTTTTTTATGATGAGAAACATGTTCAGTTTGATGGTCTGTAGCACACCCTTAAGGATGCTTTTCAGGGCTGCGGGTTCGAAAGAGATACCATAGCCCTGGAACACAAAGGGCTAAGAAGGAACATGGATAGGATTTAGTCAGTACAAGTCTGACACCCCCTTCCGCTCCGCCCAGAGCGGGAGGAGTCATTAGTTGATTTCCCGTATCACTCACATTTTGTAAGGTATGTTTAACATCTATGTAATCTTCTTCTTCGCTTGTCTACATAAGGATAGGGGGAGCCCATTGCCATCAACCAGGCACAAATCCAAACCCCGGCCTGCTACTGACTATATCCTGAGGAAAAAACCCAAAAGAACACCCGACTTGTGAATCGAAGCCCTAGATCAACGGTACAGTAGGTATAGTCACCGATAATGATGCAGAGAAAGCAGGCATGATTTAATATTTTATGCAAATGCTTAATAATAAAACAGAGATCCAAGTTTTTTTTAAGCTTCTTACTATTAGAAATAAAGATTCTTCGCATACTGAGAAAATTATATTTTCTTACGTTATTCCACATACATAATTCACACCCCGACGTTACTTCCACAAACATTGCTACAATTGTAACCCAATCATAATTAATTCAATGATTTATATGCCTCAAAGGGACTCCTTGTGCTATTGTTGGGACTTGAGACCCGAGATCCGTTTTTGGCCGGGATCCGTTTGGTCCGGGATCCGTTTTGGCCTGAAGGTCTCGGTATTAAAACAATTAGGAACGTTTACATTTGAAATTGAGGTGTAATATTTTGAGAGTATTTGAGTGGGAAGTGTGTTTAATTGTAGATAGTATCGATTTGATGTAGTTTAAACCAGTTTAAGAGAAAATTCATACTTTCAGATGAGTTATAAAGAAGTGTGCCCATTGTACCGTATCATAACATGACCGTGCTAGGAACGTGTTAGCGACCAACAGGCTCGCGTGCCTTGCACGGACCGTCAACAGTTGTAGATCTTTGACAGTCGTTAAGAGTTGTCAGAAGCCAAAGTCTGACATCCAGTCTTACCAAGGGGTATCGTATTACCCAGGTACTGGGTTGTGGAGCAGTCGCATCATGTAAAATACTGGTACTTAGCTGCATCCTGCTGCCATGCTGTAAAGGCTAGGCAGATGATGAGTTTGCTTTAACTTAAACTTTAATTCTTTGTCTTTTTTATTGACCTAGTTAACTCGAGAAGCAAATAATTACACACCTTAAGCATCTCAAAACTTTCTGTGACTTCTTCTTCATCTTTATCTTGGTGTGTCGATGGCAATCTAAATTGTGTCAGCCCAAAACTGAGCCAATAGTTTGGCTTCAGTAGCGGGTCATCAGTTCCTGGGGGTCTACTCTCTAAGCACGAAAGCCGTAGTTTCGGCCGAAGTTACGGTTTTTTCCTACTCCTTATCACTTACGGACATAAGATTCGTTTGGGGCTCGAACTAAAAATTAATGACAATACGATTGGAAAGTTGTTCTTACTCCCGATGTGTTTTCAAAACTCATGTTCTGTAAATATGAAGGAGTACGGTTTATTTCGAAGTTTAAAGCTAGTTACGAACGGACCCGTACTTTCGTTGACGGACTTAGAGAGAAGGCCCCCGGGTGAGACTGTTAGCCTGCATCATCCTATGATTTCTAGATCTTTCGATCCAGAGCTAATAGACCACTGGTCGTTGGCTTTGTCCAGCTCGTACCGCCATCTTTTACGAGGTCTGCCAAGTCACCTGAAAACTTCATCAACAAAAAAAAGCTCAGTAACTATGAAGATAAATGCGAAATCTCTTATCAGTTAAATGCTTAAACCCTGTTTTGAACCAATGCGATAAGTCAGCGATAAGACACACCAAAGCCCTTGTAGCGATGAGATTATCTCAATTTATTGTAACCTTATCTCGAAAGAATAAACTTAAATAATAACGCTCTATCTTTGAGATCAAAATAAGGAAAAAACTGTATAAGTAATGAAGTTTTTTTATGTATGCTAAATATGGAAGTTAAATTGTTCTGGGGATGTTGGTTGTAATATAAATAGGTTGCTTTTTTGTGCTTTTTTTTGTTCATTTATTGTAGGGATTTCGTAAATCTGTAGATGGTAATCAAGGAATAATGATCCTAGATCATTGGTAACTATTTATCTTGTTCTACGTTTTACTAGTAAGCAACGACTTACTGTTGGGCCTACGATGTCCCCCCATACTTAAGTTCTAACGCTGTAACATAAAAATATGTTAAAACCAAATGATTTTATAAGAGTAACCATGGAGTTTCTTGCCGGTTCTTCTCCATAGGAAACGACCAACACGAACGGAGCACCTTTTGTCGACGTTTTACAAGTGCCCATGTAGGCCTATGTAAAATAGAAATATTTTGATTTGAATGGTATGGTATTTGAAATTTCTGAGGAGGTCGTGGCTAAATAATAACAGCTGCTCGGGTTGATCTTTAAGGTTAAGCTGTGCTTGCCGAAGTTGGTCCGTGGATGGGTGACCATAATAACATACCAAGTTTCCTCCGTGCCTCGGAAAGCACGTTAAGCCGTGGTCATTTGTAGATCTTTGACAGTCGTTAAGAGTAGTGAGAAGCCAAAAAGTCTGACATCCAGTCTTACCAAGGGGTATAGTATTAAACAGTTACTCGGTTGTGGAGGTCAGATAGGCAGTCGCTCCATGTAAAATACTGGTACTCAGCTGCATCCGGTTAGACTGGAAGCCGACCCCAACATAGTTTGGGAAAAGGCTAGGCAGATGATGATATATAGAATTTGAAAAGTAATAGTTTTGGTGGTACACAATCTTAAGACTTGAGTCAGAGTTGCACTTTACCGGTTGTCATGATTTTTCTATTATAATTATCTTCTTGCCTTTGTCACATGTTATTTAGGATCGGCGCAACACGTTTAGCCTCCATTTTTTTCCTTTCAATTGTTTCTTAGTGCAAAAAACGATTGAAACTGCTTCGTCAGTCTTGTGGTCGCAAACGCTAGTGTACAGACTGTAGTCCTGAGTTCGATTCCCGGGTTGAGCTAAGTGTTATTAGATTTCTCGATACAGCTTAAGTCCGGATCTATGCCCGGTAGATGACAATATGCACACCACCTTTATAGATGGGAGAACGTTACTTGCAAATAGTGGGAGAATAATTTTGTAGGTAAGATTGTCAATAATATTCACTCACTCAACTTTTTAAGCAAATTATTTTAGTGGCCAAACATTTTCCGTTAATAATATCAGATCATCACGGAATCACAATATCAATAAATATTTTAACAATAAAACGTAAAGAACCAGACCTCACGCATAGTGATTTATTTTAATTAATGGACAATAACAATAATTGCCTGACAGTAGATTTGTTTCATGCAAATCAATCGGGCCTTATTAGCATAGTGGAGAGGATCGTAGGGTTGTGCGATGTCGATGTAAGATTTCGATAAAAATATTTATTCCTTTCTAATACCAAAAATTGATAACACTTGTAATTGTTTCAAACACTGGTAGTTGAAAAAAATACTAGTGGTATTCTTTTTTGGTATTCTAACGGATTAAATCGATAAAAACATATTTGCTACGTAACAAAAATTTAAATAATATCCGTGGACGGATCACCAATCTGTCAATCATAATATTGCAAAGAAAATCGCTTGTTGTATAAGTTAACAGGAAAAAACTGTTGCTTATATTTTTGATGATATCCTTATAAGTTACTTTGACTATGATTTTTCCGGATACAAAAATAATAAGTTCTCGAACTTCTTTCTTCAAAGAAGATAAGAAAAACTTTCTCTTTCTACCACTTATTTATTGTTGAAGTCCAAAAAACGTTATCTTTTCGTTAAATGATAATCATAAATATTTTTTTATAGCAAAGAAAATTTAGTCGTCAGTACACAAAAAAATAGTCCTCCTAGTTTTTACCGAGATAAGTTTCGAGTCACTGTTAGGTACCTATATCAATTAGAACATAAATGACATTAATTAATAATACAGCGAGTAAATCAACCATGAGCAGTTGACATGTACTTATTAACTAAATTAATTTGTTATTAAAATTAATTAATCTCAACGTATTAATCACGCAGTGTCACTCTATAGACACAGAATGGATTTGTACAGAATGTCAGCTACATACAAAGAACGAAAACAGAAACACCCACAAATAGGTGCATGTGTATGTACTAAAGACACTGGCGATTCACCAATTTTTATCCTTGTGACTTTAGGAATATGACTGAAATGTGTTCAAACACCAGGTCCTACGAGGATTCGTCAATCTATCTCAACCAAATGACAGTCCCGAGCTCGTGAGTGCGCTTGTATGCACGACGACCAATCAAGCTATACAAAAACAGTTTATGCGAATCTCTTATTGAAAAGGAAATCTATACAAAGTTAGGCCATGTTATACTGGAAATGTAAAGCTTGATTGGTCGCCGTTTGTACTCGTTTACGTGAAGCATATCATGTCGAAATAGATGGTACCGTTTTTTGTGCTATGGTTATGGCAAATCCTAACTTTTACTAAATAGAGTTAATTATTTGGTAGTTACATTTTAATCATTGTTATTAATATGGTCTCTATGTGGTAAAGTTATTTTGTTTGTGAATTATGTGATAGACCAGTACGCATAGCATGACCACTGTAGAAACGAGTTTTGTCTACGGGAGAATGACAATGTGTTAGTTTGTCGATTCTTCCGTCGACGTAGCCCGTTTCTACGGCGGTCATGCTACGCGTGCAGTTTTGTTACATCCTTTCGTGGATATTTTCAGTATTAAACTAAAACATGCCAACTAATTATGGATAAAAGCAAAATTGGGATGCTAAAGCAATTAGCCATGTTTTGTTAGCCCAATTCCAGCCTAAATGGGTCAAAAACAAAAAATAAACATGGCCAACGTTTTTGGGACTACATTTTTAATTTCACTTTTGTATAGACGAATAATTATATTTACGGAACCACGTCCGTTCGTATGTTGACACCCCACTTTAATTTGAATGTCAAATTCCCGCATAATTTTAAAACTGCTTGAAAATTTTTGCATATTTTTGTATGCGTAACGCGTATATCCCCAAAACTGTTTTTTTTTGTTCCGTATTCGCGAAACCTTTTCGGTTTTAATTGAATAAAATATACTGGGCCTCTCGACTTAACACGTTTTGTTACTTTATTTTTATTTTTTTAAACAATTTTAATTAAAAAACGCTTCTCTGTAGGTCCCAACTGGGAGGTCCTTTAGTACGAAACTGCCTACAATTTGGTGCCTGTGAATTTATTCAATTATCTTCGATAAATGAAGCAATAAATTAGTGTACGTAGCTTTCTTAGTTTAGTTATTATAAAATAAAACCTACTATGAATGATTACTTTTTATCCATGTTATAAGGCTAGCAAAAATATAGGGACATAGAAAAATCTGTGTCTGGATACAGAACATTCCAATAAACAATATTTTCGTCACATCTTATTTTAACAATGAAACTATACCAGCAAAACTTACCCACTCACAAGAAGTATATGTATAGACATCGATAAAAATAGTTTCCACTTATGAATATTTATCGATAACTTATTAAAATACAATCGACAGATGTATCCCAGCCCAAGAAATAAGAAGTCGAAACAACTCTCATATTTCATTGCCTTTTTTATTTTACTTTATATGAAAATTATTGTTTTTTTTTTTAAGTGGTTTTTCCATTGTGACATTTGAGTATAAAATTGATTGCAGTATAACTTTATTGACAGGTTTTTTATAATAGCGATTGATTTTTTTTCTTTAGTAAGTTATAATGGAGTTACTGTGAAAAGCCGGATGTGAATTTATTTTGTTTTAAGACTGATCATCAGTGGTGATAATAATATGCTCTTTTAAAGATTGCCTTTAGCATTTTTCTATAAAATTTATGTGTTTTTTGAAAAGGCCATAGTTTTTGTAGTAATCAAATGCTATTGGATTTTTTGCTTGCCATATGGTCGGTTATTTGTGGCTATATTAGGTACCTATTAATTATATATGTGAGAGAGAGACAGCAGAACAAATTTACCATTCATTTTTACATAAATAAAATAAAGTCGCTTCCCACCGCGCCTGTACGCTTATATCTTTTTCAACTACGCAACGGATTTTGATGCGGTTTTCAGCAATAGACACAATTATTCAAGAGGAAGGTTTAGATATTATAATATATGCCTTAAAAAAAACACGCGAACAAAGTCGATAAAAAATAATATTAATATTTTTAATTTAAATCGTTGCGAAACACAAGCAACTAACACTACTTTCAAAACCATTGTCAGAAAAAAACCATAATCTTGATATTTTGAGAAAACTACACTTATAAAAAAACTTCATACCATCCCATCAATAACGAATACCATAATAAAACAGGTCACTAACCCCTCCTACGCAATAGAAAGCCATAATCCATGGCTTTTAATGCACCATAAACTATGTCTAATATTAATTATAGTACTCAGTATTAATGGCATGTGATTAGAAAAATAACAATACAGCGGAATTGATTTGGTACTGTCGTGGTGGTATTTTTGTTGGAATGACTTTCTTTTGTATTTTTTTTTGATAGGTCATCATTCCCTGTATTATACAAGGAGTTGCTTTGCATCCTCGTCAAAATTCAGGAGGTTGTCACAAAAGACATAAATAAATCAATTTAAATTACGGCAACTAGTTAAATATTAATAACGCTGATTTTTTTGTGTTTGGTTTGTCAGTATTTCAGAATAACCCCCATAATGTGGTTTAGGGAATAAGAAATTATCGAATAGACGTTTAAGATTGTTTGTGTGTGGAAGCGCGAAAATCAGACGGCCCGCGTTTAAAACACGGATGGTTCACACTTCCCGATTTCCGTAAATAAGAAAAAAAATACCTACCCGTTTTACTATTGATTCGGGACGAGATTCATTAGCATAGTTACCTCCTTGAATTTGACGAGAATGCAAAACAACACCTTGTATACAGAGAGGAGCTCGCAGCTGCCCGGATCAATCTTCAGAGGCGTTACAATGACGTCTTAAAACATTATTGTTTCATTCTTATTCCGGAGTGGGAAAGAGATAGAGCTAGACAACTTGTATAGCTCCGTCCCTCTCCCACTCTTAAATAAGAATGAAACAATAATGTTTTAAGACGGCTTGGTACGCCACCTGGTCAAGTCGCGCTTGCGTCGGTTTGTCTGTGTATTACGTACCGAGTTACTTCAGAAGATTAAGCCGTTGGTCCCGGCTGTCATTTGTAGACCTTTGACAGTCTTCACAGGAAGTCATTGGCCCGAAAGTCTCGCAACCGGTCTTATCAAGGGGTATCGTATTACTCCGTACTAACTGGGTTGGGGGAACTTTTGTGAGGCAAAATAGTTGGTAAAGGCATTGATTGTCATTAGGCATTCTTGAGATCTGTATTATAATAATTCAAGATAAAAGTATCTACATCCTTGCTACCCAGAGGCCTAAAGCAAGAACTAGTTTCAACTATGATCTAACCTGTTTTTATAGCCGAGTCTTGGACTAGTTCTCGCCCACGGTATTGATGGTAAGTTTTTTTTTTTTAAATACACAGAAACAATGGATTTAAATTTAAATTCAGTCTACGAGGCCAATCACAGTGTGCAATATAAACCTATCATTTAAGTTCTTTATCGTGTGGTTAGAACCTGGTGTCAGAATTTTTATGCCGCCCATGGGCCTCTGACTTGCCATTACATGCCGTCGAGAAATATCTCTCAGGCATGCTGGTTTCCTCACGATGTTTTTCCATCACCGAAGCAAGTGATAATTATACAATACGCACATGAATCCCAAAAATCGAGAGGTGCATGCGTGTTATGGGATCGAGCTCGAGACGTATGACTTGGCTGTCTGACGGTCACACCACTAGACTCGCAGCGCTGTAATGATTACTACGGAACCAATTTTTTTTAGTTTTTCAATCCGTCGCAATGTTAGTATTTAGCGTTATTTTTGTTGCAATTATGTCGCGATTAAAAATAATCGTTGTGCGTGCTAGACCGAAGCAGACGGGGGCTGAATGAAGGGGGGGTGAATAAAAGTGGGCTGTCTTAAAGGTGACTGTTCGAGAGAAAGTGAGTGCTTTTGAGTGTATTACTGCAAGTGCGTGGTATAAGGTCATTCAGGTCAGGATATCTGCTTAACATAATTATACAACATGTATAACACCATAAATAAGTGCTACATCTATAAACATACCCACAGCAGCACACGAACTCTAAGATTAGTTGTGACGAGGCGACGTCGCGTCAATTTTGTCCAATCACGGCGCTTACACCGTTTGAGGCCTATAGAGTGATGCTCAAAGATCTTGAATAAAGTGTTGCGTCCTATTTTTTTAACAATATATTTAAGAGCGTTAACACCTTACTTACGGCGTTTCATACAAACTTTAAAGTCCTTATGTTCCGAAATGACAGAACCGATTTTAATGAAACTTAATACGCTTAAGCGGTCTACACACCAAAGCCGCTGACCCGGCGGCACGGATCGCCGGCCCAACCCGCCGGCCTTATTTTGTACAATCATGCCGCCGGCTTGCGCCCGCGCGGGCAAGCCGGCGGGGCGGCATGCCGATGCCGACGGCATCCCTCTCCACTCACTTGCCCGCCGGCTTTCATAGAGTAGTGACGTATCACTTATTCATTCTCTGTTGTTGTTAAGTGTCGGCACTTTTATTTTTTATCAACTTACCAATATGGAGTGGGACGATGCAACAGTTATAAAACTAATAGACCTCTATCATTTAAAAGCGTCCAATCTCTACGACTATTTGGCAATTACTAGAACACCACATGCCGCGGCTGTCGTGCCGCCGGCATTGCCGCCGGCAAAGTCGTTCGGCTTGGACATTCTGAAGCCGCCTGGTTAACCCGCCGGCACTAAGCCGCCGGGCTGTGCCGCCGGGTCAGCGGCTTTGGTGTGTAGACCGCTTTAAGCAAGATACGTAGGTCTAAAGAGATACTAGTTGTAGTAGTAGGAAAAACATAATTTCCATATCAGCAGGAGACAGAATAAAACAAGGCCAATAGGCATTAGGGGATACAACTGAAATAACAGCTGGGATAAGCCCAGTTGCCGAGGACCACGGATCAATATCACCATATTTGATTTCAATAATATGTATGGCAAAAACGCTTGAACGCGCGGAAATTTGTGCCGCCCGGTTGACCAACATACATTCTACAGCATTTTCACAAGAGTTCTTCACAAGTCTTATTCGTTCCTATGGACATTCACTAACTTATTTTTGGGGAGGTACCCATTATAGCTTAATTCGTGTTTCTTGTATTCTCTTCTAAATTCGGTCACTGAGGAAATTAAATAGTAAACCTATTTGCTATCAACAAAAACGCCCAATTTTGTAAACTGAAATGTGGTCCAAGGTTCTTTGATAATACCTATACAAAGAATAGGTTGGTAGATACCTTTATTTACTTATTTGTCGTAGGCTTTGCTCTAGCTAACATGGTCCATAAACATTGATAGGTACAACATCCATCAATCGTTTAAGTATTTATTAAATTCTATTGAGGGCACGGGGATAATTATAGTGATTAATCTAGGTTCGTTAGTGTTGAACTAGGTCTTTATACGTAAAGATTTACTAATTCTATCATCATACTTTTCTTAAATATGTTGATATCGGCTTCTATTCTAACTGGATGCACCTTAATAATAACCAGTATTTGTACAAGGAGCGTCTGCTTATCTTACCTCCACAGCCTAGTAATTTGCATAAGGGTCACGACACATTATTTATTTCTTTATTATGTGGTTATTGCTTCAATTGGTGTCAGAGTTTTTATGCCACCCATGGGCCTCTGACTTGGCTTCACATGCCGTCGAGAAATGCATTATATCTATCGCAGGGCTCCACATAGTGCCTTTTTTTGGCCCACAGCTCGTTGGGCATACGGACTGCCGTACATTTACTGCATTTTTCTTTTAAGTACCTAAGTAAAATGCACGAAAATTCAAAATGCATTTTTAAAACTTTGACATCCACACCAAGACGTCCAATTGCCAAGCGCTTGCATTCTGTCGCATCAATTCAACAATTGTCACTTACGACTGCTATTGGCTGAGCGACGGTTTTATGAGCAGTCGATTGATTTGAATCGTTGTCCTTATCATTTTCCATTGATCGAGGTTGATTGATTGTGGTTTGTTCGTTTTTGAATGTTTGTTGGCGGTAGTGTAGATGTATTTGTAGATCTAATAATTTCTCGAAATTATAAATAGTAAATATATTAGAAGTAGTTAACATAATTTATTCTTGTATGTAAATTACGTAAATTTAAGTTACGGAAGAGTCATCATCATCATCATTTCAGCCGAAAGACGTCCACTGCTGGACATAGGCCTCCCCCAAGTGACGCCACATTGACCGGTCCCGCGCGCCTCGCATCCAGCGGATCCCCGCAACCTTCACCAGGCCATCGGTCCACCTAGTGGGAGGCCTTTCAACGCTTCGTCTTCCGGTTCGCGGTCGCCATTCCAGAACTTTTCGGCCCCATCGCCCATCCGTTCTGCGAGCAATGTGCCCTGCCCACTGGCACTTAAGTTTGGTAATTCTTCGGGCTACGTCGGTAACCTTGGTTCTCTTGCGGATGTCCTCATTTCTGATTCGATCACGCTAGGAAACTCCGAGCATAGCCCTCTCCATTACGTCTCCATACGGAAGAGTGGAGTGTCCTAATACAGGCATTTATTTGCTTAAAAGGACACTTTTATCACTATCTATGTAGTATAAACCTGTTATAGAAAAATAAACTATTTGTATTTATTTATTGGTATTGTGAAAAAAAGCCGAGGTTGTAAAAAAAAAAACATTCTTAGAAATTTTGGTCATGTTGAGAGGATGAATTACTGGCAAGCAGTGATAGCCTAGTGGCGTGACCGTCGGAATGCCAAGCCACAGGTCTCAAGTTGGAACCGAAGACACGCACCTCTGATTTTTCGGTTTCATGTGCGTATTGTATAATTATCACTTGCTTTGGTGAAGGAAAACATCGTGAGGAAACCAGCATGCCTGAGAGATATTTCTCGACGGCATGTAATGGCAAGTCAGAGGCCCATGGGCGGCATAAAAACTGACACCCGTTTAGGCATAGGTACTAAACTAACCACACGATAAAGAAGACTTAAGACAATAAACTGGTCGGTCTTATGAAACGTATTGATAGAGTTTCTATAAGGTCACTGGTAATTAGTGACCGATACTTAAACACGTGATTGTACTCATGATAACAAACAGCTTTCACAAAGAAATTTTTTTTTATAATCATTCACTATTATCACAAGCTGATAGGCCGGAGGCGCGCGGGCGCGAATTTCATACAGCTGTTGTATTATTTTTATAAAAGTGAATGTGTAAAAAAAATGTTTCTTTGAGAAAGTTGTTTGTTATAATGAGTATAATCACGTGTTTAAGTATCGGTCACTAATAGGGGATCGGACTGGGTAAAGAAAACGACATTCTATTTTGTCCGTCAGACAGGTAATACAAAAATATTAGACACGTATTTTTTGTTTCATCAAAATATCAAAAAATTACTTAGTTAGATCTCATTAAAGTTGGAGAGTGGGGGCTTACTACGTCACAAGTGGGTATAAAACTTACCTACATGTGACGTCATGCGCCATTTCAACTCAATATATCTCCGTAATTTTATGACCACGTGAAAAAAGAAAAAATACGTGTCCAATACTTTTCAATAAACTACCCGACGGACAAAGAAAAAAAAATAGGATTATCCTCTATTACCAGGCACCCTATACACCGTGTAAATCACCTCATCACGAAGCCGTCAACCAAGCATTCTGTACATGAAACTAAGTAACTTTACGCAAAAATTATTGCTGGGAAACGACTTTTTTTTGGGGGGTGTAAAATCATGTTTTGTGGTAAAACTCAATGTAACGCACTGAAAACATTGTGCTGGTGGACGGATTGAATAGTACGGGGGTCGTGGAGGTTTTTAAAGTAAAAATCTTACATTAAAAACTTGTATTTAAAAAAATACTTGTCAAAAAGTTGGAACTTTGACCCCTAATATCTCCGTAACTAGAAGGTTCCCAGGTATGGTGTAGAACAAAAAAATGTTCGCAATGACAGGGAAAACCAGTGGCTTTCAGCTTCGTTAAGAGTTGTTTTACACCCTTTATAAAGGAGCCAGCTTTTCTCTTAAAATTTTGATTCAGTGAACAAAACAAAGATAAGTACCTATCACTTAACTCTAACTGTATCAAAACATCAAAGCTTACGAATACTTACGATAACTTATATCCTCAAAATCCCAGTTCCCTAAAACTTAAAACTTTAGGCATATCTCAACTTAGACATTTTACTGTAACTTAAAACAGTTAAGTGAAAGTTCCCTTCATCCTAAAGTGTCAACATCTTTAGAAGGGAGTTTTAAGCGCTTAGTTATTAACTTAAACTTGGTTAAGTAGAAGTAAGTAATAACTTAACTATGTTAGTGTTATCGGGTGTTGTCAGAGGCGATCATTTTATGGTTAAGCTTTTGTAAGTCGGTTTAGTGCTAAAGAAGGTGGATATGGACTTATAATAGGCAGTATGTCTGACCGTTAAAGTTGATAGTGGCAGTGGTTTTCTGATTTTATTTAATGTTCCGTTGGTGCATTCAAGTCCTCATTCGTCGTAGCAAACTTTCGGAGTGACGAACATTATGAGTAATGAAATTGGTCATAGCGTACATTCTGACTAACGTAATTCGTACTAACGAACTTTATGTGTACCGTACATCGGTGTTTTGAACTTCGGAGTAACGTAATACAGTCCTCGTGTACCAACATCCAAATGGAATATTTATTTGATATTTTACAATTTTCAGGGTATGTTTCTTAGTTGTAAAGTCAATAATAAATATTTACTAAAAGTTAATAATAAAACAAGCTATGCATACTAGTGAAACATTGCGAATGTACAGTCACGTCTAATAATATGTATACACGCAGCAACTTTTAAAAGTGATTTTCTCCTACTGTATTGATTAAGGTTTTTCCTTTTCACGAACATGGAATTTTGGAAGCCGTCACGACGTCGTCAACGTGGAACGTTGCGGTAACGTGCTACGTTACGTTGCCGCGTCCTGCTAGTGCACGGTACGGCAACGTCGCCGTGGGACAGCGCGTCGCGTTGGCCGACGTCGTCGATTCGAAGAGAATGTACCAGAATTTTACAAGGCACGGCGACGTGCAACGTTGCTGCGTCGTGACGTGCATTTTTACGTTACGTAAATTTGCACGTCACGTCAACGTACCTACCGTGCCACGTTACCGCACCGTTCCACGATAACGACGTCGTGACGTGGTGATGTGGACAAGCCCATACTATTACGAAATAGGTCTTATCTCAATGTAGAAAGCGTAATTTCACGAGCAAATCACTTTTCAGTTTTTCTAAGTGTATAAATATTATTAGACGTGACTGTACTGGAGGTACTCAGCTGTTCCATCTCGCAAATACGAGAAATGTTCACAGTTGATGTCCAAACTTCTGTAATAGGAGAAAGCACTGCTTGTTCCTGGGTCCGTATCATTAAAGCCCGACAATCATTCTTGTTACATTACACATACATTAATTTTGTGAGTGCATCACATGTTGTAAAATTGCCCCAAAAAGAGAATTTTTAACCCAGTGAGGATCAAAAAGCAGTTTTCAGTTCATGCGCAAACCATGTCGCATGTAGCTACTAGTTTACCACACATTTACTCAATTATTCACCTAACATGTGTACAATACCTCCACTTTAAACATAAATTTACACAGAAATCAGAATATTAAATTAATAATTCCCAACGCTCGTTCAATGGAAACCAAATGAATTTTAACATGGCGTAGATTAAAATTCATCTCAATTAAATATCAAACACTATGATTTTCATATGAATTTATCATTATCATGTATGTTTGTGCCATTAAGTGCAGTAGTTATTTTTGGAACGTTAAATTCTAATATGCATAGAATTTTGATTTGTTTTGCAATATAGGTAAGGCTGAATTCCCAGAGAACTTGTGGTGGTGGTATGGTTATTTTGATATAGTAGGTAGGTATTGCACATTTGTGGGACACAGCTGTTTTTTTTTTAATAACCGATGAGTTATTTCTATGTGGGGAGGGGTTGAGAATGAAGTACTGGATACTTGGTAACTGTTGTCGCGTCGGTGTCTCTTCCACTCTGTCATCATCTGCCAAGCCTTTTCCCAAACTATCTTGGGGTCGGCTTCCTGTATAACCGGATGCAGCTGAGTACCAGTATTTTACATCAAGCGACTTCCTACCTGACGTCCACAACCCAGTAACTGGGTAATACGATACCCCTTGGTAAGAGGGGATATCAAGACTTTTGGCTTCTAACTACTCGAAACGACTGTCAAAGATCTACAAATGACAGCCGGGACCAACGGTTTAAAGTGCTTGCCTAACAACATGTAAAGGGTAAAAACTCCAGTCTGATGCCAGTATAATAATTCAGGATAACTAATCATCAACATCCACAGGTTGAAAATTTAGAACTCGAGACCGTTCGAAATTTAAAGAAACCTTTAGAAAACAAGATGGCGTCGACGTCACATTGACCTTTCCCCGTTTGACCATCACCTAAGCGTGCCATTACTAAGTTTTCTTTCCCAATAATAGGCGGAACCGCGCCATAACGGTAGTTATTGTAACGAGGTCAGACAAGTTGTAGGGCCTTCGAAGAAAGTTCTGAAGCAAATTTACGAGTCTTCCAAGTCCTCAGATAAATTGGATTATTGTCAACTAAATGTAGAATGTCGCTGAGTTTTTGTGGTTCAAGGTAAAGATGGAAACGGGTGTCAATGTTGGTTTTTTCTGTTGGTCAGATAGGCAATCGCGCCATGTAAAATTCTGGTATTCAACTTCATCCGGGTAGACTGGAAGCTGCCCTTAAATAGTTGGGAAAAGGCCAGAGAAATGATAAAATGTTGAATGCAAACGTCAAGTCAATATGTAGATTTCAATGGGTTAGACTCAAGACTGGATCAGCAAAAAAAAAATGATACAGATGGTGATTATAGCACAGCCATAAAATTTGTAACTTTTTGATTCTATAACAGTTCCTATATTAACGAATTGAAAACGTTGATGTTGATTAAAATTAAAAAGGCATCGGTTGGATTATTTCCAATTTAATAGACTGGACATTTGCAGTTCATTCAGGAATGTATTGGTAACCATATTTCCGTGTGCCAGAATGAAAGAAGAAGAACACATATTTATTTGGCACATAAAAAAAAAACTTAAAACTATGATTAAAATACAGACGCATTAGAAAATTAATGTCAACGTCATTGTGTATAGGGTTTTAAGCGACTTCTAAAAAAGGGGGAGGTTATGTATTACTTCAGCATTTTTTCACAACGCTTACTCCCGTGATTATTAAGCGGATTTATATCATTTTTCGAAGTAGGTTATTTTCTTTTCTTTTATTGTCTATTGAAGATGTTAGGGGTGTTGAGGCTCTAAGTTTCTTTTTTTTTATCATTGCCCCATACTAGGAATTTCTCCTGTATCGACAACAAACAGCCAGACCCGGAACATTTATCTGTAGGCCTTACAAATATTTTTTTGAACCCGCGACACGCTGCAGCAGTCAATTGCTTAGCCACTGCGCCAACCATGCTGTCAAGTTAAGGTGGCATTTCCCATAAAAATTCCTGCCACAAACCTTTACACCTTAAAAGAACTTACAGCTATGCTCAAGACTTGTACCACACTCAACAAGAGATTTTGATCCGGAGGCATCCCCAACAATCTTTATGGGATTTGGGACTAATCTCCTTTAGAAGTAACAAGCGTTACCGATCTCATAGCAGAGCGATCAAATGTTATTGTATATGTGTGTGATTGTTTAATTTAACCGCGGTTTAACCATTGCTGAAGTTACTGTTCTGAAATTGGGTTAGGTTTTGAGAAATGGGATGTTCAGTGTGTTTTGTTGTAAGGTGCCTTTTAATAATACTGTCGCTTGGCGGTTGAGAGCAGCGGTGGCCCAGTGGTGGCAGCCCCGACTTACGAGCAGAAAGCCGTGGGTTCGAACTCAGGCAGGCGCATTACTTTGTGTAATTTATTTCATCACCGCTGCTTTTAAAAAGGTGAAGGAAAACATCGTGAGGAAACCGGCATGTCCTAGAACTAAAAATTCGAAGATATGTGACATCTACCAACCCGCACTGGGCCCGCGTGGTGGATTACAGCCCACTCCCTCTCATAGAGAGGAGGCCTGTGTCACAGCAGTTGGAACATTATAGGCTGGT
Organism: Cerastis leucographa; assembly: GCA_963082945.1. Taxonomy (NCBI): domain Eukaryota; kingdom Metazoa; phylum Arthropoda; class Insecta; order Lepidoptera; family Noctuidae; genus Cerastis; species Cerastis leucographa. The sequence goes on along the minus strand of OY720372.1, from coordinate 10,692,248 downwards.
GGTGATGATGATGATTGGCGGTTGTTTTTTTTTTCTTATTTACGGAAATCGGTAAGTGTGAACCATCCGTGTTTTAAACGCGGCCGATCTAATTCTCGCCCTATAACCAGGCTTTCACACATACCAACAATCTCAAACGTTTATTCGATAATTTCGTATTCCAAGTTAAGGGGGCTATTCTGAAATACAGACAAACTTTAACAAAAAAAAAAAAACTGCGTTTATTATTAATTAACTAGGTACCGTAATTTTGATTGATTATTTATGTCTTTTGTGACAACATTCTGAAGTTTGACGAGGATGCAAAACAACACCTTGTATTATTAAATGTTTTAAAAATATAATTTTGTTGCTAAAAATATTTAAAGAATGTAAAAGATAAGAGAGGAAATGAATAAAGGACATAACACCGACTCGTTTTTTGACTACCTCGTTGGCCTAGTTGTTGCAAGCGTGACTGCGGAGCATGAGGTCTTGGGTTCGATTCCCATGTCGGGAATGGTGTTATTGGGTTTTTCCATCAGGAATCTCTCAGTAGCAGCCAAGGAGTGTAGATGCGCCCGGTTTATGGCAATAGGCTCACCCCCTATTACATGGGGCTGGAAAATAACTGTTGAAATGTGGGTGTACTAGTTAAGTACATTTATTCCCAACCGGGGACTACACGGCGATATGTTAATGCAATTATTCTGGCATAGAAGAATGATACTTAATATGATCGGAAAAATCGGAAAAAATTACTACTGTAAAGAAATCTCTTTGTCTCTCATTAAGGATTTTTCTAACAAAATAATTATTCATTAATAAAATTCATCCAGAACAACGGATAAAAATAATAAGAAGCAAGAACAAAAAAAAAATTACGAGGAAAAATGCAAATCATTCTATGTTCATTCGTTATAAGCTCACACTGTATAATTAGATTAAGTGAGTGAATGAATGAATGGTGCGAATCGGCAAGTCATTCATTTGTTCGAACGATTTATTAATAAAAATTGTTCTTTGTTCTGCTTTTTTAAGAGACGTGATTTTTTGTAATTTTATTGCATCATTAATTTTACTTTAGATAGTTAACGTTGGAAATGCATTAGAAAAACTCGTTACTGTCCTATGCAAGTAGTTAGTTCTACAAAAGAAAAATGCATCGCATAAAACAAAAAAACCGGGCAAGTGCGAGTTGGATTCGCGCACGAAGGGTTCCGTACCATTATTTTTAAAGACGAGCAAAAAAAAAACACTTTTTGTATGGGAGCCCACTTAAATATTTATTTTATTCTGTTTTTTTGTTTTTTTTTTGTTATAGCATCAACAGAAATACATAATCTGTAGGAATTTCAACTGGCTACCTATCACTGTTCATGAGATACAGCCTGGTGGCAAATGGACGGACGGATGGACGGACGGACGGACAGCGAAGTCTCAGTAATAGGGTCCCGTTTGACCCTGTGGGTACGGATCCCTAAAAACTGCACTGTGCTGCACTGGATTGCCTCGTTGGTCCACTAGAAACTGCTGAGCATGATGGTCGTGGGTTCGATTCCCGGGTAAGGCAAAATGCTATTGGGTTTTTCTATTTTATATTTCTCAGTAGTAGCTACGGAGTCTGGATTTGTTCCCGATTGATGGAAATAGGCTCGCTCCCCTATTACATGAGACTTAAACATAACTGGCGACATGTGGGTGTGCTTTTCGTTACACCTCTGTAATAAGAATAAACATAAGGACCCGAGACACGGTTGTTTTTTTTCTCAGAAACAATTCAACTGATCATGTGTGTGTTTCTATTTTCAGTACTTTTTAGGTACAATTTTTTGGTGTATTTACATTTTATGAGTAATGGTTAAATAATAAAATATTATAGAACACCCGCCATCTTGATGTCAATATGGCGGGTGTACCTTAATTTCGAAATAATTTCGTTCTGATGGAGGTACAGATTTTTTAGAGCTAGGTACAAAATAGTATTTTTTAGGTACTTTTGTTTGGTAATTGGTATAATTTAATTCGACAACTAAAAACTATACTTAGTGTTCTCATTTACACCCAGGGACTTAAAAAATGGTATAATTTAATTCGCTATGGTACACTATGGGTGTACCATAGCGAATTAAATTATACCATTTTGACTCTCACTTATGAAGGTGTTTTTAAGTCTCTGGGTGTAAATGAGAGCACTAAGTATAGTTTTTAGTTCTCATTCTTCCGTCCTCCTCACCATAAAATTCTAATAGCTCAACCAATTTACGTACACAATCAAAGTACCAACCTACTTTTAACCCTTCCAGTGCTATCGGGCGTTATCAACATTTCCTGCTATATTACATCAGGCCGCATCAGGCCGCATTTGGGCCTATTTAGATAACATAACGTTTATTTTGCGTCGCTTCCACGTGAACACTTGGGTCGAAAAGGCCTCGGTTATTGCGTGTTACGTGTGTGTGTTAGGATAGGTGAATTTGGACTGAAATTCTCGGTCTGGAATGTATGTATTGTGAAATATGTTGTTGATGGTTAATTTAATAGGAAATTAATGGTTACTCAGTAACTGTTGTAATCAGTTGCAGCATGACCGCGACCTACGCTAGGAATAAATAGGCAGATTGGTATATTTTTATTTTAATAGTCATCTTCTATAAAAATAAATAGCGTAGTGCAATAAAAGACGAAATAGCTTAATCAAGTAAGATGTCATTGAAACATCTGCACTAAAACATGTATTATTATGATGTAAATATCAGGTTTTTTATGAAAAAAAAATAGGCCTAATTTTTACCACTAAATCGGTCGTAATAAAGGTCAGGTGATCGGGTGGTTTCTATACTTGTTTTTAACAAAGAAAAACTAAGGGTTCCGTTCTATCTGAGCCCTATTTTATTATTGTAGACAGTTTTTTTTCATTTATTGTTTATGGACCAGTTTTTAGGTTTCTTTGGTTTTTATCAAAGCTTGTTTGTTTATACAGGGTGTAACGGAAAGGGTATATACATCCTTAAGGGTGTGCTACAGACCATCAAACTGAACATGTTTCTCATCATAAAAATTTTTTTACAGCAAAAAAAAAATATACCCTTTCCGTTACACCCTGTATAGATATGATAAACGTCTAGACGTTTGAGGACGTCTTGTTATTCGTCATTGTCCAGTCCATTGAAAAGTTATTCCATAAAAAGGGTACTTGGTAGAATCGACCGAAGTATTTGAAGTAGAGGTACACAATCAACCAAAACTTGGCCAGAGAATTGTATAAGCAGCCTCTAATTTAAGGCTCAAGTCTGTCCGAAGGCCTCAACTTCTTCCTCGAATTTGTGTATAAAACTTTGTTATTTAAATAACCCACTGTGACTCAGTGAAACAGCACTCATTAATGTTGTTTACAAAAAGCAATAAGAAAACAACGCAATACGTACAAACTCCGAACTCGAAAGCTTAATTAAACTGTTATCGCGACTCAAGACGGGGTCTTGAGGACCCCGGTGGGGTTAAAAGCCGGATGGCCGAAATAACCGGGCTATTTAACACTGTCTCCGACAGTCGCAATCTTCAGTGAAAAAGCTTCAGTTTAATTTGTTCTAATATTGTATGTCATCAGTGTAGCTGACGCGGGCGAAGAGACCCCCATTTGTGTTTCGACGCGCGTGGTTTTTTGTGCGGCAATTTAGGGTTGGATGTTTATGCTGCGTAAGCTTGGGTGTGTATCTAGATTTTTTTTAAATAAATGCATGGGTTTTTTCTCCCTTGGTAATTGGCGGGATTGTGTGAAAATACCAACGGTGGTATTTTCTTTTCTATTCCCGTTGATTTCTATACCGTACGTTATGTATTCTGTGATTTTACCCGGTGAAAATGTATGTAGGTAGTTGTTAGGGATCGTTTCCGCAAATATGAATTCAACAAATAGTGTGTAAGGAAATAAATAGCATCGATCTGTTTGTTTATTTATTTATTTATTTAAGTTTTTACTAAAATAACACCAAAAAAACAGAATTGAATAATAGCGGGACAGTTGAGAGGGGAGAATAAAGAAAAAAACATGTTTTGCCAGCACCAAGTAACATGGGAGATCTGTAGAAAGATGATGTTGATGTGTAGCTAGCTATCGTGGGGTAGGTACTACATTCTCATCGTATATTTTTAGTGCAGAAGCAATGTTGCCTGCTTGTTGGTCTTCTACAGGCTGTACCTCGGAAAATGTGCCCAAGAACTCCACGACCTCATCCCACCAGCCCTCTTCTACCATCAGACATCTAGACGCACTACAAGTTACCATCCCTACCTTATTGCTGTTCCACCAATTCGTACTAAGCGTTTTCAAACGTCTTTCATAATGCGCACAGCAAAGGAGTGGAACTCTCTGCCTGCGTCTGTGTTTCCGAACGCTTCGATCGTGAACAGGCTTCTTCTGGGTAAGCTCGTACCATCGTCAACTTTGTCTCTGTCATCTTTGACCAAGACTAGAGTCAAGAGCATAACCCACCGCAAATATAAAATAAAAAACAATCTCATTAGTAAGCCAAGCCTGACTATTATTTTATTCCACACTCATTAAATAATGCCCGCTTTAAACATGACCTTTCTGCATATTTCACCTACATTCCAGCAAAGAAAATAAAACTAATTTTACATTCTGAACACACAAACCAGGGTAAGTGGGAAAATGCCGTTGAAGTCTTTTCAAGCTTACATACCTGTGCGCCTAGTACGAACGCGCGGAGTAAACGTAATTTTGAACGGTTTTAAAAGTTAAAAACAAAGAACGTTATAAATTTAAAAAAAAAACGAGCTTTTAGGGGGAGGGGGGGGGTTAAGCCGCTCGCCCCTGGCGATGTCCATGGTGACAAATGACAAGATTTCAAATTTCGAATCGTAAGTTTTTTTACACTGATAGACACGTCAAACTTATAACACCCCTCTTTTTTTCTCGGGTGTTAAAAAGCGCTCGATTCAGACATCTTATTTTTTTTATTCATACTTAGACGTTGTTCATGGCCATGGGTCTTTCTATTATTGTGCTTATCGCATACATTTTTATCAGCACGTAATTTTTTTTTAAACGCCTTTTATCAAGGAATATCTCCAGTATTGCGGGTGCTTTTACAAACATTTTACACTTACATACATAAATTACCTTTACCGATTTACTATGCTTAGTACACTTATATTTTCGCACTATAGTTACAACTAGTATGTAAAATATCATATTTGTATTTCCGACGCGAAATTATGAAACGGATGATAACTATCTTTCGCGCCTGAAATGGTCAATTTACTTGAGTTGTTGTTTAAATATCACTTGCTTCGGTGAAGGAAAACATCGTGAGGAAACCAGCATGCCTGAGAGATATTTCTGGACGGTTCATCGTGGGCGGCATGAAAATTCAAGGCGTTGTTTCGCATCCTTGTCAAATTTAAGGAGGTAACTATGCTAAAGATTCTCGTCCCGAATCAAAAATAAAATGGGTAGGTATTCTTTTTTTCTTATTTACGGAAATCAGTAAGTGTGAACCAAACCACCCGTGTTTTAAACGCGGCCCGTCTGATTCTCGCCCTATCCTATAACCGCGATTCCACACATACAAACAATCTCAAACGCTTATTCGATAATTTCTTATTCCTTAAATCACGTTAACCCCGTTATTCTGAAATACTGACTAACTTAAACAACCAAAAAAATCAGCGTTTATTAATAATTAACTAGGTACCGTAATTTTAATTGATTATTTATGTATTTTGTGACAACCTCCTGAATTTTGACGAGGTTGCAAAACAACCCCTTGTATATTATAGTAACCATACAATAAAAGGATTGTGTGGTTTTATGAAACCACGGTAAAAGTGAAACGTTTTTTCACACTATAGACATTTTACTAAAAAAAATTGGAATAATATTCCATTGAGGGTATAAACGTATAAAAAGCGGAGTAACGATACTCCGCGGCCGAGCGTCACGCGACATGCAACGCACAGGCCAAAAGTTTGAGACGATGTAATAAAAGTTTCACTTTATTAAAGAAAGACTATAGGATCTAGCGTGGTGTTTAATGTTTGTGCTTTATCTGCATGCGAAGAAGCTTTTGCCCAGCAGTGGGAAAGTAAAAGGCTGGTATTATTATCCGATTCCGAATATAGCGAAGGGCGGGCGTTTTGGGGGACTGTCTCTTGTAATTTTGACGTTCAAAAAGTGCTGATTATCAGCCTAGTTTGAATAAATGACTTTTGATTTTGATTTTGATCCCTAGGATACAATTTATTTACGTGTTCGTGTTAGGGCCTCAGTGTTCAAGCTTTTGTACACACCGCTTAAAAATGAATTTTGTTTTATATGCCGCAAAAACTGTGTTAAACAAAAGTGGATGTTTTTAAATGAATGTTCTGCTTAAGTTTTCTGTTGTTTTGCGGCCATCTTGGAACATAGTCCCGGAGTTTGAGCGCTTTATTTTGAGTGATAGTTGAAAAAGTTTTTGTAGGCTAATATAACATCACGCCTGAAATCCTTGCAGGGATAGGGAGTGGTGTGCCTACACTACACCAACTTTTCGCCAGTTAATTTTAAGTACCATGTAACACTGGCCGAGCCTATAAAGATGAACCGGTTACGAATCTAAACTCCGTGTTTCATCATCTGCCTAGCCTTTTCCGAAACTATGTTGGGGTCGGCTTCCAGTCTAACCGGATGCAGCTGAGTACCAGTATTTTACATAAAGCGACTGCCTATCTGACCTCCGGAACCCAGTAACTCGGTAATACGATACTCCTTGGTAAGACTGGTGTCAGACTTTAGGCTTCTGACTACTTTTAACGACTGCCAAAGATCTACAAATGACAGCCGGGACCAACGGCTTAACGTGCTTTCCGAGGCACGGAGGAAACTCGGTATGTAATTACGGTCACCCATCCACGGACCGACCTCGGCAAGCATGGCTTAACCTTGAAGATCGACCGTGCGGCTTTTATTCTGTTTTAATCTTAACTCCGTGTCTGCTACTGAGAAATTACTGATGTTTTGAATTATTGTTTGGAGAATCTGATAATTCTTGATCCAACCTGATAATTTTCAGCACTCGCGACATTACACGAAAACAACGAGGCTTTCATCAAATACACACTGACAAGTGCCCTAGTCACTAGGTTACTACGCAATAATTAAATAGCTATTAATTTCAACTATAAACATTTAATTAAGTTACTCATATTTCAAATCATTTTGCTAATGAAGTAATTCTATCTCTGCTTCTACGGAACTTAATAAATTTAGAGCAATTTTGTAGTCTATAATTAGTTAAATAGAGAGGTGCTTCAATTAGTAAGAGGAGGAGAGGGGTTGTAATTAAAATGTTTTAGTTAGTACTTCTAGGTAAAAAAACAACGCAAATGTTGAAGGGGTGGACGGGGAAGAATCAGACTCATGAACAGTCATTGCATCGAATAACCTACGGCTCGTGGCTTATTAAGGTTAGCGTTCAAACCAGCATGGACAAACGCAACTACGGATACCTCCATACAAATACCGAAGACAGTAACTGCCAGTGTCTGGTATTTCTATCAATTTGCCCTTTATAGCGCTGTTGCGGTGAAAAAACTCCAGAATAAACTCGCAATGTCGAGACACCTTGGTGCTGGTATGATCATCACAGAAACATGGATGGAATTCTAATCTCATGGCGGCAACGCAACGCAAGATTTGCGTAGCGGTTGCGTTTCACGCACGGTATCGTTGCGTATCCACAAAACAAGCTCAGTTTACAACCACATCTCCTTGCCTAATCTGAGAGTAGCTCATAAAAGTTTATGTTTTAATGCTATAAAAATGTTTCTTATGTAAATTATTATTTCGCTTTTATACCATTTCGTCTTAGATGTAATTTTTTCGCGGATTTGCGTACCCCTAATGTTATGCAATCTGCGCCTTCGTTTACTTGATGATTATTATGAAATCTCTGCGGTTATAAGCTTGGTTATATATGAGGCTTGCTTACAAGCTGATTCTTCATAGGCGGATGGAAGTCGCTTCATAAGGAATGCTGGATTTTAGGTCGTCTATGTCGAATTAGAGATAGAATTATGATGAATGAGTTCTCATTCATTCATTTATGAGTTTTCTCGGTTTCATGTGCGTTTTGTATAATTATCACTTGCTTCGGTGAAGAAAAACATCGTTAGGAAAGCCGCAAGCCTGAATATTTCTCGACACCATGTAAAGCCAAGTCAGAGGCCAATGAGCGCCATAAAAACTGACACCAACCAATAGATCGGGTTTGAGATGTCTTTATTTCCCATAAGAAATTTCACTTACATGAGAAATATAAACTAGTTTAAAAATATTATTGATTTAACGTACAGTTTTAACAAGATAATAACAAACATAAAACATAGGTACAAATTATTCTAGAAGTGTAGGGTAATCGCAAAACATTTAACCCAGCCAAAATGTAAACATACACGGAACACGCGCAACTAGATGTGGTATGTAATGCACTAAGGTGTGCTTGCTTTAAAAATATGTAATTTTAAGTGTTTCTTGAATATTGCCATGGATTTTGCATTTTTTATGTTATTTGGTAGTTTATTGTACAATGCAGCACCTTCGTACATCACATTTTTCTTGCCATACCTAGTGCGTGGTGGGTATAATTGTATGTCATTTGCATTTCTGAGCCCAATTTTGTGTATTTGATGTTTCTTTGTAAAATGTATTTGTGTGTGAATGTTTTTATTAAGTATTTTTCTTATTAAGATGCAAGTACTATATACGTATGTTTGTGATATGTTCATTAACTTAGTTTCATGGTATATTTTTTGTGTAGGTGCACTGTAATCATATTGGAAGAGTGTCTTTACTAACTTATTTTGTGCTATTTGTAGCGTTTCGATATTGGTTTTGGCCGCTGTGCCCCATACTTCTATAAGATAGTCCAAGTGAGGTTTTATAAGAGTATTATATATATTGTAACGTACTTGGCGTGGAAGACATCGGACAACACTCCGTAGGGCTCCCGTGAGCGAAGTCAGTTTAGATCTAACCTTCTCCATATGTGGCTTCCAGTTCAGGTGGCTATCTAAAATTAGTCCAAGATACTTTTCGTGATCAACTTTTTTGATAGGTTGGTTACTTATGGTTAATTGTGAATTGTGTGATATTTTTTTATTTTTTGCTGCAAAAACTATGTAGTTGGTTTTGGCTATATTTATTGTGAGTAGATTGCACTGAAACCACATATTTAAAAGCTTTAGATCATCCTGAGCGTCACACATAACAGCGTCTACAGAGTGTCCAAAATAAAATAAAGCTGTATCGTCGGCGTACAACGATACATCGCCTTTAAGTCCAACTTCATGAATATTATTAATATAAATCAGGAATAGTAAGGGTCCCAAAATTGATCCCTGCGGAATGCCAAAACATACGATTTTAGGACTACTTTGGGTTTCCTTAATCTTAACCACTTGGGAACGATTAGCCAAGTAAGATTTAAAAATATCAAGGGCACTACCAGTGACACCAATGTCATTTAGTTTCTTTAATAACAATTTGTGACTTATTGTGTCAAAAGCTTTTTTTAAGTCTATAAAAATTCCTAATGCTATTTGCTTTTTGTCGATACTTAGTTTGATTTTTGTTATTAGATCTACTGTTGCCGAAAGTGTATTGGATTTTGGCCTAAAACCGTATTGTTTTTTATAAAGAAAGTTTTGCGCTCTAAGATGTTCATCCAGGCGATTGTATAAAACACGTTCAAAAACTTTTGATAAAACCGGCAAGACAGAAATGGGACGATAATTTCCTGGATCAGATTTACTTCCATTTTTGTAGATGGGGCTGACTTTGGCAATTTTGAGGCTGTCGGGAAAAGTCCCAAGCTCTAAATTTTTATTTATACAATTTGTTAGTTCACCTAGTATTATGTCTTTTACACATTTGATTGATTTTGTGTTTATACCGTCTAAGCCAGAGCTAGAGTTTAGTTTTAGGTTTTCAATGATTTTTTCTATTTCTGTTATCGTGCATGGTCTTATTTGTGAAAGTGTGTCCAAGGTTCCAGTTGCCTGTGCTCCTTTAGTGTGGGTATAGATAGCGAAGAAAGGTTTTCATTTCTATCGATTGAGCAGAAAAGTTTGACACAGACTGCAGACCTTAGAGAACTGAATCCAACTAAGCTAACCACAATTATTTCATGTTTAAGGCCCTGTTTTTTTTTTCTAGCCGACATCGTGTCCCACTGCTAGGCAAAGGCCTGATATATCCTTCCAGGGATCCCTTCTTTTCGCATAATGTTCTTTGTCCTAATATACTTCGGCATAACGATTTTGGCACAATTTTTTTTTGGCATAATAATATTTCGGCATAATATTTTTAGACATTAATTTGATTCGCATAACGTAAGTAGGCCTAAAAATTAAACGAACTAGGTTAAAAATTTAATATGTTGTGCAACAAAAGTTAGTGGCAGAACCGAATTGCTGCAAAACCGACTCCACGTAGTTTTGATTGTTAGGACAATCAGGGGTAGGCCCCTAGAGTGTAATTTAAAATCGCGTTGGCGCGTGGGGCCGCCGGAGGCCCGCAGCGCCGGAGCCGTGACAGAAACCCTGCCTGCTGCATGTTGCATGCTTGCTTGAATGCTGCACGCTGCATGCTGCATGCTTGCTTGTTTGCTGCATGCTTGCTTGCATGCTTGCTTGCATGCTTGCTTGCATGCTGTATGCTTGCTAATAAAAAAGTTATGCTTTAGAACTTTATGCTTAATAAATTTATGCTTTAGAATATTATGCTTAATCATTATTATGTTTAGAGAAATTATGCTTAAAAATATTATGCGAGCTTACGCATAATATTTTTAAGCATGAATTATGCTTAAAAATATAATGCGTAAGCTGTTATGCGTAATTATATTATGCGAATTTATAATTATGCCAAACAAAATTATGCTAAGTTATATTAGGTCTTAAAATTTTATGCAAATGGATAGGGAACCATCCTTCCATACCTCTCTATCCCGTACGATCTCAGGTGGCCTACCATGGCAACTTAAAGCGTTATTGTTTTACTTCTTTTCAAGTGTGGGAAAGAGATGGCGCTAGACATCCTGTATAGCTCCGTCTCTTTCTCACACTTGAATAAGAGTAAAACAATACTGCTTTAAGACGTCATGGTAAGCCAGCAGGTCATATTAGAACCGCAAACAAGATCAGATCGTCACGCCACCTTCTCCGTTGTCGACCTCGACGGCACTGTCTTTCCTTAGACTTCCAGTGTGTGAGGATCTTTGCATTTCTCTCCGGGAGATTCCTGTTTTTGAAGTGAAAACTTCTTTAGCGGCGTTTTGCACTTTTGTGATGGGTAAAAAATGTTAAACTCGCGTCAATTCCTAAGACGGATTGACATTAGATTACGAAGGAACTTTAACTTTATGACATCTGTCATCGAGTTTGGGTTTCCAAAACTGGATATTTATCTTATGCCTAAACCTTCGGTTTCTCTAAAGAGGTAAAATTCGCAAGACGGATTGTAATAGTTCTGAAGTGTTGAATTTTTAATGTAATATAAATTGTCATGTTTGTGTAAGATAGCGCAATAAATGAATATTGTATATTACCACATAAATGATAGTACTTTTATACTTATAATTAAAGCAATTATTCGTGCAAAATTATTCCCTAACCATTCCAAAATATCAAAAATGCACAACGTTAATATTCAAGTTTTCACTTCTGCAGGCACTCCCGGAGTGCAACCCGTTTTTTTCTTTAATGTAATTTAATCACTTAAACGCGCCGATTGACGCTAATATCAAACTGCCTTAGAGCTGTCCGGCGCAACTTCGTCTGCGTCACATTTTCCCCGTTTTTGCAACATTTTTCATTGCTGCTCCGCTCCTATTGGTCGTAGCGTGTTGACATATAGCCTATGTCACTTCTAATACCTCCAAAAATATGTGTACAAAGTTTCACGATGATCGGTTGAGTAGATTTCGCGTGAAAGCGTAACAAAACAAACTTACTTTCGCATTTATAAAATTAGTTAGGATGTATAAACTCAGCTAAAGCAAAAGTAAAATATACATAAACAATATTACCACGATTGATTTCCAATATTTTCATTCACGACAAGATGTATTTTTACGAACATTGAAGATGTCAGTCACAAAATACATTTTTATTTTCCGGAACAAAACAATTGATTTTCCTCATCGTCTCTTTTATACATCTAAAGTATACCGAATCGAGATATACTTAGTCAACCTTTTTTTAAGAAGTCGTTCGGGTTCCGGATAAAGGACTAATCAGTTCTTTTGGCCACTTCTAGCGTATTCACAGAGATGTTGAGTAGATTGAAGAGGCAGTTATGTAGGCAGTATTGTCAATTTTGCAAGAAGATGTATATTTTTGTTGATTGATCGGCATCAATTGTATGAAACTACAGTTTTATTTTTAATGCCTCGTTGTTCGAGTGGCAAACGCGACTACTGATGCTGATCATGATGCCTTCGAGTTCGATTCCCGGGTTGGGCAGAGGTGTTTTTGGCTTTTTCTCAGTAGCAGCCACGGAGTCTGTATTTTTGCCACTCTTCTCTTCTCTTCTTCAACCCTTGGCCACCCAATGCTGAGTCTCTTCCAAATCTGTCCACTTTTGGCGGTTATGTGTCATGGCTATCCAATTTCTTCCGGCCACTTTAATGACATCGTCTGTACATTTTTGCCAGGTTGATGGCAATAGGCTCACCCCTATCATATGGGACTTGAACATAACTGGCGAAATGTGTGTGTTCTATTAGGGTACATCTCTGCCGAACCCTTTGGGAATTACAGGAGTGATGTTGTCTTCATCAAAGTCTTGCATTTTGCGTCTTCACTGTCTCTTCCAGTCACCTTTAAATCAGCAAGTCTTTAAACCAGGGGTTTACCAGACAGGCAACATAAAAATCTTGGCAAAAAAGTCCGCAAATAAATCACGCTGCCCTCTCAAGTCCTGGTGAGGGAAAGAGAAGGAAGATTGATGATGTTTTGTCTCGGGCCCATTTCGATTTACGTGTAATTAATTTTAGATATGCTTTCTTTGGAGTTCGATGGTCGACTAAGTGCTTTTTGCAAGGGGGAGTTTTAGTTTTTCATTTGTTTTTTTTTAGTTTTCTGACGGCACTTGAAGCTGTTTTTGACATAGTAATGCAGTGAGATATTGATATTGAAATCGATTTACAGACCATCAAACTGAACATGTTTCTACATCGGACAAACATCGTAATAGCTAAAAAAATATCAGCTGTCTCATACATTTGGGTCGATTAGGTATTGAAATTTGGTATGGGGTGAAAGAAGTTTTTTTCGGTATTACGATGTTAGTCCGATGGATAAAGAAAGATTTTTTTTTCGCTATTACGATGTTTGTCCGATAAAGAAACATGTTCAGTTTGATGGACTCTGGCACACTTCTAAGTATATATATACTTTATTTTTATTTTACCTTTTTGTTACACATTGTATAGGTACTATACTGCCATCTAATTTTATTTCTTTCTTTTTTATTTTTAATAAAATATGTTTGGTTTGTAATCATTATATCAATAAACAGTCCCGTAGTAATTTTAAAGTAAATTTTCGGAAAAATATCATCTCGAAAGTTTATTTTAACCAAAATCATCTTACTTTATTTTACCTAATAAAAAGTCGAGTTTCCACAATTTCCGGAGTTTTCCTACAACTTTCCTGTAAAAATAAATTAACATGCTTAGATTGGATTGTCAAGGAGTCCATTGAAAGTCCGACTTCCCGACTTATTCTAATTTAGAAGCCCGAAGTTTTTCTGAGCTTGTTAATAAAACAACACTTACTTTGCGCGTATTTTTCAGCACTCTTTGCAAACTCAAATTAGGCAAAAATTAAGTTATCTTAATTATTTACGTAGTCATTAATACAGAGTTAATATTTTCAAATGAAGAAATTTCGATGGTTTAACAAGTCGTAAATACTTTGCGAAGCAGGGTTGTTTACAAATAAAATTCAAAGAAAGTTTTATATGACAGCTCTTCTTCAATTTTTTTTATTTATTTTTTAAACATTTCCTCTCACTAGGAATTTCTCCTGTATCGTGGGTGCGTTTACAAACATTTAAACTCACATACACAAACAGCTAGACCCAGAACAACTATCTGTAGGCCGTACAAATATTTGTTCCGTGCGGGGATCGAACCCGCAACACGCATAGCAGCAGTCGATCGCTTAGCCCCTTCGCCAACCGTGCCGTCAAATTAATTTTATCCCCGAATTCCGAGTTTTGTTGTCACTACGAAACCCCTTAAAATGACAGATGCAGTATCTATCAGACGTTGCTCATGAAGTATTGGGATTCGGCTCTCGATTTAGGCAAAGCAACATTTAACCTTCCAAACAGCGTGCTCATTTAACGAAGGTGGTAGAAAAACTATTTTGTGTTGCCACCTATTGGGCGTAGGGTTAACTATCTGTTCGATAAAGATAGTAGTACAGTGAGAGCAAGACAATTGTTTACAAATTTTATGTTGACATTTGGTATGTGAATTTTCAGCACATTATCGGTACCGCTTATGGTAATATTTTCATTTCATTACACCGAAGTCCACTGTGCCTGTTAACTCTAGGTTTTCTAAAAATGTTATCGGTATGATTTGTTTATTAAAATCATTTGAATAACAAAACTGAACTACCGCTAAGCATAATTACTTTGAAGTATTTAATCTTCCCGCCTTGCAAGAAAGTCAAAGAAAACTTTGTCATGACAAATGACTATAGAACCTTTTATTTAAATCGATTATCAGTATTGGGATTATTCATGTAAATTAGACTCCTTATGGAAAGTTTTGTCCTGTCATAGATTAACATAAAAATCTATAACCATTCGCAAGAATTCAGTGCGTAGTTCTACTTATCAAAACCCTCAAAACACAATAAAATGCTAATAGCAACCGTTGTACACTCAACCCGTTCGAAGCAGCCGTGCCAAGATTGAGGTTTGCAATTCTATCGGTGATCGGTAACCTTAAATTACGGTACGGAACCCATTATCGTGTTCCGTTTGTACGCTGCCGATTGATATTGGAGGGTTAAAGGCATTTGTGTTCGCTAACATGGCTAATAAAGTATGTTTATGGTAAATTTGGGTTAGGTTGGTCCGAGAGAGCGGAGTTAGAGGTGGAAGGGAGGTTTAAGGTGCTGTGAAGGTGTTGTTGTGTCTCAGCCTTTAATATGGCTGACGATGTCTTAGTAGGTATACAAGGTGTTGTTTTGCAACCTCGTCAAAATTCAGGAGGTTGTCAGAAAAGACATAAATAATCAATATAAATTACGGTTCCTAGGTAATTATTAATAAATGCTGATTTTTTTGGTTGTTCAAGTTTGTCAGTATTTCAGAATAACCCCCTTAACATGGTTTAGAGATTAAGAAATTATTGAAAAAACGTTTAAGATTGTTTGTATGTGTGGAAGCGCGGTTGTAGGGCGTGAATCAGACGGGTCGCGTTTAAAACATGGGTGGTTCACACTTACCGATATCCGTAAATAAGAAAAAAAAAAAAAAAATACCTACCCATTTTATTATTGATTCGGGACGAGAATCATTAGCATAGTGACCTCCTTGAATTTGACGAGGATGCAAAACAACAATTTGTATTTAGGGCGAATTATTTGGCCATTGAAACTTAACGCGATCTAAATAATGACAAGATCAATGGTGATGCTCTTAGTAAGTACATATTGTTTTATTTTCATTTGAACGATAATTATGCTTGAAGAGTTCTGAGTTTAAGGATGACAAGACATTCTGTTTTTTTTTTTTTTTTTAATTTAGTGATTGTGTTTTTTAGTAATTGTTTAAACATTTGTGTCTATTGTTTTGTCATACCTAACTTTATAATGATTTACTGTATGCTTTCGAGTAGAAAGTAGCGAACTAACCATTTCTGTATAACATCTCTTTGTAATGAAACCTACATTTACGAATAAATGTAAAAGTGCGGCTGTTATAATTTAGCGACGAGCTCATCAAAAAAATTGTAAAGTAAGTTTAAATAGAAAAAAGTATCTCTATAGATATCTTGGCTTTTAAGCCTGTGATGCTGTGTCAACATCAACATCTTACATACTTAATGTAAATGCAAAGACTCTTGCTTTGAAACACCTGCAACATCAAGAGAGGTAAAAGTTTCAAGTGCTCATCGCATAATTACAAGTGTTTCTTGCTCCATCATGAGCAATAATGTCCGAATTTTCCCGCAATGGTATTTGAACGGAATAATCTTTTTTTAAATCATAAAAAAAACCGTGAGAATTTTTAAAAATAACCGTTGTTAAATCAAGTATCTTGACTTAGCTCGCGAGGTGGTCGACATGTGGAATGTGGACTCAGCGACCATTGTGCCGATAGCCGTATCAGCCAATGGCCTAATAGCCAAGAGTCTCGACCAATATCTGATGAGGCTCTCGTTGTGCAGCTGGATCAAGGGCTTGATTCAGAAAGCGGTACTCCTGGACACGGCTCGTATTGTTAGGAGGTTCCTTTCTCTGGAACCCTGACCGCCGGTATCTTGGGCTTTGTTCCCGATACCGGTGGCGTACAATTTTTTATATTTTGAGTGTTTTTTTTTTATAAGGAATTTTTAAAAATGTAACAAATTTGTGTAATAAATGAATAAAGGAAATAAAAACCGTTGTTAAAAATATTGTTTTTGAGTAGGTATTTCCTTTTTTTACTGAATTTTATGGTGCGTCATAGTGTATTTTATTTTTATGTTTACTAATTAAAACAATCTTTTTGTTACAGGTATGTATCAACACATTGCACCGTTTTACCGAGTCTTCAAAAATTGAAAGTTATTTTGTAAAGTAAGTTTAATTTATAAGTACGAAAATAACTCATAAACTGCTATGTGATCGATGCCCGTCCTTAAATTATGATTAATTATTTAGTTACAAAACCATTTATCATCTAAAGTACCTTCCAACTAAATAGCATTATTCTCAATTAATTCTCTACCGAAGCCAACTACTAAAGCCAGTGAATCTAATCAGTTAATCAATATAGTATCTACTGTTCATTGAAATCTATAAACTGGACATTAAAAGTAGGTCTAGAAGTTGCAAAGTTCTGGTTTTGGGATCAATTCCCAAATCGGTCAAAGTTATATTAGGTTATTCCCTCAGCAATTTCTCAGTATCACGTCGAAGGTCAGGATTTGAGATTTGTTGATGCCAATAGGCTCGCCTCTATTATATTAGTCTACAACGTGCTTCTACTAAGTACAACAACCTATCCCTTTTGAGTACAGGCGTGGTATTATGTCCAATTTATGTTCAAACGATAAGGACCTTAAATTATGACCTAACTTTAGATAGAGCATGATAGCTCTTCACTATCAAGACAAAAACCTTATTTCACAGCAAAAGATACAAATATATAAAGTAAACAACTCTGTCATTGCTATCATTGCACTGAAAACGGGATATTGATCGTGTTTACTATTTTATTTTAGTGTTAATGATAGTGACCATGTCAATTTAAAATAGTGCGTGGAGTCCCTCCGCGCGGAAGAAGTGAAACTTCGTAATACTATACCTACGCATGCGTTCGAGTGCCACGCATTCACTCTCGTTATTTTGTTGAGCTTCTAAATAATATTTTGTTGTATTATTTTTATTACATTATTACATAAGTTTATCGAGGTTATTCTACTCATGGAAATTGAGCGAAGGCTAGTCACACCGAAGAGTCGAATGCATGACTGTTTGCACGCCATCTTGCGTACCTACTAGAACTGCGTAGTCCCAAATCTTGTAATACTAATCTCTCAGTGAGTTTTAGAAATGGTACCGTTAAACTTGTTGGAAGTCGCATAAGAAGTTTCACTTCAAAAACTTATATCTGACTTTTCTGTCTCGCAATGGATAAAACAGCCCAAAAAAAACAATACTACAGTGCTAACTCCCCTAGCCGACCATTATAACTTAAAACAAAGACACAAAGTATCTTCCCAAATAGTACAAGACATAGGTACCGTAAGCAGGGCCCGTCAAAGCCTTTCAAATCAGGCCTCAGCACTGCTCCCGGCCCTTACGCACGAATTGCTGAAGACCCTCCAGCTAGTTCTGCGCTGTCCCGGGATTTTTCCCGGACTTAATGGGTCCATTTGGGTAGGAAAAAGTTGGTTCGGACAAATTGGTTAGCGGTTTGTGAAAATGATTAGGAGATGTTGTGATTTTAAGTGGGATTCATGTGCTTTTTACTATTTATTTATTGATGTACAAAGTAAAACGAAAAAAAAAACATACAGACAAAAGAGCACAACCTACAGCTTACGTCGTTATTTGTTCGGGTGTTTTTTTTTTTTTAATTATCCACCTTCATTAGCAAAGGCGACACCAGGTTTGAAGCTTGTAATAAAATAATTAACAAATAACGGGCTACTTCGTGCCTGTATTCCATAAAGGGTTATGAAGATCAGAAAAATCTAATTTATTATAATAGCTCCTCCAATAAACCCAATACATGAACTTAGTATTTGTTACTGAGACAAGGATTAATTAAAAGTACCTATGTTAATCACAACTATCCAGTAATTATCGTCTGTTACTTCTTCATCATAGCGACTGTCAAAGATCTACAAATGACAGCCGGCACCAACGGCTTAAGAGCGTGTACACCTTACGCGACATTTCATACAAACTTTCAAGTCCTTATTTTCCGAATTGACTGAACCGATATTAATGAAATTTCATACGCATAAGCAGGATACATAGATCTAAAAAGTTAGTTAGCCACCATCCAAAATACAATCTCTATACAAGGTGTTGTTTTGCATCGTCGTCAAAATTCGGGAGGTTGACACAAAAGACATAAATAATCAATTAAAATTATGGTACCTAGTTAATCATTAATAAACGCTGATTTTTTTGGTCGTTTATGTTTTTTAGTATTTCAGAATAACCCCCTTAACTTGGTTTAGGGTATAAGAAATTATCGAATAAACGTTTGCTATTGTTTGTATGTGTGGAAGCGCGGTTATAGGGCGATAATCAGACGGGCCGCGTTTAAAACACGGGTGATTCTCACTTACCGATTTACGTAAATTAAAAAATATACCTACCCATTTTATTATTGACTAGCTGTCCCGCGCACGTCACATTTTCCCCGTTTTCTCTCTCTTCTCTCGAACACTAAATAATTTTTCAAATCGGATTTGTAGTTCCTGAGATTAGCGCGTTCAAGCAAACAAACAAACTCTTCAGTTTTATAATATTAGTATAGATAAGTACAGATTCGGGACTAGAATCATTAGCATAGTTACTTCCTTGAAATTGACGAGGATGCAAAACAACACCTCGCATACACGGTTTAAATCACCTCATCACGAAGCCGTCAACCAAGCATTCTGTACATGAAACTAAGTAACTTTACGCACAAATTATTGCTGGGAAACGACTTTTTTTTGGGGGGTGTAAAATCATGTTTTGTGGTAGAACTCAATGTAACGCATCCAAAACATTGTGCTGATTGACGGATTGAATAGTACGGGGGTCGTGGAGGTGTTTAAAGTAAAAATCTTACATTAAAAACTTGTATTTAAAAAAATACTTGTCAAAAAGTTGGAACTTTGACCCCTAATGTCTCCGTAACTAGAAGGTTCCCAGGTATTGTGTACAACAAAAAAATGATGGCAATGACAGGGAGAACCAGTGCCTTTCGGCTTCGTTAAGAGGTGTTTTACACCCTTTATCTATCTAAAAAAAATACTCATATTTACCAACCCCCGCAAAAAACCCCGTACACTTCCCCTCACTAACTCACCTTTCCCCATCCAATATACCAGCACTATTCCCTCTGATCGGGAGGGCTTGGAGTGCCCTCAACGCGTCTGAGGAGGTTCGCATTGTGTCAAATGTAACACATGTAGCGCCTTCAGGGTTACAAATGGGCACTCTTGGCTATATTGTTCATGGTACACTTGTTTTTTGGCTGTGTATTGCAATTTTGTATGGTTGAGTGTAGCAGATTTTGGAGAGTAGAATGAATAGTCGGGGATTATGAATATCACGACTATAACTTTAGGGGCTAGACATGGTGATACTAAATTAGTGACAACGATAATGCAATAGTTAAAACTTTCAGGAATAATAAAACCACCGAAAAGCTTGTCAATACTTTTGAAAGTCATTGTTGGGATTTGAAGGCATTTTTTTTACATGTGATTGGTTTGCTTTGAAAACCTTTTGTCCGTTGAGTGTTCCCTTTGGTCAATATTATGTGGTGCAAAATTGTGATTGAATAAAAAATATATTACGACGACTTTGTATAACAATATTTGTAAAATAAATGCAAGATGAATGTGATAACGTTAAAAAATAATGAATCATTGTTTTCGGAAGATATTCTTTATTGCACACAAAATTAAAAAATATACATACTAATTGCAATATTAAAAATTATGTACAACGGCGAGCTTAACCTAGAATTGAGTTTTCTTATAGCAAACTATTTTTCGATTAAACCATTTTTAAATACTTGCAGGTAACACTATATAATTTTACTGCAGTAAGTAAACCTGACTGTACTTCACGTCGTGAAAAGATAAGCTTATCAAGCATTTTTGTAACAATGCTGACTACCCAGGATGCACCGGATGTACTTAACCATGCACTTAAGTATCATCTAGTCGTGATATCTCCAGCAATTTGCACCCTATTCGAGGGTGTGTTTTCTCGTTTTAGATACCTACAGGGGGTTCTGCTACACTAGCCATGAACACATCTGCACATCTTTCATGTTTTTTTTCTGTATCTCGTTCTACCTTTTGTAATAAGCAACGTCTTATTGTCGAGCCTACGCTATCCTCCCATACTTAAGTGCTAACGCTGTTACATTCAAATATTGTAAAACCAAATGATTTTAAAAACGTAATCATGGCGTTTCGTGCCGGTTCTTCTCCATAATAAACGACTGACCCAAACCGTGCACCTTTTGTCGACGTTTTATAAGTGCCCATGTAGGCCTATGTAAAATAAAATATTTTGATTTTGATCATCTATCTGTCATCATCTTCAAGTTAAGCGTGTTCCTCTAGGCCATATCATTGCTTCACATCAGGCGAGCTTGCTTAGCAGCCAAAGGCAAGTCTAATCACTTAAAAAAAAACAATAAAAATTTCTGACATTTTTATTTAGGGGATAGCTTTGCTCGCGAGTTCGTCCGCGTGGAATAAGATTTTTTCTAAAATAGAAGTACCCTTTTTTTTTTTTGCGGGTGGGAAATCATCAAATGACTTCTCCCGCTCTGGGAGGAGCGGGAGGGAGTGTCAGACTTGACTGACTAAAACCCACCCATGTTCCTTCTTAGCCCTTTGTGTTCCAGGGCCGCGGTATCTCAATTATGTACCGTATTTACAATAATATGCGTGTAAGAAAAAGCGGTTGTTTTAATATCACAAACAGACACTTTAATTTTATTTATTTGTATAGATCAAACTTGGTACCTTGAAATAAACAGCCATACTCGGTACCACTGACCGTTGAGAACATTTAAATTAAATTAATTTTTACACCAGTCATTTCTGCTATCTCCACTAATATCCAAGGTTAAACATGTTATCGGAAGCTTATCTCGTTTTGCATATCGCGAAATGATAATAGAAAAGCATTGTAACAATATGGACCATTATTAAAAGGTCCAAAGCCAAAGGAAGGCCACCCGATCACTACGTAAACCAATTTGTTAATCTTTTAAAATGTTTGAAAGTGATTTTGTGCTGATTTTTATCTTTTCTTTATCGGCTGTTTATACCAATTATGTAGTGGCAAAAGCTATGCAGGTAATCTACGCCCGCCTCAAGGAGATGTCAGCAAACCGGAATGGGTCCGAGACGGCCGATGCCTGCCAGGGCTGCAGGACTGTTCGAAAGAGATACCGTAGCCCTGGAACACAAAGGGCTAAGAAGGAACATGGATGGGTTTTAGTCAGTACAAGTCTGACACTCCCTTCCGCTCCGCCCAGAGTGGAAGGGGTCATTTGATGATTTCCCATCCATCCAAAAAAGAGTGCCGGCAGAAGAGAAAACTTGAATATGAGCGTTGTGCATTTTTGATATTTTGGAATGGTTAGCGAATAATTTTGCACGAATTGCTTTAATTATCAGTATAAAAGTAATTTCATGTATGTGGTAAAATACAATATTAATTTATTACGCTATCGTACAGAAACATGTAAATTTATACTACATTAAAAATTTACACTTCAGAACTATTACAATCTTACGAATTTTACCTCTTTTGAGAAACCGAAAGTTTTGTTTGTGCATAAGATAATTATCCAGTTTCGGAAACCCAAACTCAATGGCATGAAGTTCCAATTCCTTCGTAACTTTATGTCAATCCGTCGACGAATTTTCGATCTGACGATCTGACGTTCTGACGCGAGTTTAATTTTTTTACCCATCACAAAAGTGCACAACGCCGCTAAAGAAGTTTTCACTTAAAAAAAAAAAGCTTTTGATAATATTACCATGGATTGTATTTTGATCTATTTTACTTAATATCTAATACCTATCTCCAGTCAGTCAAAATAGTAAGCCAAATCAGTCTGACTCATCCCAATACAACTTGACTCAGATCAGCAGAACATTTGCCACTATTCGAACGATCCAAAAACTGTCTATTAACACTACATAAATCACGCTGCTCCGCCTACTCTAACGATCGTTAAACCAAACTAAAGTATCGAATTAATTTGACGCTAGTAACACATGAGTAGATAATGAGACAGAGGCAAAGCTTTTGAAAAGAAATGGAGGAATAAAATAAGTATTTTTTTTTGTTTTCGAAAGAGCAAAATATTTGTTGTCATTATCATAATTTCAGCCTAGGATCATCGAATACTGTTTTGGGAAAGGCTCTTTGATTAGCAATAACAGGGTTGATCATCAAGGCTACGCAAAACTTTCCTGCCTTGATGCCTGTCCGTGTGTGGGTGAGCCATGCCTAGGAAAGCACGGTAATCCTTTGGGACCGGCTGGCATCTGTAAATCTTTCGCAACCCATATCAGAAGCCTGAAAGTCTGATGACCAGTCTTGTCAAGGCGTATCACGTTACTCTGGATTATGGAGGTTAGATAGGTCGTCCCACGTAAAATACTGGTGTTCAGCTGCAATTGGTTCGAGTGGAATCCGGCCCTAACAAAATAGGGAAAAGACTGATGAAAAGATGATATTTGACGTTTTTTTTTCTAAAATGCGGCTATTTGAACTTTCGCCTCTGTCTGCTTACTTACTCTATGTTATATTCAACAAAGAAGGTATTCGCACTTCTCTAAAAAGAGGCACGCGATTCTGACATTACTCTGTGGTGTGTAGATTAGATCGAAGATTGTGTTTCTGAGAAAATACTTACTGTTTCACCAGTACTTTGAAGTTTGTAATTTTATTATTGGTTTAAGGAGAATTTTGTTGAGGTAGCGAAAATGTAAACGGATAAGTGTTCTTTCTTGATTGTATACAAGGAATTGTTGAAGCATTTATGACTAGAAGTGTTTTCGGGATTTAATGCGATGTGTTATTGGAGTATATGTTATTCTTCCAACCAAGCAACCAACCAAGAAACCAAACCAAGAAAGGACATAATAATGAATAACAGACATCTAAGTAAAATAACAAAAATAAATTATATTATAATACTTATTTATTAAGCGAGTTAATTAACAAGCAATATATTTAAATAAATAATGAATTAATAGATATACTTGAATTTATAACATTAATATAATAAGTACACAGAAATATAAATTTAATAAATAGGATATAAAATAATTCGAAATTATAATAATTGTAATATTTCTCCCTCTCTCTACTTATTTAAAACTTGCTGTGCCCGACACGGTCCATAATTGTGTCTATTATTTTTTATTTGACCACTTGTTAAGTGTACATCATGGACGCAATAAATGATTTGATTTAATTTGAAGGAGGTTTCTGGTGAGATGACAAGTAATAATAAAGAAGTTTGAAGAAAAAGATTTGCTGTACCGACCCCAAATAAATTGGAAGGAGGGTAGGAAAATGATGATTAGTATAACCTTATTTCATTAAGATTAAGCATAGTAAACCCAACCCTCATGGGGTACAAGATCCGATCGTATGGACTCCAAATAGTGATCAAAATCTCATTATGCTCTGCTTAAATCAATGAATCACTTAGTATCAATTGAAACTTGTGAAGAAAACTCTAAATCAAAAACAGTCTATTATACATACATAAGAACTTTATTTCAGATCATCAACAGTTTAATGCAACATATAAAAATAATGACAAATAATAAAAATCTATGGAAAGATGTAACATGGTGTAATGACCCTTAAGTAAATTAGAATAAAGACAGGCGACTGCTGTTGTTCCAATTAACATACAGGCATACTTAAAATCACGCCTTATTCCTATGAAGGTAGGCTGAAACCACGGAACGCCACCTGCTAGGATCCTTACACTCATTTGGTCTCGTCTACCTGGCCTGACCTTCCCAATTAAATAATGATTAAAATGAAACTGTGTTGTCTCCGCATTCTGTAATCTCTTTATTTACAACCCGATCAAAATCAGTATACACCAAAAGCACCAAAAATTCCATTCAAAACAATATCACAAGTTAAAATCGAACCAAAAAACCGCTTACAAAAACATTTCCTTTAACAACTTTAAACCCCAAAAAAGTCTCTGTTTCAACAAATTACTCTGTAAAATTGCTCGTGTACACCGAAAATAGGCGGTTGACGTGTGGCGACCGCGACATTTGCGACTATAAATCGCATAGTCGCACAGTCGCGCTCCGTCGTTCATTATTTATACGATTCTGTCGTTTTATTTATTACTGCTCTTTTGTTTTGCGTTTGTTTGCAGATGAGGATTGATATGTATAGTATAGGCAATCGTGTGACGTATTGATTTATAATAATTCTAATAAAAGGTTTTTGAACTATGTATGGATTTCTGGGCATGTCTTAATCAGGCTTTTTTTGTTCCCTTCGCTGGGACAACACAAAATCGGTTCATCCGTTCAGGATCTGATGCCACAGAAAGACACAGATATACACAGATACACACTTCAAACTTATAACACCCCTCTTTTTGGTTCGGGGGTAAAAAAGCAGAAACTACAGAACTCACCAAGCGTAAACAATACCAAGTAAGCACGACAACCAATCAAGCTATAGGGTGACTGGTAGATAGTTGGCAACTCTGTGAGGAGGCTGGATGTCACGAATGTCTCAGATGTTTTGGCTGTAGGACATGATGTGGACATGATGATAAATTATAGTAAGTATATAAAGTTGGGCCAATATGACAACGCCACGACTGATTTCTTCAGAACTTCGAGGACTATACGTCTATCAATAATGTGTGCGTTTAAATAGCTAGGCCCCGAACAACCGAATCGTTGCATATAGCGCAGGATCCAATAGGATCACGCCACTGCACTAAACGAAGGTTATGTGCTGGGTTAGAATTTCAGGTAAGTAAGGGTAACTGCTTATTCTGTTCGAAATTTCTCACTCCTTCCCGGAGTCTTAAGTTGTGTCGGTTTAATGGAAATATTTTATTTCCCTGTTCACATAGAACTTCAAAATAACTGATGAACTTAGTGTAATAATAAATATAGCTACCCTTTTGCGAGATATCTTACTATGATATTATAAACGCAATTTTTTTTAAGAATGTATGTTTGTTACTCTAAAAACTACGAAATGGATTTGGATGAAATTTGGCACACGGGTAGTTTATAACCTGGATTAACACGTAGGATACTTTTTATCTCGGTAGTACTATCCCGTGGGACAGTGACCGAACTCCACACGTGCGAAGCCGCGGGCATAGGGTAGTCATCAGTATACATTTAACACGCATGCATAATTACTCCTGTAATCACCAAAGTGTTAGGCAGAGGTACCTAATAGTACGCCCACATTTCGCCAGTTATGTTTTAGTCCCATGTAATAAGGGGCTAGTCTATTGCCATCAAACGGGCCTAAATCCAGACTCCGTAGCTACAACACAGAAATTCCTGATGGAAAAAAAAAACAATTTTACTTTGCCCAACCGGGGAAATCGAACCCAGGACTTCATGCTCAGCTGTCTTGCACTTGCAACCACTAGACCAAGGAGGCATTTAATATCAATATTGCAATGTATCCATACTAATATTATAAATGCGAATGTCACTCTGTTTGTTTGTTTGTTACCTTTTTACGACTAAACGGCTGATCGAATCTTAATGAAATTTGGCAAGAAGATAGATTTCAACGTGGGGAAGGACATAGGCTATATGTCATCACGCTACGACCAATAGGAGCGGAGCAGCAATGAAAAATGTTGCGAAAACGGGGAAAATGTGACGCAGACGAAGTTGCGCGGGACAGCTAGTATTCAATAATCCCAATATCAATTCAACAATTACAGTTTCTAGAAACAGTCTAAGTTTAGCTCCTGCTCATTAATCGAAGCGGAAGCTCCCGTCTTCGGCAAACCGCACCCGATCTGTTATGCGGAACCCTATTCACGTTTCATTGATTTCCGTACAGTTAAACAAATAGTATCTAAATATATTGGACGGGGTTTAGAACGTGTATTTAGTAAGTATTTGTCAATGTCTTTAAGTAGATAATTTATACAGACTATCTTACTGTATTGTTTGGAACTATAAAGGGTGTAAAACACCTCTTAACGAAGCCGAAAGGCACTGGTTCTCCCTGTCATTGCGATCATTTTTTTGTTCTACACCATACCTGGTAACCTTCTAGTTACGGAGATATTAGGGGTCAAAGTTCCAACTTTTTGACAAGTATTTTTTTAAATACAAGTTTTTAATGTAAGATTTTTACTTTAAACACCTCCACGACCCCCGTACTATTCAATCCGTCCATCAGCACAATGTTTTGAGTGCGTTACATTGAGTTCTACCACAAAACATGATTTTCCACCCCCCATAAAAAAGTCGTTTCCCAGCAATATTTTTTGCGTAAAGTTACTTAGTTTCATGTACAGAATGCTTGGTTGACGGCATCGTGATGAGGTGATTTACACCGTGTATGTTATTTCCTGCGTCGGACTTTAGGTAGATTTAACTGTACCTATTCCGATCACTGGTGATCATCTGTCTATCCTTGAGGTGACGTTCTATTTTGACCGTATACATTATACCAGTATTTTAAATGGGCGACTGCCAATCTGACCTCCACAACTCAGGCCGAATCTTTCAAAAGTATTTTTAAAAGTTTTGTCACAACAAACTTCAATATTTTCGCCACAATCCGTAAACACATTTCACAACAGAACTGCACCGATTACTAAGCTATTCGTTATTTTTATATATTTTTCACACCATTCGGAAATGCGAGTTTATTCGATACAAATGTGCTCTATAAGTTAAAAGCACAATAACAAGTAGTACCCGTTTCTTTATTTACGAGAAAACCCGACGATACAAACTAGTGTACGGGATATTTTTATTTATTTTAAAGGCGTGAATAATGTTCGCCGTATCAGCACGTGAAACTGGGCTAGTGGTGGGAATGAGTTTCGTTTCAGTAAAGAACTTTGCGGAAAGAAAGAAGTTTTCTGTCGCAAGCATTGTTGAGGTGTTTATTTATTTTTGTATCCATGTAGTTGCAGTTGTGATTTGTTGGCTGTTTGTTATATCGTGGATGTATAAATATGGTTCGTAGCCAACATGGTGATTCGGTAGCTGAATACATAATGGAGTTACAAGAGAACAAAGAAACGGACAAACCTACATACATATGCACACAATCCTCTTTGGGTGAAACCGACCTAAACACTAAATTAATATGATATAGGGAGGACCAAAAAGGAAGGTAAGTAAAGCCTAGGGTAATTTAAGAATAGACACATGAATGTCAAACACATAACTTTCCTTTTAGCTTCGCCGCAGTCGGGTAGAAACAGACCCCGGGAAAATCGATACAAAACAAGAACATCACTAGTTGTAAATTGCTTACCAATGTTTCAGTCCGAAGCGATATTTGTTACGACTGCTGTTAAAACGTATTCCCCGGGTTTGCCTGCGGTGCCGGGGTTTCAGTCATGTAGGTTGATAATTAGAGGTCGCTGGTTGTTTTTGGGTCAGCAGAGATGTTTGTAAACAAAAACCTAATTGATTTTATAGATAACTAGCATCTGCCCGCGACTTTGTTCGCGGGTTTTTTTTTTCGGTATGAAAAATTGATGTTGGCCTATTCTCAGACCTACCCGATATGCACACAAAATGTTATACAAATCGGTTCAGGCATTTTGGAGGAGTATGGTAACTATCATTGTGACACGATAATATTATATATAAGACTAGCTGTCCCGCGCAACTTCGTCTGCGTCACATTTTCGCAACATTTTTCATTACTGCTCCGCTCCTATTGGTCGTAGCGTAATGATATATAGCTTATGTACTTCCCCAGATTGATATCTATCTTCTTGCCAAATTTCATTAAGATCCGATTAGCCGTTTAGCCGTGAAAAGGTAACAAACAAACAGAGTGACTTTCGCATTTATAATATTAGTATGGATTAGCTGCTACCCGCGACTTCGTTTTGCTTGGACTTTTTTTTATGGGTTTGAAAAATAGATGTTGGCCTATTCTCAGACCTACCCGATATGCACACAAAATGTTATACAAATCGGTTCAGCCATTTTGGAGGAGTATGGTAACTATCATTGTGACACGATAATATTATATATAAGACTAGCTGCTGCCCGCGACTTTGTCCGCGTGGTTTTTTTTTTTATGGGTTTGAAAAATAAATGTTGGCCAATTCTCAAAATCAAATCAAATCAAAATATTTTATTTTACATAGGCCTACATGGGCACTTATAAAACGTCAACAAAAGGTGCACGGTTCGGGTTGGTCGTTTCCTATGGAGAAGAACCGGCAAGAAACTCCATGGTTACTCTTTTAAAATCATTTGGTTTTACAATATTTGAAGTTACAGCGTTAGTACTTAAATATGGGAGGACAGCGTAGGCCCGACAATAAGTCGATTGCTTACTACAGACGGTAGTAATAGGGAAAAAAAAAAAAAAAAAAATACAAAGCCTACAATGTCCACACATTCACAAAAAATAGGTAAATAAAAAGAATCTATACAAAAGTAAAAATAAAACAATAAAAGAACACTAACTTAACAATAGACACAGATGTTATCATCAGTGCTGTAACTATTCTGAACAATGAACGAAAGGTGCAATTATTGAAAAACTATTGTAAAAAAAAAAAAGAATAAAAAGAATGGAAAAAATAATATTGGGAATAGTTACAGACATCCACACATTTGTGTCGTTTATGAGCTACCAGGGAAGCCGCATGAGCAGAAGGAACTACAGCCAAACTTCTTTATCTTCAACGTAGTCCTTAATTTTGTAATATGCTTTTTTAATAAGGACACGTTTGATGCAATTTTTAAACTTTCCATCGGTCAGTTCTGTAACTGACTTTGGCAGCTTATTATAAAAGCGTATACTGTTTATAAGAAAAAAAACCAAAAAATGTTTCTACTTATGTTCGTTATAGACTTTGAAGATGGTTTTAGACCACAATGGAAAATAATAGCTATGTATGTTGGTGGGAAAGGCCAAGGAAATTTTTTCAAGGAAACCCTTTTAACCAATTAGCAAGTTTTACAGATCTCGCGCAATTTCTAACGTATCCCATTCACTACACTA
Source organism: Cerastis leucographa (assembly GCA_963082945.1). NCBI lineage: Eukaryota > Metazoa > Arthropoda > Insecta > Lepidoptera > Noctuidae > Cerastis > Cerastis leucographa. The sequence continues at coordinate 10,662,518 of OY720372.1, read as the reverse complement.
TTGACAGAGTCGAGAGAACAATAAAGCTCGCCATTCACCACGCTACAAACTTTCGAAAGTGGGACTGTCGCATATCACACGCCTTTTGTTTATAGTATCGTTCTGTTGTGAGTTATGGTTATGGTATGCCTTTAATGGCGTATTATTGTGTATTGATGGAACTGTTTGGCTGTTTGTTTGTGTCTGAATAATAGTGCAGACTTTTTTTAATGCTGAGAATTTTAAAATGGAGTGTTTAAAGAAGTATTAACCAATTTAAGTGTTTGTGTAAAACAGAAACGCCTGAAAACTGTAAAGAGTGAGGGTTTTTCCGTCAAGAATTTCTCAGCCTCAGTCCGGACTCTGTATTTGGGCCTGGTTGGTGGCATTAGGCTCGACCCCTGTTAAAAGGGACGTAAATATAGCTTGCAAAATGTTTTTCTATTGATAAACCTCTGCTACAGTTTGGGTATAAACAGGCGTGATATAATAGTATACAAAAAAACTGAACATAATCGTATTTCATCTAATCTAATCGTATTAACTTCAGAAAACAATCATGTTACTTGGCCGTCCATAAAGGAATCAATGATTAATGTTTTCTATTAATTCTCTCCCGTATTCATTCAACGTAGTCTCATTTTTCGACAAAGTTCATCGAGGCCGTAATGAAGTTAGATCAGTCCAGATTTTACGTAGAACGTCATAGTGGCGATTTTATCTGTCTCAAAAAAGAAATCGCAGAGATTTGTCGTCTCACGAACAGAAGACCTTATCTCAAGACGACTCCTAAGTCTCAGGTAGAATGCTCCACGTTCCCACTTCAGCTATAATCCGATCTTTCAAGTACCTACCCACCGGACCGTATAAGTTTCAGTCGCTGAAAATTCTCTTAGATATATTCTTTGTCTTTACCTTCAAGAGTTCAATTAGAAGTCGATTTTTAATGAAGATGTAACACTCTTTGTCTGTAGGTTGTGTTGTGTGTCGTTTTGTTTTCAAATTAGCTTTGTTTTACCTTTGAAAGGTTTTTTGTACCTGGCTTCTGGTTATTAGTGTGAATTTTTAATTAAGGTAAGATACTATTATAAAGCTGATGGCAATCATTTATGTAAATTTGTAAATTCACTCTACAAAGTGCGGAAACTAGGATGGATTTTATGGATTTACTCATCATCATCTGAGTAGCTCTTGGCTAAATAATAATAGCCGCACAGGTCCATCTTCAAGGTTAAGCCGTGCTTGTCGAGGTTGGTACGTGAATGGGTGACCATCTTCACATACCGAGTTTCCTCCGTGCCTCGGAAAGCACGCTAAGCCGTCGGTCCCGACTGTCATTTGTAGATCTTTGACAGTTGTTACGAGTAGTCAGAAGCCGAAAGTCTGACATCCAGTCTTACCAAGGGTTATCGTATTACCCAGTTAGCCGTCCCCAACATAGTTGGGCAGATGATGATGCGTCATTATCTGCCTAGCCTTTTCCCAAACTATCTTGGGGTTGGCTTCCTGTCAAACCGGATGCAGCTGAGTACCAGTATTTTACACGAAGCGACTGCCTATCTGACCGCCACAACTCAGTAACTGGGTAATACCGGTACCCTAAGATCTGTACTTGCGAAGTTCTATCAGCTGAAAAGTGTAGTGAATAAACAAACACTATTGACTATTTATTACGCACTCGCTGACTCACTAATCAGTTATGGACTTATTGTGTATGGACGGACTTTTAAAACATATTTACAAGAAATTAAGAATTTACAGATAAGACTGATCAAGTTCCTAGTTAGCAAACAGGTTAAGATAAAGTGTAACAAAGAATACGACACATTATTTTCCATTTGTAAAATCTTGCCAGTAGATTTGAAAGTTGAATATTTGATAGGGCTAGAACACTATTATTGTGATAACTTCAAGGTATTTTATAAAAATAAGTATAACACAAGGAGTGTGAGAGAGAGAAGACTAGTACAACGAAAATAAAAAACTATTACGGAAAAAGAACGTCTAAATATTTGGTGCCAAAGGTATTCAATAAAATAGAATTATTAAGAAATAACTGTAACTTAAGCAAAGGTGTGTTAAAATCAAAAGTAAAGAATTTATTTCTGGAGAACGCGGGCACATCGTCGAGCTGTGATAGGCGGTGAGTTCTGGGCCTTAGTGGCCAGCTCCAGCTGGTCACTCTGGTTTAGAATTCATTGTCTGTTGTATGTCGGTGTCGGTCTGCCGTTGTCGAGAAATAAATTCACGAGAAGAGAGAGAGATGTATCATAACATTAAGTTGGTAGTAAGTTATGTATTATGTCTATATTCCTAGTGTCGGATAATTGGCGTGTTTGTCTGAGAGTGAAACCTTTTATTTATTTTTTCCTATTAAAGTAATTAGTAAAGAAGTCGTCAATCATTAAAAACAAAGTCAAATAATTTATTTCTATTAGACGGCATCGGTACATTTTAAAAATAGATACATAATAATTAATTCTATTGGTTCTAAGTTGTCTTGTGTTCGCAAACGTAATTTTATCAGCGAACAAATGTGTCATTGTCTGACACTGGGTATTTAATTTTAAGTCAAGTTTATATTTTTAATTTTGGTATGATAAACGAGCGCTTCTCGCCATCAAACTGTAAAGTTTGGCGAGTAAAAACTGTAAAAAAAAAAATTGTATTTTAAACATTAAGATTAATAAAGAAAAAAAAAACCCCTTAGTAAGACTGGATGTCAGACTTTTGGCTTCTGACTACTCATAACGCCTGTCAAAGATCTACAAATAACAGCCGGGACCAACGGCTTAACGTGCTTTCCGAGGCACGGAGGAAACTCGGTAAGTAATTATGGTCACCCATCCACGGACCAACCTCTGCAAGCAGGGCTTAACCTTAAAGATCGACCCGTGCGGCTGTTATTATTTAGCTAAGAGCTCCTCATCTGCCATAAAATACCTTCATCCATATATTCCTATCTCAGTTGCCCCTAGGGTGGTTAGCGTAGTTACAGTCTATTATAAATTGTGTATCCAAGCATGAAATATGCAAGAGAACAATGGTTTGCTAAAGCATTTAACTTTGTATTTTCACCTCTGCAAATAAACGTTGCGTCTTTTCATTAGCAGACTATGTATATACCTGAAATACTATGTTGTATATTGTTGAAATGTTAAATATATTTATGTAAGGGAATAGAGATGATGGATAATATGCTCAATGCATTGTATATTTGTAGAGTTGCTAGAATATTCATGGAATTTGCAAGTGAATTTCGCTTTTATTCAGTTCAAGTTGTTTGTTTTTTAAAAAATTATCTGTTTTATAATAATATAATCTAGTATCCAAATAAGTTTTTTGTTCAACACATATTTTTTTTAGTTGCCGCAGTCTTTTGCTCTTGCAAAGTAGAGTTCTAGGCAGAGATCTATAAACGTAACTTGGGTCTAACTTTGGGGTCTTCTACCAGTCTAACCGGATGCAGCTGAGTACCAGTATTTTACATGAAGCGACTGCCTATCTGACCTTCACAATCCAGTAACTGGGTAATACGATACCCCATGGTAAGACTGGATGTCAGACTTTTGGCTTCTTAGACAATTATATGTTCCCTTCTCTTTCTTGCACTTTGTTGTTTGACGTTTGAGCGACAGTGACAGGATTAACAATAATACGTCCTAAGTAACGCCATTACGATTTCAGTCTTAGTTATAAACAGAAATAATCATCTAGTATATAAAAATTCTCGTGTCGCGGTGTTTGTTACCAAACTCCTCCGAAACGGCTGAACCGATTTGTATGAAATTTTTTGTGCATATGGGGTAGGTCTGAGAATCGGCAAATATCTATTTTTCATACCCCTAAATCCCATCGAAATTTCCACGCGAAAGAAGTCGCGGGCTGCAGCTAGTAGCATATATATTTTTAGTCTGGCAATCGGCACGTGACTACATCAATGTGACAATTTATTGTATCACGTTGGCAACCCTGTCTAAGCGTACCTATACCTACCCCCATTTCAAGAACTCACTGGAGAGAGTTCCAACGAAAGTTGCAAGCAATTGTCGAATTTTATGCTTAATTTAACACGAGCCATACTTCACACGAGTGCAGGTTCGTGAAAAATGTCTGTGCATTCGAGAACAGGTATTGAGTCATAGAGGAATCGATTCAGAAGGCCCAACAAATTGTCTCTAAAGCAAAATGTAAAATGCAAAATTTCGTTTTTGCTTGAGTCTTCATCATGGTCTTGCAACTGAACAAGAGAATCAGCATCATAAGTATTGGAGGCCTTATTTGTCAGCACTTCGAAGCACGAAGTCCTGTAAAATTATCTCTAAAACCTGTATTTTTCTCTATTCAGGGGTGTCTTGGAATACTTGGAGAATCTTTTGTTTTTTTGCCGTTCTATATAAAAACAGAAATAGATATAAACGTATTTTTTTTTAAATTTTAAATTATAGGTAAATGAAACATTTGATTTGCATTCCAAAAATATTATTAGTTAAAATTTATCTTAAAATAAGAAGCAAAACTGCATTTAATTTCGACTTACAAGAAAAATTTAAAATAACCATTTATTTTTACCGATATAACTCCTACTGCGCTCAGTAAAAGAGCGCTGCGCGCTATACATGCATAGTTGTTCTGAGTAGCTTTTCTGTCTTTTCCAATAACGTGACAATGACAAGCTAAAACATGTCTCTGTGAATACTTTACTACAATTTCAAGTAGAAACGTGTAAGTTTGAACATGTCGGTATATTTCGCTATAAAGACATACAATGAGACGCTTTATACCTCGACGGCTTCAGCTATAAATCGGCTGTTGACATTTTGACTACACTAGCACGTTTGGCTGTAAGGTTTTTGAATGTTAAAGGTAAAAGTTTTTACCTTGGATGCAATTAATATCGTGCTATGCCGGTCCTGTTGCTTAAACTTCACAGGAGCTCATGGACGCCACTGAGAGAGCGAAACTCGTCGCCAAATTTTAGGCTGACTCAATTTGAATAGTCATCGACATGCTAAGGAGAAGATTGAATAGGATATAATGTAATAGGATAGTTTTCTTTTTTTATACACCACTATTTATTAATTAGTACAAAAAAAATTGGCCTCCATCCGTACCCGTTACTGGGGGTCTACTCTCTAAGCACGAAATCCGTAGTTTCGGCCGAAGTTACGGTTGTTTCTCACTCTGTATGACTTACGGACATAAGATTCGTTAGGCGTCCGAACTAAAAATGAATGACAACACAATTGGACAGTTGTCCTTACTCGCGATGTGTTTCAAAGTCATGAATCCGAAAGTATAAAGATAGTTATGGACGGACCCGTATTTTCGTCGACGGACTTAGAGAGTAGACCCCCAGATCATATTTGTGTAGTCAAAACTCAAAAAAACATAATCCTAAAATTGTCCACGAAAATTTGTCATAATTGGTAAATTATAACATAACAATTATTCAAAACTATTACTACTACAAAATACTACGCGCAGTACTTTTCCATTTCGGTCGCCATTCATAAATCCCCAAAAATGAATAGCCTGTACAATTTTTCCATAAATTAAGTGGCGTTTTGGGATATAAACAAACGCTAATAACTTTTGTGTTTATGAATATTATTTAATGAGATTTTACATATTATATAATAACAAGACCTTCTCTAATAAGCTTTTTAAGTATTTGTACTAATTAAAAAATATTGGTGTATAAAGGGTGTAAAACACCTCTTAACGAAGCCGAAAGGCACTGGTTCTCCCTGTCATTGCGATCATTTTTTTGTTCTACACCATACCTGGGAACCTTCTAGTTACGGAGATATTAGGGGTCAAAGTTCCAACTTTTTGACAAGTATTTTTTTAAATACAAGTTTATAATGTAAGATTTTTACTTTAAACACCTCCACGACCCCCATACTATTCAATCCGTCCATCAGCACAATGTTTTGAGTGCGTTACATTGAGTTCTACCACAAAACAAGATTTTACACCCCTTAAAAAAAAGTCGTTTCCCAGCAATAATTTTTGCGTTAAGTAACTTAGTTTCATGTACAGAATGCTTGGTTGACGGCTTCGTGATGAGGTGATTTACACGGTGTATGTAATATTTTGTACTCTATCACAATGTTGTCCTTTTTAACCCAATGGTTGACTGGTAGAGATTGCCTTGAGGCATTAAGTCTGCCATTGTACATGAAGTTTAAATAAATAAATAATAGCTTTTCTTTACGTTACTGATATTCGGGCTCCAGGGTGTTACTAAGAAATTCAAGTGAACCTGGGTATTGAATCCAGGGCTCCATCCTCAGCAGAAGCACTTGACCGAACGAGGCAGTGTTTCATCAATACCTAAAAGGTTTGTTGTCATTGGCATAGTTTAGTTAATACTATACACAAATTATCTTGATTATAAAGATATAGATATATAGTTAATTTACCTTACTAGCCTATGCCCGCGGCGTCGCCCGCGTGGACTTCGATATTTGATATTGTCCCACGGGAATATACTATCGGGATAAAAAGTATCCTATGTGTTAATCCAGATTATAAACTCTCTGTGTTCCAAATTTCAACCAAATCCGTCCAGTAGATTTTACGTGAAAGAGTAACAAACATCCATCCATACATCCATACTCACAAACATTCGCAGCTTTTCGCGCTTTTAAAGTAGGATGGTAGGATATTTCGCACCTGGGGAATAATCCGCATAGGGTTATGCAGGCAGGCGTACCCTAAGTACACCCACATTTCACTAGTTATGTTTTAGTCCCATGTAATAGAGGACGAGCCTATCGCCATCAACCGGTCATAAATCCAGACTCCGTGGCTGATATTGAGAAATTCCTGATAAATTCAATACTTAACACTTTACTCGACCTGAATCGAAGCCAGTACTATGAGGTACTGCGAGGCAGTTGCGATTGCGACCAATAAACCAACGAGGAAGTCTAAGTATACGTAGTTATCCCAAAAAGCCGTGTCCTTTTTTGATCAGCTACCGTGCAGTGTAGCATAGAAAGTTCATTTTCACGCGACCAGTGAAGCAGATGAACTGAAAATGCTGGAATATTCAGCCCAATGATTAATACCTAAGCAAACTTTGAGAGCGGTCACACGAAATGCAGTAATACTGAAACAGAAGTGACTGAAATGCCATGAATATTTTAGGTGGGGACAAAGAGACGTGGAATTTCCTAGTTTTCGGTCCGAGACCATCAAGTAATATGTACAGAAGGGCAAGTCCTAACGAGCAAAAACACAAGCACACATAAACACGCTTTACGTACAACGAGTGCAAGCGCTTTCACTTTTGTCATTTGTTTTAGATCTTTGTGCCCATGGATAGGTCTATGCATGGAGTTTCCGTGCGTGATCGAATCAAAAATGAAGAGAAGACAGGAAAACCAAGATAATCTACACAGTATGAATAATCGGTAAACTTAAAACTAAACTTGCCAGTGGGCAGAGCACATTGATCGCTGAACGGATGGCTGTCGCGGTCGAAAGGTTGTGAAAATGGCTATCGCGTATCCAAAGGCTCAGGGTTTTAAGCCCTCCCACGATGTGGACCACTAACTTTGTGAAGTTGAATCCGCTGGATGCTGGAAGCTTAGGATTGGTCGATATACTGACCTACGAGGGAGGCCTATGTTCCGCAGTAGACATCTTTCGCATGATGATGTATGATGATGATTGACTGACTCATAGTAAAGCATTGAAATATGAGCTTTATAATAGGGTATTTACGGTACAGTTTTCAATAATGTCGATGTCGAGTCTATGTTATGTGCGAAGACCTGTACGGAACTGGTCTTCTGGATCTATCTGCTTTATGTCAGGACTGTTTGACTGAAAACGTGTACATACATAAATTATAGCGGCTTGAATTGAAATCGTTTGCAAAATGAGATGTTTGGAGGGCTTCAGTGTGTGGAATGATGCTGTACTTATGTGTAATATCTTGAAGGTTTGACCTTCTATATCCCTTATTTAAACGACAATTGACATCTTAGTCATACAGCGAGTCTTACTTAGAGGAATCGTGGTACTCATCGACAGGATTGCAGACGTGTGGTAAGCAGTTTCTTCGTGTTAAATATTGGTATTCAAGTGCAAATAGTTGGATAAAAGCTAGGCAGATGACGAGTCAATCCTGTGTGTATGGTTAATTAATGTTCCCTTAATTTACCCTGAAATACACTCTTCGACTTATTTCTAAACATTTGTAGACGTTCATAGGCACACTTTGAGCAGCAGTGGCCCTGTGGTGGCAGCCCCGACTTAGGAGGAGTAAGTCGTAGGTTCGAACCCAGGCTCATTACTTTGTGTAATTTATTTCATCACCGCTGCTCTTAAAACGGTGAAGGAAAACATCGTGAGGAAACTGGTATGTCCTAGATCAAAAAATTCGAAGACATGTGACATCTACCAACCTGCACTGGGCCCGCGTGGTGGATTACAGCCCACTCCCTCTCACAGAGAAGAGGCTTCTGTCCTAGCAGTGGGAACATAATAGGCTGATGATGATGATGATGCCAGGCATAAGGGATTGTTAATCGTAGTACACTAAAGACAACAAATTATTTGCAGAAAAAAGGTGCCGATTTTCATCCTCTCCATGCAATATTATATTATTATTTAATAAGTGCTCACTCGTTTATCTATACGTGAGGATTTGTCATTGGCTCTCTGGTGACTATTGTTCCCTTTTTTGTTTGTTTATTAGCTGTAAGTCCTCCATGTTCTAAATAAATAAATAAATTAGACCTCAACGCATTATCTGTCATAACGCACTTCAAATACAATCCTTCATAAGACCATCTGACATAGGTACTTATCTGCATATTCCTCATATGAGTTGGCCAAGATTATGTCTAGACCTCAAAAGTAAGACCTCTAAGTTTGTTTCGGCTGTTTCTTCTTAGTGTATGTAGTACGGTACTAAACACCGGCCTAATCTACATAAAAAAACGAGGTATAAAAGTGTTTATAAAAACCTATTTGCAAAATAAACATAATTTATCAGTCGTTCAAGCTATTTCCTCCCCCCCAAAAGAAGCAATTTACAACCCCATAACCTCGACTTCCAACTTTATAATAGAAAATATTCAAAATTGCAGCAACAATAGAAAGATTTAAAGGAAACTACAGTGACTTGGTGCCAAGTCGAATTGTCAGTATTTACACTTAACCGCGCCCGTCGTCGCCCGGATGGTAGACGGAATATGAATAGTAATTCTTTGTCGTGTATGCAGTTGAGGGTTGGTTGTATATGGTAGGCAGAAGGACTGGTGTTTTTTGACGTGGTTAACATTTATGGACAAATGGTGTCAAAAAAATTGGACTGTTTGTAAAAATTTGCGACATTTTCTAAGATTGTAAAAATGTAAAGTTTTGGGCAAGGCAAAATTGGTTATATTTCAAATAGGTATCGAATGCCAAATTAAAAACAAAGTGAAAAAAAATGTAGCTCAGTTGAAGCGCAATTAGGAAGGAAAACAGAATAGATTCTGGATTGGAAAATCCTGTTCCACTGTCCCAACTTCGTGACGATGTCCCCGTCAAATCTAGTATTTTAACTTGTTCGAATTTGTGCGACCTTTTCGAAAGAATAGTTCAACAAATCTAAACCAATCATATTCTATTAAAACACACGAAAACCAGCAAACGAAACTCAATAATCTACCGATAGATACAATCCGTACAAAAATTGGCGTTGATAATAACACTGGTATAATGGTATGAAACATGTTATCTTATAGATCTAATGAGAAGCTCACAATGAGCTTGTGTTGTGTTGCAACCTCCATTACTGGCCGTATCGAATTCACTTCCAAGATTGGGATGTGCGACGTGAATGGAGGTGGCATATTTGAGTAGTTTTCGAGTTCGTAGTTTAGGTTTAAGTATCGTGAGAATCTATACAGATTTTGTACAAAAGCCTCATCTAGCTTAAAAAAAAAATGACGTGTAAAAGTGTTTGTAAAAACCTACTTGCAAAATAAACATCATTTATCATTTAATAATAATATAAAATAAAAATAATATTGCCATGTTAAGCACCCAGCATATCGGTCGAACAATAATTCATTCGTGTGCCTACAACCCGCCTCCCATGACGTCGTTATACGTAGCTATAGATGCCTTGCATACTAGTAAAAATGGATTGTTTGAACTTGTCAGCGACAGTTTTAAGCGAACTATGTAACGGAGGGTTTTCCTGCCAGGAACTTAGGTATGTAGCTGACTTGAGTTTCACAAGATTTGATATATAGATAGATTGTAAGTAGGTACAATAAACAGTCAACTATAAAACGATGCTATAATATAAAAAATCGCTATAATATTTTTCCGTCTCATTTATTTCCCTCGCTCCTCGTCACTATCATTCATAGCCACTGCTTGGTATCGGCCTCTCATTTCTTGTGCCAACCCCAACTCTTACTGCTGGACAACTGCCTCCCCAAGTATTTCCATGAATTCTTTTCCCGCGCCATCTCGAACCAGCTCTATACACTATTGAATTTATCTGAAGTAAAGTGTCAAAACTGACATTTTCAAGGCAACGGAGTTGTAATGGGTTCTTTGTTTATAGTAACTTGAACATTATTGTATAGAATCTGGTCCTTCTAACCTAACGGACATGTGTTGCTGGGGAGTTTGCTCCGCCAGTTCTTCTTCCCAGCTAAAACTCTGAGAATTGGCGAAGGGCGTTTTGAGGGACTGTCTCTTGTAATTTTGACGTTGAAAAAGTGCTGATTATCAGCCTAATTTGAATAAATGACTTTTGATTTTGTTATATATACAAAAAGTCGCGTAAAATTTTCAGACTGTCAACTATCGGTTTTATTTATGATCGTCTCGTTCTTTCTTTTACAAATTATTTTTACCTAGAAGTAATTCTGTCTTCTTTGTGCACACTAAATACCGCATCCACGCCCAGCTGCTCAATCTTCCCTCCACGCGAATACCCATTAAGGTGCACCTTTTGATGTGCTTAGCCCCATTGAGTAAGATCGTGATAAACCCTGATTGAATCTACGATACATATCACATTGTTCTCTTTTATAATTAGTTTTGTATCAGTGTTGATAAATTACACGAATTATTAAAGTTGCGTTGAGCAGTCAAGCCGGTGAATCAGTGATATAACGGCTTTGAGTTATTTTTCGTAAGTTCGATCCCAGAAAGGCACAGTGCTTTTTAAAGTGAAACTTTTATTACATCGTCTCAAACTTTTTTGTCTGTGTGTTGCATGTCGCGTGACGCTCGGCCGCGGAATAGGGATAAAGTGAAAGGCGCTCTGATGAGCGCCTTTCACTTTATCCTTACTCCGCGTTTTATACGTTTAGGGGATACCCTTAATGGAATATTATTCCATAAATTTTTAGTTAAATGTCTATAGTGTGCAAAAAGTTTCACTTTTACCGTGGTTTCATAAAACCACACAATCCTTTTTTGTTATTTATTTCGACACCATCATCATTGGTCTGCCATTTCCCAACTATCTTGTGGTCGGCTTCCAGCCAAACCGGGTGCAGCTGAATACAAGTATTTTACATGGCGTGACTGTCTATTGACCTTCACAGCCCTGACAGCACTGGGTAATACGACATCCCTTGGTAATATTGGTTGCGAGACTTTCAAGCCACTGACTATCTGTAACTGCCAAAGATCTACAAATGACAGCCGGGACCAACAGCTTAACGTGCTTTCCGAGGCCCGGAGGAAACTCGGTATGTAATGGGCGGTCATCCATCCACGGAGCGACCTTGGCAACCGCGGCTTAACCTTGAAGATCGACCCGAGCGGTTGTTATTACTTTGCCACGAACTCTTCTATCGTCAGCCAGCAATAACACCAATATTTTCATCGCAATATCAATTCAATACGCAAATAAGCGACTAGCATACTATTGTGCTCTAATTATATTGTGTATTTGATAGAGCAAATCCCAGTGGTTCGTCACAATATACCTACTCCATTTTCTGATCGTTATTATGTACCGCGCAGCAGTGAGATTGGACCGGCCAATTGCCTGTGTAGAGTAGCTATGAGTGCTAGGGATTATTTTGGGATAGATATTTAGTTACCAATTTTTCTTATGCTCAAAATGCAGTTGTTACTTTTTTGTTGATATTCTTCGGGCTTATTGTAAATATGCGCTTTGGAATAATGGCAGAAAACAAAGAAGAGTAAGAAGGCTGTGGTGGAGACTCTTCCACATGTATCTTTAAGTAAAAGATAAAACTTAATCAAATATGTTTTTTGTTCCAACATATAGTTAATCGTCAGACTTCTATGTAGCCAGAGTGAATGTGTGACAATACTAAAAAGAACATGATAAGATACAAAAACACCTCTTTAACTTGACAGAAAAATATCTGAACATACAGACAAACAGTCCCAAAAATTTTCCTTAATTTTGGGGATAAACAGTCTCCAAAATATTCTTTTTTTTTTTTACAATTTCGGTTCTAAGCACCCAGCATACGGGTCGAACAATAATTCTTTCGTGTGGCATAACCCACCTACTGAGTCGTCGCTTTACGTAGCTATAGATGACTTGCATACTAGTAAAAATTGATTATTTGAACTTGGCAGCTAAAGTGTAAAACAAGTCAAAACTACAGCCCAAAGAAATACGTGAAACTATCCTACTGTATTCCTAACCCATAGTCACCTATACGTACAGTCACGCGCGGCGCGGTCACGGCTCCGCTTCATTACCGCGATGTTATTTTCAATCATAACTATAAACAGGTATTGTTCACCTAACTGTACTTTGAGTTCGGACGCACATGCGATCGCGACTGTACTGCGACTGAACTGTCGTTTCTTATTAGTTGGTGAAGTAAGAAAGGGAGTGGGGTGGATAGTTTAAAACTTTTTTTTTTGTTTAAACTTTATACTTCCAAGTATAAAGTTTATAAAATTTTATGACATAGTAAGTTGACAAACTGTTGCTCGCGACCTTTTTCCGCGTGAAATTAACGTGCTTTCCGCGGCACGGAGGACACTTGGTATGTAATGGGTGGTCACCCATCCACGGATCAACCTAGGCAAGTGCAGCTTTACCTGAAGATTAAATCGAGCGGCTGCCGTGATTTAGCCACAAGCTCCTCTATTATTTACAAGATACAAATAGACTAACTACAAATAGATCCTACTAATATTATAAATGCGAAAGTTTGTGAGGATGGATGGATGGATGGATGGATGTTTGTTACTCTTTCACGCAAAAACTACTTTTTATCCCGATTGTATGTTCCCGTAGGACAATTATAGAACTCCACGCGGGCGACGCCGCGGGCATAAGTTAGTTTAAAATAATAACCAATTATGTATATATGTAGACGTAAGTATCAAAATTAAAAACTAATTACAGGGCGTCAAAAAATACGTCCACATCGCGGTCAATAGGAAAAGTGCCTAGAAGGCTGGCAGCATTGCTACGTTGGATGGCAATGCCGAATGCCAAAACGCGGTCAAGACAAGACCAATCGTGAGTGCGCGCCTCATCTTAAAATGGTAGCAAATAACGGGATTTTTGATTAGACATACCATAGCTGATCTATTTTACCTACTGTGTTCGGAATGAGCATGATTGGCTCCAATTTCGTACTCGTGATAAGCAAAGTCAAGAGGTTGAGCTTGGATTTGGATGGGAAAATAATAATGTATCTCGTCTCACTTTATGAATGTAACATTTTATAAGCAGTGGCTTTAAATATCAAAGCACTCAGTTATTTAATTGGGGTTTGGTGCTGGACATAGCCTCCCTAGATAAGTCACAACAACCTTTCCTTATGCTTCGGCATCGCCCTGTCCCAGTCAGCTGTTTTACTTCGATGGTTCATCTCACATTTTAAGGATTATGTCTCCCTACTACGATTGCCAATACAATACAAAGTCTCTCATAAAACGTTTCCACCGGTCATCAGTCCTTTGTCGAAAATAAGTTTGCATGCAAGCAAACATTCAAAAGATCCACATTCTTAGGTTTTTTTTGACAATCTTTATTTCTTCTGGTTTATGTTATTTTTTACTTCCATAATTTTTGTCAACTTTGCTAAATATAAAACTGCTTTGAAATAGTACGTCCTCACCATTTTTATTTTTTTTATTCTTTGCTCCATACTAGGAATTTCTCCTGTATCGTAGGTGCATTTAGAAACATTTAAACTCACATACACAAACAGCCAGACCCGGAACAACTACCTGTAGGTCATACAAATATTTGTTCCGTGCAGGGATCGAACCCGCGACACGCAGCGCAACAGCCAATCGCTTAGCCACTGCGCCAACTGTGCCGTCAAATTTAAATGTTTTCATAAAACGATGGTCTGTCTAACTGTAGACACTCTTGAATCAATGCGTAGCCTAAAATCTACCTTCTAAAATTATAACATGCAAACTGCTGCTCAAAATTATAACTTTAAACCTAGCAAAACTCCACATTGCTAAACTCACCATCTTGAATATCCACCTCACGCTAACAAGAAATACTAAATACCTCCCGTACAAATCTAGAATTTATATTGTAAAACGTTATTCTTCGTGTTTTATAGTTAAATACCTGGTATATTTGTAGCGAGAGTGCACCTAAGCTGGGAAGAAATCACGCTTTACCTACGTGCTTTACAATGGTTGAGTTGGGGAGCGGTTTTCGTGGTGAGCGGAGCGGGTAAGGAATATATTTGTGACTAGATTTTGCTCAGGACTTCACTAATTTTATATAAGAACCGTTTTCGCAACATTTTTCCATGCTGCTCCGCTCCTATTGGTCGTAGCGTGATGATATATAGCCTATGTCCTTCCTCAGGTTGAAATCTATCTTCTTGCCAAATTTCATTAAGATCAGATCAGCTGTTTAGTCGTGAAAAGGTAACAAACAAACTTACTTTCGCATTTATAATATTAGTTAAGGATATCCAAGAGATGTTTTTAAACGTATGACACTCGGGGTAATGTAGCTTCCCGTAAGCGAAATCGGATCAGCCTGAACTGGACGCAGAACGACGTCAAAAACGGCAACCCTCTTCTTAATCTGGCACACAGCAGGAAATGAAGCTTTCGATGTTCACTCCACTCTTTAATCTACCTGGCAACTCGGCTTTTAGCAGCCAGCCTATAGTCAGGGCATAAAATACTTACAAACTAAGCAACTACACGCTAAGGCCACCCTCTGTGGGGTACGAGCCTCGGCTTAGGGCTTAAATCTCCAATTCCATCCAATCTTTAAACGTTAAATAATAATCGCTATTCGCTCTGCCTATGCATCCCTTATCACAATACGACATCTCCAAGTTTCCGCGTCTGCTTGTTTACCTGCTGCATATTTAAGCTGAGACGCTCACGGATGCTCCAGTTTATCACAAAACTTAATTCACAGTTTGTTACGTGTGTATGAGGTTTCTGTTTTAATGGGACAGATGGGTAAATGGATGAAGTATTGTTGCTGCGTGTATGAGAAGATGTATAAATGATGATCAGCAGAAATATCATTATTGTCATCAGCTGTGTAGACCCCAAGATCTTGGGGTAGGCTGTGTGGAAGTCGAACCCACACAGTTGCGATAAAGCTAGACAGATAATGATGTTAGGGTCGACTTCCAGACAAACGGAATGCAGCTGAAAACTTGTAGTTTACATGGAGCTTGTCGCTAAATAATAACAGCCGCACGGGTCGATCTTTAAGGTTAAGCCATGCTTCTCGAGGTTGGTCCGTGGATGGTTGAGCATAATTACATACCGAGTTTCCTCTGCGCCTCGGAAATCACGTTAAGCCGTTGGTCCCGGCTGTCATTTGTAGATCTTTGACAGTCGTTACGAGTAGTCAGAAGCGAAAAGTCTGACATCCAGTCTAACCAAGGGGTATCGTATTACCCAATTACTGGGTTGTGGAGGTCAGATAGGCAGTCGCACCATGTAAAATACTGGTATTTAGCTGCATCTGGTTAGACTGGAAGCCGACCCAAGATGTTTTGGGAAAAGGCTAGGCAGATGATGACTGCCTTGACAATGATCTTTGTTTCATATCATGATTATTTGTTTCACATCATTATCATAATGGTATTATTTATGTTTGATTAAATTAAGTTATTGCATGAAAAACCCCGAAGTTAGCAGAACCCTCCTTTTTTAGAAAAATCTTCAAAGAAACACAGAGATTCAATTACGATATATTTTAATGAATATAAAAGCTTTTATAAAAGACCTGAGGCGAGTTTGGTTAGTAAAGGAAAAAGCTTTGATATTGTAGACTTAAAAAAATCTACAGATTTTCTTGATATTCCTTATTTAAGTATTTTTTTAGGCTGGAGGCTGGAGCTTTGAATCTTTATCTCAAAGTAAGTAGTAGACTGAAACAGATACTGTATCAATTATTTCAAGTTATTAATTATTTCTTAGCGTCTGAAACCCGCGCAGACTAATTATTGGGTAAGATCAATATCGAAATTCTAATTTTAGACCTATTTCCAGATTTGCTCGCATTCTGTGTACTATGCTTCTAAAATAAACTACAACAATTTTAATCATGCTCAGAATCAGCACTTGTTAAACTTCAGAATATAAATAACAGACATTAATTACTATATACTATAAATATTTGGTAAAATATGTAACTTTTAAAGTTACAACTCTCGTCCCAGTATTTAGTTGTTTAGAAGTGACAGAATGAAATATATTTTAATACCCTTACCAAGAAAAAATATAAGGGTTCCGTATAAAAAAAAACCCTTGAAATTGTTAACAAAATCTGATTGAAGACGAAAAATAGGAGAGATAGAAGAAGAGTATTATTAGGAAAATAATCTATCTAAAGTAAAAAAAATCTCGTGTCGCTACTCGCGGTGTTTGTTACCAAACTCCTCCGAAATGGCTGAACCGATTTTAATTGAATTTTGTGTGCATATCGGGTAGGTCTGTGAATCGGCCAAAATCTATTTTTCATACCCCTAAAACCCATCAAAATTTCCACGCGAACTAAGTCGCGGGCTGTAGCTAGTATTTTTATTATAATTTCACGCGTACGAAGATGCGGGCAACAGCTTGTATTTTCTAAATCGGATCAGCAGTTCCGAAGATAACCCCAAACATGCAAACTCCCCGTTTATAATATTAGTGTAGAATAGTGAAGTATCTTCCAATCTTACCTCCCCTTCCTCCAGACTATATCTCACAAAACACGTCCCACAATATCCTTCTAAAAAAAAAACTTATAAAACAAATAATAGTTCATAATCTCGGGCCTACACTTTGGCCCTGCACGTTTGACAGGGGGCGTGGGCTCTATAACTCAACACCCTCCGCCCTGAACATGTGTTCGAAGATATATGACACAATATGGATACAAAAGATATACATATATGATACGGTCTGGATAGACAATGTATAAATATCTTGGCTGAGGAGATTATGGGGGATAATATTGATATAGGGAATGTAGGAAATGAGGTCTTGATGATAATTGTTTTATGGTGGAGGACCTCGTGGCTAAATAATAGCAGCCGCACGGGTCGATCTTTAAGGTTAAGCCGTGCTTGCCGAGGTTGGCCAGTGGATGGATGACTATAATTACATACCGAGTTTCCTCCGTGCTTCGGAAAGCACGTTAAGCCGTTGGTCCCGGTTGTCATTTGTAGATCTTTGACAGTCGTTACCGAGTAATCAGAAGCCAGAAGTCTGATATCGGAAGGGGTATCGTATTACCCAGTTACTGGGTTGTGGAGTTCAGATAGACTATAGACAGTCGCTTCATGTAAAATAATGGTACTCCATCCGTTTAGACTGGAAGCCGACCCCAGATAGTCTGGGAAAAGCCTAGGCAGATGATGAGTATTATGGTGATACTGGAATCTATTAAAATGATTGAAAAAATGTGTGGTAATTGATAGGCTTGCTATGAGCATGTGATGCGGAGGAATGAAGGAAACGTCGTGAGGAAAGTTTTACGTTTGAATGTGGAGGGTAAGAATGTTGGGTATAAGAGTAGAGGAAGACCAAAGAAAGATTGATATGAAAGAAAAGAGAGTAAATGATAGCGTCACGGTTGACAGTGGAGAATGGAATAAAAAAATAAAAATAAAAAAGTGTTGCTCCGTCCCCCAAGTAACATGGGCCAAGGACAGGAAAATGATGTTGATGAAATCGTTATACAAGATGTTGTTTTGCATCCTCGTCAAAACTCAGGAGGTTGTCACAAAAGGCATAAATAATCAATTTAAATTACGGTACCTAGTTAATTATTAATAAACGCTGATTTTTTTGGTTGTTTAAGTTTGTTAGTGTTGCAGAATAACCCCCATAACGTGGTTTAGGGAATAAGAAATTGTCGAATAAGCGTTCGATGTGTGGAAGCGCGGTTATAGCGCGGGAATCAGACGTTTTAAACAGGGGTGGTTCACACTTATTGATTTCCGTAAATATAAGAAATATAATAAAAATTACCTACCCATTTTATTATTGATTCGGGTCGAGAATCATTAGCCTAGTTACCTCTTTAATTTGAAGAAAATGCAAAACAACACCTTGTATAAATGTGGAAGCTTGAAATTAGCGAATGTCATAACTTATGCATGATACTTATGATTGTTATTAGTCTGTAAGCTTTCTTTAAAACTAAATAAATGTCAATTCAACAGAGCTTTAACTTTACCAGCATCGTTATCATTGATACAATGCCAAAGAAAAAAGATACTCAAAGCGTTGGTTATTTGATTAACTGCATCCTTACGTAAAACTGCTCTAAAAATAATTAGCACAAAAACTCCCCTGCACCAAATCCGTTTATGCCTTGACTGCACACTGTGATAAACGAGAAAAATGAGGGGAAAAAGTTTCCCTGCCTTTTTGTATTTTCTTCATAAATATTGGTTTGGGAGCGGATTTTTAAAAGTATAACAGTAAAGTATTGCTTGCAAGCGAGTGCTGCAGTAAGATTGCAGTGTAGGGGCAGTATTATTGTGTATACTGTCGGTTTTTGAAGGGATTTTGTTTCAGATTGTATTTTTAGGGTTCCGTAACCGAATGGCAAAAAACAGATACCTAAATTTAGTTTTGCGGTTGAGTGGAAGTTTACTTAGCGTTCAAAATATTGTTATTATATTGTTTGGGGCTATGGAACCTGTGTGTGAGTAAGACTCGCACTTGGCCCGTTTTATCGATAATTTGTTTGAGAGGAAAATTTTATTGGATCGGTTTTGAAAATTAAAAGCTGTATCTTGTTATCTTGTGGGTATCCTAAATGGTGTGGTAGAAATAACCAGTACCGCTAATTTGTGTGGTATTTCCTTTCTTTTTCGTTTGGTTAGTCCCTCTACATGCCTTTGAGAAATATCTCTCAGGCATTCTGGTTTCCCTACGATGTTACTATTCACCGAAGATAGTGATAATTATACAATACGGTAATGAATCCGAAAAATCAGAGGGGCGAGTCTTGGGGTCTTGGGCGAGTCTTGAACGGGCGCTGTCAGTTGTGACTGGTCACCTCATAGCTGCCACGGTTTATTTTAATTACTTTATTTTTTAATTACCTACTGATTTAATCGTTTACTCTGGACGCTCTTAACTTGCCCGTATTTCTACATCGTTCTCATATATTTGTAATTCTTAACATGAATGACGTAACCAAGATTTTGTAACATATCTTGATTTAAAAGAGTGTACATGGAGTTTCTTGTCTATTCTTCTTTATGAAATAAATGCTTTCAGTTTGAGTTTGGGTTCGGACTTCGGACCTATGACTTGGCAGTCCGACGGTCACAGCACAAGGCTATCACTGCTTAATTGTGTGGTGATAACCAATTAGGTAAGAAGATACTGTAATATTAGAGTACGCTCGGCATCTAAACTTAGCAGTAGTAGTTTCCATTGCCAGTCATTTGCAGACGTTTATTCAGTTACGTTCGTTTTCCTTTTAGTTTTATATAAACTGATGATTAGATACAGAGCTACATTTCTGTTTTTCAATTCAATTCAATTCATTTATTTCAGACTCAATGATCCATAATTTGGTTAGTTAGGACACTTAAAAATAATGTTATTAATTAAATAATCTGAGACAGAAACACTATCATTATTACTAAAAACAATCAATTTTTTTTTTTTTATATAGAATTATATTAATACAAGCATTTCTATGTCCAATAAAATGTTCACAATCAAATTTAAAATTAAATGAAAATAATATAAATTTAATAATAAATAATTTGAGATCTACATTATAAATTAATTAAAATCAATGAATAAAATAAAATAAAAAAAAAACTTTATAGCGGTTTTGTTAATCAGGAACACTTATTTGAATGACATTACGGTTAACACAAATTTTGCTAAACTTTGATGACTTTCCTCAAATTCATTACATCACTCCTGTAATCCCCAAAGGGTAAGCAGAAGTGTACTTAATAGTACACCCACATTTCGCTGGTAATGTTTTTAAGTAACACGTTATAAGGGGAGCTCTTATTGCCATCAACGGGGCACAAATCGATACTTCCTGGCTGTTACTGAGAAATTTCTCAAATTCAACATCCAATAATATCCAAGCTTACATTCTTTCCTTACAAAATCACCCCCATTTTACCGCCATCTTTCAAAAACACCCCCTTCTACAGTTATCACGTAATACCACTACTTTTGCAATAACGAAACGCGAATGAATCCGGCCGGCAAACTTGTATGTAATGAAAAATGTTGGCCCGCCTTGTGTGATGAATGTCGTTAGGTTGGTGCTTAGTAGTTCGGAGGAACTTGCAATATCTTCATGTTGGTATACTAACTTGTTACGTAGTGTAATTGT
The DNA here is from genome assembly GCA_963082945.1 of Cerastis leucographa. NCBI lineage: Eukaryota > Metazoa > Arthropoda > Insecta > Lepidoptera > Noctuidae > Cerastis > Cerastis leucographa. Next base: position 10,641,742 of record OY720372.1, on the reverse strand, counting down.
AAGAAAAAAATGGTTTAGAATAATTTCTGAGTTGTTTGTGGATAGCTGCTGTCTTGTAGGTGTTAAACACGTAGGTTAGGTTAGGTTAGCTGGGTTGTTTCCGCACTTAGCCTCTTTATTGGGCCATTGTACGTCTGAAAATCCTTTTGTTACTCCAACCATCCCAGGTCTTCCCAGAAAGCTAGCAGCCTTTTCAGGCTGCTGCAGGCTTCCGGGAGTGATGCCGGCGATTGAAGAGTCCGTGCCCGTTGTTCTGCCACGCTTCTGCAGTGCTTAACACGTGTTCGGATTGATTCTGTACAGAGGAAGCTTTAATGTAAATGTTTGAAGAGACACCGACGCTAAAACTGTTTGCATGTATTCAGTACATCATTGTAAACCTAAAAGTTATGGGTCGATTATTAGAAAAAAAGGATTGTATGGTTTTAGGAAACCACGGTAAAAGTGAAACTTTGTTTCACACTATAGACATTTAACTAAAAATTTTTGGAATTATATTCCATTAAGGGTATAAAACGCGAAGTAGGGATAAGTGAAACTCCGCGGCCGAGCGTCACGCGACATGCAACACACAAACGAAAAAGTTTGAGACGATGTAATAAAAGTTTCACTTTAAAAAATAATTTAAAACTGCAATACCTGCACGGTCAAAATGCATGGAACAGCAGTTTTTTTTTTATAATGACCGATATATATTTCTATAGAAATATATTATGGTTCAGAATGATACATATACTGAATATATGTATACTTGGTACTGTAACAAACTTGCTTATTCCTTGATGAAAGGAGTAAACAGATTTATACATTAAAAAAGTAATTAGGGGAAAATGAATTTAATAAATGATGAAATGAAAAATACAATAAATTAGTACAAAAGTGAAGGGCAGGTTAACCGAGAACGTTTTAAATATCTCCGCAAATCTCTGAGCGTGATAGTAACTGAAGACAAACTTGCAGTCGTAGAAAGCTGGCTTGATTAAGATGAGCTTGACCACGACGAACTTGATGCAGGGCGATTTGGTAGGACCCACCAGCAGACACGTACCGCCCAATGCCAGGCTCGTCAGCTCGAAGAGCAGCTTCCAGCAGACAGGTAATGAGCCCCAGTGCCAGGCTCGTCAGTTCGCAAAGCAGCTTCCAGCAGACAGTTAGCAACAGCCACGGCAGCACTAAACGAAGGCCGCTCTTTGACTCCACCAGGCTGTGCTCAAAACTCAAGATATGACAGATCTTGACTCCAAACTAGACTTAGCTGTTTTCTTGATTTTAGACTATACTGATTTCTCGTGTCCAGACTGAACCGACTCTTAACTCCAGACTAGAACCAGGGCATCTGTCAGAAATCCCTTTTATACCCTGATCTTCCGTTTCTTTTCTTCCAATCATTTTTTTAGATTCAAAACTGCTGCGCTCTAGTAAGACGCAACCTGCCAGTATTAAAAACAGCCAGTAACAATGGTCAAAAACCCTGCACATAATATTTTTAGAAATATAACTCAGAATATCTTTACACAGCAAATATTCGCAATTAACTATAAAATACAACAATTTGAACTGACGAATTGATGATAATAATTTTTAGTAATATATAATCTAAATGAAACCTTCATAGAGAGTTTGGTTGGTTACAATTAAAAATAAAAGTAAATGACAGCTGACAAGTTCGATGTAAACAATGTCACAACAAAGAATACTAAGAAAATATTTATAAAAACTAAACGATTCGTAAAATGCAATGTAAAACCAATAAAAGTATGAATATGGATGATAAGTGTGAGTATAGAGTGTGTAGTGTGTGTAGTAGGCAGATACTATATTTCCCCAACGACCCCGAGAAAATTTTTGGCCTAGAACAAAAATTTTGGTAAGGTTAAAGTATTACAGCATTCACAAAACTTTCATAACTCATTCAAACACACCGACATCTTACGAAGTTAGGCCAGGTAGGATTCACATTCAATGATCACTACTCCACCTGATAAATCAATAACAGTAGGCTTATTTTTGGAGTTGTAATCCGCTCGCGTCTAAAACCCATAATAAGATGAAATATAAACAAAAAATTAATAAGGGATCCACCCCAATCAACTTTTAGAGTTGAAGATTAGCGAAGGCTTATTTTAAGGAAGTCGCAACCCGCTTCAGTCAACTTTTAGAGTTGAAGATTAGCGAAGGCTTATTTTAAGGAAGTCGCAACCCGCTTCAATCAACTTTTAGAGTTGAAGATTAGCGAAGGCTTATTTTAAGGAAGTCGCAACCCGCTTCAATCAACATTTAGAGTTGAAGATTAAAAAAAAAATAGTTATACCAACTTATAGTATAGTTAGGTATAATAGAAGGTTAGATAACTTGTACCTAAAAGCACTTCAAAGAGTTATCTGATAAGAACAGATATAGAAGAATATTAAAAATAATCTTTTAATGGTTTAAGAACCAATGAAAGAACATAGAAAATAAAAACTATAGAGTTTAAATAGACCGAATAAAACTCTACAGTTAGAAGAAGGGAAGAGGATAGAGATGAGTCATGAGTAAGTATAAGATAAAAAAGTTAAAAATAAAGTGTCTAAAATTAAAAGGGAGAGAGAGAGAGTCAAGACAGTCTGAGTTATTATTAAGAAGGACGCAAACAGCGCCAATAATAGTTCGAGCCCACGACACTAAACCTTTTTTGATGAGATTCATAGAAGATATAGATAAATATATGAATTAAGTGTTTAAGAGTATAAGTAGAGATTTAGTGATGTAATATGATGAAAATATGATGAAAATAGTTACCAAATATAATCTCTTGTGGAAGTTGTTTTAGAATTTAGGGAATATGTTTAAGATCAAGACTTGATTTTGCGTTAGGCGCCAAAATGTAACAAACTTGCTTATTCCTTGATGAAAGGAGTAAACAGATTTATACATTAAAAAAGTAATTAGGGGAAAATGAATTTAATAAATGATGAAATGAAAAATACAATAAATTAGTACAAAAGTGAAGGGCAGGTTAACCGAGAACGTTTTAAATATCTCCGCAAATCTCTGAGCGTGATAGTAACTGAAGACAAACTTGCAGTCGTAGAAAGCTGGCTTGATTAAGATGAGCTTGACCACGACGAACTTGATGCAGGGCGATTTGGTAGGACCCACCAGCAGACACGTACCGCCCAATGCCAGGCTCGTCAGCTCGAAGAGCAGCTTCCAGCAGACAGGTAATGAGCCCCAGTGCCAGGCTCGTCAGTTCGCAAAGCAGCTTCCAGCAGACAGTTAGCAACAGCCACGGCAGCACTAAACGAAGGCCGCTCTTTGACTCCACCAGGCTGTGCTCAAAACTCAAGATATGACAGATCTTGACTCCAAACTAGACTTAGCTGTTTTCTTGATTTTAGACTATACTGATTTCTCGTGTCCAGACTGAACCGACTCTTAACTCCAGACTAGAACCAGGGCATCTGTCAGAAATCCCTTTTATACCCTGATCTTCCGTTTCTTTTCTTCCAATCATTTTTTTAGATTCAAAACTGCTGCGCTCTAGTAAGACGCAACCTGCCAGTATTAAAAACAGCCAGTAACAATGGTCAAAAACCCTGCACATAATATTTTTAGAAATATAACTCAGAATATCTTTACACAGCAAATATTCGCAATTAACTATAAAATACAACAATTTGAACTGACGAATTGATGATAATAATTTTTAGTAATATATAATCTAAATGAAACCTTCATAGAGAGTTTGGTTGGTTACAATTAAAAATAAAAGTAAATGACAGCTGACAAGTTCGATGTAAACAATGTCACAACAAAGAATACTAAGAAAATATTTATAAAAACTAAACGATTCGTAAAATGCAATGTAAAACCAATAAAAGTATGAATATGGATGATAAGTGTGAGTATAGAGTGTGTAGTGTGTGTAGTAGGCAGATACTATAGTACCCGTCTTAGCGTCGGGTGTTCCATCCATATTGTATATGTTCAAAAAGGGGAAAAAACCTCTCAGTTTAGCTCGAATTTTGCCGTACCGACCCGTTTCGGCTTTCCGATTCCGTGGGATAATTTCCCACCTCCACACGAGCAAAACTGCGGGCAAAAACTAGTTCTGTTTATTAAAATAAAAATTCTCATTTTGAACTACCACACTCTCGTCTCACTTCGAAACATCAAATTCACAAAAAAATAAGTTATATACTGTACAATTTTACTGAAATAGGTCATACTCCTGTTTGTCCCGTTTGACGAAGCGTGATCATATAACGAGACGCCGCCGGGCGTCGCATTCAATACGTTTTCTTTTACTAGGTATGAAATTGAAATGAAAAATAAATCGTTGAAAATTCGTTTTAAACAAGCTGTTGCTCGCGACGTTCGTTCGCGTGAAATTATTATTTAAGTAGCCTGAGTAACTCCTTATAACATCAGCTAGTGAAAGTCACGTCAAAATCGGTCGAACCGTTTCAGAGATTAGCCGGAACAAACACACATGGAGAAAAAAAATAGCATTCAGTTAAAAGCTGTTATTTTGAAATTACAAACCGACACTTCAATTTTAATAATTATTTGTGTAGATGTTTGTACGTAATACTTAGCTAATACAAGGTGTTGTTTTGCATCCTCGTCAAATTTAAGGAGGTAACTATGCTACTGATTCTCGTCCCGAATCAATAATAAAATGGGTTGGTAATTTTTATTTTTTTCTTGTTTACGGAAATCGGTAAGTGTGAACCACCCGTGTTTTAAACGCGGACCGTCTGGTTCTCACCCTATAACCTCGCTTACACACATACAAACAATCTCAAACGTTTATTCGATAATTTCTTATTCCCTAAACCACGTTAAGGGGGTTATTCTGAAATATTGACAAACTAAAACAACCAAAAAAATCAGCGTTTATTAATAATTAACTAGGTACCGTAATTTTAATTGATTATTTATGTCTTTTGTGACCACCTCCTGAAATTTGACGAGAATGCAAAACAACACCTTGTATGTAGGTACTTACCGATTAACATCTGCTTATTTCAAAGTTTAATCTATTTAACATTATAACACAAAAATCGTTGCCTCAACTCACTCGAGTGTCCAAGTTTTGCAGCCATGAATGATGATCTTACGAACGACGTGCTGACACCTGACACTGACGTCGGAGTGTCAGATCGAAGTGTCAGATTGTGTCCGCCATGATGGAATGTCGGGGCGATACGTGAATATATTAGCGTTCGGTACGAGCTTTATTTCCGCGCTCGAATTTCAAACTGGGGAGAACATGGTCGATTTTAGACGTTATTTTGATAAGCAATTTTTGTTGAATTTGGTCGTTGGTAAGTTTTATATTGAGCTTTGGTGGCTTAGGTTGTAGGTTCGAACATAAGCAGGCATTTCTTGTGATTATTGCTATACTGCTTTCAAAACGATGAACAAAAATATCCTGAGGAAATCGGCCGCATGTCCTAGAAACAAAAAATCAGAGAGATGTGACATCCTCCGCCCAGCACTGGACACGCGTGGTGGATTATGGCTCACTCATTCTCGCAGGTTATAGCTCTGTGTCCCAGCAGTGGGAAAGTCATTGACGGATTAAGCTATTGCTCCTTTATTGCTCGACAGGATGAAATGGAGTTTGTTGAATACTTTCAACACTTCTTCTTTTCGTGTCGATGAAACTCAAATGATATAAGACCAGTAATATAGCCATCTGTACAGTTCTAAAATTCGAAAGTTGCAGATGGTTGTGCAGGATCGGCAGGAATTGTCCTGACCCTTTATCTTGCAAAGGGTCTCCACGGCTGCGCCAAAGTTCACCTAAATTTTCAACTTCAATAATTGGAAATCCGAAAATTTTCTTCCTAACATTTTTCATCCTAACAATCACAATTCCTAACTACTCTGTCTCTAATGTTCATAATTCCGAAGCATTCAACTTCATAATGTCAGTAGCAATAAACATCTATTATACTTTTATTTGTTTTCCTATATTTTCTCAATATAACCATCTTTTACACTATTATTCAAAGTCATATATTTTTTGTTTAGATTTCTTTTTATTAATTAAAGCGTCTTCTTTAATTTTATTTAGAGCGGTGTGTTCCTGCAAAGATATCCATAGGTTAGGTTAGGTTAGAACTGTGACCAACTACGCGCGAGCCGAGCGAGCGAAGCGAGCGGTGCCGCGGCAGCGGCCGGCGAGCGCTACCTCAAAATTGGTCGCGAAATTTTTCTAAGTATTTTTTTCATAGTGGGGGCACTATAACTATCATCTTCTACCCACATATATTTTTTATTACACTTGATAAATGTTTCTTTCTGAGTATGAGTGAAAATATTATGGTAATTATGTTTAGGGATAAAAGCGTTATGATAAAAAACAGTAGGAGTTTAAATATATTTACATTAATGATATTATTAATTAAAATTTTCGGAAACATGAGTGTTATGAACATCGCTGGTAGCAATACAAATAGTATGAATTGAAAACTTTAGGATGAAAAATTTTAGGAAGAGTGATCATTCGGATTACAAATCATTAGGAAGAACAATTTCGGGTAAAGAACTTTAGGTGAGCCAATATGGACCCGGTCTCCACACTGGCATTCTGTTTCGGATGGATCGATAGTACCCCATTTGACCAGAATATATCTACAGCGGCCAACCTGGGCCGCAGTGGTCGACCGTCATCGAGCGCAATAGTACCTATATACCGAACATTCCATTTAGATGAAGCATACGCACGATCGTAATTTTATAGCAAATTATTTGCAAAGCATTTGATTGTTTACCGAACTAACTTCGAAATTGTGTAGAAGTGAGATTGCTGTTTCGTTTCATCACGCCGGATAGGCAGAATTCTGTACTTAAGTATGGGAGCACACCATAGGCCCGACAATAAGTCGTTGCTCACTACAAAACGTAGAACAAGATAAAAAGTTACCAAGGATCTAGGAATCTATAAGGTCTACAATGTCCACACATTTGCAAACAATCGGTAAATAAGAAGAAAGAGACTATACAAAAAAAAAAAAAAGGATTGTGTGGTTTTATGAAACCATGGTAAAAGTGAAACTTTTTTCACACTGTAGACATTTAACTAAAAATTTTTGGAATAATTCCATTAAGGGTTTAAAACGTATAAAACGCGGAGCAGGGATAAAGTGAAAGGCGCTCGTCAGAGCGCCTTTCACTTTATCCCTACTCCGCGGCCGAGCGTCACGCGACATGCAACACACAGACGAAAAAGTTTGAGACGATGTAATAAAAGTTTCACTTTAAAAAACGGTTATACATTAAATCACAGGTGCACTTACCAAATAGTCGATAATCACTTAATCATACACATCTACCACCTACTATTGAGTTAATTTGCCTAATCCCCGTCGTTATATACCTATTAGAACTTCATTATATACTCGGTACGAACCGGACTATGACTTATCACTGACGAAGCCAACAAAGGATCGGTTGTCATGGCAACCAATAATTCCTTGTTACGTGAAGTACGGTTTGAAGATGTTTTCAGTAACTAAGGCTAGCCCTCTTTGACGTTATCAAGTATATAAATACGTATATAATAGGTATACACAACATCTAGCTAAATAATAAAAAGCTCTCGGGTCGATCTTTAAGGTTAAGCCTCGCTTCTCTCGGTCGATCTGTGGATGGGTGACCATCTATTTACATACAGAGTTTTTTCCTGCCTCGGAAGGCACACTAAGCCGTTGGTCCCGGCTGTCATTTGTAGATCTTTGACGGTAATTTCAGGTAGTCATTGACCCGAAAGCCTGACAGCCAGTCTTACCAAGAGGTATCGTATTACCTAAAACTAACTGGGTTGTAGAGGTGAGATACGCTCCATGTAAAATATTGGTATTTACCTGCATCTGGTTAGACTGGAAGCCTGACTGAGGAGCTCGTGGCTAAATAATAACAGCCACACAGGTCGATCTTTAAGGTTAAGCCATGCTTGCCGAGGTTGGTCCGGGGATGGGTGACCATAATAACATACCGAGTTTCCTCCGTGCCTCGGAAAGCACGTTAAGCCGTTGGTCCCGTCTGTCATTTGTAGATCTTTGACAGTCGTTACGAGTAGTCAGAAGCCAAAAGTCTGACATCTTGTCTTACCAAGGGGTATCGTATTACCCAGTTACTGGGTTGTGGAGGTCAGATAGGCAGTCGCTTCATGTAAACTACTGGTACTCAGCTGCATCCGGTTAGACTGGAAGCCGACCCCAAGTTAGTTTGGACAAAGGCTAGGCAGATGATGGTTAGACTGGAAGCCGACCCCAACTTAGTTGAGAAAATGGTAGGCAGATGAAGATCTCTTAAATTTTTTGACAGATTTTTCAGCTCTCTTCCTTAACAGTCCATCTCAAACCCTCCTTCAGTTCAGCGTGAACATAAAGTAGTAATATGAACCGTTAAAATCAGTGAGTGTGTATGTCTGGAGTCCGCGTTATCTCTTAACAAATGATTATGGAATTTATGGAAGATGAACGACTGCGGTGCGGCTTACCGTGGGTAGGTGGGAGGTACGGTCGACAGAGACAGTTTAGAGAGAACATTTTAAATAGATCGAAACAAAAATTTGACAAAGGAAAATTAAAAAAAAAAGTGTGTTGTATTAATAATAAAATATGATATATAATCGGCTTACTGTGGGTAGGTGGGATTTACGGTCGACAGACATAGTTTAAAGGTTTTAGAGGGATAATTTTGAATAGATCGAAACAACATAATTTTAAGTGACATGGAAAAATTTCTAAATTGTGTTTGTCAATTAAAGATATAAAAGTAAGAAAAAATTACGTTAATTAAACACACATTAAAATGTGTGTTTTATTTATGCAGAATGAACAGTTTTTCTTACTTTTCTTTGTTAATGATTCGATCATTAATTATATCAAAATCAACAGCAGTTTTCAGCAAAAAGACACTTCACATCTGAAGATAGAAAATTTCTTGCTAAAAATACGCCACAAATTCGATATCTACTCCATATTACTTAAATCATTTAAAATTACAAACATTCTTTCATAAAGTTAAAAAAATGCTTTTTCTATTTTTCCTGCTAACCCTCCATCCAGCATAGAACGCGGAAATCCGTTGAAAACCCGACTTGAACTCGTATTCTTTGATACAAAAAGAAAAAAATATTTTTATGCGACGCCCCTTTCCTTCGCCTTAGGAATGGCTTTAAACCTATTTATCATCACGACCTCTCCTTTCGGGGGTAAAAAATTGACTGAATGGAGTGATGCGCTCGGAGTGATTCGGAATAATTCGGATATTTTTCCTGTTTTTCCGAGCGTGGCTTTGATAGGGTTAAGAAAGAAAATAAAGAAAAAACGTAAGTTACGTAACTCTGTTGAAAGGTTGTTGGTAACGTTGTTTTTATTTCCTGAATATGTTGTCTGTACTTTTGATTGGGTTATGGAGGTTTATGCGTGAATATGGGTAAATAAATTATTAGAATAATTCTTGGGATTTTATACATACATATATGGTTTTAGGTCCTCCACCCGTAGTACTAATAATTGTAATTAAGTCCAGGAAAATTAGTCAAATGAGGGCAAGTATCTCGGAATGAGAGATAGTCATCTATAAAGTTGTATAAACCTTTATTTTGACATCCTAACTTGTTGAGTTTTTTTTTTGGCACTCTAAATTAGTCAAACACAGCACTCGCTCTGACCTCTATCTCGAAAATGGTTCAAGATATAGAAAAAATGTTTAAACAAAAGTTGTACTCGTAGATAATTTAATCCTCTACAATATTTCTATTAAATACAAATAGCATAAAACCCATAGGAAACGAGATATTTGCAATTAATGTGTAAATAATCGATTTTTTTACCTTTGACTTTGAGGTATAAGGTATAAGTAGGTTTTGAGACAAGTTTTAGGGTGTCAAGGTCTATACATGTTTATGTCTCATTCCCAGGTGAAACCCTTAATATTCCTGGACTAAATGTGGTTTCATGATTTGGGTACGATTTTTTGTGTATTTAATTCGAAATTTTAAAAATTATGCTGTAGAGTATCGCATTAACTAATAATATATTTTTTTTGTTTCAGGTAAAATATTTCATCTTTTTTTCGTCAAAGCTCTGAAAGGGTAATGTAACAACGTAATAATTATGGTATTTAAATAGGCTCAGACTTACATCACACAGGTAATAGATAGAATTGTTTGAAAATAGCTTATGTTTCGGAAATTCCCAAAAACATCTGTTTTTCTATTTATAGAGAGAAAAATGACCTGAAGAAAATTATCTTTTTTTTTTTCTTTTTTATAATAACTGTTGGGGAAGGCTAAAAAAACGATGGATAGACTATGTGAAAAAGATATGGCCATAAGGATCTCATGAGATGACTAATAGACAAAAAACAGACAAGAAGAAGACAGACTGCGCCAAACCCAAAGATTGAGAGAAAGTCAAAAAAATTATGTGATCTATTCTTTAAAACTCCAGTCCAAAATTAGTAATAAAAACCTTCCTAATTAAATATTTTTTGTATAAATCAGCATCCTATCTCGTTATTTACGTATTCGTACGTCATGCTGAGCCACCCGTCGTAGAATTTTATCAACGAAAATTAAAAAAAAAGGTAGAATACATTTTGACCTTGTAGGTCAACATATTTGTAGGTAACGGCTAAATTATTTTTAATAACCGATTTAAAATCTCTATGTTAGGGGTTCAGAATCATGTACTTTCTGAAAATGTCGTAACCTTTCCACCTTGTATACACCTCACACAAAACACAAAAAACTATCTCTTATTCCTTTCACATAAGAAACAAATTACGAAAGATTTGTTGTTTTAAAATCTATGCCATATCTGGCCTTCCTATGTCAGGTACAATAGGGGATGATCACCATTTTTTTTTTCTTTGTCCGTCGGGTAGTTTATTGAAAAGTATGGACACGTATTTTTTTATTTTTTCACGTGGTCATAAAATTACGGAGATATATTGAGTTGAACTGGCGCATGACGTCACGTGTAGGTAATTTTTATACCTACTTGTGACGTAGTGAGCCCCCACTCTCCAACTTTAATGAATTTTAACGTATTTTTTTGATATTTTGATTAAACAAAAAATACGTGTCTAATATTTTTGTATTACCTGTCTGACGGACAAAATAGAATTTTGTTTTCTTTACCCAGTCTTCATCCTTATTTTTCTTTGACAATAACATCTAGTTTTGATGTCTTACGAAAACCCTTGGCATGCCATCTGGGAGTATGAAATACCCCAAACGGGGTATCAAGTACCCCAAACATTTCGGTTCGCTTGTGATAGGGTTAATTAGTGGCATTGTTGGTCATAATCAATGATGGGGATTATCCTGAATCAATACTTGGATTAGAATTATTAGTGTAACTTTGGGTTGTTAGCTAGATGTTTCAAAGTTAATAAATAGTTTCGGATTTGATCGTGATCAATTTGTTAAGAAAATCTTTGATTAGTTGAAATAATAAACAAGGCAGCTTTTTATTTCATAACATACAAAATAAAATAAACCTGTCATAAGGTTTTAGGAATTATTGGAAACTTGAAAAATTCAATTAAAAAAAAAAAAAAACTCCATTTACTAATGGGTATTTGACAGGAAGGCTCTGATAAGAGACTGCTGTAAATAATTTTACGGTCTATTTTCAAAGCAAATAACAGAGATTTAAAATGCAGGGAAATAGAGTGGATATAAAACAAAATCCTATCTAAAACTTAAAAAATATATATAAAAAGAACAATCAATCAATTGGAGTCTGTTTCCAGTCTAAGCGGATGCAGCTGAATAACAGTATTTTACATGCAGCGACTGCCTATCTGACCTCCACAACCCAGTTAGTACTGGGTACTACGATATCCCTTGGTCAAGACTGGTTGACAGACTTTCGGGCCATTGACTACCTGTAACGACCGTCATAGATCTGCAAATAACAGCTGGGACCAACGGCTTAACGTGCTTTCCGAGGAGAGAGCTTGGTATATAATGAACCTTGCTTGGTATGAATGGTCACCCATCCACAAACCGACCTTGGCAAGCACGGCTCAACGTTGAACATCGTCCCCTGCGGCTTTCATTATTTAGCCACGAGCTCCTCTATTTTAAAAGGAACCAAGTTGTTTTTTTTTTTTTTTCAAACATTCACGTGTTCACATAAAACACACTTCTATCCAATACTAAATTCTTTGCTCAACAAAAAGCGGCTCCTCTTTCTATAACGTCACTGTCTTAGACAGATATTATCAGCGACAATGATAAGAGTTTTCAGGCGACTGTTTATTTGCCGTCAGGGGAAATAGGGCAAGGAGTAGGGGACGGATGTCACACCGAAGCGAGTGGATGATGCGGCAGGAGACGAATCCCCGCTTTGTTCTTCCTGTGTTTCTTTAGTGTAGGCTGCAATCTAGATGGCAACTAGTAAGCATAATATCCTGCTTTTAACCATCAAGGGGGAAGAAGAAGGGTAAGGCAGAGGTGTACCTGTACTTTTCACTTGCACTTCACCCGGCCTGATTAAGCAAATATCTGTTGTGTGTTTGGCATACTACATGGGGGCAAAATACTTTTTTCATGTGGTCGGGAATGTTGTAATGTGTTTTTTCCAGATCTCTAGTAGTTATTTAAATACAATTGAAGTCTGAATAAATAAGTCACATAACATAAAATGGTCATTAAAATCAACTATAAGATGCTATTCATGACACTGGCTTCCCAAGCTACGCCACATCACTCTGTACTTCTCACGTTCACCAGAAAATGGCGTAAAATGTTTATTGTTTAATCTTAATAGCGAAGTGTTAGAACCTGACACATCATATTTTTACGTCACATGGAAGTGCATATACGCAAAGCTTACCGAGTGTTGTAAATCGCCAAAAAAAAAACTGCGCTATCAAAATTCCCACGTTGGTGTAACAGTCGGTCCGATGGATCGGACAGAAGTGGCCATGACAAAAGGAGAAAAACTTTGTTTTTCCACAAACGAATATCTAGAGACTATTGATTTATTTTTCAAGCGTTCGCTCTATATTTTATCTTTGAAGATAACCGAATGTTTTCGTCATAAAAATAGAAAACATTATTTTATTTGACTTGAGAAAAGATTTTTTCTTTATATAAATATGTGAAGAATCGAGAGAAAGCAACATTGAGTGCCTGCATCGATCTGTGTCACTAACAAAGAAATTGTAACGGCTTTAAGTGTCTATTGTTTCAAAGATTCTAATTATGCCTCTCCCTGTTTAAAAGCAATCAATTTTAACTGAAGTGTATTTTGTTTTAGGATTATTTTTTGGATTAACAAATACATTAATATTTTTTATTTATTTAAGAAACAAAGGATGGACTGTGTGAAGGGTAGGGAGATATGACTAGAAAAGGTGTGTCTGCTGAGATGACGAGTAATAGAGGAGTATGGAAGAAGAAAACATGCTGCGCCGGTCCAAATTAATTTGGGATAAGGGCAAGAGAACAGCGGTGGCCCAGTGGTGGCAGCCCCGACTTACGAGCAGCAGTAAGCCGTGGGTTCGAACCCAATCAGACGCATAACTTTGTGTAATTTATTTCATCACCGCTGCCCTCAAAAACGGTGAAGGAAAACATCGTGAGGAAACCGGTATGTCCTAGAACTAAAAATTCGAAGACATGTGACATCTACCAACCCGCACTGAGCCCGCGTGGTGGATTACAGCCAACTCCCTCTCATATAGAGGATGCCTGCGTCCCTGCAGTGGGAACATTATAGGCTGCAGATGATGATGCAGGGGAATGATGATGATGAAAGACATTCATATTTTATGCAGATATCTCTTCTTAGATAGGCCAAGGTCCTGCAGTAGATCTGCTCCAGCTGATCTGATAACATGAAGATCACTTTCTTATTTTTCGTATACCATTCTATACTTTTGGAATCAAAACAAAAATAGACTTCGGTCTTTCTTCTGTTTTCACTGCAATTTTAAATTGTATGTAAATGAGATTAAGGGTTTTTTTATGATCGTTATGGTTCAAAATTAACACGTCTTTCTGTTTTGATAATTCACTTGGTATTTGACGACGAAAGTTCTCAATAGAACAGAACTCCAAAATATTGGCACGAACATTTTGTACAGGACACCAAGTCAATATCCCCGTACTAAAATTCAGTTGCTTGCTTTTCTGTTTACCTCGATTATACAGTATGGATGGGACACAGTGACTAACAAACAAGGTGTCAGATAACACAGCCATATCTCTCCATTTTCAGTCCAATGTAATTACTAATCCGACACATTTTTAGTCTTTAATTTCGGGGGTACAAAAGACCCCCATTTGCTGGTTGGCGTCCCGTGAAATTCAGATTTCAGTTTCGCCCTGTTACCTCGGCGAGTAACGGGTTAATAAACTGAAAGCTTAGCTGAACGTTAATTTATATATATTTTTTAAACTTTTTTATAAAGTTATAAATTGCCCTCAGAGCTGGCAGGGTTACTGTACTGATCTAAGTATTTCACTATAACTCTAAAAAGTACGTTTCAGATTTAAATATTTTTGAAATAATGACGGTTTGAGGTTGAATTTTACCTAGTTAACCTACTTTTGAGGTTTTGAGAAAATGCTAAAATATGGGAATCGCATTAAAAAGGTTATTTTCTCTTATTTGCTGTTTTGAAAACGTTTTTATTTCCGACGGAAAAACTTGGGTGTTGTATTCATTATTACTTGTGGTACTTTTATCCTACTAATATAAAAGCGAAAATTTGTAAGAATGTATGTTTGTGACTCTTTCACGCCTCAATGGCTGAACGGATTTGGATGAAATTTGTTATGTAGATAGCTTATACTCTGGATTCACACATAGGCTACTTTTTATCCCGGTCTGCGCGGGTGAAACCGCGGGGTGCAGCTAGTAAGTAAATTTAGTTAGTCACTAACTTGCAGTGGATAATGAGTGACAGAGAAAAATGAATTATTACCTAACGTTCTGCCTCGTTGGTCCAGAAATCGTAAATGTGACTGCAGAGGATGAGGACCTGGGTTCCATTTCCATTACACTTTGCCCGGCGCAAAGTGTTATTGGAGTTTTTCATCAGAACTTTCTCAGTGTCAACCACACAGTCCGGATTTTTGCCTGGTTGATGGCAATAGGCTGCCCCCTATTACATGGAACTTAAACATAACTCAAAATCAATGATCAAACATTACTCATCTAAACCAAGTTGCCCTACTGCTGCGTGGCTTTTACTGTGGCACCGGGTTCGCATTCCTTATCCGTTACGATTATTTGCAACTACGGTGTTCATATCTTTTGTTGGTAGATGTTTAAACTTTTTGTGTTTCCTATGTTAGTTCCGTACGGGTGTGTCGGGTCGTTTAGTTCCCTTCAAAATGGTTGAGTTGAATGATGGCTGATACATGCGTCATGTTCGTGAACGGGCGCTCTCAGTTGTGACTGGTCATCTCTTAGCTGCCACGGTTTATTTTAATTACTTTATTTTTAATTACTGATTTAATCTTTTACCCTGTACGCTCTTAACTTATTATTATTATTATATTTATTTGTATTTCAACATTGTTCTCACATATTTGTAATTCTTAACATGAATGATGTTATCAAGATTTTGTAACATTTATTTTGATTTAAAAGAGTGTCCATAGAGTTTCTTGCCCGTTCTTCTCCATAGAGATCTACGCTACGGAATGGGAAACTACAGTACTTTCATAAGTTATTATGCCTTATGCCTGGGACTGTAGCTTCGCGTTTTATTTTGTTTTTTTTTTTTTTACTTTCAAAAGTGCCTGTAATGGTCTAATTGAAATAAATGCTTTGACTTTGTACGAAATTAAATTTTATTTTACTATTTTGTTATAAAGAAAAAGAGTCTTATACTTAGTTTATATTTCTTCTTTATATTTCTTCTTTATTTAAGTTCCAAAATGTTCTCAAGTAAGTAAACTAATAAAAATTTATTGATGAGAAATAATTTTCTTTAACCATAACTAGAGAAATGTGGGTGTTAGGTAGACCTCTGCTTAACCCTTTTGGGATTATAGGCGTATGTAACATTATTTCTCTCGTTTAAATCCACTCTTGACTTCACACACAATTTATCATCTTAAAAAAAAAAAACAACACAATAAAATCGTTACCACAGAATCGAACAAAGAATCTAAAGATAACTCAATCGGGAATAGTCTAGAATTTATCACACCGATATAAATTCCGGCTAAGTACAGGAAAAACGCGAACACTGTAGTTTTTAACGTGTCTAACAAAAAGATTCTATGTACGAACACTCTGAAAACCTAGCCATTCCTCTTTCAAGTAAAGAGAAGGAATTTTCTAGGAATTCGTACTTCGTTCGTGAAAGTTGCAGGTATATTTTATTTTCAGTCATCACTTTCGGTTTTTTAGTTTTCTTTTTTCATAGTCGTTTTTAGGGTTCCGTAGCCAAATGGCAAAAAACGGAACCCTTATAGATTCGTCATGTATGTCTGTCTGTCTGTCTGTCCGTCCGTATGTCACAGCCACTTTATTCCTAAACTATTAGGACTACACAGCTGAAACTTGGTAGGTAGATGTATTCTGTGAACCGCTTTACGATTTTTGTACAAAAATAAAATAAAATATAGATTAAGGAAACCCCTCCATACACGGAATTGAAACTAAAAAAAAAAAAAAAACATCAAACCTATACGTGCGGGGTGTTTATAGATAGGTCTTTAAAACTAACATTGAGGTTCTTAAAACCATTTTTTTCAAAGTCAATGGTTTGAAAGATAGACACTTCCAAAGTGGTAAAACGTGTGTCCCCCCCCCCCTCTAATTTCTAAAGTAAGAGGAGAAAAATTCTGAAAAAAATATTGGGATGTAGAACGTAAAAAAAACTTTCAAGGAAAATTGGTTTGAATAAGATTTGATATTTAGTTTTTGAGATATGGGACTTTTTAACTAAAATGCAGCAGTAACTTTGTTTTTTATTAACTTACTACAAAAAAACAAATTTAATTTTGCGGTTGAGTGGAAATTTACAAATGAATGACCGTTCAAAATATTGTAATTTTATTGTTTGGGGCTATGGAACCCTGTGTGCGAGTAAGACTCGCACTTGGCCCGTTTTTTTTTACCTTTGGTTGTGTTGAACTGCTGAAGTTTAGCTGTAGGTTTATTAGTGAGTTTTGTTTCTTCTATTTTGTGGTGGTTTTTTCAAAGTTTTAGGCGTATGTTGATTGCATTGCATACCTTTTTTGACTGGTTCATGGAGACATCATCATCGTGCCTGTTGACTTTTTTAAAATAAAGTAAACAATTTACAATATAAATCAGATGAATTTGGAATTTCACTAAAATATTATACTAAAGCCGCGGGCACAAGCTAGAACATAATATAAACATGTTTTCGACATATTGTTTTGTCGTTAGTTATCGATGCGAATGCGATGCTCCGGTTATTATCTAAAAAGAATTAACAATATTGCACTAGCGATATAAAACGCGCGGTTGAAACGCTTCAAGAGGCGGTTATGTTAACTCCCAACTAAGTTACTTCGGAAGCCTTCAAACTTTAATGGCAACTACAACGATATTGTATTAAAGGATTCATCATCAGCCTACAATGTTCCCACTGCTGGGAAACAGGTCTCCTCTCTTAGAGAGGGAGTGGGCTTTAATCCACCACGCGGGCCCAGTGCGGGTTGGTAGATGTCACATGTCTTCGAATTTTTAGTTCTAGGACATGCCGGTTTCCTCACGATGTTTTCCTTCACCGTTTTGAGAGAAGCGGTGATGAAATAAATTACACAAAGTAATGCCCCTGCCTGGGTTCGAACCCACAGCTTACTGTTCGTAAGTCGGGGCTGCCACCACTGGGCCACCGCTGCTCTCAATTAAAGGATTATTGTGAGTAATTTTAAGAAATCTTTTGAATGTTTTTTGTTATGAGTAGTCTTATCATTGTAAAGTATACCTACTGACTCTGATTATAAGTTTAGAATTCACCCTCGCTTTTCGTAATACGTTGATGAGCTTATTTACATATACTGGTCTATATATTAAAACGAAAAATACATTCACAGTGAAACTAAATCCCAACCATTTTTTTAACAATCAGTATAATTTTCATATTCATATTTTCAAAGCCCTTATCTGCGACTGTAAAAAGATAAAAAATAAACGCTTAAAATATTATTTTTAAAAACTCTCGAACGCTTTAAAGCGCAACTGTAAAGCGATGTATGGTTTTGATTTATGCGAACGAACTTACGATGAAAAACAGCGTTAGCAGCACAGCTAAATTGTTATTGCTTTTTGCTGAATTAGCGGAAAAGCGCTTTCCGCTGGTTGGTTTCACATGCCCCATTTTCGTACACAAATACAAACTGGCGAAGCACTGAAGTTTTAAAAACTCTTATTGTTACTGCAATAGAGGTTATAATGGCTTGTTTCAATGGTTGTGGGTGCAATTATTAGGCTTCAATAAATCTAGTTTTGAGACAATTTCGGATCGGAAACTTGGACAGATTTGGGAAGTGTTAAGCTTTGGTCATGGTCCATAGAGATTGGTTGCGATACCATATAACCAATATTGGTGACTAAGAAAATTGGCAAAGTGATTCTGTAGCTGAAGTTTGTAAATAACAAAGTGAACTGGATTGCCACAGATGAACAATATTATAGTTTGCGTTAACACCGGTTTCTGTGGTGCTGAGTTTAATTCCTTGATAGGTATAGTATTTTTGAATTTCTACCTCGATTGAAACTCGAAAGCTAATCAAGCTAAAACTTTATTCATTTTCAAAATCTCGTTTTTTAGGGTTCCGTACCCAAAGGGTCAAACGGGACCCTATTATTAAGACTTCACTGTCCGTCCATCCGTCCGTCACCAGGCTGTATCTCATGAACCGTGATAGGTATGAAATTTCTACAGATTATTATTTATGTAGCCGCTATACCAACAAATACTAAAAACAGAATAAAATTAATATTTAAGGGGGTTCCATACAGGCAAGCTCACCGTCCGTCCGTCTTACGACGACAGGCAGTGCCGACGGCGCGTTTGTGTTCCACGCGCGCCTCAAAGAGATGTCAGCAGATCGGAAGGGGTCCGAGAGGGCCGATGCCTGCCAGGGCTGCGGGTTGTTCGAAAGAGATACCGTGGCCCTGGAACACAAAGGGCTAAGAAGGAACATGGATGGGTTTTAGTCAGTACAAGTCTGACACTCCCTCCCGCTCCGCCCAGAGCGGGAGAAGTCAGTTGATGATTTACAATACTAAAAAAAAAAAAAAGTTTTTTTCCCAGTTTTTATAAATAATGGTACGGAACCCTTCGTGCGCGAGTCCGACTCGCACCTGGCCGGTTTTTCTACGACAACACTATAATGTTAATGGCTTAAGTAGTGTGATACAGCGTAATTGTACCAGTATACAGACAGACAATGCTTGCAATGTGAGAAAGAAACGAATACTGTATGACACAGTATAAACTGTTAAATATTATATTCTTCTACGCTGAGTTTTTACGCCGCCCTTGGGCCTGTGACCTGGCTTTACATGCCGTTGCGAAATATCTCTCAGTCATGCTGGTTTCCTCACGACTTTTTCCTCCACTGAAGCAATTCATATTATTACACAATACCCACTGAATCTGAAAAAATAGAGGTCTTGGATGCCAACTCGTGACCTATGGCTGGGCAGTTCGATGGCCACACAAAGGCTATCACTGCTTCTGCTGTGCCGATGATACCCATATATATCGGTACACGGCACCAGTCGCCTCGTCTCGTCATCTCGTGACAGATGATGTGATCTCAAATAAAAGTAAAAATATACCTACCTATAATTAATATCGGAATATTACAGTATAGAGGAAAGGTAAATAAACTTAACCACCTTAACAGCCTTATTACAGCTTCGGACAGGTCCCTCAACAGTAACAACCAGACCTGCATCTTCAAATAATTAAACAAAACTTCACAAAAACAACACCCTGCAACAATAACGCCTAAAAATAAAGCCTAGAACACAACTGACGTACAAATATTGTTTGCAAGATAGATTGGCGATACAATAAGAGGGCGATTTCCCTCGGGACACAACGATACGGTTTCGCAGCTGGATATAAATGAATTTCGTCGATCGTGTGAACGTGGCCTTTTATTTAGGTAACCTACTGTCAGGTGGGGTGTAGAATGTTGTTTTTTTGTTAAGTTCATTTTTCCATCATAGATTTTTTCAGGTGACTGTTTCGTTTGTTAGTGGAGGAGCTCGTGGCTAAATAATAACAGCCGCCCGGGTCGATCTTTAAGGTTAAGCCGTGCTTGCCGAGGTTGGTCCGTGGATGGGTGACCATAATTACATACCGAGTTTCCTCCGTGCCTCGGAAAGCACGTTAAGCCGTTGGTCCCGGCTGTCATTTGTAGATCTTTGACAGATGTCGTTACGAGTAGTCAGAAGCCAAAAAAGTCTGACATCCAGTCTTACCAAGGGGTATCGTATTACCCAGTTACTGGGTTGTGGAGGTCAGATAGGCAGTCGCTTCATGTAAAATACTGATACTCAGCTGCATCCGGTTAGACTGGAAGCCGACCCCAAGATAGTTTGGGAAAAGGCTAGGCAGATGATGTTTCGTTTGTTAGTGTCCGCAAGTGCGACTGCTGAGCTCGAGGTCCTGGGTTCGATTCTCGGGTGGGGCTAAATTGTTATTTGGTTTATCGATCAAGAGTTTTCCAGTAGCAGCCACGGAGTCTAGTTTTGTGACAAGTTGATGGCAATAGGCTCGCCCCCGATTACATGGGACTTAAACATAACTGGCGAAATATGGGTGTAATATTTGGTACAACTCTGCCTTACCGTTCGGGGATTACGGGCGTGAATTTATTATTATTTATTTATTTGACAACATATTGGTTCAATGGTTACTACGATAACAAACTTATCAACTAGGGGTTAGTATTAATTTATTAAGTACACATATCGGAACAGAATGAGAGAGAGAGAGACATAATCTAACATAAAGAGCAGCGGTCGCCCAGTGGTGGCAGCCCCGACTTACGAGCAGTAAGCCGTGGGTTCGAACCCAGGCAGGCGCAACTCTGTGCAATTTATTTCATCACCGCTGCTCTCAAAAACGGTGAATGAAAACATCGTGAGGAAACCGGCATGTCATAGAACTAAAAATTCGAAGACATGTGACATCTACCAACCCGCACTGCGCCCGCGTGGTGGATTACAGCCCACTCCCTCTCATAGAGAGGAGGCCTGCGTCCCAGCAGTGGGAAAATTATAGGCTGATGTTGATGAAGTACACATATTAATTCTCCATTCAGAAACGTGTGTAATATAGTGGAGAGATAGCCAATAGCGAACATTAGAACAATATTCCCTGTTCGCAATACACCAGCATCGACCTATGGCCTAAATCCTAGTTTCAGTTCCGAGCAAATTCTGATCAAGGCCAGCTGGCTTTGGCATAAACGGCATTAATTGCTGTTCCCGTAACAGGAAATATTGATGTCTAACAAAAGGTAAGGACTTCACTTTGTATCTGTAATCCTTTGATACGGTTTTACGTTGAATAATATCTAGTCAACTAGATCGTATTTCTAGGTCAATATTCTTGAGTGAGAATACACCGAGTACTTCTAGTTTTAAAGCTTAATATTATGATGTGTAATTAGTACATTTTGTTAGTTATGTTTAAGTCCCTTGTAATATCTTACTTTGTCTGTGATGATGACTTGACAATAGGGGTCCGCACCCCTATTGCCAAGTGATCATCACAGACAAAGTAGACTGGACTGGTTAAAGAAAACGACATTCTATTTTGTCCGTCAGACAGGTAATACAAAAATATTAGACACGTATTTTTTGTTTTATCAAAATATCAAAAAATTACTTAGTTAAAACTCATTAAATTTGGAGAGTGGGGGCTTACTACGTCACAAGTAGGTATAATACTTACCTACATGTGACGTCATGCGCCATTTCAACTCAATATATCTCCGTAATTTTATGACCACGTGAAAAAAGAAAAAATACGTGTCCAATACTTTTCAATAAACTCCCCGACGGACAAAGAAAAAAAAATGTGATCACCTATTACTACATCTCACTGCTATTATTTTAATTGACACATCGAAAGATAAGAAATAGGAAATGAAATAAAAAATAAAGTGGAAAATGTTAACTTTAGTTTATTTATTGGATCGCCAACTGAGGCTACACAATTACTTGCATGCTAACATATGCATGGACAATATGAGTGTGCGCTTAGAATATAGGCGACCACATCATTCACTTATTATCTGGGTAGGTACAAAAAGTCTGATAAGAGAGAAATCATTAAAATTAATCAAAATATTGAATACGAAAATGATAGAATTAGAATCAAAATGATAAGCAAAACAATAAGGGTACAAAATGATACTAACTAATTATCAAGTAATCCAAATAAAATAAAATGTAGTTCCTATAAATACACCCTAGATATGAAGTATGAAGTAGACTTATTTTATTTGCAACCAACTACAAATTCAAGCAAAACCTAATTGTTGGTATAACACACGACTGAAATAGTGTTGTAAGAGATTTAAAAAATAGTCCAACCATCTGGTCTTAACACTCGTTTCGCCGAGATTCTGATAAAAAGAAACCAACTTCAATTTATTGTACAATTTCCTTTGCCATACCTTTATCGAGTCCAATCATAGATACGTCAAAATGTCATAATAACACGTCAAATTGACGCCAAATTGGGCGTTCGTTCACGTCAATCGGCCATTGACGTTGGAACGCGTCAGACGCCTATTGAGGCTCTTCAAAGAGCTGAGGAAATAGGGGATATCCGGCAGTATGCCTTTGTGAAGGTTATGCGATGGGGAATGAAGAATTTGGGCCATAAGGAAACTATCATAGATTTTATGGGGTATAAAGGTCAAGACTGCAAGAGCATTGCAATTGTAACTGTATGAAATTTAAAAACATGAACGAAGCTAAAGACTGGGGCTTGGCCAAAAAAATAGTCGTTTCCCAGCAATAATTTTTGCGTTACTTAGTTTCATGTACTTGGTGCTTGGTTGACGGCTTCGTGATGGAGTCCTTTTATGCCTTGTATATCTACACTATCACATACCGAGTTTCCTCCGTCCGTGCCTCGGAAAGCACGTTAAGCCGTTGGTCCCGGCTGTCATTTGGAGATCTTTGACAGTCGTTACGAGTAGTCATAAGCCAAAAGACTGACAACCAGTCTTCCTAAGGGGTTTCGTATTACCCAGTAACTGGGTTGTGGAGGTCAGATAGGCAGTCGCTTAATGTAAAATACTGGTACTCAGCATCTGGTCAGACTGGAAGCCGAACCCAAGATAGTTTGGGAAAAGGCTAGGCAGATGATGATATACCTAAACTATTACCTTCGATGGCAAATCCCCGCTGAAAATCGTTACATCAATGTATTTTCGGTATAAATGGGACGTCAAAATGTCAGCGTGCGAGGAGAAAAAACCACGTTTTAATCGAATTTGCTGTACAATGTATTAAGAACCATAATAAAAACAATCGTGACCCTATTGCCCATCATCCTTGATTACAAGTATTCACCTAATGTATCCCTTTATGATTCCACTATACGGAACCCTATCGCGAAACGTGATATCACGGCCACGGCGGCTACAACACAGGTATAGACAGACTCGTACCTCGTAACCCAGTTAGCCGAGCGCGGCCTATTTTGCCGACTGTACACGTGACACTATCGTCCACGCCTCCCCGGATAAGTTATTTTGTTACGTTTTTTATTATAAAGGGGTTAGTTTAGTTGTTTTTTTGTTGACCGTACAGATTTTTTGAATAATGACTTTTTTGTGAAGTGTATATTTGTATGATGAACGCGATCAATACATCTAAACCGCTGTCACGCCTTAATTGCTATCGAAATTAAAATGAAATTTTCACAATGAAACCGAGCTGATACTTTCTCCGCGTCTGATCGCCATGGTGGGACGTACTGCCCTCCTGTTAACACTGGTAACTGTCCTGCATAGAGAATGTACAGAAGTTTTTAAAAAAAGGCAAGAGAGGTCATTGCCCTCGGTGGGTCCAGGCAGAGTGCAATGTTAGATAGAGTAGCATTGTAGTGTTTATCATGGCAATCTTATTTAGACTATACGACGTATTTTGGAAAACCCAAATAACATTTAATCACGCCTGTAATCCTCGAAGGGTTAGACAGAGGTGTACTCTGATATACACCCACAATAAGGTAATAGGGGTCGAACCTATTGCCATCAAACGGGCACAAATCCAGACACCGGACTGCTACTGCTACTGCTGGAGTATTCCCGCTTGAGCACCTATTTTTGAGTGCTACATATACGGTTCACAATGCATTGGTGCCCCCAAAAAATAGGTGCTCTAGGTGCTCAAACGGGACTACTCCATATTAAATAAATAATACTTTGGACGACCTGGGAATCGGATTTAGGACCACAAATATATATATATATATATTATTTAAAACCACATCCCTACGCAAAAGATAACCCTCTCACTGCAGCTACAATAACACATGATCACATTTTTTTCTTTGTCTATCGGGTAGATTATTGAAAAGTGTTGGACACGTATTTTTTCTTTTCTCACGTGTTCATAAAATTACGGAGTTATATTGAGTTGAAATGGCGCATGACGTCACATGTAGGTCATTTTTATACCTACTTGTGACGTAGTGAGCCCCCACTCTCCAACTTAATGAGTTTTAACGTGTCTAATATTTTTGTATTATCTGTCTGACGGACAAAAAAGAATGTCGTTTTCTTTACCCAGTCTTCACCCCTATTTTGACCCCGTCCCTTTTTGCCCCACTTTAAAACTTAGAGGAATTCCCTGATATATTCACGACCTAACCGTTTGAAACACGGTCCGATACACTGTTATACTTATTTGAAACCGCAGCTTGCATACCAGTAAGGCAGGGTTACAAGCAACGCGTCCTCGACACAAGTTTTTGGCGTTTCGCCAGACTATCTGAGATATGACCACACATACAAAATTTTGCGGGATTGTCGCCCGCCGCCCCCATTTTTATTTTTTTTCAACAAGCTGGGATTTATCTTCACGCTTTGCAGTTTTGGAGTTAACTAGAAACTGGTTGTTTCTAACGGATCCGGGGATCTTGACGATGGTTTGTGGTATTTTTGAGGAGTTGAACCCCGTTTTTTGGTTGAATTGAAGTGAGTTTTACTGAGAAAATATTGGGTGGATTCTGCAAGTTTAACTTAGAGATCCTAAATGGGCTTGTTTCACGGACGAAATATTCACATAAACTATGTTGTTATCTCTCTCCTCTCTTTTGAATCTGTTATCTATTCAAACAAAAATGTTTTAATGTTAATGTTTCTCCAAACATTTGGATGATTTTTTGCAATTATATCAAGCTTTTTTTAGTAAAATGACTTTTTGCCAATGTTAGTTTAATATAAGATATCAATGGGCTTAACCCAACTAGAAAGTTTAGGGAAAATAAACTAAAATCTTCAATTAGGTACATCACATACCGTTGCGGAGTTAATCAATCAATCAATCAAATCATTTAATTCGGATAACAAAGACCCATAGCATAAATACCTTACAAACTATCATACATATTTATAAAAACTAGGAAAGTATTATAAAACTATTGTACACGAAGTGACGGCGTCGTGTTGCGCTGCGTGGTGTCGCGTAGCCTTCCGCGGAATCGCCGATATATGACACCCTTCGGCCAAAACTCCTCCTTGAGGAAGGTCTCGATATGATGAGTTGGAACTCGCACCACGAATGACTTGAAATTCGTGTTGTGGCGCGACTCCAACTTCTCGACCCTCAAGGTCCAGCTGGTTTTCACTCGAACATACTCCATGATGTCCTCAACCTTCGTGGTGTGATGTAGCCGAGAGACATAGAGCTGCGTCGTGGGTATTGCCGGACGCAGCAACATATTGGGTCCTGCCGGCGCGGTCCCGCACAGGTTCCGACTGGAAGGCTTCTTCCTCTTCTTCCTCTCCACCTTCACGAAGCCATCCTGGTCACATGTTCCTGAAGCTGGTCTTTGCTGTTTCGAACTCCTGTTGCCAGGTTCACAGCATTTCTTCTCATCCCCCTTCTTGCTCTGCGACACAGGTTTGTGCGTGTTAAGCTTACCGTTTCCAGAAAGTACCCTGTATACCATTTTTGCCTTAATGTGGAATGCGATACCACTTTATTAAAATTGAGCATTTTCCTCCAAAGAAACAAACATTTCAGAACATTTCCAGTTCAGAAATTGAATGTTTTCTCACACTTCCGAATCAACGAACACATCGCCAACTTCTGCTGAACAAACCCGAAAACAAATATGTATGTATATTATGTACCAAAAACAATGTTTTATGTATAACAAGACAAACAAACTTGAAGTATGCCGCCGCCACGATTTATTAAATAAAATGGAATTTATTGGCTGCTACTTTAAAACATAAGGGCGAAGTGATTTATTTAGATAATTTTAGATGTAACCCGTTAGATGCGGGCTGTCTTTGAAAGTAGATTTTTTATCCGTTTTTTTTTTTTGTATACTACAAGTTCATCATATTTCTCTTGCCCTTATTTCAATGAATTTGAGGGCAGTGTAGCATGTCTTCTTCTTACAAACTTCCAATTGTAAACAAAAAAATAAAACGAATAAAAAATTG
The DNA here is from genome assembly GCA_963082945.1 of Cerastis leucographa. Taxonomy (NCBI): domain Eukaryota; kingdom Metazoa; phylum Arthropoda; class Insecta; order Lepidoptera; family Noctuidae; genus Cerastis; species Cerastis leucographa. The sequence continues at coordinate 10,615,062 of OY720372.1, read as the reverse complement.
ACTTGACATTTTATTTTTTATTTTATGTCATACAAGATGAGAACTGCTTTCTTTGTGCGCTAATTATCGATAGAGTGATCTTTGATATTTTTATGGCATAAAACCAACGTTTATTGGTGAATCCATGAAAGCTGTGTCTTAAATTTTTGTTTATGGCGTACCTAAAAGTTAAAATATTATTATTTAACCCATTCTGTCCTGCAGTTCTTAGGACTTCTTCTCTTTGAACTAAGCTAATTTAATGCCAAGTTTTTTGAAAACCATAGAGTCGACAGATTAAAAAAAATAATCTACACATGTATGTTTTTCGAAAGCGATTTTCATGGAAACAATAATATATCTTTTTTTCAAATGACAAAGATACAATTTTAAACGTAATAAGAAAAACAAATTGTTTCTTAATTTGTTTCACAAAAAAAAGCATTCGAATACACTGATCGTTATCAAAAAAAATACTGTAACTAAACGTAATTGAAAACAAACAACCAATTTATTACCGTTTTATCTTTTAACAGATCCTTGTACATGATTTTTAGAGAAAGAAAAAAAAGAAAAAATATCGTCCATGTGAAACCAGCATTACAGATCTTTTTTTAACCCGTTCGCGGCGACCGGGTGTTTTTGACGTTCGTATGAGCCAACCGGGTACTGGTAACCTACATTTGTCATAGGGCTGTGTAGCTATCGGTAGCTCTTTTTTAATTTTTTTCGGCCGGATTAGCGGTCAAAGGGACCATTCACGTCCGATCGCGTTCCGCGGTTTTTGTTCAATGTAATTGGACAATTTGAGCGTGTTATAACGCATTTTTTGCGGATTTTTTTGCATTGCCTCAGGAGTCCGGGATTGAATTTTTCGCTGTGTGCACTTTTTTAAATTAATATTGTGTGGGCTTGTGTTTTTTATTCTTTTTTTTTGTAACTGCGAAACATTAGACGGAGTCTTTTTTTTACAATATCTTGCACTATGAATATTCTTACAAGATCTGATCAAAGGCCTGATCTGATTTTGATCAAAGGTTACAAGTTACGCATTATGCAAATAAGTTTGTTCGCTTTTCACCTGTCCACAAAACATACGTTGAGTATTTTAAACTTAATTTATTCTACCATCTACCCTCCAATAAAATATGCATGTCCAGGGTGTGTTCATTGAAATAATTTGAAAAAAAAAGTAAACCCTGTGAATGAATTGTGGGTACAGATGTTCGAATATTTTACATACGCATGCAAATTATTAGAATTACTTTTATAATGGATTTTCTGCAAAAGCAGGATTTCTTATTACAAAAGCTTTAAATACTGCTGAATTTATTTATGCCTTCTGGGAGGTTCAATATAATTAGAACCTTTTATATATTTTTAGTTGGAAATTATTTATATATTTCTAATTATCTCTCTGTGACGGGTTATCGTTTCATCAATTTTTAAACAAAAAAAAATATTTAACGGCTCACTTAATTAACAAAGCCAAAAGGTTGATGCCGCAATTTATAAATTATGCAAGCAAACAGACTATAATAAAAATTTCATGGCCCAACTTATAAAAGGGCAAATATGTTAATAAACGTATTAACCCTTAAACGCTGGCGTAATTTTTCGCGAAAGAGAAAAATAAAAATATATTTTAAAATTTTCGTCGCTCTATTTTGTTTTCGCAAATAAAAAGAGTAATAAACAATCAATTTTGTTTCAACTCCGGGTAGAACGGACGCGTGTTATATTTTTAATAGTCTGTGTAATGTTGATAGCGTAAGGCATGAGTGATTAGCGGGAAAATAAGGAAGTTATAATGTGTTTAAAAGAAGAAGTCCTGCATTTCATGACTGGGTGTTTTTCCGACCTCGCCATCGAGGTCCGTCGCGACGTCCCGGTCCTTGCCCTCCCCGACCCTCGCTCGAGCCAGCCCGCGATGCTGTGCCAGTAGTTTTAAGTCAGTCCCTACATAATGATATCATTCAGATCCAGCCTTTCCCCATGCAGTCCTCCCCCAGCGACGCCCTAAGCCGAGGCTCGTACCCCACAGTGGGTGCCCTTAGCGTGTAATCGATTAGTTGGTAATTTATTATGCCCTGGCTGGAGGCCTTACTCTCAAGGCATCCACGGGATAGTCCGGTTAAGCAGACGACAACCTCATAGGGTGAACAGCGAGATGCCATTCACAAAAAAAAAAAAAAACTTTACTGGTCTTATTTTATAGCCTGCTCTGTCCCAATCGTAGACAAAGGCCACCCTCTACTCTTTCCATTTCTTGTGAACCCGCGCGTTCTCCTTCCAGCTCTGACGGAACCTGTACACATAATAAATAAATAAAAAACTATAATTAAGACAGAAGTCATCAGAATCGAGCTTTCACCGTCTCAAACTGACATTTGACAAATTCTCCATCTACCACAAATGACAATTATACTTTTACTTTTAATAAAGTCATTTTGACTTTAATACAAAAGGCAATCACGAGAAAGTGTCTTAAGGCATAAACAGAGCCTTCACTAAGCTGTCAACCAAGCTTTCTGTGGTAAATAAATCTAAGTAACTTTACTCAAAAAATAATTGATGGAAAACTCTCGTTTTACGGTAAAACTCAATGTAACGCACTCAAACCATTGTACTGATGGATGCATTTAATAGGGGGCAAATAAAACGGGTCATGGAGGTATTTCAAATAAATTTGCAAGGGAGAATAAGTGTCTTTTTACACCCGTTATATGTCCAAAATATACCAAAATATACTTGACTAGTTTATGTCCTCGGCTTTGCCCGCGTTTTGTTCGGTAATTGTCACACGGGATCACACTACCGGGATGAAAAGTATCCTATGTGCTAATCCTGACTATTATCTATCTCTATGACAAATTTAATCCAGATCTATTCAATAGTTTTTGCGTGAAAGAGTAACAAACATCCATACACACACAAATAAAACTTTCGCATTATAATATACTAGCTGTGCCCGCGACTTCGTCCGCGTGGAATTTAAAAAGTAAGCCTAAGTTACTCCTTATTACATCAGCTATCTGCCAGTGAAAGTCCTGTCAAAATCGGTCCAGCTGTTCCCGAGATTAGCCGGAACGAATAAACAGACAGACAGACAAAAATTGTAAAAAATATTATTTTGGTATCTGTACCGTATATATCCATTCATATGCATGTAGTAAAAAGCGGTTACTTTTATATTACAAAGCGACACTTCAATTTTATTCATTTGTATGTATAGAAGTGGGATTTGGCACCAAAACTGTACCACAGCTGATAAGAATAAAGCTGTCTTTTTGGCTCGCAGTTGGATAAAAATCGCTTTCATCTTAGAACTTGGACAGTTTTTAATAGCGTATAATATAAATCGCTCTATTTGTCTCGCCCGGACAATCTGTGTCGGCTTATTAATACAGCTGGAGGCTCCAGGCGTTGCCTGTTGTTCGTTGTATCTCTGATTGCTTGTTGTTTCTTTGTGAATTGTTGTTGTCGATAGCTTTATTGCAGGGTTGATTTTACCTGGAACGAGAATGTAGTGAAGTTTTGTTGGTAGTGATTTCAGTGTATAAAACTAGTGAATAAAACTACTAACTAGTGCATAAAATTAGATTTTTTGTATAAATATTTGAAATTGAGATTTTGAGTGGCTATTAGCTTAAGTAGAAAATGTTTAATTTTGTTAGTTACGTATATCTTAATATAATGTAACGATTATAGCACGCCACGTTCTGTAATTTCTGCCTAGCCCCGTTATGCCATGCCATGCCAGCCTATGTTATGAACCCAAATCAGATTTTCTACTTTTAAATAAATTCCAATCGCTATAAATACGACAATAATAATTCAAGTTTTTCAGCTGATTAAGGGCTTCACGATATATTACAAAGTATTCGCTTGATTTGAAATGTGCAGTATTTTACTTTAATAAAATAAAGCGAATTTCAAGTAAAGCTTCTGCAATTAAATTAAACCCGTAACTCACATTAACGTAAATCGTGTTTAAATAAATAATGAAATAAAAACAATTACATTAATTTTCACGCAATTTCGTCTGTTGGTTTTGTTTGCATTGCAACTGTAATATTCATTTTAACTCGATCGTTGCAATGCTTGTGGAATGTAAAGTAAACCATTTAAAATATTCTACTGTAATTTGTAAATGAAGCGATGTTAAAATAGTAATTTTATTTGCAAAATAAGAACTTTGAATAAAAACATTAAAAAATTTGCAATAAAAAATACCACTATAGGAGTTTTATAATGATAAACTACAATTATTTAGACTTAAGGGGGGTATTTACGATGGCTGCGGGTTGTTCGAAAGAGATACCGCGGCCCTGGAACACAAAGGGCTAAGAAGGAACATGGATGGGTTTTAGTCAGTCAAGTCTGACACTCCCTCCCGCTCCGCCCAGAGCGGGAGAAGTCATTTGATGATTTCCCATCCGCAAAAAAAAAGGGGGGGTATTTACGATATCATAATATCCACCAGCCAATTAGAATAAAACAACTTTAAACACCATAGTAACAATCCACAAAGTTACAAACAAAAACAATTATTTAACTTCTCAACGCGAAAAAGTACTTACACTAAAACTAAATTACACATTCTCCGCATAAAATGAAACCGTATTACGATAATTACGCATATTTATGCCGCAGCGCAACGGAGCCGCAACAACGCAACATGAAGTCAATTGTCCCGCAAACCGCAACGGCCAACACTAGAGAGACAATCGTTGCGGCGATTAAGGCGCTCTTCCCTAGTAAATGACCTTGAGAATTTAATTTTAAGGTACGTGTATAGTTACCGTCCGTCCGTCTTATGACGACGGACGGCGCGTTCGTGTTCCACGCGCGCCTCAAGGTCAGCAAATCGGAAGGGGTCCGAGAGGGCCGATGCCTGCCAGAGCTGCGGGACTGTGCGAAAGAGATACCGTGGCCCTGAAACACAAAGGGCTAAGAAAGAACATGGATGGGTTTTAAGTCAGTACAAGTCTGACAGTCCCTTCCGCTCCGCCCAGAGCAGGAGAGAGATCATTTGATGATTTACCATCCGTAAAAAAAAGGAATGTGTATAGTTTTATATGCATTGGGTTCAAAATAAATAGTACATATTTAACTTTAAACAGCTTATGAACGTAATTGGTATTTTTCACTCAAACAAGCATTATATCATTATAAAAAAATGCCCAGGTAAAATATGGTTTTTGCCTAGCAACCACCTCTATTTTAAGCAACAAATAAATATTACGGTTCTGAACGACACAAATTATGTAACGACAGAAATAGGAGCATGTCATGCTCCTATTAGCCATTTTTCTAATTCGAAGTGGGATTCGGTGTGTGTGCTGTTAGATGAGGTTCAACCCTTAAGCAAGCACTTATCCTCGCTATAGCAAATTGCTTTCTTTGGGGACTGCCCCTTATTGCTCTGTTCGATTGGGATAGTTACTGGCGCTAGTAAAAGTTTGAGTGATTGCTTTTATGGGCTCAGTGTTGATTTATAGATTTTATTATAAGTGTTGTTACTGATTAGCTGGTTAAGGTAAAATAGGTTTTTTTAGAAAATGCTTTCCTCAGAACAGTGGAATTAAATTAAAGTTTATCTGAGACGCCGCTTTATTTACGGAGCACACATTCAAAAATATTTTTTGTTGTTTCAATCAAGACTCGTGATGACCACTGGCGTATACTACCACGACTACGACTTACCGCTCAATTCCTTGTAAGTTCGAAAATGTATATCTAGACATATTTATACAGGGTGTAACGGAAAGGGTATATACATCCTTAAGGGTATGCTACAGACCATCAAACTGAACATGTTTCTCATCATAAAACATGTTTTTCAGCAAAAAAAATATCTGCTGCCCCATAGAAAATTACAATACCTATTTGACCCAAATGTATAGGCAGCTGATATTTGTTTTTGCTGCAAACTTTTTTTTATGTTAAGAAACATGTTCAGTTTGATGGTCTGTAGCACACCCTTAAGGATGTATATACCCTTTCCGTTACACCCTGTATATTAGATTCCTGGGTCGGGCAAAGTGTCGTTGGGTTTTTTCATCAGGATTTTTCAATAGCAGCTACGGAATCTAGATTTGTGCCCGGTTGATGGCAATAGGCTCGCCCCCTATTACATGGGACTTAAACATAACTGGCGAAATGTGGGTGTACTATTAGGTACACCTCTGCCTACCTCATCGGGGATTACAGGGTTGATGTTATGTTATCTACTCATGCAAACTCTTGGTCTCACCCACTTGCTAGTCTGAAAACGAAATTACCCTCATACGTATCATAAATCAACATACAAACCAGACTTACGTTATCAGAGACGAATTGGCACGTTACGCCACTATTTAGCGCCAACTACAATCACCATCCATTACTAGCCCGCCATATATTACTGCTAAAGTAGCGCCCGGGCGAGTTGCTGGCGCGAGTACACCCGTCCAACGCAACGGGACGTATGTTTTGTTCTCAATTTAAATTACGATAGTATAATGAAGAATATCAGTTGTTAAGTTTTGCTTATTTTTTAAAGTGAAACTTTTATTACATCGTCTCAAACTTTTTCGTCTTTGTGTTGCATGTCGCGTGATGGTTAGAGCAGCCAAGGCCAATAGTAGTGTATAGACTATTACTCATTTGTGTCAGTGTTCCACGCTTTTTTGTTTATTTTGTCAGTGTTGAATGTAAATGTGGTTAAATTTTTAGTTAAATGTCTATAGTGTGAAAAAAAGTTTCACTTTTACCACACAATCCTTTTTTTTGTCTTTATTTATAAATTGCTTTATTTGACTGCCTTGTTGGTGTAGTGATGGCAAATGCGACTGCTGAGTATGAGGCCCTGGGTTCGATTCACTGGTAGGGCAAGAAAAAATAGGGTTTTTCCATCAGGAATTTCTCAATAGCAGTCACGGAGTCTGGATTTGTGCCTGGCTGATGGCAATAGGCTCACCCCCTATTACATGGGACATAAACACAACTAGCGAAACGTGGGTGTGCTAAAAGGTACGCCTCTGCGTAACCCTTAGGGGATTAGGCATTATGTTATGTTTATTGATTTATTTGAGCATCAAAATCAGCAGTTGCAGTAGCCTGAAAGCTATAGTTTTAGTGTTTTTTGCTGGAGTTTGTACCGCCGCTACTTCTTCCTGGCTAAATCTCTAGGAAGTGGCGAAGGGGTTATTTGGGGGTCTATATTATGTAATTTTTGACCTTCAAAAAGTGCTGATTACCAGCCTAGTATTAAAAAATTACTTGATTTTCTACACAGTTGAGTTTTGAGAGAGCAAGCTAATAATGACGTATTCCTTTAGATTGGTTTTTTTGTTTTTAACTGTGCTAAAAACGTAACGTCTGTATGTATCTTCGTAGCTTATAAACGAGTACCTACGTAATTCGAAACTAAGGAAATTACCACTACAAAGACAAATCAGCGTGTCTCACTCCTATGTAACGCCAACAATGCCCATTCATCGCTCCCCCCATACATTAGATCTAAACTACTGGCGGGCGAGTCACTGGCGCGAGTGCGTTAGTCCAGCGGGCGGGACTGCACGCTCGACAGTCTACTTAAATTACTCTGTTATGCTCGACTCGCCCTTAACTGTGGGTTGCGAGCGTCCCGTGTGTAACTGCCATTACCTGTGATTTTTATTTTTAAATAAACTTGCTTTTATTTGCGGTTCCGCCCGTGTTTAGATCGAAAGTTATTCCACGGAAGGTACTACTGAGATTAAAGTATCCTATGTCCTTGGCATTAACCAGCGTAAGGTGGGTGGGTCGCCCTCAGGCTAGGCTAGCGACGGTCTCTACAGGATGACGGGTAGCATCTGGATGAGAGTTGCCGAGAAGCAAGCCCGAGTGGCGTGCAATTGCAGATGGGCAGATGCCCATGTATAGCAATAAAATGCTGTAGGCTGATGATGATGACCTGATCTAGGTCATGGGGTCTACTTACATGCCAAATTGCATCGAAACCTGTGTGTAGCTATGATAGCATGAAAATATAACACACGACAGTTTTTTTTTTGTTAATGATTTCGGGCAATTCAACCTATGAGGCTGGCTTCTGCGGCAGGCCAGCCAAGGTAACAGACAGACAGACAAGTTAAATACGCTTATATAATATTAATGTGGATAATACGCCGTCATGCACCCTTTGGGCATGGAAATTAGGACTGTCCATAATAGCTGTTTAAAAGGCGACTATTAAGCGCAATTATTGATGCTAGACCCTATTATGCTAAAGAATGCGAAAATTAGTAGCCCTTGAGGTAACAACTTTCAAGGATGGTGTCTTCTAGACGTTCTTTTTATTTTTCTGCTTACAAAACTGGGTATTAAGTGTAGGTTTTTGCTGAGTGAAGAGACTTGGATTAATCAATCTATGTTTGCTGTTCAATGCGGGTTGTGCTTAGATCTATCTCCATTCTATCTTCAGTTTTTATCGTGTGGTTAATGCCTTACATGGGCTCAGTGTTTTATGGCGCCCATGAGGCCTCTGACTTGGCTTTACATCATCATCATTATTTCAGCCGCAAGACGTCCACTGCTGGACATAGGCCTTCCGCAAACACTTGCGGAATCGATACCGCCACATTGACTGGTCCTCTGTTTGACTTTTCTTTCATTGACTGCGACTCGCATACAGCGGATCCCCGCAACCTCCACCAGGTCATCGGTCCACCTAGTGGGAGGCCTTCCAACGCAACGTCTTCCGGTTCGCGGTCGCCATTCCAGAACTTTTCGGCCCCATTGGCCATCCGTTCTGCGAGTGATGTGCCCTGCCCACTGCCCACTTAAGTGGCTTTACATGCTGTCGAGAAATATCTCTCAGGCATGCAGGTTTCCTCGTGATGTTTTCGTTCACCGAAGCAAGTGATAATTATACAATGCGTACATGAATCAGAAAAACCGGCCAAGTGCGAGTCGGACTCGCGCACGCAGGGTTCCGTACCATTATTTATAGAAACGAACAAAAAAAAACACTTTTTTGTGTGGGAGACCCCTTAAATATTTATTTAATACTATTTTTAGTATTTTTTGTTAAAACATCAACAGAAATACATAATCTGTAGAAATTTCAACTGGTTATATAACTATCACGGTTCATAAGATACAGCCCGGTGACAGACGGACGGACGGACAGCGAAGTCTTAGTAATAGGGTGCCGTTTGCCCTTTGGGTACGGAACCCTAAAAATCAGAGGTCTTGGGTTCGAACTTGAGACCTATAGCTTGGCAGTCCGACGGTCACACCACTAGGCTATCACTGTTATCTATAGGGTTGATAACTGATAAGTGATAACCGAAACGTTTAAGTTCAAAAATATTATGTTTTACAAATTCAAAGTTAAGAACACAAATATTGTATTTTCAAACTGTATTGTAAGGTTTTTTCAACTGAAAACAAACTTTTAATAATATAATTGCTCAAAGAATAAATTTTCTTTTTGTTTCGTACTTATCTAATTTGTGTTTGTGACATTTTTGTAAGTAGATAATTTGGAAACGAAATTAAATTGTTTACCTACAGGTAAATAATAAAAGACGATTCGATGGGGGGGGGGGGGTTATATTGTTCGATTCCTTTCCCCCCAAACATAAGATGACCCTGTGATCCATCTCTTTGACGCGACTTATAGTAGGTATGTCGTTTTGTCATAATTTTATAATAATTATGTTTGTACACACGGCATGAGGAGCTCGTGGCTAAACAATAACTGCCGCACGGGTCGATCTTTAAGAGGTTACACTGTGCTTGCCGAGGTTGGTCCTTGGATGGGTCACCATAATTACAGACCGAGTTTCCTCCGTGCCTCAGAAAGCACGTTAAGCTGTTGGTCCCGGCCGGCTGTCATTTGTAGATCTTTGGCAGTCGTTACGAGTAGTCAGAAGCCAAAAAGTTTGACATCCAGTCTTACCAAGACGTATTGCATTACCCAGTTACAGGGTTGTGGAGGTCAGATAGGCAGTCGCTTCTGTAAAATACTGGTACTCAGCTGCATCCAGTTAGACTGGAAGCCGACCCCAAGATAGTTTGGGAAAAGGCTAGGCAGATGATGAATTTCAATTTCTATTGGATATCTTGAAAATGCCGGATCGTTATTGCAACGTTTCTATTCAATATTATTTGTCGTTTATTCATCTATATACATATTATATACATTTTTAAATATTATTACAAAATTATATAAAAAAACATTTAATCATATAAAAAATTGTAGCACACCGGCATCGGGAACATGGTCCGGGCTACTGGTGGTCAGGGCTCTTGAGAGAGGAACCTCCTAACAAGACGTGCAGTGTCCAGAAGTACAGGTGAATCTAGGTACTGGAACTATGCCCGCGTGGTGTATTTTAGCCCGATCCACTTCACAGAGTAGAGGCCTGTGTCCCAGCAGTGGGAAACACTCGCAGAATTGCCCATTACTTAGTAAATAACGTAAACCCTAAAAAGAACATACTCCTAGTTTGTTCAGTGTTTTTCAACTCTTAATCCTACAATTAGATTTCTCTTTCACCCGTTCCATCTTTTACAGCAACATTATTACCGGTCCGGTGTTCCAACCGGCGTTATTGCCGTAGTCTTTCAGTTAGTGCACCCGGGTCGGTCATTCTTACCCGGCTTGTGAGTCTTAAATCACGGGTTGTATATCGTACGTATATAATGTAACTATTGGCATTAGCAGGGTTAACATTGGATAGAGGTAAAAAATGCAGAAAAAAAAACATCATTTCGAGATCATCATCTGCCTAGCCTTTTCTCAACTATGTTTGGGTCCGCCTCCAGTCTAACCGGGTGCAGGTGAATGCCAGTATTTTACATGGAGCGTCTGCCTATCTGAACCTTACAACCTAGTTAGTACTGGGTAATACGATACCCATTGGTTAGACTGATTGTCGGACTTTCGGGTCTCTGTCAAAGATCTACAAATGACAGCCGGGACCAACGGCTTAACGTGCTGTCCGAGGCACGGAGGAAACTCAGTATGTAATGGTTCACGCTTTTAAAAATATACACTACGACCTTGGTAAGCTTACAAAGTAGCTAAGTAAAGAATTTTTTACACGCGGAGGCATTTCCAATTATAATTATTTCAGTACCGATTTAAATATTTACGTTTTGTTTAGGCAAAACGTGGTTACACCAATTGTTTTTAGACTGGGCTTGTTTTTTTTTGGTATCGTTCTTTCAGGTGCATTTTGAAGTGAAAACTTCTTTTAGCGGCGTTGTGCACGTTTTTGATGGGAAAAAAATGTTAAACTCGCGTCAGGCCTGGCGTCAGGACACGTGACCGTCAGGTCACGTAGGTTGCCAAGGAATTTGAACTTTATGACATTTGTCATTGAGTTTTGGTTTCCAAAACTGGAAAATTCGTAAGACGGATTGACATTAGGTTACGAAGGAATTTGGACTTTATGACATCTGTCTTTTTGAGTTTTAGTTTCCAAAACTGGATATGGATAATATCATATGCACAAACAAAACCTTCGGTTTCTCCAAAGAGGCAAAATTCGTAAGACGGATTGTAATAGTTCTGAAGTGTAAAATTTTTAATTTAATATAAATTGTCATGTTTGTGTACGATAGCGCAATAAATGAATATTGTACTAATAATGATAGTACTTTTATACTGATAGTTAAAGCAATTCGTGCAAAATAATTCCCTAACCATTCCAAATATCAAAAATGCACAACGTTAATATTCAATTTTTCACTTCTGCCGGCACTCCCGGAGTGCAACCCGCGTTTTTTTTTTTATTATTAGGTCATCACTGTTGTTTAAAAGACGTAAGGCAGACTTTAGACAGTCTTCCTTACATAGGTACTGAAACATAACAAATAATCACGCCTGTAATCCCCGAAGGGTTATGCAGAGATGTAGCTAATAGTACACCCACATTTCGACAGTTGTTTTTAAGTCCCATGAATAGGGGGCGAGCCTATTGCCATCAACCGGGCACAAATCCAGACTACGTGGCTGCTACTGAGAAATTTCTGGTGGAAAAACAACACTTTGCCCGACTTTGGAAATCGAACCCAAGACCTCATGCTCAGCAATTGCTCTTACGTCCACTAGAACAACAAGGCAGCCTACCCTGTATACAGGGTTATTTGTAAAACACCGACAACCTGTCAGGACTATGTTACAAACATCATAATCAACATTCTTTCAAAAATTCATCATATTTTAGTTCATCAGATTTTCATACAAACATACGAAGTCTATGCGAAGCAAAAGAAAGCGATAGTACAATAGCGAGGGGAGCATAGTCGTAACATTAAGAGCGTTCAATTTAAATATTTTTATTTTTGTTTGAAAATCTGATGAACTTAAATATGACGAAGTTTTAAAAGTCATAGAACAAAAGTTGTTGATTATGATGTTAGTAACATAGTCCTGAGAGATTGTCGGTGTTTTACAAATAACCCTGTATAGATTCTTTCTGCTTTCCATTTTCCCTAAAAATAAATCTCACCTGCCCAATTACAACCACCATATTTTTTTTTTTATCTTACCACATCAAACGTCTCCATTTTTCGCTTCGAAACCTTCATAGTTGCAAACCTCGCCTTACCCACGTACGTACAATATCTTAATGCATAAAAAGCCAAGACGGGAATACAAATGGTACCATCAAGGTATAACTTCTGGGGGGTGGGTAGTAAAATAAAGGAGACAGGAGACCAGTGGTAGTATAAAAGTGAACATTTTTATGCTTTGGTACTGCAATTTGTTGTGGCAAAATGATGTTGGTTGTCATCGTGGAAAACTTTGTTGGCTTAGGGACAATAGGTATACGTATACAAGGTGTTGTTTTGCATCCTCGTCAAATTTCAGGAGGTTGTCATAAAACACATAGATAATCAATTTAAAGTACGGTACCGGTCTATAATTAATAAGCGTTGCTTTTTTTTGTTGTTGAAATTTAACAGTATTTCAGACTACAACCCTCAATTCAAAACACTTGAAACAGAATCACCCAACTACGCACACAGCGACAATGGAGCTCTGTGTGTGAGTGACTACGTCATACCTACGAAACGCAGGCGCGTGCGGCCGTGCGATAACCTACGGCGCGCGTCGACCGGCAGCAATAATTTTGCTCTAATTTTATTTCGAAAATCACCTACATTATTGTCAAAAATTTCGCTTGATACCTACTTAACTCATTTTTAAGCATCATTGGAATACGGAAATCAGTACAGTACCTAATACAAGTGCACCAAAGAAAAATTCATTGACCTGTAAGTTTGGTAGTTATCAGATGTTTAATAAAATGTTAGTTTTGCTTTATTGCTATCCTGCTGAACGGACAATCCTAAATTCCTAAAATTGGCAATCTTGGATCTTTATTCCGGATCCTGAGGCGCACTACTGAGGCTATGTTGCGCTAATGTTGCTTAGATACCTAACAAGCGCACCCGTCGCGCGTCGGGCGGATTTAGGTACCTAATAATAATTCATACACTAACACTCGGTACATTGTACGTAAATTCAGCCTAAAGTATTCGTAATGATTTTGTTTTCATTTGTGGATTGAATTGGTTGATTTGATATTTTTTCTTCATAGATAACGGGCTTAGGTCCATTAATAATTTAGTTAGTATCTAATAATGTTTTTATGTTTGATGGAAATGGAAAGATGTGCTAGTTAAAGTAGGTATGTGGTGATACTTTCGACTGTTAGGTATTATTGGCGTAGTTAAAAATTTGAAATCAACTTATTTACACTATTGAATAAAATTGATTAAGCTAACAACGTATTTAGAAAATGATAGTCGTATGAAAAAATAAGTAAATTACGTACCTAAGTTACCCGGAGGTATTGTTCAAAGTTGCCACCACCACACTCTTGGCACAGTCGAGCACGACATAGCTGGTTTTGCCTTCAGCTTATGTAGCACTAACACATTCGTTTTTACGAGTAAAGTGTCGAAAGCACTAAATGATCTTTACTCGTAATTCTGTTACACTTGCCACTTCCTCTGTGTACACTAAACTGTTAACGTCTCCCCACAAATAAAAGTCTAGAGGCGTCAGGTTCGGAGATCGCGGAGGCCAGGCCACAGGTCCTCCGCGACCGATCCAGTGCTCACCAAACCTTTCAGCGTACTTGCCGACCGTAATGAGGGGGAGCACCGTCCTGCATGTAGTAGAGGTCGCGATGGAGTGCCAGGGGAACGTCCTCCAACATATCCTCAACAACGTGGAACAGCTGCTCCAGGTATGTGGCGCTGTTGAGGTACCCGTCGATGAAGTAGGGTCCAAGCACTTGTTCCCCTATTATCCCAAGCCCACACATTCAGTCCAAACCGCACTTGCAGTTTATACCTACGTCTCAACGATGTACATCGCAGTACCTAGGAGCGGAATTCGCAAAACGCATGCACTAGTCGGCGACATTAAACATACTGTTGGTTCCGGGGTCCGTCCGGGACCGCGGGGGGCGTGGCTACGCGCGTGTGCGAGAGAGTGCGTCGCTAGGCGCGTGAGTGAGAGAGTGCGTCTGCGCATTGGTTTTAGGGAATACCTACGACATTATCGAATGTTCATTGAGTTTGCGTTGTGTATGTATTGTTAGCGTTTTTTGTGTGTGTGAATGCGCGGTAATAAGGCTAGCAACAGACGGGCCGCGTTTAAATACGGCTGGTTCGCACTTACGGATTTCCGTAAATAAGAAAAAAAATATAAAAATTAACCTACCGATTTTATTGTTGATTTGGGTCGAGAATCATTAGTAGAATTACCTCCTTGAATTTGACGAGGATGCAAAACAACACCTTGTATATGTACAATGTTTTCTGTAAGACGATGTATGTCCTTAGGAGAAGATGCAGCAAGTTCAAACGATTTGATTTATTTTTCAAAGAGTAACTGATTAACTTCTACGTAATTTTAAAACTTCCTGAAAATGGTTTACTCATAATACTATAAATTCAGTTTGACCTTATTCAGTTAAACAAAAGATTCTCTAATATTGATCATCATCATAATTTCAGCCGAAAGACATCCACTGCTGGACTTAGGCCTTCCGCAAGTGTTGCCACATTGGCCGGTCCCGTGTGACTAGCATCCAGCGGGTCCCCGCAACCTTCAATAGATCATCTGTCCACCTAGTGGGAGGCCTACCAACGCATCGTCTTCCGGTTCGCGCCCCATCGGCCATCCGTTCTGCGAGCAATGTGCCCTGCCCACTGCCACTTAAGTTTGGCAATTCTTCGGGGTACGACGGTAACCTTGGTTCTCTTGTGTATGTCCACATTTCTGATTTGATCACGCAAGGAAACTCCGAGCTTAGCCGTCTCCATTGCCTCTCTAATGACTGCAAAATTTTACTTTTATTATCATTCCGTGTACGTGTGAGACCAGTCATTAACCACCTATACGTTGATGTCGTAAAAGAAGTACTGAAGGGATTTTATAAGTGTAAGTTCATGGGTCCTGTTTAGTTCTAATAAAACCAAAAAGTAATCAGCAATCGTATCTGCCAAATGCGGTGATTATAATAAATTTCTGACTACCGACATTCAGCAGGTTTACTACCTAATCATTTGATCAATGATAATGATTATATACACAGGCGTTCAAGATGAAATTGCTAGCCCGTCTACACTTTATACTTTTCTTGGAGCCAGCCATAAAAATAATTGCCTACAAAATAGAAAACTAGCTACCGAGAACGGATATAAAATTAAACTGCAAACACTACAAATCTTCCTAGTATACTGTTCTTTGCAGAATAGTTAAAGGCCTAAGATAATAATAATATGATATTCATTATGTTCAGTTTCTTTACGTAATCAGGGCTAGGGCTATAACTCGGCAAGTTTACTGCATTCATGTAATATTACCTATCTTGGGGTAAGGGTGGGTACAGACCAGCAACTTATTTGTTACACAATCAAACTACAAAATTGTGGTTGGAGAAAAATCACATTTGATGTTTTAGCGATCGTGACATCATGCATGTGATCCCCGAAGGGTTGGGCAGAGGGGTACCTATGAGTACAGCCACATTTTGCATTTTTTTTTGTTGTTTTTTTTTGTTGTTTTTTTTTTATGTTTAAGTCCCATGTAGCATATGTAAACCTAATCTACCTAAGCCGGACCAGACTCCGTGGCTGCTATTGAGAATTTCCGATCCAAAAACCAAGGCAGCACGACACGCGACACGGTACGGCTCGGCACGAAACGCACGACACACGGCACGGCACGGCATACGGGCAGTACTGTTGTGGTTTTCCATCGGGAATTTCTAAGGAATCGAAACCAAAAGCCATTGCTCAGTTGCGGTTTCGACAACTAGACGTAAGTTCCAGGTCAAACTGAATGTATAGTAGAGTTATATCCGACTTAGTTTAGTTTTATTTTTATTATTGGTGTGTGCTAGCTGACATGTGACATTAATTTGATGTAATGGATTCCTTGTTTAAATAAACTTTAACACTACTGTATAGAATCTGGTTCTTCTAATAGAAAGATGTTTTGCTGGGGAGGTTCTCCCGCCACTCTTTTTCCCAGCCAAAACACTAGAAAGAGGCGAAGGGCGGGCGTTTTGGGGGACTGTCTTTTATAATTTTGACGTTCAAAAAGTGCTGATTATCAGCCTAATTTGAATAAATGACTTTTATTTCCTTCTTATTTTGATTTTAAAAAACATGCCACAGTTCGGACTACAATACCTGCCTTTGTGCGAAGTGCTATAACCACAAAACAGCAGCACCACCGTAGATGTTTGTGGTGACATGGACCACAGTCATGTGTGCTTGTGTAGTGACAAACCAAGCGAAGATACCGTATACAGACTGTGGTTTCATGCAGTTGAGATCAAACATCCCAGACCAGAATGTTCACCCCCGTCAACTTTTAATCCCGTCAGCCTGAAATCCTACAACTCTGAACCACTTCTTGGTTGTGGTTTAAAGTAATCAGAAGCGCGAAAGTCTGACAACCTGTCTTACCCCGAGGTTTCTTCAGGTGGTCAGACAAGGAATCACTTCGTGTAAAATACTGAGTAGCCGCTTTCGACTAGATAACAGTCAGTCAGTGAACAGTCGCAGTCGCTGTGAGATACGGACGGACAATCAGACAGATGGACAGGACAAAATCAAAATATTTTATTTCAATAACTCGTGAAACATCGAGAAATGGTGCAAGGTTCGGGTTGGTCGTTTCTCATGGAGAAACACCAGCGATAAACTGCATGGTAACTCTTGTTCAGTTAAAGAACTATAAAGGCGATTCTATAAAAGTTCAGTTATAGTCATTTAGCTATGGAACCCTAGAAATGGAAAGGGGTGATTAGGTTTCTTATTTTAAAAAGTTGTCCATCTGGACAAACCCTTACGCTGTTTCAGTGTATTTTCAGGCAATCTCTTACGGCAAAACAGCGATATCAAAATTTCAGTGTTTCTGCACAGAAAGTCTTGGCCCAGTCATTTCCCAGTTGACTCTCGTTTCCAGCTGAATTTTACAATGTTACTTTTAATAGTGATTTTGATGGAAAATGGTTAAAGGTTTATAGTCTTACACAAAAAATATGGAGCATTTAAGATTATTTTTGGGTAAGATAAGATTTGGTTAGATTAGTTGTGGCTTTGTAGAAATAAAATCTTTTCCAAGACATCGTAAAAGCATACAATAAATACTTTGATGCAGACCTAGAACTTCCATTCGATCGATGACGTTTTCTTCTTCATGCTGTCGATGGTTCCCTTTCTAATTAATGGAGTATCTTTCTCATTCCTTAACAAACAAGTACTTAATACAATTACTCGTATTTATCCCAAACGATGAATTACAAAGCACAGCAAATAATTTTTTTTTCATCGTCGAAATGGCTTCCGAATTTATTGTCTCAAAATGGCGGCGCCTCCAAATTAATGAGACATCTCACAATCCGATTTTAACAATGAATCTTATTTTTTCCCAATTACAGAGATTTTTGGCGCACAATAGAACAATAGTAATTAATATTAATTAATAACAGATTATCGCGTCTGTCGTATTTATCATGTTTTGGTTAGTATGTTTTTTTTTGGAAAGTGTTTCTGAAATGGTATATAGTATGTGTTATCTAGTGTTTCGTTGTTTTAGTGATGAAGTAGTTTTAGCAAAAGAAGTGATTTAGGATGAAGTAGTGAGTTATGAGCTTTTTGTCTGGAAGATAAATAGACTCATCAACACTATTGTTGTGTCTATTATACCAACTCAAAGTGGAAAGAAAATACATTGCGAAGATTGTGTTAGATTTATTAATTTACTAGCTGCTGGCCGCGACTTCGTTCGCGTGGAAATTTTTATGGGTTTTAGGAATATGAAAAATAAATGTTGGCTGATTGTCAGACCTACCCGATATGCACACAAAATTTCATACAAATCCGTTCAGCCGTTTCGGAGGAGTTTGGTAACAAACACCGCGACCCGAGAATTTTATATATACACCGCGATCCGAGAATTTTATATATACACCGCGACCCGAGAATTTTATATATTCGAAGATTAAACTCACATGATTAAACAACTGCCTCGTTGGTCTAGTGAAAGCATGAGGTCCTGTGTTCGATTCCCGGGTCGAGCAAATTGTTATTCGTTTTTTCATCAAGAATTTCTCAGTAGCAGCCACGGAGTCTGGATTTTTGCCCAGTTGATGGCAATAAGCTCGCCCTTTCTTACATGGGACTTAAACATAACTGACGAAATGTGGGTTCACTATTAGGTACTGCCTAACCCTTCGGGGATTAAAGGCGTGATGTTACGTTATGTTATAAAACAAACAAGTAAATAATAACATTACAAAGACGGACTTAACCTCAGGCATTTTCTATCAGTCTACCAAAGGGTATGCAGAATAAAAAAATAAAAAAATGTGTGTGGAGTCCCTCCGCGCGGAAGAAGTGAAACTTCGTAATTCTACACGCATGCGTTCGAGTGTCACGCATTCAATCTCGTTATTTTATTGAGCTTCTAAATAATATTTTGTTGTTTTCTTGTTGTATTATTTTTATTACATAATTATTACATAATTTTATCAAGGTTATTCAACTCATGGAAATTGAGCGAAGGCTGGTCACACCGAAGAGTCGAATGCATGACTGTTTGCACACCATCTTGCGTACCTAGTAGAAATACGTAGTCACAAATCTTGTAATACTGCCATCTCTTAGTGAGTTTTAGAAAATATTCCCCCTCCATGGTAGCGTTAAACTTGTTGGAAGTCGCATAAGAAGTTTCACTTCAATATTTTTTTACTAATGAAAGTATCTTAAGTCTGTCAATGAAATTCTCTAAAAAAGATACTCCAAAAGTAGTTAGGCTTATTTTTAGTTAGACGATAAACATAATCTTCTTTCTTCAAATCTCGAAATCAGTCTCTTCAGATAAAACTCAAGTTTTAAAAGAGATGTTGATTGGTTAAAAGTCAAGTTCAAAAAGATGACAACTTAAATACACAATGATTGGTGGCTTTAAGTATGTCCTTGAGCATCCAATCGTCGGTATTTTGGTCGATCCCAAACGTTAGTCTAGGTCCACGGAAAAACAGGCTTTGGTGATGTGTTCGACACGATAGCGGGGTTACGGCGTATTTATTATTATCCTAAATATGTATTTATAAAGTTAAATCTATCATTTTATTAGGGGTATCATTGTTTAGATGTAGTTAATTGTTTTGGTACCCAGCACAACATAATATTGTGAAAAAAGAAATAGGCTATTCGCATTATATTTTCTTTTTCAATCTGTCAAAAATAATTAAGTTTGATTTTGACATTGATTGTTTATCAGTATACGATAGCATTTTCACTAGCCTTATCGCAAATACAGGCAACCAATAGGTAGGGCAGATTTAGAATCAACGTGGACCAAGAAAATGCGCTTATCAGATCTAGCAAGCCACACCACAAGTTTCGCCGCACAATTTCATTTTTTGTTGTGTGCACTTAAGACATGTGCCAAATAAATATGTTTCCTTTCTTTCACAACATCAAACCTGCTTATTCCAGAAAATCACACAAAAGTTATTTAATCACACACACAACCAAAAAATATTTACCAAATCCGAACCACCGAATTTGTCCCGCCATTGTGGCGCACACAAAAATGGAGGCGGCTCAGAAAAACGTTGGATCACAACCTGAATAATTCATTACTGGCTCAAGAAGCAATGAGGGGGCGAAAGAAATGATAATAAAGACTTACCGACTACCTTTTGTCCCAAGGTTTGGGCCGACAAAACAACTGAGTAGGTATTTCAAGTATTTTTATCGGTACTTCCGATATAGGGTAAGTTATGAATAGATTTATTTTTAGTAGGCGGTGAAGGTCGCAGGTATGTAAAAGGAATCTAAATACTTATATACCTGCTTCTTCCTTTTTCGCGTGGTTAGTGCTTAACCTGAGGAGCTCGTGGCTAAATAATAACGGCCGCCCGGGTCGACCTTTAAGGTAAGCCGTGCTTGCCGAGGTTGGTCCGTGGATGGGTGACCATAATTACATACCGAGTTTCCTCCGTGCCTCGGAAAGCACGTTATGCCGTTGGCCTGTAGATTGACTGTTATTTGCAGATCTTTGACAGTCGTTACGAGTAGTCAGAAGCCAAAAAGTCCGACATCCAGGCTTACCAAAGGTTATCGTATTACCCAGTTACTGGGTTGTGGGGGTCAGATAGGCAGTCGCTTCATGTAAAATACTGGTACTCAGCTGCATCCGGCTAGACTGGAAGCCGACCCCAAGATAGATTGGGAAAAGGCTCGGCAGATGATGATGAGTGCTTAACCTGGTGTCAGAATTTTTATGCCGCCCATTGGTCTCTGACATGGCTTTACATGCCGTCGAGAAATATCTCTCAGGCACGTTTGGTCTCCTCAAGATATTTTCCTTCACCGAAGCTAGTGGTAATTATACAATACGCACATGAATACGAAAAATCAGAGGTGGGGCTCGAACTCGTGACCTATGACTTGTCCGACGGTCACACCACTAGACTAGCACTTCTTTTTATCTATATAACGACCGGCTGATATTGTTCTTCGGATAGCCTTGTTTTTTTGTTTAATGTTCACCTTCGAAGATGTCTTCATTATCTTGGGTCACTGCTTAACTCGGCTCAATTACTTCATTAACTCGACTCGGCTTGGCAGCGTTCGGGAAGTTCAGTGGTATCTTCTCGTCCAACTTACCGCAGTGTCTCAAAGACGAAAGTCTATGACCAATGTGTGTTGCCAATGATTATATACGAGACCGAAACGTGGTCGCTCACAATGGGCCTCATCAGAAGGCTTAAAGTCGCCCAAAAGGCAATGGAGAGGGCTATACTCGGGTAGCCCAAATTGCCAAACTTAAGTGGCAGTGGGCGGGGCACATATCTCGCAGAACAGATGGCCGATGAGGCCAAAAAGTTCTGGAATGGCGACCGCGATCCGGAAGACGATGCGTTAGAAGGCATTCCACTAGGTGGACCGATGATCTGGTGAAGGTTGCTTGGATCCGCTGGATGCGAGTGGCATGGGACCGGTCAATGTGGCGACACTTGGGGGAGCAATGTCCAGCGGTGCACGTCTTTCGGCCGAAATATTGATGATGGGGATGATGACTGCTTAATAAGTGGTAGACGTTTGTGCGTTGAGCTCTCATCCACCCTATACGAATAGATTGTGTTCTAAAACTCAGATATCGAGCAAAGCAGACAGATATACCTACACAAATCTTATATTAACCTCTTTCTACTCCACTGCCCATCACCAAAGGCTCATCCGCATTACCAACTATAGAAGTCCATATTCATGGCCAGTTGCTCCGTCCACCGAAACATAAGTGGGCTAACCTAATGAATCAAATCACGCACTTCAATGACGGTCACTTTGAGAGCCGTCCATCCTGACCGTGGCCGGGATGGTTCGCCAAGACAGGTCAGACGAGAATTAATTGCGTTAGATCTACAGACTACTGGATGGTATGAACATAGAATAGATAGATACAGAAAGTTCAGTTATACAGTGAGCGATAACGCACGCACACATAGACACGCATCAGGAACTGTTTGCTAACTCTAACGTACTCGCGACTGATATTCGACTAATATCGGGTCAGTTCCATATTCGAAATTCTTGTTTTTCAGTTGATGTCATTTCACCTTCGGAAATATCAACCGCTGATTCTTCTTGTGTGTCGATGGCAATCTGAATGGAAGTAGTCCAAAATTTGGCGACGAGTTTGGCACATAAAAAGATTAAAATTAAATTAATTTCAGAGTGACTGAACGAGTACAAAAAGTTGAAGTAAAACAAACTGAACCTTATAATTATGTAGGTTCTTAAGTATTTTTTTTCGAAAACACCATTCCTAATTTCCCAATTGTTAATGTGGTTGAACTGAAAACATGATGCATGGACTGTGGAGAATGATATAGCTAGAAAGGAAGGAACTACAAATTGAATTGACGACTAATAGAGGAATATGGATGAACAAGACATGCGCCACCGCCAACCCCAATTGGGAATGAGGAGAATGATGATGTTTAAAAACTAACTTCCAAATGTAGTATGTGTGCACCTGTTTTCGCTTGTTGTGTAAATCTGACATTCTGTATCTATTCTACTCTGTGGTAAGTATACATTTTGGTCTCAAGGAGCTCAGTTTCTGTATCACTTTGATATTCTCTCGAACCATTGGGTTAGTAATCGGCAAAGGGAAGAAATTGAGCCGATTGCCTCTCTGTTTTAAGGTTTTTATTTACTTCTTTTCCAACGCTTGGGTAACTTAAAGTTAGCGATATGGTGCACACGTTCAGTGATGCGAGAAATTCCGGGGGATTTTATTTATTTATTTAATTTATTTATTTGAACTTTTTGTGTTTGATTCGGACTTGTTCCGGGGAACTTTGTCATATACTGAATGCAAGATTTATTTAAACTAGATAGATTCTAGGAACAAGATCCAAGACCAAGAATATTTGCTAACTGCGTTTAGTCAATTTTAGCCTGCAAGGCTGCAGGACATAATTATGAAAAACAAAAGTAAATGCAATATTCTGTAAAATCTAAGCCTACAATCAGTCGCATAGGTAAGTGGTCTATAAAGCTGCAGGCTAACGCAACATTGTCACACAAACCAAATTACATGAACAAAACATTCCGCCTGTTTTTCGCCGAAGGGGTAAACATACTTGTAACTTGTACGTTTTTACATGCGCATTTTGCTAGTTAACTTTTAAGTCCAATAAATAATAGGCTGCGAACTCATTCCCATCAACCGGGCAGAAATTAGGAATCCGGGCCGCTACTGATGGAACACGCTAATAAGAATTTGGCCGAGCTGGACATCGAACCGAGAACCCGAAACACCAAATTATCTGCATCATACGGGGTGGAAATAAAAGCAGCTATTTCTTACAAAAGTGCAGTACCTACACGGTCGAAGTGAATGGATCAGCTGATGTCTTTTTTTAATTACCAAAGAAAAATGTTCGATGTAGGGGTTTAGAACAGGTACTGAAAGCGGTTACGGTTGAAGGTTAAGAAACCTCAAAAATATACCGGTACCGGTTTATATAAAGTTTGAGCTATACCGATACTTTTATAAATTATGGTTCGGCTAAACCGTTATTTAATCGTTACATTATTTCGGTACCGAAAAACAGGCGAGACGGCGCGATGCGGGTGCGCGGGGCGGTACTAATACTGAGTTCTAATATGTGCAACAATCAGAAAGTGAACGACACGACAGAGTGGCGAGGCGGTGCGTCAAAGAAAACCCATATTGATTAAGGTTTTAGTACTACTACCGAAATATTTATAAAGGTTTTTAGTACTTCTACCAAAATATACCGGTATGCATTTCCAACCTCAAAATTTCGCTACTGAAAAAATGAACGGTATTGAAATATTTCGGTAACCCTTATTTAACAGTATGACGTCATACTGAAATTTAAAGGTACCTTTATTTTTGGGTAATTCAGTCCCTGGTTTAGAAAGACGTACTCAGTGTACGTGATAACCGTTTTCGCGTCGGTGCCTTCCGTCCTGTATATCTACTACCAGGTATTCAACACAAATCCACCTAAGATTTCACCTCCACCTTTAACATTTTGAGACACAATCAAAATGGCGACCCAGGTACATCCGTTACCCGAAAGCTAGTAGATTATAAAGCTAGGGGTACACGGTGGTATGTAGGGGAATGCGTCGAAATGCCAAGCCGACCTAATAGGGCACCTTCCTCCCCATCACACCGAGGGATATTAAAAAGGGTGCTAATGTTAGGGATGTGGAAAGTTTTTTGGGAGGTTTGATGTGGTATTTTAGTAGGGATAAGTGGGTAATTTATTGGTTTGGGCTAAAATAGTTTTTAATTCTATCATCATCATCAGCCTATAATGTTGGGTACATTATAGGCTGATGATGTACTGCTGGGACATAGGTCTCCTCTCTATGAGAGGGAGCGGGCGGTAATCCACCACGCGGGCCCAGTGCGGGTTGGTAGATGTCACATGTCTTCGAATTTTTAGTTCTAGGACATGCCGGTTTCCTTACGTTGTTTGTCTTCACCGTTTTTGAGGGCGCGGTGATGAAATAAATTACACAAAGTAATGCGCCTGCCTGGGTTCAAACCACTGGGCCACCGCTGCTTTCAAATTGTATTAAATGAATATAATTTTGGTCCGAACATTCCACTTTTTATGGCAATCTAGAAATTTTATGACAGAAATGCGTGGACTACGAAGACAATAACTGTAGAAGCAATTAATAAGAGACTCAACTCTTTAGGATTCAGATCATTGATCGTTTAAATTCACACAAGTTTATAAACCAGCTGCCTGTGGCCTAAACGTGCGGAGGTAATAATCGAGAATACTCTTTTCCTAAGTATTTTTTACTGAGTTTTTATACTTCATTAATTTTATGGGTAATATCGTGCTTGTTGAAAAAGTAAAAACCAACGTCCGATACGATAGTTATATATTCGAATCTTGCTAGGGCCATGAATGCTGAATCAAAACATCCTTAAGCAAAATACTCAAACTCTTCACGCTACTCTATAAGCATAGTAATACTCAATCTCTGACTCATCCATATCTTCCTAAATCCAAGGCATCCCCGAAGCACCCCTAGTCAGTCGCTAGTAATAAACCGGTTCACTCTTCCAAAAAACAGACTTAACTATTCAAACATTCCGTTTTCCCCAAAAAACTTCGCAAAAACGAAGTATTTTTCATTTGTGCCTAATTTTCACATCTAAGCGTCTCTCTCTCTCTCTCTTTCTCTCTCTTGTTAGTAATTTCACCTGTTCAAGTAATCTTTTTGATTGTGATGCTGTTTGTGCGCGAGCTAAATAAATAAATATGCATTTTATATGGGTGCACGAATTTTTTGGTTCTTAATTATTTTTTGTGGAGTGAGCTTGCTAATTGAGAAATTAGGTGCCTGTGTACTTGTACACGTGCTTAGATATGAGCGTCACGCCCGCGCCGATATTTTCTAGACAGCTAGACCGAGTTCTTGCCCAGTCGGTCTAAAATTTCCCCTATTCTTCGGTTTCAACGAATGATGATTATTTTAGTAAATTGGTTTTTGTAAACACGTCATAACTAAATTATTTTGCCGTTTGGGGTCGAAACGCTCGGGTCATGGGGCCCAAGTGCGCATTCCCTTTTTAAGGAAATATCTCGTCGACTGGTTGACACTTCGCGAGATGAGAGGGTTGGCTATATCTTTGGGCAAAGATAGCATTTACATTCAATGTGGCAATGCTGCCAGTCTTCTGGGCACATTTCCGGATGACAGAGATGTGGAGGAGTATTTTGACGCCTAAGCGTCCTGTTGTTTTTAAGTTAGTTTGTATTTAGTTAGTTTATGGAAATATTTAGTTTTAGAAAATAGTTATAAATTGTTAGGTGTAGAATATAATAGTAAACTCTTATAAGTTTTTTTTTTTTTAATTTACGTTTTAAAACCAGATAAGATCGGTGTTTCCTATACGACAACTCTGAGAAAAACAGATTACCCTCAGTCGGTTAAAAAGAAGCAAGTCACAGTCTTTTTAAAGTCCAGACATAATCTTGGTCAAGTCTCATGGGGACCATGGTGATTTATTGTAGCTGTATGTGTCTGAAACGGAATTTTGAGAAAAGAACCACATATATTTCAGTGATTTGTATTTAAATCGCAGTGTTTTTCTCACGAAAATAGCAATAACCTCTCGTATACTGCTCATAGTTCGCACATAAAGGCTGTAACATACATCACACTGTACTTACGAGGTCCGCTCCGCTCGTTAATGCCCGAAACGTGTTTCTTTTCAAAATTAAATAAATACTTATAATTCATTGTCTATTTGTTATATCCACATCACATCTACAGTTATTAGTTGAGATTTTTTTCCAGAACGGTCTAAAATTTGTTGACATTGTAACGGTTAGACATGTAATATCAACATGTAATATCTAAAAATCGATCGAAAAAACTGGCAGTTTTTACCCAGTCGTGGGATGACGTAGGCTGACATCCCAGTCCATTACAGCGACATCTACCAACCGGCACTGGGCCCAACTGGTGGATTACTGCCTACTCTCTTTGACGGGCAGGGGGCCCATTGTCCCAGCAGATGAAGGTGAACATTATTGGCGGATTATGCTGATCTAAAAGCTCCTCTATTCTTCTTTCATAAAAAAAAACATTGTCTCTTCTCATAGTTCGCACATAAAGGCTGTAACATACATCACACTGTACCTTACGAGGCCCGCTCCGCTCGTTAATGCCCGAAACGTTTTTCTTTTCAATTTACGATTCCACCACAGTTTAGTGGCGAACGAAATTCTTCAATTAATGGCTGTCTGGTTTGTAAGGGTTTGTTTTCGATTGTTTTTTTTTTTGTTATTTACGTGTTTTATTTCTACAGCTTTAGGTGTGGTTGAGTTAGCTGAGATAGAAAGAAAGAAAAAGTATTTATTATTATAACAATTAGGTATACAAAATAATGTAAAAAAAGGAAACATGAAAAATTAAAACACATTACATTAAATTGGTCCTGTACTAGGCCAAGAAGGCGGTATCTCAGCATGGTGCCGCATCATTTGAAAAAAAAAAATGATTGACGGAGAATCATACATAGGTACTCTTTAAAAATAACCTTTGTTTACTCTCAATATAAGTTGTTAGTCCATATCTGAAAGACAAACATCTTGGTTTCAGGCAAGGAAATATATTGTTCACATCTACGGCAAGTTAAACAAAAGTTACGAATTCAAATCAAACAAGTGTCATCATTATAATTTCCTCTTCCAAATTACCCCTTTAAAGACACCAATTTCAAACAGACATAATATTTCAAAACGTTCCCGAAACATAGACACGAAAACACTCCTACCCCAATTTAGGGGACAAATACGCATCCGGGGGTAATAATCCACTTCATTTGACAAGGAAACTTATTATGTACAGGTGCAAGCAATAGAACACGGAACCCAAAAATTAGAAGACGACACGAACCTTGAAGGCGAGGTTTATTAACTACCGAGAGAATCACTAGCCCTTATCTGCCCTCTCTTTCTCACCTTAGGTATATTGTACATCTATCTCTGTCCCCCATTTAGGGTCCGTTGTCATTAGATGCTAAGCTCTCAATATGGTACTTAAGCTCCCCCCTCCTAATTGGGGGTGCATTAAACGCTTATGCTCATATAAAATGATTTATAGAGAGTCCGGTGTCGACTTATAATGAGAACCCGAGGGTTTTTGATGTAAAACTAGATCTTTTGGACTTATGGCCTGTGTGACTGGTGTACTTTGGGACAAAAATATTGGGTCACCTTTTTGTGCAGAGAAGCTTTTTTTTGTGGGCTATAATTAGGCATACATACATACATACTTTTAACACGCCTAAATTATTTAGAGTTTTAAAACAAATAGAGTAGGGACAACTTTAGAATCCTGTAACTAAATATTAAACTTAATTAAAGCATACTTATTTGAAATGCCGATAATTAACTAAATTAAGTTTACAAAAAAAAAGAAAACTTAAACCTATATATATATACTTGAAAAAAGTTAGTTCAGTACATAACCTGACAATTGAAATAATGTTGACATGCCAGCAAAAAAAAAATACTCTCCACACAAA
Source organism: Cerastis leucographa (assembly GCA_963082945.1). Taxonomy (NCBI): domain Eukaryota; kingdom Metazoa; phylum Arthropoda; class Insecta; order Lepidoptera; family Noctuidae; genus Cerastis; species Cerastis leucographa. The sequence goes on along the minus strand of OY720372.1, from coordinate 10,586,948 downwards.
ATTAATCAACCAACAACTTTTACAAGACCACAGACTAAAAAAGACCTGCCTATGACAAATGACCCCTATTAAGCTCAGTATCCATTGACCCCCTAGTTATTTTTAAACACCCCTAATAGCTTATAACGATGTTAATTAATCGTTCTAAGCGTTGCGTGACTGTTACAAATATGGCCAGGTTACAGAGATGAGAGTGAAAAATTAACCTTTTTCAGGGTATTAACTATATTTTTTTCGCTGTGAGATAAAATGTGGCGTCTATCAGCTGTGCGGGGGCGTTTTTTGCTGGGGAATCAATTTAGGGGGTAGAAAAATTTTGTATGAAGTTGAAGACGTTTTATGAAATTAAGGATTTTTATGCGTTGTTGTTGTTGTTTTTTAATTGACTTTGGATTTGTGATTACTTTTTTTAGGCAAGGTTCATATGGCAGATTATGAAGTGATAGTTTTCTTTCCAAAATCCTGTTAGAATATCAGTTTATAGAAAGAATGTGTGTCATGGTGATTTTGAGGGTTCATAATACTGACGTTTTCTTGCGGACTGAAGTTTCTAAATGTAGGTACCTTAGGTTCGATCTACAAGATGTTGTTTTGCATCCTTGTCAAAAGTGTGGATAGACACTTTTTATGAATCTTAGTTACCTAGCACTATGTAACATTACAGACTAGCTCGACGACCTCACAATCTCCCTACAGCGCAACCAACAGCATTGCGAACAATAATACTAATAATAAATTTCTTTGTTTTCAGGTAAGCAATCACCTACAACCACTTACAGCACTTACCTACGTTAGAACGTCACTCCAAGGAAACGGTAACGTAACATAATAACTAAAAAACATCCACGACATACTTAAATAAATCTTGTTTAAAAACTTCAATCAGTATGGAAATTACAGTAACATTTTTCTCGGTATATACGAGAGGCGCACACTTATCTAAGATCTACGCCACACAACACCCCGCGGCTTCGCCCGCTGTATTCTTGTTAAACACTGTCATTTGACTCAACACCTTCGCTTGAATTTTTATTGGTAACATTTTCGCTCTCAAGTTTTGGATGTGGCACCTTTAATAACATAATTTTCAAAACGCAGACTTGGAGTAAAGTGTTATTTTATTCAGAAAAACTTAAACCATAATCTTATTTCTGCCTGTCTGTGGATTTGCTTAAATCTGAAGAACTCCTGTACAGATTTTTTCCTATGACTCGACGCATGATACAAGCCACTATTATTAATTTTGAATTTTGCATGCAAAAATAGGTTATAACTATCAGAGTAGTGTGTAGAAGATTAGAGCTCGATACTTGTTGATCGTCTCATCAGAAGAGGTACATCTTCTGATGAGACGATCAACAGAAGAGGTTTGTCAAATTTAGATCCTATCTGTACTATTAAGACTTGCAACATCCCAATCGAGACCCTGGAAATGCCCATAAAGTAGTGTTTTAATGTACCTATTTCCGATCATTTGGACTGTATGTACCTTCCCAAATTGAGACCCCGGGGAATGCTCAATTGCTGGCCAGACGAAGTGTAAGCTGACTTGATATTCGAGCCAACTATCTGATCCAGGATGCAAGGCTAACAAAAATAGAGAACATTTCAGTCGAACATTCCGTGGAAGAGAACACTTTCCATTTCGATAAGATGATAATATCACAATAATATAAGATGATATTGTACTGAATTAATGGTAACACGTTACGCGATCAAGGCCCTAACAACCTTTATGAAAGAATTGATGGTCAACACGATCATAAAAATTAAACTTAACACATCTTCCCATTAAATAACCTCAGGTAACATACCACATCCACATCTTATGCTTACACCCCCCACAAGAAAGGGGGTGTGTGCGCAATTTAAAAGATAAGATCAACCGAGCTCGCTCGAGACGATGCCTCTTAAATTATTCAAATAAAATCCCACTACGATATCTGTGATTGTAAATTTCGGTGTGCAGATGTGTACACTTGGGGCCCAGAAAAGTGTGCAGTATTTACAGGTGAGGGTGTAAATTGAACGGTGAAGTGAACGGATTTGATATTTATTTGTTTTGATTTTGAGAAAGGTGTGGTAGTGTGCTTCGTTCAGTCCGTTCGTTGAACATACATTTTGATGGATGTAGAGGAAGACCAAAGAAAAGATAGATTGATTATGAGAGGATTGATATGAAAGAATACGTTAATATGACAGCTTGACGGTTGAGAATCAAGACGGCGCAACACGTTTTTTTCTTTCATGCTCCCTGGATAGAAGAAAAAAAAAATTATAACAGTCGACAAGGACAAATCCTCATCATCTTCCTAAAATGATGAGGATTTTGTTCAGTTCTTCCAAAGGTCATTTAGGGTCAGTTCACACCGAGACGCGACGCGACGCGACGATACTTGAAGAGGCCAGTGATTTCGCGCTGTGTCGCTCTACGCCGCGCCGCGTGCATGCGCTGCATGGCGCAACGTATTCTGATTTCTACTGAAATCTACCTCACGAGGCCGCTCTACGCCGCCGCGAGGCGTCGCGCGGCGCAGCGCGCATGGCGCAACGTATTCTGAATTCTCACAACGAAATGTGTATCTTTTCGTGTAGAAAATAAAGTTATATTTTGAATCGCTCTTTAAAAGTGTGCGCGCAGCGTCACGTCGCGTTGCGTCTCGGTGTGAACTGACCCTTAGAAAATATTACTATAAGTCCGCCATTGTATCCATAGATTTAAGAATATTTCAAAAAAGCTGTGTAACAATATTGGTAAAGATTACAGAAGAAAAACAAAAACATACTCTAACTACACAATCTATTACATTAGCTGATAATACGTTACGTTCTTATTTATTTTTTATATAATATTTGAATTTTCTCAAGACTTCTTATAGCGTAGTTATCAGCTTACCATAATGCTATCTAAAACAAACTGACACGTAATAGATGTTTATCTGAAAACATTTATAAACAAAATTGGATTCTCGTAACACCCACTTGATAAAAACATTTTTACATTTTTTTTCCGCAGAAATACGAACAAGTTTATTCCCGTGTAGCCGAAGTAACTGAATAAATTTTCATTAATGAACCATCAGAATGTTTTGATAGTTACAAGGGCTACAGTTATTTACTTGTGCTGCAATGTAATAAAATATGCCTTTTTATGCCGTTTTCTACGGAACATGAGCAGATCTTTAACAAATAGGTGTATCAACTTAAAATAGGTGTATCATTTTGATCTTAAAAAAAGAGAATAGTTTATTTTTATATTTTTACAATTATTGATACCATTCACCAAGTGGTTGTTATTACAGTCTAGATTAAAATAAACCTTTTGAATAAAGTTTTGAGCGAATTTAACTTAAAAACGAACCTTAAAACGCTGTATATAAAATCCAGTTCTAATTAGACAAACCATTTCACAAACAATCGGTTTAAAACATTTAGAACCCGCATCATAACAAAATACAACACACTCATCACGTGGGGAAACAAAACGCGGAAAAAATATAACATTTTTACATTGGTACTTTTTTATGTCCGCGAGTGTAAGTGGGGCTGCAAGACAAAGGGTATGCGCTTGACATCGCCTGTTTTTTTTTTGCCTACAGTGTACAGTTATAACGGCATGTAGGTACTTTTTAAGGTTCCGTGTCTAAAGAGTGCCAACACGACCCTGTTACTAAGGCTCTACTGTCTGTGGGTCACAGGGCTATACTCTTGAATCGTTATTGGTAGACACTTGAAATTTATACAGATTGTGTATAAGTCATCTATAGCTGCACACAACAAATAATAAAAATAAAATAACGTAAACAATTAAAGACTCCCTAGAAGAAACGTGTGTTTTTATGACGTATATTGTTTAAAAACAAATAAAAAATTGTTAAATATTGTATGGTGGTACGCGGAACCATTAGTGTGCGAGTCCAACTCACACTTGGGTTATTTCATGTATGTATGTTTGTAACTATGGTATGCGCTATCACTTATAAAGAATCTCAGGTAAAAACGTGTCCGTATTTTTTTCGTGGGGTAATATAATATGCGTAGCGGTAATGGTGGTGAATTTGCTCTATTTTTGAGGGGTGAATATGTTTGGCAGAAAGTGTATGGGATGTACGTAATGGCCCCCTGTGATAAAGGGGGAAAACTTATCAAATCTTGTTTGTTTTATGGTGTAATACAAAACCTAAAGTAAACATGATATCTCTAGCCCCAAAAAAAATTGATTTTAGCATCAATAGTATTTTAGCTTCATAGAAACTCAATTAGTTGCCCTAAAAATGAAGGCCCTGAAAAACTGAAAAATGGAACCTGATAGGGAAGAATTAAGAATCCCCGAATAAACGGACGTTGCCGCGATTTTGGAGAGGTGGCAGAATTATAAGAGAAACCTACGTCCAGATAAGTCGAAGTCAAGCAGTTTTCTTAGGCCAGAAATCACTTTTGAAATTCAACAACAAGGATATACAAGGTGTTGTTTTGCATCTTCGTCAAATTCAAGGAGGTAACTATGCTAATGATTCTCGTCCCGAATCAATAATAAAATGGGTAGGTAATTATTTTTTTCCTTTGTTACCGAAATCGGTAAGTTTGAACCAGCCGTGTTTTAAACGCGGCCCGTCTGGTTCCTGCCATATAACCTCGCTTTCACACAAACAAACAATCTCAAACGTTTAATTGATAATTTCTTATTCCCTAAACCACGTTAAGGGGGTTATTCAGAAATATTGACAAACTTAAACAACCAAAAAAATCAGCGTTTATTAATAATTAACTAGGTATCGTAATTTTAATTGATTATTTATGTCTTTTGTGACCACCTCCTGAAATTTGACGAGGATGCAAAACAACACCTTGTAGAATTCATTTTGACTTTACACGCCGTCGAGAAATACCTATCTCCCAAAAAACTAAAACTACACAAACTGCGTACCTACAAAGTAACTCCTATATCTTCGAAATATCTATCTGTAACAGTGGCAATCGGTCAATCAATAGGATTATGCGTATTAGGGACGTCCATGTCTTGCTGTATAACTTGCTGAATTACCTAACGTTGTGTTTGACTAGAGTGGACCTTTAAATGGGACTTAAACATTACTGGCGCATTGTGGGTATACTAGAAAAAAAGAAAATACGTTTATTTGGCACCAGCCACAAGTACACACAGCATTAAAAAATAAAATTAAACTTAAACACAGAACAAAACAAAAATAAATTTTATGTGTGTCTCACGACTGTGCCAAATAGGCCCAGTTCAGCAACATACACCGGGCAACTAGTGTCCGACGCTGGTTTTCAACCGGACCTGAGAAAGTGATGTGACGGACGTAAAACAGTTTCATACTTTGTCAAAGTGTACAGGTGAACAAGTACTTAAATAAAAGAAAAGTAAACTTGTACGTACAGCAATAATTATAACAAATAAACTACACAATAATACTGAGATAAGCACAAAAATAAAAAAAATAAAGGTAAAAAAATGGGATACTATTAGGTACACCTCTGCTTAACCCTTTGGGGATTACAGGCGTGATGCTATGTAATGTTATCAATAATTCAATATCTACATACGTTCACTCCAAGCCTGGGGGTCTACTCTCTAAGCACGAAATCCGTAGTTTCGGCCGAAGTTACGGTCGTTTCCTACTCCGTAACACTTACGGATATGAGATTCGTTAGGCACCCGAACTAAAAATGAATGACAATATGATTGGACAGTTGTCCTTACACCCGATGTGTTTTCAAAACTCATGAATTCGAAAATATTAGGGAGTAGTGTTCATTTCGAAGTATAAAACTAGTTACGGACGGACCCGTATCTTCGTTGACGGATTTAGAGAGTAGCCCCTCTGTCCTCACACAAACACAACAAGACAAACGTAGACCTTCCACATCCCCAACCGAAATCTCATCAGCAACCTAACTCAATTGCCTCGTGGAGTACCGCCAAACACTTAAATTGCGTATGGACAGGTCCATGTTAGTCCAGCGTCCGGCAGTCCCCTAAATGGGACTAACTTGGTTCTGCACAGACCAATAGGCAGACGCATAGGACGTACGACACACGACGAACGTCATAGTTTTGTAGATGCATATGTACTAGAGATGTACCGTCTTATCGACGAATAGTTGGGAAGCCCACTAGTCGCATTCCAGCAAATTCCAGTAATTAGCTTTCCAGTTTGTTTGTTATACAAGGTGTTGTTTTATCATCCTCGTCAAAATTGAGGAGATTGTCACAAAAGACATAAATAATCAATTTAAATTACGGTACCTAGCTAATTATTAATAAACACCGATTTTTTTGGTTGTTACTGTTTGTCAGTATTTCAGAATAACCCCCTAAACGTGGTTTAGGGAATAAGAAATGATAGAATAAACGTTTGAGATTGTTTGTGTGTGTGCAAGCGCGGTAATAGGGCGAGAATCAGACGGCCCGAGTTTAAAAAACGGGTGGTTCACACGTACCGATTTCCGTAAATCAGAAAAAAAAAATACAAATTACCTACCCATTTTATTATTGATTGCGGACGAGAATCATTAGCATAGTTACCTCCTTGAATTTGACGAGGATGCAAAACAATACCTTGTATAAACAAAGAATCGGAACTGTTCCTTTGGTTGTCAACAATTGAACTTAAATCAATAAAAATATAATATCAACTTATAGCAGACTATTTTGGTGGGTGTCAGAGAATGCCGGTAGTATTTTTTGCGTAGAGTAACTTACTTTTATGTATGTTACAGAATGTATGGTTTGACGGCTTTGTGAAGGTACCGTTTAAACCTTGAAGGTGACAAAATCAAAATAAATTTAGAAAATGCTTACCAAAGTCAAAGTCAAGTCAAAGTCAAAGCATTTATTTCAATAGGGGACCGGACTGGGTAAAAAAAACGACATTCTATTTTGTCCGTCAGACAGGTAATACAAAAATATTAGACACGTATTTTTTGTTTTATCAAAATATCAAAAAATTACTTAGTTAAAACTCATTAAAGTTGGAGAGTGGGGGCTTACTACGTCACAAGTGGGTATAAAACTTACCCACATGTGACGTCATGCGCCATTTCAACTCAATATAATCTCCGTAATTTTATGACCACGTGAAAAAAGAAAAAATACGTGTCCAATACTTTTCAATAAACTAACAGACGGACAAAGAAAAAAAAAGTTGGATTATCCCCTATTAAACCATTACAGGCACTTTTGAAAGTCGAAAAACAAAATAAAACGCGAAGCTACAGTCCCAGTCACAAGGCATAATAAATTGTGAAAGTACTGTAGTTGCCCATTCCGTAGCGTAGATCTCTATGGAGAAGAATGGGCAAGATACTCCATGGACACTCTTTTAAATCAAAATATGTTACAAAATCTTGGTTACATCAAAATACATAAAACAGATTTATAAACCGATGACTTTGACTTTGCTTGTAATCATCATATGTCTAGCCTTTTCCCAAACTTTGTTGGGGCGGCTTCCAGTCTAACCGGAAACAGCTGAGTATCAGTATTTTACATGACGCGACTGCCTATCTGACCTCCACAACCCAGTAACTGGGTAATACGATACCCATTGGTAAGACTGGATGTCAGACTTTCGGTTTCTGACTACTTTAAACGACTGTCAAAGATCTACAAATGACAGCCGGGACCAACGGCTTAACGTGCTTTCCGAGGCACGGAGGAAACTATTATTATTTAGCCACGAGCTCCTCCTCCTTTGACTTTGCTTGTAATATTGAATCAATATAAATTCGACATTAAAGTTAGCACCAAATATTTTTCGCTCATCCAATATTAATAACCAACAATCAAACCCACAAATCTGCCGTCGAACCAATAAAATCACCTTCGCAACTCCCTAATCTAATTTTCTCGGCTCATAATTAGCCCAAAAATAAATAAGTTATCTTGCCAACTTGAAGACACGTCTTACCAGTTAACATGTGGTCCCAGCTGGATATCTCCTGCCGTGATTAAGTTACAAATTAGAGGTCCTAATACCAACTTTAGGTCCCTAGTGAGGGAACATTACTATCGGTACGGTTTTAGCCATTGTTAAGGCGTGTTTCGGTACTTACTGATTTTTTTCGTAGTTTTTGGGATGAGAATAACAAGCTGCTAATACGTTGTTTTTCGTGTAGGTGTTGTTCAGCAAACCCTTATAACGAATACCCTTATCATAAGGGTGCATGAAAAATAACTAGTCCGCCATCTTTGGGAGTCCGCCATCTTTTGGAGTCCGCCATATTTGGTTTAGAATGACGTCACTTAGCTAACCATGCGTTGTTATCCAAACTAAACGTGTACTTATGCAAAATTTCAGCTCAATCGGTTGGGAATACTTAATTGTTTTAAAAATTCAGTTGCGAGATTTTACATAAACAAACAAATGTTGCGTTAAGTTAAATAAAAAGATTGTAAAAATAAGGTTTATGGGATATTTACTTGTATACAGGGTTATTTGTAAAACACCGACAACCTCTCAGGACTATGTTACTAACATCATAATGAACAACTTTTGTTCTATGACTTTTAAAAATTCATCATATTTTAGTTCATACGATTTTCAAACAAAAGTAAAAATATTTAAATTGAACGCTCTAAATGTTACGAAGTCGATGCAAAGCAAAAGAAAGCGATAGTACAATAGCGAGGGGAGCATAGACTTCGTAACATTTAGAGCGTTCAATTTAAAAAAAATAAAATTAAATGGAAATCTGGTGAACTGAAATATTACAAATTTTTAAAAGTCATTGAACAAAAGTTATTGTTGGTGTTTAACAAATAACCCTGTATACTGTATTTTCTATATTTTACATCGAACGCACCATTCTCTTGCCTTTATAGGTACTAATATATTTGGGTACGCCTCTTCCATACTTCCCAATCAGTTATTGTTATCTCAACTCACCGCCGGCTGTCCCAATTTACATTGACTACCTCGTTGCTGACTGCTGAACAAGAGGTGCTGGGTACGATTCCCGGGTCGGGCAAAGCGTAATTGAGTTTCTCGATCAGGAACTTTTCAGTAGCAGCTACGGAGTCTGGATTTGTGCTCGGCTGATGGGAATAGGCTCGCCCTCTATTACATGGGACTATAACAGAACTGGCGAAATGTAGGTGTACTATTAGGACCACCTCTGCCTAACCATTCGTGTATTACAGGCGTGATGTTAGGATAAATCAGTTAAGATTATCATCGACACGCATAGAAGTAAGTCACCTCGTTTCTAGCCATGTTGTCATCTTTCACATAGTCCATCTGTCATGTCTCAAGTCTTCCCCTCCTTCTATAGCCATCCACATGATCAAAATAGGAATAAGATTGTCCTTTCAAGATATTTTCGTATTAGGAAACTTCTCATTTATAAGGGAGTTAGGACGCCGAAAAGGTCAAGTCATATCATTCATTCACTTCATGTTCACCTAGATTTTATCATGCCTTCAAACTTCTAACGCCTTGCAAAGACTTAGTGTAGTGTTTGCTACCTAGCTTAGATATAATACATCAGCCAGTCCTGTCTGTTTAGATGTTAACTTCCAAATTAACGTTACGGGCTGGGTATAGGATAAATTAACACAATACCAATTAAACACTAAAAATCTTGAATGAATACAAATACACAACTCGCTATTCACTTAGATATCGCACTAGTAGTTCACTTCGATTGCTTCGTTCCGGAGCCAAAATCAGACTAACTACTCCCGCTAACCCGTCGTCTATTTATGGCCGATCCATCTTCGAGAAACTTCCACAACTTCCGTGAATGTCTAGGCAGTTCCCAGCCTTCGAGAAAGTTCCACAACCTTCTTGAACCTACAGAGGTCCAGAACTTTCTCGAACTTTCTAGACATTTCCATCGTGGAAAATTCTAGGATTGTTCTCGAATCTTCTAGACATACTGGATCATTCTAGACTCGAACGTAATCCTAGAATGTTCTCGTAAAGCAGACGACGTAACAGCAACATACATAGAAAAACTTACGTCTTTCTTAGACGAAATTCCCGATGAAAAACCCCACCAGTACTTTGCCCAACGCGGGAGTCTAAGCTATCGCTCAGCAGTCGACCAACGAGGAAGTACTGACCTCGTTTAGTGACAATCTCATTTGGGCAGTAGTAAAAATAAAACACTCTTTTGGGTGAAATCCAAGGGACTTGCATACATATTACATGAAGTATTTCACAGCTCCAAGGTAATGGCGGATCAAAAAGGGATCAGTATTGTAGGGATACAAGATGCAGGGAAATACGGTTTGGGTGAGGCGATCTCCTTTATTAAGGTCAGGTGCGTAACAGGTGAAGAAAACAACTTGTCCTGGATCGAAAAAAATCGAAGACCTGCGACATCCAACAGAGTTCCTCTTGCAATAGTCTAAATTGACACTATCAATGTCAAATAGTAGAGTGAATATGACAACAGCGGTGGCCCAGTGTTGGCACAACGACTTACAAACAGTAAGCCGTGGGTTCAAACCCAGGCGGGCGCATTACTTTGAGAAATTTATTTCATCACTGCTGCCCTCAGTGAATTAAAACATCGTGAGGAAACCAGCATGTCCTAGAACTAAAAAATCGAAGACATGTGACATCTACCAACCCGCACTGGGCCCGCGAGATGGACTACAGCCCACTCCCTCTCATAGAGAGGAGGCTGTGTCACAGCAGTGGGAACATTTTGGCTGATGATGATGATGTCGAATTGTTACCACTGCAACTACCAGATGACCTGTACAACACGACGGCTGAAAGTATACGAAGAAGAATAAAGAGAATGCTTTCTTGCTAGTGGTATACTGTTCTTGTCTGTAAGATAATTAACAGCCAGAGTTCCTGAACCCTCTGGCATTTATTGCTCTTTCTGACTGGCTGAAGCCGATTTCGCATCTAAAAAAAGTGTGTTCTCTCTCTTTGCTGAAAGTAGTTGTGGCCTCAGATGAAAGTTTCAAAGTACATTTCATCCCGGAAAATTAAAAACTCTTGAAACAAAAGCTGCGGTCATACTTTATAATGACATTACGCAGCCACGTAAACTCCCATTATTCCTAACGATGTCATCTTACAAAGATTATCCGAGTTCAGACGGTAACCGTAGATTAAGATTGTTTAGAAAGGACACTTTCGCTCCGAACGCATTCTTAATCGCTACCTGCAGGGCTTAAGAAATGTTCGAAAGTCAGGAGTAGGCAGAGTTGAGGAGCCTGAGTTCCTCAATTCGAGCTTGAATTAATCATAGTCCGTAGCAGGGTGGTGGAAATCATTCAAAGCAAAGTTGTCTTGTTCCTCATCAGCATAGATTGTTGCGAGTTTTGCGTTCGTCTCCATCTTGACGATTAGAAGTTGGGATCATACATATTGATGTATGTATCTCACATTTCATTTGTTTACGTACAAATGCAAAATGTGGATTACAGTGTGATCCCAAAACTATACAAGTGTGCCTGTAAAATTTCAAGAGTCCCCTCTATTTCTCCAGGATCCCATTATCATATGCTCACCTGATGACTATGGATCCCTTGGGAAGTATACTTTTGTAGTAACAAAAAGGATTGTGTGGTTTTATGAAACCACGGTAAAAGTGAAACTTTTTTCACACTTTATCCCTACTCCGCGGCCAACCGTCAGCGTCACGCGACATGCAATGATGCAACACACAGACGAAAAAGTTTGAGACGATGTAATAAAAGTTTCACTTTAAAAGTACATAAAATCGGTCCAGGCGGCTTCAAGCAATCAGAGAACATATATTAAAAAAAATCCGACGAATTGAAAACCTCCTCCTTTTTTACGGGTAAAAATTATCGTAGAAACTACTCGTCGCTGATTGAAAACAGTCTTTTTCTGTACACAAGTTTCGCTTCTACGATTATTTTAGTCTATGAAGTGACACATCCAATTGTGGTAGGTGCCATCACACGACGGGTTAGACGAGTTCTGATAACTTTCAGAAAGTTAACTAAACGTGTTATGGGAGTCAGAAAAGTTAGACCTTGGACTTTGTCGATGGGAAAATAATGGGTTTTAGGGGTTTATTCGATGGGATGTCATGGTATTGTGATGAGTTTTTTTTTTTTGCCATTTGGAAACCAAAATAATTAATTGTTTATTTTCAAACGTGTTACATTTTCTACAAGTGTCTTTCTAAAAAATATTTATTTGACTCGCACAGGACAAAACAGTACCTAGTAATACAAAGTTAAATAAAAAGAAACCAACCAAACACAAAAATAAAATTAAATTTAAAAAAACACGTACTTAAACTAAACTGGTCCTGTACGAGATCAAAAGAGGTATCCCAGCATGTTGCTGCAACATTAAAAAAAAATGTCACAACAAAAATGTTAAATGTAATAGAAGATGCTATCAATGACAAAAGAGAGGCCCTGTTTTCTGGAAGTGTATAGCTTAAGGTAAGAGGATTTTTACACCCATTATATTCAAGAACTACCTGTGCCCGCGACTTCATCCGCGTGGAATTTTAGAAGTAGCCTAAGTTACTCCTTGTTATATCAGCTATCTGCCAGTGAAAGTCCCAACAAAATCGGTCCAGCCGTTCTAGAGATTAGCCGGAACAGACAGACAGACAAAAATTTTATTGTAAAAAAATGTATTTTGCTATAATTATGTTCCGTATATACATTCTTATGCATGTATTTTAATGTTACAAACAGACACTTCAATTTTATTTATTTGTTTAGATGATGTATATATAAGATTTCATTTTCATCATTTTTCATCATCATCATTAGCCTATAATGTTCCCACTGCTGGGACACAGGCCTCCTCTCCTATGAGAGGGAGTGGGCTGTAATCCACCACGCGGGCCCAGTGCGCGTTGGTAGATGTCACATGTCTTCGAATTTTTGGTTCTAGGACATGCCGGTTTCCTCACTATGTTTTCCTTCACCGTTTTTGAGAGCAGCGGTGATGAAATAAATTACACAAAGTAATGCGCCTGCCTGGGTTAGAACCCACGGCTTACTGCTCGTAAATCGGGGTTGCCACCACTGGGCCACCGCCGCTCTCAAATCATTTAATTTTAGGCCGATTTCATTTTACGATCTCAAAATTACCCATATAAAACAAGAATCGTTTCTCAAACCTCAAATCATACGACTATTAGCTCGCTCCCCACACACAATAATTTTCGCCATTAATTAAATGATATATTTATGAATAACATAATATTTAAAATGGCATCTTAACGTCACATCAAATGGCATTATCATGGAAATAAGAAGTTAAATCCACATTCCTGAAGCAAATGGGCCCGCCTTTCCTTTAGAAAAATATTCTTATGAATAGTTTGGCCAGAATTTTGGATAATTCAGGACATCTTGTCTAAAGACATAGGAAACCATAATCATGTACTTACTTAATAAATTAACACATAATAATGCTGCCAGTTTTAGTAAAAATAAATGCTTTGTCTCATGAACGGAAGAAAATAACATCATAAATCCACGTTCTCTTGCTGTCGTTTCAGACCATTGAAGTCTTATCTCATGTTCTCGCATTCTTCACGATGTTTTCCTTTCTTCTCAATCAGCGATGTCAGATAAAATGACATAGCTGACGACGCTATATAAAGAATTAAAAAAAAAAACACATGATTCGTTTTATTTAAACCAGCTCGACCCAGGACAATTCCCAGGGCGAGTTGCTCTCTCATTTATATAAATAGAAAATTATCAGTTGAAGCTCTTTGTGCTCAGTTAATGGCAATAAGCGTATGGGCGTTCGATTATACCCCTACTTTTACCTTAAGGATAAAACCGTGACTTAAGAGCGTTTACGCCTTACGGCACTTCATACTAACTGTCAAGTCCTTATTTCCCAAAATGACTGAACCGATGTTATTCATATTCATAAGCAGAATACATCATCATCTGCCTAGCCTTTTCCCAAACTATCTTGGGGTCGGCTTCCAGTCTAACCGGATGCAGCTGAGTACCAGTATTTTACATGAAGCGACTGCCTATCTGACCTCCAAAACCCAGTAACTGGGTAATACGAAACCCCTTGGTAAGACTGGATGTCAGACTTTTGGCTTCTGACTACTCGTAACGACTGACAAAGATCTACAAATGACAGCCGGGACCAACGGCTTAACGTGCTTTCCGAGGCACGGAGGAAACTCGGTATGTAATTATGGTCACCCATCCACGGACCAACCTCGGCAAGCACGGCTTAACCTTAAAGATCGACCCGGGCGGCTGTTATTATTTAGCCACGAGCTCCTCATTCATAAGCAGAATACATAGGTCTAAAAAGTTACTAAAAAACATTTTCGAAAAATAGTGTTACAGCTAAATTAGACCGATTATAAATTATCTATAGAGAAACAAATTTCCAATTATCTTCTTTTTTTTTTTAAAGACATTTCGAAAAATAAGGAATTGAAAGTTTGAATGAAATGCCGTAAGGTGTTATCGCTCTTAATATCATGTTATTTCAAAAAAGTCCCAACATCCCCCGTAAAACTTGGTCACCTCACTCATAACCCAACCCTTATATTTAATAACCCGGAGACTAACCAAGATTTATTTAGTCTAATATCGCCAATGTGGCATATATTACATATATAATGCAATATTGACACGTGTGGATGAAATCTCGGCTTTTTTCACTTATTTACATAGTAATCTTGGAAGAGAAATGGTTTATATTAAATGTTTGTTGAGTCTTATTCAAGGATGGGAAAAATGGTAAGCACATTGTGAGGTTTTCTTTAAAGAAATGCGTACCACGATTTAGATACCTATTTATTTTATATAAGGTGAACGGATTCTTCACGGAGTCAACCAAGCATTTTTTTTGTACTTCAATCTAAGTCTTGTAATACGAAAAAAATATTGTTAAGAAACTTTTTTTTTTTGTAGCAAAAAATTACGTTTTACGGCAAAACTCAGTGTAACGCACTGAAAACATTGTGCTGATAGTAACCGGTGACAATTAAAATTAGTAAAATAAAATAAAAACTTGTTAAAAGGTTTATCCTCCAATATCTCCGTTACCCCTGGTAAGACTGGATGTCAGACTTTTGGCTTCCGACTGTGGCTGTCATGTGTAGATCTTTAAAAAATTTGGTGGGGAAACTTTTTTTTGGGGGGGAAATTCACGTTTTACGGCAAAACTCAATGTAACGCACTCAAAACATTCTATTTTTATTTCCTACATATGGCAGCCGGGAACAACAGCTTAACGTGCTTTACGAAGCACGGAGGAAACTCGGTATGTAATTATGGTCACCCATCCATACACCAACCTCGGCAAGCACGGCTTAACCTTAAAGATCGACCCGTGCGGCTTTTATTGTTTAGAAAAGAGCTCCTCTTAAAAAAAAAAAACATTTCAACTGACAAGGCAAAAAAAATACAGTCACAGAGACAGGCTAAGTTACTTTCTCAGTTAAATTTTAAGGTTATATGGATGAGATTTCAGCTGCTATCAACAAACATGGCCGCCCCTACAAACTTAAACAACGAAAGGCCAACATTCTCAAATCGCGAAATCTCATCCTTAAAACATTATTCCATTATTCAAGTACTAATTAAAACAACGCCAAGTTACCTAGTTGCAGAGTCGATCGATTGTGCTTTACATTAACCGGGAATCGAACCCGATACACAATCTTGTGCCTTCGGTTAATTAAAAACCAAGAACTGGCGAGCCTCGAAACCACAATCGGGATTCAAACATCTGTTTGTAAATACAAAGGAAATTATGTCTTATCCTGTGGTTTAGAAGGTTTGAATTTGAGTGTTGTGAAGATTTGTTGTTTTCTTGTAATGTTCTAGGTCTAAAATAAAATTGTTTTGTGTTCAAGAGTTACTTGTGTTGCTATTCTTCTTATTAGAGTTAAAATATGAAAGAAAAATATACCCGCGGCGTCGCCCGCGTTGAGTTCGATAATTGTCCCACGGGAACATACTATCGGGATAAAAAGTATCCTATGCGTTAATCCAGGTTATAAACTACCCGTGTGGCAAATTTCATCCAAATCCATTCAGTAGTTTTTGCGTGAAAGAGTAACAAACATCCATCCATCCTCACAAACTTTCGCATTTATAATATTAGTAGGATATTTTAGTTTATAGAGGTTATTGAATTGACCTTTGACGTAGGTTTCCAAAGGTCTTTTTGTTAAGAGCGTTTACACCTTAATACGGCATTACATACTATCTTCCAAGTCCTTATTTTCCGAAATGACTGAACCGATTTCAATGAAACTTAATACGCATAAGCAGGATACATAGGCCACTAAAATCGGTTCAGTCATTTCGGAAAATAAAGACTTGAAAGTTTGTATGAAATGTCGTAATGCGTAAACGCTCTTAAATAAATGTCGGAGGAGAAGGCGGATAAAAATCAGACATTGGTGCGGATACTTATATGATAAACTAGCTGTCCCGCGCAACTTCGTCTGCATCACATTTTCCCTGATTTCGCAACATTTTTCATTGTTGCTCCACTCCTATAGGTCGTAGCGTGATGATATATAGCCTATGTCCTTCCTCAGATTGAAATCTATCTTCTTGCTAAATTTCATTAAGATCCGATCAGCCGTTTAGTCGTGAAAAGGTAACAAACAAACAAACAAACAAACAAACAGCGTGACTTTCGCATTTATAATATTAGTATAAGTAGATGAAATGAAACCTATTAATAGATGATTGCATAATATGTTCATCTATGGTTGCTACATAATTTTGTACTAATATTATAAAGCGCTTAATTAAAGAATGCGCAAATCTCGGTAACTACTGGTTCGAATTGAAAATATAGAATCGCGCTACGTCAACGACCAATAGGAGCGGAGCAACAATGAAAAAAGTTTCAAAAACGTGGAAAATGTGACGCAGACAAAGTTGCG
The DNA here is from genome assembly GCA_963082945.1 of Cerastis leucographa. NCBI lineage: Eukaryota > Metazoa > Arthropoda > Insecta > Lepidoptera > Noctuidae > Cerastis > Cerastis leucographa. Next base: position 10,570,070 of record OY720372.1, on the reverse strand, counting down.
CGGGTTAATTAGTAAGTAATGTAAAATATACATGCAGACGTAATCTTTTCACAGACAAGTTAGTTTATCTCTGGCAGTAACAAGGTCATATCATATCAACCTCACGATGCAACGAAAATAAAGATCACGATGATGGAATGATCAAGGATAAAATATATATTGAATCATTAAGTCTACTCTCACTCTTGAAGTTTGTCTCGGGCAGAACGCTTTTGAGATGCTCGTACTCATTCCAGAGCATTCATAAGTACTACCTAACACTTTTATTTTATTCTTATTTTATTACATTTTATCCAAAACTAGCTGCCACCTAACCTTAGATAACAAACTCAATGAGCAAGCGCAAGCGCACCAACTGCCCGTAATCGGTCGACCCGAAGATAACCGAACGCATGTTTACCGGTTGCCATCGGGCCGTGGCGCACGAAGTTAGCCGAAGCTACACGAACACGGCCGAGTCCTATGTCCGCGCCCCTCCCGTACCCCGCACCCCGCCCGCAGGTCACGGACGTATTGAAATAGTTCGCGAATAGAATGTGACCAAAGTTACTTTAATTTAGTAAAAAAAATGGAAATTAGAATTTTTAATTTAATAAAATCAAGGTAAAATGTTTAATGTTTTAAATTCTTATTTACATAAGCCACAAAATAACGTCCAAAACATTTTAATCAAAACTAATCTTTCTAAGTAGGTATCTTACGGATGTAAAAATAGTTCACGAAATAATAAAGTGTAGTCTTTGATGTCATCATGAGACAGGGCAAACACTGACAGTAACGACTAAGAAACCTAAAGCTCTTGTAAGATGGTTTGAGTACAAAAGGGACTATCATGACGAAAATATAAAACTGTTTTGTGAATGTATTTCTGCACTTTCATTCTCAGACATGTATCTTTTGGATAATTTAGAAGATGCTTTTCAGGTTTTTCATGAGACATTGCAACTGTTTTATAAACTATGTTTTCCCAAACAAAAGATAAAAAGGTCGAACGGAAATAATAAAACTCTATGGTTGACAAAAGGTCTAAAAAAGTCATGTACACGGAAACGATATTTATATTTAAAAAGTATTCACAATAAAACAAACAAAAATAGAATAACAAAACAGTATCAAAAATATAGTGTCATACTTAAACGTTGTATTAACAAATCTCAACAAATACACAACAAAAGATATATACAGAATATGAAAAACAAATGCAAGGCTACTTGGGACATTATCAATAAAAAAATTGGTGACACACAAAAAAGTAATGACATAAAACAAATTATATTTAATACCAATAACATCACTGACCCTCAAAAAATTTGTGACATGTTTAACGAATACTATATCCAATTGACAAATAATAATGAATTTACACATAATGTTGACGCTATAAATAGAACAATGGACATTAATCAGAGTAATACAATATTCCTAAACCCTACTGATCCAATAGAAGTCTTCAGGGTAATCCAAAATCTCAAAAATACGGCGTCAGTCGGGTTTGACGAAATAAGTACCAAAATTATAAAATCTTGTGCTTATCAATTATGCAAACCGTTGAGCTACTTAATTAACTTATCGTTCCTAGAAGGTATATTCCCAAGCGCATTAAAGAAATCAATAGTCATACCAATATTTAAGAATGGAGATGAATCTGACATGGCGAACTATAGACCTATAACCTTAATTCCTATAATATCAAAAGTAATTGAGAAAATAATGTTAAAAAGGCTGTACGCATATGTCGATAACTATAATTTGCTAAGGCGGGAGCAATTTGGATTCAGGAAAAATAGCACTACGTCTTTAGCTTGTTTCAATTTAATAAAAATAATAACTGAGGCCATGAATGACCACATACCCGTAGTAGCAATTTTTCTGGATATGAGTAAAGCCTTTGACTTTGTTGATCATGAGCTATTACTAAGCAAATTGGATAAATATGGCATAAGGGGCAAAGCGAATGACTGGATTAAATCGTATCTAAGTAATAGGCGTCAATGTGTGCAAATATCAAAAGTCATTGATGGAAACAAAGTAGAATATAAATCTAGCTATAAAACTAACGCAGTTGGAGTACCCCAGGGTGGCGTAATGGGATCGTTTTTATTTCTGCTATACATCAATGACCTTCCTAATGCAACACGACACGAAACAATATTATTTGCTGACGATACGACACTAATAATAAAAGGTAATAACAAAATTAAATTGGAACAGGAAATTAACGAAGCAATCAAAGACATAATAATCTGGCTTAATAATAACAATCTAAAAATCAATATAAATAAAACAAAAATAATTCAATTTCAAACTTATAAATCAAACTTTCGGAATCTGAGTATAAAATATGAAGACAGTATCCTAGAACAAGTAGTAACCACAAAATTCTTGGGCATAATAGTGGATCAAAACTGCAATTGGAAATCACACATCAACTACGTATGCGATAAGCTAGAAAAATTCGTATACGCCATAAAACGTCTTCGATCAACTGTGTCCGTAGCCGCAGCAGTCACTGCATATCACGGATACGTATCGTCTGTGTTGTCTTATGGTCTGATACTATGGGGCAATTCAGTTGAAGTTTCAATGGCATTTCGGGTACAAAAAAAGTGTGTTAGGGCAATAACTGGCGCCTGGTTCTTGGACAGCTGTAAACCCATATTTAAAAACCTCCACATCTTACCCTTATCCTGCATGTACATCAAGGAACTATGCATGCTAGTAAAGCAAAACCCGCACTATTTTCGCATGCAATCAGAAGTGAGCCACAAAAAGGCTTCTGCTAGAAATAAGTACAAACATGAACTAAATGTACCTCAATGTAGACTGCAAATATTTAGGAGAAATGTATATGTAAATGCCATTCAGGTATTTAACAAGTTACCTAACTCATTTAAGGAACTTCCCATCCCCATGTTCAAGAAAAAGCTGACCAGTTGGTTGTTGGATAATTGCTTTTATGACATTGGCGAATATATGGAATACTGTAAAAATCCAAGATGACATGTACCTACTTACTTACTTATTATAACGATTACCTTTTTAATTTTAATTCTAATAATATTACTAATTTATATTGGACTTATTGTATGTAAATGACATCTGAATATTTGTACACCACATCTTGTGGTAGAATGTATTGAACTGAACAAAATACTAACACCATACTATGTAAAACTACATTCTCACAAATAAATAAATTCTAATTCTAATTCTAATTCTAATTCATCTGTCTATCCGTTTCCCAAGTTTATTGAGGTTGGCTTCCAGTCTAACCGGATGCAACTGTTAACCAGTATTTAACATGGAGCGACTGCCTATCTGACCTCCACAACCCAATTAGTACTGGGTAATACGATACCTCTTGGTAAGACGGGTTGTGAGACTTTCATGAGTTTCAGCCCACTGACTACTACTCAAAGCTGAACAGTAAGTATTTACATGACGCGACTGTCTATCTGACCTCCACAACCCAGTAACTGGGTAATACGAAACCCTTTGATAAGACTGGATGTCAGGGTTTCGGCTTTTGACTACTTGTAACGACTGTCAAAGATCTACAAATGACAGCCGGGGACCCAACGGCTTAACGTGCTTTCCGAGGCTCGGGAGGAACTCGGCATGTAATGGGTGGTCACCCATTCACAGACCAACCTAGGCAAGCGCGTCTGAACCTGAATCATCATCCTAGCAGCTGTTATTATTTAGCCACGAGCTCTTGACGTGAAGACTTTGATGTCATAGACAAAAAAAAAACATACGTATAATACCAAAATTTATTGTTTTTTTTTTGCCTCAATTTACGATTGATTGTCAAAGGATTATGTTCAAAATGTGAATATCTTGAATTGTTGATGTTATAAAAATGGATATTTTATTGACTGTTGAGAGAACTAAATAAATTGCGGTCTCTTATAAACTGTCAAACAAATGATGACATATGTGTCATTTCGAGAAAAAAAAAAAAGATTTATGCTTGCTTGATTAAGCGTAGAACTAAAAGCAATATAAGTAAATATGTTTTTTATTGATATTATAAAGTTAATAGTTTTTATATTATGAAATGTTATTGATATCAAAATTTGACAGTTTTCCAGTAACGTGTTTTGTAAACAACATCACATTACATCATACATCACGCTTGTTTTTATCCAAAGAGTTAGGCAGAGGGTATCTATAGCATTATTTTTGCTAGTTCTGCTTAAGTGCCTGTTGCCCCCTCTCTAGCAAAAAACTTCGGGCTGCTATCGTATATTGCTGGTGGAAAAAACCCAATAAGACTGCCCGTTCAGGGAATCGTACCCAGGACCTTCTGCTCAGCAGTTTTACGAGCACTAAATCTACAAACCAAGTCCATACAACATATCTGTGCCTCAGAGGTATGTCTGAGGTACAGATATATTAATAACCTGGTTTTTCCCGCTACGTTCGCGTGTATATCGGAAGTTGTCTTTATAACACAGGAAAGTACTGAGTACCGTGGTATCAACTATCCTTATGCCAAATTTCTTTCCAAACTGTTCAGCCGGTAAAGCGTAAAAACGTGACAAACAAACAAACAAACTCACTGGCACAATATTAGTGAGAATTTGACAATTGTCCAGAACTTGTTTTGTAAACAACAAATTATTTATAATTATTATGGTTATCTAAGTATTTTTACGCCGCTGCTGAATCTCAGCTGCCCCAAGGCACGACAATTATTAATTGAAGTAATCTATAATCTATTATCTCTAAGCTCTTATTACGTTTAACAAATGCGAGCGATTTACTCCGTGGCCCGAGGCCTATCGCCTTGGAACAATATTTTAACTAAACAAACAAACAGACGGCAAATGATAATTTTGTGTAGTCTTGTCGTGAAATGCCTTTTTTTTATTTATTTAACAATTTATGTACACACTAAATACAGAAAAGAAGAACAGAAAATATATTTTTTTGTTTGTAATTGTGAGATACTTACTGTGAATTGCCTTTATTTCTAATTTACTCAAGTTTTTTTTTTCTAATTAATTAATGCCTAAACAAGCCTCGATCATTTTTGCTGTAAGTTATTTTTAGTCAACTAGGTACTTCACAGTTACATACCTACCAAGTTAAACTATTTCACATTGTTTTAATAAAAGCGCACACACATGGATCACGTTCTGTTCCGAATCAGGGAATCGGACTATTTCTATCTCTTTCACATAATGGGTCTCGCTCGCTGTATCGTTGCGTCGCGTGATCGCGTCGCTTGGTGCTCAGACGGTGGGCCTCCCCCCTTCCGTCCCTCACCTCTGCGCAGTTCCGCGCGCCTCGCTCGCCCAGTTACACCGCGTGTCTTTCCATAGACAGATGTGTATTGCATTTATTTCGTGCGCTCGTGTGACGTTAAAACAAAATGGCGGAACCCACTCCCGGTCCAAGCAGACAAATTACTAGTGCTTACGTACCGCAAACTCCTCCACATAATTTACGTATATTACGCCGTATTGCAGCGAAAGTTAAAGAAGAATTGAACGGTGCACTTGGAAGGAGGCCTAAAGTTCTCGAGTTCACAGGTTTGCAGCCGTCCCTTGTTGACAAAATGATGGACAAGGACATCAAAGACATTGAAATAAAGCTCAGGGAGGTAGATCGATCCGTAATTTACCATCAATTAATGGACATGTACCTAAATGAAAAGATAATGCCCACTACATACGATCTATTCATAAAACTAGCTCAAAAAATACCAGCTCATATAGATTTGGGGGAGTTCAGGCATTTCCTTTATAAACAAGGTTTTATGTGGAAACAAATTTTAAAAGACACACGTGTCGTTATTGAGAACCCTAAAGTTGTTTTTGAAAGGCATTTTTATTTGAAAAACATTCGGCGCTACAGAAAAGAAGAGAAGACAATTTTTTTCATCGACGAAGTTGCTTTTGATATTAAAGGTGATGTTTTAAGTATGAAACAGAGCATGTCTCGTAAAAAGGATCCACAAATAAGGCTTATTTATGCTGTGACGGACGAGGGTGCTCGATTCAAGCGATTTATAAACGATTTTAGTAAGGAAGCCATCTTGAAATGGGTGAAAGAAATTTTATTAAAGTCTTTATCAGGACCTTGTGTTATTGTTTTAAATAACTATAAGCATCACAATGAAGAACTTTTGCTGCTACCAAATGAGGACAGTTTAAAAAAGGAGATGTGTCACTGGCTGGAATATTTCGATGTCCCACACGACCCGGAGTTACCAAAATCTTTGTTATTCGATCTGATACAAAGATACACTGATGTATCTAAGAAAATATATGTAATAGACAATTTGTTGAGACAGCATGGCCACACAGTTTTGAGGTTGCCAGACTGCTTAGTCAAACTGACTCCTGCGACTTATTATTTTGATATGTTACGAGTGAATATACCTAAGCTTCTGAAGAAGTACGATCACGTTGATCCCGATAAACTTAAGACGTCAATTAACCATGTAATTGATACTGTAAATGGAGACCATTCCAGTGCATACTCTGACGTCATCAAAGATGAAGAACAGGAAATACTTTTGCGGGATGAAGCTCTTGACAAAATAATGGATGAATTAGAAGAGACCAACAAAGAATTTCCGTCAAAAAATGCTGGGTTGGATTCGAATCTTGTATCGAGTGATTCTGATTCGAATTCGGATTAGTTTGGAGTGTTATTTTATTTTGAAGATTCTTGGTATTTTTTTTTTATGGTGCGATCTGTACATTTGCTGACATTCAGCATCTTTTGTGTTAAGCTGTTGAACTTGAGCTTGGTTATTGAATTTTGTTTTTGAAGTGAAACTTCTTATGCGATTTCCAACAAGTTTAACGGTACCATGGAGGTGGAACATTTTCTAAAACTCACCAAGAGATGGCAGTATTACAAGATTTGTGACTAAGTAGTTCTATTAAGTACGCAAGATGGCGTGCAAACAGTCATGCATTCGAGTCTTCGGTGTGACCAATCTTCGCTCAATTTCTATGAGTAGAATAACCTCGATAAACCTATGTAATAATTATGTAATATTATTTAGAAGCTCAATTAAATAACGAGAGTGAATGCGTGGCACCCGAACGCATGCGTGTAGTATTACGAAGTTTCACTTCTTCAGCGCGGAGGGACTCTACGCACTATTTTTTTTTTGTGTTATTCTTTAACCTTTCAGTTTGATGATAAAATTAAACTTTTAAAGTATTTTTAATACATGTTTTTTTATTGAAATCAGCCCCTGATATGTACCAATACTAACATTTTCAGTAGGTAAAAAAACAAAGTCTAACCCACTCAAGAAAAATACTTAATTGAGTACTAAACAGAAAACTTAATTTTTTTTTTATTCTCATAAAATATGATTTACTAAAATGTGCATAAGTATACAACAATTTCATTTACTTACTGTCCCTATTCCTGTTCAAATAGAACCTGCGGACCACTACTAAATAGATTTAAGATATAAGACAAGTATATAATGTAGGCGGACTTAATGCCATAGGCATTTTCTATCAGCCAACGTGAGGGTGAAGTATAGAAAAACTGAGGTAGGTACTTAGCAATCAATTATTCTATCCCAGTCACAGGTAAAAAAACGCCAGTTTCTACGAAAAGAAAAAAAAAACACTTTTAGGTAACCTTTATATTTAATTACTTGGCGAACTTAATAATTACTAGTCCCTTCCGAAGTTAACGTGCTGCTGATCAAAGGTTTCAATTAGCAAGGAACTTAGTTCAGTCACAGAATGGAATAAATACAGAAGCTTCACTTATCAAGCGAAAACGGGCGCACACACACATTGACGAGTAGGTATTTGTAAAGGTACTACTTTTTTCTTTTTTACTACACCTTCCCGCTCTGGGCGCAGCGGAAGGGAGTGTCATACTTGTACCTATTGACCAAAACCCATCCATGTTCCTTCTTAGCCCGATATTACAGACGTTGTCCAGTCCCATTCTAGAGATCGTCAACAACGTTATTTACCGTATCCTACTACAGCTGTCCAAACAAAAACCAGGAACCATCCAGGTACAACAAAAGTACACTAAAAACTGTATGCCAACTGCAGTCGATAGGTGGTTTTGATGCAGTTATGTCATCATCATCATTTCAGTCCGCAATCACCCACTGCTGGGTATAGGCCTCCCCTTTTTGCCGCCACGCTTCCCGGTTCTTTGCGTCCCTTATCCAGGTGTTTCCCGCGACTTTGACGATATCGTCGACCAAACGAGCTTGAGGTCGACCTTCGGTCGGCTTCTTAGGTATCACCTTGGCCACCACTCGGTCAAAGCCTTGCTCAATGAGCCATCTCCGCGTCTAGCCAGATGTGCTGCCCAGGTCCATTTGAGGTGCACGGCCCGGTCCCCGACGTAATAGACTTTCGTCCGACGGCAAATTTCGGTGTTACGCACTCGATCTGAGAGGGTTATACCGAGCATGGCTCGCTCCATGGGCCTTTATGCCTCTCGTACTCTGTGGGCAGTCTCCTTTGTGTGCGTCCAGCGTGCAATTATGTCAACTGCATACAAAATGTAATTTTACAGCTATTATTTAGCATTTATTTAGTAGTTAACGCTGATTTAAGTTAAACATGTTAAAACGTCAAAAATGTATGGTTTATCACAACTTCACAACCCCTGGTCTTCACATTCTTCTTCAACTTTAAAACCATCTTTTTGAATTGCTTGGATCCTTAGTTCCTTACAGACATATACAACTTCCAAAAAACAAAAAACGAAAGCCGCTTGCATTTGTTGTGCCTATCTAATATGTATGCTATGGATAAAAAAAAGATGGTCGAATACATAACCACCTCCTTGTTAGTCGGTTAAAAATTACTTGAAGCTGGTTTTCTGTACATAACTATTCTGTGAATTCGTAGAAATTTCCCGTGTGTTTCATATTTGATGAGGGTAGTTCGTTTAGTCCTCAAGGATCTGAGTACCCTTGACCGTACCTTTGATTAAAGAGAAAAATAAATGGATAATGTGGCTGATCTTAATACGGGAGAAGAAGGTATGTAACTATGTAGGTGTTGTATGAATTATTTTTTATGAGAGTTCTTAATAAATTCTAATTCGTTATCATGTTTTAATGCGAATAGTGACTCTTTTCCGTGCACAATAAACACCTTTATAAAACTGGAATTAAATATAATTATTTTACTTTCAAACTTTTCAAAAGTCAACAGTTGCGTCAATTCAATGCGCATGCACATGAATTATACCCATTTTCGCTAATACTAACACTGAAACCTAAAAAATGGCCTACCTTTTAATCATAAAAAGTTCCTAGTTTTTGGTAAAAACTCCATGAAATAATACCTAGTAAAATAATTATAATTAAATAGTTATGAAGTGCCTAGGTATTTACTCAAATAATTATCCAAATATGACACGGTTGGCGCAGTGGCTGAGCGATCGACTGCTACGCTGCGTGTCGCGGGTTCGATCCCCGCACAGAATGACAGAACGAATATTTGTATGGCCTACAGATAGTTGTTCCGGGTCTGGCTGTTTGTGACTCACATAGAATGAAACTCACATAGAGTTTAAATGTTTGTAAACGTACCCACGATAAGGGAGAAATTTCTAGTGTGGGGCAAAGTAAAAAAAACCTGTTTTATTTTCGACACGACCTAAATAATTGCGTAGAAAACAATTATATTTAATTATACTAAAATTGAAACCTAACAATACAATAATGCTATTTTTATGGTTTTATTGCAATGGTGGTTTTATCGCTGATAGCAATATCTTCCAGACAACCTTTGGATGGACATTAAGGACATAAAATAAAAAGGGGGGCAGTCAGTGGTGAAAACTACACAAAATAGGTAGGAACTTTTCAAACGCTTCTTTCCCCCCGCGCGTCCCGTAACCGCGAACGTGCAGGGCGGAGAGGGGCAGAGGGGACATTCTCACGTTCGTTCGTTGCGTTGCGTTCCTCAGTAATCAATATAATACAGTGAAGAGTGCACGTCAAATTTTGGAAATCCCGACAGGTAAATATTTGTTTGTTTTTACTATTATTATATGAAATACGCGTTTCTGATTACATACTTAAGCTATTTCATTGAAAAATAATAACGCTAAATGTTTTATTTTCGCTTTGTAAATAAATTCTTTGTAGTCAGTTTTATTCGCTTTGAAAACTGGATTTAACCGGTTTGTACTGGCGCATTGTTGTTGGATTATCTTGAATGAATGGAGTTTTCTGTCTGTATAAAGTGGTGTGCTACTAGGATAGACTTAGGAAGAATGTACCTCCGACCCCCCCCCTTCCCCCCCCCCCTTCCCCCTCCCTTGCCCGCGCGGCTTTCGTGGGACCCCTGTATGTTATAGTGAAAAGTGACGTCATTCTGTACACATGACGTCAATTTTACCTATTCTTATTGTTAACATAGCTAATAAATTATATGTTTTTACTTAAACACGACTGTATTGATAATTACGACAGTTGTGCAGAAATTATACTTTTAGGGTTCCGTAGAATAATTAACAAAACCCTTTTTAAATGTCAAAAGTTCGTTTGTTACTTAGTCGATATTTCCAAAATCAGAAGGAAAGGATGTACATTATTTATTATATAGTTTTGCACTCGTAAAAAAAACTTGCAGTATATAATTAGGTAATGGCATACAGTAGAAGCTATGTATTTGCCATTTAGGGAAGTAGCAAGCTAAATCAGGTTTTTCCATTATTCATTGTTAATAAAACCCTGCAATGTAACTTCTTTCTTTTACAGATTTATCTCCTCAAGATGGGTTCCAAATCCGACCAGAACGTATACCAACAAATACACGACAAACTTCAAATTGCTAAAAACATTTTGGCAAAGTGCGATGCACCTCCCGATAGCAATTTGACTTATAATAATACTCGTAAACTTGATCTTGCCCGAAAAATATATTTCTACACTGGAGTCGACATGAGCATTGTGGAACAATTATTGATGTACACGAAAGAAAAAAAAACATTCCTTGATTGGTTGAGATATAAAGAGGACAAATACGATGCTTCTGTAATGCCTTACGAACGCATAAGAAACGTTATCATTGATCAATACCTAAATAAACTGATGATACCCACAAAAACTTCAATATTCAAAGCTTTGGAAACCGATAAAAGCAATGCAGCATATACAATTACTTTGCTAAAACAAGATTTGTTCACTCTAGGCTTCATATGGAAACGACTGCCTAAATCAGATAAATACATAGTAGTTGAAAACACGAAGCAAGTTTCAGGCAGGATGAAGTATTTGCACAAAATGAAGGAATACAGAAAGAGTAACAGAGTGTTTATTCACATAGATCGGACGGTTCTTTATTTTCTTTCAAATCAAAGTGGGGATAGCACGGAAATCATGGTTGTCGCGTCTCCGCAGCTAGGATTCATCGATGCCTACTTCTCTCCAAAACAGCAATCATTAAATTGTTGGCTCGGAAATAAACTGCACACACTACCCAAGAATTTGGTATTTGTATTAGAACAGTCGAATCGGTCGGGAGTCGACTTCCAACCGATTTGCGAATTGCCGACGATGCATAGCAAGAACGCAGATATGATAACATGGCTTGAGACCTACAATATTCCTTACGACTCAACGATGCACCGAGGTGAACTGTTTGCTCTAATTGAAAAACATAAAGTGCACTGTCCACCGCTTTACAATATCTGTGAAAATATAAAAGCTGCAGGCCATGATGTTATACTTTGTCCTCCTGAACTGAGTTACATAGGATACTTCAAACAGATCATGAAACTTATTTTCGAAACCAAAACTATGACTTTAATATCATTTAAGACGTATATAACCACTTTACTGAATGATATCATTCCTGATTTTTGGTTGGCGGAGGACAAGAGAATGGCGGCTGACGAGCAGAAGATATACGAAGAAGATTTGAAACTAGAATTGATCCTCGATAATTTAATGGACGCTATAAAATATAAGGGTTTGAGTGTTTCTGGTAGTGAAGGCGAAGACGATGAGTTTGACAGTGAGTTCTTTAATAATGTCATATTCGATGCGGTACCAATGGTTCTAAAGCAGCGACCGTTTGATGTTATTCCGCTCGCTTTTATTCCGATGACAGTAGAACCCGGAGCGTCAACATCAGGGTCCTTAGCACCTGAGACATCTCAAGATCAGCCAGGCCCGTCAAACATATTATTATAAACGTATGAAGTGCTCTGTTTATTCTTTTTCTTTTCATTGTTTACGGTTTATGCCCCATATTGCTTTTTAATAAATATATCTTTTTATTGTATTTGTTTTACTTTAATAAGAAAGCTAGTTCATCAAAAGTTATCTTACCTGTGTCAGCTGCAGTAACCTAATAGCCACGAAAATAAAGACCATTATAATTTTGCCAGGCTTGTCAGTGATAGCAATGTAATTAACAACCTTATTGCTTCGTGCATAAAGATCGCTGTGAATTTGACGGCGGTACAAAGGTGGAGGTATAATAATTTTGAAGGGACTTTGTTACTAATATTAAACAAGGTGAAGGGACTTTGTTACTAATACTATACAAGGAGTTGTTTTGCATCCTCGTCAAATTCAAGTTGGTAACTATGCTAATGATTCTCGTCCTGATTCAATAATAAAATGTAGGTATTTTTTTTTTCTTATTTAAGGAAATCTGTAAGTGTGAACCACCCGTGTTTTAAACGCGGCCCGTCTGATTCTCGCCCTATAACCACGCTTCGATACATACAAACAATCTCAAACGTTTATTCGATTATTTCTTATTACCTAAGCCACGTTAAGGGGGTTATTCTGAAATAGTGACCAACTTAAACAACCAAAAAAGCAGCGTTTATTTATACTAGGTATCGTAATTTTCATTGACTATTTATGTCTTTTGTCACAACTTCCTAAATTTTGACGAGGATGCAAAACAACACCTTGTATTATAATGATATAAATGCAATGCGTTATGAGGAGCTCGTGACTAAATAGTGTCAGCCGCACGGGTCGATCTTCACGGTTAAGCCGCGCTTGCCGAGGTCGGTCTGTGGATGGGTGATCATCATTACATACCGAGTTTCTTCCGTGGCTCGGAAAGCACGTTAAGCCATTGGTCTCGGATGTCATTTGTAGATCGTTGATAGTCGTTTCAGGTAGTCAGTGCCCCGAAAATCTGACAAGCAGTCTTACCAAGATATTGTATTATCGAGTACTAATAAAGTATGCTCTATGTCTAATAGCGCTGGTTTTCGTTTTAACTCATCATTTCAGCGGAAAGACGTCCACTGCTGGACATAGGCCACCCCTAAGTGTCGCTACATGGACCGGTTCCGTGCGACTCGCATCTAGCGGATCTCCGTAACCTTCACTAGGTCATCGGTCCACCTAGTGGGAGGCCTTCCAACGTATCGTCTACCAGTTCGCGGTCGCTATTCCAGAACTTTTCAGCCCTATCGGCCATCCCTTCTGCTAGCAATGTGCCCTGCCCACTGCCACTTAAGTTTGGTAATTCTTCGGGCTACATCGGTAACCTTGGTTCTCTTGGTTTCCTTGAGGATGTCCTCATTTCTGATTTGATCACAGCATAGACCTCTCCAATGCCAATTAGGTGACTTTAACCTTCTGATGAGGCTCAATGTAAGCGACCACGTATCGGTCCCGTATGTAATCACTGGCTACACACACTGGTCATAGACTTTCGTCTTGAGACACTGCGGTAAGTTGGACGAGAAGATACCATGCAACTTCCCAAACGCTGCCCAGCCGAGTCGGTATCGACGATTGACCTCTTTCTCGAAATTAGACCTACGGGTAACTGGACCGTCGGTCCCAGGTAGACATCAACTGTCTATGACTTCGAGTGTAGAGTCTCCGATCCTGATAGGAGTGGGTGTTACATGGGCATTCAACTTGACTTTCATTTTGTGCATGTTCATGTTAAGACCCACTCTTTCGGAAGCTCTACTGAAGTCATCGAGCTTTGTATTGTGGTTCTCCATGGTCTCAGCCATGACCACTATGTCGTTGGCAAATCGAAAGTGAGAGATGTACATTGACGTTGATGCTTAGTCCTCTCCAGTCCAGAACCTTGAAGAATCTTCCAGTGCAGCGGTGAATAGTTTCGGAGATATGACGTCTCCCTGTCTCACACCTCGCTGCACAAGGATTGGTTCCGAGGTCTGGTCCTGAAGTTGGACTGACATGGTGGCGTTTTTGTACAAACACTTCACCACCTCGATGTACCGATTGTCAATTTGGCATCGTTGGAGAGACTGCAGTACAGCCTTAGTCTCGATCGAATCAAAGGCTTTCTCGTAGTCCATAAACGCTAAATAGAGAGGCAGGTTATACTATTCGGTCTTCCGTATAACCTATCGCAGCGTATGTATGTGGTCTACATACATACGCTGCGTCTACATATACAAGGTGTCGTTTTGCATTCTCGTCAAATTCAAGGAGGTAACTATGCTAATGATTCTCATCCCGAATCAATAATAAAAAGGGGTAGGTAATTTTTATTTTTTTTCTTATTTACGGAAATCGGTAAGTGTGAACCACCCCTGTTCTAACGCGGCCAGTCTGGTTGTCGCCCTATAACCTCGCTTACACACATACAAACAATCTCAAACGTTAATTCGATATTTTTTTATTCCCTAAACCACATTAAGGGGGTTATTTTGGAATATTGACAAACTTAAACAACCAAAAAAATCAGCGTTTGTTAATATTTAACTAGGTACGTAATTTTAATTGATTATTTATGTCTTTTGTGACCAACTCCTGAAATTTGACGAGTATGCAAAACAACACCTTATATACGATCCTGCCACCGTCGGTCTTCAGTTTCGTGAGCTGGCTATGCCAGATGGTCAGATCTCTTGCAAATAATTTGGAGCCTTTATTCCGCTCTATTGTGTCTTTAATACAAGATGTTTCAATTACCAGTATTTAAAACAAATCCCAGTGGTATTCGTTATTGGCATTAAAACGGAATAAATCGCAGAAGAAGCTCATAGAAAGCTAGACAATACTAAACAAGAAATTTTAATGCAATACAGAAAACGATAACATTCAAATAGATTGCACCAATCGTTATAATAATTGTTTCATTGCGAGACAGAGATGGAAGTATGCGGTTTTTAGAGCCCCATCTCTTTCTAGCATCATTTTCTACACTTCATTGCAGACCAGGTGTCTGGTCGGTCCAAACGACCGATATGGTCGTAATGGTTGGAGTTATCGTCGGTACTGGTATTGTAAGTAACAGTTTGTAATATGGAGGGGTAGCTGGGTAAGTACTAGGTACCTATTGTAATACAAACGTATAGGTGCATAATACCAATCTCCTCATGCAAAGAAAATACTTTCTTATTTTATTACCTACTCGCCTAGCAAAAGTTAGATAGAAAAAGTTACTTATAAATATGGCGCATCATCACGCTTGTTATTTCCACAGTATTAGGCAGGGATGTACAGTACACCCAAATTAATTGCAAGTTATGTTTTAGTGCCATGCTATGGGGGAACTTTTAGTCATCGACCTATTGAAGAATTCCTGATAGAAAAGTATTGCCTATCCTGGGTATCAAACTTAGGACCTTATACTGAGTAGGTAGACCGAGGCAATGAAAAAGAATTTTTGTTTTTTTTTTTTCGGGACATTTTTGTTATTATGGTTTTCTTTAAGGCCTTAAGTAGCCCTTTGATGTGAAACATAAATAAATATAAATTACCCAACGATAATATGGAGTATTCCCGTTTGAGTACCTATTTTTAGAGCACCTATTTTTGAGTGCAAATAGGTGCTCTAGGTGCTCAAACGGGAATATTCCGATAATATTGCAATGGGACTATCTATAATTTTCGCGATGTAGCAAAATCTTGTCCTCAAAAATGACGCCAAATTCTCTTAAACTATCCCACTTTAAGGAAAAAGAACTTGTATACTACGTATATAGGGTGATTTGTAATTAGTGACCGATACTTAAACACTTGATTAAAAAAAAAATTGTATACCTACTCATTCACTTATCACAATAATACGACATCCCTTTGAAATTCGCGCGCGCGCCTGTGGCCTATCAGCAATCAGCATGTCATAAAAGTGAATAAATATAAAAAACAAAAATGTTTCTTCAGGAAAGTTGTTTCATATCATGTGTACAATCACGTGTTAAGGTATCAGTCACTAATTACCTGCCAGTCAGCCTATTTAGTTAGGTATACAGGGTGTAACGGAAAGGGTATATACATACTAAACGGTGTGCTACAGACCATCAAACTGAACATTCGATCCAAATGTATGGGGCAGCTGATATTTTTTCGCTATTATCTACGATATTTGTCCGATGAAGAAACATGTTCAGTTTGATGGTCTGTAGCACGCCCTTAAGTATGTATAAATGTATATACCCTTTCCGTTACACCCTGTATAAGTACATACATAGCGCTTGAGACTAATGAGAGATTCATGTATCTCTATTTTTTGGGTAAATTCCCCCATACGGTCCCAAATAACGAAAAAAACGCGCTATGTAGGTATACATACATACGTAACACCTATTTATCACATACCCATCTGTTAATATGGTATAACATCACCCATTTGCATGTGACATGTTCACCGTACCCCGGTTACATATTTTTTCATAAATTTTCAGTTCCCGCCATGATGTCGTATTCAATTTTTATCTCCTTTATGAAAAGATTTACTGAGGCATTATGGGTACATGCTTTGTGTATGAAAATTGTGCTGGGTAGTGTAAATGGCCGGTTTTTCTTAACCCTACTACTTACTGGTTACTATTAAGTATTTTTATTAATAACAGTGGTTTTTTCTGCATGCTGGCGCGTCAAGCAATTGTCTACAATCTGCCCTGAGTGCCCTGGCCTCGAAAGAGCTCAATGGTTTTGACGATTATACAGAAAAAAACAGCTGTTACTTACCATACTTTTTGACCGTGTAGGAATTGTAGCTTTGTAGAAACATCTGATTTGTTTGAAAAATTTCTATGTTATTATTTATATATTAAACTGTTTTCGCGGTATCCCTTCCAAGCTGTATTTATTGTCGTTTCGAGTACATTTATTTTATGTACTACGAAGGTGGCTGCATGTACACACAGGCAAGGCGAGTGCGAATGTGCCCACGGCGACCGCTCAATCTTTCCATAACCAGTTTATGCGGATATCTCATTGTACGGGTAATCTATACATAGCTAGACCATGTTATTCTGGAAAAGTAGGTACAGTTTGATGTGTCGCTGTACAACCAATCTAGGAACACCGAGACTAGACGTGCGCTCCTATACACTCTCGCGTATGAACGCGTTGTAATGTATTTAATTGTAAAAAAACGCAGTAATTCTCTATTTTTTTTTTGTATTTAATTGTGTTTAATCTCTTTTTATTTGTTTGTTACAGGTAAGGCTGGATTTTTATGAAAATGTGTATGAAATAGAACGACGTAAGTACTTTTAGGTTTATATTAAAAAAAAAAAAAAAATACCTTAGAAGCAGGGACCGAATTACCGTATTTTTTTGTATAACGTTACCAATTACCGTTATGCTAACGATAAAAACGTAAGGATATTCATAACGATATCGCGAACGTTACCATTCTTATACCGGTAATTTATACGCCTATCTCTTTCCAACGATGTTGGTTGATGTATTAGACAAACAACTAATCATTGGAACAACAAGTGGATAGATGTGTTTGGCGTTCACTATGGTTGTGTGACGTCTGACTATGAAATTAAACAATCTACGCGGAAGAGCGCGCGCGAATCGTCTCGTTTTCGTAAATATCTGACCGATCGTCGTAAAATACTAGCTATTGCCTCTCCAATTAGCGTCAGCTCACACCGAGACGCGACGCGACGCGACGCTGCGCGCACACTTTTAAAGAGCGATTCAAAATATAATTTTATTTTCTACACGAAAAGATACACATTTCTTTACAGGCGTCACGCGGCGCAGCGATGCGTGGCGCAACGTATTCTCACAACGAAATGTGTATCTTTTGGTGTAGAAAATAAAGTTAAATTTTGAATCGCTCCTTAAAATGTGCGCGCAGCGTCGCGTCTCGGAGTGAGCTGACCCTTAGAAGAGCCGAAAGTAAGCCGTGCGGCGCGAGTTTTGATTTGGCATCGTCTCACCAGATATTGCTAGATTTTAGCACTCAAAGTAACGCTATTTAAATACCTGTAAATCTTATGAGTTATCGTTATTTTTAACGTTATTATTTAATTTAGCATAACGTTACTGTTTTGGTAATGTTACCGGTATTTTATTGGTAACGGTAACCGTCACTGCGTAGAACTAAGCCTGATCAGTTTTCATCATCATCGTCTTTAGGAGATGGCATGAGTATGTGTCACCACGCTTGCTCAAGATGAGTTAGCGATTTCTCACTTAAAATTAAGTCTAAATTTCTTCACGATTTTTCCCTTTGTCGATATCTATGGTGTCCAAGATGAAAGAAAGAAAGTTCATAATTAATTGAAAAAATCACATTGGTAGGTACTTGTCCGTATTTGCGCCCGATGATCATGTATTGGAAAACTTATGTTAATTAAAAATGGTAACAAAAGCAGCGTCCTGAAGAAAACGTTTGACATAACAACAAACTAAATCATGATAAGAACTGTAAGTCTTTCAATAACTACAAAAATAAATATATGTACAACGCCAGTCCGAGTGCCATTATCATTTACAAATTACAATACAAATAATGAACAATAAGTAGCAATTATTTCCAGTATAGTAAAAAATCTTTTTAGTGTCAAGAAGATAGAACAAATAATGAAATTAATTTCATAACTAGACACAGTACAAAACAAACAGGACACAGTCGTTGGTTTTTAATTCACTTTTAATTGGAAAACGTGTTTCTATGAGCAAGTCAGTAAAATAAAAACACCTCTTATTGCTGTTTTCAGAAGCTACTATGAGATATAAACTCGATTTACTTTAAAGGAAAGGAAGAAAAACTCAGTATTAAAAAATAAAAAATGTAGAATAAAACAATTGCCAGTAGTGAAAATATTTTTGACAGCTGCTGTCACTGCCAAAAAGCTGCTCGAAAAGCAACTGGGGTAACCTAAAAAAACTGGTATCCACGGGTGATCGGGTAGCTGTGGTATCGACATGTTAATTGAAACTCCGGATGGTGCTTATAATCTTAGGTTATTGTTATTTGTTTGACTAAATAAAATAAACTTTGTGTTAAGGTGAGTTTTGGTCGAGTTATAATGGTAACGATAAAATATTTCTGTGTACATAAACAAAGACAAAGAGAGAATACAAAAAATGTACAACGTATTTTTATTTCATTGTTCGCATTTTTGCAGAATTTTCAAGAATCTTACTTTTTCATTGTTTTAAATAAAAGATCATTTTCTCATTGGCAATTAATGTATGTAGACCTAGTATTGGGCATCATCATCATCAGCCTATATGGTTTCCACTGCTGGGACGCAAACCTCTTTCCATGAGAGGGAGTGGGCAGTAAGTAATCCACCACGTGGGCCCAGTGTGGGTTGGTATGTCACATGTGTTCGAATTCTTGGTTCTTGAAAATGTCGGGTTCCTCACGATGTTTTCCTTCACCGTTTTATTTACTATGCGACTCTAATTATGAATGGTGGCTGGAAGCAACTGGATGAGAGTCGCGTGCAATTGGACCATTGGAGAGGCCTATGTCTAACAATGGATTACTCTAGGCTGATGATGATGAATGACCATGCTTGTCAGATGAAATGGTGGAATCTTAATCAGATCTCTTCACCATTTTTTAGCTTTCATGATTACTAAGAAAATCTGATACGTAAAAGGAACGGCCAAAAGTCGTGTTATTTTATGCGGTATAGAACTCAACAATTTCTGTAATTTCCTAAATAATCTTAAGTATTAATTATGGATTTAGGTTTCTAAGAGTAGGTAATTGGCACCAAAACTTTCGATACCTAATTAATTTAGCCTGTCAATTACAACGAAAGCGAATATTCATCGAATACCTAAAGTAGACCTAAAATTAATAATACTTCACGGAGAGATTGCGTGCGTACTTCTCGTTAAATATATAACAAATACCACAAAATATTATATACCTAACGATTCCCTTAGGAACAACTTGCGTACTTCATTATTTATATTGTTGGGTATAAATTAGTTATTTATAGTAGGTGTATGAAGAGAAAAAATAAACGTTTTGTTCAAGGACGTAGGTATTCGTATAGGTAAATGATAGCCTTCATAATTGTTCTCTTGGAAAAAAACGTTAGGCGTTATTACCAGTCCCTGCAGAGGGAACATGAAACTAAGGTTTAGGTGTATGAGGAACAGGGTGTAAAGTTCCACGATACCTACTCCTTAGTAAAGGGACGATCCTCCGACCAGACAGCTTTTATGTCTGGTGGGCAACTGCCCGACAGTTGTTGTCAAGTTTCTCTATATATTCTTAAGTCGATGTAAACTTCTTTCTTCAGTTCGTTCATAGATGGTTGTTATAGGTTGCCTTTTGTATGTCTCTACAAAGGTATTTCTTAAAGTCACTATGTTGTACAGTCACAGACTTTAATTGATGAGCCACTTTGAAACTTTCAAATTTTGCAGTTTTATCCATTCACGAAATTAAACGACCTAACCCGAACTCAAACCACATGCTCGTAAACAAGATGACATATTACTAATAATCGGAAAAAGTCTTATCAATAGAGGTTGAAGAATGACTAATAAGTTGTCAATGAAAAATCCATAAAATGTTACATAAGTTTATCCAATCTATTTCTTAACGACCTCCTTTGAATTAGAGCTCACTAAATACTCTTTATTTCATGACCGTCATCTTGGACGCCACGTGTTCGGATAAAATCGTGGGTTCAAGTTTTTCCGATGTCAAAAGTACCAATCATAATTTATCCGTACGCTAGGCGTTACTATTGCTACGCTAAAACAAATTGTAGCTAGGTAAAGGTTGCTAGACCTGCAATTGGTTGACTTTGGGTAGTCACTCTGTACTATGTACGAATATAACCGACTAAACCCGATTTGCATTACATGGCTAAAATTCGAACAGTGGCAAGTGGCTGATCAATTAAAGTCCGCGACTGTACATAGAAAGAAAATACCTAAATTTATTTAGTAGCTTCATTCTTTTCAAGCGTCAGACATTGATAAGACATGCTCAAAAATGAATATACAGACACGCTTTTCTGTTACTTGTTTAATTAGATATTAATAATTATTGACAGTGGTCTTAATTTTAAATTTAGCCTAGGATTTTAGGATGTATCCCTCATGTAACCTACAAAACATGTGTGCTCCAATAATGACAGAAAACAACTTTGTACAACGTGTTTTATCCAAATAATATTGAAGCCTCCAATTTTCAGTTTTTTCTGTTAAAAAGTCTCTATTTTTGTGATGTTACTGTTACCCTTTACCACCTCACTGCTGGGAAAAGGTTTCACCCCATGCCTTATAGTTATTTCGATCTTGCACCAGCGCTACGAACCATTGGTTGTTTTTGTCCACATTTTAATGTCGGAAAAAGTTATCTCACTACGGAATTACGGAGCTCTAAAAACCTCCGCATTAATCACGTCGGCAGAACAAAACTGCCACAACCACAAAAACTTACTTTTCAAAAGTTCGGAAATCGAATGTACTGCGAGGTTCGAGATCCGACCAATCCCAGGGGATCATTTCATTAGTCGAACATTTAAATATCAAAAGAATACATTTGGGTCTGATTCACCTCAACATTCATTATGTATACCGGTTTTATTATATTTTTATTGCTTTCTCGCTTCGGATCGCTCTTTCTAGAATTTTGGTTTAGTTTTTGACTTGGGTAGTTTGGGATTGCGGATAGTTAATACGATATCTTTCAAAAAGTGTATTTTACCCGACTGCTCAGCCCAGGAAACCTAGGTTATGTATTTAACAGTAACCATTTTTTTGCTATTAACTGGTTTTACGATTAAATAACATCACACCTTCGATTCCCGAAGGGTTGACAGAGATTTCACCAGATTTTTTTAAGTCCCATTTTATTACGGGCGACCCTGATTGTCATCAACCGCACACTAATACTCAGTAGTTGCTATAGAGAAATTCCTGATTTTTTTAATCACCATTAATATTTCGCCCGACCTAGGACTCGAACCCAGGCCCTTAAACTCGGCAATAGTTTTGCAACCACTGGACCAACGAGACAGTTGTTTTACGATTACTATTAAAATAGTGTTTAGTTCTAGTGTTACCACAATAAATAATAAGCATTCCAACACAATAGTGTTAGACAATCCCACGATCATTATTGCTACGTGATTTGACTTCACAACTTATCCTATTAATTCATACAAAACTTCAACACCATAAAACAATCAATTTTCAACCCTGTGCTTCATGACATAAGTGTCACATAAACTGACAGCGAACTTTGTTGCCGGCTGATATATTTCGTGTAACGTGGTGGACGATTTTGAACCTTATCTCACTTATCTAAGGTTGATATTAGATTGGTTGTTGTTGAAGGAGCAAAGTTTTTATGATACACAGTAAATATGGTAAGTATTAAATGTAATTCTGACTGTGTCTGTAATAATTGTTGTGATAAATATTCAATGACGTCACAGGAGGGAGAGCCTTTTGGGAGATATAGGATTCTCGATCATTTCCTTGGTCCAAATACTTTAACTATTAAAGTGAAACTTTTATTACATCGTCTCAAACTTTTTCGTTTGTGTGTTGCATGTCGCGTGACGCTCGGCCGCGGAGTAGGGATAAAGTGAAAGACGCTCATCAGAGCGCCTTCCACTTTATCCCTACTCCGCGTTTTATACGTTTTATACCCTTAATGGAATATTATTCCAAAAATTTTTAGTTAAATGTCTATAGTGTGAAAAGTTTCACTTTTACCGTGGTTTCATAAAAGCACACAATCCTTTTTTTTTAGTAAGAATGTATCTGTATGTTTTTGGCCAATGGTCACTGAACTCTGATTTACCGAAGTGTAGGCAAACGCGTAATTTTGTGTGATTGATTTCAACACCATTGCTCTAAAAACTGTAACAGAAAACATCGTGAGGAAGCTGCAGTAGGTACTCAGAAGCTCAGAACCAAAAACTCGAAGTTCGGTGTTCTTAGGAACGCCGTAAGAAAAAAAAATGAAATGTCTCTATCAGCACGCGTAGCATGATTACTGTAGAAACGGGCTGTGTCGACGGAAAAATCGACAAACTTACTGTCACTGTCTGTGTGTGGTCATGTTACGCGTGCAGTATCCGTCTAAAGTGAAAATGCCATCTTTCCGTTTTTAGTCCTTATCATCATCTGCCTAGCGTTTTCCCAAATATGTTAAGGGTCTGCTTCCAGTATAACCTGATGCAACTGAGTACCAGTTTTTTTTTAACTGAGCTACTGCCTATCTGAGTCCACAACCCAGGTAGTGATGGGTAATACGATACCCCATTGGTAAGACTGGTTGACAAACTTTTGGGCCACTGGCTACATGCTGTCATCATCAGCCTAGCCTTTTCCCAAACTATCTTGGGGTCGGCTTCCAGTCTAACCGGATGCGGCTGAGTACCAGTATTTTACATGAAGCGACTGCCTATCTGACCTCCAGAACCCAGTTACTGGGTAATACGATCCCCTTGGTAAGACTGGATCTCAGACTTTTAACTTCTGACTACTCATAACGACTGTCAAAGATCTACATATGACGGTACGTAATTATGGTCACCCATCCACGGTCCAACCTCGGTAAGCACGGTTTAACCTTAAAGATCGGCCGTGCGGCTGTTATTATTTAGCCACAAGCTTCTCTGGCTACCTACTGTAACGACTGTCAAATATCTACAATTGACAGCCAGCATCAAAGGCTTACCGTGCTTTTTTGAGGCACGAAAGAATCTCAGTATGTAAGGGGTGGTCACCAATCCACGGACCAACCTTCCATCAACCACAAGATCAACCCGACCAGCTGTTCTTTCGCTTATAGTCCTTATACGGACATATTTGGTCCTTTTATAACAGGATTATTGGCAAGCTGAAAGAAACCACACATAATAACGACACCCTAGAAAAAAGTTGATTCATCTCTAACAAGTAAAACATCGTAAGTAAAATAAATTCCCTTAAAGTTATTTTGCTCAATTTTTTACTTGTAACAACACCTTAGTAATTTCAACCCGACCTTACAAAGGGGTTGGAAATTTTCTTAAAGTTTCTTCCAAGTTACTGCTTTGTTAACAAACAAGTTTCGAACAAGTAATGTAGTATCTAAAAAGGTGGATACTTAGGTAAATAGGCTACTGGTTTTAAGTTAAGATTGAAGCGGCAGGGTGGCCCGCGAAATTAAAATTTTCTTACGTTTTTGGCAATTTGCTGGACAGTGCAAATTTTATGGTTACATCGGCGGTCTTATCGCTTTAGATATCGATATCTTCCAGACAACCTTTGGATGAACATTATGAAATAAAAAAAAAGTGGGTTGTCAGTGGTGTACTACACATTTTTTTATTAAATAACAAAGAAATATTAGATTCTATTTTTAGCCAGATCTTGTTAGACTGTGAGCTGACCGCCGACCCTCTTGGGAAAATGCTTGGCTAATTAAAATTTAGGCTATAAGGTCCCATTAAAAAAGATGGACAAATAACACAGCGTTCAGTCGTCTAACTAAAGATAACAAAACAAAAAAAAAAAAAACTCTGATTAAAATGATTATATTTTGACCTCATAATGGATTTGTTTATTTCAAGTGCCGGCAATTTATTAGGTCAAGTAAATTTCTAAGTGATAGGTAATGTCCTATTTAACTGATTTTGCTAACATCGATGTGATAATCGAGTGGTAGAATAGAATTTGTAGTCAACTTCAGTTTGATAAATGTTTTGTCGCGTTTGGCACCAATAATTCGCTCTCTTCCATTTAGCTGCCCTATATTTACTAGCAAAAAAAACCATTAATTCCCAACCTAATCTACAACCCTAGACATCTTGTGATCTTGCCTAAAATCTGGCCTAGTTCCTAACAAAATCCTTAGCTATCTGATCTGATTCGGCAAATTTTTAAAACCTTCAGATTTCTTTTAAAACGATCACGTTTACTCTCGTCCCCTTCGTCAGATGTCCATTAGTGAGTGACTGTGCTAAACGCCTTTGCCAAATCAACTGGAAACGGGGTACCCCAAGGGTCTGTATGATGTCCTGTCCTGCCTGAAGCTATGGGGTCTTTGATTTTTATGGCGTAAACATGTCTTTTGAAATTTCGTGTGAGGAATGAAGGGTTTGTTAATGGAGTGAGGGTATGAAACAGTTCAGTGGGTAGTTTATATAGGGATGATTTTGAAGCTATATTATTATACATGTTGTTGTCTTGCCCTAGTGAACTACATTATTGAATAAATCATTGCATTTGCAGTCAATGATTTATTATGTAAGTGTTAAGATTTGATCAGTCAATGTGACTAATTATTATTGGTTTGGGATGCCTTTTTTTTCTCGCATTTTCCATGTTGAGAAAACTTCTGAGTTATTTTGTAGAAACTAAATAAATAATAAGTATTATTATGTTGAATACTGATATAATGGCTAGTTCTTTAAAAGTCAACAGTCAAAGCAAACTACAAAATGACGCCATCTGACAAAAAAAACATACATACCATTCACCAAAAAGTTAATTAAAATAAAATATTTAAATCATAATAATCAAACCGTAGCAAATGAGATACAGAAATACGTCTAGCAGATAAATAATCGCGACTAATGTAAAACTGACAAGATTATGACTGTAATAGACATTAGAGTGGCTTGCGAAGTTATTATCTTGTGTCCTTTAAATAACTTAGCTCAGACTCATTAAAGTGAGATATCAGAATGCTAGGTGTCAAGGTTGGATGGGCAGGTTGCAAAATGAGGTGGGAATGGAAACATACGATGGTTTGTTTGGAGTGTAGCCGTTGGTACACAAAATGATGAATTTGTTGGAGGTGAATGATGAATTGATAATGTTTTATTTGTTTGAAAGATGATAAGTGGATAAACTAGGAAGAGATACGAAGTCTTCGATAGACGTGGGGAATGTCTTTACCCAAAATGGGAAAAAATTAAGGGCTAGTTACTATTTATACAGGACAGAGACAGAAAATAGAAAATAATATACTTCATTAGCTGCTGCCCACGGCTACGTTCGTATGGAAATTTTGATGTGTTTTTCAGCAAAAATTATACATGTAAACCTTTCTCTTGAATCATTCTGTCTATTGACAAAAACTCCATCAAAATGTTGCTAATTGGCAGAGCTTGGACTAGATCAGTAAATAGTACATAGCGACGATTTCGCTAAATGGCTGGTACCGGACGTGAGTAGCTTACTTTGTAGCTAATTGACATGTGATTGGAGACACCTATTTCCAGAAATGGCTTTGGAGGCCGAAATTTGCTTAAAATATACCTTCTTGTAGACTGTAAATCATTTATATTGCAATAAACTTCATCTAAAGATAATGAAGTGGCATTTAGAAACTGTTAATTCTATCAACAACACAGCAAAACTTCTCGATAGCTTAAATAAGTAGATAGTTGGTAAGTTCTCGAACAAACTTTCAGAAGTAGCTCCATAAATAAATAATGTTGAAGCAATAAGGGAACCAGATCCAGTGAGAAGCCTTATAAAGGTTGGGACGAGTTGGTAGGATGTTGTGAAAGCCGATACTGCACCAGGATGTACGGATCGGACTGCTGATGCCTTATATGCGTTTCCGATGGTTTATAACGAAAGGTTTATTTTAACGCTTCGTTGGTCTAGTGATCGTAAGAGCCTCTGCTGAGCATGAAGTCATGGGTTCGTTCTCGTCTTGAGAACCCTTTAGGGAAAACAGAGGTGATTTTATGATGAACTAGCTGTGCTCGCGACTTCGTCCGCGTTTTATTTTCGTTTTTGCATTTAATTTTAATTGTTAAGTATTTATTTTTCTAAAATAAAAGTGGCCTAAGTTACTCCTTATTACAAAAGCTATCTGCCAGTGAAAGTCCCGTCAAAACTGGTCCAGCCGTTCCAGAGATTAGCCGGAACAAACCGACAGAAAGACAAAAAATGTAAAAAAAATATATTTTAGTGTTACAACAGACACTTATTATTATTATTTATTTATTTATCAAACAATTTTTATACAAACTTTCATTTAAAAAATTAACTTAAATTTAATTATTTGTATAGATACCTACTTTGATTTGTCGGACTAGAAAGTTTAAGGCGTGAGAGTCTTCGTTCGTAAAGAAAATGTTTTAAAACAAAATACATCATCATCATCATAACATCACGCCTGTAATCCCCGTAGGGTTAGGCACAGGTTTACCTAATAGTACACCTACATTTAGCCATGTTATGTTTAAGTCCCATGTAATTGCGGGCGAGTCGATTGCCATCAACCGGGCACAAATTCAGACTCCGTGGCTGCTACTGAGGAATTCTTGATGGAAAAACGCAATGCCCGAACCGGGAACCGAACCGTGGACCTCATGCTCAGCAGTCACGCTTGTGGACACTGGACCAACGAGGCAGTTAATACATACTAGTCAACGATCCAAATAGTTAACAGACTTTAAAAGTAAGGGACCTATTCTTTAAGTTATTCGATCTGTGTTCATCACAGATCGAATAACTTAAAGAATAGGTCCCAACATGCAAACAAAAAAAAACAAAGTCCGCATAAAAACTATTAATCAGCCAACCAGACTTTTACTTCAGACCACCCTACCAAAACAAAGGTATCAATTCGACACCGAATCGACCAGAAATAATTTCGTTACATCTATTCCGTGCCCACGATCTGTCGATTCGACAGTTGTACCGACACGATTGCGAGTAAATTATGTCGGTCGTGTTGAGGCATTGAAATCTAAATTAATTGGTGATTTTGAAACATTATCATCATCGCCATAGCCTTTGTTTTTGTTTTTTTACGGATGGGAAATCATCAAATGGCCCATCCCGCTCTGGGCGGAGCGGAAGGGAGAGTCAGATTTGTACTGGCTAAAACCCATCCATGTTCCTTCTTAGCCCTTTGTGTTCCAGGGCCACGGTATCTCTTTCGAACCCTCAGCCCTAGCAGGCATCGGCCCTCTCGGAGCCCTTCCGATTTGCTGACATCACCTTGAGGCGCGCGTGGAAAACGAACGCGCCGTCGACACGGCCTGTCGTCATAAGACGGACGGACGGTGAGCTAATTATCTCCTTAGCCTTGGGTGTGATTCACCTTCTGCAGCTGTCGTGCAACGGATGGGGTTTGAATTCATGACTTCTTGATCGCCAGTCAACGCATTTGATTAAGGTCTAATTCTTTTCACAGGGTCCTCCTGAGGCGTGTGTCCCAGCAGAGGGACGATGTAGGCTGATGATTACGCATTTACAACTACTTTGTTCAGCTCTTTTGGGTGTCGCTGATTGTTTTGACCTAAGTGAATGACTAAACATAAAAGCACGTTTTTGGAATTTCAAGGCTAGGCTTAGTAGAAAGTCTTTTGCAAACAATTTTAGGGCATTGAGGTATCAATTAATGTTCGCCAACAGATACATGTAACACATTATGTTCCAAATCTAGACATTCTCACGTCTAAAATTCAAACTCATCACCGTACATTTATATTTCCGAGAACCTCAATCTATCTACGCGTCCACTATATCCGGGTCCCCCACAACACTCTCTGCCTGGCAATTTCGAAGGAAGCCTCTCCTCAGTGGGTTCTACCTTTCCTGGTGGCGGATTCTGCTGAAAGATATTACCTGAATACCGAGGAGACGCCCTTAATGTCCTACTAATGTAAGCGAACATGCTCAAGGGCTGTTATGTTGTATACAGACTGCTCTCTAGTTTATTATTTCGGTGTTTTTGTGAATTATTGATAACTTTGTTTTAAGCTTTCACGGTCTTTGACTTAACACTGTGTCTGTCACTTGCGGGATATCTCCCGTGATTAATATTTTTTGTGAGCTCCCGATATTTCGACGCTGTTGCAAGCGCCATGATCGGGGGATGACTGGAGAATGCGGGTGGTTAAAAAAAATAAAAAAAACCCGAGAAATATCCCGTCGGACGGTGTAAGTTTATTGAATCATTTTATTTAGTTTGTTAAGGGTTCTTGACCCAATATACCAACGGAACCCTATTACTAAGGTAACGCGGTCTGTCCGTCTGTCATAGACCTGTAGCTTTTGAACCGTAATAGGTAGAAAATATAAAAAAAAACAAGAACTTTACATACCAATCTCGTGTCACAAACGCCTTTTAATTTTAGTAGCTAGGTGCCGTACATTATGCGCACATAATGCTGTTGTAATAATATCAGCCTGTACACAGTAGAATGTGATACGAACAGTGGTATGGATGGCATTGCAGCGTTATCTTAACATTAGGGTGTTGTTATATTGCAAGCCCGTGTTATTCTTATCATTTCCTACTGTTTTATGGATGCCGTCATTACTTTATGAGATCGTGGGATTTTTATGTTTTTAATCGCCTTTAATTCCCACCCTCATAGGAAAAAGGCGCGATTTTACGTATGTAGGTATGTATCTAATAAAATACTAACACTGATATTCTAAGAGCCTTTTCAAATCCATTTTTGAACTAATTCGAGCTTTTGTTGCTATGACAACAGTTTAAAACACCCACCAATACGTATTACTAGAATTTCTTGGCCGCAATTGGCGGATCTTCGAATAAGGTACCTCGTCTAGCTAGCTATCTTTGTCAAACCCATAGTTTCATTCTGCTTCAATCTATGCTAAAGATGTTATATGTCACTTTGTTAAAGATGCGGTAGGTACTTCAAATTTGACTGATGAAAAGTAGGCGTTTATATGTCAATTTATAAACAAACAGGGCGGATTGTAAGCGTGTTTAGTCTGACTTTAGTTCAGTTCATGACTAAGATTACTAGTGTATATTGCGTAGACTTAGAAGTTAGTTTTCTTAATATCGTTAAATTGGGCATATGCATCTAATTAGGCAGGAAGCCGAAACGCTAAGTATAGGATGAATTGCTAGCCTAAATGATGTAGCCAAATGCATTGAAATTACTTCAAATCTTTTTCAGACACAAAGAACAACAAAACTGCAAATGATTCTCTCCCCACAGTAAATGCAAATGAATATATTCACACGGAAACTTCAAGCTTCCAGGGATAGGAAAAGCCACAAGGTACCTCAATAAGGGTAGTAATACACCTGTCAGCCTCTATCCGTATATAAAGCTTTACTTTTTTTTTAATTTCTATTAAAAAGAGATAATTTAAGCCATATCAATCGGTGCGACATGCTTCATTTTAGGTTAGATTAGTGTAAAGACAACCTGCACATTAAGCTCTTAAAGAGATTACACTTTCATAAACCTCGGTAGACATGGCTTTTGAGTATATATCTAAATCCTTCAACACAATATTTACTTTTGACTCCTTTTCAATCTAAACCACACGTATCGTTTTTACTTTAAAAAAAAAAATAACGCCAACATAAAATCCCAGCTGTCAGCCTCACTTGTTTGCATGTTCGGAACCCGTCACAACGATATAGGTTCCAAAAAGTTACCGCTGGTCGATGGAAGCTACTCTTTTAAAAATTGCTAAACCGTGCCAGCATGGTGTTCGGGGAAAGCTATCGTTATTCAGATGTTTTGATTTTGTGTGGACGTTGGTTGAAAGAATTTTTGTAAAAAACTAATGAAGGATGAACAATTTTATCTACCTGGTGTTATCGCTTCTTGTGACTAGTTCTTATTAACCTGTTAACCGCTCTACTACTTTGCTATCTCGCTAACTAACCACTACTTCAGCTAATTCTTCAGATACGGAATAAGAAACTCAAAGGAATGTTATTTATTCCTTTATTCCATGTCTTCCCTGCTATACATCAAAATGGCGAAGCTCAAACACTTTACAAAGACCCAAAATTAGATAAAAACTCCTTTAGCACAATCTCAAATCATCATCATTATCTTGCCCTTATTTATTTATTATATCCCTATTTTATTAGGGTCTTCTTCTTCTATACTTCTATTCCTTGTCAGTTGTCACGGTACCTCATCAGATACGCAAAGCATAACATATAAGCAAAATAATTAATAAAGAAACTACCCAAGAAAGCCAGAAACAGAATTAAGCCCACAAAGAAACATCCGAACTAGCAAGCCAACGCAATAATAAATAAATAGCTAAACACATTTCCTTTCATTCCGCAAACGCTAAGTTAGCCAAACAATACTCTAGACAGTAAACGGAGATGAAACATAAGCACCGTCCGAACTTAAATATAATAACAAATAGAAAGCGCTAAACAAGAAAGGCAGACTAAAGGCGCTTGTGGCCAATAAAGGGCTATGGTGGGCTGCGTTGGGGACGAAGAGGTAAAGAGACCTGGAAGCGAACCGCCAGTCTCTGGAATTAATTGCCGGCTTCTCTGTCCCCTGATAATTATAATCTGGATGTCTTCAAAGTTCCAGTGAATCGGTTTGTTCTAGGCAAACGTGCTCGAGCTCACGCCTCAACATCTCTTTATATCAGGAGATGCACGCAAGCCTATTTTGTATAAAAAAGCTACTAAAGCGTACTTAGCAAAGTATAGGAGTGACAAAGGTGACAATACAATTGTGGCTTAAATTGGCTGATTGAAAGTTAGAAAGAATCACAAATTAACAACTGACGCGCTCTGCGCTAGTTAGATTCTCCCTCAGTCTATCAGTTGATGAACAGTCTGAACAGATGCAGCTGAATATCAGTATTTTACATGGAGCGACAGCCTATCTGACCTCCACAACCCAGTTAGTACCAGGTAATACTAAACCCCTTGGTAAGACTGGTTGTCAGGCTTTGGGCCACTGACTACCTGTAACGACTGTCAAAGATTTACAAGATGACAGCCGGGACCAACGACTTAACTTGCTTTCCGAGGCACGGAGGAAACTTGGTATGCAATGAGCCACCCAGCAACGAACCAACCTAGACAAGCGCGCATTTACCTAACTGTAAACTATGTATCATTCGTGAATCACTCACACCTCGAACCAATTTGAAAGAAATGTCGAATTATACTCGTCCTTGCCACATCCAGCCAACCTAACTCCTTACAACTACGAGTGAGGTTGTTATTAAAAAGCCCAGAACAATCAGAGCGCGGCCCAGTTGGCTCATTTTATCCACGTATCCAATTATGTGGCGCGAACTGTACACCCTCTTGTGCTGTGTGTACTTGTATTGAGTGCTATGTGTATTATCTACAGGTGTATGTGTGAGAATTTTTTTATACCTTCGGGGGAGTTTGAGGAAGATTTCCTGGTATTTGTGTGTGTGTGATTCAAATACCTCGAAAGAGTATGGTGTAATTTGACTGCTTTGTTGATCCAAGTGGTCGCAATCGTGACTGTTGAGGAAGAGGCCCTTTTTTTTTTAAGGATGGGAAATCATCAAATGACTTCTCCCGCTCTGGGCGGAGCGGGAGGGAGTGTCAGACTTGTACTGACTAAAACCCATCCATGTTCCTTCTTCGCCCTTTGTGTTCCAGGGCCGCGGTATCTCTTTCGAACAACCCGCAGTTTCGAACAACCCGCAGTTTCGAACAACCCGCAGGAGTAAGAGGCCCTGGGTTTGATTCCCGAGTCGGGCAAATTGTTTTTTTCATCTGAATGTTCTCAGTAGCAGTTATGGTCTGGATTTGTGCCCGGTGGAAGGCAATAGGCTCGCCCCCTATTACATGGTACTTAAACAGAACTGGCGAAATGGGGTTGTAATATTAGGTACTTACACCTCTGCAGAACCCTTGGGAGATTACAAGCGTGGTGATGATAAGTATTTCCCGAATCGAAAATATTCCACGTATGATTTTAGCGACAATAACCTATATAACGTGAGATAGGTCATTGCCTTCTTTATCATAATTGTATTTATTTATTTCTTAGTATATGGTACAGTCAGCATCAAAAGTCGGTTAACACTTATAAATAATACTCCAAGTTTTGTGCTGGTCAGTGTGATCTGATTTTATATTGTTTTGCGAATTTGTGTAACCTTTGATGAAAATATTGTTATGTCTTTTACTCCAGTCTGTTAATATGGATTGTTCTAAAACTAAGACATCTTATAATTTTGGTTATGTAAAGCGACTTTTGCTGCTGACCGTACTTTGAGATCTTACATTAAACTTAGTTTCGCTTTGGTTTAGAAATATTTAAATAATGAGCTATATATTTTATTTTATTTTATTTAGTATGGGACAATAAACAGCTACAATATAAGTTTTACAAATAATAAATAGGTTGGGTAATAACAATATTGCAGCCCACTACATATAGGTACATATAGGTACATGCAAATCAAAACTAGGCTGTGCCAACCTATATCATAAAAAAATAACATCTTCAAAGAAACTCGGTATGTGACTGAAAGAGCCCTAGATAATAAAATTGATTATTTTCATACGTGCTGTAGAAGAAAATTGCCTGTTGGGATGTTTTTGCTTATAGCTTTGTTATTCAGTATTTTAACACTGTTGAAGAAATCTTGTCACGAAACAAATTTAAAGGTAATAATATGTCTGAATGAGTCCTGTCTGTTCTTAGAGAGACGGACAGATTTGAAAAAAAAATTGGCCAAGTGCGAGTCGGACTCGCGCACGCAGGGTTCCGTACCATTATTACAAACATACATAATGTATACTACATACAAATAAATAAAATTGAAGTGTCTGTTTGTAATGTTAAAAAATCGCTTTTTACTACATGCATATGAAAGTATATTCAGTACATATACCAAAATATTTTTTTTTAAATTTTTGTCTGTCTTTCTGTCTGTCTGGTTGTTCCGGCTAATCTCTGGAACAGTTGGTCCGATTTTGACGGGACTTTTACTGGCAGATAGCTGATGTAATAAGGAGTAACTAAGGCTACTTCTATGTTGGAAAAAATATATTTCTACGCGGAGGAAGTCGCGGGCACAGCTAGTTTTATATAAAAACAGTGCTAGATTGTACAGATTATCCTCCTACATCAGTAACTATTCTGACTT
Organism: Cerastis leucographa; assembly: GCA_963082945.1. Lineage (NCBI taxonomy): Eukaryota > Metazoa > Arthropoda > Insecta > Lepidoptera > Noctuidae > Cerastis > Cerastis leucographa. Next base: position 10,536,037 of record OY720372.1, on the reverse strand, counting down.
ACCTAATCTATGAGAAATACTGCTATCACAGAAATATCTTAATTTAGCTCCGAGTATTTATACGAAATCCATGTTATATCAAGTTATATGAAACCTATCCATGTGATATGTACGCCATTTTGATTTCATATCTAATTTTCTGTCTTGTCTCTTGGGATGACATAATATTTTTCGCTCAAAATAAGGATCGTTTTTATTACTGGCAACTTGATCGCTATTATCTGATAAAGTTCGATGACTGTTGTTTATTATAATGGCAACACAAATTGCTGTTCGGAGTAAACTGAATCGATTAGCTATTTTATTTTTATTTTTAGTTGTTTGTAAGTTTATCAGATTATTGTAAGGGATATCAGGTTTTAAGACTAAAACAATAAAATTTAAATCTTTGGGTTTTCCAGGGCTGTTTATCTGGTACTTAACATAACTTAGCTTTGCGATAATTAGCATCTGTGTCTTTTATTGTTGCATATCAGTATTTTACATGAAGCGACTGCCTATCTGACCTCCACAACTCATAATTGGGTAATACAATACCCCTTGGTGAGACTGGTTGTCATACTTTCGGTCTTCTGATTACTCGTCACGACTGTCCAACTTACTGTGAGGAACTTACCCATCCACGGACCTACCTCGGCCAGCACTGCTTAACCTTAGAGATTGACCCGGCTATTATTGTATTATACAGTATGTTAGGTTAAACGAGGGACATATTGAGGGAGGGTATTCAGTATTCGATTCTCGTCCCAAATATGTAAAAAACCTATAACGTATATAGAAGAATTTTTAATGTTTTGTTTAGTGCCTAGATATTTTGGACTGTCCTAAGCCAGGTAAGTTTAAAGTATGAAGGGAAAATGGATTATACCTAAGAGTCATTGCCCCGCTCACATGTTGTGCGATAGTATTAAGGCGCAGATATACGACTTTTAATGATTTTAAATTGGACATCACGTCTAAACTAAACGTTTGATTTATTTAAAAAAAATATATGTTCATGCTAGACAATTTTCTTTATAAATTCATATGTGAAAATGTGAAATTATATTTTTATAACATAGTGTAATTAATTTGTAAATTCATGTCTAACGCGGACAAAAAAACGATAATAACGCAAAAACTATCGGACGTATTTGCATGAAACTTTGACCATCTGAAAGACAATTGAACAACCCATATTTTAGTATACAGCTTTTATTTGTATTGTGTTTGATAAATCAAGGTGGGTTGTTTTTCCAAATAATCTTGGTGCGCGTTGAAGCGTTACGCATGCACTTTTACTCGCTCAAGGTCGCGGGCACTTATTGTCGCCTTAAGTCGCTAGCGCAAGAGTGTATACACGTTGCATGTCATTTGCGAAAATTTTGGTATGGTTCTGTCTGTTATTTATCAGTTTTTTTTTTGTTTATATTTTTATTAGTATCATGTTAGCATGTACTATTATGGGTTTGAATATGTCCCTCGTTTAAACTAACATACTGTATAACCACGAGCTCCACATTGAATTTTTATCTGTTTGAGTCGTTTTAGATTTTATTAGGATACTAGCTGTCTCGCGCAACTTCGTCTAGGTACGTCACATTTTTCCCGTTTTCGCAACATTTTTAATTGCAGCTCCGCTCCTATTGGTCGTAGCGTGATGATATATGCCTATATCTTTCCTCGATAAATAGGCTATCTAACACTGAAACAATTTTCTAAATCGGACCAGTAGTCCCTGAGATCAGCGCGTTCAAGCAAACAAACAAAGTCTTCGACTTTATAATATTAGTATAGATTTCGAGATGCTTATTTAATAAAAACAGAAATTCTTGTACCATTTAATTTATTATCCATCAAAACAAACATCAATTAAGCCGGTATTCCGGTAACTATTTCCGTATAACGTTAATTGCGAGCACTTAACAACCTAAACATCTAAACTACGTCAAAAACAGTGAAATGATTAGACAATTTTGGAGAGGTGTAAATAACTTGAGTTCCTACACTGTGGCACACCGTTGGTGGATATAGAAACAAGGAGGTCGGTATATAAATGTAGATATTATTCGTCCCTTTCATATGCTCAAAATATCATCATCTGCCTAGCCTTTTCCCAAATTATCTTGAGATCGGCTTACAGTCTAACCGGATGCAGCTGAGTAGCAGTATTTTACATAAAACGACTGCCTATCTGACCTCCACAACCCAGTAACTGGGTAATACCATGCTCCTTGGTGAGACTGGATGTCAGACTTTTGGCTTCTGACTACTCGAAACGACTGTCAAAGATCTACAAATGACAGCACCAGCGGCTTAACGTGCTTTCCGAGGCACGGAAGAAATTCGGTATGTAATTATGATCACCCATCCACGGACCGACCTCGGCAAGCACGGCTTATCCTTGAAGATAGACCCGTGCGGCTTTTACTATTAAGCCACGAGCTCCTCAATCATATGGTTGAAATAACCTTGATAATATTCGCTTAACATTTTCGCTTTAAACGATAAGTTGTAAGCCACAAACCTGGCTAGTATATCCTTAAAATATAAAATGCAAAAATTGTGATTATAATATAGCTTATGTTACTCAGTAAAGATGTAGCTTTCAAATGGTGAAAGACTTTTTAAAGTCGGTCGATTAGCTTTTGAGTTAAATCGTAACAAACAAATAATCAAATCTTTCCTCTTTATAATATTACTAGCTGTCCCGCGCAACTTCCCGGGAACATTTTCCCCGTATTCACAACATTTTTCATTGCTGCTCCGCTCCTTTTGGTCGTAGCGTGTATAGCTTATGTCCTTCCCCAGGTTGAAATCTATCTTATTACCAAATTTCATTAAGATCCAATCAGCCGTTTAGTCGTGAAAAGGTAACAAACAAACATACAAACAGAGTGACTTTCGCATTTATAATATTAGTATGGATTAAGTATAGATTTGTACAACATATCCAAACTAACGCATCGCCCTTTCTTCTCACCTCCGGCCCACCTTATTTAATTAAATCCCCCGTATAGTTTACAGAGAGCCTATAAAACTATATAGCTTTGTCGCCCGGAGGTGTTCCTTGTCACAAATACCTTTACCCCACAAACCATAGCGGGAATAGGCCCTTGAGCGTTCGCGAAAATTAAGATTTGGAGCTCCTTTGAAACTAAAGGTAAGGTAGGTTTCTTAGAGCGTTATCACACTGACGATTTGCCAGCGTGGTACCAGCGATTTTTTAAAGTAAACTAGTCTCAACTTTTTTTTTTATTATCAATAGGCTCGCGCTTGACCACACTATATTTCACTATCTCACTTGATGGTAAGCGATGAAGTGGTCGATGGTGAAGCACGCTTGCCTAGAAGAAACCTATTCACTCTTGACTTAAAGACCCCTAGATTTATACTTCCTTCATTTATTTTCATACATACATATTAATTAAAATAAAGGAAGTATAAATTATAATAATATATAATTATATAACTTTGTATAATATAATTATATAATTATATTATTTTGTAAAAATATTTAAAAATGTAAAATGTATGTTTTTAAAATGAATAAAGGAGAAAATTATATAACTTATTATTAGTATTGTTATTACTTAGTATTGTACTCATCATCATCAGCCTAAAGTAGTCCACTGCTGGACATAGACCTCTCTAATCGCTCGCCATTCAACTCGATTCTCGGCAACTCTCATCCAGCTGCTACCAGCCACCTTGCAAAGATCGTCGGTCCACCTAGCCAGAAGGCGTCTCACTTTACCCTTCTAGCATATTAAACAATCGCTTGTCTCGCTCTATCCTTTCACTCACGTCAATCGCTCTCGTCACGCAAACGCAGCGAAGACGTTGAGCACACGTGGATTATCGCTACGAACACGCAGCGAGTCGTCGCTGACAAATCGCCTGTGTGGTAAGGCTCTTATGTAGAACACCATGTATTTTCTAGGAAGAAACGTATTATTTTACATTATAAGGTTGTTTTGGGAATTATAATTGGAATATGAGCTTATTGTTTTTTTTTATCATCTTAAGTGGGATTTTTTGTGTAATAGCCATTTCTTGCTTTAATTTGCAATTTTTCAATGGCAAATTGCATTACTCTTCGTTCATTAATGTATACGCGTGATGTTATGTTGTTTATTAGCATTTTTTTTGAAGTTGTGACTTATTTTACGGTGACTGTACCTACGTATAGGTACTTAGTTAAAGGTGTGTGTAACAATTTTCTCAATCGCAGATAAATCCCAATCAACGACTTATCAAAAGCAAGTGTAAATGTACCCTCTAAACGTACTGTCAGCACCTAAATCTTCTAACGACACTAGAATGCATAGGCGGAGGAAATTCCACCCAGAATACCACTCTATTCCATTCCAGAGATTCCATGCTTACCCATAAACTCTCGTCGGCACAATACGTTAAGCAGAAAATCTGTGTTCTTTCACGTACAAACAAGATGAGTAATTTAATGTGGATACTAGTTATTTGCACGAGTTTGCTTGCTTCGAATTTTATTTTTTGCAGTTGTCTTGATAAGTTCTTGAAACTAGTACGTACAAATTGCTGACTGACTTCGGACACTACTTCCTTATCGTGCGGTTAGTGTAGCCATGAACCACACGAGGTTAGGAACCTGGTATCAGAGTTTTCATGCCTCCCAGGGGTCTCTGACATGACTTTACATGCCGTCGAGAAATATCTCTCAGGCATGGTGATTTGGTTTCCTGACAATGCCTTCCTTCACAGAAACAAGTGAAAGTAATTATACAATACGCTCATGTATCTCAAAAATAAGAGGTGCGTGTCATCGTCATCAGCCTTTAATCTTCCCATTGCTGGGACACAGGCCTCCTCTCTGTGAGAGGGAGTGGGCTGTAATCCACCACGCGCTCCCTGTGCGGGTTGGTGCGTGGAGGTGCGTTTCCTGGGTTCGAACTCGAGACCTATTACTTGCGGACACTGACACTGACTGGATAGATCTGTATATTAGTTGTGAAAGTCTGCGGTCACTAGGACTTCGTCCGGCTTGACCGCGCTTTTATTCTTTCTAGGTATCTAGAATATACTATAACTTAAAAAAAAAACATCGTCTGTTTAAAAAAATCCAAAGCTCTAAGAAAACTTCTGAAAATTACCTAAGTTCGTACGATAACCAGTTTATGCGGATCTCCCAATGTACGGGAAATATAAACAAAGCTAGGACATGTTATACTGGAAGCTTGATGTGTCGCCGTGCATACATAGGTACTTTTTCTGTACCAATTTTTAATAGCAGACAGAAGATTTATTTCTTCCTTTTTTTTTTTAAATGTTGCCCCCGCACTAGGAATTTCTCCTGTATCGTGGGTGCGTTTACAAACATTTAAACTCACATACACAAACAGCCAGACCCGGAACAACTATTTATAGGCCTTACAAATATTTGTTCCGTGCGGGGAACTAACCCACGACACGCAGCGCAGCAGTCAATCGCTTAGCCACTGCGCTAACCGTGCCGTTTAATTTGAATGGACCCATCACCCAGATTCCTCTAACCCAGTCATCATGTAGGTCATCTCTAAGAGCTTAAGTTATGTTGCCAAACAAACATCCGTGTGCTGGTATGTTAGGAATTAAACATATGCTAGCATATGTCTAAGATGTGAAGCTCGCAGACTGCGTGACTGCTTCCTCGCTGCATTGCAGTGCATTGTGTTCAACATTGTGTAGTTCCTACTATCCATTACTCACTATATCTATAAGTGGAAACAGATCTTTGTCCGTCTGTCTGTTTGTCGTTGTGTTTGTTACCGTAACATGCCTCTTCCACGCGGACAAAACCGCGGGAAGGTAGTTTTAAAAAGACATCTGGTTTTTGCTTGCGACCTCGTTTGCTTTGGGTATGAAATTTATCCCACGTGAATTTAATAATTTACCTTCATCACCTGCCTAGCCTTTTCCCAAACTATATTGGGATCGGCTTCCAGTCTAACCGGTCTCAGCTGAGTGCCAGTATTTTACATGAAGCGACTGCCTATCTGACCTCCACAACCCAGTAACTGGGTAATACGATTTAGCACGTGAGTTTACCACTGGGATTAAAATCATATCAAAACCCGTTCTGCTATTTAGGCGTGAATGGTAAAAAACAGACTGACAGATTCGGCCACTTTCGCTATATTGATTTTTCTCAACACAACACACAGACAGACAACCCAAAAAATATTCACACTACATGTCATAAACCAGGCAGACGTAGTTATTCAGTTATAGTACATAGTACATAAACTGAATTAAGGTTTCAGTGTGACAAGGTTACAAATTGTCACCTTTAGGCCCCCACTCGTAATTTTCAGGAGATTTGACCAAATTGCCTGGGAGGGAATTTCCATATAATGTCGTGCCCCGTAGGCTGGGAATTGATAATATTTTCATGGTTTATTCATCATGGCTGGTCCTTGGAGCCGGATTGCAAATGGTCCTTCGGTAGATGAAGATTTGGTTTGAAATTGATTTGCTTGATTGCAGTTTACCGCACAGAAACATAGAGAGAAACTTATAGGTTACCCCACAGGCAAGCTAACATTTTATTGTAGTTGCGTTTAGGAAAAAGAAAAATAACTTGTTATCAAATTGACTTCAACCTTTATTTGACAGGTGTATAAAAGGGCACACGTCTAATACATGTAGTCTGCCAATTCGATAAATAATTAATCTCCCTGACTGTACAGATAAAGAGGAGAGTTTTCTTCCGTTCTTCATAGGTGGTTCCGTTCTTTATGTACCTACCTAAAACCTCATACATCAAACAGTAACAGCGTCATATTAACAAATCCATGTCATGTCCCATGTACCAGGGGACCAGTAAAACAAAGCGACGCTATATAAAGGCACATACACACACGCGGACGCTTTAATTCCTTCACAGGTTAATGGGTAAACGTTTTAATGCGGGCCGCTGTCACACCGTATTGTAACAACGATTTAAATTATGCATGAATTAGTACAGCAATCACTGTCGGTAATAAATATTCTTTAAAGGGCGTTATGAAATTTGGAGCCAAATTGATAAGGCGTGAGCGTCTGAAGGTAAGATAAGATAAGATATTTATTTATCATAAGAAAAAAAAAAACATGATACATTATACATGTTGGCACATGTATAATGTATATTTTTTTTTTTTTATAAACCTGCAATCTGCTTCCACGGAGTTTAAACGTAACGTTTTTGTTTTTCCTATACGTTTAATTAAATCATATGGTTTCTCTTTTCGTTTTATCAAAATCAAAATATTTTATTTTACATAGGCCTACATGGGCACTTATAAAACGTCAACAAAAGGTGCACAACCTCAACCCACATAGCAACGTTAATCGCGTCGTCAGTAGCGTTTTTATAGTGCAGATGGGGCACACGTTGGACATTCCAGCAATGGATCACTGGTATTCTCCAAAAATACGTGAATACGAAAGTCCGCCGTGTATCCGATAAAGATTCGGGTCGAAATACTCTCAAAAAGATCAAACAAAGAACTGGTTCCTCTAATCCACAGCACAAAACGAGCTCGCCTTTCAGATCTCTGGACTCAAAACCTTTTAACATTACACTGCGGTGTCACGTGCGGCCTAAAATCGTTTCACCTAGTGTTTTATTCGGTGTCTATTAAATAGCTCGTAATAGCCCAAGCGTACCCGGGCTGTTTTAACAGTGTTATTATTACCTACTGGACCCGTATTAGACAATTGATTTTAAATTTACTCACGATCGCTTTGTTATTGGTTGGTTTTTAGGGTTATTTCAGTGTTGGTTCATTTTTTGATATCGGGAAAGCTTTTAGATCGGATTAATAGTAGCCGTTTTGAGAGCTCTTGATGTTTATGATACACTGTTTTTCTACGTATAAACGAAACATCATGCCTTTTGCCGTGGGGGTAGGCAGGAACTATGCGGAACGCCAGCTCTATCGATTTTGCGTAGGTTGAGATAATTGTGAAGAAGAAGTTTAAATTATAAAGAAAAGGGCTTCTTATACGAAAAAGAAACAGTTTTAAATCACCTCTTAATAAGCCATTATGACTGTATGTTATTTAAAGCGTAGATTATGACTGTATGTTTCTTCGGTAAGTTTGTCTTCTAGAAAAAATCTCATAGAGAAAGTATCACCGATTTATTTGTATTTTCGTAAAACATATGGTCAAATACTAACAGTGGCTCGGGTCGATCTTTATTAGGTTAAGCCGTGCTTACCGAGGTTCGTCCGTGGATGGGTGACCACCCATTACATACCGAGTTTTCTCCGTGCCTCGGAAAGCACGTTAAGCCGTTGGTCCTGGCTGTCAATAGTAGATCTTTGACAGTCGTTACAGATAGTCAGTGGCCCGAAAGTCTGACAACCAGTCTTACCTAGGGGTATCGTAATATCCAGTACTAACAGGGTTGGTGGAGTCACTTAATGAAATATACTGGTATTCAGCTGCATACAGTTAGACTGACTGGAAGCTGATCCCAACATCGATGGGAGAACGCTAGGCAGATGAGGATCTTAAAACTTTTTTTTTTTTTTTTTAATATCGTGTGTATTTGTGGCAATAGGGATGATGACTGGGTAAAGAAAACGAAATTCTATTTTGTCCGACAATCAGGTAGTACAAAAATATTAGATACGTATTTTTTGTTTTATCAAAATATCAAAAGAATACTTAGTTAAAACGCATTAAAGTTGGAGAGTGGGGGCTCACTACGTCACAACTAGGTATAAAATGTACGGAGCCGTGACGTCATGCGCCATTTCAACTCAAAATATCTCCGTAATTTTACGATTACGTGAAAAAAGAAATACGTGTTCAATACTTTTCAATAAACTACCCGACGGACAAATAAAAAAAAATGAGTCACCATCCCTATTGCGCCAATAAACGTTTTTTCTTTCTTTCTAAAACATATTGCTTATTTTACAAAGCGGTTCAATATAATCCATACTATTCATACTAATCCATATCCATACTTCCATACTAATATTATAAATGCGAAAGTCACTCTGTTTGTTTGTATGTTTGTTTGTTACCTTTTCACGACTAAACGGCTGATCGGATCTTAATGAAATTTGGCAAGAAGATAGATTTTAACCTTGGGAAGGACATAGGCTATATATCATCACGCTACGACCAATAGGAGCGGAGCAGCAATGAAAAATGTTGCGAAAACGGGGAAAATTTGACGCAGACGAAGTTGCGTGGGACAGCTAGTCCTGCTTTAAAGGTTAAAACGCTCTGATAAAAGCTTCAACTTATCAATACCTGTCCTACGTGAAATAAACATTTCCCGAACTTCCATTTTTTGTAATTTCCCTTCCATTCGCAGATCGCAAACAGTTTCGTTCACTTCCATTCAATATTTTTTAAGAGCGCGCTCACATATTTTAAGCGTTTGACCAAAAATACGTACTTTTTCAAGTTCTCGATATTTGTTATTTAAAGATAATGGCATAATATTTCAATGAAAACTCATAAATCTAACTTTGATTTAGTTTGTAGATTGATTAGAATTTTGTTATATACGTAAATATTTCGAGAAATAGCAATTTCCCGACACCCATTTTCAAGCAATCGTAAAACATCAGGGTTTTCCCTGCTATTTGTGTCAAACTGGCAGCACGAAAAGATCTGAAAAAAATATATATTTACAGGTCATATAGTCTTCAAGTTCGTAGATTGATTAGAATTGAGATAAAAATTGAATCCACGCAAAAAAAAACGATATTCAAAAGCAATACTGATCTAAAATGTGTGCATTTTAAATATTGTTTAAACATAAGGTAATGACAAAATTAACAAAAAGAAAGTTCACCATACTATAATACAAGACTTTACCTTTCCTCTAAATATTTTTATTTTTACTTTTTATCTTCACATTTATTTATTACAATATTCTAAAATAATGCCTTATTAGTTGATGTACGACGCGCGTACTGTCAGTGTCGCCTGAGGGCTTGTGGAGAATGGACCTGTGTCACTCGCGCTCCCGCGCGCCTTAGTGTGCGTGAGGTAATTTTGACAGAAAATCCAGGGGTCGTCAGCAATTTAAATGTTAGTATTCTTTGTACTTATGATTCATTGTAGTCATGTTTTATGATTGAAAGATAGGCTTTGTACAATCTAATTATAAAGATTAATCGTCAATAAATTACGGGAACAGAAATCTTTCTTTTAGAAATAATGGGTCGTCAGAGTAATACATACGGTTCCTACCCAAAGAAGAAGAGGAAAGCTAGTAAAAAAGAATACCTTCAAAAGGCGAGAGCAGTTCTACGGTAAATGTAAAAAATACCTACCTAGTTGATCTGAGTAGTGTATGCGGTCATTATAATATTTTATGTTTACAGCGGATTAAAGGACCCTGTTATTAATCAGCACATTGATGGATTATCATCATCGCTTGCTCAAAATGTTGATACAAGGTAAAGTTACGTCTGTCCTGGAGGGCATTGTACTGCGCCCCTCCCTGGCGACAAACAAGGCGACCGCGGGCCCGGGGGCGGGCTCAGGCCCGAATGCGACTCCGGGCCCGAGGGTGGTCCCAGGCCCGAAGGCAGTCTCATATGCGGCTGCTACGGCTGCCAATTCTGGGCCGGGGCAGTCTGGCCAGCGTTCTGGCAGGACTAGGCCGGGCCCCGGAAAGTCGGCTCCGCCAAAACCGGCAGCGGCCCAGAAAATGGGCAAGGTGGCTCCTCAGGTGGTGGCGGTGGCAAGCCGGCCGCAGCCACCGCTACCACCCCCCACGCCTGCCGCGGCCGAAACCGAGTGGCAGGTGGTCGGGGGAAGGGGTGAAAGACGGCCAAAAAGGCCTGCAACAAGGAGCGAAGGTGGCACAAGGCGCAAAGCGTCGCGGCTAGACTCCGCGCCCCGAAGACCGCAACTGTAGTGATCACGCTACAGCCGGAAGCGGAAAAGAGGGGCGTGTCCTACCGCGATATGCTCTCGAAGGCGAAAGCGACGGTGGATCTTGCAGAGCTCAGGATCACCGGGGGCTTCCTGCTTAAAGTCACCGCGATAATAGTGGCCCGTCCGCTGACGCTCTGGCTGAAAAGCTAAGAGCGTCCCTAGATGCGGACGAGGCCCGAGTGTCCAGGCCCGTCAGATGCGCAGACTTGCGCATGCTGGGCCTGGACGACTCTGTGACCCAAGAGGAGGCGGTCGCCGCCGTCACCAGGACCGGTGGGTGCCCTGCTGAGCAGGTCAGGGCAGGCACCCTACGGCACTCGGGCATGCGAACCATTATGGTAAGCTGCCCTGTGACGGCGACGAAAACAATCGTGGAGGCTGGAAGGCTTCTGGTGGGCTGGGTGTCAGCGCAGATGAAGCTGCTGGAACCCCGACCTCTGAGGTGTTATTAATTATAATTATATTATTAATTATTATTAATTTTTATTATTAATTTTTATTATTATTATTTATTTGTTATTATTATTAGATAAGAATGATCTTTATTGATAAAGATCATTGTTATCTTGGAGCTTCGCCTGACGGCCTTTTTGGTGAAGACGGCCTCATAGAAATGAAGTGCCCCTTGACTTGTTATGGCATGGACTCTGACACTGCATTTCGGATGGGAAATCATCAAATGACTTCTCCCGCTCTGGGCGGAGCGGGAGGGAGTGTCAGGCTTGACTGACTAAAACCCACCCATGTTCCTTCTTAGCCCTTTGTGTTCCAGGGCCGCGGTATCTCTTTCGAAAGCCCTGGCAGGCATTGGCCCTCTCGGACCCCTTCCGATTTGCTGACATCTCCTTGAGGCGCGCGTGGAAAACAAACGCGCCGTCGGCACGGCCTGTCGTCATAAGACGGACAGACGGTGAGCTGGTCCATTACTCACAGGTCCACAGGCCCGCGCCTACGGTGGCCGGGGGCCACTGGTTGCCCCCCGACGCCCGGGGCGTCTCCCGCGGCGGCTGGGACGTGAGGTTCTCTCCCTCTCAAGTTCCGCCACCTCCTTCGCTAGCATGACTGCTTCGCAGAAGGAGGCGACGGCTTCCCATTCCCTCTCGCTCCGGACCATGGATTGAACCAGGGCCGGACGCGAGAGGTCGCCGCCGCCAATCACCGCTACGAGGACACGGCGGTGCTCATCCCAAGCGGGGCAGAGCTCCACGGTGTGCTCCACCGTGTCCTCCGGCCGATCCTCGCAATGGTAACACCCGGGCGTTTCCTTCCGCCCGATTCGGTGCAGGAACCTCCCGAAACAACCGTGTCCGGTGAGGACCTGCGTCAGGCGGAAGGTGAGGGCGCCGTGGCGCCTCTCTAGCCAGTCCTCAAAGAGGGAACTTATCGCCACTATTGTGGCGTGCCCTGCACGTGGTTGCGATAGTTTCTGTCTCCATGCCGCCATGAGATCGCGCCGGAGGTCTGTCCGCTGAGCGACAATTTGCCGCGGCAGCGGAGTTTCCCCCCGGCGTAGTGCCTCCGCGCGCCATTCGTGCAGGCGCGCGAGCACTATCGCCTCCAGATCCCATGGCGGAAATCCGGCCAAGAGGCTCGCCGCCTCGCCGGAGATCGTGCGGTACCCCCGGACCAGCCTTACGGCTACCACCTTCTGGGGCGCGTTCAGGTATTGGGCGGCTCGCCGCCTCAAAGAACGCGCCCACACCGGGGCCCCGTAAAGAGCTAAAGACTGCACGACCCCCGCATAGAGCCTACGGCAGGAGGCGTTTAGACCTCCCAGGTTGGGCAAGAGCCGCTTGAATGCAGCCCCTACCCTTTCCAGTTTTGGGGCCAAACGTCGGAAGTGCTCAACGAAGTTCCACCGGCTGTCGAGGACAAGCCCTAGGTACTTTAGCGTCGACTCGACGCCGATGGGAACCCCTCCTACCGTCAGTATGGATCCCGACGGTGGCGCATTCCGAGGCCCATGAAAGCACATGGCCTCAGACTTGTGCAATGCCACCTCGAGACCCAGTTGCCGGATTCTCGCCACGACTATCGCAACCCCGCGTGTCATAAGTTCGGCCACCGCCTCGTGCGACCTCCCCTGTGCCAGCACCAGCGTGTCGTCAGCGTAGCAAACTACACTGACACCGCTAGGGAGGTCAGCGCGCAGCACCTAGTCGTAGCCGATGTTCCACAAGGGTGGCCCCAGAACCGATCCCTGTGTAACACCGCACGACATCTCTCGCCGGTTCCACTCTCCGTTGCGACCGGGGTAGATGACGGCCCTGTCCGTCAGGTAGTCCCCGACCACACGACGAAGGTAGGTCAGCACCCGGTGATACCGGAGTGCCTCCCTAATGCAGGTCCAGGGCATGATGTTGAAGGCGACCCCACCCCGGGACACCGCATCCCCCGTCGTGAGAGCCCTCACGCGCATGATGGCGTCCACCGTCGAGCGCCCCCTGCGGAAACTAAACTGGTGATCCGCAATATCCGGCCCCATCCACAAGGTGCCCGGCGAGCCGGTTAGCAATGACTCTTTCAAAGAGCTTGCCCACCTCGTCGAGCAACACAATGGGCCGGTATGCGAACGGAGAGTCCGCAAGGCGCCCCGGCTTCCGGATGAGGACCAGCTTCCCCGTCTTCCAACGAAGCGGGAACTGGCCTCTCTCCAAGCATGTGCTTAAGAGACCTTCCAGTCGGGGCCCGAGAGCCTCCGAGGCCAGGACCCAGGCTTTGCCAGGCAAGCCATCGGGTCCCGGGGCGGTAATTTTGGCTTTAAGCCTGCCTACCGCCACTCTCAGGTCTACCCCGGTCACTTCCGGAATATCGTCATCGTCCTCGATGTGGTCCAGTTCTGGCACCGCAAGCGGCGGAGCCATAGGCGGGGGAGGATGTTCCCCTCGCAGAGGGAACAGAGCGCTCACCACGTCCTCCACGAGCTGAGGGCGGAGACTCTGCGTCATCGGGGGGGCCCAGGTGCGAAGTTTGTCCCACACCATCTTGTAAGGGCGCCCCCACGGATCTCTGTCGAGAGTCTCCAGCATCTCCTCGCGGCCCAGGTCTTTGGCCCGCTGGACAACCTCTTGGAGGGCGGTCTTCGCTGCTCTGTATCCCTCGTATAGCTCCGCTTCAATGGCTGCCGCATCCGGAGGGCGGTTGCGGAGCCTGCGATGCCTGGCGTACGGGTGCCGCGCGGCGACGCACGCCTTGCGCAGAGACGTCAGCTCTCGCGACCACCAGTACACCTGACGCCGGGCGCTTCCTGGCCGAACTCGGGGCATGGCCACGTCGCAGATGTCGGACATGGCCTCCTGGAACCACCCTGCCTCGATGTTGACGTCGGCAGGCCTGTTCGGTGATATCACCCAGGCCTGCACTATCGAGGCTTCCAGGAGGAGCAGATCGATGCCCTTGAGGGAAATTGTATTATAAAATTATTACTATGTTACGTTTTTATAAAATACTATCATTTCGCCCGTGATTTCGTCCGCGAAAATTGAGATATAATATAGCCTTGTTACTCGGTAAAGATGTAGCTTTTTAGTGGTGAACAAATATTTTCTCTTCATAATATAATATTAGTATAGAATAGCAGCACCCCGTGGTTTCACCCGCATAAATAATGATCTCGTGGGAATATCGGGATAAAAAGTATCCTATTAGAATTTGTATAAAATTTATCCAAATCTGTCTAGTTGTTTTAGTGTAAAAGCATAACAAACAAACGAACTCACCGTAGCATTTACAATATAAGTTAGGATAGATATAATTATTTTACTTTTGTAGGCTACTCTTATACTATTTGTATTTCTTTATCATAATAATACGTTCCATAACTTGTATTTTTTTCTCAATTAAATTATAAGTAAACCGCAGTGAACCGTGTTACGCACCCCTGCCTCTACACGTGTGTGTATCAAGAAGCGTGCACCACGCACACAGGCGCACTCAACGTCAGTCGTCGTTGTTTTTTGAGTTAAGAATTTTGCGAGAACGCTCTTAAACCGGATCTGTTTTCGAAGCTCTCAATAGTTTTTCATGACAGTCATTTATTAAATTGCAAAGAGAAAAATATCTCATTAAAATTGTAGCGGAAAGAAGTGCAAAACAGAACGATAAGTGAGAGCCCCTGATGCGACTGTGAAGTTCTAAGTTGCTGGATTTAAGGCTGGGTTTAAAGTATCGATTTGTCGCTGCGATTATTACGTCGGAGGTTGAGTACTTTATGGTTTTTTTCGGAGGTTTAAGTTACTACTGGATAATACGATACGAGAGCAGCGATGGACCAGTGGTGGCAGCCCCGACTTACGAGCAGTAAACCGTGGGTTCAAACCCAGGCAGGCGCATTACTGTGTGTAATTTATTTCATCTCCGCTGCCCTCAAAAACGGTGAAGGAAAACATCGTGAGGAAACCGGCATGTCCTAGAACAAAAATTCGAAGACATGTGACATCTACTAACCCGCACTGGGCCCGCGTGGTGGATTACAGCCCACTCCCTCTCATAGAGACGAGGCCTGTGTCCCAGCAGTGGGAACATTATAGGCTGATGATGATGAATACGATACCCAGACAAATTGTCTGATTTTCGGGCCACTGACTACCTATAACGTCTGTCAAAGATCTACAAAATCGGTGGTCTCCCATCCACAGACCAACCTAGTCAAGCGCTGCTTAACCTCGAAGATTGACCCGATCGGCTGTTATTATTTAGCCACGAGCTCCTAGATATACTGGAATGATTGATTGATAAACTTAACTTAGTTCACTACCCACATATTTGACTCAAAAGATACTTCAGTAAAGGTGAAATATCACCAAAATTCACTGAGTTAGGCCGAAAACTAGGCTTATTCCTGATTGATTGATGAATGTGGCTAGGTTCTGACATGTTAAATATTTACCGGGGAATTTTCGTCATAAATCATGCTCTGGTTTAAAACCGTATGAAAAATTATAGTTTGAGTCCTGATTTAAGGTGTGAAAGAATTAGCTGAAGAGATATTGTCGCTGTATTAAAAGAT
Organism: Cerastis leucographa; assembly: GCA_963082945.1. NCBI lineage: Eukaryota > Metazoa > Arthropoda > Insecta > Lepidoptera > Noctuidae > Cerastis > Cerastis leucographa. The sequence goes on along the minus strand of OY720372.1, from coordinate 10,520,133 downwards.
AGGAGATAGATCTAAGGCTTGAAATAGATTTGATTAGTAGTCTAAATAAGTTTTCGAAAGCCCATTTGCATATTAATCATGATTTTTGGTCCTTATGACCGGATGGCCGGTTTTCTTAGACAGTTTATTAAATTGGAGATCTACTTTTGTTTAGGTTGTCAAATACAGATAGTTCGTTGTACAGGACAATTTTTTTCCAGTATTTTCTTTACTCCCACTTTTAGTATTAGATGTCATTTCTTTTGTTAGATATAAGTCAGATTGTTTTCTGAATCGTACATTTATTGGCTTTGGGATATTTATTGAATTCCAGCTTTGTATCATAGGACTAATTTTATTGCGATATTAGACTGAATGAATTTTGGTCTTACGTGACAAGCTTCGAACATTATCACCATTCAGCTATGTATGTATCGTAGGTAACTATACCATAATACAATTCATTCCTTATACAGCTTCAGTTTCATGTGTCTGTGTACTTTGACACTTTAGATCTGAAGTCTGATATCTGACAGACTCTCTGACAGTTTAGAACATTAAACTACATAACTTTGTTCATAGGACCAACATAATATTAAGCTGTCATGTACAAATTTTCAATACCTGCTCGATCCAAACGTATGGATCAGGGGTCAGCTGTATTTTGAATTGCTGCGGGACTGTTCGAAAGAGATACCGTGGCCCTGGAACACAAAGCGAAAATAAGGAACATGGATGGGTTTTAGTCAGTACAGGTCTAATACTCTTCTTCCGCTCCGCCCAGAGCGGGAGAGGTCATTTGACGATTTCCCATATGTAAAAAGTAAAATAAAAAATGGTCAGTTGAATATTTTCTCGCGATGACGATGTTGGTCTATACAAAAAGTTGTTCAATTTTATGTATCCAAATGCATTTTTCTGATACACGCTGTATACAGGGTGGAATCCCACACCGACGCTAAAACGGTTACCACGTTTCCAGTACATCATTCTTAATCCACCCCATATAGAAGTTTTTCATCGGTAATTTAAAAACAAAATAGCTGTTCCATACATTTTGACCGTTTAGATATTGCAGTTTTGTAGGCAACCTCTGTTTTTTTAGGGTTCCGTACCCAAAGGGTCAAACGGGACCCTATTACTGAGACTACGCTGTCCGTCCGTCCGTCTGTCACCAGGCTGTATGTATCTCATGAACCGTGATAGGTAGCCACTTGAAATTTCTACAGATTATGTATTTCTGTTGATGCTATAACAACAAATACTGAAAACAGAATAAAACAAATATTTAAGGGGGCTCCCATACAAAAAAGTGTTTTTTTTTCTCGTTTTTATAAATAATGGTACGGAACCCTTCGTGCGCGAGTACGACTCGCACTTGGCCTGTTTTTTTTTTCGGTGATGTACCTTCCACCATGGAAGGTACATCACCGGAAAAAAAACCGGCCAAGTGCGAGTATAGGTAAGGAATTAATAAATATGACGCAATAACTCTTTATTTTTTTTAAGTTAAACAACATAAGCAGAAAACACAATCTTTGTACGACGACCATGTCAACATTATTTTCTTCCATCTTTTGTTGAGCGGTGTCCTAAAATCCAATAGTGAAGCTGTAGCGAGTTTGCAAGCCGCTTTATAGTTTTATAATGGTATTGTACTTCCACAATATCATTTGTTGCACTCAAACTGTGCGGGATAATATTGTCCGATACAAAGATCTAGATTTCTGAATAGGGTATATAGCTTCTTCTTTATCGTGCGGTAAGTGGCTAAACTCGTGTCAGTTTTTATGCGGCCTATGGGCCTCTGACTTGGCTTTACATGCCGTCGAGAAATATCTCTCAGGCATTCTAGTTTACTCACGATGTTTTCCATCTTCGAAGCAAGTCTTCGGTTCAAACTTGATACTCGTACCTATGATTTGGCAGTCCGACGAACACACCACTGGGCTATCACAGCTTAGTTAGGGTATAGATATAAATCTGTGGCTACGAATTTTGTTCAACTAGGATCTAAGATATTTGTGAATTCCGTTAAAATGATATGACGCCATAAAACATATATGATTTTCTACATACAAAAGAATACAGTGAGGAAAGAGCTCGTGGCTAAACAATAACAGCCGCCCGGGTCGATCTTTAAGGCTAAGCCGTGCTTGCCGAGGTTGGTTCGTGGATGGGTAACTATTATTACATAACGATTTTGCTCCGTGCCTCGGAAAGCACGTTAAGCCGTTGGTCCCGGCTGTCATTAGTAGATATTTGACAGTTGTTAGTCAGAAGCCAAAAGTCTGACATCCAGTCTTACCAAGGGGTATCGTATTACCCAGTTACAGGGTAGTGGAGGTCAGATAAGGCATTCACTTCATGTAAAATACTGGTACTCAGCAGCATCCGGTTAGACTGGAAGCCGAGCCCAAGATAGTTTGGGAAAAGGCTAGGCAGATGATGAAAAGAATACAGTGAGGCTCATAAGTGACTGCGCAGAGGATGCGTATTTTTTTTTAATTTGAACTTCGTTTGAAGATATAACGGATACTTTTCCTTGACTGGACTGTCATTTATTCAATGATTCAGTTTAGTCGTAAAATATGAGTTGAAAATAAGGAAAGCACTTACTTTTTATTCAGTGTGTGCCAGGTTTTTGTTTTCTCATTTGAACATTCATGTTTTTGAATTCAGTAACTAGGTGATACAAAAACGAAATCTAAATTTTTGGCAGATTTGCCAACTATCAAGGATTTATGTTAAAATAATATCTTACTGAAGACGTCGAAATCTAGATAAAAGTCAGGTCAACGGTGATGAGAAAACAGGCTAGAAAATAGACGCTCCGAAAAGGAATTTAAATCCTACAAATCTTTCAATCATTCTTCTCCATTGTTGTTTTCATCAAAGTCTAAAGAAGCCAGTCAGGCGTAAAAAGCTATTTTAGCTTCTAGTGGAAAAAAAGACGAAATCCGAATCACGGTGTTAGGTACGCCTTAAGTAATCCTTAATGGAACGAATTCTTTTATAAAAGTTTTGGAAAATCTTTTTGAAATCTGATCTGTATTACGTTCTGGAGAAATCTTTCTTCGGGATTATGTTTTAGGTTGAAGGTCAGGTGGTCTACCATGAATGACGTCTTAAGAGCGTTTATTCCTTACCGCTTTTCATACAAACTTTCAAGTAGTTTTTTTCCGAAATGACTGAACCGATTTAAATGAAACTTTATACGCATAAGCAGGATACATAGGTCTAAAAAGTTACTAAAAATATTTTCAAAATGTGTTTTAAAACAAGAGATAATTGGAATTTTCTGTTTCTATAGAAAATTTAAATTTGGTCTAATTTAACTGTAACACTATTTTTCGAAAATGTTTTTTAGTAACTTTTTAGATCTGTGTATCCTGCTTATGTGTACGAAGTTTCATCAAAATCAGTTCAGTCATTTCGGAAAATAACGACTTGAAAGTTTGTATGAAATGTCGTAAGGCGTAAACGCTCTTAAAGCAGTATTATTTTAAACTTATTCCAGTGTGGGGAAGAGATGGCGCTTGACATCCTGTATAGCTGTCTCTTTACCACACTGGAATGACAAGTCTATATTTAGTTATAATACCCCGCAGTTAAACAATAAAGTCATTAACTCATATCTGTAGATAATGTTCGTTTAGTGTCGCGTGATACCACATAAACAGTACTGCCTTGACACGTCATGGTAGGCCCCCAGGTGCGTATAGGCAAACGCCATGCATGAATGATCAGGTGCTTCAAAATGGAAAAACAAAACAGATTTTGTGTCGTGTGATTTTGTTTCGCATCGAGAATATTGGGTTAGAAGTTGTTACTTATGTATGTCTGTCTTTTTATTCTACTTTGCTTTTTCTGCCCTGTACGTCTACCATGAGTTGTCATAGTTAGATCGCTTGACGTAACTGCAATAGTTCCGTCAATACGCAAATACTTTAGTTAGCTTTTGCAATGGTACCATGAGCTGTGTTGGTGCTTACTACCAAATTCTAAGCACATGAAGCCCAAAATGCAGTCACTGTTGTATAGTTTACTACACGGTGACGTAGGCATAACTATGTTACTCATACTGCGCATTTTAGTACCCAACTATCCGCTAGAGGCGCTGTAAATGTTTTCATACATTTTTTTAACTACAGACGCTAGCGAGTATAGATTGTTAAAACTCATGGTAGACGTACTGTTTTGGTTAAATGACTGCGTTTTTTTTCTAAGGCAGTTCATGCATGTTAGTACGCACAGCAATATGATCAAATCTCTGCAATTCAGTCACCCAATATTCTTAGGAGATTCGACAGGAAGAGCTCGTGGGTAAATAATAACAGCCGATTGGGTCGATCTTCAGAATAAGCCGTTATTGCCTGGTTTGGTCCGTGGATGGGTGACCACCAATCGAGTACCGAGTTACCGAGTTTTCTCCATGCATATTAAGGTGTTGGTCCCGTCTGTCTGTGGTGTACCATATACCAACTTGATTCTATCCAGTCTCACCGACATCTTTTCGACCATGTACTCTCGTACATTTATTAACATCGATTACCGAATTATTGTATTAATTCATGTTAACTGTTATATCGTCAAATATATTGCCGTATTATAACGTACTGGCACAATGCCGAACAGTCTGCCATTTTGTGTCGCATTTCCATTTCCCATTTAAGCCCGTACTGTTTTGTGAATAGATAATTACTTTTTAACTGCGACAACACTTTTTTAACTGTCAAATAAACGAAGCGACTGCCTCGTTGGTCTAGTGGTTGAGAGCGCGACTGCTCAGCTTGAAGTCTTGGGTTCGATTCTAGGGTCGGGCAAAGTGTTATTGGGTATTCCCAATCAGCACCAATTGAAAAATGCACGTTTTTTTTTCAGAGAACATATCATGAAGTCCACATTGTACGACGGAGCCGTCGCGTTGTTGCTACTGAAAAAATTGACAAAATTATAATGATTTTTCATCATCATCCTTAGCCTATAATGTTCCCACTGCTGGGACCAGCACTGCAGGCCTCCTCTCTATGAGAGGGAATGGGCTGTAATCCACCACGCGGGCCCAGTGCGGGTTCGTGGATGTCACATGTCTTCGAATTTTTAGTTCTAGGACATGCCGGTTTCCTCACGATGTTTTCCTTCACCGTTTTTGAGGGCAATGATCTTTATTATCGTTCAAATACGGTTTCTGTTGGAATGCAGCTGTCAAGGGTTAAATTTCTGCGAAGAAACTGTTGGTCGATTAAAGGTAGGTAATCCTTCGATTGGAAATTCCGATTTCTTGAAAGGATGACCTTGCCGGTCAGGTGAACCGAATATTTGACGAAGGTATTTAGGCTATTGAATTCTTTTTTTTCTGTGAATCAGTTAGTCGTTGCTCGAATGAATTTATCCCAAGATAACTCCGTTTAAGACTTTGTCGACATCATACATTTACCAGATTCAAATTGACTCTATAATATACTCTACTGCTGTGCTTGGGGACCTGGAAATATTGATTCCCAGGTCGGACAGTTTAATTGGGTTTTGCAATCTTTTGAATAGCATCCCGAAATTGTGCCCGATTTATGGCAATAGGCTCGTCCCCTATTTATATGAAACTTAAACAAAACTGCGTTTGGGTTGTGAGTTCGGTATAAGCATGTGTATTATTCTTCGGGGAATTGCTGGCGTGATGTTTTATTATCTTTCCAAATAAACAGTGACATGGTTTCTTTCTATCTCAAACCCGCATGTATTCTACTGTCGCTTCCAGTAAAACCAGATTCTACATCCCAACACTTTGTTGTTTTTAGCGATTCCACAACCGGGTTCCGTATTCACTTCTTATGCAATACAGTTTCACAGTTTCCATGCAAAATTTTAAATGAAAATTAAGATTATTTTGTCTGGCAACATTTATGATACAGCTTATCTAGGTTTTGTGTTGTTTTTGCTCGGAGGGCTATGGGGACTGGGAGTAATTTATATCTTTTCTAGGGCGGTCTCCGTTGTTAGTTTTTGCAGGGGAGTGCCGTAGGGAGGGCGGTGTGAGGAGTGCCGTTCGCTATGAACTTTGAGACTCGGATTTCCGGTGGCCTACTTTTTTGGCGTTTGTGTCACCTGTCGTGTTTGATGTGACTTTCTTTTTAAGTTTCTGCTGTGGCTGAGGGTTTCGTTGCCTGCCTATGTTTTGCGCTATGAGAGTGGGCAAAAGAGTGTGTACACACTTGTGCTCTTTTAATTTTTCGTGTGTTATATCAAATCAAATCAAAAGGGGTTTGGGTAACATTGAATCTAGTGACTTGGCATGTTTTTTTTTTTCAAAGCGGCCGCTAAGAAAATTGTTGCTAACGTATACTGGAAAATTAATAATAATGACTCCTAGCTCGTATCGTTAGGAGGTTCCTGTCTCTGGAGCCCTGACCGCCGGTAGCTTGGACCCTGTTCCCGATACCGGTATTTTTAAATGGTTTTGTATATAATTTTGTAAAAATATTTAAAAATCTAAAACGTATGTTTGTTAAATGAATAAAGGGAATAATAATGACTCCTAAACGAAATTTGCTGAAAATTATATCGGAGCTTAAATTTCTGATGTCAAAGTTAGTAGAAGTAGTTAGTAATCAAGGAACAACACGTTCGTTGATTACTGCTGCTGAAACTGTTTGCTACTGTTATGTATATTTAATCAAAAATTAACTCTTTGCTATCGTATGTCGTATTTACTTACCCAGAATTATATGCTTAATAGCAGAGACACTATCCAATAGTGTAATAAATAATGCAGGGTGTTTTTTTTTTTAAATCAACGGTTCTTTTCTGCTAGGAATATTGATTTTTCAAAAAAAACAAATGATGTATTTTTAGTTCCGCTATTCCTCAGAGTTTCGGATTTGGCCTTCCACCCACTTGAAAAATTCGCCCTATCTTTCTCGGCTCCGATGCATTTTGGAAATAATTGTGCATAAAAGAAAATGAATGTCATATGATGTTCTTACTATTGAAATATTTTTCATTAGTGGCCGCAGACTTAAAATTATCATGCCTATTATACCCAAACCCCTTTGATTGCACATAATCAAATAGTTCTCCATTTTATTTAATTTTTTTAAGTTTACAGTTCTATCATGGTAGAAATTAAATGCACGGTTCTGGTTGGTTTTATATGGAGAAGAACCAGCAAGAAACTATGGTTTTTTTTTTAATAGGTGTTTTCAGGTCGACTTTACTTACTCTACTTTTTCATAGGAGAAGATTCTAGTAACATAGTAAACCTTCCTCTAGTTTTTATTAAAAATCTTCCTGCTGTTTGCACTAGTGATTTATTGTACTGAAAATGTAATTTCCCGCTAGCTCGCATCCGGTGTACTTGCATGAAAATATGCATGAACAACACGCTGCGAAGCGATTGCAGTGTCTACGATCAGAATGGGTTTACAGTGAGAATAGGATAATTCAATTTCTTGGTTACTTCAGTAGGAAGAGGCTCTAGGTTTAATGGGAACGCTGCATGACTCGAAGGCTGAGGTTTTGTTTTAAACTACGCTTATCATCGCATCATAAATATTTGGCCGTTCATTGAGAGTCCTCCGTGCATCGCCAGCACGTAAAGCCGTTAGTCCCGACTGTTATTTGTAGATCTTTGACAGTCCTTAGTAGTCAGAAGCTCGAAAATCAGACAAACTGTCTTACCAAGGTGTATCGTTTACCCAGTAAGGCAGTCACTCCGGGTAAAATACAGGTTATCATCTAGTCAATCTGGAAACTGATCCTAACATAGTTGGTAAAAGGCTAAGCAGATGATGAAAAGGCAGTACGCAAAAGTTACAAAGTTATTTTCATATGTATTTTACTGTGTCTACATAAATAATGTAAAAAGAAAAGACGAGTAACTTCATTAGACAGATTTCTCTCTTCCACAAAATGAACAAGACTCCCTAATGAGTTTATGATCCAACTAATAAAATCAAAGCATCAACACCGAACAATTCTCCTAACTAACTTTGTGTTGGCTCATATAAGTAAATTAATCTTACGCCCTGGTGAGCCGAAAACCAATTTTTGGGGCACATCCTGGGCATTGCGGTCTTCTCTTGACACGTGACGAGGGGCGAACGTTACTTAGTTGGGGACATAGGGACCCGAAGTTTCGCCAATGTTCTGTCCAACTTTGTCAAGTCTTCTTGAACAAGTTCTTACGCAATTTGCATGTAAATTAATAGGATTTGGCGTTAGTCATTGTATTTGTTTGCGGACTTTGTTTGAGAAAGATGGTCATTTGTTTTTGCTGTTTTCGTCTTTAGTAAAAAAAGAGGTGTGTTTTTAAATGACTGAGCGATCAAAATTAGAAAATCGTCTAAATGATCTTTTCTGTTGAAGACTTCCTCGTTGGTCTAGGGGTTGCACAAGCAAGTCTGTTAAGCGTGGGATCCAGGCTGAGGTCGATTCCAAGGCCAGGCAATGTAATAATGGATCCATTCGTATTTTCTTATTAGTAGCTCGGAGTTTGGATTTGATCTCGCCCCCTACTACAGGAGACTGAAACATAACTAACCAAATGTGGAATTATCGAATACCTATGCCTAACTCTGTGAAAAATACAGGCATGCCGTTATGGTTTATGTAGTTAATAATTTTAAGTTCAGCTCTTCCAAAACAAGCTGCTGATTCCCACGCCCGTGTGTCTCCACATAAGTTGAACTCCTACCCGCAGTTTCTAGTTTTTGCGAGCGATATAATAAATTATGTAAGGTTGGTTGTTATTGTCCTACTATGGTATCTTAACTTCGTGGTACCATTTGCTCAAGTTGGTCCTTGTGCTGGTATTTATAAATGCTTTTTGGTCCTATTGTTCGCTGTGTCAGTTTCTACTCTTATGGCGTGAGTTACACCATCGCTTAGATGTTTTAATTACTTGTTCTAAGAGAGTAAATTAAAATCTTCTGTGTTGATGCTGTGCGAGTGGATTTTGAGGTTGCTTGAGTGCGTTATTTGTTGTGGCTTTCGGATCTTCTTCTTCGTCTATTTTTTGTATTATTGTTGAGCACAGTTCTCTCTGGGAATCGGGAGTATACTGTAGAATTTATCAGTGGCGGCCAGTAGTCTGCGTTAGTAACCTGTTGTTGGCAATAGGTTTCATCATCATCAGCCTATAACGTCCCCACTGCTGGGACACAGGCCTCCTCTCTATGAGAGGGAGTAGCCTATAATCCACCACGCGGGCTCAGTGCGGGTTGATAGATGTCACATGTCTTCGAATTTTTACTTCTAGGACATGCCGGTTTCCTCACGATGTTTTCCTTCCCAGTTTTGAGAGCAGCGGTGATGAAATAAATTACACGAAGTAATGGGCCTGTCTGGGTTCGAACCCACGGCTTACTGCTCGTAAGTCGGGGCTGCCACCACTTGGCCACCGCTGCTCTCCAAAAAATTGCTCTGCAATAGGTTTGTCACATATAAAATGCGATTTAAACATAACTGACGAAGTTCCTTATTTTATTTTTTGTCCTTTTTGAGTTCAATTTATAATTCATTATTTCTTTCTTTAAGCACACACTATTAATAATTAAAGTTACTTGAGTACAACCGCTCGCACCACTAACTTTTCGATTCAACTTTTTCCATTGTCACGTCTTTGTGGACACCTTCAAACTATTATACGTCTGTGATGAATTCGACGTAATTTCTTATTTGATGCTCTGCGTGTTGCTAACTATATTGTTGTAATTCTTGGATTTAATGTAAAGGGTTTGTGAAAGTGTCATTGTTTTAATGTAAGCTAGTATGTCAATTTTGAATACTTACTAGTAAAACTATGTGACTTTAAAAACTTTTGGTGACTTTGGAAATAACGCGAAATCAAAAGCTATACATACATACATACAAATAAATAAAATTGGAGTGTCTGTTTGTAATATTAAAATAACCGCTTTTTACTACATGCATATGAATGTATACAACGGTACAAATAGCATTTTTTTTTTTAAATTTTTGTCTGTCTGTTTGTTCCGGCTAACCTCTGGAACGGCTGGACCGATTTTGACGGGACTTTCACTGGCAGATAAATGTAATAAGGAGTAACTTAGATTACTTCTATTAAAGAAAAATAAATAATAATAAAAATACAAAAAAATTTACCTATCCATTTTATTATTGATTTGTGAAGAGAATCATTAGCATAGTTACCTCCTTGAATTTCACGAGGATGCAAAACAACACCTTGTATAAGCCAATAGAAGCACCGATGAACTATAAACACTTTACACCCAAGAAATTATCGTCTCCCATCTTCCTCCAGCAATTCAAATGGCAATTAACTTAGATTTCTATTCCTTGCTTTATTTACATGAGTTCAAATTATCACATGAAGGCAGGAAGCCGTGTTCTCGGTTCAGGCAATTATCAGGACAATTTAGGGCTACGCGTCGGCATTGTCGGCCCGTGCTGCCCGGGCGTATAAACCTGCGACTTTATCGTGTCTCGCGACTTTACGATTATGCGCAACTCTAAAAATAACGACAGTCGCTCGATCTACACGGAATTTTAATTATTTTGCACGTCAGGTACGAGCGGTGTCTCGTATCCAGTTGATTTTGCAATGGGTTGCCATTTTGAAATTTGAAAAGTCTAAATAAAAACCCTATTGTTTGCGGAAAAGTCCAGGCAATATACTTTGTAATCTCTCTTTTGTTCGATAGTCATTTGTTTTGGACTGCATCGCTGGTTGGTTTGTCGCAACCGACTGCTGAGCATGACGTCCTGGGATCGATTTCCGGATCGCTCAAAGTGTTATTGGGTTTTTCCATCAGGAATCTCTCAGTAGTAGTCCCGGAGTCCAAATTTTTGCCCGGTTGATGGCAGTTTGAGGAGCTTGTGGCTAAATAATATCAGCCGCCCGGGTCGATCTTTAAGGTTAAGCCGTGCTTGCCGAGGTTGGTCCGTGGATGGGTGACCATAATTACATACCGAGTTTCCTCAGTGCCTCGGAAAGCACGTTAAGCCGTTGGTCCCGGCTGTCATTTGTAGATCTTTGACAGTCGTTACGAGAAGTCAGAAGCCAAAAAGTCTTCTGACATCCAGTCTTACCAAGGGGTATCGTATTACCCAGTTAGGAGGTCAGATAGGCAGTCGCTTCATGTAAAATATTGGTACTCAGCTGCATCCGGTTAGACTGGAAGCCGACCCAAGATAGTTTGGGAAAAGGCTAGGCAGATGATGATTATGGCAATAGGCTCGGTCTGTAATAGTCACATAGGACTTAAAACATAACTTGTGAACTGTGGGTGTTTTAATAGCTGCTTCTCTGCCTAACCCTTCAGGATTTTCATTCGTGACGTTATGTCATTTGTTTGTTTTTTTTTTGCTAAGAATGTTCTTAAGTTGTTAAGTCCGGACTAAGTTTCAATAGAGGTCTAAAAAGCCGGACGTATGGTAACCCTGTTTTTGTATTTTTTTTTGTTAATTTGGTTTCCATATACCTGTCTATGCGTTTTGCGGTTTATCGAGTTCTTTGTGGGCATTGATTTTATGTGGAGAGTTTTTTCTGTTTTTTTTTCATGCCAATCGATAACTTTGTCGTTCAGAATACAGATGAGATTAAGATGTTATCTTTGACATAAAACTGGGGACAGTTTGCGTTAAGGATTCTTGAGATCGAATTACTGTGATCGTCTGAATATTTTTAACTGATGTTTATTATTTTTGTTTATGCATGTAGTTGGTCAGTGTCGAATTGTAGTTCATTCAACCAACTTAGCATATAGAATACTTACCAATGTACTAAACAATTGTCCTGTTCATAATGTATTATGGCATACACGTGATTCATCTTTTGATAATCACCAGTTCAGGGCTGTTTTATTTTTGTGTGTGTGTTTTTTTTATGGCTGGGAGGAATCTAGTGTCCTAGATTCTATTCTATTAGGTGTCTAGATTGTTTCATAAAAAAAAAAAAACACATATTACAGGGTGAAAGGAAGATCGATGCGAAAACGGTAACCAGCAAAAAAAATATAGTTTTACCGTTAGGTATTGCACATTTGTAGGAAACAGTTTTGTTTTTTATTACCCGTGAAAATTTTCTATTTGCCCCCACATAGAAAATTTTCACCGGTTTAGAATGATGATGACGATGAGTACGTATTCCCGAAAGTTAACTTTTTCTGGTCCTTTCTGCAGTGATTGTAGAAAACCTCAAAAAAAGTCTATGGTCTGCACTTCAGAAGTGCGATAACGAGTCGGAGACGCTTCGTCATCTGCGGCTACTCGCGGCTTGGATCCTCGCCAGGGCACGAAGTGCTACGATTTTAAAGTCCAGTCTCACTAATGCGATCTTGCGATTCTTTTATTGAACGACTCGATTTTTAAACGTCTTAAATATCAAAGTGGCGTCTTCGTCTGTTCGGATTTTGAAGTCGAGTATTTGAAATTGGAACTGATGGTTTGTGCGGTTTTAAAGATAAGTTTTTGCGAAACGTTTGTGACTTTTCAGACGTTTGGGTTAAGTTGAAGATTTTTGTATACTTTATCAAGTGATACTTGAATAATAAGTGGGGCACTCTAGACGAAGTGTTTGATAAATAGGGACTGGGTTTTGTACAAAGAAAGCGTTGGAAACTAATTACTTAAAAAATGCCAAATAACAAAAGGTTAATTTAAGAAATACTAAAAATAAACTTTCACAAAACAGTTAAAAAATGAGCTTAAATTCGATGAGATCTGATCTAATGAAAAATGTTAATTCTATTTAAAAAGTGATACTGCTAATATAAAAGAAATAAGTACTAAAAAAATAATTAACAAAACCAAGCGACATCCAAACATTATCACCGAAAAAACGCACTAACAGAACCACCACTTATACAGTGTCAACGTGTAATGGATACATTTAACAGGAACTTGCAATTTATGCACGAGTTTCAGCATAAATTTCAGCGGATGCCACTGAATACGGACTTGGCTGCCGCTCTCTAATTTTAATGTCCAACAGATTTCTCTGATGCGGCAATTTTTAGATTAATCCTGCTCTTCGATTTGTAGAGAATTTGTAAAGTATCTGAGAAATTTCTGAAGTGAAGACTATACTGGGTATAGGTACACCTCTGTCTTACTCTTCGGGGAAATACAGGTGTGATCATCATCATCATCAGCCTATAATATGCCCACTGCTGGGACACAGGCCTCCTCTCAATCAGAGGGATGTTAGGTGTGATGATATGTGTTAAACCTTCTTACATTTTTGAGTTAAGGTTACTTCTATAATATCTTACAAGCACACTTCCAAGACCAATTAAAAAACATCCGCTAGGTGCACGCTAGTACACCGACATTTCGCCAGTTATGTTTTAAGTCCCATATAATAGGGGGCGGCCCTATTGCCATCCACCGGGCACAAATTCAGAGACCGTGGCTCCTACTGAGAAATTCCTGTTTGGACAACCCAATTGCACTTTTCACAACCCGGGGGGAATCGAACCAGGACCAGGGCTTAGGCATTCGCGCGTGTGACCTTTCTTTCATCGAGGCAGTCCGATCTTGATTACCACTAGACCATTTTTTAACAAAATGGAAACTTAATACTCGTACCATTACAATGTTCATTATTCCCTTTTATTCAGTTGTTTTTCATCCTCGTCAAAATTTGGGAAGTTGTCCTATAAGACATACATAATCAATTAAAATTCCGGTACCTAGTTAATTGTTAATAAAAGCTGTTTTTTTTTGGTGTTTTAAGTTTTTCAGTATTTCAGAATAACCCCCTTAATGTCGTTTAGGGAATAAGAGATTATCGAATAAACGTTTGAGATTGTTTGTATGTTTTAAAGCGCGGTTATAGGGCGAGGATCAGACGGTCTGCGTTTAAAACACGGGTGGTTCGCACTTACCGATTTTCGTTAATAAGAAAAAAAAAAAAAATACCTACCCATTTTATTATCGATTCGGGACGAGTATCATTAGCATAGTTACCTCCATGAATTTGACGAGGATGCATAACAACACCTTGAACAAGAAAAGTCTAACATTCTTCCTGTAATAATCTCACACTACCAAGGTCAACCTCCTTATTCATAAGCATCTGTCCCACATCCAGGTCACCCCACCCACAATGACCATATAAACCACTTGTGGTCAATTCCCTTAATTTCCTTTGTGGTCCAGACAAGAGAAAATATCAATGTATCAGCTAATTTCTTTGCAAGCTTGTCGGGAAAACTAATTGGTATTGGGTTTTATTTGTAACCATATATGTATTATTTTTCTGGAGAGCTTTGGAGTGTTAATAGCGTAGCTTTTTCTTCTGTGTATGATAATTTATTTGTGGTGGAAAATAAATTGGCGTTAAAAGGGGTTTTCTACTCTCTTTTTTTGAAGTGGTAGAAAGTAATAAACTGTGACTTAAGTTGTGAGCATCACGTATAACTACAGAAATGTTTATTTTACTTACGTTATTCCCATTCCATTGAATGAAATCGGTTTTGGTCCTTAGAAGCGCTCTTCACTTCAACCAGTTTTTTTTTCTTTTTTGGTTGGGAAATCATCAAATGACTACTCCCGCTCTGGGCGGAGCTGAAGGGAGTGTCAGAATTGTACTGAGTAAAATCCATCCATGTTCTTTCCTAGCCCTTTGTGTTCCAGAGCCACGGTGACTCTTTCGAACAGTCCCGCAGCCTGGCAGGCATCAGCCCTCTCGGACCCCTTCCGATTTGCTGACATCTCCTTGAGGCGCGCGTGGAACACGAACGCGCCGTCGACACGGCCTGTCGTCATGAGACGGACGGACGGTGAGCTAGCCCATTACTCACCGTCCACAGGCCCACGACTTCAACCACTTCATTAAAAGATTCCAATTTGTCGGCTGAATCTTTTTCTTCTAGCCTGCTGTTCTACTCATGGGCAAAGGCCTTCTTCCACTATTTCCATATGTAACGAAACTGCTCGTTTTCATTCAAGTTTTGACTGAACCTGTCCAGATCTACCCGATCAATTTTTTTGTAAGCATCTCATGGAGTGCACTGCTGGGCAAAGACTTCCAAACTTCTCTATCCTGTGCGATATCTGGCCATGTTCTCCTCGCAAATAAGATCAGATCGTCACACCGCCGCGTGAGTCGATCTTAATAATTATAAAAAAAAAAAAACTTTTTAAATCAAGGAGACTAATTAAAAATTACACTGTTCAACTTCATCTAAGATTGAATACACAAACTCTAAACCCTTAAAAGTAAACACTTGCAAGTTTCTCGCTCAAAAACGGTCTTGCAGGAATGCCGTTAAAAATTTTAACAGCGCAGTTCGGTCGCAAAGTTTTTAATTAGCTGCAAGTTCTCACATTCCGGAGGTTTTAGCTAGACTCTGCTTGAATAAATGCTGGTGACACTGTCATCTTTATTATAGTTTTCATTTTCTTGTACATTTAGGAGGAGCCGCTAAGTTTTCGCTTCGTAATTCTCGGGAGTTGAAATCAATTTAAGGAGCTTTTATGTTAATTTACTGCTTCTCATTGTTGTGTCTCTTGTAAGGGATTTCTTCCATAATCGTCTGTTGATAGAATTGCACTTGTGGAAATTCTATACAGTACTTAGCTCAAAACTACTCAGAATGAGAATTGACACCTTTGAAACCACTTTCCATCACAACTTTTTGACATCTTAGAAAATTAGAGTAACATAGTTAACACTTGAGAAAAAAATATATTTTAATATTATTCAAGGTGTTGTTTTGCATCCTCGTCATAATTCAGGATGTTGTCACAAAAAAACATAGATAATCAATATAAATTACGGTACTTAGTTAATTATTAAAAAAAAACACTGCTTTTTTTGTTGTTGTTTTTGTCAGTATATCAGAATAACCCCCTTAAAGTGGTTTACGGAATAAAAAATTATCGAATAAGCGTTTGAGAATTTTTGTATGTGTGTAAGCGAGGTTATAAGGCGAGGAGCAGACGAGCCGCGTTTAAAACACGGGTGGTTCACACTTACCGATTTCCGTACATAAGAAAAAAAATACCTACCCATTTTATTATTGATTCGGGTCGAGAATCATTGGCATAGTTACCTCCTTGAATTCCTTGAATTTGACGAGGATGCAAAACAACATCTTGTATTATTATTGATCAGTCTCTGCTAAGATTCTAATCTAGAATACTTTGCTACGCTCGGGATTCTATTCTAGAATCCTTTGCTGCTCTCGTGACTTTTTTACACTTGTTGTATAATCTACTATTTTCTGAAGATGGCGCAGAGGATTCTTCTATGCTACATTACATTCAATATCTCGTACAAACACCAAAAATAATTCTTACTAAATATTAAAGATGTTACTTCCAAATACATCTTTATAGCCAGCCATATAATTTTTCCAACATTTTCCCTCTCCGATAACACAAAATATAATATAAAAAGATTGACCAATGCCGTGGAAAATTAAATGATGTCCATTCTCAAATAGCCAGAAAGATATCGCGATAGGATATCCCGTAGGGTCATCACTGTTAAGAGCCCTTTTCTTAAGAATTTCTTACGGAATTTATCATCCCTATTGGATTATATATTGCTGGATATTGATGTTATTGAATGTCGGATGATTCCGAAAATTGTTCCAGATTCTGTTCTGTTGTTCTCGGGATTATGGGATTGCAGTTATGTTTTTGGGATTTTTGGATCGTTTAACGGTTGTATGGATCAAAAGAATGTCGTCCTTTACTTACAGCAGAAAAATCTGTGAATTGTGACTCATCGAAAATCCCGAAATTTCAGTGTATTTCGATTGATTTCAAAATCGGGATATAAATTGTGAATGTACAGGATGAATCGGGGGATCGACGAACATCATTCTTATTCGAAATTTGTCACCGGTTTTTTTTTTTAAAGTAAGTAGATTTTTCAAAACTACCTATAAATTAATCGATGTCGGGGGTTCGGAATGGTGAATTGAATACGCGGTTACAATTAGTGCGTCAGTGTCCTTTTCCCCCGGTATATTGATGATCAAAAAACTTTTAGCTTTTAACTTTAACTTTTAACTTTTTTTTTTTTACTTAGCTGTAGTTACTCACGAGTAGACAAGAAAAACATAGGAAAGTGACAATGTGAAGGACAATCAAAATACTCGCGTTACATAAACCATAAAAAAGTCTGCACTGCATTCCATCCAGTAATTTAGCCTTCCCCAAGTTCCGTGGTATTGAATTCTCAATCGTAAATCGAGCCCAAAAAGGACCTAGTAAGACCGAAAAATAATAAAAACAGTTTAACTTAAAAAAACGTAAGCCGAGAAGGGCGTAAAAAAGGAAAAAAAAGATAAATAAAGCCGCAAGACAATACTATGCAAATGTTCGCTCGCGACTGGCCGAATGGTCGAATATAGCGCGAAATATTAAGCGTGTATTGACACTTAGGTTTTGTGCACATTGGTGACTGTTTTTGTTTTAGAATTTATTTTTAAAGGACACGGGGAAGTTCTTGTCAAGCAATCGGACGTTTCATCATCTAGCCTAGCCTTTTCCCAATGTTGGGGTCGACTTCCAGTCTAACCAGATGCAGCTGAATACCAGTATTTTACACGGAGCGACTGCCTATCTGACCTCCACAACCCACTTAGTACTGGGTAATACGTTACCCCTTTAAGATCACAAATGACAGCCGGAGCCGACGGCTTACCGAGGCACGGAGAAAACTTGGTATGTAATGGGTGGTCACCCATCCAGGGACCAACCTAGGCAAGCATGGCTTAACTTACAGATCGACCCGAGTGGCTGTTCTTGTGTAGCGACAGTGTGTCCCTGACCTAAAACTTGATAACATCATGGTTAATTAATAAGGTGCTAAATGTACAGTTTTTATTTATTTATCATGAACAATTAATATTGTGTTTAACATATGGCATACATTATTATAAATAATTAATAAAAATAAAAGTACTAACATAACATACTATAAGTACTACAGCGTTTGTGTCATCAGCAAACACTACGAGATGAATATCAGTAATTATGTTTTTTTTTTACAAAATATATCGAATCTTTAGTAAACATAATAAACAGAATGGGACCTAATATGGAACCCTGCAGTACGCCAGTGGTAATATTAATCATGGATGATTGCAATGTTTTCCGTTGTCTATTCTGGTATATAGTGCTGGCGTCCAAATACATTTTACTGTTTCTTAAATGCGATACTCATATTTAGACAGTGGTCTGCGGGTATACAATGAAGCCATATTGTTTTAGGAGAGTTTGTGTGTTTTGGGGGGAGGGCAGTGATTTTGTGATGAAGTTTACCTACTAGAACGTGGAATTGGGAGATGCCAGAAACTTGACAAATAAATGTATCAAGGTGTCTTTAGAAACCAACGCTTATAGAAACTAGGCCATGACCAATAATCGCGACGACGGACATGCGAAGTTAAGCAGAGGTGTACCTATAATACATCCACATCAAGCCAATTTTTTTTTTTTTTTTTTTTTTTTTTTTTTTTTTATTATTCAAAGAAACAGTTTTATACTTATTGACTAATCGTAAACATACCACACAAACCATCGTGGGTGCCAGACCCGGCATGCCATGCCAGTGGTATGCCAGACCCGGCAACTCGGTGCCACAACATATTTATTCAATACATACTTAGGTATAGGAAATATATATAGGTACTAAATAGACACTTTCTATATTGATCCGCAATCCAGAAAGTATCTTTTTAGCACCTTCGAGCAATTTTTCACATTTATTGTATTACAGATTTCTGGCGGTAATTCATTCATAATAGAAGGTAGCATGCATTCCCACGTCCTTGCTCCATAGACATTATTCGATTTAGGTATCTTAAAAGTGGGTAGGTATGACAGACGACGCAACGACTTTAACCGTTCATATTTTTGAATTGTGCCTAGATTGTGGCAGTTCTCCTTTAAAAAGAGTATACGCACCTTTTCGAAGACATTTACAATTTCACAGTACTTAAATAGACCCGCGTCATTATCTTTGAAATCGTGTTTTATTCTTCTGGGTACAATAGTTTTTAAAATACGTAACTGTAACTTGTAAATGTCCTCGATGTAAGTCTTATATGTGCACCCGTAGGTACTTAGGCCGTAGTCAATAACGGAATCAGCCAGTGCCAAGTACAATGTTCTGAGCGTTTTATATGGAAGTTTATATTTAAGTATCGATAATTTTGATAGTACAGATCTAAGTTTATTACATACGTGATCAATGTGCGGCCGCCAGTGGAAATTACTATCTATTATCAGGCCAAGGTACATGTGATGAGTCACCAACTCCAATGTCTGGCAACCACACGTTTTGAGCGAACGGTGTAAACACAGATGCTCATGGGCAACGACAAAAGGCACACAGGACGTTGTCAGGCAAGGTGAGCGTATATGCAGAAGTTTGGTTTTTTTTGCATTAATAACAAGACCAGCGTCATGGGCCCACTTGCATAGGAGGTCGAAGTTACCTTGCATCACTCTCTGTGCCTCACACATGTTCCTATGTGCAGTAACTAAACATGTATCGTCAGCAAATTGGTACACGGAGCCTTCTGTGAAGATGTTGATCGGGCAACTACCGTTTTTCGAACTGCTCCTGACAAATGTCCAATGATAAAAGTCATTGGCTTTGCCCGACCTCGGAATTTAAACCAAGCATTTATGCTCGCCAGTAGCGCTACTATTAGATCAATGAAATAGCCATATTAAGGAAAAACTACTTTAGGACTAGACGGCCTCATTGGTCTAGTGGTCACAAGCGTGACTGCTGAGCATGAGGACCTGGGTTCGATTTCCAGGCCGGGCAAAGTGTTATTGGGTCCTTATGTCAAGAATTTCTTAGTAGCAGCCATGGAGTCTGGATTTGTGCCCGGTTGATGGCAATAGGCTCGCGCCCTATTACATGGGACTTAAACATAACTGGCAAAATTTGTGTGTACTATTAGGTAAAACTCTACCTGAACCTTCTGGGATTACAGGCGTGACGTTAGTTCAAGACTCAAAATAACAAACTACAAAAACATCGAACCTAAACTTTCGACGTCAAAACTCGCAACACCGAAAAAAAGTCGGTACATGTGAACAAATCCTTACACACTAGCGACAAAAGCCGAAACATTTCACAAGTGTGCGACATAAACACGACTCGCAATTGATCGCGTCGACAAAACGACTTATTTATGCACCCGACCCCGCCCGTAAAGTATCGGCCGGGTTTGTCGCTACGTATTGCGATTTTAAAGTATTATTGCACGTTTTTTTGAAGATCCTTTTTATGGATGTGAGGAATCTTACGGTAGTTGATATCTCCAATAAACTCACGCTTTTTCTCATGGGAGTAGGTAGGATATACTTCTTTACCCCTGTTCCTTAAATATCCAATCCTAGTTTAACTAATCAATTCAGACCGATCTCCATTCTCCCTCTTTTTTTAAGATGTTAGAAGCAGTTGCCCATAAACAATTATTTTCTTACGTATTTCACAAGAATCACCTTTCCTAAAGGTTGACTGGTAGATATTGTCTTGTGGTATTAAATCCGCCTATTACCACTATTGTACCACATGAATTAAACGTGCTATACTTGTAAAATACTCTTTTTCCTTCCTCCGTGGGCCTAACCTTAAAGCAATTGCAATTACCTACCATCATCAATAGTAAAATTGTTCTTTTCTACGCGTTATAAACAAACATGTTGTTGTAAAATTGTAAACATAGGCTAAGTTTAACAGAAATAAAGATTTATTATTATTCCCTTTATTCATTTATATATACTTTAATATATTTTTAAATATTCCTTATAAATAGTAAAAAAATATTAAAACATTTAAAAATATAAAAAAATGTAGCCCACCGGTATCGGGAACAGGGTCCAAGCTACCGGCGGTCAGAGCTACAGAGAAAGGAACCTCCTAACAATACGAGCCGTGTCCAGGAGTACCGCTCTCTGAATCAAGCCTTTGATCCAGCTGCCTAACGAGAGCCTCATCAGATGTTGTTCGAGGCTCTAGGCAATTAGGCCATTGGCTGATACGACTATCGGCACAATGATCGCTGAGTCAACATCCCACATGTTAATTTTCGTTAACGCTGATAGATTTTTTGAGTTAATCAAGTCCACCATTGAAATCATCGGCACGAGAATGAGATCAAAACTTTTAATCTTCTTATCAACAGAAATCCTAAATTAATTCCCTTACACGTCAAAACCAAAAATCCTTACAAAATAACCTGAAGACATAATTCTATTTTAAGATACAGGCTGATCCAGAAAATAAATAACCTGGTCATGCGTGTGGGCAGTATTTATCGTCGGCACTTCATCCTGGGACGAGCAATGAATCATCCTGTATAAGGCACGCGATGCCTAACGTTTTGGTGTTGATGGATCTCTTGTTCAGGCTACCGTCGAAGGGGTGTTCACTTTTGATTTATTTGCCAGATACGGTTATGTTTTAGAATGGAGATAGTCTTTGGGTTAGTTGAAAGTTTGAAAGGCAGTTTGATCCTGAACGTTCGATTGATTTTCGAGATTTCAGTTCCTAGCCTTTTCGGAGGGCAAAAGTTCCGTTTTCTGCCTGTAGTGGTCGCAAGCGCCACTGTTGAGCATGACGCCTGATTTCGATTCCCGGATCGAAATTTCTCAGTATTAGCCATGGAGTCGGTATTTGTGCCTGGTTGATGGTAATAGGCTCGCTTCCTGTCACATGGGGCTTAAACATAACTGGCGAAATGTGGGTGTAGTATTAGGTACACCTCTGCCTAACCCCTCGGGGATTACAGGCGTGATGTTATGTATTTAAACAGAAACTAGACACCGACCTACCAGACTCGACGGCCGTCTAGGTATACTCCTATTTCTATAGACTAATTAGAACATTCCACGGTTTTCCTACTACCTCTGTACTTACTTTCTGACACTGTCCTTCATCACTCTCCGGCCCTTGTCTCAATTTATTTGGAGTCAGCGCAGCATATATTCTTCTTCCATACGTGTCATCAGACACCTCCTTTCTTGCCATATCGTCCTTCACACAGTCCATCCATCGTTTCTTTGGTCTTTGTCTACTCTTATACCCATCCACATTGATACTTAAAACCTTATATTACTGCCCGAATAACATATCTATACATACAAATAAATAAATAAGAAGTGTATGTTTGTAATATTAAAATAACCGCTTTTTACTACATGCATATGAATGTATTTACGGTACATATACCAAAATAACATTTTTACAATTTTTGTCTGTCTGTCTGTCCGTCTGTTTGTTCCGGCTAATCTCTGGAACGGCTGGACCAATTTGGACGGGACTTGCACTGGCAGACAGCTGATGTAATAAGGAGTAACTTAGTAATAATTCTATTTTAGTAAATTCTATTGATATATAAAAACTAGACACCAACTTACCAGACACAACGCCCGGCAGGGCATAGTATCCTCTCATTTCAATTTATTATTGAAACAGTCCACCGTGTCTCTACTACCTTCTATACTTATATTTTCACACTATCCGAATCCCCAAAATCAAAATTTCAGATACGTATCCGTTTCAGTCTCCAATCACGCCTATGTACTTGCGTGAGCCAGCGAAGCATAATTTTTTCCGTCCCAGCGGTGGCAGTTTCATTAAAGCCAGCCAACCATGTCCTACATTTACAAGTAAAATACTTCTGAACTGGTCGAGATGATTATATGAAAATATAGATAAAACAGAGAATGTGACGGTGTTGCCAAAATCTTCTAGACATCGGTATTTGAATTATTTAATGTCAGCTTAGTGAACAAGCTAGATTCTGCTCGAGAGTAAATGTTTGTACAATAAAGTTTCATCTGTATTTGAAGGTTAATTAATACCAGCCACTCGGGTCGATTTTCAGGTTGATCCGTGGATGGGTGACCACACATTACGTACCGAGTTTCTTCCGTGCACGTAAAGCCGTTGGTCCCGGCTGTCAATTCTCAACCAGTGCCAATCTCAGACAGTTGTTAGTAGTGAGTGGCCCGAAAGTTTGTCATCCAGTCTTACCAAGGAGTATCGTATTACCTTTTATTAACTGGGTTGTGAAGGTCAGATACGCAGTCGCTCCATGTAAAATACTGGTATTCAGCTGCATCTGGTTAGACTGGAACCCGACTCCAACGTAGGTTTTTGCCAGTGTAAATATACATTTTTGACTCCCCAAAAATCGTTGTAATATTCGGAAACACGCTGCAATTTACTTATAGACTAAAGGACACGTTGTCGAGTCAGTCATGCGTTATGCAAACATGTACATTTTTAAGTATTGACCAAAACTGTTGTCTGCTTTATTTCCGATGTTTTTTTGTGAATACAGTATTTTTCTGAAACGTTTAGTTTATGGTTTATCGAAATTCTGGAGTGCAAAAGGCATATAGAAATACAAGGTGGACACCGACGCTAAAACGGTTACCAAATAATCAGAACATGATTCAGAAAAAAAAACGGGTTGCACTTCGGGAGTGCCGAAAGAAGTGAAAACTTGAATATTAATGTTGTGCATTTTTGATATTTTGGAATGGTTAGGGAATAATTTTGGACGAATTGATTTAATTATCAGTATAAAAGTACCATCATTTAAGTGGTAAAATACAATATTCATTTATTGCGCTATCTATCGTACGCGAACATGACAATTTATATTACATTAAAAATTTAACACTTCAGATCTATTACAATCCGTCTTACACGATTTTTACCTCTTTGGAGAAACCGAAGATAATTATCCGGATTTTAGAAATCCAAACTCAATCACAGATGTCATAAAGTTCAAATTCCTTCGTAACCTAATGTCAATGCGTCTTACGAATTGTCGATCAGGATACGTGACCTGACGCGAGATTAACATTTTTTACCCATCACTAAAGTGCACAACGCCGCTAAAGAAGTTTTCACGTAAAAAAACAGTAGATCTGAATACGTGGAACCGTTTTATCGTCGGTGACCCATCCACCCTGTATACAAGCCATGTGTTCGATGAGTTAACTCATCGCCACAAATTACGAATTAACTACAAACTTTCATTCTGTATTTAACACCTTTTGGGTACAAATAAAAAAAAAAAACTTTTTTATTGCTTACCTTCGTTTCTTTAGGAACTCGTTTATGCAAAAAGTCATGTTTTATAGATTAAGATATTTGTAAAATATAAATAAAAAATCTACTTACTGAAAAAATCTATGAAGAAAGGGACAGTTCTAGACAAAGAGTGAATAATCTCTCTTGTAAAAAAATAAGACTTGTTTGTTTCATTAACTTTTTTTGCCACCGACTTCCGAAACTAAAATTATTTGCCACTTTTAAGTGTTTTTTTTTTTGAAGTCGGTAATTTTTTTTTTGTAAAAAAGTTTTTATTTTAGCCTTTTCAGTTGTGAACTTGTGGTATCTCACTTTAATCATAGTCAAGTATAATTTTTACATTGTAACTAGACACCAGCACATCGTCCATACATACGACAAAGGACAAAATGCATAATAAAGAGGATGACTCAAAAAGTACCTAAAAAAGATAATAAAATTCATATGGCTCCACCGGGCAAGCTTTCTTTACCAAATGAATGAAAAATCATCTAAATCGGTCCAGTAACCACGGAGAAATAGGTGTACATACGTGAAAAATTTACATAAAAAAAAAAATGTTAATGAAATGAAAACTACATGGCCAAACTATATAAATTTTTTATGGGACCAAATGGCAACTATTCCGCATCAAACTAAAGAAGAATCACGCAAATCGGATCATAAATCTCAGCGTAATCGGTGTACACCTGGCATATCGTTACAATTCCAACAAGCCCAAACACAGCTAAGATTCATTGCCTTGTTATGGAGTTCCGAAGCCTGTCTCTTGGACTCATCATCAGATCTGATGGTAGAATGGTTCTTATTGGACGCAAATGCTTCACTTGTTGTAGAAAATACCAAAATCACGTACGTTTTCCTCTAAAATTTGTAGAGTTCCCTCGATTTCGCCAAGATTCCATCATCAGATCCCGACTTGGTGACTATGGGACCATTTGGGAAGTATACCCTTTCCAACAAAAAAAGAATTTTCCAAATTGGTTGGCAAGAGACGGAGTAACGAGAGAACAAACATTAAAAAAAAAATACAAACATCCCAATTGAGAACCTCCTCCTTTTTTAGAAGTCGGTTAAAAAATAAGATTATGTTTTTCTATAGAAAAAAAGTTCAGCCTACAACTTATATAATAAGAAACAACATTTATATTTACTACTTATTTTCCTGTTTGAATATCAAAAGGAAAGCTTCTTTATTAACCTAAGAATAAAAGAGTTCTTTTAGAAACCTTCAAGAGAAAAAAAAAACGATACAAAAAGTCGAGAAAATTTAGGATCTTCCACAGAAGTTGGTAAAACATTCTGTTAAGAAAAATAAATATTTTTTTACCTTCTAAACACTGTAGCAACTTTTGAAGGGTTTTTCATCTTTATGAAAGGAAATAAGTTATGATTTTATTATTTTTAATAAGTTTTCGAAACTAATTGGCACTGTGCTACAAAATATATTTCTTTTGTAAAGGATCGAGGTTACAAGGGCCTATTAATTTTGTGAAAAATCTATCTACTTGATTGAACTTCCGATCTAAGTTTTTTTTTTTTTTTTTTGCAAATTCCAACTTTTTTTCTAATGTACCTAACATTGGGTGATTCCGGGCTTTTATATGATGATGATGGTATCATTTTTAATATTTAACTTAAGTAATTGTTCCCTAACTGTTCTTTTCATTTTTTTGTTTCAGGTAAGTTTCTGAGTCCTGGTGGCTGATTTTAATGTAGAATATACATTGTATTGTCTTGTAAGTATCTTAGCTTTGAATTTAGTTACGATATCTACGGTAATGCTTATATTTAAACATTATTATCGGTAACACACTTTTTTGATAAACCATGTAAGAACAGTTTTTTTTTTCACACCATCAATAAATAATATCGTACCTATAGATTTTTTATCTCACTCATACTATATGAGCCTTAAATGATAGCATATTTTTAACACATACTAAACCATATCTCAGTCAGACCAATCTAACTCAAAATACACCCTAAAATCATCAAACCTTAGGTCCAAAATCGAAAAGCAAGCTAACTCAATGAAATACCCATAAGGACCACGCTTATGTATTCAAGTTTCGTCATAAGAACAATAATATTCCATAAACATAACGTTTTTATTATATCATACATGTTGTTATGGGAATAAGCTATTATTTATGTAAGGAAAGTCGTAATTTACGAGCTTTTTATACACAATATTGTTTTATGTAAGTACTGTATGTATTTTTTCCATGTATTTTCAGGAAGTATTTGATAGAGTTGAGTTCCGTTAAATGGGTCGATCAATCAGTGTTATTACCAATTGCTTCCTTTCTGAAACTTTCAGAATTCTGAGAAAAAACTTATTTATTTATGTACACACAACATACCGCCGAAGTTTGCTCCGCCAGTTCTTCTTCCCAGCTAGACACTAGGAAGTGGCGAAGGGCGGGCGTTTTGGGGGACTGTCTCTTGTAATTTTGACGTTCAAAAAGTTCTGATTATCAGCCTAGTTTGAATAAATTACTTTTGATTTTGTTTTTTTTTTTTTTATTTTGATACTTAATAGGACAGTATATTATAGATAAGAGAGCACAAAGGTACTGCTAATTTCAAAAGTAATTTCTTCCAGCAGACCTGCGAGAGGAAAGTTGGATTAGAAATGTAGACACAGTGTGTAGAAAGGACGAAACAGGAAAATTTAAATTAGAGCTTACAACAAAAATATACCTTTATAAAATAAACATACATACAAATATATACACATATAAAAAAAAACGTTAAATATATACCTATATTATATATCAGAATATTACAGTATAGAGGAAAGGTAATACTCTTTAATTATATCATGTATAGGTTATATTTAGATATAACCACAAAGAAAAAATACTGTTTAAGAAAATCTGATAGTAACGATCTACAAGCTCGTGATAAGTGCACTTGAATTCCTTGTATGAAAACGAGTCCTTAATCTTAATAGTAAAACCTTACAGAAATTCAAAGGAAAGGTAGAATTTTATTTACAGATCTAGCTGTCCCGCGCAACTTCGTCTGCGTCACAATTTCCCCGTTTTCGCAAAAAAAATATTGCTGCTCCGCTCCTATTGGTCCTACGACCAATAGGAGCGTGATGATATATAGCCTATAGCCTTCCTCGATAAACGGGCTATCTATCACAGAATTTTTCAAATCGGACCAGTAGTTCCTGAGATTAGCGCGTTCAATCAAACAAACAAACAAACTCTTCAGCTTTATAATATTAGTACCTATAGATTATCGTAATGACATTACTTGCTGGCATCCAAACGCGAGATTCAAACCTACAGTTTATAAAAGACTAGATTTAGCCCGCAGCTTCAGTTATGGTCGGAAATAATCCTACGAGAATGTTTTAAATATAGTCTATGCCTAGCCTACACTCGGGGATAAAGTAGCTTCCCATTGTTTAAAGAATATACGGAACCTGATGAGCAGTTTCTAAGAGACACACGAACTTACAAATATACAAACTATTAGTGTAGAAAATACAGCAAACGACACTTTTCTGCTAAAGCCTAATTAGTAGACCAACGTCGCAGCCCCATCACGACCCTTCCATAAATACCAGTTAGGGTGATAATGCGCTGTCACCAAGACGAGCCCAGCAATAAATCTTCATCACCCGTCCTTAGCAGCATTTGCAACCAATAAGGGCTCTAACAATATCACCGGAATTCCCTTATATTAGCTTCCTAAACTATCGTTTTCCCGTACACATCCATTCGACTTTACACCCCATACCAACACCATGAACAATTCATGAAAAATCAAAAATTCCGACATCCATTACGCCTCCCGTATTTAGACAAAGAGAACAATGCGCCACATAAGCAGCAATGTATAACGAACAGTAAAGAGATGTCGTTTGAATAGCGTGCCTTGAAAGGATTTCGAGATAGGATTGATTCATGATCACAATTACCTTCGAATGTTGTTGGGAATCTAGTTGGACCAGCCCTATTGAAGGCCAGGGAAGATTGACCTGTGTGCTCCTTACTCTTGCAAGGATCGAAGGATCAAGTTGGGTCGGACGTTGCAACAAGACATGTGAAACGTCCAGTTTATGCTGGCCTTTCTCTTGTTTCGAATTCAATGGTTTTAGAGATCTTTTTAAAATTGAATGTGTAAAACTAGACATGCGTCCAAGATTCAGGCTTTGCCGTATTGGGGATTTCTTGGGATCGTTCCTCGTTGGTATCAATTGGGCTTTGTTTGGACTATAAATACATCAAGAGTTTACGTTTAAAGGTTGATGTATTGAAGTTGTTTTCTGCTGTCACTTTGGGTCGGTAACCAGGAGTGATGTGGAAGATTGGTCGCCATTTTTGACGATAATTTATGCGTTTTGTTTGATGTTTGCGGTTAATAAGTGAAAGGTGGATTGGTAGAGTTTAAATAAAGGATTGACTCTGCTTTCTAAAAAAAAATCTCTTGTTAATTACGTAGCTGTATGATACGACCTGTGTACACACATAATATCACGACTGTAATCCCTGACGGGTCAGGCAGAGGAGTACCCATTAGTAAACACACATTTAGCATAATTATGTTGAAGTCTCATGTAATACGGGGTGAGCCTATCGCGGTCTATCGCCATCAAAAGGGCACAGATCCAGACTGACCTGACCTGGATATCGAACCTAGGACCTCATGCTCAGCAATCGCCTTTGCGACCACTAGACCAACGAGGCAGTAAGTTTTTTGCCCAAGCGTGGGACAGAGCTGACTAGAGAAAAAAACACGAGCGTATCATTTTCTCATGAGGATTTATTCAGGACTAGCTGTCCCGCGCAACTTCGTCTGCGTCACATTTTCCCCGTTTTCGCAACTTTTTTCATTGCTGCTCCGCTCCTAATGGCTGTAGCGTGATGATATATAGCCTTCCTCAATAAATGGGCTATCTAACAGAAAGAATTTTTCAAATCGTATAAGTAGTTCCTGAGCTTCACGCGTTCAAGAAAAAAAACAAACTCTTCAGCTTTGTAATATTAGTATAAGATAATAACGAATCTATTAAGCAGAGTTCCCAAAACCTAAACTAAAAGTAAATAAAGTACCCAGAAATATCATTAACGCAAACCTTAAAAATGCAAAAAACATGAATAATATAGATAAGTACTCCCAATCCCAAACCACACAAACCAAAAAAAAAACTAAACACGAAAAATCCACTACCAACTAGAATACAATTCAACCAAGACAAATAGACACTAAAACCGTACATACGAAACGCAATACATCCCTACACGATTCAATACTGCGACAAACTACAAATAAAACGCCAGAAGAACGTAGCTCCGAGAAAATTAAGTCCTATTGACTGTACTCTGCAAATACAATCAACAGAGGAAGGATGCCTTGGTACCAGGGTATCATACTCCCGAAGAAATAACTACACATCCACAGACATCCACCATACATTGAGCTGTTAAGACCAGATATGTTTCTATTGACTCGAACAAAAGCAGCAATGGATATCGAAGTTAAAGGTGTAGAAGCGGTAGTGTATGAAGAATGGATTTGACAAGTAAAGGTGAGGGCCAATGTGTGAGAATTCTAAGTGTCGGTGCAGTGTCGTTTGCAGTTTTAAAACGAACTGCGAAGTGGAGTAACACGATAAATGGGGACGTGATTGGCTTTCTTGAATCCTGAACTTCGGGGAAAATTGTTAGGTCTGCGTTTTTAGGTGCTAAGTCTATTTTAAGGTTGGTTATTGTCTGGGCAGTTTATTGTTGAAGGTGTGTTATTTACAAATGTAAGGACCGTTATTGCTAGTGTTCTCACTGTCTGACACTCCCTTCCGCTCTCAGAGCAGGAGGGGTCATTTGCAGAGTTCCCATCCGTAAAAAAAAGGTGTTATTTGCAGATATAAGGACCATTATTGCTAGTCTTTTCACAGATGAAAGGACCAGAAAATATTGTCCAATTATTAGTCCAGTAACTTTATACATCTGTGCTTGCGTCAAATCCAGTAGTTATGATTTTTTGCAGGTTTGTTTATGATGTTGGCCCAATGAATAATCCAATTTCCGAGATACTTAGTCTTAAAAAGTTTACGAATTTTTCGACTTCGCATTTTTTTTTAATATTCTAATTCCCATGTAAACATTAGATATCTTTGAGATCAGCGGACAGACCTCCGGCACGATCTCATGGCGACATGGAGACAGCGACTGTCGCAACCACGTGCAGGGCACGCCACAATAGTGGCGATAAGTCCCCTCTTTGAGGAGTGGCTAGAGAGGCGGCACGGCGCCCTCACCTTCCGCCTGACGCAGGTCCTCACCGGACACGGTTGTTTCGGGAGGTTCCTGCACCGAATCGGGCGGGAGGAAACGCCCGGGTGTTACCATTGCGAGGATCGGCCGGAGGACACGGTGGAGCACACCGTGGAGCTCTGCCCCGCTTGGGCTGAGCACCGCCGTGTCCTCGTAGCGGCGATTGGCGGCGGTGACCTCTCGCGTCCGGCCCTGGTTCAATCCATGGTCCGGAGCGAGAGGGAATGGGAAGCCGTCGCCTCCTTCTGCGAAGCAGTCATGCTAGCGAAGGAGGTGGCGGAACGTGAGAGGGAGAGAACCTCACGTCCCAGCCGCCGCGGGAGACACCCGGGCGTCGGGGGGCAACCAGTGGCCCCCGGCCACCGTAGGCGCGAGCCTGTGGACGGTGAGTAATGGGCTAGCTCACCGTCCGTCCGTCTCATGACGACAGGCCGTGTCGACGGCGCGTACGTGTTCCACGCGTGCCTCAAGGAGATGTCAGCAAACAGGAAGGGGCCCGAGAGGGCCGATGCCTGCCAGGGCTGCGGGTTGTTCGAAAGAGATACCGCGGCCCTGGAACACAAAGGGCTTAGAAGGAACATGGGTGGGTTTTAGTCAGTCAAGTCTGACACTCCCTCCCGCTCCGCCCAGAGCGGGAGAAGTCATTTGAGGATTTCCCATCCGCAAAAAAAAAAAAAAAAATATATATATCTTTGAGAAGGCACTATCAAAAACTAGTCCTTTTGGGTTATGATCGCCAAAATCTGAATTTTCGCGTTTTTTAGATTTTTGACATAGTTACGTTCGGCGCTCGAGGTCATAAACTTGGATTATTCGTTGGGCTCTAACATCATAAAAAAGTCTGCAAAAATCTATACTACCGGTTTTGACGCAAATTACCCCGTACTTTCCCCGTACGGCGACAAGGTTGCTGGACTATAAAAGTCAATGAGAAATTAAAATATTACTGGTAACGGGTCTCACATTCGATTCGCCAGTTTCGTTGATTAGTCAGTTTCGCTGATTGGACAGTTTTGTTACTTGGACAGTTGCTTCAATTCGACAGTTTCCAGTGTTTGCCAGTTTTTTTCTGTTCACATAACTGTCAAATCAGCGAAAGTGACGAATTAAATAAACTGACTTGAGTGGTAAACTGACCAGTGATACGTAGACTCGTGATAACTTTACCGTTTCTTATTTGAGAAAAAAAATGAAAAAAGTAACATTTACTTAGCCAGGTTGACAGACCTTTTATTATTATATCGAATCGAATAGGTATCGAAAATAAAAGAAATAAATACTATCGAAAGTCCCGAATCATGTCCTATGAAATGTCAAGAATCTCTAACAAATATAGTGTATAAGAAAAAAATGTGACAAGAACGGAACACAAAAATAGATAATAATATATTTATAAGTACTTTTTCTAGTTTCATCCACAAACTATGACATTATCTAGTATTGGTAAAACGAGTTATTTATTTGTTAGTTAGAGAACCTGATTTCTGGAAATATTGATATTTTGGTATTGATTCCTGTAACCTTGAAAATAGTACCAATGCCAGTCTGCCTTGGCAGTGATTGGCGTACAAAAGAGGTTCTGGCTAAGGGTTCTTAAATCGGCAAGCATATTCTGGGACACTCTATAGCTAGATGGAGCCTCGACCTTAAGGAAGTAGCTGAGTCTGACTGGATGCAGAAGTCTGGGTATCCTGGTGCAACTTTAGATCGGTTATACTGCGACAGGTTAATTTGATAGATTTATTTCCAGATCCGCTCTTAATATTTTTGTAGTGTTTCATCATCATAACATCACGCCTGTAATCCCTAAAGGGTCGGGCAGAGGTGTACCTAATACTACACACACATTTCGCCAGTTATGTTATAGACCCTTGTAATAGGGGCGAGCCTATTGCCATCAGCCGGGCACAAATCCCGTGGCTGAGAAATTCCTGAAGAAAAAAAAACATGAAATGGTATGGAATGGAAATTCCTTGTGAAATAAGCAGTACCTTTGTACTCTCTTATCTTAATGAATTGTCCTATTAAGTATATTGTGTGTACATCAATATATCCATACTTCCATACTAATATTATAAATGCGAAAGTCACTCTGTTTGTTTGTATGTTTGTTTGTTACCTTTTCACGACTAAACGGCTGATCGGATCTTAATGAAATTTGGCAAGAAGATAGATTTAAATCTGGGGAAGGACATAGGCTATATATCATCACGCTACGATCAATAGGAGCAGAGCAGTAATGAAAAATTTAAGTTGCGCGGGACAGCTAGTAAATAAATAAACACTTTCGCCGACCTGCGAATCGAACCCAGGAACTCATGCTCAGCAGTCGCGCATGTAACCACTGGACCAACGAGGCAGTACGTAGAAGTCAATAGTGCTTCATTTCAACAAACAAAAAATAACATTTATTGAAAACAAAACAGGCAATCTGCAGTCAAAGAAACATTTTTCTGCTTGACACTAAAACTGAAATATAAATCAACCACAAAGCGGTGCTCATAGTCGAGCTAGATAAAAACGATCAAGTTTTAACGAAGGTCAAATTTAGTGCAACAACCCCTTCGGGGGTAGAGGAAATTGCAAAACATATCGCCCCGTTGATTGCCAGTCGCCGCTTTTTTAAGCTTTCACCCCGTTCTAACTACAATTTTTGAAACTGGCTGCCTGAAAAAATACTCCGCCTTTGTACTTTTTTTGCTCATTCCTGGGTTATGTATTTATTAATACAATATGAAGGTATTTTCAGCGAAAGCTTGCTTTAAAATCAGCACCCGATCAATTTAGCTAGGAATTTCCGAACGAAAACAGCTTGGTATCAGATTTAAAATTGCGTGGGAACGGCCATATTTTTCGGTCCTTGGAACGCGTGCTCGAAATTCAAATCTCCCGTGGCGCGTAATTTTTTTCGGAGTGAAGGACCAAAATAAAGATAAGGTTTATTATAGATGTACGAAGTGATTTAGTATGAGTTTTATTGAAAATGTTTAAAAGGTTAGGGGACTAAAAAAATATATTTACAAGGAAGATAATTAAGACTGGTTGGGACCCCGGATGTATACAATGACCTTATTGGTGATATTGTTCAGAAAGGTTAGGTGCATAGTTCTCGAGGAGCTCGTGGCTAAATAACAACATCCGCACGGGTCGATCTTTAAGGTTAAGCCGTGCTTGCCGAGGTTGGTCCGTGGATGGGTGACCATAATTACATACCGAGTTTCCTCCGTGCCTCGGAAAGCACGTTAAGCCATTGGTCCCGGCTGTCATTTGGAGATTTTTGACAGTCGTTACGAGTAGTCAGAAGCCAAAAGTCTGACATCCAGTCTTACCAAGGGGTATCGTATTACCCAGTTACTGGGTTGTGGAGGTCAGATAGGCAGTCGCTTCATGTAAAATACTGGTACTCAGCCGCATGCGGTTAGACTGGAAGCCGACCCCAACATAGTTTGGGAAAAGGCTAGGCAGATGATGAGGTGCGTAGTACTCGCAACCGACATGCGACATGCGTATGACTAGATGTATGAATGTAGACGAAGCAAACGGAGTGTATAACGCCATTTACTAAGATTAGTTGGTGGCGTTCTGTAGTTTCTGCCTATAAACGTAGGAAAAAAAGCGTAAATTTATGTATGAAAAGTATACGCCGAATAGTCAAAATCATTCGACATTATCATGCATAGAACCGTCCATATTTTCTAACTCAAATAATGCTGTCCTTTCGCGTGAAATATACGAATTTCGAATCCCGCTTGCCGCGTTTTTTTTTACTTTGGCGTGAAGGCAGAGGCACAGATAACACAATAAAGTGTTCACAGAAAGGTTCTTTTTAGTGCACAGTTGCGAGTTCAAACATTCGGTACATTCAGGGTTGCCGTATCGAGATTCTGAATTTTCCCTATATTCAATCTTTTTTACCCCAAAATTTTCGTTTTGCAATTGTTTCACCCATTGTATTTTTTTTTGTAACAGGAAATTAAACAAACAGAGTGATATGAAATTGTACATTGACGAGACGTATCGTGCACTTATGTATAGTCCAGTCCCATTCATTTAGCGGAGAAACGGAGAAATATTCAGACAGCCTCATACGAAAGTTATAGCTATAAGAAATTACTAATTTGGCCGTAAAATGTCTCTTAATTTCCTATATTTTACCTAACTGGTACGTGTTGTTCTATCTGTCCTTGGAGAAATTTACCCCAGAACACTTTTTTTCCCCAAAATCGGGAAAAATACTAAAACATAAATAACCCAGTCTACTAACACTGGGTACATTCGTTACGACAAGTTGGTGGCGTAAATCTAATTTCCTCTGATGCACTACGGACGGACTGTGTGTTGTTTTTAGCTATTTTTGGTTTCTTTACAGTGTAGGAATTTTGGTGGCGATTGGACGTTGTTGTTTGAATTGTGATATTCTTAAGACTGTTTGATTTTTTGCTTTTAATTTGGTATAGTGAAAGTTAGAATATAGAGTGTGAGACTACTGAGTGCTTATAATATTACTATTGGAGGAGTATGAAAGAAGAAGACCTGCTGCGACGACCCCAAATAAATTAGGAAAAGGGTAGTAGAATGATTGTTAGGGTCTTAACTTGGAGTTGTAAATGAAAAGCAGTTGACTATACATATAAACTGAGATAGTGTATCCAAAATTATGTACAGAATCAGAAATAATGCGCGCGTGTGTCGTCGGTTGTTCTTGCTAATCAAGTGATGCTCGGTTCTCGTACTCCCGCGCAGCCACTCGAAGCTGACGAAGATAGCCGACTGCGCCCGAACAATGATGATGATTGAGAGATAGATCAAAATAATGATCAGTCAGGTCAGATCAGGCTTAGAGTACAGGGGTTTTTTCATCCTACTAATACTAATATTATAAATGCGTAAGTTTGTGAGGATGTATGGATGGATGTTACTCTTACACGCAATAACAACTTTTCGGATTTGGATGTTTGGCACAAGGGTAACTTATAACCTGGATTAACACATAGGTGACTTTTTAACCCGGTAGTACAATGTCGTGAGATTACCCGAGTGTGAAGCCGCGGGTATAGGCTAGTTCATCAACATTTATCTGGATTTGGATGTTTGGCACAAGGGTAACTTATAACCTGGAGTAACACATAGGATACTTTTTATCCCGGTAATGGATAATGGGATAATTAACGAAGTCCACGCGTGTGAAGCCGCGGGCATAGGCTAGTTCATCATTATTTATTTTATTCACGCCAAACATCGTTCCTGTTCAAAATCTTACATTTTTCTCGGTAAAAACCTCGGAATATTTTTCTGTCAAACAACTTTATTTTAACATTCCATCCGATGTTAATAAGTAGCTACTTACTCTAAGTTAATATACTTACCTACCTTTCAACACAACAATCATTCTTCTCAACTTCAATATTTCAGAAACTTAACCAACAGTTTATAAGAGCTAAGTTATGATTTTGTTTACAACCAAACACTTGAAATTTTAACTATAACTTGACTGTAACTTAAGAGCGTTTGCACCTTACGGCATTTCATACAAACTTTCAAGTCTTTATCTTCCGAAATGACTGTACCGATTTTAATGTTTTTGGTATTGATTGCCTCGCTGGTCTAGCGGGATTGACTGCTGAGCAGGAGATCCTGGGTTCGATGTTCGAACCAACCCGACATCGTAGGGCAAAGTATTACTGTGGTTTTTTCATCAGACATGCTTAAGTAGAGAGCAGCGGTGGCCCAGTGGTGGCAGCCCCAACTTACGAGCAGTAAGCCGTGGGTTCGAGCCCTGGCAGGCGCATTACTTTGTGTAATTTATTTCATCACCGCTGCCCTCAAAAACGGTGTAGGAAAACATCGTGAGGAAACCGGCATGTTCCTAGAACTAAATAATTCGAAGACATGTGACATCTACCAACCCACACTGGGCCCGCGTGGTGGATTCCATAGAGAGGAGGCCTGTGTCCCAGCAGTGGGAACATTACAGGCTGATGATGATGATGATGATGTTTAAGTAGCAGTCAATGGCAATAGGCTCGCCCCCTTTTACGTGGGATTTAAAACATAACGACCCAAATGTTGGTGTATACTATTAAGTATACTTCTGCCCCACCTTTTGCGGATCTCAGTCGTAATGTTATGATACTACATTCAAACACTTGAAGTTTTAACTATAACTTAACCGAAGAGCTGTCGAAGTGCTGAAAAGTATTATAAATATGTTCAGAGTTATTGATATTGAACGTTGACCTGAATACAGGAGTTTTTGAAGTGTAACACTTTTGTTGGTGACTGTGTTGGATGATAGAATTTGATTTGTGGCGCTTCAGTGACTTTTTACTTAGTACCTATGATAGTAAATGTTTTCAAAGCTTTAGAGGTTCAGGTCATGGCTTGGTCAGGACTTGATGGCTAGCTTCTTATTAATCCAGCTAAATGCTTAAATGCAATGCAACTTTCAAAATCTATAGTAATATTATAAATAGGTGGTGATTATACTTGTTTTGGGTTTTTTAGGGTTCCGTACCTCAAAGGAAAAAAAAAACGGGTCCATTCTATAATGGTCCCGTTGTCCGTCTGTCAAGACCCTTTATCTTGAGAACCCGTGGAGGTATCCAGTTTAAATTAAAACCTACTACCTATATGAAGACTTACGGTCCCTTCATGTGAAAAATCAAGTGAAAAATCAAACTTCTAAGTTTACTTAAAAAAAAGATACGGCCTTTTATTTTATCGTAATATCTTCTTATTATACAAGTACAGGAAAACAATCTGAAAACTATACATTTGTAAATAAATTAATTTGTACGGAACCCTCGGTGGGCGAGTCGCACTTGTCAGGTTTTTTTTTAGTAGACGTATACGTTATATGCTAGTAAACAAATAACCTACACCCCTGTCACTCCCAAACCGCGCCAACCGTAAAGATACGGCAACAAACACGTCATTACTCTTCGCAAACTGTCAGGGCGACGTTCGAAAACTTACATAGATGCATGCCCAGCGGAATTCTTATGTTTACTTCCTTGCAAGTTTCTTAAAACAGGTGTGGTTGGGTTACTGAACGTACGCTTCGCTTTCAAGAGTTTTAAAAATATGCTCGTGTTTTGTCTGGTTTAGTCTATTCCGGGGTTTTTAAAGTAGAAGTAAATTCTATTGCTGAAATGGAGGGGTCAGTTGTCAGTCAGCCAAAAGTCTGACATCCAGACTTACCATCGTATTACCCAGTTACTGGGTTGTGGAGGTCAGATAGGAAATCGCTTCATCATTCTTCATGTAAAATACTGGTACTCAGCTGTATCTGGTTAGACCCACGAAAGCCGACCCCAAGATACTTTGCGATTCTATGATGGTTCCGTTTTTTCATTGGTACGTATGGAACCCTAAAAAAGTGTGAAGTCCAGTTTCAATAAAACACAAAGAATCGCCACGATCTCTGAGAATCGCATTGGGTCATATTCCAATCCTACTAATATTGTAAACGCGAACATTTGTAAGGGTGTATGTTTGTTTGTGGCTCTATTACGCACAAACTACTGAATGGATCGGGAGGAAATTTGGCATAGGGATAGATAATAGTCTGGAACAGCACATAAGATACTCTTTATCTCGGTATACAATCCCATGGGACAATTACTGAACAAAACGCGGGCGAAGTCGTGGGCATAAATAAGCTAGTATTTAATAAAATAGGCATTCCAGTCGAAGTAATAACTGGGTCGCAATAAAATCGAATTTAAACCCTCGATAATTAATCAACTTCCCCTACTATAAAAACTAGATGATTCGGTAATTTCAGTTGGAAAGAAGTTGTTGCCTCTATTTTTAACGCACTTAAAGTTTTTCCACCTATCTGGGTCAGCTTTCTTTTTTACTAAAAATCACTTAAGTACGAAGAAAAACTTTCATCGATTATTTCATTAAAAACCCAAAGTTTAGTTGGTTGAACTTGCTAAGGGCATTGTCACATAGGATTGCTAGTAGATAGATAGCTAAAAAAAATACATAAAAAAACCGTTCGATTGTTTCTGTTTCAATAGTCACATCATCATCATTATCATCAGCCTATAATGTTTCCACTGCTGGGACACAGGCCTCCTCTCAATGAGAGGGAGCGGCCTTTAATCCACCACGCGGGCCCAGTGCGGGTTGGTAGATGTCACGTGTCTTCGAGTTTTTAGTTCTAGGAACATGCCGGTTTCCTCACAATGTTTTCCTTCACCTTCCATAGTCAAATTCAACATAAAATGCTCGAGCATATCTATTATTGGATTTGACCGTATCCTGTTTGTCTTAGGTAGAAGTTTTTATGTGGCCTGAAAAGTAAGATATGTTTTTACTAATTCCGTATCTGCTTGAAATGATTATAGAATTGCTTTGGTATTTAGTTTGATTGTAGGCAAGTTATCAGGCTGTCTTATTCTGTTATCAACGAAATTCGCATTATCATCATCATTCGCAACCCGACTTCACTCGCTGCTGCGTAGCTTCTCATAGCTTGTGCCAAAATTTCCACGTTCTAGTGCCTACCAGCCTCATCCAGGATATACCCGCGATGGCAACAATGTCGTCTGTCCACTTCGCCGCCGGAGGAACAACCCTTCTTTTTCCAGTCCTTGGGCACCACTCGGTCACAGTTTTACTCCACCTGCCACCACGATGCCTTGCTAGGTGTCCTGCCCAACTCCATGTGAGTTCCATAACGCGATTTCCAATTTCGAAAACCTTCGTATGTGTATGACATTTTGAAAGAGCGGGCCTGTCACTAGAAGTCATAATGACTGCTAATTATGCTGCAATTAATTGCAAAATAATTATAGCCAATAGTGTGTCTCCAACCTTAAGTTCATAAGCCCCCAGATTTCAACGTCGCTTTTTTGTAATCCCGCTACAAAGGGACTATGAAAGATTAAACGCGCGCAAACACTGAATAATATTTAGTCAAAATTTAGTCATTGTCTTATCAAGTTTTGCAGGTGTTATAATTGCTCAAAGACTTTGAATAATGAATCGCAAATTCTGATCAACAATAGAAAAGTTTTTCTTTGAAATTCTCTGAACTTTTTTCTTGTTTAATCACGATAAGTTTCAGTAGATATTTTACAGGATTTTGGATTTAGATTTTTCTTGTTCATTTTTTTAAAGAACCAAAAATTTGTGGTCCTGATAAGTCTGGATGCTTTAGATAAGGATTGCCTACCTGATATTTATTGCTTGGTCTTATCGGCTCAGTAGTAGGGTTTAGGGATCAAATATTTTTCCATTATCGGAGGTTTTTTTTCTGTCGTACCCAATGTATTACTGACATTTGGTCTCGGATAGGATCCTTTTGACAAGAATGTATGTAATTCTCTTTTACGGTAACGGGTAATATCAGTGACCTTTCTATTTCTATGTGAATCGTTTTTTTCGTACTTTTAAGGGTGAAAGTATATATGGTACATGGTAAGGCCTAAAAATTTCCGGCTTCAGCTTTAAAATCAAGAATTAAGATCCAAACAAAACTGGATTCTGAAAAAGGGAGACAATTTTGAACAAAAATATTCCTTTTTTACTTTGCCTTTTAGAAGGACATAAACTGACCTTTCGGCGTTGTTCTTCAAAAAAGGTCAAGTGCGTAGTACTCGCAACCGGCGTGCGTGTATGACCTGGCCCCCTATTTACAAACTCTCGGATAAGATTTCGATTCGTATTCGATAAGTCGTATGTCTATCTTGTTTTGGCATTACGAAAGCGAGCGAGATAGACATACGACTTTCCGAATCGAAATCGAATCCGAGCGTTAGTGAATACGGGGGCAGATGTATGAACGTAGACGAGGCGAAAGAATTGTACACCGTGTAAATCACCTCATCACGAAGCCGTCAATCAAGCATTGTGTATATGAAACTAAGTAACTTTACGCAAAAATGATTGCTGGAAACGACTTTTTTTTGGGGGTGTAAAATCATGTTTTGTGGTAGAACTCAATGTAACGCACTCAAAACATTGTGCTGATTGACGGATTGAATAGTACGGGGGTCGTGGAGGTGTTTAAAGTAAAAAAACTTACATTAAAAACTTGTATTTAAAAAAATACTTGTCAAAAAGTTGGAACTTTGACCCCTAATATCTCCGTAACTAGAAGGTTCCCAGGTATGGTGTAGAACAAAAAAATGATCACAATGACAGAGAGAACCAGTGCCTTTCGGCTTCGTTAAGAGGTGTTTTACACCCTTTATAGGTTTCATAGCAGCTGTTGGCATTCTGTAGTTACCCTACCCCCTATGGGAAAGAGGAGTGAGTTTATATATGACGTCTGACACTCTATAATGGTATGGAAAATAACCTAAAATATTAACATCATCATCTGCCTAGCCTTTTCCCAAACTATGTTGGGGTCGGCTTCCAGTCTAACCGGATGCAGCTCAGTATCAGTATTTTACATGAAGCGACTGCCTATCTGACCTCCACAACTCAGTAATTGGGTAATACGATACCCCTTGGTAAGACTCCGATGTCAGACTTTTTGGCTTCTGACTACTCGTAACGACTGCCAAAGATCTACAAATGACAGCCGGGACCAACCACTTAACGTGCTTTCCGAGGCAAGTAAGGAAACTCGGTATGTAATTATGGTCACCCATCCACGGAACTACCTATCCTTAAAGATTGACCCGTGCGGCTGTTATTATTTAGCCACGAGCTCTTCCTAAAATCTTAACAATAACACACTAATTAGACAAACCAATTCGCTTGTCAGCTTGTTATACAGATATTTGTATGCGTTTGATTCAGAAATGCAATTCAGTTAGTTAATAAATTCCGCTAGTGACGAGTGTGCCGCTTTTGGTCGTCTGTTACACCATTACGTAATAAAAATTATATGTAGCATATTTTTTTTAAGTCTGACGTCCCGTCTTACCAAGGGGTATCGTATTACCCAGTGACTGGGTTGTGAAAATCAGATAGGCAGTCGCTTCATGTAGAATACTGATACTCAGCTGCATCCGGTTAGATTGCAAGCTGACCCCAAGTTAGTTTGGGAAAAGGCTAGGCAGATAATGATGTGGCATATTTTATTGGTCTTTTGAGACTGACTTATAGACGGTAGCTTATAAACTCACTTTAGCCAAAAGCTAGCGGAAGAGATTCATAAGCTGTTTTTGAATTATTATGACAAATTCTCATGCAAGTTAAACAATAATATAATGTATAGGTACTTGGTCAGTGGTTCAAGACTGCCTCCAAAATTGTCTTATTGACATTTTGGCAGTAAACAAAAAGCCAATTTGTATTGGTCTGTTCTGACGTCATCTTATCATCTTTAGTCTAATTTTAACTAAAAATAAACATAAATAAATAATATAAGTTTTTAAACTGACATGGTCACTAACACTATTAATAACACTTGCAACGGGATATTTACCATGTGTATTATTTGTTTCGAGTTCCCGATATTTCAGTTTATCCGTGATCATGGCGTTTGCAACAGCGTCGAAATATCGGGAACTCGAAACAAATAATACACATGGTAAATATCCCGTTGCAAGTGTTATTAATAATAAATAAATAATGTTCTGAGCTCCATATGTACCTAAAAACAAGACCCGATATTTTAAAACTAATTTTTTCAGCCGACAATTACAAAAATACTATGTAGAAGTCACGCCACTACTGGGGCTTGCTTAGTGACTCATGTAACCTACTTAATTATTTTGTAATAAGTACTTCGATTTTTTAAATTATTGTTATTACTTTTAATAATACAAAAACTTGTAAACCACCAAAAACTTTTATTCATTAGAATTCCGCAAGAGACGTCCCGCTTTGACAAAAAAAAATGGTCACGTTATCTTTAGAGAAACAAAACCATAGATTACTAGCAAAACTCAATGTGGAACTAATAGTCTACATATAATGGAATCTAACAGTCTTTTAATAACTAAGAACATCGAACCTAGCCTAGCCATATCTCGTCTAACACATATTCCCTAGAATAAAAGATAATAAAAAAAAAATCTTTTCCGAATCTCTTTCTGTCACACAACGGTGTAACATACGATCGCTGTGGCATTAGTCTCATTTGCCTAATTTCGATTTCGGTTAATCCATGGTTTGGCAATTTGCTAGGCCATACCTAAACTCTATGTGAAATACATTTACATATGTACTTATTGAGTTTAAAGGATTATTGTGCGTGAATCGGAGTTAAATTAAACGAAGTGCGTTTTGCATGAATGCTTGTTCCGTTTGCATTGTTTGTGCTAGTACTTGTTTCATGGTTTTGAATTAAGTACGGGATTAGTTAGTTAGTCTGTACGCATAATCAGTTTTTTGCGGTAGAAAATTACGGGTACGTCCCGTATGGTTACTTTTCCATTTGGACAACTTAATAAAAGACGTGCAAAACAAGTGAAAAACAGTGTAATTTCGTAACCATTTTAATCTTCATACTTGAGTTCCGTTTCGTAACCCATAAATTTCAACTGTTTTTTGTACGGTACAGTCAGCTGCCAAAGTTACAATGATACTCCTTTTTGAAGTTGCTATTTTTTGTCTCTCTCTGGCACACTATGGTTTGTTACGAGAGAACTCAATTTAGAATTTTAACAGAAGTAATAGGAGAACAGAATCATGAAAGGGGCAACCAACATCTGGTTGCCCCGTCTTCAATACTATTGTTAGAATTTACTAAAATGTACCTACTCGTATGTCATGAAAGTAAGTATTTATCTTCAGGAATAAGCAAATGTGCCCAGAACTTGCGTGAACAGACGGAACTGCATGTTCCGAGGCACGGAGGAAACTCGGTATGTAATTATGGTCACCCATCCACGGACCTCAGCAAGCATAAGCCGTGCTTGCCTAGGTCCGTGACCATAAAGATCGACCCGTGCGGCTGTTATTATTAAGCCACGCGCTTTTAAAACTAGTAATGTTACATTTAAATGGTATCGACTAGAATTCGAAATTGACCTAATCTTTAGTAGTGCCTCGGTCATCTGTTTCTCTAAATGTATTCCTCTCCACTTTTAAAAACAGTGCAAAAATCCAAGACCCACAATAATAAAATGTAGGATAATTTTACGCAGACATACAGAATACAAAACAACTCGCTGTGACAGCTACGTACCACAATAAAACTAGGAATAGTAAATAAAAACAACAAATCTAAGCTAGCCTTTGAGACGGAACCCGGCTGTGCTGGAAAAAAGTGCTAACTCGTAAGAAACGTCTGAATAGGGCTGCGGCAAACAAGTTCTGGAACTCTTTTGTTGAATTTCGAGTTTCGTAACTATCTCTGACTACAGAAAGTTCTTCTATTGTTACGTTTTTAAAGGACCTAATAAGCTTAAGCTGAAGTAGCTCATTAATAACAGCCGCTCGGATCAATCTAATTAAGCCGCGCTAGCCTAGGTAGGTCTGTGGATGGGTGATCTGATCACCCATTACATACCGAGTTACCTCCGTGCCTCGCAAAGCACGTTAAGCCGTCGGTCTCGGCTGTCAATTTGTAGATCTTTGATAGTCGTTCGAGGTTCGAACCCAGGCAGGCGCATTACTTTGTGTAATTTATTTCATCACCGCTGCTCTCAAAACGGTGAAGGAAAACATCGTGAGGAAACCGGCATGTCCTAGAACTAAAAATTCGAAGACATGTGACATCTACCTACCCGCACTGGGCCCGCGTGGTGGATTACAGCCCATTCCCTCTCATAAAGAGGAGGCCTGCGTCCCAGCAGTGGGAACAATATATGCTGATGATGATGATGATAGTCGTTACAGGCAGTGGCCCGAAAGTTTGATAACCAGTCTTACTAAGGGCTATCGTATTACCCAGTACTAACTGGGTTGTGGAGGTCAGATAGGTCATGTAAAATACTGGTATTCAGCTGCATCTGGTTAGACTGGAAGCCGACTCCAACTGAGTAGCCAAAAGGCTAGGCAGATGATAAGCGATCATTATCATAAATATCATGAAGCTGTTCATCCACTGCTAGATATAAGTTCTTATTGCTCTTGTTGCGGTAATGGCTACACCGGAAC
Source organism: Cerastis leucographa (assembly GCA_963082945.1). Classification (NCBI taxonomy): domain Eukaryota; kingdom Metazoa; phylum Arthropoda; class Insecta; order Lepidoptera; family Noctuidae; genus Cerastis; species Cerastis leucographa. Next base: position 10,475,769 of record OY720372.1, on the reverse strand, counting down.
TTAGATGGTTATAAATCAATTTTAAAAGAGAAGATTTAGTGATTGTAAAACAAAGTTTTCCTAGAGACCCCATAAAACATCATCACATCCATTGCAAACCAAAATAAAATACACTGAAACCCGTCCATCACTGTACAAGATTTTGTTTTGTATCCTCGTCAAATTCAAGGAGGTAACTATGTGAATGATTCCCGACCCGAATCAATAATAAAATGGCTAGGTAACTTTTTATTTCCTTATTTACAGAAATCGGTAAGTGTGACCACCCCATGTTTTAAACGCGGCCCGTCTGATTCTCGCCTTATATCCTCGCTTTCACACATACAAATAATCTCAAACCTTTATTCTATAATTTCTTATTCCCTAAACCACGTTAAGGGGGTTATTCTGAAATACTGACAAATGTAAACAACAACAAAAAAGCAGCGTTTATTAATAATTAAGTAGGTACCGTAATTTAAATTGATTGTTTATGTGTTTTGTGACAACCCCCTGAATTTTTACGAGGAGGCAAAATAACAACTTGTATTGAACGACGCCACCTATATTTCATATCACGAGATCACGCGACAAATCCGACATCCAAAGACGTGCGACCCTAGATTTTAATATCAAATAGATGCGAGTAAGTTACTCGCTCGCGGCGATCCGACACTTCCGTTTGGAGCACGTAAAAACTGTACAAATGATCGCGCTGTACGAATGTTGAGTTTTGAAATTGTTTCAGAATGTTCTGATGGTGGAAAAACTCACACAGTTTCGTTCCGTCTGTCTGTCCGTCCGTCCGTCCGTCAATCTGTCACCAGGCTGTATCTCATGAACCGTGATAGTAAGCCAGTTGAAATTTTTACAGATTTTGTATTTCTGTTGCCGCTATAAAACAAATACTAAAAACAGAATAAAATAAATATTTAAGGGCAAAAACTAGCAAAAAAAAACATATGGGAGCCCCCATATGTTTTTTTTTGCTAGTTTTTATAAATAATGGTACCGGAACCCTCCGTGCGCGAGTCCGACTCGCACTTGGCCGGTATTTTACTACTACGATATCTATTCCTTCTACATTCAAGCAGAATGGCTATGTTCCGAGATGAACGTGCATTTATAGGCACAGTGAAGGAAGCTCATCATCTGCCTTTTCCCAATTATGATCGGGTCAGCTTACAGTCTTACCGGCTTTAGTTGAATACCAGTATTTTAATGGAACGACTGCCTATCTGACCTCCATAACCCAGTTAGTACTGGGTAGTACTATACCCCTTGGTAAGACTGGTTGTCAGACTTTCGGGCCACTGACCGAAGGTAATTCAGTAAAATAAGCAAGGGTAACTGGACATCGTAAGGTATTCGTAGAAGGTGGTTTGATTTCGTACTATATAGATTGAAGATACCCAAACTGATTGATTGAATATGCCATTGAGAAAAGCGTTTTACTACATTAGTAATGTTTGCCACACTTGGCCCCGATAACTAACTTGGCACTTGGTGGTAGTGCGGCAATAATATTTCCTTTAACTGTCAAGATAAATAGCCAATCCAACTTAATATTTAAAAGATTACGGACATCCGTCACTCCAACAAAATTTCCCTTAGAATCCGTCAAATTGCACTTCACAATATCAAGCCACAAGATGTCATACCTCAACAGTTCAAACAATACTTCTCGAACTCAATTCAAGAATTGCAACGAAACGAAATTCAATATCGTTTTTCCGCAAAAATATATTTTCAAAATTTTCCTTTTACACACTGAACCAATTCGCTTTAAGTTTATATTGCCATTTGCTTCATAAACAAAAACATAACGAAGTGAAGCCACGTTTGTGTCGAAACACAAAAGCGATGGAGACGATAAAAATCAACGGAGCTAAAACGGCCAAATTATATTTTGGCAATGCTTCGAATTTAGTTTTCGTTCAAACAGTACCGAGATTCAATGAGAATTGGCAAAAGCTTTCGATGTTCTGTCCGTAACATGTACATATATTGGGGCCAAGTGTTCGGCCAAGAAATTGATTCTGAATGTTTCTTTCAACAAAGGCTTGCTTGCATTACTGTATTTCGATCTTCAATAGAAACGTTACGTGTTATCTTTGTATAATATTTCTTTAGCTTTCATTATCATGCGGAGCTCGTGGCTTACTACTAACACCCACTCGGGTCTAGGTCTTAGGTTATGTCGCGCTTGCCTATGTTGGTCCGTGGATGGGTGACCATCCATGGATGATATCGAGTTTAGTCCGTGCCTCGGAAAGCACGCCAAGCCGTTGGTCCCGGCTGTCATTTCTAGATCTTTGACAGACGTAACAGATAGTCAGCGGTCGGAAAGTCTGACAACAAGTCTTACCAAGGGATATTACCTAGTACTAACTGGGTTGTAGAGGTCAGATAGGCAGTCGCTTCATGTAAAATACACTGAGAAAACTGGTCTCTTATCAAGTTGAAATTTTGCTTGATTGAGTAAAATACTATTAAATGAATCATTAATTATTTTGAAACAACAAACCACAATTGATTGTGAAAATCAAATATAAATGATTGTACGGTTATAAAGTGACATATATTTAAAACAATAAAATATCTTATTTAACTTTGGTGACGTCACAAACCATTATTTATTCTAATAAGATAAAATTATTGGGGTATTTTAATCATTTGCATTTATTTCAGATATAAAGCTACGTTATTGATTTAAATATAGTTCATGATAAATCCTATTAGGTACTTGATTAGCAACATTAATAAAATATCTTTATTACATTTATAACAGTCTTCATTACATTTATGTTCAGAAAATAATATGAGAAATCAATAACTTTTTTAAATTAATATATCCGTATATAAAATGGAAACTTCGTCTTTATTTTTTCAATCTTGCCATGCAGTCGTTGTTCAATCTGCGAGGCGCGCACACGTCCCTTAAGTCTGTTTTTCTTTCGTGTCGAAACTGGTAATTTTTCTATTGTCCTGTGTTAAATTTAAATTTATGATTATTTGCCAGTATTATATTATTATTTAAAGTGGTCCGGGTATCAACTCGGGGCGGCAAGGGAATAGTGTTTAATGAAGGAAGCTGGTGACTTACTGGAGGCGTGGGGTCTCTCGGATTTAAAACCCATTTTAACCAGTAAGTATTTTGCACCTACTTTCCACATTACTTGTCATTATGTACTGTTTATTATCTCTTCAAATCAATCACAATTTCCTAAGAATAATAGAATACTGGTGGGAACTGGTAACGGCACAGTGCGAGCTTTTTCTGGAAATTCTGGAATTGACTTAACATTCCAGAATTTCCAGAAAAATGTGTAGTGTGTAGAGTAACCTCGTGGTTTACGCTCCACTGGCTGGAATTAATTTTTTGGGCTATTTCTCCTACGTGTAAAGTGAGGATGCGTTCCCTATCGTGTGGGGTATCGTTGGATAGTTCTTTCAATAATAGGGGGGGGACACCGTTTTTTGATTTAGTAAACCGTTTGTGAGTTATTAAGCTTAAAAGTGCCAATTTTCGTTAGTCAAGTACACTGAGTTATAGCATCGGTCTGGGTCACTGTTTCTGACATTGGTCGTTACACAAACCTCTGACAAACAGCAGGGCTTGTGTGTGTTTGTGTGTGGTGTGTGTGTGTGTGTGTATGAGTGTGGGGTGTATGTGTGTGTGTGTGTGTAATATATATTAATTTAAAATGTTTCTTTTTCAGGTGACACTGAAGAAAATAGAAACCTTGCAGCTATACTATCCCTAACGGAACTTATAACGCCAAGTATTGTGGCGCTGCCTACTAGTTCTGGAACAGAATCTTCTCTGATCACTGCGAAATTTTCGGAAGGCCATCTCTAACACCCGTTTATTCTAGTGTTATAACAATTTCGTTCATTTTATGTTGATTATTTAACTTATTGTTTTGAATAAAAATAAAAGAGGCAAATTACTTGATTATTTTATTTCAGTAACACTTATGAATATTTAAAAAAATTGTCTTTATTATGTTTAAGTTGTATGTTTGTTGCGTTTAAGTTGTAAGTCTTCTGTTACTATTAAGTTGTTTGTTTGTTGCTTTTGAGTTGTTTGTTAAGGCCCAATTTACACCGAAATCGAATCGATTTTTTCAACGAAATTGTAAATAGCATAATGAACTTTGTGTAACGTACGTAATTTGTACGTTAACCAATTGACATAAAGTTTATTATGCTATGTAGAATTTCGTTGCAAAAAGTCGCTTCGCTTTCATTCCGGGGCGGTGTAAATTGAGCCTTAACAAACAAAACAATAGCGACAAACATACAACTTAATCGCAACAAACATACAACTTAAACGCAACAATTATGCAACTTAATAGCAAGAAACATACAACTTAATAGCAACAAACATACAACTTAAGCACAACAAAGAAGTACTTAATTCAGATCAACACTTAATTACTTAAGTTTAATAAGCTACATCATCTATTCAAAGACTTACTTAGATAAGCCAATTAATTGTTATTATAAAATATATCATCTGACATGATACTATCAAACAAATCACCTATCGTCTTTAGCATATTTCATTTTAGAACTTACAACTTTAATGATTTAATCTATCAGTTAAGATGTTGAAATCAATCAAGTGACTTTTAAACATTGGTCATGTGCTTTATACGCAACAACTGGCATAGTAAGCTTAAACAAGAGACCTAAACGCTTTGTTAAAGGGCCCGTTAATATCAGTCAAGTTATTTATTCAAATTAATCAAGAAAATTTATAAAGCGACTATTTATACTTATTTACGATTTGCGACTGGCCTAAAAAGTGAACAAGTTCTTTATAAAATCTACAAAAATCATAGTGACATCCATAAAGTAATCTTACTACGGACAACTCAATGTACTTTATTACTGTAATCGTACACCTTTGTGCGTTCCTATATAAATAAGTTACATGAATGACGGAGACACATTCTTGATACATAATATCATTTATTTTTCTCAGTGTACTGGTATTCAGCTGCATCCGGTTAGACTGGAAGTCGACCCCAACTCAGTTGGTAAAGGGCTAGGCAGATGATAAACTATCGTTATCATCAATATCATACAGCTCTTTATATCTTTATCAAAATCAGAGATGCGTGTCTTGGGACCGAACTGGAGTCCTATGACTTGCAAGTCCAACGGTTACACCAACAGGCTATCAATGCTTACCACAGCATCTAGCGACATCATCTTTCACACAATCCATCAAGTATTTAAATTCCCACTAGTAATCATCATCATTATCAGCCTAAAATGTTCCCACTGCTGGAGCACAGGCCTCCTCTCTATAAGAGGGAGTGGGTTATAATCCACCACGCGGGCGCAGTGCGGGTTGGTAGATGTCACGTGTCTTCAAATTTTTATTTCTAGGACATAACGGTTTCCTTACGATGATTTCCTTCACCGTTTTGAGAGCAGCGGTGATGAAATAAATTACACAAAGTAATGCGCCTGCCTGGGTTCGAACCCACGGCTTTCTGCTCGTAAGTCGGGGCTGCCACCACTGGGTCACCGCTGCTCCCACTAGCATAATAGTATTCATAATAATATAATAACTAACTAGCATATTAGTATAATAGTAGTAGCATAATAGTATGCATAATAGTATTCATATATTACTTAACCCTCTTGAATTTTTGCTAAAGATAGGGGTGGAATCAATAGTTTTACAGATTTACTTGGAACACTTGCAGCTTCAATTTTCTTCTTTTTGTAGACGAGGTTTGTTCCGAACTGGTTTACATTTTACATGTGTATATTTGGTGTTAATTTTTGTTCAGATATCGCGCCCAGTTTGCTGGGAAACCATTCATCATTATTAATATTACAATTGAGAAAGTTACTCGTGTCTGTGTGTCGGTTTGTCTGTTTTGGTTTGTTACTTGTCAATGTCTTTGTGGGAACCAATTTTAATTAAAAATTACGGCTGGCAGGATGGCAATAGGGTCGTGCCCTATTAGATGCTACTGAAACATAATTGGCGAAACTAGTGTGCATCTACACATAGCAGTGCTCTTGCCTTACATCTCTGCCTTATCCCCCCGGAAATACAGGCGTGATGCTAAGTTATGTATATTTCATAGATCCAAATATTTATACTACGAGTATGGCACATACCCGTATCTATGCTATTGCAATATCACATCCATAAAAGACGTATATGTGTAGAATTAAAAGCAGTCATATTAGGAGCAAAATTTAATGGCTTTCGAGATATATTCGATGGAGTATTTCTCCAAATGTCTTCAATTGCGTACTGTGGATTCCAATTTAGCAGTGACGTCGCCTTTCGAATCTCTATGGGATTTTGTACTAATGGATTTTGATGGAGAACTGTCTTCACAGCAACATGCAGTACTTGCGTATTAAATGGACTATTCCCATCGATGTTTTTTGGGAAGGTATATTATGTTTAAATTCAGCTTTATTTTACATGTGCGTCTCAAAATCGTTATGCCCAAAAGTCGTGGAAACAACATTGTTAAGAATAGTACTTAAACTTCAAGTACTTAAAATATTATATTTTATTCAAACTGGCTGTTGCCCACGATCTTCGTCCGCGTGAAAGTATTATAAAAATATTACTATCCTATCATCATCATTTCAGCCGAAAGACGTCCACTGCTGGACATAGGCCTCCCCCAAGTGTCGCCACATTGCCCGGTCCCGTGCAACTCGAGATTAGCTTGAACAAACAGACAGACAAATATTAAAAGTATCGTATGTAAAGCCTTTCATATGTTTAGACTCAACTCGATCCTTGGATCTTGCCCCTTGCATTCAGTAATAAGCTATTATTTTGAAATAACAGACAGACACTTCAATTAAATTTATTTGCATAGATGTTCTTAAATAAACCTCGTCCTCCTCTTTAACTCCTAAGGTCAAATCAACATGACGGCACGGTTGGTGCAGTGGCTAAGCGATTGACTGCTGCGCTGCGTGTCGCGGTTTCGATCCCCGCAGGGAGCAAATATTTGTAAGGCCCACAGATAGTTGTTCCGGGTCCGGCTGTTTGTGTATGTGAGTTTAAATGTTTGTAGACGCAATAATACAAGAAGCATACCTACCTCGTAACAACTCCCGAAAATTTTCCATCTTCCCGCATTTTCCATCTTCCCGCATTTTCCTTAGAATTCAAATCGGCATGTGTATACGGGAGCTCGTGCCTCCGATAAATCAGCCGCACGTGTTACTGATGACCTGCCGAGTACTGATCGATGGCACACCCATCTTTATTATGGCCTTGATAATGTAAGTAGGCATGTTTTTCGGCGGCAATTTTTTTTGCTTTTGCTACATGTTTTGTAAAAAAATGTACTGTCTTTTTTGTTTTGGCTGTAGATTTTTATTAGCATAACATCACGACTGTAACAATTGAAAGGTTAGGCAGAGGAGTAGCTGAAGAGTACGCCCACATTTCGCCAGTTATGTTTTTTTCACCACTCCCGCACGAAAGAAGTGTCTTTCCTCTACGAAAACAGTGAGGAAAATTGGTTTTTCCTCACTGTTTGAACAGTGAGGAAAGTAATGATCCCGTTCCGAAATTAACTTTGCTTGATATTTTTATGTTAAGTTTTAAAGATATTTTCAAAAATAAATAATTTTATGCTTTGAATAGAAATATTTATAAGTTAAGATTAATGTTTTTTATAAAATTTATCAAATTATTGTAAGTGTATAAGTTCAGAAACATTAAAAAAGTTTGATAAAATATTGAAATTTAGGATTATAATTTTTGAACGCACTCAAAGAAAGAAGCCTGTGAAAGAAGGACATTAGAAGCAAAAATTCGAAAAAAGAATTATTTTGATTTGCTTTGTGACTATTTAATTTATTTACCTATGATGACTGAATACTTTCTTGCTGGGAGTGGTGAAAAGTTTTGTATGCAACTTGTGAGCAAGTTCATTTGCTATTCGTTTTGTTGAGTCTTTCGCTTACTCAGGATTGAAATTTATAATCACTCGCTGCGCTCGTGATTCTATTTTTCAATCCTTCGTTCGCTCAAGACTCAAAATCAAAACTCATAGGAAAAACGAACTTTCCTCACATGTTGGATAAATAACTATTTTTTGTAATAGGGGGATGCCATCAACCGGGCACAAATCTGGCCTCCGTGGCTGCTACTAAGAAATTCTTGATAGAAACACCCAATAACACTGCCCGACTCGTGAATAGAAGCCAGGACCTTATGCTCAGCAGTCGACCAACGAGGCACTCTATAAACGAGATAGTTTATAGGAACTTTGGTTTTCCTATTAGCACCAGGAAAACTGGAAAGGCCTTGTTCTTAGTACTACTAAACAATTACTCGCTTACAAAATACGGTATTAGCACTAAAACATTATCCTGTATTACAACTAAAATATAAAATTCTGACAAATTGATGACCCTTTCACGAGCACCACACTAACTTTCTGCACAATATCCCGGGGCATTAAAATTCAACTACATTCATTTTAAAACTGTTCTCAAAGAGAAATTCAAACACCCACTCCTGCTATCCCGAGATAATTTTCCCGCAAAAAAATAACATCATCATGATCTATCTAGCTTTTTACCAACAATGTTTGGGTCGACTTCCAGTCTAACCGAATGCAGCTGAATACCAGTATTTTACATGTAGCGACTGCCTAGTTACAGCCCAGTTAGTACTGGGTAATACGATACCCCTACGAGAGCGGCGGTGGCCCAGTGGTGGCAGCCCCGACTTACGAACAGAAAGCCGTGGGTTCGAACCCAGGCAGGCGCATTACTTTGTGTAATTTATTTCATCATCGCTGCTCTCAAAAACGGTGAGGGAAAACATCGTGAGGAAACCGGCATGTCCTAGAACCAAAAATTCGAAGACGTGTGACATCTACCAACCCGCACTGGGCCCGCGTGGTGGATTACAGCCCACTCCCTCTCATAGGAGAGGAGGCCTGTGTCCCAACAGTGGGAACATTATAGGCTAATGATGATGAATACGATACCCCTTGGTAAGACTGGTTATCAGATTTTCAGGCCAGTGACTGTCCATGACCTGTAACAGCTGTCAAAGATCTACAAATGACAACCGGGACGTTACGGCTTAACGTGCTTTCCGAGGCACGGAGGAAACTCGGTATGTAATAGTGACCTATCCACAGACCGACCTTGGCAAACGCGTCTTAAGCAAAAGATTTGCTCGAGTGGGCTGTTATAAATTAGCCACGAGGTCCTTTCTCGCAAAAGAAATAACATCTAACCAAAAAATACCAACTGTTTTTCTGCAATCCTTTTAGATCGTTCAATTTTCGTTGGATTTAGTTTTGAGAGGAAACTAATATGAAGCATTACCTCCGACTGAATCCCGAGATCTGGGATTTGTCGGGATTTTTATTTTATAACCTCAAAATGCATCCCGGGATTGTGCTTTTATAATATAATTTCGTGTCCGTTCAATTCCGTTTCGATTTGCAGGGATACACTAAAACGGTTTTTCTAAATATTGCTCGATAACTTTTTATGTTGACTCTAAAAGTCTAGTCTAGTCTTCAGTCCAGAACAGAAAACAGATATTAAGGCTAAAGGACCATTATTGTCAGTGGTCGTACTAAAAGACCAGACTTGTACTGTGTGATTTTCGTATCGGGTAATTGCAAGCAGATAATGGTCACAATGACATGAAAATCAGCCTCCACTGTCGTTATACAGGGTGACTGGTAATTAATGACCGATACTTAAACACGTGATTATCCTCATGATAACAAACACCTTTCCCAAAGAAACATTTTTTTTTACACTCATTCTTTTTTATCACAAGCAGCTGAAAAGCCAAAGGCGCGCGCGCGGGAATTTCATACGGCTGTTGTATTATTGTAGTAAGTGTAGTGTGTAAGTATAATCACGTGTTTAAGTTTCAGTCACTAATTACATGTCACCCTATTTACCTCCACAAAGCAGTTACTGGGTAATCCCTTGGCAAGTGTGGTTGTCCGACTTTCGGACTTCTGACTGTCAAAGATCTACGAATGACAGTCGGAACCAACAGCATAATGCAGTCAGAGACACGGAGGGGTTTGGATATGAAATATCTAATCAACCATCCACGGACCAACCTAGGCAAGTTCAGCTTAACCTTCGATCGAGCCGGTGGCTGTTATTATGTAGCCAAGAGCCCCCAAAAAAAAAACGACCCCTTTTCTCTCATAATCAATTCTTCAAGTGAAAAGGACAACGCTATATTTCACATTAGCCGAAGTAAATAGTGATCCCGTAAAACCACACTAATATTAAAAAAAGAGGTAAAGTTTGTGTGTTTTGTAATTTTGGATGTAGGGGATAATCTCCGGAACTGCTGAACTGATTCCGGTAATTCTTTTACTCGTGAGAAGCTACATTATCCTTGGATGTCTTAAGCTATAAACGATGTGAACGGAACCTACATGAAGTCGTCAACTAAGTCTTCTGTACATCGAACTAATTAACTCCACTCCACTCCACTCCAAAAATTATTGCTGGAAGACGACTTTTTTTGGGGTGAAAAATCACGGTTTACGGGACTCAATGTAACACATTTAAAATATGTGCTGATGGAAACTGAATAGAAAGGGCGTCGTGGAGGAAATAACAGTACCTATTATATCTATTGGTATATTCTAGAACAAAAAAATATCGCAATGACGATGACGGGCAGAACAAGTGCCTTCCGGCTTCGCTAAGGATACGTATACACCACATATTTGAAAATGTTTCAATGGGATAATACCCGACGATGACGCGAGAAAAGCCGCGGGGGAAAGCTGGTTTAAGACAAAAAAATCGCGCCTGTCTCCCACTTGACGCCTGCGTAATCGTTTGAGTGGCTTCTCTTGTATTCCTAACATGAATAAATCGGCCGACGGGGACTATAAGGCTGTGTACGCACTAGACGGGGGAACGCTAAGTGGTGATACATGCCTTTATATGAGCTTAATCGACGTCGCTACTGCAAATTGTTGCGATGTTGCCACCTTTGACAGTAGTTTTGTTGCTTTTTGATATTGGAGTCATTTTGGATCGCAATTTTTTAATTAAAACTACAGTATAATTATGTAAGGCTGATGTATTTCGGGTGCATCGAGGCCGATGGACCAGAGTCTTGGCACAGTTGGTATCAGAAGACGGGGCGTCGCGGGCTTCGTCGAGAGAGTCCTAGGAAACGCAGGCGTGACTTAGAGAGACGTTTTTGGACGGTTGCCTAGTGCAAACCGCACATAGAACACAGTAAAAGGCCATGAGAACCTTTGTCTAATAGTCTTAACTAATAAAAATTAATCAAACGGTCGGTAATTGTCCTAACCAAAGAAAATTCTACAAAAGTGGGTTTAAAAAAACCGGCCAAGTGCGAGTCGGACTCGCGCACGAAGTATGCGATGTATGTATATGCGTATCATTGTTAATAAAAACGAGCAACAAAATCACTTTTTGTATGGGAGCCCCCTTAAATATTTTTATTTTATTCTGTTTTTACTATTTGTTGTTAAAGCATCAACAGAAATACATAATCGTCGCAGAAATTTCAACTGGCTACCTATCACGGTTCATGAGATACAGCCTGGTAACAGACGGACGGACGGACGGACAGCGAAGTCTCAGTAGTCGGGTTTGACCGTTTGGGTACGGAACCCTAAAAATCAAATAGACTCGCATTTGCTTACGTGAAACCTCTTTGCGTATTTTACCTTACCCAACAAAAAATTTAGACCAACTCTTAACAACAATTCATTTTTGTGAAAAATACCCGTCTATTTCTATTGGGATATTTTCGTTTCCAGTGTTCCCGATTCGGATGAACAATTTTAATATTTCGTGACAGACTAAATACCTAGATTCTGTTCTGAAGTAAAATTCACAATCGGCGAGAGAGAAAAATGGTCCTTTGAAGCGCAAAATGGACGCCATTCTGTAAGAAATAATGTTTCAATGGTCTGTTAAATCGTTGATGAAGACAAACGTCTTAAATAAATGCTCCCTTTACTTTCGCTGAGATAATGTAAAGACTGATTAAAATAATAAAGCTTCTAGTTTTTTAAGGCAAGATGAGATAAATTATTAAAATGTCTAGCCTTTAAGGCCGGAGAAAACTGCAGAGATAAAACTGTTTTTTTACTACCAGCAAATTCTTGAATTTAAAAACCACAAGGAGATAAATCTTTGAACAAAAGCCATATTTATAGTTGTAGAAGAAAACCATTTAGTTAATATGTTTGCAATAATTGTAAATGAAATTTAAACAGTTTTTTTTTTTTATTGAAAACGCAATATGAAAGCATAGTATTAATCCTCTTATTGATTGGTGGATTAAATTATAGTTAGTGAGGCCCCGCGTCGTTGCTTGCGTGTTCAAATCCTTTTAAAAGTGATCAATTTGATTTTTATCTTGTAGTATGATATGATGATTTATTTTTTATTTTTCATGTTAATTTTATGTTGAATAGATTTTGTTAGCGATAAAATAGGTTTCAGGAATTTATCCTATCGTCCTCACACGAGGTTTATTTAAAACGTCCGTAATCTGTACATAGAGTAGTGATACTTTTTCTACCTTAATGCACTAAGGCACACTCTTTCGATCAACCTTTAGTTGAGAATCATCATCATCAGCCCATAATGCTCCCACTTTTTACCCGGAACACAGGTATTGTATGCCTATTTCGGGCTCTCAAATGTTTTCCCGTGTTTACCACTGCTGGGACACAGGCCTCCTCTCTATAAGAGGGAGTGGGCTTTAACCCACCACGCGGCCCTAGTGCGGGTTGGTAGATGTCACATGTCTTCGAATTTTTAGTTCCAGGACATGCCGGTTTCCTTACGATGTTTTCCTTCACCGTTTTTGAGGGCAGCGGTGATGAATGACTGTGACTGCTCTTACTTGCTTTATTTTTTTAAATGCTCTGTATGTCCCACTGCTTGCTTCTCCCATATTCTGACTATTCTCCTGCGCGAACCAGCCTTCATGATGTGCATTTAAACCATCTCACCATCTTTTTTAGACCAGCCTAGGCTGCGCCGAAATAAGGTCCTCATTGATTTTAAATTATTTAATACCTGATTGTTGGTGTGCCCTAAAAATCCTTCTTTTATTTTTAGGAATAACTAATAAATATTTCTGAACGGACAGACAACCCACAAATTTCTTTACGTATGTATATCGTATGACCGGATTATCATACGGCTTTTAGTCCGATAATAGGGATGGTGACTCATTTTTTTTTAATTTACCATCGGGTAGATTATTAAAAAGTATTTGACACGTATTTTTTCTTTTTTCACGTAATCGTAAGATTACGGAGATATTTTGAGTTGAAATCGCGCATGACGTCACGGCTCAGTACATTTTATACCTAGTTGTGACGTAGTGAGCCCCCACTCTCCAACTTTAATGCGTTTTAACTAAGTATTCTTTTGTTAACTTGATAAAACAAAAAATACGTGTCTAATATTTTTGTATTACCTAATTGACGGACAAAATAGAATTTCGTTTTCTTTACCCAGTCATCATCCATATTGAATAATTTTGGTACATCTACTTAAAAAGAGTTGGTAGTTGAAATTAAAATAAAATGTTTAGGCTCGTTTATTTTGGTTTCATTTCAATTATACTTAGGAACGCTGACTGGATACCTAGATAGGCATTTAAAAAGGCTTCAAAAGGCTCTTTGAGGGTTTATTCCTAAATGTTTTTTTACTGAAATTGTAACAGTTATTATTTCTGATTGAATAGAGTTTTCAAATTTTCGTTTTAAAGAAGACATTACAGCAATCTTTTTAGGCTTAGTGATAATGGTCGGAGGAGAGTAGCGAAGTGGAGTGCAATTAAAAGCTCATGAGGATATAGGCTATAGGAATGTCTTAAAGTCTATGTCCAGAGGTGGCAAAGATATCTTCATACTCCTCCTGACTCCTGAACTTATCCCAATTTATTTGGGGTCGGTCAGCATGTCTTCTTTTTCGATAGTTTTCTATTGGTATTCATCTCAGCAGTCACCTCTTTTCTAGCCATTATAATCCTTGGTAAAGATATGAAATAAAGTATAGGTAGGATTTAGTCATTTATTCTACATACGCCTTTCACTAGATCTGAAGAAAAGGGGATATGAATAACTCTAAATTGCAAATCGGTTATCTAACTGTACTAGGCGCTTAATCACTATTGCTTTACCCCGTAGTTCATCATCTGCCTAGCATTTTCACAAACTATGTTGGGGTCGGCTTCCAGTCTAACCAGATGCAGCTGAGTACCAGTATTTTACATGAAGCGACAGCCTATCTGACCTTCACAACTCAGTAACTGAGAATACGATACCCCTTAGGAAGACTGGATGTCAGACTTTTGGCTTCTGACTACTAGTAACGACTGTCAAAGATCTACAAATGACAGCCTGGACCAACGGCTTAACGTACTTTCCGAGGCACGGAGGAAACTCGGTATGTAATTATGATCACCCATTTACGGACCAACCTCGGCAAGCACGGCTTAACCTTAAAGATCGACCCGTGCGGCTGTTGTTAATTAGCTACTAGCTCCTCCCCGTAGTTACCCCTCGAAATTTTTCCATATGATAAAAAAGCCGGTCTATCAGAAGAAGTAAAAATACAGCCTAAAATTAAAATCACAAGTCCAATATATATCCATAATAGTTACGAAACATTTACATAAAAGCCTAGGATTTAACAGAGTAACATTTTTATTCCGAACTAATTTTATAAAAATTTAAAGTGAGTTTGTTTGTTCGTCACTTGCTGGCCTGCCATGACGTCTTAAAGCAGTATTGTTTTACTCTTGTTCCAGTGTGAGAAAGAGACGGGGCTATACAGGATGTCTAGCGCCATCTCTTTCCCACACTGGAAAAGGAGTAAAACTATAATGGTTTAGGACGTCATGGTAGGCCAGCTGGACAATAGGGGATAATCCAATTTTTTTTTCTTTGTCCGTCGGATAGTTTATTGAAAAGTATTGGACACGTATTTTTTCTTTTTTCACGTGGTCATAAAATTACGGAGATATATTGAGTTGAAATGGCGCATGACGTCACATGTTGGTAAGTTTTATACCTACTTGTGACGTAGTAAGCCCCCACTCTCCAACTTTAATGAGTTTTAACTAAGTATTTTTTTGATATTTTGATAAAACAAAAAATACGTGTCTACTATTTTTGTATTACCTTTCTGACGGACAAAATAGAATGTCGTTTTCTTTCCCAGTCCGCACCTCTATTGCACACCCTAACACCTGATCCGTTCAGCTGTTGCGATGAAATTTGGCATTAGGATAAACCATTCAAACAAGACAGGGGCTAGGGTTTATGAATTATGGGTTTGATTCCATGGTCGGGTTAAGGGTTATTGGGTTTTTCCATCTGGATTTCCTCAGTAGCAAAATACGGAGTGTAGTTTTGTGCCCGGTTGATGGCAGAAGGCTCGCCCCCCTTATTAAATATAACTGGCAAAATGTGGATCTACTATTAGGGACCGTTCAAGTAACATGTAAGCACTATAGTGGGGCGGGGGGGGGGGTCTTTGCTTTGCTTATTTTTGATGACATGGGGGATCTAGATAGTGATTACGTCAGCCGTAATTAATTACTTTTTTACACATACACCGTATAAATAGCTCATCACAAAGCCGTCAACCAAGCATTGTGTACATGAAACTAAGTAACTTTACGTAAAAATTATTGCTGGGAAACGAATCTTTTTTGGGGGATATAAAATCATGTTTTGTGGTAGAACTCAATTTAACGCACTCAAAACATTGTGCTGATGGACGGATTGAATAGTACGGGGGTCGTGGAGGTGTGTAAAGTAAAAATCTTACATCAAAAACTTGTATTTAAAAAAATACTTGTCAAATGTTGGAACTTTGACCCCTTATATCTCCGTAACTAGATGGTTTCCAGGTATGGTGTAGAACAAAAAAATGATCGCAATGACAGGGAGAACCAGTGCCTTTCGGCTTCGTTCAGAGGTGTTTTACACCCTTTATGGCAACCCACAAATTGTCTATGCTTGAAAACGAGATGCATTTTTTGGGATTCCTACAAATAATGAATATGTTTAGTTTAGGTACTCGCTTAGAAGTAGGGTAATTACCGCGCGCTATTCACTTGTCTGTCGCTTATTACTGCTGCTCCTGAAGCAATCACTCAAACCAATGTTTATGTATTACGCATGGGGGGAGGGGTAAGAGCTTTGCTTACTTTTGCTGAAGAGGGGGAGAGCTAAAAAATTTGTATAATACTTGAACGGCCCCTTAGGTACACTCCTGTCCAACTCTTCGAGGATAACAGGCGTGATGTTATGTTGACAATGCTGTGGCAAAATTTCAGACCTCCACGCGAGTGAAACCGAGGGTAAAAGCTAGTATTTCAATAAAAGTGCTGAAAATAAAAATATTTCATATTATAATGTATGCGCAGGCGACGCTTCGTATAAATTGAGCCGATTGTTATCCGAGTGATCGGTTCGGCTCGGCCTATTATAGCCGCGCGTTTTGCGTGGCGATAGGGTTGAACGGGGTTGAAAATATTATATTAATAATAAAATATATTTTTTCATACAAGTTATTAGGATTCGTTCACAACCTCAGGTGTGATCAAGATATATTTATTGCTTAACTGTGTACATTAAGTTCTTACTAATAAACATTACATTTTTGTTTTCAACAGTCTACCCAAGTCGGATATGCAAAAGTATTTTAAGAAATTAGGGGCATACAAACATTATTTTATCAAAAAACTCATGCAGATTATAAAATATACATATTATGAACTAGCTGTCCCCGGCATGCGTTGCAATGCACTTTTTACCTACCCTACCTACCTACCCTACCCTACCTACTTACCTACCAACCAACCCTACATACTCTACCTACCTACCATACCCTACCCTACCCTATCTACCTACCCTTCCCTACCTACCCTACCTACCTACCTACCTACCTTACCCTACCTTTCTCACGTTTTAAACCTTCCCTGGACTACGACAAACATTTTTAAACCAAAAAAGCCGTTCTCGAGTTTCAGCGAGACTAACGAACAGCAATTGATTTTTATATATTCATTTATTTGTTTCATATATTCCATTTACTACATGTGGAAACTTGTAATTGTCCATATTCTGTTTAAACTATTGCTAAATGTCTGCTTAGCTGTAAGTTTTCCTAAAAATTAAATAAATAAATATATATAGATTAACATGCTACCCATGCTTGCGTTACTTCTTTATTTCCCCTCAGATATTGGTGTGAGATGCATAGCATTACTATTTTTTGCTTCTAGTGACAATCACGTATATTTTTTAAGATATATTTTAATTTGTTACGTGTAAAATATGTTTCACCAATAGTTAATTAAAAACCGGAGCAAGTGCATTAAAGTTTATTTTTCCCAATTTAGTTTTTTTTGTATGTTAGTTAAAAAATGTTGTAAAATTATCTGATGTTTTCAATCATTAAAAATACACGTGATGCTGGGAAGGGGTAGAGGGTAGCCTAAAACCTCACGACTTATCACCAAGGGGGAGAGGGGGCTATTAAAGTGGCTAGGAAAAGTTCAAACCATTTTATTTCTTTTTTTTTTCGCTGTCGCAGTAGCAAGACCGCTTGACCGCTAAATTCGTGGCCAAGGGGTTAGATATTATTTTTAGGTCATTCTGAGGGATAAGTGGTCTGTGAAAGAGGTTTAAGCATTTCTGTAAGCCTAAGTAAAGCTGAAATGTTATTAAATTCTATTATGTTTTGGGTATTGAATTGTATTACACTTTGTATGCAGGGTTGTATTCTGAACTCAAATTGGAAAAATAATTGTAAACGTATAATGTTTTTGCGTGAGTATTTTTGATTCCCAACTATATTTGTTATTTAGATAGTATTCCTTAATTATTTAAAAAAAAGCCTCGATCAGCCTCTACTGAAGATCATGAGGTTTTTCGGTCGGCATAAATGGCTTTGAGTTTTTCCAATATATTTTGAAGTAGCAGTTAATAAAAATAGGGCAATGGCAATAGGCTGACCCCCAGCTTAATGTGGGTATACTCTATTGCGCCTATCAGTGCCTTGTCTCCATGAATGGCCCCTACCATCGCACTTCAAGTTACCATCCCTACATTATAGCAATAAAGTTCCAACAGTTCGCACTAAGCATTTTCAAACGTCTTTCATAATGTGCACAGCAAAGGAGTGGAACTCTCTGCCTGCGTCTGTGTTTCCGAACGCTTACAACCCTAATCTCTTCAAAGTTAGAGTGAACAGGCTTCTTCTGGGTAAGCTAGTACCATCGTCGACTTTGTCTCTGTCATCTCTGACCTAGACTAGAGTCAAGACCAAAACCACCGAAAAAAAAAACCATAGGTCACTTCACTTCTCAGTGAGGAAGTATCATCTGTATACTTCACTGGGAAGTTATCATCACTGGGAAGTGAAGTGACCTATGGTTTATAAAGGGTGTAAAACACCTCTTAACGTAGCCGAAAAGCACTGGTTCTCCCTGTCATTGCGTTCATTTTTTTGTTCTACATCATACCTAGGAACCTTCTAGTTACGGAGATATTAGGGGTCAAAGTTCCAACTTTTTGACAAGTATTTTTTTAAATACTAGTTTTTAATGTAAGATTTTTTCTTTAAACACCTCCACGACCCCCGTACTATTCAATCCGTCCATCAGCACAATGTTTTGAGTTCGTTACATTGAGTTCTACCACAAAACATGATTTTACACCCCCCAAAAAAAAGTCGTTTCCCAGCAATAATTTTTGCGTAAAGTTACTTAGTTTCATGTACAGAATGCTTGGTTGACGGCTTCGTGATGAGGTGATTTACACGGCGTATTTACATTAATTTTACTTGCAATAAATAACACTTTCAATTATTATTATGTTCTGTAATGTCCACATTCCCGTGACAACCCTAACCAACAGGCTTACCGTTCCCTGCATTTGAATGCAATGGACGCTCCGCACGTTTGATAGACATTAACCATTCTCGCATATCCATGCGCACATATGCTAACCATGCGCGAATATGCGCGCATTGCTGTTAAACGCGCTTTAACAGTAATTATTCATACCATAAATGCTCTGAAGTTTGGCTATTGTTTTGCATTTAGTGCTGGGTAATTTTGAGTATTTAGGTCGACGGGTTTTGATTCTACATAATTGTTGATGGGTATCGATTGATGCGTGAGATTATCAGTTAAGCTACGCTTGATGAGGTCATCTAGTAGATGGGTCATTTTTAAGTAATGCGTCTTGTTTTTAGGGATAAACTGCTTTTTGTGCAGGTTTCCGCGATACTTAAAAATTTAAAGATAGAATATAACATTATTTTTCAAAATTGTTGTAGCCAATCTTTATATTTTATTGTATGTATGTATGTATATTCGTTCGTATACGGTTATCTTTTGGTTCATACATCTACACATACAGATAAATAAAGTTGAAGTGTCTGTTTATAATATTAAAATAACCGCGTTTTACTACATGCATATGAATGTATATACGGTACATATACCAAAATATTTTTTTTACAATTTTTGTCTGTTTTTCTGACTGTTTGTTTGGTCCAGCTAATCTCTGGAACGGCTAGACCGATTTTGACGGGACTTCTACTGGCAGATAGCTGATGTAATAAGGAAAAGGTTCTTTTTTCGGAAAATTCTAATTTCACGCAGACGAAGTCGCGGGCACAACTAGTTGATTATAAGATTCATTCAGAATAAAATAAGAAATCTGAATTTCTTTTTTAATGGAAATGTACATTTTATATCTACATAGACATTTAAGCGTTTAACCTCTAACATAATCTTACTAAATACACAATTCCACAGCTATCCCCAGCCAGCATCAGCCACTGAACGCTAAAATTGAATAATTCACTCAATAAATTATCATAATTAAGTCAAATGATGGCCCTAGCTGGCCCATTTCACAGTGGCCCATTATGTTAGTTACGTATTATCGTAACCTAATATTAGAGCCTACATAATTTCGGCCTTATTAGCCTCTTGGTCACAGAGCAGAGTGGATCTAGATGGGCCATGGTGGGGCAAAAATGTCGAACCCATAAAAATAGTTCTAGATAGTTATAAAGATGTATGTTAAAAATTTTGGTGTTGAAAATGAGTTTTTACAATATGACTGCAGAATCTGTTAATAAAGGCTAAACTAGTCGTTATATACAAGTTGTTGTTTTGCATCCTCGTCCAAATTTAAGCGGATGACACAAAAGACATAAATTATCAATTCAAATTACGATTTACAACAACACCTTGTATAAAAAAAAAACGAATTCTTATTATTTTATCTGTAGGTACCCAGAGTTCAGTGCTGCCAACTTTTGAAGAAATATTGTGGTATTTATTTATTTTATAAACATGAAATTATAAAAGGAAACATTACGCCAGTCACAAAGTACCTACATAGAATAAATATTAAGATAAGCAGAGAGTGACTCGAATTAAATAATATTAAAATTTATAGAGTGTGTGCGTGCGGGTATTGTGCAGTGTGTCTGTAAATATATGTGATTATGGGTGTATGTCTATATACTTATGACTAACTGCTACTGAGTATCCCGCGTTTGATCCAGGATATTTGCGTACATGCTTTCTTGGACGATGTGAAGAGAGAGCGAGAGAATGTGTGTGTGTGGGTGTGGGAGTGTGTGTGAGTGAAGTGCTACTAACATAGTTGTAAGTCATATTTATTAACATGAGTTTTGTATTTCCTTTTTTCATATAATATGTTAGTTTATAAGGTTATGGCCATTGTAGCATGAAATAAATGATGTTATGTGTTAATTTTTTCTTTCACTAAAGTATTAATTACTATGAAGTAGTAATCTCAAAATTGGAAACATAGTTGTGTAGCAGTTAAATAAGGGTGCCTAAGCCGAGGCTCGTACCCCACAGGGGGTGCCCTTAGCGTGTTGTCGCTTAGTTTGTAAGTTATTATGCCCTGGCTGGAGGCCTTACTCTCAAGGCACCCACAGGATAGTCCGGTTAAGCAGACGACAACCTCATAGGTTGAACTGCGAGATGCCATTCACAAAAAAAAAAAAAAGGTGGAAGGTACACCTACGCAAAAACGGTTAGCACGTATTCAGAACCCCTATACATCAAAAACATTTTTCATCGGTAATTTATAGAAAAAAAAAGCAGTTCATACATTTTGACAGTGTGTAGGTATTGAACTTACGAAAATGTAGAAAAATGTGGATGGATGGAGTGGGAGAGGAAGACCAACGAAAAGATGGATGGATTGTGTGAAAATTGGAAAAGAGGAAAGAGACGTGTAGCGACGACCCCAAATAAATTGGGACAAGGACAGGAAGATGATGAGGTATTGCACTTATGTGAGAAATAGCTTCTTTTATTTGTGTTTTTATAAAGGGTGTAAAACACCTCTTAACGAAGCCGAAAGGAACTGGTTCTCCCTGTCATTGCGATCATTTTTTTGTTCTACACCATACCTGGGAACCTTCTAGTTACGGAGATATTAGGGGTCAAAGTTCCAACTTTTTGACAAGTATTTTTTTTTAAATACAAGTTTTTAATGTAAGATTTTTACTTTAAACACCTCCTCGACCCCCGTACTATTCAATCCGTCCATCAGCACAATGTTTTGAGTGCGTTACATTGAGTTCTACCACAAAACATGATTTTACACCCCCAAAAAAAAAGTCGTTTCCCAGCAATAATTTTTGCGTAAAGTTACTTAGTTTCATGTACAGAATGCTTGCTTGACGGCTTCGTGATGAGGTGATTAACACCGTGTATGTTCAATTTCTGGAATCTGGATACGTGTTAACCGTTTGTGCGTCGGTGTGGGATTCCACCCTGTATTAATTTTAATTGTTGTGAAGTGACTATTGAGAGGCGCTCGTGGATAAATAATAACAGCCGCACGGGTCGATCTTTAAGGTTAATCCATGCTTGCCGAGGTCGATCCGAAGATGGGTGACCATAATTTCATACCAAGTTTCCTCCGTGCCTCGGAAAGCACATTAAACCATTGGTCCCAGTTGTCATTTAAAAATCTTAAATAGTCGTTACAAATAGTCAGATGCCGAAATTCTTACCAAAGTGTTTCGTATTACCCAGTTACTGGGTTGTGGAGGTCAGATAGGCAGTCGCTTCATGTAAAATACTGATACTCAGCTGCATAAGTTTAGACTGGAAGCCGACCCCAACAAAGTTTAGGAAAAGGCTAGGCAGATGAAGATGTTGTGACTATTGAAATGCCAATCGTCAAAGTACGGGAATTGGTTACCATTCTCCCAAGAAACTTGATCTATGCGAAAATCACCAACGCTGTTTCAGTATTTAGTTAAATTTGCATATTTTACCCGAGAGCCACTGTTGTCTTAGGGTTGTTGACCTTTTGACAGTTAAGCCAGTGGGGTGATAGTCGAGTTCTGTTGGTATTTCGTTACTTGCTTAGCAAATCACTTCTTAGTCTTAAGTGGATTTCGCGTGGACCAGAATAATTTTAGGAACTAAGTTAGTTTTGATAATAGTTAGGTACTGTCCTTAGGAGTTAGGTAACTGCTTCGTTGGTCTAGTGGCCGCACTCGCGACTGCTGAGCATCAGGTACTGGGTTTGATTCTCGGGTCGGGCTAATTGTTAATGCGATTTTTCATGAGGAATTTGTGTGAATTTAATGTTGGCGTTGGGTGGCTCCCCCCTATTAAATGGGTCTTAAACATAACTGGCAAAATGTGGATGTACTATTAGGTACATCTCTGCCTAACCATTCGGGGATTACAGGCGTGATGTTATGGTATGTTTGGTTTTAGTGGTAAGGCAATAAATACCACGAGTAAAGGAGTGTGACTATACCACGCGTGGTAAACTGGTCGAATATGCCTTGCCATTAAAATGCAGTTAAATTCTTTCATCATCTGCCTATTATAGCCTTTTCCCAAACTATCTTGGGGTCGGCTTCCAGTCTAACCGGATGCAGCTGAGTACCAGTATCTTACATGAAGCGACTGCCTATCTGACCTCCACAACACAGTAACTGGGTAAAACGATACCGCTTGGTAAGACTGGATGTCAGACTTTTTTTTTGGCTTCCAACTACTCGTAACGACTGTCGAAGATCTACAAATAACAGCCGGGACCAACGGCTTAACGTGCTTTCCGAGGCACGGAGGAAACTCTGTATGTAATTATGGTCACCCATCCACGGACCAACCTCGGCAAGCACGGCTTAACCTTAAAGATCGACCCGGGCGGCTGTTATTATTTAGCCACGAGCTCTTCTAGCAGTTACATTCTTTATTCCTTTCAATTATCTTCCTTCCATCGAAATCATAACACCCACTCATGCATGCTGTATATTTAACTTTTCACGGAACAAGGAAAACATTTTTACAACAGTGTTACAAAGTCCACCCACACGAAAAAAACATCCAAAGGTGTATAACTATAAAACGAAAAGCTTTTATTCCCAACAAAAGTATGAAAAAAGCGATATAAAAGTATTCGAACTCCATAAAATAATGAATTTTCAGCAGTCGTGAAAGTGTCTGGCAAAACCACGGGATGATTGAAAAAGTTTAATTTGACACTTCACAATATTCTACAGACGAGTGAATGTATAGAATCTTTTGAAGGTACTTGTGGAACTCGAAATGTTTGGTGTGAAGACCAATTTTCTTTTTAAAAGGTGACAAGACTTGCTTTTGAAGTGGTCCTTTTATCGTATTGGCTTGTAAATGCTGTATTTTTGTTGTACAAGACATTCTGATCGAGTTTTGATCCTTACTTATTTGTTAAAAGCAGCACTAACCACACGAATAAGAAGAAGACCTATTTTTTTGTAAGCCTTCATTATGTCCCACAGTTGGGCAATACCACCCAATTCTTTTTCTAAACCTCTCTTCCTTGGTCGATCTTTGACTATGTTCCCACGCAAACAAGATCGGATTGACATACCACATACAGTACATATAGTAGCGAGCGATGCGCGCTCGGAAACGGACGCGTTTGCGCTACACGCCACGAATATTATATTCACGATTTACGCAGCGGTAACCGTTGCCTGATTTTGTACGCAATGGCTACGAAGCAGCTCATTGCGAACGAACTTTTGGCATTCGTCAAGCATGCCATCGATTACATGGACGAGGTCAGCATCTTGCAGATCTGCAAGTCATCTTTCAAAGAGGAAGACGTATGCAGTGCCAAGTTGCTGCTATTTCAGTCACTCGACCAAGTCGGACAGATGCCATCTCGCCGGAGGGATGGTGGCGAGAAGAGTCTGCAGGACATCATCGACCTGCTGAAGAAGACCGATCCGGATGACGTGCCAGATTTTGTGGCGAAGGAGCTGCACAAGCTGCCTCCTGTCACTTTCGACCACGTCGACGTCACCAGGCTGCTGAAGGACATCACGTCTCTGAAGGTGAGCCAGGCTGAGATGAAGTCCAAGTTGGAGTCATCAGATATCATCATTGGTGAATTGCGAGCCGAAGTAGCGTTGTTGCGCAATGCTATTCCTGCAAGTGGGTCACCGGAAGGCTCCAACGTAAACCTACGTCGCGGGGCACAAAATGCTTCTGTTTGCAGTTTTCAGTCGGCGAGTGAATCAACGTCATCGGCTGTCAAGAATGCGAGCGTTGCATTGTGTTCCGCTGATCGCGTCGTACCCGCCGGGGAGGCGACGCGTGTTATAGGTACATCGACCCCCAAATGTGCCTATTCTGCAATTGTCGCCAAGACGAAACCTGCTGTGTCGCAAACAAAACGACAAGCAGAAAAATCAAAAGGGGGAAAGCAGAGTCGCTCAGCAACGAGCGCGACTAAGGGCGTTGTAATGGACCACGAACAGCAGGTTCCAACGAAGAACACATGCGATGGGGACGGCTTCATCAAGGTGGAGAGAAAGAAGAGGAAGCCTACGTATCGCAATCAGTGTGGGACGGCGCCGGCAGGATCTAACATGCTGCTACGTCCTGCAGTACCGACGACGCAGCTGTACGTGTCCCGTTTGCACCACTCTACGAAGACTGAGGACATCGTAGAGTACATACGGGTGAAGACCAACTGGACCTTGAGGGTGGAAAAGCTGGAGGCGCGCCATAACACCAATTTCAAGTCGTTTGTGGTGCGCGTTCCGACTCATCATTTGGTGACCTTCCTCAAGGAAGAGTTTTGGCCGAAAGGTGTGCTGTATCGGCGTTTTCGCGGCCAGCTACGTGACACCTCGCAGCGTAACACGACGCCGTCACTTCGTGTGCAGTAGTTGTTATTTTTGTATAAAGTATTTATTAGTTTATAGTTATTGTTTTTTATACTTATATATGTATTGTGTTTTATGGGCCCTAGTTGCCTGAAATAAATGATATTATTATTATTATTATTTTTGTTTTGACATTTTTGTTCCTCCGGCTAGCCGGGAAATGCTGATAGCACGGGCCTAAGCCAAGTGATTATCAGCTGGGTTAAGAGTTGATGCAGTATAAATAGATACAACACGGCTATGTGCTGTAGGTTGGGTGAAAGATGAGGGTACGTTTGAGTGAAGATGTTGTTGGTGCGGGTCGTCTGATTCACATTGGAGGAACTTCCTCACCAGTCTGCACGTGTTTAATATCACTGCTTTCTGCAGCATGTGGTAGGTGGTAGAGGGTAGGTTCAGGGACGTAAGGGACTGGTGGAGTTGTTTTGGAATCACTCCTGTCGTGGACAATACTATAGGAATTATGGTTACTTTTTGCAGATGCCAAAGTCGGGTTATTTCATCTTTCAATTCGATATACTTAGAAAGTTTTTCCGCTATTGTACTTTGCAAATTGTGTGTATTTGGTATAGCTATGTCGATGAGATATCCAGTTTTATTTGTTTTGTTTATTAATGTGATGTCCGGTCTATTGAAATGGATCGTTCTGTCGGTAAAAATTCCTCTGTCAAAATATAATTTAGTTGCAGTGTTTTCCAGCGCAGTTTCGGGATTATATTTGTATTAAGGCACTATGGAGTCTATTAATTTGTATTGGTGTGCTAGTTTTTGATGTACGACTGTTAGCAACTTGGTCGTGTCTATGCTTGTAGTCTGTTTGGGCTATTGATTTACACGCTCCTGTTATATGCTGGATGGTTTCTGGGGAACTATTGCATTTTCTGCAAGAGTCAGTGCTCAGGTTTTTTATTATATATTTTCTATAGTTTTTAGTCTCGATAACTTGGTCCTGTATTGCGAGCATGAAGCCTTCAGTCTCTGGGAAGAGTTCGCCTCGTTTAAGCCATGCGTTCGACGCTTCTTTGTCGACATTAATTTGGCTTAAATCTTGATGATGTCTTCCGTGCAAAGACTTCTGGCTCCATTCAAGTAGTTTGGTTTTATTGTCCGTTAGTTTTTCGTTTTTCTGTTCGGATTTATCTTTTAAATTTAAAGGGGTAAAGTGGTGGTCGTTGTTTGCTATCTGTTTATGGAGTGAAGAAGATTCTGCCTTGCTAAAGAAATATTGTCTAAGGGTTGTTATCTGTTTATTATGTAAGTTTTGGATGTCTATAAGCCCCCTGGCTCCTTCTTTTCTTGGCAGTGTAAGCCTTTGTATACACGATCTTGGATGATGTTTTCGGAATTTGGTCATGGTGGTATTTATTTTGCGCTGTAGGTTTTTTAACCATATAGTTCGGTACGGGCCCCCGAAGGGGCTCGACGCTCATACCTCCGCTGGCTTGGTATCGGCCCCGAAAGGGGCTAGCAATTAAGTCATTCGTCGTCCTCATTATTTATGTAAATATTTAATATTCTGATTATCAAATACTACGAGTGTGCGTTAATTAAGGGAGTTGGACAAAAATCTCATATATCAACGCCATTAAAACTTCTGTATTTAGCGCGCAAGTTTCTTAATTTGCCCTTATAAAATGCAAGTGCATAAATACGGTCATCGCCATTTTGGCGGCAGTGCCGGTCGAGGCTAAAAATCATAAAAATTGTGGTTTTCGAACATTCTATCTCCACTACATGGACAATAATGAACTCGTCATTGAATTATGGTGCCAATTCATCCATAGTTCAATTTAAATAAGCAGTGGTAATGATGAATTTTGATATCTAAAGTCGAAGTTTCGCGCCAATCGTGCGTGTTTACATTTTTATATTTCACAAACACGCGTATAGATTCGATAACAATTATGACAAATATCATTCCAAATATTATAAACCACATGAAAATGCCCAGATCTTAGCGTTATTTACTAAAACAGGACCAATAACACGTAATATTCATTACCACCACTCAATTTGAATTTGAAATAGACGACCATTTGTTTTTTTTTTAATTATTGTGATGTGTGAAAGCGATTATTCCAATCGATTATTTTTTTATAAACAACGATTTACTCGAGTAATTAAATTAAGGAATATAATAAATCTATGGATGAAAATTAAAGTTAATTTATTTTGAGCGTAAAAACAATAAATATTTATTGTAATATTTGTTTTAAGCTTTATAATGGTAATCTTAATTGTTTTTCGTACATTCTGACCCAACAATAAACAGCACAAACTGATATAATGACTAAATTCGCGCCGATTTTTTTTCCATTTCAAAATTTAAATTAGGAATTCGTTCTCTGTTCCAATTTATTTTTTAGGTATTTAAATTTACTATTTATATGATAATATTTCTATTTTTCTTATAGATAATTCATTGTGAATTTTGTTTTGAACTATCCGAAGGTTGGTAGAATGCCGAGGATCTCGGTAGGCATAGTAAAAAAGAATTATGTAGTTTGATTATTGGTTAGGAGGTTGGGTTGCTTAATGGGTATTTACTCTTTTATCAGCCTGCTCTGTCCAACTGCTGGTTTAAAGCGCCCATGTCTTTCCAATTTTGTTTATCTTTTGCGTTCTCCGACCAATAATTTTAATCGATACTATTTTTTTGATACCTACTTAGATAAGCTTGGGTATAACAACCCCAAAAACTAAAAATACAATTTTAAACACAACTCTACAAAATATACGAGTAAGACTCATGTCCTGATGGTTCTGGTTCATATCACGGATGTTCACGGCCTATGATGGATAACCTGAAATTGGCAGATATAAAAAAAAAACCTTTTTAGACTGTACAGCGACCCGCTTTGAAAGAAAAAACTAATCTTCCTTGAATCGGCTTATGCATTGCTGATTGTCAACCATCATCATCATCTGTCTGTCTAGCGTCTTGCCAACTTTGTGGGGGTCGGCTTCTAGTCTACCCGGATGCAGCTCCATACCCGTACTTTAAATAGAGCGACCTGCGACTGCCTATCTGACCTCCTCAAACCAGTTAATATCGGGTTGCACAATACCCCTTGGTAAGGCTGGCTGTCATACTTTCGGGCCACTGACTACCTGTAACATAACAATAACCCAACCATACGATACACAATCTTGAAAAAATATAATTTCTCTTTGGTGGATCAAAAAAATTATTTACTACCTACTAGCAGTCCCGCGCGCGTATTGCCAAACTGTATACTGACCCAGACTGGGGTTGCTCTGAGTTTGATCGCAGTTTGCCTTTTTAGTTGAAGAGCAAACTGTATACCTATTCAGAGAGTATCTGAATCAATATACATTTTGCTTTAAAATACTAGAGCAAAATACATACGAGTCCAGACGGCGAATTTACAAAGGCTATTTGAGTGACCAGCCAGACTCTAATAGATGAGCTTTTGTTTATGCATATTACTCGCCAAAACCTAATCTATCTCAGTAAAAAAAAATACTCAAATGGACTAGCTTTTTGCCTGGATATTTTCAAAGAAAGTGCACGGACAAAAGGGATGATGACTGGGTAAAGAAAACGAAATCCTATTTTATCCGTCAATCAGGTAATACAAAAAATATTAGATACGTATTTTTTGTTTTATCAAGTTAACAAAAAAATACTTAGTTAAAACGCATTAAAGTTGGAGAGTGGGGGGGCTCACTACGTCACAACTAGGTATAAAATGTACTGAGCCGTGACGTCATGCGCCATTTCAACTCAAAATATCTCCGTAATTTTACGATCACGCGAAAAAAAAAATACGTGTCAAAGACTTTTTAATAATCTAACCTATAGACAAATAAAAAAAAAATGAGTCACCATCCCTATTATACACATCCAGGAGAATTTGGATGCAAGAGCGAGCGAAGCGAGCTCTGGACTTGGGGCACCCCAACTCGGTCAGGTTAGGTTCGAAGGGGATGGCGGGGTCTAGCGAGCGAGCGGAGCGAGCGAACTAAGGCCCCCACTTCCCCTTCGTGTTAGGTTACTGTAAACCCTGCAGAAAGAAACAGGATCCCCGCGTGGCGCGGCTACGTCGACTATGCTTTATAAGCGAATATAAAATGTTTTGAGGTGTCACAGTTTGCTTTACATATGCATACATTATCAGATTGCTCTGAGCTCGTATGTACTTTGCTCCAATTTGTTGCGAGCAAAATGCATACCTTCTCAGATTGCTCTGAGCTCGTATGCACTTTGCGCCAATTTATTTGTGATATTAATAAGCACGATGTAGTTCAGTACAGACTACGGGTGTCTGGGTCAGTATACAGTTTGGCAATACGCGTCCCGCGCAACTTCGTCTGAGTCACATTTTCCCCGTTTTCTCCTATTGGTCGTAGCGTGCTGATACTTCCTACTATACCCCATTGGCATATATATATATATGCCTATATTACTTATAATACCTCCAAGAATATGTGTAAAAAGTTTCATGATGATCGGAGTAGTTCTCGCGTGAAAGCGTAACAAACAAACTTACTTTCGCATTTATAATATTAGCTAAGATTCCTTCCAAGATCCTGGTCATTCTTTAACCAAACATCAGATATTACACAATCAAATTCTCAATAATTATGTAGTAAAATTAATACTTATTTTAAATTATGAGAATGGCGAGCGCATTCTTAATTTAAATTTTGAAATAGAAAATAATCGGCGCGAATTAAGCCTAAGGTGCTGTCTGTGCTTAAATTTGAAAATCATTCCGTTTTCTGGTTTTTTCTTTGCTTGAACTTTGAGACTTAATTTCTTGTTATATTTCACGCTGCTAGTTCAACGGAAAGTTTCTCTTATCTTTAAGTTTCTCAAAGAAAGAAAATCATCAAAATGTTAATTTGGTTGTTTTTTGTGTTTACAGACTTCTGTCGTTCTTTTTAGTAATAAATCTCCTTCTCTTGAAGTCAACGTTCAAATGAATTATAAGATGCTTTCGATCTAATAATTATTTAATGAAATTGTAAAAAAAGATAGTATTTTATGACCTATTTCTACATTAAATAATTATTTGAAATTATACCAATGAGTTTTTATTCAGTCTCAACTCTTTTTTCGAAACTCGATTTTATTACGATTATCGATTAGGCTGAATGCAACTTATTAATCGTAATTATGAAACCCGGGTTTTCGGTCAGCACTAAGAAGTGTTATGTAACAACATAGTTTTTAGTAATATTTGTCAATACTTAGATTGTGTTTTTATTTGAAATTGTGTATGAATAATGGCAAATATAAGAACGGAGATAGAATGTTACTGTTTTATTTTGCCTTTTCGAATTCTTTTAGCATATGAGAAGCTTGCCTATGTACATTATTTCCAGCGCATCTAAGGTACCTACTTTTTGGAAGGGTGTAGTAATATGTATTTTACACATATTTCGCAATAGACTGACTCCGTTTTAGCGACTTCAACACGATATTGGAGATATTAACATCAAATTTATCGTATGAAACAGATCCCATGACATATTTTTCACAGTAAAATTGAATCCTGAAAGTTGATGAAAATTTCGTGAATTTCATGACAATTCGAATCACCCCGCCGAATCAGCTGATGTGTCATGTGTCAAAATCTTGTCGGGCATAGTGGTTAAGTCTGTTTTGGTCCAGTTAATAATGCCGAAAGAATAGGTAAGTATTATTACATACCTTAGGTTTCCATGGAATTACAATCTAATATACTTTTATCACAAACTAAAAACGGAAAGTATTTTCAAAGACCATGTCGTCGTCTTCAGTCGGTGGCTCTTCAATTATTGAAGGTTGGCTATTTCTGACAGAATATTTCTCCTCTTGGTCTTTGCGAGGTGGAACAGCACGGTAGTAATTCCGGTCCATTCGCGAATATTTCTCAGCCAAGTCTTTAATTAAGCCCTTACTAAATAGATTCATATACAGGGTTACTTTTCTCCTAATACTCTCCTTCTACTTATTAATAAAGGTTGGCTACGGCATCAACTATGATAATAGTTTAAATTTCAGTAAAGTCGCGCCGTAAATCATTTTTAAATTGGCTTCAAATGATTTAATCTGGGATTTTTCATAACAAAAAAAAAAACAATAAATCGAATTCATTAAAAATGTACTGAATTTCGGTAGAACATTTTGCGGCATAATTTGTTGTATTTGAACTCTACTATGACGTCTTTTAAGGAATACGTCGAGTTACCAGTAACCCTGTATGTGAGCCATAAGACTTTTACGTAGAAAACAAAACATTCCTTGTATATTATCTTTAATTAATTTTGTCGCTCCCAAGAGACTCATATTGCCGTACGTATGAAAGTTTTGGGCAACAGCTTGGGTTCCTAAATATGACTGACCTTGGCTTATGACTTTCGTAGAACATTGCCACAAACGCGCATGTTAGCCAGTAATGGTGTTTTATTATTAGAACACCACTCCCTACTTTATCACCAAAATCAAAATACATATTTTATTTCACATAGTCCTACATAGGCACTTTTAAAACGTCGACAAAAGGTGCACGTTTCGGTTTGGTCGTTTCCTATGGAGAAGAACCGGCAAGAAACTCCATGGTTACTTTCTAAAAAAATATTGTTTTACTCCTTTTTCAGTGTGGGAAAGAGATGGCGCTAAACTTCCTGTATAGCTCCGTCTCTTTCCCATTCTGGAATAGGAGTAAAGCAATACTGCTATAAGACGTCATGGTAGGCCCGCAGGTTTAGAAATATGTGTTAATAAATGCGAGGACGTTTAAAAAATGATTACACTTAGATCATGTCCTGTGTGCTTTATCTCCACGTTCAAGTAACGGAAACTATTCAAAATTCCACACTTGAAGCTTAAAACACTGGCCTGATTTACTGAGTTCTGATTGGTGTATACACGTTGCGTAGAAAACGATAAAAAACGGGTTGCACTCCGGGAGTGCCGAAGTGAAAACTTGAATATTAACGTTGTGCAATTTTGATATTTTGGAATGGTTAGGGAATTGCTTCAATTATCAGTATAAAAGTACTATAATTGATGTAGTAAAATTATTGCGCTATCGTACACAAACATGTCAATTTATATTACATAAAAAATTTAACACTTCAGAACTATTACAATCCGTTTTACAAATTTTACCTCTTTGGAGAAACCGAAGGTTTTGTTTGTGCATAAGATAATTATCCAGTTTTTGAAACCCAAACTCAATGACAGATGTCATAAAGTTCAGATTCCTTCGTAACCTAATGTCAATCCGTCTTACGAATTTTCGATCAGGACACGTGTCCTGACGCGAGTTTAATATTTTTTACCCATCTCAAAAGTGCTCAACGCCGCTAAAGAAGTTTTCACTTAAAAAATTTCGAAAAAATCCCCCAACTTTTAAAAGTAAAGATCCTCCAATGGTACGGCCCAAATCGTGGGTTCACCGGACAATAGGCTGGCGATTAAACCGAGTTATTTCATTAGCACTTGATCTACGGAATTCTATTAAGCCCGCGGTGTCTCCGCCATATTTAGGGTCCCGTAGCTCTATATAATTAACCGTTTTTGTTTCTCGAAGGTTTAATTTTCTCATGCCTGATTGAATTAACGTAAGAGGACAACTTAATGCTAAGTTACTTAGTGCTAGAGGAGCTCGTGGCTACACAATAACAGCCGCGCGCATCTTTAAGGTTAAGCCGTGCTTGCCGAGGTTGATCCGTGGATGGGTGACCATAATTACATACCGAGTTTCCTCCGTGCCTTGGAAAGCACGTTAAGCCTTTGGTCCCGTCTGTCATTTGTAGATCTTTGACAGTCGTTACGAGTAGTCGGAAGCCAAGTCTGACATCTAGTCTTACCAAGGGGTATTGTATTACCCAGTTACTGGATTGTGGAGGTCAGATAGGCAGTCGCTTCATGTAAAATACTGGTACTTTGCTGCATCCGGTTAGACTGGATGCTGACCCCAAGATAGTTTGGGAAAAGGCTAGGCAGATGATGAAGAGTTAGTATGGTCCACTTTAAGGACTTAGTGCGGAAACCAATACCTATAAAATAGAACTTAGCTCACGAGTTGCCTACTGACAAGCGAACAGCTGAGAAAACTGTCTACGATATGCTATCTATACTAATATTATAAAGCCAAAGAGTTTTTGTTTTGTTGAACGCACTAATCTCGGAAACTACTGGTTCGAATTGAATTGGTTGAATTTTTTTAACTTTGCCCCACACTAGGAATTTCTCCTGTATCGTGAGTGCGTTTACAAACATTTAAACTCACATACACAAACAGCCAGACCCGGAACAACTATCTGTAGGCCGTACAAATATGTGTTCCGTGCAGGGATCGAACCCGCGACACGCAGCGCAGCAGTCAATCACTTAGCCACTGCGCCAACCGTGCCGTATTTATTGAGGAAGGCTATATAACACCACGCTGCGATCAAAAGGAGAGGAGCATCAATGAAAAATGTTGCAAAAACCGATAAAATTTGACGCAGGCGAAGTTGCGCGGATAAGCTAGTTACCTATTAAGGCGCTACTTTGCTTAACGCTAGTGAAAACGGGCGTTAGGTACCTGTTCCACTAAATTAAGTTAAGGTTTTGTTATTTTAGTATGTAGTTTAATAAGGTGTCAGAAAGGGTGTTTGATTTAAAGCTTATGTACATTTTGGTGTCGACGTAAAATGGGTGCTTAGAACTACATACGGCGTCACATCAAGTTATAAGTTTCCAGTATAACATGGCCTAGCTTTGAATAGATTTCTGGTACAATGAGAGATCCGTTTAAACTGGTTTTGTATGGCTTGATTGGACGTGCGTACCTAGAGTACCTAATAGTTCTTGAAACCTGGATGTCGTAAAGGTTCTAATAAAACCTTATAGCAGTGAGCTCTAGAAAATAGGTCTCGTTTTTATGTACTATAAAATAGTCCGGGGTGGTGCTGTAATCAAATGTGCGTATTAAGTGAAATACATACCTAGGTGCTTTAGTTGTAATAGCTACTGCTGACCAGGAGGTTTTGGTTTCAATTCCCAGGTCGTGCATTACTCAATAGTAGCCTATGTCTCCGTTTGATGAGATAGAAAGAAAGAAAAAATATTAATTTGTTGCAGGGACATGACGTGCATACAAAATTACATAAAAAACAGGTACAAAGCAAGAAAAAAAAAGCACAAACAGGACGGAACAAAAACGCTTACTGCTTGCGCGTCGTGACTGCAACAAGCAGGTCACCACTCAGCATGATGCTGAGCCATGGGGGGACCCATAGCACACCAAGTAGGCGCGCCCTCTTTTTCATGGGACTTGAACGTAACTGGCGAAATGTTTGTATACAAAGGTGTACCTTTGACTTACCTTTTGGGGGAAACTAGCGTAATGATAGGCGCTTTTTTTAAATGTATGGTAAAAATAAGTTATCAGACAAAGCTTACGACTCTTATCATTTATTGATAAGCCATAATCATAACAGTAAGATAATAACTATTACTTAATCTGCAATTAAGATAAAAAATAACACAACCATTATTAATTAAATCTTTACCCCTAATCTTACAGCAATTTTCTTTTCATCGCCATTTTAATCTCAAATGAAAAGCTTAAAGGGGTAGCTAATACGTTATTTTTATAAGCTCTCTCTTATCTGATGGTGTTCAGTACTTAAGATGAAACTTAATTGAGATGAGCATTCTCTGGATGCTGGGGCAACAGTTTAAAAGATTTTTTTTTACCAGAAGATAAAGGATTTGAGTGGAATTCTTTAAGATACGAGAATTAAGATATCTTTTTAAGGAGATATAAAATTATTTTTGGGTAAGATGTTTTGAGTAAGGATATTTTTTTTTGTAAGTAGCTTTCGGTCATACAAGACTTCGAACACGTTAAACTGTTGGTCCCGGCTGTCATTTGTAGATCTTTGACGACAGTCGTTACTAACTGTCAGTGGCCCGAGAGTCTGACAACCAGTCTTACCTAGGGGATTAGTAGTGCCCAGTTCTAACTGGGTTGTGGAGGTCAGATAGACAGTCGCTCCATGTAAAGTAAAATACTAGTATTCAGCTGTATTAGGTGAGACTGGAAGTCGACCCGAATATAATTGGGAAAAGGCTAGACAGATGATGATTATGTGTTATCTTCAAGATGATTTTACAATAACGTACGAAATGCTTTTAAAAATCCATGCCATCCACGGACCAATCTTGGCAATCACGGCTTTAGAGCGTTTACAGCTTACGAGGCTTACGACATTTCATACAAACTTTCAAGACCTTACTATCCGAAATGACTGAACCGATTTTAATGAAACTTAATACGCATAAGGATGCATAGGTCAAAATAGTTACTAAAAAATATATTGGACCTGTCTTTAAAAAAAAATGGTGATTGGAAATTTCTGTTTCTATAATTCAAATTCAAATTCTTTATTGCGAACTAAGTGTAGTCTTGAAGATGTTGACAATGGGTAGGTTCTTATAACTTAGTTGCCTGTTAGGGCATTGCAATATAAATGGTTTTTAATTATATAAAAAAAAAATATATACTGTTACAGTTGTTCACGTTTACATTGTCTTATATTAAATTATCAGTATTCATACATTTCATACTAAATCATACTTTGAATATTCTTATAATTTACATGTCATATACATGTATAGATGATTTATAATCGGTCTAATGTAGGTGTAACACTATTTTTCGAAAATATTTTTTTTGTAACTTTTTAGACCCATGTATCCAGCTTATGCTTATGAAGTTTCATTAAAATCGGTTCAGTCATTTCGGAAAATAAAGACTTGAAAGTTCGTATGAAATCTCGTAAGGTGTTAACGCTCTTAACCGGAAAATCGGCTGTTACTATTGAGCCACGAGCTCCTCCTTGAAGATTCTTACACATTGAATTGAAAATCAATACGCGTGTTGTTCTCATAAGAAACTTCAATCTTTCAATGGGACGTTTACAATAGCTATTAGTTTTAATAAGATGGCTCTACCCTGTTCATTATTTCTTATAATGATCTAAACAAACATATAATGCGCAGTATTTGCTTGTTCCCTGGAGCTAACAATGCCATATATTAGTATGATGATCTTACAAATTGGAGTGCTTATGTATTGTTATCCATAATCACGTGTATTTGAGGCTTTTTTTTGTTTGCCTAGATTTATTCATTATAATTTCAGCCCGGAATCACCTGCTTCTGGCTATAGGCCTCCCTCTTATCTAGGTGGTTCCAGGTGGTTCCCGCAACTTTGACAATATTCTCAACAAAACATAGTTTTGATCGACCCTGGTTTATTTGACCTAACATAAAACCTACATTTCCATTTGTGTTTTTTTGTTTGTTTTATGTCGTGATGGATATAATTTCTTTTTTTTGGATTATATCTACAAGTACCTGCCGCCTAGGTAGTCGGAATCACGAGACCTCTCAGTTTCTCGAAAATAACGTTAAGCTGTTGGCCCTGGCTGTCATTCTAACATGTTTGATTGTAGTCAGGAGCTCGTAAGTCTGACAACCGGTCTTACATTAAACAGTGGTTCAATGTAAAACTGTTGTGTTTATCTGCATTCAGAAAGTTTGGAAGAAACCATCCCCAATATAATTGGGAGGAGGCTAAGCAGATGTTGATTTTTCGAACTTGGTACTAGGTTCTGCAATTTTTTTTTTTTTTTTTTAAAAGACATTGCCCCACACTTGGAATTTCTCCTGTATCGTGGGTGCGTTTACAAACATTTAAACTCACGTACACAAACAGCCAGACCCGGAACAACTATCTGTAGGCCATACAAATATTTGTTCCGTGCGGGGATCGAACCCGCGACACGCAGCGTAGCAGTCGATCGCTCAACCACTGCGCCAACCGTGCCGTCAAAAAATGAAAGGAAAAAACGTTTTAAAAATGAGCCCTATTTAAGTTGGAATTAAGTTTAAAAGTCATCTTATTATACAGGAACACAATCTACAACTTACATGAAAATGTCTAATATTCATTTAAACTTTTACTTCGGCTCGCTTGGGAGACGGATTTTCTTTGGGTTCTGTGGTTGTACAGAGTACAGTACTGCTCTACTTGAAACAGCTAAAAAATAGTCTGTTTTTTTTGGTGGGATTACAGAATAAAACTAAAATGATTTTTCGTCGGTTAAAAGTATCGTTTTGTAACAACAAAAAAAAACTGCATTTTGTGGTTGCTTTGTATATTTATGTACTTTTCTCCTGTTTCGTTGGTTACAAAAATTTAAACTCACGTACACAAACAGCAAGACCCGGAACAATAAACTATTGATAGATGTTATTATTCAAATATATCTTTTCTATATTTCTTCTTTCTAATTGCCAACCATAAGTTAAACCGAGCAAACACTCTCCTATTCAACTTAGAACCAGTTTATAGAAGGCCTTGTTACTGTTATCTAAAGGGTGTAAAACACCTCTTAACGAAGCTGAAAGGCACTGGTTCTCCCTGTCATTGTGATCATTTTTTTGTTCTACTCCATACCTGGGAACCTTCTAGTTACGGAGATATTAGGGGTCAAAGTTCCGACTTTTTGACAAGTATTTTTTTAAATACAAGTTTTTAATGTAAGATTTTTACTTCAAACACCTCCACGACCCCCGTACTATTCAATCATTCCATCAGCACAATGTTTTGAGTGCGTTACATTGAGTTCTACCACAAATCATGACTTTACACCCCCCAAAAAAAAGTCGTTTCCCAGCAATAATTTTTGCGTAAAGTTACTTAGTTTCATCTACAGAATGCTTGGTTGACGGCTTCGTGATGAGGTGATTTACACGGTGTATACATACATACAAATTATTAAAATTGAAGTGTCTGTTTGTAATATTAAAATAACCGCTTTTTACTACATGCATCGGTACATAATTATACCAAAATATTTTTTTTACAATTTTTGTCTGTCTGTTTGTTCCGGCTAATCTCTGGAACGTCTGGACCGATTTTGAAGGGACTCTCACTGACAGATATTTGATGTAATAAGGAGTAACTCGGGCTACTTCTATTTTCGAAAAAAAAAAAAATATTAAAATAAAAATGCAAACAATAACTTTTCTCCGTTAAATTCCACGCGGACGAAGTCGCGGGCACAGCTAGTTTATTTATAAGGTACTAGAACTATGATCATTTAAAAGAAGCAATGTTATGAAATGTTCTAGTTTTGACGGGTTAAGACCACAAAGATGAAATTAAGTGAAACACTCGGCAACATACCAATGTTGGATGTAATTTATTGAATGATAAAAATATTACTTCAGATGCGTTTGTGTTGCGATCTACAAACATCTAGTAAAATGTCTTCATCATTCCGAATTTATAATTATTTTCTCAACTAGCGTGATGAAATATACTTAAACCAATTTAATTTGGGCTCGGCGGAACATGTCGCCTCCCGTAGTTTTCTATGAGGTACTAGAAGCCAGTACTGGAACCAGTGCTGGAAGCCAGTGCTGGAAGCCAGTGCTGGAAGCCAGTGCTGGAAGCCAGTGCTGGAAGCCAGTGCTGGAAGCCAGTGCTGGAAAGAAAGTAATCGCGCCAGTACTGGACAACAAATTCCAAAATCAGAGCAAAAAAAATGTATGTACCATACCAATATAATATTTTAAATCTAGACAAATAATCATTATACTATAATTTACACGATAGCAGCAAAAATTACCATGTAAATACGCAATTTAAATTTACCAACGAAAATAACAAAACACGAACTTTAATCTAACATACAGCAAAAACTCGTGTGTACTACCGAAACATATTGTCAATTTCATGCTTCTTTCACACAGAAGTTTACCTAAGGTGAACGTACACAGTCCTTAGGGACAAACGTTCTTGTCCCCCTTTTATCGAGGACAGTTTTGGGGCCATTTTTTATAATTGCCAATCTTGCCCGAACGATATCTTTTGAAATTCCGAAGGTCTGAAATAGAACGATTAAAATTTAAGGAATTCAATTATTTTTGTGTTAAACTTTTTGGGTTTGGCATACGGTGGGAAATTTGTTATAATGTTGGAAAGTTTTGTTACAGTTTGGAATTGTTTTCTCGTTATATAGATAGAACTTACTAGAATATTATCTCTAATCTATCTTCTAGCCTTCTTTGTAAACAACAAATAAAAAGTGCTGCACTCTAGGCCGCATCATCGCGTCATATCAGGCGTGTTGCGGTCAAACGCTTCGTCTGTTTAGAGTAAAAACAAAAATAAAAATGTTCTAATATTGTATCGATTGTCGCTTTTGGTTATGACATTTCTTTGCAACTGACTCCAAAAAGTAAGGACTTTTTGACATTGGTGAAAAAATATAGGGTTCAATAAAAGGAGAAAAAGACAGTTCTCAATACTAAAAGCATTTTTTATAGAGCGAGAGTGTTTTCAAAACAATTATTTGCCCACTATCAATGAACAAACAATTCAAGATTTTAGTCTAGGACATGATCAATCTAGACTCCAATCAATGTCACAATTCACCATGAAACGTCAAAATTGCAATACACAGACAAAACACCGACATTCTCCAATCACCATGGGAAGAAGACACAATCATATTATTATCCTTTAACAGTCAAAAAATAACTGTTTCTAATTACGTAACAGTTAAAAGGTAACTATAGTCTGCTGCCAAATTTAATTTCATAGTATTTAACGTCGATTGGTTACGGCATTGTGATGGTCGGTTTTTTACAAAGACTTTACGGATGGGTTACCGTCATATACCAAGTGAACCGTGGAGGAATTATTTTGTATCCTATTACGACATGAGTAGCTGTCTGACAGAGGCCGAGCTTAACACTGTTGCTTACACCTCTTCACAGACACGCAAGGAGTAAGAACTGAGAATATTCACACAGAAATTGTATCATCAAGTAAGGGGCAGGATGTAAGGGAGAGAACCTCACGTCCCAGCCGCCGCGGGAGACGCACCGGCCCGTCGGGGGGCAACCAGTGCCCCCGGCCACCGTAGGCGCGAGCCTGTGGACGGTGAGTAATGGGCTAGCTCACCGTCCGTCCGTCTCATGACGACAGGCCGTGTCGACGGCGCGTACGTGTTCCACGCGCGCCTCAGAGATGTCAGCAAACCGGAAGGGGTCCGAAAGGGCCGATGCCTGCCAGGGCTGCGGGTTGTTCGAAAGAGATACCGCGGCCCTGGAACACAAAGGGCGAAGAAGGAACATGGGTGGGTTTTAGTCAGTACAAGTCTGACACTCCCTCCCGCTCCGCCCAGAGCGGGAGAAGTCATTTGATGATTTCCCATCCGCAAAAAAAAAAAAAGGGGCAGGATGTAGCTATGTTAATTATTACTGTGGAGATTCTAGTAACTGTTTGCAGAGGACAGCCGTAGTAGTGGTTCCTTCTTAATGATTCATAGGGCAAACAAAAAAGAACTAAACGCAATCAGCTGAAAGTCACAGTATTATCATTGCTCTCTTAAACGCGGTAAGCCATATTCATATAGGACCATGACTTACGCATTCGCAACGTGTGTAAAAGTCAAAGCATTTATTATTAGTATTACAAGCTCTTTGAACAGTGTTGTGGAGTCAGATTTAAGGAGTCTGCCTACTGTACACCGTACCATACCACCGGTGTAGTGGACAGGATCTTTTAGTCATAAGGTTTAATTGTTAGTTGACCATTCGAAAAGGTCTCGGTGAGGCTTTGGGAGTTTGTCGCTGACATTGCTGTGTGTGCTCTCTGCTGGCTATCTACTCTGTGTCAGTGGCGTGACTGATACCAGTTTATTGTATTTGATAGTGGTACTTGTTAGTTGTGAGGTTCTTGGTCGTGATGTATCACGGCATTGTTAACACTTGAACGAGCGTTTAGCGTTAGTAGTTTTGATTGAGGATATTATTGTATAATATTTCTCCAGGCTGATTTCCTCTGTGACGGTTAAACTTAACGGAAACTAGCCATCGAGGTAGAAACTATACAGGGTGAAAGAAACACCGACGCACAAACTTTTACCACGCATTACCCCCTCTACAATGGTAAAAATCAATAAAAATATTATAAAATTATGAATATTGCACTTTTTTACTTTTTTTTTTTGTTATTTATTAAATCTTATTGTTGTATAGTTTATCACTATTACTTACAAATGTTTGTTATGCTTTGTATGTTTATTGTGTTCATTGTTATTTTGTACTAGCTGTGCCCGCGACTTCGTCCGCATGGAATTTAAGGAGTAGCCTATTACATCAGTTATCTGCTAGTGAAAGTCCCGCCAAAATCGGTCCAGCCTTTCCAGAGATTAGCCGGAACAAACAGACATACAGACATACAAAAATATTAAAAAAAAAAAAATTGGTTTATGTACCGTATATATACATTCGTATGCATGTAGTAAAAAGCTAAAAAGTTCTTTATTTTTCTTCTTTCTTTCACTTTTGTAGGAAACAGTTGTTTGATGTATGGTGACCGTTTGTGCGTCGGTACCCTTCCATCTATTACCTAATAATGTTGTTATTGTTTTATGATTTACATAATATATGTAACAATCACCTTCAGTAAAAAAAAAAATATTAGGGTTCACACTGAAATAATTTCCCTGCAACGTTAATTTAATCGCCAGTATATTTATTCCATGAAAAAAAAAAACATTTAGTCACACATAAACAGCCATTTAGGTGAATTTGCAATTTGCAGTCAGTTCATAACTTTTTTAGCGCTCAGGCTATTTAAAGCATAAAAAAATCTTTATTTAAAAAAACTAACTATAATCATAAACACTTCCGGATATAAAAGTAATGTGGGTTAGTTCGTTTTGGCATTAGGTACACGCG
Organism: Cerastis leucographa; assembly: GCA_963082945.1. NCBI lineage: Eukaryota > Metazoa > Arthropoda > Insecta > Lepidoptera > Noctuidae > Cerastis > Cerastis leucographa. The sequence continues at coordinate 10,433,732 of OY720372.1, read as the reverse complement.
GCACCACATCAAACTATAATGTCTATAATGTCTATATTACATGGCCTGACTATGATAGATTTCAAATACAATGAGAGATCCGAATAAACTGGTTTATAAGCTCGATTGGTCGCCGTCCATACTCAGCTTTTGATTCCAACCATAGAACAATGAAAATTATAAAACTAAAAATAAATCTAAAACACAAATGGAAATATCGTGTATATGTCAATTATGAATTAACTCTCGATCGACTTGACAAACAATTTATTCAACCGGCATCGCACTTGCGTTTATTAATAGATCTATCGGTAGTGTCTGGCCGAAAGCTTATTTCTGGCCGAAGCCGAATAAATGAATATCTACATATATTTTTTTATTTTTTTTCAAACTTTATAATTAGAAGTTTATGTTGACGGTATACAGGGTGAATTTCTCAAGCGGGCGTGCATGGCCAAATCCGAAACTATGAGGAATAGCGAAAAATACTTAAAGGAGTCTCGACTCTCCATCCCGATTTCGACTAAAACTACAGCATTGGATTTTTTTAAAATATTTTTTTCTAGCAAGGAATCGAACACGTTGATTTGAGGAAAAAAAACACACTGTATGATTACATCAACCGATATTGTTGCTAATAAGGATCAAAATAATGGAAAGTAATGACATACAGGGTCGTTTTTAGTGACAAGTTCGTTAAATTTAGGCGCTTGCTAGAAACCTTCAACTTCTGCCAATTTTGGCCGAAGCCGAAAATTTTACGCAAGGCGACCACTACCGAAGCCGAAACTGCAGGTTCGGTCGGACACTATCTATCGGTAATAATAACGTACAACGAACGGTAACTATAACTCAAAGAAGGATACCAATCGATAGGTCGCGAGTTCAATTCTGACTGCGGTAATTTATGGCTGAGAAGTCTATTTATAATTTGTGTTTGGCTTGCTTTTCTGGATGCGGTAGGCTGCGTAACGGGTCTATGCTACTTGAGAGAAGCATATTTTCAGCAGAGTTCAATGCTAGGATATAATTGTGAAATAGATACACCATGTTTTTCAGCAAAAAAAATATCTGCTGCCCCATAGAAAATTGCAATACCTATTCGACCCAAATGATATTTTTTTTGCTGCAATTTTTTTTTTATGATGAGAAACATGTTCAGTTTGATGGTCTGTAGCACACCCTTAAGGATGTATACACCGTGTAAATCACCTCATCACGAAGCCGTCACCCAAGCATTCTGTACATGAAACTAAGTAACTTTACGCAAAAATTATTGCTGGGAAATGTTTTTTTTTGGGGAGTGTAAAATCATGTTTTGTGGTAGAACTCAATGTAATGCACTCAAAACATTATGCTGATGGACGGATTGATTAGTACGGCGGTTGTGGAGGTGTTTAAAGTAAAAATCTTACAATAAAAACTTGTATTTAAAAAAATAATTGTCAAAAAGTTGGAACTTTGACCCCTAATATCTCCGTAACTAGAAGGTTCCCAGGTATGGTGTAGAACAAAAAAATGATCGCAATGACAGGGAGAATCAGTGCCTTTCGGCTTCGTTAAAAGGTGTTTTACACCCTTTATAATTAGGTGCCCATGCTATGAATTCGCGCTTGCGAACGCTAGACCAAAGAGAATGGCCTCTATTGACATGTTTAGAAACCAATAAACCTCTCCATACCAACCCGCACTGGGCCCGCGTGGTGGCTTATAGCCCACTCCCTCTCTTAGAGAGGAGGCCTGTGTCCCAGCAGTGGGAACATTATAGGGTGATGATGATGATTATGATGAACCTCTCCATGAGTGACTGTGACTGTACTCTGTGACATCCACGCCGAGGTGAAACAAAAGACAATGGGAGCTCCCTTAAATATTTTTTTAATTCTGTTGTATTTGTTGTTATAGCATCAACAGAAATAGTAGAAATATAGAAATAATCTGTAGAAATGTTAACTAGCTAACTATAACGGTTCATGAGAAACAGCCTGGTGACAGACGGACAGCGAAGTCTTAGTAATAGGACCCTATTGCTAAGACTTCGTTTGACTATTTGGGTACAGAACCCTAAAAAGAACAAGTTGTGCAAATTAACGTACAATACCAATACGATTTAGCGATAAGCCAATTATTTATAATAACAGTCAACTAGATCAATTAAATCTGTAAAACAGCGTATATATCGTTTCAAAAAAATTTGTAACCTGATCTGTACAGATATTGAGCTGGATTGATTTTGTGAGGAATTAAATGAAAGAAAAACGACTAAATGATAGCGTGTGGGTTGAGTTTTTTTCAAAACATAATCACTAAAAGAATTATGACAATCCAAAAACCCCAAAAAAGCTCATTTTTACCGCCATGTTCAGACGACTATCAGACAAATTAGATAAGTTTTTAACAAAAAAGAAAATAATAGAAGCATAGATACAGTTTTCTTCTAAATTTTGATATAAAATTTCTTTAGATCAGTTTAGTTTTGAAGAAGAAAACAGCGGTATACAAAACGTCATTTGGTCAAGATTTTTGTAGGTAAAATCAGCCTGAGCTGCAGTTGTCCCTTTCGCACTTTACGGGGGCCTGGTCGGGAGCAGCGCAAAGGCAATAGTTTCTTCAAATACCTATTCTTCAAATTCCTCGTGTGTAGAGTCCCCTCGTCGTGTTGCGCTGCGTGGTGTCGCGTAGTCTTCCGCGGAATCGCCGATATATGACACCCTTCGGCCAAAACTCCTCCTTGAGGAAGGTCTCGATATGATGTGTTGGAACTCATAATGATGAACTAATGAACTAATAATGTGTACTGATGCTGAGTATCTATCTACGTCTCTAAATTCATCCCAAATCGAAAACAAAAAAAAAAATGTTCAAGACTTTGAGAGTCGAAGAATATTATTTAAGGCTTATCCTACAGTACACGAAGAGAAGGGTTAACATATTGAAACATGTCCTAAAACTTTGCTATACTAACCTTCAAATTTCTTAACCGACTACATGGTAAGCAGTACCCCTAAACTTTAACAAACAGCTGGTATTTTTTCTAAACAATACTTTTTACATTCGCATTAAGGCTCGGGCTGAACCCTCAAAGTTTTTGAAGTCCTCGAAAACATGGCATTTACATATTTTCCTGTCCGAAAATAAAGTAGGACACTTGGCGGTTTTTGCAAATAAGGTCGTGTATCAAAAAACATATTTGTATTTGTTGCCTTTTGTAACTTCAAAAATATTTTATTTGGCTTGAATAGAACTTAATAATCGGCAAATGACGTAAAAACAACTAAATCTTGCCCCACCTAAGACCAGTCTGGATAGTTGACAGTTCAGCATCGTAATCCATACTCCATACTAATATTATAAATGCGAAAGTCACTCTGTTTGTTTGTTACCTTTTCACGACTAAACGGCTGATCGGATCTTAACTAAATCTGGCAAGAAGATAGATTTCAACCTGGGGAAGGACATAGGCTATATATTATCACGCAAAAACCAATAGGAGCGGAGCAGCAATGAAAAAGATTGCGAAAACGGGGAAAAAGTGACGCAGACGAAGTTGCGCGGGACAGCTAGTTAATAATAAATTAAATTTTACTATCAATAACATTTGTGTAACTATCATACCTATCATATCATTGTAACTATCATACCATGTTTATTATTTGTTTCGAGTTCCCGATATTTCGGCGCTGTTGCAAACGCCATGATCACGGATAAACTGAAGATATTGCGGGTTTCCGTTACAAATGTTTTTGATAGCTTTAGTGACCATGTCAGATTAAAAACTTAAATTCAATGTCAATCACAATCTGAAAGAAATTCCTAATCCATTGCTTCATAAGTTAGAACAAATCGTCTGTATAACAACGTGGATAACGCAATGAATATTGTTGAACTGTGGAACAGAAAGATATTAACATTGCAAGTGTGTTAAGTAATTACCCCATAGGTCCTTTTGCCTTTAATTTAAACTAGCTGTTGCCGAGACCCTGAAATTTTTATAACAATATTACTTCCCGATTTGAATTGGATTTTGTTAATAATTTAATGGGTTTTAATTATGTACTGAACCCAAATCTTTTTTACACACACACACACTACACTAGATACTTTGATTTCATTTATTATATTTTATTTATTTATTAATATGTATGTTATGTCCTTGTATGTAATATTTAGCTAAGAACCCAATAAAACATTATCAACTTAAAATACAACTCAGTCACAAGTAGTTTTCAAGATCCTCCCAAAAAAATAACCCTTACACATCCCATTGGACCGCGGTCCGAAACTCGGGCCCACTTGAACCCCTCACATTTACCGGGCCAAGTACCCCACTGCCCGTGACCCACTAAAACATTGACGCACGGGTTTTTTCATGAAAATATTCTGTTCGTTTCAGGTAAGCCAACACGACTGAAGAGTTTTGTAAATAATAGCGGTAAGGAAGCTGTCGTGCGCAGACGAAGTGATCTTGGGAGATGGTATTTTTTTTCCTACCGTTCTTTTTTGATGTTTCTTGTTGTGGTGAGTTTTTTGTTTGAGTCGAGTTTATGCTTGACTAATCAGGTCGTGAGTTCAAAGTTTTTGAACGTTTTGTATCTATGTTTAATTTTTGATAACTTAAAAACACTCTTGATAAAATGAAGGTTAAAATTTAGAGGTCAGATCAAAGAAAGAGTTGCAAAAAAAATACTGAAAGAAAATTTTGTACTTGTATTATAATTTAACCTTGTATAAATATTTGAACGTCACAATTTAAACCTAATCATACAACTTGAAATAGGTAAATGTACCTGAATTTCCAAATCACTGCCATGTCATCGTAAGTCCTTTGAAAATCTGTTTAATAACCAGGCCACACGATCCTTTCAATCCAATCCACATACGCCGAAACCCTCGTATAAACTCCTGGACTCATCTTCCTCCCACAATCCCTGCCAAAAGACGTCACTCCAACAATTTTGTGCAATGGAAAATTGTGGATACAATCAACCCTTTCCTCCATAATCTGCATAGGACCCCCAGAATCCCCTTGACAAGTGTCTCTTCCCCCATGTTCATAATCACCAGCGCAGATCTGATTCTCTGTAATCCCCTCAGCTAAAACCTTCTTCTTTATTAAATACTTCATGGAACGGTTGCATACTTCACTGGCTGTCGGATCCACGTCGACTTTCATTAATGTCTGGCTTCCGTATGTCGCACTTGTAGCAGTCTTTCCGAAGCCGATGACTGTTAAGTTAAAGTTGCTGATGTCTTCTCCTAAGTGCAAGCAAGCAATTCTGATATCTCTGCTTAGAATAAAATCTGGAGTGGCTTTCATCAATGCTATATCATGGTACTTAGAAGGAGGTTTATACTTTGGATGAGAGATGATCTCAGCTACTTTCCTTTCCTGAACCAGTTCATCAATTTCATCAAATTCGAAGGTAGCTGTTCCGATTCTCATGATGCTTGCAGGTCCTGCATCCCTATCCTCAGTGCAGTGGGCTGCAGTTAGGACCCATTTTTCGCTGATCAGACTTCCCCCACACTTCCATGAAGGTGGATCTTGTGCTGATCTTTGGAACCCTATTAAGACCATGTGAGGGTATAGAAGGAAGTCGACTGGAACTCTTACTCTTAGTTTTGGAAACAGTATGTTTCGGCACTCTAACATGAACTGTCCATAGGTTTTGCAGGCCCTGAATGCTTTTTCTCCAACTCCTGATCCTTGGAGGAGTATAGAAAACAGAATTATCACAGTCACTTGTACCTGTATCATCTTCAAGAAGTCAGTCTTTTTCTTTGATTAATGTAAATGAACATAGTACACATTCAGACACTTTTCTTTCCATAAATTGTTGATTTTTCGCACAATTTAATGAAGTATCCGGCCCGAAGGACCAAATCCCCAGTGATTTCAAATGGATTCGGTTCTTCAATCCAAGGTCTATTTGTATAAATCCTTTTCCCCGTCTTTTGTTAGACGCGTGCGCACAACCGTTATCAATGATTTACCGCGGCAACTGAATGGTGTGCCTTTACAGTCGTAATTGTAATCTGGCCGTGGCTAATTGACATTCATTCTTAATTGCAATAAAAGTGCGCTAGCCCCACTATTTTGTGTGATTATTTTTTGTTCTTATTTAGTAATGGTGGATTTCAGATGAAGCGAATCCATAGATATTGTCTTTGATCTATGACCTAGATGATTGTTTTGGAAATTATAGGTTACAGAAAAGGTTTTCATATATTTTTGGAGACTAGAAGAATAACGGTTAATGAATAGGTACAGTTTACTTACATTTTTATTCTATGTTTTTTTTACATACCGTGAATTCATAATCAATGGATTTTTTATTTATTTTATTTAAGATGGGTTTGCTATTGGCTCTACTTTATGTCAAAGGCAAAGTCGACGATGTTATAGTAATTTAAAAGTCAAAAATTCCACAGAAATTAATTTGGTCCTCTGAAATTCACAAAAACCTTTCAAAATATTCCAAGAATAGACAACGGTAAATAAAAAGGAATTGTTTTAAGTTCCTTAAAGACAATTTCTGAGAGAAATATTTAATAGCCTTGCAGCGATTCTGTATCCAACATCGGTTTGTAATAAGTTCCGAACTGTTATTCATTTCAAGAATTCTTAGAATATCTTTGTCTTTGAATGAAAAAAATCAATAATAATTGCTTTCGCTGTTTTTTTGCAGGAGTTAAAATAAGCTTAAAATCACGTTCTGATTAATAAATTAATAAAAATCTATTTTTTTTTTCTTAGCAGCTTATATTTTGTAACGTAACGTAACTGCGTATAACTAGGTTGTAAAGGTCAGATAAAATACTTGTATTCAGCTGCATCCGGTTAGACTGGAAGCCGACCCCAAATTATTTGGGAAAAGGCTAGGCAGATGATGAATTAGGTTTACCCACTATTGTCTTACTGTAGAGCCATGGCCTTTTCTCATGCAGAGAAAGCATGAGCATTTATGGTGATACCGTCAAGCCTGCATCCGGTTAGACTGGAAGCCGACCCCAAATTATTTGGGAAAAGGCTAGGCAGATGATGAATTAGGTTTACCCACTATTGTCTTACTGTAGAGCCATGGCCTTTTCTCATGCAGAGAAAGCATGAGCATTTATGGTGATACCGTCAAGCCGATTTCGGCCACAGCGACTGCATTCGATGGCTTTCTTGGGTGGTGATCGAGAGGTTTGGTGTGCTGCAGTTTCATGTGTTCTCAGTTCTTAAATGGCTAGCATATCCAACAAGAGCAGCGGTGGCCTAGTGATGGCAGCCCCGACTTACGAACAGTAAGCCGTGGGTTCGAATCCAGACAAGCGCATTACTTTGTGCAATTTATTTCATCACCGCTGCTCTCAAAACGGTGAAGGAAAATATCGTGAGGAAACCGGCATGTCCGAGAACTAAAAATTCGAAGACTTGTGACATCTATCAACCCGCACTGGGCCCGCGTGGTGGATTAAAGCCCACTCAGTGAGAGGAGGCCTGTGTCCCAGCAGTGGGAACATTATAGGCTGATGATAATGATATCCAACTTTGGCCGAAAAACTCCGAGCACAAAGCGGACATGTCAGAAAACCATTGACAACATTGTATATAGGTGTAGCGGGCATGAGCATTAATTAATACGGTTCAAGGCAGATTAGGTACTTGTATTATGGTTCCGCACATTAAAGAAAGAAATCCCTTTGCAAACATACAATTTAATCAAATTCGCACTCTCTCTTTATGATACATAGAAGTTTATGTACGTCAGAATTTTTTGTTTATACCGGAAAGTTATATTTTATGTCACATAAGTTTTAATTCAACTAATTAATTACACTTGAACTTGAAATTATTTTTATTAAACATTGGAACGAACCGCGAAACTCTAATACGGTTTATAATTTTATACAGAAATTATAAAACCTTCACGCTTAAATCGAACCGTAATGAATAAGGCACAGACTATATCGAATGGCCAGACCTACAGTCCTGTCACAGATATTTTACCTTTAACATACCTTGTGTCAATGAGAATAAAGATCATTTTAGTGCAAAATTAGGGGTCAAATATAAATGAAAGGATATTGTAGTTTATCTATAACTAGCGACCCGCCCCGGCTTCGCACGGGTGCAATGCTGATACTAAATACACTACAGAAAAACTGTGAAAGTTGTATATAAAAACATAGCGGCCCGCTCTGGCTTCGCACGGGTATAAAATATATAGTTATTATACATATAAACCTTCCTCTTCAATCACTCTATCTTTAAAAAAAAACCGCATCAAAATCCGTTGCGTGTTTTTAAAGATTTAAGCATACATAGGGATATAGGGACAGAGAAAGCGACTTTGTTTTATACTATGTAGTGATGATTATTCTTATACGGATAAATGGAGACCCTTAAAAGGTCCTAAGATCGTTCTAAATTGCAAAGATCAAGTTACTTTTACGATGCAGTAATAAAAAAAAATAACCAATGATGTCGTTCCTGACTATGAATAAATGTTCTCCTTTGCTATTATTTTATCCAACAATACTTATTCCTTTTAAGGGAGTCTGTAAAATTGGCTATTATTTAGACAAAACAAAAATTACGATTATGTTATTTAGCCTTGGAACATGGTCTTGAGTTCCGTGGAATTATTGTGTTTTCTTTCATATAAATGGTATAAAGAAAAGTCGCTTTTTGTCTGTGTGTTTCTGCTTAGTTTCTTCTAATCGTTTTATTGCATTTTATATGGTTTTCATCTGCATAGAAGAATAAGCTGAGCTGCGCTACTTCGTCTGCTCGAAATTTTTACCCGTTTTTGCGACATTTTTTATTGACGCTCAGCTCCTGTTGGTCGTAGCGTTATGTTATGTAGCCTAGAGACTTTCTCGATGAATATTATAGACTATCGAACACCGAAATAATTTTCAATTTAAACTGTTTAAAAAAACAATTTCAGTAGTTCCTGAGATTAGCGCGTTCAACCGAACACTCTTCAGCTTTATAGTATTCAGTATAGATTGATTTCGGAAGGAATGTGTGTATACGTTACTGTTAGCCCGCGTCAGCCCACGGCTGGGAAAAAGCCTCTCCCATGACTTCTAGTTACCAGAACTTTTTTTAATTTAACTAAGAAACATATTATGTCACAGGAACAGTGATTAATCCTAATATTATTTATACTTATATTATAAAGCTTAAGAATTTGTTTGTTTGCTTGGACGCGCTATTCTCAGGAACTACTGGTCCGATTTGAAAAAATCTTTATAGCCTATATATCATCACGCTACGACTAATAGGAGTGGAGCAGCAATAAAAAATGTTGCGAAAACGGGGAAAATATGACGCAGACGAAGTTGCGCGGTACAGCTAGTTATAATATTTAGCTATTATAGACATTGGCTTTAACAGATATAGCAGAGAAATCACAATGTTTTAGCATACGTAGCAGGGACTAGTATCGCCAGTCTTATACCTAACTAGCCTGTGCCCACGGCTCCACACGCGTGGAGTTCGGTAATTGTCCCAATGGATTGTATGACCCGGATAAAAAAAAATAAGTTAGAGTAAGTAGCTAAGTATTTACATCTGATGGAATGTTGATTGAGAGAAAAATATTCCGGGTTTTTACCGAGAAAAATGTAAGATGTTGAACAGGAACGATGTTTGGCGTGAATAAGATAAATGTTGATGAACTAGCCTATCCCCGCGACTTCACACGCGGTTAATTGTCCCACTGGATCGTACTACCCGGATAAAAAGTATCCTATGTGTTCAACCAGCTTATAATCTACCTGTGTGCCAAATTTAATTCAAATCCGTTCAGTATTTTTCGCATGAAAGAGTAACAAACATACATCCTCACAAACTTTCGCGTTTTTAATATTACTTAGTACGATAAAATGATGTGTTCATTGAAACTAAATTAAAAAAAAAACTTATAATTTAAGTACATGGTGTTCTGTTTCAAATTCAGTAAAACATTCCGTTTATTGTCTGTGGATCAGATATTCTCAACGTAAAACGGAACGTGGTGACGGCAAATATTATAGCCGAGCGATTCATAAGTTGCATGCCTAGAATTTAGAAAAGAGGATAAGTAGGGTAGTTTTGTTTAAAGATCATAAAATAGACAAAGATATTTTACCAGAAGATGTTACTTAAATAAATCTGGTTTATTGGTGTGTTTTATTTGTAAGTTGTTAAATTTTGTGTGTTTTTGGGATTAATTTTACAGAGAGCTTTTTTCAATTTCAAACACAACTTTGTCAACTGGATGCAGTGTCAATCAGGCAAGAGCCCTTTTGATATAAGATAGATCATCATCTGCCTAGCCTTTTCCCAAACTATGTTGGGGTCGGCTTCCAGTCTAACCGGATGCAGCTGAGTACTAGTATTTCACATGAAGCGACTGCCTATCTGACCTCCACAACCCAGTAACTGGGTAATACGATACCCCTTGGTAAGACTGGATGTCAGACTTTTGGCTTCTGACTTCTCGTAACGACTGTCAAAGATCTACAAATGACATCCGGGACCAACGGCTTAACGTGCTTTCCGAGGCACGGAGATATAAGATAGATAGAATAATACTTTATTGTACACAAAACCTGTAACAATTCTTTTACAATAATGCTATATCTATGGTTGCAATGTCGGTCTTATCTCTTTCTTCCAGACCACCTAAGTGTATCAAGTGTCAGACAACAATTGACTTACAACTTGTCATTCTTGATAAAAAAATCTACGTGAAAATCATTAAATCATAGAACAGTGAATATCACTACCATAGAATTTGAACACCTCTTTATCACCCGAACCTGTCCATTCCACGCCTCTCAACGATTCCATTCCTGATTTCTCCTTTTCTTCCTTTCAAAATAAAGAAATCGACGAACAGTGCAGCACAATCAGACGGTGCAATACAAACTTTAATCAGTACTGTACGACTGTGCCACAGAGTAGATAGAGACAGAAGGCTGGTTGTGTAAAAGCAGCGGCGACGACGAACGGACACACACGCATCCACATACAGTGCAAGCACACTCAACTGTCATTTGTTTGGGGTCCGTTGTAGAAATCGAATAAAAGCAAGACTATTCTGTCTCAATAGGGTAGATATTGTAGAGTAGAAGTAGTAGTACCCTTGTTAACCCAAACATATTTTTTGGTAAACGGGAGTGTATCCCCACTCCCGTTTACCAAAAAATATGTTTGGGTTTTAGAAAGGGCTTTGGCGGGGGAACAGTTCTATCCAGACCCACCAAAACAAAACAACAGTCACCAAATCTGTACAAAATGTACACTATTTTCTTCAAAAGACTATCTCATTATATCTTGACCAAGATTATATCTGGACTTTTAAAATATACTGTGATCATTGAGTTTGTTTCGGTATTCTCAGAGTTGTCGGAAAGGATGTTGTCTCTAAAATATTTTTTTGACGTTTGAAAATGGCCAAAAAAAATAACATTATTTATGACTTTAAGACCGTTTTAGTATAATGAAGCTTCCGTACCTATCTACTCTGTGTCTGTACTATACCTCACTTTATGTTCCGCTGCACTGATTTAAGAGGGTTCACAATTTATTATACGTCGCCATTATTGTTCATGTGAGCACTTTTCTACTTTGAATGTTGCAAAGTTTTGGCAAAGTACGCAGGTCTTGATTTTTTTTCCTTGCGATTGTTCTGTTTTGTAATCAGTGTGTTCTTTCTTTTGTATGGGGTTAGGTGAAGTTTTGTTGAAGAATTACTAGCTAGGATTTATATAGACATTGTGATACTGTTTTTTTTTTATGTTTAATGTTATGTAAGGGCTCGTTTAAGAGCTAGTGTTCGTATTATATGATTTTCGTACTACCTAGGCCACTATTAGATATAAAAATAAGTGTCGTGTGTAATTAATGTTAAGATCCGGAGTAGGAAAAAATATTTTCGTATACTATGAGCAAATTAAGATACAACAAAATAAACGACTTGGACTGCATTTGGCTCCAACTCCAGTTTTTAAACATGCCAACAATTTCAAGCCGTCTGTATCTAACTTGAAAGGAGTAAATGAATATTTTAAAGCTAAGAAATCAATATTATATCCGAGTAGCTGTAATAATCGTTTATTGTTTTTGCCTGGACAGGAGAATTTATGTCCTACGCCCTAAATAAAATAAATTAAAACATCCTCCTACTATTTTATCCGTGCTTCAATAAATATCAAGCTTTTACCTGAATTCAGGTCCATAATTATATTTCAAGTTAATTTCCCCACCGTTTTGTCTAGACCAAAATCTATTAGCAATATTTCAGGCAATATTACAAGTAATTTATAAATCTTCATTGTAAAGGGAAATTGCTGCTGATACCAATTTGGTTCGGGGTTTCAATTTGATATTCAATTAGTCGTGAATATATTATTGGGTCGATAACTTCGAATACGTTGGTGAATATATCAAATGGAACATTCACACAAATTGTTAGCTTAGATGGGCAATTTGAATTGTTTGTGTACATTTCTATTCAAGGATGTATGGGATACGAAACTACGAATACGATGGAGAACTCATAGAGTAAATTTTCATATAATATTATTGTTGACTAATTTAAAATTTATGAACTACGTCATAATGTTTGAATCTTGAGTTAAAATAAGAATCTTTTATTTATATAAACTAGCTGACACGTGCAACTTTGCCTGCTTCACATTTACTCCGTTTTTGATTTTTTTTTCATTGATGCTCCACTCCTCCTTAGTCGTAGCGTGATTTTATATAGCTTTCGTAAATAAATGGGCTATCCAACACTAAGAATTTTCAGTTTGAACCAGTAGTTCCCGAGATTTACGAGTTCAAATTTTAAAAAGTTCAAGAGTTTGTTGACCAAACAAACAAACTCTTGAGCTTTATAATATTATTATAGATTATAAGTAAAAATTTCCCACAAAATACTACTCAGTAAATACTCAGACAGATTCAAACAAAATGGCCGACTAATAACAGTTACACGTATGACGTCAAACCTTCATCAAAATGATTCGCATCGAAGACTAAAACTTCCCCAACTGACATCCCAAAGATCCCGACCAAGACAATTATGAATAATCTGAATAATCTTATTTATAACCTATTCAAATTCGAGGACACTAAATTGAGATTTCAATTACGATTAAACCATACCTGGGACGTAACTGCAGTATGTATAATATGTTGTCGTAAATATATGTACAAGTCGAGATATAAACTATTAGTACAGAGTAGATAGTTAACAGAAGGTTATTTCTGTACCAGGAGCGAAAACAGGCGCGCACACACAAAGATACGTACGTATAGCGGCATCGGCACGGCGATCTCAAAACGGATGACAGTCGCGAGTGCAGTTGCACTCGCTGTACGTGAAGTGTGTCTATCTGTGCCTCAAGATGTCAAACAAATGACATTCGCGAGTGCACTTGCACTCTCTACATGAATAACCAGTCTAAATCGCCCATCTCATCAAGTCGTTCACGATAGGTACTGTGCTGTTGTGGCATTGGCATTTGCCGACACTTGCTCCTTAGCCACCGGATTTTTTTTTATTAATTAAATAGGGCCTCTCGCACGTCCACGCTCATGTACATGCATGCTTCAACACATCGATACTACGCCATAGATTCCAAACACTGCCACTCGCATGGGGCTCGCGACGACCAATGCGAGTGTGAACATAAGCGGTGAGCGTTAGTGTGCCTGCGTTTTCGCTCACTACAGTTTCAACATCTAAATATCCTACACATATCCTAGGTATAGGTCTTCTGTTCGTACATATTCTGTGCTATTAGGCTTTAGACCGATATTCGTTCGAAACAGCCTGCGCCGCTGCCGACCCATATGTGTCTTGATTGCTCCCAGCACTGCGCGTTGTGGTAAGGATGTGGGAAGATATTGACGTACAGTTTTCAGGCTTTGTTGACTGTGAAATAGTTTCATTGTGGACTCTAGCGTTGTTGGGAAGGACTTCTTTAATAAATGGAGTAGTTATAGGTTTTTTGGAAGGTAAGATAGTAAGATATGACTTACCAACATTTTTTAGTATACTATTTTGTGCTTTAAGAGCAACAAACACAATGACAACTATGACCCCTATGGGTCCTTATTCTGAAGTCTAGTAATAGTACTAGACTTCAGAATAAGGACCCCAATAGATAATATACAACCTGAATTTAAGTCTCTTAAAGAGTCATTGCAGAAAGGAATCCTCAAAGATTGAAAAAAAAATCATCGGATCCTATAACACAAGTGTATCGGGCTGATTTTTTTTCCTGTTACTTACAGTATTCGTTTCTTAGTAAATGTTGTTTATATATGATCATAATAACCCCTTAAGAAGTTCCAGGGTAAACTAAAACAATTCTAAAACTGGGCCTTTATTAATTAATCCTTTTTCCCATTAACGTCGTTTGTAAGCAAAGCACGTTCCGCTAGCTCGTCTCCAATAAGGTCATGACCTTGACCGGCAGCAGCTAGTGACAATTCAAATCACTAAAGTCTGATTGAGATCACATTATAGACCTAAGAAGCTATAGATTCAAAGCTCAATATCATTTCAAATGCTCGGAGTCTTCAATCAAAGACACAAAAAGCTGAATCAGCAAGTTCACTTCAATCCGGAACGGTCCTCAGGAACCTTTAAAAACATTCTCACACAAAAGCCACTTTAAAAGACAGGGCTATAGAGTCGTGTCCAATCTTTTCATCCATTCGTGTGGCTCTGGATTCTTTCCTTTTTGGCCCTATTGTACTGGCCGACGGCAAATACTGCCTTGAAATGGGAAAAAGTAGTGCGTTGGAGTTCACGGCGATCTAAAGGGGTGAATTAAAAGTGGAGTATGGGGTATTCGGTGTTTCTCGCCTTTGTTAGAAAACTGCGCCGGAGCCAAGAGGTGGTTTTTGATGTCTGCATTCGGTCCTTTGTGTCGAATTTTGGCGTGTGAGGCGGTTTTGATTTGTTCGAGAGTCTGACCGATTTTTAGTCGGAAAATCCTTTGTTAGTCTGTGAAGTCGCATCACAAAGCTCGGGAAGATAACGATCGATTTAGGTCGTTTGTTGTTTGCATATACACCGTCAGAAAAGTTTTAAGCTATTCTGAAACCGCCGCTCTTAAAAACAATTTTGATGCAAAACCAATCAAATTGATGAACGATGGGGTATTCAGCGAATTTAATCATTAATTCAACCCTTCGAAAATCCTCTTTTTGACCCAAAATATTTCGCCTCGACCCTACAAATCATAAGCTATCGTACTTCATTAAGGTAAAAATCCGTTCTAAATTGGACTGCACATAATGAAAACCAATCAATTCTGAACAGCTAAGGTTATTGAAGTAATTGGGATTAAATTTTAATCAGCGTGTCTTATATCGAAGTGTAGATATATCGGTAAGATCCTGTTGGTATTGAAATTAATGACTCTCGATACTGTATCAACGATATTGTTTAATTATTAACTGACAATATAATGAAGGGGAATCGTAAGTCTTATTTCATGTTACTTGATGAATTTACGGAATAAATTCTGTTTGTTGGTTTGTTTTAGTTGTAATTCGACCTACTAATGCCTTTTATAAAGGACAGTAATATGTCCATGCCCAAGTCAACAATAGTTCTTATCTTAAAGTATTTGTGTTACTAGGTTACGTCGATCTTAAAGTAATGGATACTAATGGAGTACCAGTACTTATTCAGCGACAATTTTGTAGAAAATTGTACCGAAAAATTCAAACAAATATCAGGAAGACATATTAATGCCTTTCTTAACGTTATGATCTATATTGTAAAGGGTTTGTAAGTTTGTTTGTACTGGGTTGTCTTCGGAACTTCTGATCCGATTTCGAAAATTCTTTCACTAATAGGAAGCTACGTTATCGCCGGTTGTCATAGGCTATGGTTCTTAAACGCGGACGAAGTCGCGATCCGAAACTAGTTCATATTTTAGTGTAAACTTTGCTTGTGTCATGTATCATCTTTGATGTTGAAAGAGGCAAACCTATAATTAGTTTATGTATGACAATGAAAAATGTTTATGTAATTACTTCAAGGCCTCTATCAGCACCCACTTAAGTGTTCACAATTTGTCTGTTTCACCCAGTTCTCCTTTCCCTTGAACTAGTTACGAGCTACCCAACTCAGTAATTCACAGCAATCCTTATTTGTCAAGTAATTCCGCCAAGAGCTAGATATTTGCACGGACCCTTTTTCAAGCAAATAGGGTCTAACAAATTCTCGGTGTTGAGAGTGCTACAGACTTTTCGGTCTGGTTTATCCGATTCGGCAGCATTTATCGAACAACAAAAGCGACTTCTGAGCGGGGTCCGATTTCTAGATCGGCTAAAGTGTTATTTAATATTTTACTATTTACGTACACACAGTAGACAACAGAGGAAATAACATAAAATATTAGAGTTCAAAGGTACTGCTTATTTCATATGAAATTTCTGCCAGCAGACCTGCGAAAGGAGAAATGGAAACGAAATATAAACGATATACAGACGATATACAAGGTCTTGTTTTGCATCCTCGTCAAATTCAAGGAGGTAACTATGCTAATGATGCTCGACCCGAATCAATAATAAAATGGGTAGGTTTTTTTTTTTTTCTTACTTATGAAAATCGGTAAGTGTGAAATACCCATGTTTTAAACGTGGCGCCTGGTCCTCGCTCTATAACCGCGCTTTCACACAAACAATCTCAAACGTTGATTCGATAATTTCTTATTCCCTAAACCACGTTAAAGGGGTTATTCTAAAATACTGACAAACTTAAACGACAGACAAAATCAGCGTTTATTAATAATTAACTAGGTACCGTAATTTAAATTGATTATACGAGTATGTCTTTTGTCATCCTGAATTTTGACGAGGATGCAAAACAACACCTTGCATATTAAGTTTTTCTTTTAGGGTTTTTCAGCTAGCAGCCTCGGAGTCTGCTTTTATTCGCGGTCGTCATCAATAGGCTCGCTCCCTATTTCATGGGACCTTAAAACAAATGGGCGAAATGTGGGTGTACTAATTAGGTACACTTCTGCCTGCCTAGCACTTGTTATGTACGCCCCGGGCGTCGGGGGGCAACCAGTGGCCCCCGGCCACCGTAGGCGCGGGCCTGTGGACGGTGAGTAATGGGCTAGCTCACCGTCCGTCCGTCTTATGACGACAGGCCGTGCCGACGGCGCGTTTGTGTTCCACGCGCGCCTCAAGGAGATGTCAGCAAATCGGAAGGGGTCCGAGAGGGCCGATGCCTGCCAGGGCTGCGGGTTGTTCGAAAGAGATACCGTGGCCCTGGAACACAAAGGGCTAAGAAGGAACATGGATGGGTTTTAGTCAGTCAAGTCTGACACTCCCTCCCGCTCCGCCCAGAGCGGGAGAAGTCATTTGGTGATTTCCCATCGTAAAAAAAAAAAATATGTTACGTTATGTATCTACATAATTATGTATCATCATAATGCGCACAGCAAAGGAGTGGAACTCTCTGCCTGCGTCTGTGTTTCCGAACGCTTACAACCCTTATCTCTTCAAAGTTAGAGTGAACAGGCTAAAATATGTATATAAATGTATGTGCACTGTGCAGCTCCCCTTACTCTTTAATACGACTTCCAAAATTCGGGATCCTACAAGGATGGATTCCTAAGCATACATATCAGGTATCCTACTACCCGGGCAACATAAGCGTGCTACTGTATTAGGCTCAAAGCCAACGCTGCACAATTACGGACCTAATGGCGTCAGTGTAGCGTCAGGAGATAAGCAGAATGGCGGGGAAATGGGGCCAGAGACAAGTTATTAAGTTTTGAAGCACGTGGAACGGTGTATTAAAGGTTGATGCTTTAGGAGGTGTGGGGTAATGGGTGATGGGGTACTTGGGATGATTATGCAGGTTAGTTCTTTGCTTAGGTGCTTAGAATGTGCTTGTTTTTTTTTTTAGGTTTTAAGTACCAAGGTACATAATATAACATCTTCTGTAATCCTTGAAAGGTTACGCTGAGTTGTATCTATAGTACACTCATATTTTCGCAGTTAAGTTTAAGTCTAAGTATTAAGGGCGAGGATATTGCCACCTAGCGGGTACCTACAAAACAATTTTTTGATAAATTCCTGTAAGAAACACCGAACCAGGAAATTCCTAGAATGGAACCCAAGATCTCACTCAGGGTCTCTGAACTGATCTAACGAAGTAGTTCTGATGGTTTTTAAAACTATTCAAGAAAGTATTTTGAAGTCTTCGGATTGAAAGGACTCTCGGAACATTACAGGAATTTTCTCCCTCTGAAAGTTTTAGGGGTGTAAAACGATGATACCAAAATTCTCCGTGATTGCTTTGACACCTACTTAAGTGGTTCTAGCGTAGGTGTTAGAGAAAATATCCTTTAAACACAAAGGTATACGCAGTATTTTCGGTCAAATTCCTATGAGAAAAAAATCTCAGACAAAACTTGAATATTATGCAAAGGAAGAGGGTCTCTCAAACAAATCTTTCGTCAATTTTGCAGCAATTTCGAACTGTCTACGTCTCATAATTTAATTTTTTTTTTCTTCATCGAAGTCGCCATGTTTTCCTGTTGAACTCAATAACTCGCGCCAACGACTCGCAAGAATGAATCGCCTGTCTATGGACTTGTCAAATATTCAGGAGGGGGTGAAACAGGGGTGATGGGAGTATAACGAAAGTAGGCCAAGATCAAAGTAAACTGAGATTTGTTGATTCTGATCTGGAAGTTGTAATTTATGGTTTTATTTTTTTTGGCGGAGTTTTCGGCGTTTAAAAAAGGGGTGTTTTAAATAACTGTAGGTTATTTTAATATGTCCGAATTAGTGATTTGAATTAGTCAAATAATTTTTTTTATTCTAATTTCAACACGTAGGTAAGTACCCCTCTAATTGTCTGACTGTAATTTTTATTATTCTTGCCAAAATTGTTTTTTTTACACAATAATTGAATTTTGACTGCCAGTCTGATTTCACTTCAAGCTGTTTGTTCTGTTGTTTTTATCAGTATTTTTTGTATCCTGCATCAATGTATTTTGGTAACGTACAGACTATTTTGCAGACGGTACATGGCCTCTGTTACGGCGCATTCCCACTATGTCGTGACGATTAATTGATCGTTGGAAGACTGTCGTCTCTAGCTCTTCCAATTATACCGATTGACTTGACAATCTGTCGTCACTGAAAAAAAGTAGTGAACGACAGATTATCGTGTCGTCCTGTACGTGAACACCTGCATTTAAATGCCACAAGCCACGACGCTTTATACGACACGATAATCTGTCGGCACGACATAGTGGAAACGCGCTCTTAATGTGATTCCTTTAGAGATGAATTTGGTATATTTTTGGATAATTTGTTACTTATTGTATCGAAGGACTACAAATGATCTTATTAGTAATGTAAGAATACTTAAGAATGTTGTTAGATCATTTTATTGTATCAATAAAGTTTGTTAATAAGGTTAGGATAAATGTATTGGGTCATAAAAATGTTTGTGATGTGTTTAGAATAATTTAACATCGTGCCTATAATTTCCGAAGGGTAAAGCAGACCGCAGAAGTTGGACCTAAATAGTACACCCAAATTTCGCCTAAGTCTCAAGTCATCGGGTGTGAGCCTATTGCCATCAACCGGGCAAGTATTAAGAGTCCGTGGCCGCGACTGAGAAAATGCTAATGGGAAAACCAAATGACGGTTTGCCCGACCCGGGAATCGAACCCGAGACCTCGTGCTCAGCAGTCGCGTTTTCGGTCACTAGGCTAACGAAGCAGTAAGGGTAAGGTACCTAGGGTATTCTACGTAAATATCCTCCTATGTCCAGCAATAATCAAGAGGAGCTCGTTGCTAAATAATAACATCCGCACGCGTCGATCTTCAAGGTTAAGCCGTGCTTGCCGAGGTCGGTCCGTCGATAGGTGACCATAATTACATACCGAGTCTCCTCCGTGCCTCAGAAAACACGTTAAGCCGTTGGTCCCGGCTGTCATTTGTAGATCTTTGACAGTCGTTACAAGTAGTCAGGAGCCGAAAGTCTGAGATCCAGACTTACCAAAGGGTTTCGTATTACCCATTTAATGGGTTGTGGAGGTTAGATAGACAGTCGCTTCATGTAAAATACTGATACTCAGCTGCATTCGGTTAGACTGGAAGCCGACCCCAAAAAAGTTTGGGAAAAGGCTAGGCAGAGGATGACGTCCAGCAATAATGAAAATTATGATAATGATGAGCAATTTTTATTTAATTTCTACCCTTATCAGAATATTAGTTCAGTATGTTCAGCAATTTTCAACTCTAAACTTCCTGAACAATACCGGAACAAATTGCTTGTCAATAGTGATCTAAATTGTTAATTGTCAACAATACAATTAATTACTAGCCATGGTGTCTATTGATCTTGCTTTGTTTGACAATTGTTTTGATCTACTTGACAATGGGAATCGTATAAATGGGTGTTTATTGACTTTCATTGAGTTTTGGAATGTTTTTGAGTGTTAATGGGGTGTTTTATGATGTTGAAAGGGGAGTCATAATTTTGCAGACATTCAGAACACATATGTTTTTGTGCCTAACGAAAGCACATTAAACCGTTGGTCCCATGGTGGTGTCATTTATACAAGGTGTTGTTTTGCAACCTCGTCAAATTCAAGGAGGTAACTATGCTAATGATTCTCGTCCCGAATCAATAATAAAATAGGTAGGTAATTTTTCTTTTTTTTCTATTTTTCGGAAATCGGTAAGTGTGAACCACCCTTGTTTTAAACGCGGCCCGTCTGGTTCTTGCCCTATAACCTCGCTTACACAAATACAAAAAATTTCAAACGTTTATTCGATAATTTCTTACTCGCTAAACCACGTTAAGGTGATTATTCTGAAATATTGTCAAACTTAAATAACCAAAAAAATCTGCGTTTATTAATAATTAACTAGGTACCGTAATTTTAATTGATTATTTATGTCTTTGGTGACCACCTCCTGAAATTTGACGAGGTTGCAAAACAACAGCTTGTAGATCTTTGACAGTGGCCCGAAAGTCTGATGACCAGACTTACCAAGGGGTATAGTGTTACCCAGTACTAACTGGGTTGTGGAGGTCAGATAAGCAGTCGCTCCATGTAAAATACTGGTATTCAGCTGCATCCAGTTAGACTGGAAGCCGACCCCAACATACCTGAACCTAACAAACATGGCTTTAATCACCTCGTTATTTATCTTTATTAATTGGTCAAAAATAATGGTTCGCTTATTCATCGAAAATTAAAACACACTGAAATATTCATGCCCAGTAAAAAAACAACCAACCAACAGATACCCCGACCAATTGCAAATCACAAGCGCTATTTACCGACAATACTCACTGATAACGATGACGTATCTATTTAGTTAAATGCTCATGATTAATTCATGGGACTCGAGCGAAGCCGGCGGCGGCAGTATGTATTATTGAACGTGCGAACGGACAGACGGATCGAGCGCTATGTTATATTCATTGATAGTGCTTTGTGGTTAATAACGTTTTTGTTTAACGTCTGTTCATGTTAAGCTATTGGTCTTGGCTGTCATTTATTTATTTATTTATGTACAGAGAAACTGCTTTTACAGGAAATCTATACATCTATACACAAATAAATAAAAATGAAGTGTCTGTTTGTAATATTAAAATAACCGCTTTTTACCACATGCATATGAACGTATATATACGGTACATATACCAAAATAACATTTGTTACAATTTTTGTCTGTCTGTCTGTTTCTTCCTGCTAATCTCTGCAACGGCTGAACCTATTCTGACGGGACTTTTACTGGCAGATAGCTGATGTTATAAAGAGTAACTTAATCTACTTCTTAAATTTCACGACTTCATCAGTCGCGGGCACAGGTAGTAACATCATACAGATGAAAGAGCACAAAAGGTACCGCCTGTTGAATTAAGAAATCTCTTCCAGCATACCTGCCATAGGAAAGATACACAGTGTGTAAAAGAAAATAAAATGACAATAGCATCATTCCTGCAGGCGCCCAGAGAGGGTAGGCAGAGGTGTACCAAGCGCAGTGTGGAATGGTCGCAAGCGCCACTGCTGATCATGAGGTTCTGGGTTCGATTCTCGAATCGAGCAAAGTGTTATTGGGTTTTTTTATCAGGAATTTGTCAGTAGCAGCCACGGAGCCTAGATTTATGCCGGGTTGATGGCAATAGGCTAGCCCCCTTTGACGTGGCACTTAAAAAACATAACTGGAGAAATGTGGGTGTACTAATAAGAGCAATTACACCTCACGGCATTTCATACAAACTTACAAGTCCTTATTTACCGAAATGACTGAACCGATTTTAATTAAACTTAAAGCCATGGGTCTAAAAAGTTACTAAAAACATTTTCCAAAAAGTCTTTAAAAAAAAAAGATAATTCGAAATTTCCGTTTCTATTGAATTTATAACCGGTCCAATTTAGTTGTAACACTATTTTTCGAAAAACAAAATTGTTGTCTTTTTAAACCTATGTATCTTGTTTATGCGTATAAAGTTTCATTAAAATCAGTTCAGTCATTTCGGAAAAAAAGGACTTGAAAATTTGTTTGAAATGTTGAATGGCGTAAACGCTCTTAAGTAAACGTTTGTCTTACTGTTCGAGAATTACAGGCGTGATTTTCTGTTATGTGATATACAAGGTGTTGTTTTGCATCCTCGTCAAATTCAAGGAGGTAACTATGCTAACGATTCTAGTCCCGAATCAATAATAAAATGAGTAGGTAATTTTTATTTTATTTTCTTATTTACTAAAATCGGTAAGTGTGAACCACCCGTGTTTTAATCGCGGCCCGTCTGATCCTCGCCCTATAACCGCGCTTTCATACATACAAACAATCTCAAACTTTTATTCGATGATTTCTTATTCCCTAAACCACGTTTAAGGGGGTTATTCTGAAATTCTGGCAAACATAAACAACCAAAAAAATCAGTGGTTATTAATAATTAACTAGGTACCGTAATTTCGATTGATCATTTATGTCTTTTGTGACATCCTCTTGAATTTTGACGAGGATGTAAAACAACATCTTGTATACTTTGTAAAAAATATATCCATTAACATCTCACATCTGCGAAATGTTTTCGAAACCGGTCTGCATTAATTACTCTAAATATGATGAATAAATAACCAGACTAATTTTAGCGATGGCAGACATATTAATTTCAACTGTAAATGAATTATTCTGAAAATTAACATAGAGTGCGGTTCGTTTTAACATTAATTATATGGCATACGTTACATACATTTATTTTCATTTCTTTAGTACTAATAGTAATGCTAAAATAACATAGTCTGCGTTCAAAATAGAATTTTATGGAATCATACTAAATTGTGGAGCTCACAAGTGGTAGTCTACAGAAAACGAGTATGTTTGATTTTTTTTTTTAAACCTTTCACCGCTAGGATTGCCAAGAAAGAATAAATATTCTTTTTTCACAACTGGGGGTCTACTCTCTAAGCACGAAGTCCGTAGTTTCGGCCGAAGTTACGGTCGTTTCCTACTCCTTATCACTTACGGACATAAGATTCGTTAGGGGCCCGAACTAAAAATGAATGGCAATACGATTGGACAGTTGTCCTTACTCCCGATGTGTTTTCAAAACTCATAAATCTGAAAATATGTGATAGTACGGTTCATTTCGAAGTATAAAGCTAGTTACGGACGGACCCGTACTTTCGTTGACGGACTTAGAGAGTAGGCACCCTAGTTGCGAAACTCAATTGCCATGGCGGCCGAAAGGGAATTTCTCCTGTATCGTGGGTGCGTTTACAAACATTAAAACTCTCATACACAAACAGCCAGACCTGGAACAACTGTCTGTAGGCCATACAAATATTTCATACATATATTTATTAATTATTAGACAAACACAAAAACA
This sequence comes from Cerastis leucographa, assembly GCA_963082945.1. Classification (NCBI taxonomy): domain Eukaryota; kingdom Metazoa; phylum Arthropoda; class Insecta; order Lepidoptera; family Noctuidae; genus Cerastis; species Cerastis leucographa. The sequence continues at coordinate 10,409,853 of OY720372.1, read as the reverse complement.
AGACTTCAGGAAAATGCGCCAAATGTTTAAATGCCTCATTGGTCGATTTGGGCCCGGTTGATGGCAATAAGCTTGTCCCCTATTACATGAAACTTCAACATAACTGGCGAAATGTGAGTGTAATACCTATTCCGTCATAAAAATTCTATCACAAAATGTCAGCTAATACCCAACTTCATTGCAACTTCAAACACACCGCCATATTTCCTTCCTACCAGTACATTAACTGTCTACACCGACTCCTAGTCAACACTTATCCACCACTTATAATAATAACTACCCTGGCGACATTCCTGGAGTAAAAAACCTGGTATCTCCAGTCCCGCCCACTCTGGAACCCCACCCTACTCTATGGACAATCATTCCCGACGTGTGAATGAGGACAGATGGCGCGGTTTTCATGTCTTACAAATAAATATTATTACTGTTTACTAGTTTTTGCCCGCGGCTTGGCTCGTCTTCACGAAACTTATAAGAAGTAAGCGAATATAGATTATTTTTTATCCCGCTAGTACTCGGTCACGGTTTACTTTAAGAGCGTTTACGCTTGACGACATTATATTCAAACTTTAAGGCCTTATCTTTCGAAATGACTGAACCGATTTCAATGAAACTTCATACTCATAAGCAGGATACATAGGCCTAAAAAGTTACAAAAAAAACATTTTCGAAAAATAGTGTCACTGCTAAATTAGACCGATTATAAATTATCTATACACGGTGTAAATCATCACGAAGCCGTCAACCAAGCATTCTGTACATGAAACTAAGTAACTTTACGCAAAAATTATTGATGGGAAACGACTTTTTTTTGGGGGGTGTAAAATCATGCTTTGTGGTAGAACTCAATGTAACGCACTCAAAACATTGTGCTGATGAACGGATTGAATAGTACGGGGGTCGTGGAGGTGTTTAAACTAAAAATCTTACATTAAAAACTTGTATTTAAAAAAATACTTGATAAAAAGTTGGAACTTTGACCCCTAATATCTCCGTAACTAGAAGGTTCCCAGGTACGGTGTAGAACAAAAAAATTATCGCTATGACAGGCAGAACCAGTGCCTTTCGGCTTCGTTAAGAGGTGTTTTACACCCTTTAGAAACAGAAATTTCTATTTTTTTTTTTTTTTTTTAAACATGTCGAAAATGTTTTTTAGTAACTTTTTGGACCTACATATCCTATAATAAGGCCTTGAAAGATTGTTTGAAATGCCGTAAGGTGTAAACGCTCTTAACGCTTAAAAAGGTGACTTTTAGCCCGCGGTTGCGCCTGAGGTTAATCCTGAAAGAATCTAATGGGAGACCAATCAAGCTGTACAATACCATTGTTTGCCGATCTCCGATGAATTGGAAATTTTACGAAACGAGACTATATCCAGTATAACAGCACGTTTAGGGTGCTGCTGCTTCTGCCTGGGTTCTGTAGCGCGTCATCTATGTTCGCTGTCCGACTACGCGACTGTTTCGATGCTGTGCGGCGTAAGAAAGCGGCCTCGCTGCTAAACAGTTTCAGTGGCAGCCCCAACAGCATTCTGAGCGCCATCGGGAAGCATGACAGCCCGTTGCTGAGGTCACTAGTCACTAGTCACTGTCTGTGTTTTTTAATTAAGTACCAACATAGGTTAAGAATATTGTTACTAACCCAATGGATCTTGGTCTCTGAATAAAAATGAATATATATACAAGGTGTTGTTTTGCATTCTCGTCAAATTTCAGGAGGTGGTCACAAAAGACATAAATAATCAATTAAAATTACGATACCTAGTTAATTATTAATAAACGCTGATTTTTTTGGTTGTTTAAGATTGTCAATATTTCAGAATAACCCCCTTAACGTGGTTTAGGGAATAAGAAATTATCGCATAAACGTTTAAGATTGTTTGTATGTGTTTAAGCGAGGTTATAGGGCGAGAACCAGACGGTCCGCGTTTAAAACACGGGTGGTTCACACTTACCGATTTCCGTAAACAAGAAAAAAAATAAAAATTACCAACCCATTTTATTATTGATTCGGGACGAGAATCAGTAGCATAGTTACGTCCTTGAATTTGACTAGGATGCAAAACAACACCTTGTATAATTTTAGAAGAGCAGCGGTGGCCCAGTGGTGGCAGCCCCGACTTACGAGCAGTAAGCCGTGGGTTCGAACCCAGGCAGGCGCATTACTTTGCGTAATTTATTTCATCACCGCTGCCCTCAAAAACGGTGAAGGAAAACATCGTGAGGAAACCGGCATGTCCTAGAACTAAGAATTCGAAGACATGTGACATCTACCAACCCGCACTGGGCTCGCGTGGTGGAGTACAGCCCACTCCCTCTCATAGAGAGGAGGCCTGTGTCCCAGCAGTGGGAACAATGTAGGCAGATGATGTATATATAATTATATATATTTATATATTATTCTAGAAATGTATACCTTAGTTTTGAACTATACTTAAGGAATATTAATATCCAAAGTCCTACTTAAGGTCATGGTTTATCTGTGTTCCAAATTTAATCAAAATCGGTTAAGTGGATTATTGTGTGAAGAGGTAACAAACAAACTGACAAACGGAATTACGTTTGCATTTATAATATTACTAGCTGCTGCTCGCGACTTTCTTCGCGTGGAAATTTTGATGCTTTATTCAGAGATAAAAAGTAGCCTATGTCCTACTGGAAAATATAATCTTTCTCCTTGCCAAATTTCATAGCGATCCAATTAGCCGTTTAGTCGTGAAGGGGTAACAAACAAACAAACAGAGTGACTCGCATGTATAATATAAGTATGGATATTTCGTAATTGTGTAGTCTAATTTAAGTAAAGAGACCTAAATTAGTACCTTGGTGCAGCTAGGTAGCTATCAATTATTTAAGGCGTTCTAACTGAATCATTATTTTGTTGTCTTTGTGTTTTTTTTTAAATTTACTTTCAGTAATTGTTGTATGGTTTGATTAAGCAATTAGAAGTCTCAGTTTGGTTTTTAAGTTGTAGCCTTTTCCCTGCTCCCTTTATTCTGTTACAGGATGTCTAGCGCCATCTCTTTCCCACACTGGTAAAGGAGTAAAAGAATAAGGCGTCATGGTAGGCCTCCAGGTCCCATATCGACGTTTTTGTTCACATCTACTTAGTAATACCTTTTGCTAGTACCCTTTAAAGGCCCACGCAGACTGGGACGGCATGGCAAGTGATTTTGCCGTCAGTCAGCGCACATTAGCCGCTTAGATACCGCAGCATTCCAGCGCCTTGCCACAGCATGCCACGGCGTGCCGCGGCACAACAAAGCACGCCTCGGCAGCTCCTGCTGCCCGATACACTTTTAGCATTCAGTTGGGTTTGATCGAGAGTTGATGTGCCTCAGTTTTGTCAAAACGAGCGCTGGAGATCTTGGCATGCCGTTGCCTACCGCAGTACGCCACGGCATACCGCCGCGGGAGCCCGTGGCGCGTCTTTCAATACCGTGCAATGAAATCCCTTTCGATGCCACGGCATCATTTTAAAGCATAGCAATTTATTTCGTATTTCTAGGTCGATACGTTTGTATGTCCATGAGTAAAAATTTTAATCCCTTGCCATGCCGTCCCGGTCTGCGTAGGCCCTTATTCATCCTTTTAACAATACCATACTCTTTTTTTTTTGTTTCTACTTTTATCTTTTATTGAACTGCAACTTAGTATTGTCACATCGTTTCTCAATCTATCACTCAGGACCGATTTCACCGTTGAAACTGAACTTGATCAACACATCTAAACTGCGTTTAAGAGCTGTCATCATTGTTACTGGATATTGTCACTGTCAACATTTGAACGCGGTTTTAGGTATGCTGATAAAGTTCAGCTTTATTGATTAAATTCGCCCTAAAAGTTACACCACACATACTTCACAAGGAACGCATTGCCACAGCATTTTGTTCTGGTTTCATGTCTCTCCTGCTCCACCTAACATTAAAACATTTAATATTAGTCGAACACTACTGAGACTCGATATTCTTTACATTTAAAGCAACGCATTGACCCTTCGTACTAAGACGGATCCAATCTATTCGAATAAAATGGGATATCCATTTGTACAAATCGGATCAACTGTTTAGGCTGTCCAAAGTGTTTTGTTCTCAACTTGGAATGAAACGGGCCTTTTTTGTCCGATTTTACGGTTTTTTTTTGTTCGTCTTTATACAGCATTTTTTTTGGGCTTTTGGATGATTGGAGTCTGTATCAGTATTGGTTACCTTAATTGCTGTATTCGATTTATTAATATAAAGGTGTAAAACACCTCTTAACGAAGCCGAAAGGCACTAGCTCTCCCTGTCATTGCGATATTTTTTTTTGTTCTACACCATACCTGGGAACTTTCTAGTTACGGAGATATTATAAGGGGCCATTGTTCCAACTTTTTGACAAGTATTTTTTTTAAGTACAAGTTTTTAATGTAAGATTTTTACTTTAAACACCTTTACGACCCCCGTACTATTCAATCCGTCCATCAGCACAATGTTTTGAGTGCGTTACATTGAGTTCTACCACAAAACATGATTTTACACCCCCCAAAACAACGTAGTTTCCCAGCAATAATTTTTGCGTAAAGTTACTTAATTTCATGTACAGAATGCTTGGTTGATTTACACCGTGTATAGTAATAGGGACTGTCTCGATGGTCTAGTGTTCGCAATAACGACTGCTGAGCATGACGTCCTGGGTTCGATTCCCGGGTCGGGCAATGTGTCATTGTGTTTTTCCGTCACATAATTCTCAATAGCAGCCACATAATCTGGATGTGTGCCCGGTTGATGGCAATAGGTTCGCCCCTTATTACATGGGTCTTAAACAGAATTGTTGAAATGTTGGTGTACTATTAGGTGAACCTCTGCCTAACCCTTCTTGGATTACAGTCGTGATGTTATGCCAAGGGCTCTAAAATGTCACCCCATGTCATCGGAAATGTCCTCTATTGAACATGGGCTTCCCATAACCCATAATCTTAAGTGGCTGATGGTATACGGTACATATCGAAACGATTGAATAGGTAGATTTTCTGGTACTGATCGCTGATCGAATGACAGATGACAGTGAGCTTAAGATAAGAGTATCCGAAAAAACTGTTGATTAGGAAGCACTAAGCTTTATTATTTAACGGTGAAGGAAAATATCGTGAGGAAACCGGCATGTCCTAGAACTAAGAATTCGAAGACATGTGACATCTACCAACCTGTACTGGGCTCGCGTGGTGGATAACAGCCCACTCCCTCTCATAGAGAGGAGGCCTGTGTCTCAGCAGTGGGAACATTATAGGCTGATGACGAAGCGTTATTTTCGTAGTATAGCGATCCATAAATGGTTGTTTTTAGGGGCTCCCTGAGAGACCTATGTTGGTTTTTAGTAGTGAATACTTAAAAAAAACTCCTTGTTTACCAAACATATCTTTTAGTCAGCATTACAAAATAAAAACAAGTAGACTGTTCCTCTCAATAGTTTATACACCTATTATGATAAACAGATATCGTCTGTTTACTTTTTATTCTTCAATATAAGTTTAACCACACCAATCTTATTCTCCCACGCTCGCTATTTTGTTTCAAACACACAAAAAAGTCCTTTTTTCTGAACGAAACGATCTCTACCGACCTTCAAACAACATTCTAACCGCAAATTGAGTTTTTTAACTAACGTTAGTTCTACTCCTTGACCACGGAATGGATAGTTACAGAAGGTTAACCCCTTACAACGACCGAAAACTGACGCACACATAGAAACGTATGTACAGAGATCTCAAACTCATTATCATTCTCCAACCCTTTCATTTTATATATTTCTATTTTCATGTTGCTTTACTATAATGTATATGTATAGTTGTTATCATGTTATTGCATTAATAACTATGTAAGAATGTTACTAATAACTCTATAATTGTTAATTATAATGAGTAATGGTTACTAATCATTTACTAATATTATTTTAATTTATAAATGTATATTGCGGTGCCCTTACAGAGTCTAGTTCTTAGCTGTAACCATTTTATAACACCTTATAAACATTAGAGAACGCAAAAAAAATTAATATGAATATGAATCCAACCACAATCATTTTGAAATCACATTCAAATTTAAATCTCAAATTGAAACAAACGACAGTCGCGACCTCACAAGAGCGCTTGTACGTAAAGCATATCTGTGTGCGTGCATTATCGGTCGTTGTAGGTATACAGCGCGTATCAAAAAAGTGTGCTCACATACGTCTGTGGCACAAGACCATCAAACTGAACAACGCTATCCATGAGACTCTCATCGTAATCGCAATTAAAAACAGACTATGCAAAAAAACAACACAACCCTTTTTTTTTTTTTTTTTTTGCGGATGGGAAATCATCAAATGACTTCTACCGCTCTGGGCGGAGCGGGAGGGAGTGTCAGACTTGTACTGACTAAAACCCACCCATGTTCCTTCTTCGCCCTTTGTGTTCCAGGGCCGCGGTATCTCTTTCGAACAACCCGCAGCCCTGGCAGCCCGCAGCCCTGGCAACAACACAACCCTTAATATGACACAACTTTTCTGACACGCACTGTAGGATTGTCCTTCTGTAGCAGCTATTTATTCTGTGTCCCTAGCTATCAATTGGGCTACCTACCGTGACGGCAGCTGTTGTTGACCTTAACAAATAATGTCAAATTTAAACACATGTTAGTTTAACTAGCGATTAAATTGTTGCATGTTATTATTTTGAATCGGAAATGGTGCAACCGACCGCATATTTTACACAGATTTTAAATGGTTTTTTGGACATAAATAAATGATTAAGTTCTGCAGTTTGTTTTGAAATAAATTTGTGCAAATGTTCTGTGAAACATTTCGACGGTTTGTGTTATTATCCCAGCGTAAATAATGGGTTTTCTGAAAATTGAATTAAGCTCAAACCTAGTCCGAATAACTCGAATCGAGATAAATTCATACAACATTATTTCTCGTTTTTCCAGAATTCAAGAACCTCGCTTCAATAGTTAGCTAGATTATACTTTATTGTACAAATTTTTGTGCATTGTATTTGTAAACTTCAGTACTTCTTTCTTTATTGTTACCTATAGCTTGGGTGGGCTATCAAATTCCAATGCAGTCTATCAGTCTTAAAGGTCAGTAACAAACACAAATACAACTAGTGGGCTAAGCCAGACCATCGCCTACGCAGTTAGCCATTCATTCCTCCCGATTGAGGCAATTCGCGTAGGTAGGTAAACAGAAATTACTTAACTTAGGACAGATCACTTTCTTGAGTGAGTGAAGTTAGCTGCGATTCGCAATTTTGTTGTATTTAAAACATTGTTCTTTTCTAAGATTTCTTGGCAAGTTTCGTTTAATGGCTTCATTTATTTCTTCAAAAAGGCAGCAAATGCAAATATAATTATAAATTAGACATAATTATTTAAAATCACAACAAACGTAACAAAATTACATAAATGTGTACAGCCATCCCCAAGAACAGTTAGCGTATTTTCTGTGCATTCAGTACTATCATACTAAAATACCAAACCTAAGGTATACCTACTTATATGAATATTATGTATGATAGGTAATACATAAGGGTGTAACCGGCGAGGTGGCGAGCCTCTTGGCCGGATTGCCGCTATTGGATCTGGAGGAGATAGTCCTCGCGCGCCTGCACGAATGGCGCGCGGAGGCACTACGCCAAATCGCCGCTCAGCGGACAGACCTCCGGCGCGATCTCATGGCGACACGGAGAGAGCGACTGTCGCAAACTCGTGCTGGGCACGCCACAATAGTGGCGATAAGTCCCCACTTTGAGGGGTGGCTGGAGGCGGCGTCCTCACCTTCCGCCTGACGCAGGTCCTCACCGGACACGGTTGTTTCGGGAGGTTCCTGCACCGATTTGGGCGGGAGGAAACGCCCGGGTCCTCTACTGATATAGGATATGAGATGCGGAATGAGTAAAATGACGTGATGAAAGTTTCAGTATGAATGTGGATGGTGGTAAGAGTATGAGAAGACCAAAGAAATGATGGATGGACAGTAAAGAAGATATTGTCGAAAAGGAGGTGACTAGGCCGCATCATCACTTTATATCAGGAAAGATGTGTCCAAACGCAAGCCAATTGAGTATTAAAAAAAACTACTAAGATGACGAGTAATAGGGAAGTATGCAAGAAGAAGATATGCTGCGCCGATTCCAGATAACTTGGGATCAATACAAGAATGATGATGATAATGTGGACGTAAGTGCAATGTAATATTGTAATTTCAAGGGTGTGAGCCTGGAGATCTGTCATACAGATCTCGAGCCCAATATAGACTCCAGCTCTCACAAAGGTTTGAATTTGCATGTGACCTAGACACTATGTTCCAAATTTTACCTTTTTAGAGAAAATAAATTACTATTGTATTGTATTTACGAACTGACACTGTGCTTCGAGAGTTATTTCTAACATTGTTTTATGCCACTTAAGTTTCCTAAAATAAAGAAAAGCGTTACAAGGCTCTATATTCAATATGGCGTCAACCCGCTATAAAAATAACATGTTATATCGAAAAAAAAAATAGCGTTTTCGTTGTATAGCGATATCACTGTGCAGATGGGTAACAGTAATATAATAGAATTTCAAGTATAAGGTCAATTACGATTGATCAACGATATGTATAAGCTGCCTGTGACTTTTCAAAGGTTAGTATCGGAAAACAAAAGCCATGGTATTGTTAGGACAGTTTAGTTTTATATCCTGTTTGGATTCCCTTTTATTTGCTCCTATTTCAGCATAAACGACATACTACAGGCTGTTGTTTTGCATCCTCGTCAAATTCAGGGTAACTATGCTAATGATTCTCGTCCCGAATCAATAATAAAATAGGTAGGTAATTTTTCTTTTTTTTTCTTTTTTACGGAAATCGCTAACTGTGAACCATCCATGTTTTAAACGCGGCCCGTCTGGTTCTTGCCTTATAACCTCGCTTACACACATACAAACAATCTTGATCTTGGTCGAGGCAAAAGAAATATGTAAGGATCGCATTAGATAACGTTCAGAGGAGCTCGTGGCTACATAACAACAGCCGCACGGGTCGATCTTAAAGGTTAAGCCGTGTTTGCCAAGGTTGGTCCGTGGATGGGTGACCATAATTACATACCGAGTTTCCTCCGTACCTCGTAAAGTACGTTAATCCGTTGGTCCCGGCTGTCATTTGTAGATCTTTGACAGTCGTTACGAGTTGTCAGAATCCAAAAGTCTGACATCTACTCTTACCAGGGGGTATCATATTACCCAGTTACTGGGTTGTGGAGGTCAGATAGGCAGTCGTTTCATGTAAAATACTGGTTCTCAGCTGCATCCGGTTAGACTGGAAGCCGACCCCAAGATAGTTTGGGAAAAGGCTAGGCAGATGATGTATTAGACGGCGTTCTCTGGTTTCTGCTTGCCATGGGAAAAAGTCGTGAGTTTATGTATGCATGCACTACATACTTTCGTCGTAGAAATATTATTCAATTAGCAAGGTAGGTAGCGTACCTAACGCACCATATGACTGCACCATGATCTATCACAACTAAGAGGCTCAAGGATAACCAAGCTGTTCGCATAATGTAGAATTATCTTCACAGTACATACCGAAGGTGGCACCTATAAGTTTTAAAAGAGTATAACGTTAACCGATAACCAGGAAGACTGTACAAAAATCAGGTACCAACCTCTGCCAAATTATAACCCCTAAAACCCAACTACCCTCGCAACTTACACTCCTATTCATAACCCTCTCATTATCTTGCCAAGTATGACTTCTGCCAAGTATTTGCCTTACAACTAGTGAGTTCGCGCGGAAAATGAAAACTCTATAAAACTGTAGTCGGCCGTCGTCAAATATTGGTGCCGGAGCATCTGCTATCAAAACTTTACTCGATCCTCAGGGACCGGGATGAATGGAAGTAGGAATGGAAGTTATTATTTTTTATAAGTAATAGGAATAATATAATTTGAGGTATTCTTAAGTGGTAATGCCGAATTGTATGATTTGGAGATGTTTTTTGAGGAAGGTTTTTGGAATTCTGTGTTTAGTCTTCAAGTAAGCTTTGTGCTTTTAATTTTATCCCAATGGTTTTTATCGATCGTGGGGAGGGGGACACGTCAATAATTAATAACTAATAATTTAGCACAAAATGTCTTTCTAGACTTAACAAGAAACTATTAATAGAGAACACTTAAGAAATTAATGATCAAATCAAATGTCGTTTGTGTGTGGGTACAACAAAGATGCTTTAGAAACAATTTCAGAAGAAATGTCGAAAAAAAACTGATTTCCCATCTCAGTGAGACTAGCAAAATATGATAATTGCCGAGTTTAACATGTTGAACTTTAACCAAAAATCACGATTTGTCTATATCAAGCAACGATGCTATGTGATGTCCCGTCTATCCTAAGTATATTTAAGTGTCTTTGGTAAGAGAATAATTTCTTATACACAACAAACTTACCTCAACTATAGTAGTTACGACAAAAATCCGAACTATCCAATCACTGTGACATACAAGAACGACATTCCCTGTTCTTATCCAGTGCTCCCTACTCCAAGTAACCGGCACACGTGGGTACCGTTCGACCAGTTATTGCCTTCGACATGGCGACAATTTTTTTGCGAGTTTTTCCGTTATAACATATCGTATAAATATAACCGGGTCGTTCTGGGTTTCGTTTACTCTTGTCTTTCTATGTGTTGTTTGTGAATGTGGTCGAAGTTTCTACGTCAGCTTTTAATTTGGGAGGGACGGATGAAATCCCCGAAGACTCTAGGCAGAGGTGGACCTAATAGAACACTTTCATTTCAACAGTTGTGTTTGTTGACGACTATTACCGTTAACCGGTTACACAAACCCTGACTCCGTGACCGCAACTGAGAAATTCTTGATGGAATAATTATAATAATAACGTTTTGCCTGAACTGGGAATCGGACCCAGGAACTTATGCTTAGCAGTAGAGCTTGCGCCCACTAGACCAACATTTTTCCGTTACAACACTACAACATAACAAAAAATATAACCGGGTCTTTCGGGGTTACCGAAACCCCGAAAGACCCGGTCAAAGTTGAGTCAGCTTTTAATTTGGAAGGGAATTGTTATTATTTATTTAGAGACAATAGATGTAGGATATGGGGACTGTTATAGCAAAATAAAGTTTCATACTGACTGATAACATAAAGAAAACTCATAAAACAATTTGAATATGGTTTTCTCTCCTGTAATCAGTATGTTACGTAGGTTTTATTAGCGTGATTTCTTAGCCTTTCGATACTGATACTGACATTTTTAGCATGCGTTATCCCACTGCTGGGCAAAAGCCTCTTCCTATAACTTCCAATTGTTTCGATCCAGGGTCAATGTGGACCACAGTTAGCCTGTCGATGCCAATCTTTCTTTCTTTCTTTTTCTTTTCTTTTTAAAAAAACGTTGCCCCACACTAGGAATTTCTCCTGTATCGTGGGTGCGTTTACAAACATTTAAACTCACATACACAAACAGCCAGACCCGGAACAACTATCTGTAGGCCATACAAATATTTGTTCCGTGCGGGGATCGAACCCGCGACACGCAGCGCAGCAGTCGATCGCTCAGCCACTGCGCCAACCGTGTCTAAATCTAAATTGAATCGGCCAAGAATTTGCGACTTTTCATCCTTCACTAGCGTCCAAGTTCCTGAAATAAGAAGAACAACTACACATAGGCTCGCTTATAAAATATCTGACTTTTCTTAAATCACCATTCCCTTTATAAGCCCATACAATTAACGTAACGTTTGCCAAAAATCAATATTGATTTACCACACTTCTGTTTTGATTATCTAATAACTTCGCTCACTCCATAAACCCAAGGATTACCAGCGTTAAGCCCTCCCTCTATCAATATAAAGATAATAATTCTATTCAAAGTAACTTCATCCCCTTGTTTTCCCATCCGCTATATTTTATTACCAAAATAGATATCAATTTTGACAAATATGATTACACTATGCCCGAATAATCCCGCCAAAACTGGTAATTTAATAACTCCCGGGCGCCATTTTGATTGCGTTTGACAGATAGGTGGAGCCACTAGTCGTGTTACAGTAGTTACGTTTTTATTTTGGAAATGTAGGTGTATTTTATCGGATAAGTTTTAATTTAATTAAGGTTATGTTATTTTGTCATTTAGGTAGGTAGGCAGTAGTTTTAAATCTGGTTAAAGAAAGGTTTTTTTAGTGACACAAAGTATTCTATTTATGTAGTTTTACTGGATTGTTATGTTCAACGAATAACTTGTATGTGTGGCGTAAATATAAGTGGGGAAACTTTATTGTATCAAAACTTTCAATACTTACATAAAATAACCTGTAACTAGAGTACTATCAAATCTATATATAAATTAATCCCTATTTTCTATCTTTTTTTAAACGTTTTATAATACTTAGTAGGTAGGTAGGTAGTAGGTAGGCAGGAGGTAGGCAGTAGGAAGGTAGTAGGTAGGTAGGCAGTAGGTAGGCAGGCAGGCAGTAGGTAGACAGTAAGTAGGCAGTAGGTAGGCAGTAGTGGGTAGGAACAAGTTCATTGCAACACATGCTGGGATCAGCTAGTTGACTTATAAAACTAGCTCATTCATCCATCGCGATGTATTGCAATCGGTATCTCTCATTTTGTTTCTTGGCATCATAAGTTGGTTATACATACACCGTGTAAATCACCTCATCACGAAGCCGTCAACCAAGCATTCTGTACATGAAATTAAGTACCTTTACGCAAAAATTATTGCTTGGAAACGACTTTTTTTTTAGGGGGTGTAAAATCATGTTTTGTGGTAGAACTCAATGTAACGCACTCAAAACATTGTGCTGATGGACGGATTGAATAGTTCGGGGGTCGTGGAGGTGTTTAAAGTAAAAGTCTTACATTAAAAACTTGTATTTAAAATAATACTTGTCAAAAAGTTGGAGCTTTGACCCCTTATTTATATCTCCGTAACTAGAAGGTTCCCAGGTATGGCGTAGAACAAAAAAAATATCGCAAGGACAGGGAGAACCAGTGCCTTTCGGCTTCGTTAAGAGGTGTTTTACACCCTTTATACTCACCTATTTTACTCGCAATTTACGCCTGAGAAATATAACCACATTACCTAAACTACTACAAAATCCTATAGAACAGCTTCAGTGGGTAGGTTTAGACTTTAATCTCATTAGGCTGGCGAACGGGAATCAATCTATCTGCCAATTTATTGCAACTAAGGAGATACGGAACTAGTATTTCTCTTGATAAAGCAAGGCAATGCTTTTACTCTATAGCAGCCTTTTACATTATACCAAGTTAATTATGGTAATTATGTGATGAGAAAGATATAATAATACCAGCTTATTGCTGTCCCACTGCTGGGCAAAGGTATCTCACAGAGAAGGAACTAGTATTGATTGGCATTTCGGCGTTTTCGGACTTATAATTTATAAGTCCAGTTTTCCTAGTGATATTTTCTTTCACCGATGATTAACATAGAAATTAAATATGAAGGAATATGTTGACCAGTTTTGAACCCCATTAAGTGACTATTCATCATCATACCCATCCTCAGTTCCTGCTCTTATCCCAATTTATTTGGGGTCGGCGCATGTCTATTTCTTCCATGCTTCTCTATTACTTGTCATTTCACTAAACACATCCTGTCTTGCCATATCATCCTTCACACAGTCCATCCATCGTTTCATTGGTCTTCCTCTACTCTTATACCCATCCACATTCATACTCAAAACTTTCGTCACGTCATTTCTCCGATTCACAAGCCCATACTAAGCCAACCAATAAGGGATCGGACTGGGTAAAGAAAACGACATTTTTTGTCCGTCAGACAGGTAATACAAAAATATTAGACACGTATTTTTTGTTTTATCAAAATATCAAAAAATTACTTAGTTAGAACTCATTAAAGTTGGAGAGTGGGGGCTTACTACGTCACAAGTAGGTATAAAACTTGCCTACATGTGACGTCATGCGCCATTTCAACTCAATATATCTCCGTAATTTTAGGGAACTATATTTTCTATCACCAAAATTTATATTTGTCATCAAGTTGTATCACCTAATAAATAGATCTATCGCCACGAAATATTTTCGTTCTCAGATAAACAAAAATTGTTCCCAGGTATGAATTATCAGTAAAATAAGAGATCGATAACCAATAAAATTATATTGCATTACATGAATATAAACTTCGTTCTTATAATAACAGTTTTGTTACTTAAATAATAGCTCTGTGCTCAGAATGGTAGATCTGTCACCAAATAAATAGATCAGTTAATACGAGACATAGGGCACATCAACTCGGACAGGTTAGGTTCGAAGGGGATGGCGGGGTCTTGTGAGCGAGCGGAGCAAGCGAACTAAGACCCCGACATCCCATTCGTGTTAGGTTACTTTAAACCCTGCAGAGAGAAATAGGAGCCCCGCGTAGCGGGGCTCCGTCGACTACTATTTGAACTTAATGCAATTTTCTAGTAACATAATATGATTTATTGGTGATCTCTTTAAATTAGTTTGCTTAAATACTTATTAGGACACACCTATTATAATACATACAAAAACATTTATTTGGTACTAGACCTTATATCTCAGGATTTTAGGTGATTTATTGTGGAACTGATTTTGCATTGTTTGGTGACTACATTTTGGTGACAGATCTACTATTTTGAGGACAAACCCTATTATTTAAGAAACACAAAACTAATTAAATTGGTGATAGCTTAAATGATACCCGTAATTTTATGACCACGTGAAAAAAGAAAAAATACGTGCCCAATACTTTTCAATAAACTACCTGACGGACAAAGAAAAAAAAAACAGGATTATCCCCTACTATATTATAAACAACAGTTTCTTTTTTTTATGGAGTTCTTCAATAGCTCTAGAAAATGAACAAAAACAAGTGAAGCGCAATGAAAATTAATAAAAAAAAAATGGTTTTCTTTTAAATCAATTTACTCCACATCTTCAACATATCAGATCAAATTAATTTCCCTAACATTATTCAAAAACGTCAATCAAAAAAGGTTGATAGGATAAGTTGGTTTTCAGTTCGAGGGCCGATAAAAGGTTGGCCTGAAATATAATAAATCATATCAGTACGGCCTGCCCCTGTCAGCCACTATATAAGTATGTACATAAGTAAACTGGCCCGTGTTTGTACGTATTATGTATGTAGTAATACGTTAAGTGTTTCCGACATGTTTTCGGAGAGGAAAACAAGAGTGAGGTTAAATTTTCTTGGGGAACTTGGCAGGTGTATTAAAGCGAGCTTCCTGTTTTTTGGTGCTATAGTTTAGTTCGTATTGCAAACTTAACCTAGGCATTCGCGTTGCTATAGTCAGAATTATTTGTTATCTGTCTTGAGCATTACCCATATTTTTTGTATAGTAAGTTTATCTGTGATGAATGTGCTGCTAAGGACTATGGCTCATTAATTCTGGGTTGGTTTTAAAAGTGACTAAGCAAAAGGCTCTCCTTTTAAAGCAAAACGGGTAGGTCGCTAACTGAATTGTTGGAATTAACACACTTATTGCGAATTGGAATCTGTAACAAACCAACGATACGCGCCTTCCAATTAGAAGTCTCCAAATTTTACCAAACAAGGATGTGGACACATAGTGATACTCAACAAATAAACAGGGGCCTACGACAAACATTGTCAGTTTTACCCAAACACAAAGCATCAGGTGCAGTAAGCTTGTAAGGGCGTCCACGCCGCACATTCATCTGTACACCACACCAATAACTCAAAGAAAATTAAATCCGATACCCCGTTTTTTTACTCTCGATCAATTTCACAGAAACAACAAGACCAGAGGGGCAAGAGGTACCAAACAACCGCAAAATGAGCCGACATCTGAGACCCACCCACATCTTTCAAAATTATAATATGGCCGAACACATAGATTTAAATCACAGATGTGCCCTCACCGTACTTAGGGCGCACGAAGAGTGAGCTTGTATTCCACATGAAATGATAGATACGATATGCAGCAACAATCAGATTTGTGTAATACTGGATTACACAAATCTGATTGTTAACGAAAACATTTTATGGCGCGGTAAGGCGAGTCATCATCTGCCTAGCCTTTTCCTTACTATTTTGGGTTCGGCTTCCAGTCTAACCGGATGCAGCAGTATACTAGTATTTTACATGGAGCGACTGCCTATCTGACGTCCACAGAGTTATAGTACTGGGTAATACGATACCCTTTGGTAAGTCTGGTTTTCAGATTTTCGGGCCAATGACTACTGCAACGACTGTCTGATAGCCGGGACCAACAGCTTATCGTGCTTTCCGAGCCATGGAGGAAACTCGGTATGTAATGGGCGGTCACCCATATTTTCAAATCTCATTGCTATCGAAGGAGAAACCTGAACATTTTTTGGGGCAGTAAAGCGAGTCTATAACTTAAATCTGCCCCACAACTTTCAAAATTCAAAAATGGGCGAACAATACAAATTTAATGCAACATCCAACATCTATACATGTCGTAATGAAAAACAAACATAGCCTCAGTTGATTTAGGTTCAGAGCAAACATATAATAGTGAGTGGCTGCTACCCCTTAGATTAGAAGAGGGTCGCTTTTGTTGACCTTGCGTTGAGGGGGATTTAACTGCATTTAATATTATTGCATCATGCTCTTATGGTTCTGATTTTTATTCGGGTGCATTTTTGCTGATTGTACTGTTGTCAGTTTTCTTATTGGTTGTTTTGCATTACTTAACATAACAATCATTAATTGTCAGTGAACTTTGGCCCATATATATTATATGCACCTTACAGACTAACATACATTTCATAAAATACATTTTGTGTAAGTAAATAGACCGTTTAAAACTACAATTGTTAGTAACAATTCACTTGTGCACTATGCCGTACTGTTCGATCATGTGCCAGCGGAAGACTTGTTTATTGCATACTCTATGCAATGTCTTCATTTTTATTTATATTCTGTTCCATGATCTATCTTGTCTTTGGTTCACTAACCACGGATGCCCAACATTGTTAGCTTAGGGAGGAAATCTAGTGTAGTCATAATATGCAACTGAATATACGAATTTTATGATGGGTCTATCGGATCTCCATTGTCTATTACTATTAAAGTCTAATTAGCCATTTAGCAAAGGGGTATCATGCTACCCAGCATGATACCCCTTTGCTAAATGGCTAATTAGACTTTCAATCAGCTTTCTTCGATGTAGATGGGGACGGGGAACGCTGTCTAGGGTTAGTTGGTCTATGTGACGTTTCAGGTTTATTTATTTTTTCTTTCTCACCCTTTCTGTATACGTCCGTTTCCTTATTTCTTATAAATTTCATGTTATTCCGTGGACAATAGTGAGGGTTATGCGTTTTTTTACTATTATGCTTAAACTTAATATTATTAACATTGTAACGTGTAACTGTTTATTGTATATAATAAATAAAATAAAATAGATTTGGGGAAATAATGTCGATTGTACTTTAAAGAAGAAGTTTCCAGGAGTTTAAAATCCTAATAAGCCGTTAACACCATAATACAGGGCAAATATTCTAAAGTTAGAAGTTTCCAAATTAGTGCTTGCCTAAGTTTGAAGTATCATGGACGCTCGATGCCTTCCAAATATTCAATAAGTGCTCGGCTATTAGGTTTCGAGTTAGTTTGGATCTGACTTTGGAGACCAAAGCAACTATTTACCTTGCCTTCTTGTCGAAACACTGGAAAGTCCTCGTGATACAGTTTTGCTGTAGTTTACTTAGTGGGAACTATTCATGGATCTTAGGAAATATTCTAAACTGTATTATATAGTTTCTTTGCCTGGCTCCAATTTATGAGCGTAGTTGACTTTTTTTTTTTTTTTTTTTTTCCCTTATTAGTAAGAACCAAGTTCCTACTAGATAATTGCAATCTAGCCTAAGAAGACTAATAAACAATTTAAATCTAACTTATTATGCTACGTTATAAATTATGTTAATGCTAAGAATAGTGTCCATAATTAGGTATGCACTTTTACACACGTTCGTAACACTTCCTTAGAGTCTGGTAAAATTGATAAAACACTTTGTTCATGTGTTATATAAATAGCACAACATTGTTACTATTATTGATTCACTTACACTACACTAATTCAAATGGTTTAGTTCTCTTTAGTCTACGCACTATGCCTGTGTTGTCTAACAGCTGGATTGCCTCAACATTCACGTGTCGATGGAGTCTGTGTTCGTGGGCTTCAGCAAATTTTTGTATGATGGTGGTGACGAATTCCATGTCGAGGTCACGGTGGAGGTCATCGTTTCTTATGTACCAGGCCCCTCAGAAAGTATTGCGAAAAAAAGTTTTTATATATGGAAGACTGGCCAGTTATTATGTTTTTCGAAAATATGATTATTTATAAGTAAAAATAAGTAAGTTCCAATTTCAAAATTTCCCTCCACATTTTTTTGCGAGTTAATTCAAAGTATTGTGTCTCACTGAAATATGGATCTGCGCCGGGAACATTTTAGAGCTATGATTTTATACGATTTCAAGTGTCGCCTGAAACCGGATGAATCGTACGATAGACTTCAAATGGCATTCATGGATGAAGGCCCTTCCAAGGCAACCGTGTATCGTTGGTATAACGAATTCAAGCGCGGTCGACCAACTTTGGGGGATGACGAAAGAAGCGGTCGCCCTTTGACGGCTGTTACCGAAGAAAACGTGCTAGCAGTGAAAAATTTAATCCAAGACAATAGGCGAATTACATATCAGGAGATTCAACACATATTGAAGATTGGATCGGGAAGCGTTCACGAGATTCTACACAGCCATCTTCGCGTGAGGAGGATAGTATCACGCTGGGTGCCGCACAACCTCACCGATGCTCAGAAGCAGGCCCGGGTGGAATGGTGCCGTGATATGCTTAACAAATTTGAAGCAGGCTCGTCTCGGCGTGTTTACGACATCGTTACAGGTGATGAGTCCTGGATTTATCAATACGACCCAGAAACCAAGCGCCAGTCGACTGTTTGGGTGTTTCAAAATGAGCCAACGCCTACCAAAGTGAAGCGATCTAGAAGCGGGGGTAAGATTTTGATCGCTAGCTTTTTTAATTTGACTGGCCACTTGGTATCAATTCCCTTACGGGATCAAAGAAGCATTAATGCCGAATGGTATACTTCCAAATGTTTGCCAGAAGTTTTCTCTGTTATAAGCAACAAGCGACCAAACACAGGGCTCCGCGGGCTACTGCTCCACCACGACAATGCACCTGCGCACACCGCACTCAAAACGAGGGACTTCCTGGACAGCACGCCAGTCAAACTCCTGGGTCACCCTCCTTACAGCCCTGATCTAGCACCGTGTGACTTCTTTTTATTCCCAAAAATAAAAAATCAGCTCAAAGGGATACAATTTTCGTCGCCGGAAGATGCGCTGGCTGGGTTCGAGCAGGCTGTAAACGAGGTGTCTGCGGCGGACTGGAAAAAGTGTTTTGAAAACTGGTTTAGGCGCATGAATCTTTGTATAGAGGCTGGTGGAAAGTACTTTGAAAAGATTTAATAAAAATATATGTACGTATAGAACAATTTTTTTTAGTTTCGCAAAACTTTCTGAGTGTCCCACGTACCAGGGTGCATTTACAGCAGCCCTGAGTACTTTATTTTGGAACTGTTGAATTATTTTGACGTTGGTTGGCTTAGTACAGCCCCAAAGTTGGATACCATACGTCCAAATTGGCATCAGGATATGCTTGTATATTATCAGCTTATTATGTATTGATAAACAGGATTTCCTTCCCAGTAACCAATGCAAACGTTTATAACGAATATCGAGTTCCTGTTTTTTCTTTTTGATATGGGCTTTCCAACGCAGCTTGGCGTCGAGAGTTATGCCAAGGTATTTGGCTGTATTAGCATAAGGTATTTGCATGCCATTTATGTAGAGTGGGTGGTAGTCACTGTGTTTGTTTGTGAAGTTAATGTGAACTGATTTTGACTCATTCAGATTGATCTTCCACTTTTGTGTCCAGTCGTAAACTTTGTTCACAGCTAGTTGAACTTTCTCTACTGCTTCTCTGTGGCTTGATCCGGTGGCCATAATAGCAGTATCATCTGCAAAGGTCGCTATGGTGCTGTTTTCCAGCTCTGGGATGTCACAAGTGTATAACAAGTACAAAATTGGGCCAAGCACACTTCCTTGAGGCACCCCAGCTTTTATGGTTTTTAGCTCGGAATATGCGTCCTCTTGGCGTATTCTAAACATTCTTTTAGTTAAATACGACTCTAGGATATCTACAAATTCTGGTAGCATGCGTCTGAGCTTAAATATGAGACCCTCATGCCAAACTTTGTCAAAAGCTTGCGCGACGTCTAAGAACACGGTAGCACAGACTTCTTTATTTTCTAGCGTTTTTTCAATAACATTAGTTATTCTATGTACCTGGTCTAACGTTGAGTGTTTTTCTCTGAAGCCAAACTGGTGATCTGGAACTAGGTTTTTATCTTCTATTACTGGTTTTATCCGTTTTAATAACAGTTTTTCAAATAACTTTGATAGTACGGGTAACAGAGAAATGGGTCTGTATGATGATGCTTCGTGGGGAGGTTTCCCAGGCTTCGCAATCATAATGACTTCAGCAACCTTCCATGGCTCAGGTACATATTTTAAGATAAATGAAGCATTTATTAGTTTGGTCAGCTTTACTATGGCTTTGCGTGGGAGGCGTTTTAGAATTTCCCCTGTGATGAGGTCGTAACCGGGAGACTTTTTTGAGCTAATGTTGTTTTGAATTTCTCTCATTACTTCCTTAGGAGTCACAAGCTTGATTCTTTGGTTTTGTGATAAATTTACACTCTCATGTATTTCTACAGAGCTTTCGTTGGGTTGAAAGGTTTCTTCTAAATGTTGTGCAAATCGGAACGCCTTTTGGTCATTGCTTATTGCCCATTTTCCGTTGCTATCTCTGATGGGCGGTATTTGTATAATCTGCCTTTTTAGATTTCTCGTTGCTTTCCAAAGTGAGTAATCCGTTGATTTGTCATTGGTAAGCTGAAGAAGGTTGGTATTCAGAGATTCATCCTCAAATTGTAGAATTTTTCTCTTTAGTCGTTTAGTTAGGTTATTTAGTGTTGTTTTATGACGCGGGCACCTTGTTTGCTGCCACAACTTCCTTTGTTTTCTTTTCTCTGATAGTAAATCCACAATTTCTTTAGGATAGATAAATCCCTTATATTTGCGTTTTAGCTGAGGTGTATTGCTCCACGCACATTGTTGAATATTAATAATAAATTTGTTTACTTCTGAGTCAAGCTGATCTTGCGATTTTATCGGAGTTTTAAGGTCGATAATATTATCTAGATCAAGAGCAAAACTGTCCCAATCTGTGGACTTATTAACCAAGGTTAAGTGGCTTTCTTTTAATAGGATTTTTTGACTTAGCATTAGTATAATCGGAGAATGGTCAGAGTTCATATTAAAACTTTCCTCCAAACTGATGTAATTGGTGGATATATTTTTGCAGATGAAAAAATCTATAAGATCCGGTATTTTCTGGTGGTCAGTGGGCCAGTATGTAGGTTTGCCTGTACTCATTACTTCACAATGTGTTTCTTTAACTGCACTTAAGAGCTGTCTTCCTTTAGTTGTAGTAAGTCTTGAACCCCAATGCGTATGCTTAGCATTAAAATCGCCGCCTAGGATGAATCGCTGGCCTAATAATTCAAAAAGCTGTAAGTATCGCTCTTTTCTTATCATGTGCCTAGGAGGCGAGTATATGGCTGCAATGGACACTTGACAAAACTTAGTTTTAACAGATACTGCCACTGCTTGAATGTCTTCTTCTTCATATTTACACTGCACGTAGTGACTAATGTTTTCTTTAATTATAACCGCACTACCCCCCCTGGCAGAGTTGCTAGGGTGGAGGGAATTATATATCATGTATCCTCTAAATTTGATAAAAGATTGCTTTGTGAAATGCGTTTCGGAGATTAAACACACGTCTATATTTTCTGTATCTAGGACCGCCTGCAACTCATGCTGATGTTTGAGGAGTCCATTGGAGTTCCACGCCATTATTTTGAGTGTGTTATTCATTTTTGATTATTCAAGACAGCTGTTTTAGTGCTGGATTCTAGCTTCTCTAATCTCTTATCAAATGAGGTAATGCACTTCAAGATCTGGTTAATCTTATCCTCTAAGTTCAGAGGTTGAGATCCTTGTTTTGCAGCTTGAGCGTAAGTACCAATGTTGGTTACTTGCATGGCTGGTTGTTTTGCAGTTGACTGGACACTTGCTTTCTGCGCCTGTTTACCAGGGTGTGTTATAGGAGGAAACTGTTGGGTATTAGGCACCGTAGGTTTCTTTTTTAAAACTTTATTTTTCATAATTTGCATCTGTTTGGCTACTTCACACCCTCTATAATTGGCAGGGTGAGGTAGGCCGCAGTGGATACATTTTGGTTTCTCTTGCGGAGATTTGGTACAATTGGCTGTAAGATGCTTGCCAGTGCATTTCACACACCTTGGCTCTTTTTGACAATATTTATGTGTATGCCCATAAGCTTGGCATCTCTTGCATTGGGGAATGAGTGCTGGATTTTTGAGTGGATGTATTTCAATTTTACACCCTAATATGTACTTAATGCCGTAGATTTTGTTGACATCTTCATCGTTATAAAATGATAAAACGAACATGTTGAGTGGTTCTTTGGTTTTCCAGCTCAATTTACTATCTACCTTTTCTATTTTTAGGCCTTGGGTTGTTAAATCTTCCTTAATTCGATCTGGTTGGCAAGAAGAGTGTAGTTTCTTTACCACAACTCTAATTGGTCTAGCCTGCTTGTTTTCGTATGAATGCCAGTGGTAGTCTTTTTCAGACAAGAACCTGGCAATTACTCTATATGAGTCTTCTGATTTGGCGTTAACCTTCACACAATCCCCATTCATCATTTTTGCTGTAAATGATTCCGCTGGTTGGCTTTCAATTAACGAATCGTAGAACGTTTGATAGTTCTTGATTCCGTCTATTATGATTGGCGGTGGTAAGGGCACTTTTTTGGCCGAAGTCACTTTCTCATTTTTTTGATGATTTTGATGATTGTCTTGTTGGGCGCTTCCGGGTTGTTGTTTTGGAGAGAGGGAGGTGTTAAGCTTCCTTTTCTTCCTGCTCTTGGCCCTAATCCACTCAGTCTCTTTAGCAAGGTCATCCTCGTCTGTACAGTATTCCACGTCGTTTTTTGTAGTCTGAGCAGGTTCTGTAGTCCCTTTTGTTTCTTTGATGCAGTTCAATTCTCCTTGAAGTGTCTGAACTTGTTCCTGCAGGGCATCAATTTGTACATTCAATTTACGTACCATGACTTGCAGGTTTTCTCTATCTGTTTTCTCTTGGAGATAACAGTCATATAACTGCCTTTCTAGGTCAGTTTTAATAGTAATAGACTTTTTTGTAGCCATTATTAAGTTGTAAGGCGAGTTTAACACCTATACAATAAGTTATTGTAAACACTTCATGATTTCCGCACTTGTAACTAGGTCATGACACTGACCCCGATATATTGACGTAGGTACGCCGCGACGCGACGTTGTTGTGATCCGTCAGCAGAAAACTCTCGCGAAAGAGCTCGCGCGCGCGCTCGTACGTCCGTGCACTATACTAGGTAGACAACAACTGACGCGTAGTTGACTTGTGTCTTTTCTTTCATTACTAGTTTATGCCCTCGGCATCTTCCGTGTTTAGTTCGGTAATTGTCGCACGGGATTGTACTACCAGGATAAAAAGTATCCTATGTGTTGATCCAGGTTATAAACTACCTGTGTGCCAAATTTCATCTAAATCCGTTCTGTAATTTTTGCGTGAAATAGTAACAAACATCCATACACCCATCCACCCTCACAAACTTTCGCATTTATAATATTAGTAGGAAGTACTACAGAAGTACTACGAAGTACAAAACAGAAATCGCCATTTTCATATTAACTTTCAAATCGTCCCTAATTAAATAAAATCATCAGGTGTTCTTGCAAAGACCGAACAAAACAGGTTTCGAACATAAAGTAATTTGGCCCAAAACAGGTCTGAAGTCTAAAAGGTACACCAAAACCTGAATTAAGTTCCCCTAAATCTCGGGGACCCGAATTTTATTGGACTTTTTAATTAATCCACTTAAAAGTACTTTATTTAGCTTTATAATAGAATTGGAGTTTGTAACGACCACGTACAAGGACAAGGTTTTAAGAGCATTCAAAGACTGGAAGAAAATGTTTGTTGAGATTTTTAATGAACACCTGTACTGGCAAAGGAGATAGTCTTTTAGACTAGTTTCAATAATTACCTGGGAGTTGCCTGTGTTTCCTTGGCACCAAGATGTATATATAGACTCATCACCATCATCAGCCTATAATGCTCCCACTGCTGGGACCACGCAGGCCCAGTGCGGGGTGGTAGATGTCACATATCTTCGAATTTTTTGTTGTAGGACATGCTGGTTTCCTCACGATGTTTTCCTTGCCCGTTTTTGAGAGCAGCGGTGATGAACTAAATTACACAAAGTATTGCACCTGCTTGGGTTTGAACCCACGGCTTACTGCTAGGTTGGGGCTGCCACCACTGGGCCACCGTTGCTCTCGATAAATAGACTATATTAATAAACACCAAAAATTATAACACAGCATTGACAATATTGCTAATACTAACTTGCTCAGATTATATTAAGATGTATTCTTCTTCATTTCATATGTTTTCACCCAGTTGCTATTGAACATCATCATCTGCCTGGCCTTGTCACAAGTTACTTGTGGTCGGCGCAACACTTTTGTTTCTTCATTCTATCCTATCGACCGTCACGTCTATAATTTATTCCTTTTTTTTCATATCATTCTTCTCACAATCCATCTATCTTTTTTTGTCTTCCTCTCCCTCTCCAAACTCTCCATCTCTAATCATTTATGTTTTCTAATAAACATTATCCCACCATTTCCAAAATTGGGATCAGTTTGAAATCTCACTAGTCTGCATTTGCTATTGGAATAGAGCAGCTTTCGCTTGTATGAATTTCTGTTTTAAAACCGATTCAAAGCTTTGAATGTAAAGCAGATATTTTGGATATTTAAACGTTCCAAGTTGTGGAGCGTTAAGTCTTTGGGACAATATTAGGGCAACGTTAAAACGAATAATCGCAGTAGATCTGGGAATTTGTCATTTGTAAACAGCAAATAAAAAGTCTTCCTGTAGTTCTTTTCTGGATTACCTATGAGGTAAAAAATTGGTTCAATAGGTTAGCTTCTTGATTCTCTTAGTAATCCCATAACTAACTATTAAAAATGTTGTAAAATTGCAGACTCAAGCAAAGGCCCATCTGCTCAACAAATCAATAAACGTATTTCAAACATCGCACTATTTCTGCCAATCGTTTAAAAATCACAGAGAGACGAAGATTGAATGATGAGTTTAATGCATGTAGGTTTAATGTTAAACGTTCTTAGTGATGTGCAGACCAAGCTGGCTAAGCTTCCTTGTTCATATAATCAGCATCTTTAGGCTACGCCACCTAAAACACGCCTTGTTCTTCTACCTTAAAGCATAAAATCAACTAACAGATAGTACATACGTATCCACAATTCAAACAGCACGAACGACCAAATTAGAACCAAAGCGAATTGTCACCGCAACAACCAACAAGTAGTGAACACAGCATAGAATATTATATTACAAAGGGACTGGCACCAAATTACTGGACATATTTGCCGCTGCGTCGACGCTGCGGGGACGCAGCGTGGACACCAGTAATATCGGCTCTGATGCCAATGACTGGCTCTAATGATAGGTGACCGTTTAGTAAGGGAGCTAGAGCTAGTAACTTTACTGGCGTGTTTGCGTGATTATTCTTGTTAATGTATTCTGTTTATGTTTCAAGTTACGGTAAAATGAAAATCGTTGAGTTATTAAAGTATGATTTTGTTGTAAGTACATACTGCAGAAGCAGTTATTTAATAACAATAAGTTAATACTATTATCATGTAGCTGAAAACGATGATAGCTGCAAAAGTAAGCGATTTAATTTCGGGTGTTGGTTATTATTGGTTTTCTGTTACAAAAATCACCAACAAAGCACCTTCTGCTACTACGAAACCTCTTCAAATTTGTAGAAGTTGTGACTGTTACCACAACTAACAGTCCTCCAGATACCGGTCTCAGTTTTCCAACGTGTGAGACACGAAATAATTACTTCAGAGGTCTTAAATAAAACCGATGTTTTATTAGTAAGAGCTAGCTACTGTCGCCAGTAACTGTCCAAATCTAAACGCTCCACACGTCAGGAGTCGATATGATTTGGGACTCAAACAGCTTCATTGTAATTTTGTACGTCCGGTGCCCGATTGACTATTGTTTGGCCTTTAATGAGATATCCTACCTTTGTATTGTAGACGAGCTTTGAGCTGTAGTTACATGTCTGATAATACTGATAGGATCTCATGCTTCGAGATATTCTAGATACCGGTTGATCATCAGCATCTTACTGCTCTTGTTCCTTTCTACTTGAGGTCGGTGCAACACGTTGTCTTCTTCCATTCTTCCCTGTGAGACGTCACGGCATTATTTACTCTTTCTATTTTCATATCATTCTTCACACAAGCTTATGTGTATAACCATAGATTCGCTATATCGCGTCAAAGAATGAAGTTAAAAGTTGACTGTTTATGGCAACACAAAATAAATAAGTTTTTTAGTCTGTAAGAAACCATAACGTTAGGCGTCTAGTTTGTCTATGTTTTAAGGCTTAACGTCGGCCATCAAGCTGTCATTATATCTGTACAATTTAGTGAGCATTAAAAGTGTTATGTCCAACAAGTCGTTTCAATTGGAATCAAACCTACAGAAAAATACAGTCCACAAGATTACAAGAAGGTAACATTGGTCCATACGATCCGTCAACGATTTGCGGCGAGAATACTTCTCACTAAGTGTGGTACAGCGAAGACACGCGGCGCCACAGAAGGTGGCCAAGGCGGAGCATACGGATTTTCGGCATATACTTGCGTTAACATCAAGTATCGATTGCTGCGAGAAGAATATTAAGATCCGTGCTTCAAGAATCCAACATACATATTTCGTGAAGAAATTCCAACATTACGAGGGAAAAAAGCGAGCGGCCATTTTCTGCGAGTGCGAGAAGGATAGCAAGATTCCGTTCGTGTGAGAGTGAAAGAGAGCACTCACGCTTCATTACCACCGGCGACGATTCGACGACGTGACTTCATCATTTTGAATTGGCGCGCGGATAATTCGACCAATTGCAGCGCAGCGAGCAACGGTCAACGAGGCGTCGGTCCACTCTCATTGGTGCGAAAGTGCGGTTAGGTTGGTACAACTGGAGAACGGCGGGCAGTGACGAGGCAACGCGTGCGTTTCCTTCAATCCTTCCTCCTAGCGGCCATATTATATACGTGACACGCGTGCGCGTGCTAAGCTAGGCGGCGTCCGAGTTGAAATTCTAATATTTTTGCTACCTACTGTTTAATTTACAAGTGTGAAAATAGTTTAATTTAGCCTAATAAGATGGATGATGTGTTAAAGAAGTTGCGAGTGAGCAGGGGATACTCGAAAGGTACAATCACTAGACTATATTCCTTTGTAGCCGAGTCAAACGATTTAATTGTAAGCTCAGTTGATGCGCTGATAATTAAGAGGGATAGATTATTAGCTGTTTTTAAAGACTACGAAGATTATAATAAAGATATCTTAGCATTAGATTCGTCAGACAATGAAAATGTTGAGGACATGGAAAGCAAGTATTTCCACTGTCTGACTCTTTTAAATGAAAACATAAAATCAAAAGGTACAAACAAGGAAGGGAAAACCTCGGAGTCAGGTAACAGTGTCGTTTCGAGAACTAGGTTACCACATATCAATATTTCAAATTTTACTGGTAAATATTCCGAGTATGTAAACTTTATAGAGATATTTAAATCTGTAATACACAGCGACCAATCCTTAGACAACGTCCAAAAACTTTATTACCTGCGATCATTCCTCCAAGGCCCACCTTATGAATTAATTAGTAATCTTCCTCTTGTCAGTGAAAGTTATGACAATGCATTGGAATTGTTAGACAAGCGATTTTATAATAAATATAAGATTATAAATGAGCATGTAAACACTCTATTAGACTTGAACAAGTTTGATAAGTTCCCTAGTGCTAATGAGATTAGGAATTTTGTTTCGGTAGTGAGGCAGACGCTAAGCGCTCTGCGCAACCTGAAAGCAGAAGTGGACAGCTGGGACCCTATTCTACTGGGCATCATGGTGCGTAAGCTGGACCTCTACAGCTCCCGCTCCTATCAGCTGGAGCGTGATCCAGAGCATGACCCTACGGTTGAGGATTTTTTGTCATATTTGGAGAGGCGTGCTCTCGCTCTAGAGAACACAGATATCCGGGCTGGAGCAGCAGAAGGCGGAAAGCGGCAGGGTGCAACCATGCAGCCAGCCAAGAATAAGGTAGCGCTAGCAGCAACAGCCAAGACAGCAATGGAGTGCATCTACTGTAAGTGTTCAGATCATAAATTATACTCATGTCCCAAATTTAAATTGCAGTCTAGTAAAGAGAGAGTCTCGTTTGCAAAAACAAAAAGCTTGTGCAACATATGTTTAAATTCACACCCTGGTAAATGTAAATACCACTTTAGGTGTGGGCAGTGCAAGAAAACTCATCACACACTGCTGCATCTCGATGAAGAGGGCGGTCCAGGCCCAGTGGTCCTCTTATCTGGAGATCCTGCTAATAATATTTTACTTCCTACAGCACGGGTAAAGGTGTTTGCAAAAGATGGACGAGAAGTGCATATCAAGTGCATACTGGACACAGGTTCTCAGGTATCTCTGATCACTACAAAGGCAGTGAAGGTCTTAGGATATACTCCTAAGCGAAATGATATTAACCTCATTGGGGTGACAGAGAGCCAGAACAAAGTCAGCTATTGTATTCCATTAAAAGTAAATTCTTTGACATCCCAATTTAACACTCTAGTCAACTGTCATGTAGTGGATAAAATCACTTGTAACTTACCTCAATCACCAGTCAGCCTAGAAGGCATACAAATCCCTGCTGGTGTCAAGTTGGCAGATACAACTTTTAACCAACCTTCGGAAATAAATATGCTAATAGGTGCTGACATCTTTTGCCAGATCCTCCTGCCGCTTGAGGAGCCACAGCGCTTACATGCATGCAGTGACCTAGGCGACCAGCAACAATCTTCATATCCAGGCATCATAAACACGAAGTTTGGCCATGTCATTGCCGGGGCAATGGCATCTAGCATCATAAAGAATCAGGTTGTATCTCTAATTTGTACTAAGTGTGAAACAGATATAAGTGACAGTGTCAGGAAGCTTTGGGAGGTGGAGAGCGTTCCGGAGTTACTAGTAGAAAGGGATTCAGAGCAAAGGTTAGCTGAAAATATCTTTACAAAATCAGTAAAACTTGAAAATAAAAAATTCACTGTTGACTTACCTTTGAAGCTAGAAACCTGCAAAATAAATGAGACTTTAGGGAACTCTTTTGACCTAGCCTTGCACAGGTTTCTCAGTCTGGAAAAAAGACTGCGAAGCAACATTAACTTACTCACTGATTATCAAAAGTTCATAGATGAGTACATAGAGCTCGGTCATGGGCACTTTGTTGATATTAGCTCTTACAATTTCTATGAAGATCCTATCTATTTTATGCCACATCATGCAGTTATAAACGAGCAAAGCAAAAGCACTCGTACTAGAGTTGTGTATGATGCTTCCATGAAAACTGGTAAAAAGATCTCGTTGAATGATATTTTATTAAATGGGCCTACAGTACAGAAAGAATTGTTTGATATTGTTTTGTTATTTCGATTCGGAGAATTCACTTTGAGTTCAGATATTAAGAAAATGTTTCGCAATATATTGGTTAACCCGGAACACACTTCACTCCAGAACATTCTGTGGCGTGACGACCCTAGTCAGGCTATAAAATGTATGCGTCTTGACACCGTCACTTATGGGGTGAAGTCTTCAAGCTATTTAGCAACGCGCTGTTTACTTGAGCTTGCGCAAAGGCATGAGCACGAGCTACCGCTAGCATCATTTATAATAAGAAATTGTATGTATGTTGATGATGTGATTTATTCATGTTCTGATCTGCACGAATTGCTTGAAGCTAAACGGCAGTTATGTGAACTGTTAAGTTATGGGAGCTTTAGTTTGCATAAATGGGCTTCTAACACACATTCTGTTCTCTCTGACATTCCAGAGGTTGAGCAACAATTTAGCGAGCTTGACCTTCAAAAGGGCAACTATAATATGAAAGCTTTGGGGCTTACACTTGACATGCAAAAGGATTGTTTTAAAATAGACAGCCCAGAACCATTTGATGAAAATATCATGACAAAAAGGGGAGTTCTTAGCTATATAGCAAAGTTCTATGATCCCATGGGTTTTGCTAGTCCGATTGTAATTAAGGCCAAAAGTATTATGCAAAAAATATGGTCACATAATATTGGATGGGATGAACATATACCTAATGAGCTAGTTGACGAGTGGCTTCAATTTGCTAGAAGCTTAGCTGCCATGCATCCTATCAATTTAGTCCGGCACATCACAACCATCAGCGCAGCAGCAGTCCAGCTGATTGGCTTCGCGGATGCCTCCAGCACGACGGGCTACGGGTGCTGCATCTACCTACGCGTGGTCGACAAAACAGGTAAGGCTGAATTATCCTTACTCTGTTCGAAGTCGCGAGTAAACCCACGTGCGAACTCATTAACGATACCCAGGCTGGAGCTTAATGCTACATTGCTTCTTTCCATTTTAATAGAGCGAGTTTATGAAACCTTACATAAAAACATTCAAATTGATGATGTGTACCTATTCACCGACTCCAAAATAACTCTGGCTTGGATTCAAACTGGGATCACTAGATTACAAGCTTACGTAGCGAACAGAGTGGCGGTAATTCAGCAAAAAACCGATAGGTGGCGCTGGCTGTATGTACCTTCCGCAGAGAACCCTGCTGATTTGATTAGTAGAGGCATCAGCCCTCAGGAGCTTCCGACCTGCGCCCTCTGGTGGAAGGGACCGAAGTTTCTGCAATCGAGGTACGAATTTGATACTAAAAAATTAGTTTTACTTGAAAATTTACCTGAAATGAAGGCGAAGTCTCCGTCCACTCCTCCGGCTAAGGTTGTCTTGACAGCAGGTATACAGTATAATATATTTCAAATAATAAATAAATATTCAGACATAGGAAAGATGGTGAGAGTAATTGCATATGTGCAAAGATTTTGTCGAAACTTAAAAGAGAATGCAAAGCTTCAGGGCACTCTCAGTTCTAATGAGTTGCAGCATGCGCTGCATTCAATAATTAAGCATGAGCAATCAATATATTATTGTGAAGAGAAAGACTCGATGCGAAAAGGTAACTCCGTGCGAGAGCCACTGCAAAATCTACATCCATTTATTGATGCAGATGGTCTGATAAGGGTAGGGGGACGTTTAGATAATTCGGATATTCCGATTGCACAAAAACATCCTATCATACTACCTCGAAAATCGCGAGTAACTGAACTTATTATACAGAGTGAACATGTTAGGTTATTACATGCTGGACCTAAGTCACTCCTAGCTAACCTAAATCAAAAATACTGGCTAATTAATGGCATGCGACAAGTCAAAAAAGTGACTCATAAATGCTTGGTGTGTTTCAGGCTTAAGGCTGGTGCAGCAAAGCAGTTAATGGGATCCTTGCCTCAACACCGCGTGACATCATGTAGACCGTTTCAAAAGGTGGGCATGGACTTCGCTGGGCCAATCCAAGTCAAGAATTCGCGTGTAAGAAAAGCTATAGTCAGTAAAGGTTACGTATGCATATATGTATGTTTTGTCACGAAGGCAATTCACTTAGAGTTGACTTCAGATTTGTCAACTGATGCATTCCTAGCGTCTTTCAAAAGGTTCATCAGTAGGCGTGGCTTGCCCAGCGACGTATTTTGCGATAACGGTGGTTGTTTTCGTGGGGCAAGGAACCAGCTAGCTGAGCTGTACAGGCTTAATAGTTCTGCTGATCACCAGACGCTTGTGCAAGCTTATGCCGCGAAAGAAGGCATCAAGTTTCATTTCACGCCTAGTTATGCTCCGGTATTCGCAGGGCTTGCAGAAGCGGCCGTGAAAAGTATGAAGTACCATTTGAAAAGAATTGTATTAGATGCTGCATTAACTTATGAGCAGTTACACACTGTTTTATGTCAGATAGAGGCCGTGCTTAATTCGCGCCCAATTTTACCTCTCTCTGAAGATGTCAATGATTACTGTTACCTGACTCCAGGCCACTTCCTTATAGGTACAGCCCTAACTATGTACCCCGAAGTAGATATTTCTGAAACCAGAGCAAATAGACTGGGGTGCTGGCAACAATGTATACAATTACAGCAAAGATTTTGGAAGGCTTGGTATAAATATTATTTAAATACTTTACAGAATAGAAATAAATGGTGTCAATCCATGCCTAATGTAACTGTAGGGGCGCTAGTGCTTATGAGAGAATCCAATGCTCCGCCGTTGACATGGCCCTTGGCACGTGTAGTAAATGTATTTCCTGGAAATGACGGCAAGGTTCGAGCCTTGCAGGTAAAAACAGCTAATGGTAAATTATATACTAGGTCATTACAAAGCATAAGTGTATTACCTATTGAAAAGTAATTTTATAAAATAAGGTGTCTTTATTTTAATTTCGGATATATACCTAGATGTGTGTTCTATTTTTATATACAGTTATAAAAACTAGTTACTCAGTCAACAAAATATAAAATACGTACCTGTTATTATAGTGTAAATATAATAGGTATTGTGTTAATAAATGCATAATATTGCATACCTGCCTATATTTATGGTAGATAATAAATAATAAAATAAGTTATTATAAGTTACATAATATTAAGACTTTCAATTACATGTAAACTTATGCCTAATTAGTTTCTATATTATGTGCTTACCTTATATACCTTTGCTTATGAGTTATGTCTAAATGAACCGGAAAGATAATTTTGTATTTCGTGCATTTAAACTTAGAATAGAATAATATCCTTGTGTCTTTCTATTATAAACTGGGTGTGTTTGTTAGCTATATCGTCGTTAAGATTTATGTTTTATTGAACAGTTAGCTGCATTTAGATACTGCTGCAAGTAAAAGTAAGGGGTTGTTGCTGTTTGTTTGCCTGGGGTGGCAGTATGTTTATGGCAACACAAAATAAATAAGTTTTTTAGTCTGTAAGAAACCATAACGTTAGGCGTCTAGTTTGTCTATGTTTTAAGGCTTAACGTCGGCCATCAAGCTGTCATTATATCTGTACAATTTAGTGAGCATTAAAAGTGTTATGTCCAACAAGTCGTTTCAATTGGAATCAAACCTACAGAAAAATACAGTCCACAAGATTACAAGAAGGTAACATTGACATTTTAAACCTCTGCGGACCATTCTTTAGCCCATAAAAACCACTTGGAAACCAATAAGAAAGAGTATTGATGCACGTCCTGCTTTGTGTATTGTTTTAATGAAATTGATGCATTTGCTACTTATTTCTGTTGATTTAATTAATCTACGCAAAAGCTTATTAAGTTTACCATTATCGGTATTAAGCTAATGAGTTGGAATTCGTTCGGTCAAATAATCCTGTTACACTTTATCGGACAGAGACAATTCAAAACTGATATATAAATTGTAAATTTGCAGTTGCCGGGAAATGATGAATAGGGATGATGACTGGGTAAAGAAAACGACATTCTATTTTGTCCGTCAGACAGGTAATACAAAAATATTAGATACGTATTTTTTGTTTTATCAAGATAACAAAAAAAAATACTTAGTTAAAACGCATTAAAGTTGCAGAGTGGGGGCTAACTACTTCAGAACTAGGTATAAAATGTACTAAGCCGTGACGTCATGCGCCATTTCAACTCAAATACCTCCGTAATTTTACGATTACGTGAAAAAAGAAAAAAATCGTGTCAATTTTTTTTTTTTAATATTTTTTTTTAATAATCTACCCGATAGACAAATAAAAAAAAATTAGTCACCATCCCTATTAGAAATTTAATCATCTGGAAAGAATAAGATCCGAGGATCTTAATCTTTCTCTATGATCTATCTGAATAAATTCAATTTTAAACCTAGCTATGTTTGACCGGCAGATTATGTTAGATGTCACCATCTAACATCATCTGCCTAGCCTTTTTCCAACTATATTAGGGTCAGCTTCCAGTCTAACCGGATGTAGTTGAGTACCAGTATGTTATATGAAGCCACTGCCTATCTGACTTCCAGAACCCAGTCAGCACTGGGTAAAACGATACCCTATAGTAAGACTCGTTGTCGTCTATATATTCCAGCGAATGCATTAATATATCATATTAGGCGCATGAATGACGTTCACAATTAATGTTTTTTGGAGTACGTTTCTTGCGTTGTATAAACATTAATTATTGAAATTGTTCAAAAGATGACGGCGTTCGTTCCGATTTTAGACGCGCCAAAAGGTCCTCAATTAACCAAAATAACACGTTTCAATTCATGCCAACGGACTGAACCTTGTAACTCATCTTACTCCAACTTAAAGTATAGCATTTTAACACCGACTCTCAAAACTGGTTCCGATTACAATGCAGCATCCCGGTTTAAGGCCTCATGTATCTGTCGGGAGATAAAACGAACAAACCACGTGCGTTTAACAAAACTTCGGGCTATTACCAAGCACTGGCAGAAATTCGTCACGATTATATCTTCATTGCGGTTTTCGGATGCTCTGCGATGGTAGGGTTGTCAATCATATTTTTTTGATAATAGATATTTTTCGAAAATTAAGGAAGCCAGCTACTCTTACCAAGGGATATCACATAACCTAGTACTAACTGGGTTGTGGAGGTCAGATAGGTAGTCGCTCCAAGTTAAAACTGGTGTTCAGTATCATGCATCCGGTTAGATTGGAAGCCGACCCCAACATAGCTTTTCCTACTCTCGTCCTTCAGATGCACCTTGCAGGTCGCATCTTAGGAAACTCCTTAAATCCCCTCCCCATTCTACCGACTTCTACTCCTACTCCTTTACTGTACACGCTGTGCGGTTGTGGAACTCACTGCCGTCTGACATAAGAGACTGCCAAACTATTGTAGTTTTCAAGAGAAGAGCGAAAGAACATTATCTTTCCATTCCGTCATATAGTTGCATAGGTATTTACTCATTGTAATTATATTATAGTTATATATTTTGCTTTTGTATGTCAACGTAAGTTAGTATGTTCTTATATTGTATTTTATATTTGAAATAGTTATTTGCTTTATGTTTTATGTATTCCATTTTCTCTTCTTCTTTTACACACTTTGTCTACATCTCTTTTTTTTTATTATCTCCTTTTGCAGGTATGCTGGAAGAGATTTCTTTAGAAATAAGCATTACCTTTGTACCTATATTTTTTACTTTCTTCTTTTCTGTATTTAGTGTATAGATAAATTGTTAGAAAAATAAAAAAAAGCTATTTTTACCTAGGTAGATGATGATATACAGGGTGATTGGAAGATGGGTGCAAAGCTTTAAGGCGAAGATAGTACAGACAATTTAGAACCATTTAAGCCATGGTTGTCTTAGACGAAGTCTTACCAAATATTTTTAACCAAATTTTTAAGTTTTTTTTCGGAAATTCTCAAAATTTAATGTAAACTGCATAATTATGGCCAAATTGAATGATAAATGAATTCATTTTTTATTTATTTAATTAAAGTAATGTGTAAGCAATCAAGCAAAACATGTTTTAGGCTTCTGTGTCATTAGACATTTTTTTTACAGACATTTAAAGATCAGAAAAAATAAAAAAATTGTACAATACGTCTTTTAAACCTTATTCAAAAAAAAAACGGAGGGTGCTTTTTTTGTTCAAACCTTTTTGAAGACATGCTTGATAATCGCTCTTTCTTTTGAGGTATCATTTATGCGGATATCTTACAAATTATTGAAATTAGGGCCTACAAACCAATTTGAGGGAGATTTTTTTTTATTTTAGGCAGACTAATTAAAACAACATTTGAATTAAAATTATTTATTTTTCATGTTCAAAATGACGGCCGTGATTCCTAATACAAGCACGGCCCCGTCTTCTAACTTCTGTAGTCGTTATTTTCAACATCATCTCCTGCTTCATTGTCTCAAACGCTGAATTTATTCTTTGTATCAATTCTTCTCTAGTGTTAATTTCTTTGTTGTTATACACCAGTTCCTTGGCCCGGCCCCACACGAAAAAGTCCAACGGGGTCAGATCTGGGGAGCGAGCGGGCCAAGGGATGGGTCCATCCCTGCCGATCCAGCTATCAGGAAAGCAATTGTTGAGGTGTTCCCTTACATTTAAAGTCCAATGCGCTGGACAGCCGTCTTGCTGAAAGATGACTGTTCGGTCTCTTTCGAAGATCGGGACACCTGATTCCTCTATCAGCAGTGGTAAATCAATTTGCAGAAATTGCAAATAATTTTCGCCATTCAATCGATCAGGCAAAAAGTGGGGCCCAATCAATGTTCTGCCAATTATTCCAGCCCATACATTCACAGAGAATTTCATCTGAAATGACACCTGCTTCTTAAAATGTGGATTGTTGTCTACGTCGGCCCATTCATGGATGTTGTGAAAGTTTGTAATACCTTCCCTTGAAAATTTACTTTCATCCGTCCACAAGATTGATTTCAGAAACCACGCATCTTCGATGTCTCTGTTGAGGAGGAAACGGCAGAACTGAATTCTTCTTTGAGGATCTTGCTCTACTAGACCTTGCACACTCCTGCCATGGAACGGATACTTATCATTTTGGTGCATTGTATGCCACACCTTCCATTGAGAAATGTTTAAATTTCGAGCTACTGCTCTAGTACTGGTAGTAGGATCCGCTTGAAATGCTGCTAAAATGTCTTCGTCGACGGCAGTTTCGTGTCTGCCCGGGTTGACTCCAGGTTCCACGCGGTGAAACCCATCTTGGGCAAGACGACGAAACGTGTTGTAAAACACTCGGACATTCGGTATCCTGCGATTCGGATAGCGCTCTTGATACATCCGTCGCGCCAAAGATCCATTGCCGTCTGCTCTACCGTACATAAATACGATATCCGCATATTCTTGATTGGAAAAAGTAGCCATAGTCACTTAACAATTAAGAAAAACGGCGTAGGAGCGCACTAAACGTCAACTCAACACAATTAAGTCAAAAATCAACACGTGCAGGAGCGCGAGGCTACGACTGGACACGGTGAAACAAAAAAGTTCAAAACTAACGCAAACAACACGTGCAGGAACGCAAAGGGCTACAACTGAACACGGTAAATTGTGAATCAACACGACAACGTCCACTCACAAGGGCAGTAGTTTGACTAATAAGTAAAAGATGTAACGGCTTCATCACGGACCGACTGACCCTGACTAAAGAAAAACGACTTTGTTGCCTCAGTAACTAAGACCATTTTGCTGTAAAAACCAACTCTTTATCGCTTTTTGCTATTCATTGGGCGTTCTACCTGGAAATGCCGTCGCACCGCGCTCGGTGGCCATTGTTTAGAGAATCCCCTCAATGGGTTCCCCTCAATTGGTTCCTGCATGTGCCAAAAATTCTTAGAATTGAACAATGTTATCATTTCGAGCACATAAAGTATTCTTTTAAGCAAAAATTTTGTGTTTTGTTAGACTGCCTAAAATTTAAAATTTCTCCCTCGATTTGGTTTATTAGGTCCTAATTTCAATAATTTGTAAGATATCCGCATAAATGATACCTCAAAAGAAAGAGCGATTATCAAGCATGTCTTCAAAAAGGTTTGAACAAAAAAAGCACCCTCCGTTTTTTTTTTGAATAAGGTTTAAAAGACGTATTGTACAATTTTTTTATTTTTTCTGATCTTTAAATGTCTGTAAAAAAAATGTCTAATGACACAGAAGCCTAAAACATGTTTTGCTTGATTGCTTACACATTACTTTAATTAAATAAATAAAAAATGAATTCATTTATCATTCAATTTGGCCATAATTATGCAGTTTACATTAAATTTTGAGAATTTCCGAAAAAAAACTTAAAAATTTGGTTAAAAAAATTTGGTAAGACTTCGTCTAAGACAACCATGGCTTAAATGGTCCTAAATTGTCTATACTATCTTCACCTTAAATCTTTGCACCCATCTTCCAATCACCCTGTATATCCAGCTGCACTGAACCGTTATACTCCTTTAGTCACTTGGGCAAAACTAAAAGGAGTATCTTAAGACCGTAGCAGGTGGCGTTGTGTAGTTCCTGCTTATACCCATTATATGACATTATATTTCAAATATACCCATTGGAAAAGGCGTCAGCCTATGTATGCACTACGTATAGACTGCTATAGGCTAATTGATGAGGATGATGCTATAATAAGTGGCGCAGTTTATATTGGATGTGACTAGTAAAGGAATGATAAAAACCTTGTCGTACAGACAGCCATGCCTTTATTATAGTAAATCTTGCGTTCCGTATCCAGACTTTATCAGGCACAAATTGCTTAACAGTTTAGGATTCTGGAATGCCAATATTGTCAACCATATCAAAATTTGCAAACAATTTTTCGAACACTTGTTGGTATCCGATTGAGCTGAAATTTTGCAGACACCTTTGATCCTGCTGACAATACATGTATGTTTATAAGAGACATGACTTGATCCTGCAGCCAGGATCGCCTCCTTACTAGAGAACTCCTCAACGGTAAACAGCACGGACACGAAACTTTGTATACGCGTGCAATGTTGATAGGTAAACCTAATAGTCTTCTTTTTTTAACGTAAAATTTTGTAAAACCAAATTATTTTCCAGTTAGTGACAACCATAGCCCACAGCCATCGCCGATGCGGTTTTGACGTAGGCAGTAATCGATGCGAAATATACGTAATGAGGCGAGTAATTTGCACTTTTATTGCACCCAGCGTAGCGTATGGTTACCGTAACCGAAATTGGAGTTATTTCAATAGGTGTACGGAGAATTTTCGACTTATCCGATATTACTTTTTATACGAATTGTTGGTGCATTTCGATTGGTTTCGGAATTGATCGGAGAGAAGTTCGTAGTTAAATAATTACAGCACCACGGGTAGATCTTCCTAGTTCAGCAATCATTGCTGAGGTTGTTCCGTGGGTGGGTTCTTATTAGACCATTCCTAAGATAGGGCCTACTTCAAGGAGATGGCAGCAAATCGGAAGGGGTCCGAGAAGGCCGATGCTTGCCAGGGCTGCGGGACTGTTCGAAAGAGATACCGTGACCCTGGAACACAAAGAGCTAAGAAGGAACATGGATGGGTTTTAGTTAGTACAAGTCTGACACTCCCTTCCGCTCCGCCCAGAGCGGGAGGATTCATTTGATGATATCCCATCCGAAAAAAATAAGATACAGGCCTAATCTGAGCTTTGGAAAACATGAAAAGCTATTGGTGCCGGCTGTCCTTCGAAGATCAAATTTAAACACATTTATTGGGTTATGAAGGTCAAATTGGCTGTCGTTCGAAATTAAATTTTGAAATTCAGTTACATCCAATTCCAGTAATTATTTGGGAAAAGGCTAGATATTTTTAGCGGTCCACAGTAGTTCCTAACATTTTAGGTGTCGCTTTTTTCAAAGCTTTCAACCACTTGTTCCTAAGCTTTTATTCACTTAGTAGACCACCAACTTCCATCCATATTTTAATAAATTATTACCTACCAACGCTTCGCTTGAGTACCACAGACCCGTCCTTGAGCAAGGACATATTACTAATATGGTAGGAGTATCCTTTTAGGGTATCTTGTCTTGTCGACTTGCGATCCCAAGATCAATAGTTTAAGGACTTGCTGATAGTAATTGCTTTATGGTCGCAAACGCGACCGCTGACCATGAGTTCCTGGGTTCGATTACCGAGTTGGGCAAAGTGTTATTGGGTTTTTCCATCAGGAATTTCACA
Organism: Cerastis leucographa; assembly: GCA_963082945.1. NCBI lineage: Eukaryota > Metazoa > Arthropoda > Insecta > Lepidoptera > Noctuidae > Cerastis > Cerastis leucographa. The sequence continues at coordinate 10,369,890 of OY720372.1, read as the reverse complement.
GCAATGTCAAAATCAATTCGCCTGCCTGGGTTCGAATCCAGGCAGGCGCATTACTTTGTGTAATTTATTTCATCACCGCTGCTCTCAAAAACGGTGAAGGAAAACATCGTGAGGAAAGCGGCATGTCCTAGAACTAAAAATTCGAAGACATGTGACATCTACCAACCCGCACTGAACGTGGTGGATTACAGCCCACTCCCTCTGATATAGAGGAGGCTTGTGTCTCAGCAGTGGGAACATTATAGGCTGATGATGATGACATCAGGAATTTCCCAGTAACTGGGTGTGGGTGTACTATTAGGTACACCTCTGCCTAACACTTCTAAGATTACAGGCGTGATGTTATGTTAAATAGAAGATTTCATGCTGCTCGTCATTCTTAAGTATCCGCCATCACACCGAAAAATGGGAGAGAAAAGGCATATTTTTACTCAAAAAGTAGGAAACCATATTATACAACAAAATTGCGGTTACTACAAGGAAAAATATAGCTGTTATCATACAAAAATACAAAGAGAAACCGCTACTAAAATTACTGTTATTTTTACTCCGTCTTTTTCCTCATAGAACTTGCAATGGACCTCATATTATCACGTCGAGTAAAAAAGGAGCAAGTCTAAGTGCAAGCCATAAAATATATGTCCCGTAGTAAATAAAGAAAACTTCAGTAATTTTAGTTTAAAAACTGCGGTATCATCTGATAAAGCGCTTTTCTAGATAAAGTGTTATTCTGAGAATTCATGTTTGATAGAATTTTATTGTTGGACGAGCTTTTTATTCTTTAGGTTGGTTTCAACAATGGTTTTTGTTTAAAACAGCTCAGGTTTTTTTCACTTCTTATCCTTCAAGCCAAAAATTAAATAACTCATTTTCTTCGCCTATCTGGGCCTTGTCGTTGGTAAGACTGGTTAATCCCACTTTTAGAAAATATATAAAGTAAATACCATCATATGCCCAGCCTTTTCACAACTATTTTGGGGTTGGGATTCAGTCAAGCCAGGATGCAGCAGAATACCAGTATTTTACATGTGCGCCTGCCTGTCTGACCTCCACATGACAATTCGGTTCGTACATGATAATAAGAGACCACTTAGTAAGATTGTTTGTCAGACTTTTATGCAACTGACTACCTGTAACGACTGTCAAAGATCTACAAATGACAGTCAGGACTGTCGGCTTAGCATGCTTTCCGAGGCACGTTGACAAGCGCTTGACCTTGAAGATCGACCCCAGCGGCTGTTATTATTAAATTTAGCCACGAGCGTACAAGCTGTCCACCTTTATGTCACAGTATAATCACGAAACAGTAGTCAAATGTCATGAAAATTACTTAGTAAATAAAGGTCGTTGTACCTTTGTTATTATAATTAAATGCTACAATGTGGTTATATGATTGTTCTTAGCTTTAAGCACTCTATAACACTTTTTTATGTCTATTGAGAACGCAAATAAATGAATATGCACTCATTCTTGAAGAAATACAATTATTACTTCAATGCCCTTTGAATTATTTCGTAGATTTATATTGCTTTTTGTGAGCCATTTTAACTTCATCAAGTGTCATTGTTCAGTAATTTATCTTTGTGGTTTTTGAAAAAGTCAAGTGTCTTTTTTATTTAAGTTTGAGAATTAGATTTATTACATTATAATGGAGATTGTAGATCGATCGATTGCTGTTTACAAATCAGCGTCAAAACGATATAGCCTCAGCTCTTAGGAGAATCAAAAATAACAAATAAAAAAAAAGTAAAAAAAAGAAGAGACAAAATCGCAATACCTTTTCAATATCGCCTATTCATATCAGAATTTTCTTTTACCACGTATCGCCCGGGAAAACTGTCCAGAAGGCGTTTCAGAATCGCGGTAAAATAAAGAAAATTGTGTAATTCATTCCAAACCTACCCGTTTCACTGTCAGGGCCCTTAGTGCGTGGGCGTGAATATTACAGGCTGTGAAATATCTCGGCTTTTCATTGTTTTATCTGTACTGTATTTTTTACTCTGTGGCTTTTTGCCGCCATTTTTACGTGGCCATTTTGTTTTTTATTTAAATAAAATGTTATTTTGTTGTGTTAACTGATCGCTGTCAAGTTGTTAATGTTTAGTTTAAAACCTTTTTTTTCAGGAAATACATATTTTGAAGCTGGACAGTTATAGTAATATTCATAAATAAGATACAAAGAGAAAGACTGTAAATCCCATCAGCTAGCAGCATCATTCTCCTGTCTCCAATTTATTTTGGCTCGGCGCAGTATGCCTTCTTCCACCATACATTCCTATTACTCGTTACTCAGCAAATACAATCAGATAAATGCAACAGAAAACAAAAAACAACCTCATTAACCGGGTACAATCCCAAATTGAATCCTCTGTAGGTACACATGATCATTCTCTTGCCGTTATCCCCATTCATTAAGGGTCGGCGCAGCATATCTTCTTCTTCCATACATCTCTATTACTCGTCATCTCATCAGACACCTCCTTTCTTGCCATCTCAACTTTCACACAGTCCATTCATCAATTCTTTGGTCTTCCTCTACTCCGATACCCATCCACATTCATACTCAAAACTTTCCTCACGACATTCTCGTCATTCCTCCGCATAACATGCCCATACCACGACAACCGATTACCACACAACTGTTCAATCACCGACGCCACTTTCAAACTTCCTCTTACGTACGCATTTCTTATTTTATCCATTCGCGTACCACCACAAATTAATAAAACAATTGAATCCTCTGTAAATATTAAATCCATATTTTAACCCACTACACAAACTCATCAGCCAATAAACCCAAAACCACAGGTAACTTAATATTCCATTAATTTCAATTAATTGTTTGTTTTAACTGAAACCTCATTGAAGTATCCATAGACCTAATTTCGGAACCATTCAAGCAAATATAGATCAAGTTTAATCGAATCAAAATACGGATAAATAGCGACTCCTGTTAATGTTAGGAGACAGTCGGATTGGTTGCGGTGATAGACTTATCGCGTAACTGGTGAGTGCAACTGGTTGTAGTTGATACGACTGGTTGCTTGTTAGAATTTTGGTGAAGTGAAACTTCTTATGCGACTTCCAACAAGTTTGCGTTAAACGTAGAAAGAGACAGAGCGAGAGTGAATGCGTGGCACTCGAACGCATGCGTGTAGTATTACGAAGTTTCACTTCTTCCGCGCGGAGGGACTCCACGCACTATTTTCTTATTAGAAGTCTGGTTAGAGATTGTCATTATGCTGATTTTTTTATGTGATTGATTTGACTTAAGGCCAATTCCCGTGATAAAAAACGTTTTAAATCTAGTCACAATGTTAAATACAATGACAATTAATGTCAAAAACCTCATAGGCTCATTTTTTGCAATTGAGACTCGTATTCAAATGCGAACGGTCTTTAAACAATGCGGGATTTGTCTCTTAAAACAGTTTCAATATAATCCTAAGATTGCTTGTAGGTAAATACATTTGCAGACACATAGTAAGTCCTTGTTTGTACATTTACTATCAATGGAAACTCAAATTGTTATGTCCGTTGCAATTGATTTCTATTCAATCAGGCGAAACAATCCACTCACTGACTGTCAATCAATCTTGGACGTATGTCTATCATACTACAGTCCAATTTGCAATTCCTAGACGTCAACTATCAGTACAACATAATCATCGGTCTGCAACGTACGTTGTACCCTGCTGGGATACAGGCCTCCTCCCTACGAGACGGAGTTGGTTGTAATCCTCCACGAACGCCCACTGCAGGTTGGTAGATGTCAGAAACGCTTTTGCTTTCGAAGACGATCTATGGGCGAGAGTGCCATCGCACACGGCAGCATCGCTCGCTCTAGCTAATGACAAACTTTTGAGCGACAGATAAGGATAGTAGCATTGAAAAATGACGGGATCACATTTGCTGATAGACGTAGCACAACTCATTAGTCTCAATAGCAGTAGCAGTAGCAAAATGTACAATAGTGCTCTCGAAACTCGCGTATCGGATGATGTAAACTTAGTTACCTCAAAGAGGCGGGCCAAAAGGCCTCCTCTGAAGGCCCTTTAATCTATCAAATTACAACTCCTAGAATGAACTGAAGTGGTTTTTCATTGATTTCCTTTTCGTTCAAAGCATATTTGTTTTGAACGAGTGGGTTTTTAATTTGATAATGCATGTAAAAATCCATGTATTGTGAAATTAATAAACCATCATTTTTCGTTTGCGGAAAAAAGATGGCGCTTTTCGTCTTGCATACATTTATATCTTTCTCACATTTACAGTTGCTAATATGGCGCTTATCCTCTTTTTCGTGTCATGGTCTAATAAAACTACCACAGCTAGCACTGCTGGTAGTAAACAAACCTTTCTGACTAACTCATCTATTCGACTCTGGTAGATCTATAAGCTATCTTTCTGAAGCTATAGCTAGAGTTCGTGTCTGAATCGGTACAAAGCAACAGGTCGAAGACTGCTGTCTTTGATGAATGAAAATCTCGAAATAATTATTTGACGGAGAAATTTCAAAGCATGCCTGCTTCTTCGCGTTATACAGGATCGAAGCGTTTCAGTTTCACCATTCCGACTTCGCATATAAATCGGTGTCCTTTTCACCCTGTACTCCTCTATCAATTTGAGAGAAACAGAATTTCATAGAACTAAAAATTCAAAGACATGTGACATGAACCAATACTCTTTAGTTCCGCAAGTGAGTTTACACCCCATTCCCAGCAGTCGGGACATTGATAATGTTATTCTATCTCCAGCAATGTGACACCACTGTGTAATATTTTCAACAAGTATCGATTTAATAACATCTCAAAAGCCTCAAATCAAGGCACTTAAATAATTTAGCCTCAAAAACATCAAAAATCTTAAGACCCAACTCCAGATTAAAATCGAAATCACACAAACATCTCCGCTCATTAACCAGCTATTAAAGAACCCCTTTTTAACAAAACCGTGAACACTCAAAGAGCGAAATCGCATATCTTTTGTGCTAATTTAACACCTCGTATTAAGAGAAACTCGACACCCGAGGAGAGTTCGCGAAACTTTTCATATGCCATAATGGCTTATTATAGTACAGCCAGTTTTATATTTCAATGCTTAATATTTTCGAAATTAACAATATAATTGGGCAGCGAGTCGAGTTTTGCGCACAATGCACGGTGCTTTTAGACATCTGGCGTCGAAAAAAGGGCGGATATACAAAACAGGGTCTCAATAGAACCGTGTCCCAAAGGCTCGGAATTTCACCAAAACATCTTCCTTAAATCCATCACCAAGAATAAGAGACAACCTACTCTATTTACACGGGGATTAAGCCCATAATTGCTCGCTGAACAGTGGTAGTTAATTCTATTTGCCATGACACAATGAGTTGCATCTGAACATCCCTTAGAACACATTCGTTTTGATTTTTTGCGCAGTAAATTGACGCGTGTTTATTATTCGATTTCATGGTTTATTTTGCGAGTGTTAGAGTTGGATTTGGTTTGTGTTGTAACGAAGAATATACTATCACCCTTTTGTAGGAATTAGGTGTAGCGTATAATTAGCGATTTTGTGAAAATTGTTAGGTAAACGCGGCTAAATGTAGGGCTGTGTGCCGACACGGTCGTTACGCGAATTGTCAAAGAAATGTATTTTTTTTTAGTGACGAATATGTGAGTTTTGATTTTACCTTTGGCTTCTAGTATAAGTATGATGTATTATTTTGTATTGATCCGATAGAAAGTCAAGATTAACTGAGAGAAGGATGACGGTTCTGACTTTTCGTGCTTCTGTAATTCATCATGCTTCTTGTAATTGACCCGACGAGGATTATTTGTTTTTTTTAGTCGAACTCTCGCTAACATTTAATCTACCATTGTTTTTAAAGTGAAACTTTTATTACATCGTCTCAAACTGTGTGTCGCATGTCGCGTGACGCTCGGCCGCGGATTAGGGATAAAGAGGCGCTCGTCAGAGCGCCTTTCACTTTATCCCTTTTCCGCGTTTTATACGTTTTATACCCTTAATGGAATATTATTCCAAAAAATTTTTTGTTTGTCTATAGTGTGAAAAAAAGTTTCACTTTTACCGTGGTTTCATATTTAATTAGCCGCAAGAATTTCGTAACGAAAGCAAGACCAAGTAATGTTATCAAATCATATCATTGACACAAAACAAGAAGAAGACCACAATTTCTAACGGAACAAAAAAATACCAACCAAACAATCCGGCCTGTCTCAATTATTATGTATTCTGTGCCTGGATTTCATAAAGAATAATTACCTAAATAATTACAGCCAGCCCTCACAAGAAGGCGCAACAAACTAAGCGTGTTAGCGTAACGCCCTACAATTTGGTGCCATTTAACTATTTACAGAATAATAAGTATGGCCTACATTGTATACTCCAGTTGAAAATAACGGGAAAATGTGACTTTTCATATTTTTGTCACGTTGAGAGCTAAAATGTTAAGTAAAGTTACCATTCATCATCATCATCGTCAGCCTATTATGTTCCCACTGCTGGGACACTGGCCTCCTCTATGAGAGGGAGTGGACTGTAATCCACCACGCGGGCCCAATGCGGGTTGGTACATGTAACATGTCTTCGAATTTTTAGTTCTAGGACATGCCGGTTTCCTCACGATCCTTCACCATTTTTGAGGGCAGCGGTGAGGAAAAAAAATTACACAAAGTAATGCGCCTGCCTGGGTTCGGACCCACGGCTTACTGCTCATAAGTCGACTCATAAGCTCGGAAGTTACAATTAGAGCTTTGAAAAGTTGTTCGTTTTGTGTAAAATACTGGTAGAAAATTAATAATAAAATTAATTTTATGTTAGGGTCGGCTTCCAGTCCAACCGGATACAGTCTGACCTCCACAACCCAGTCAGTACTGGGTAAAACGATACCCCTTGGTAAGACTGGTTGTCAGACTAACAGGCCTCTGACAACCGTCAAAGTCGTTACAGACTATCTAAGATCTACAAATGACAACCGGCACCAACTACTTAACGTGCTTTCCGAGGCACGGAGTTAACTCAGTATGTAATTATGGTCACCCATCCACGGACCAACCGAGGCTTAACCTGACGTTCGACCATAGTGGCTGCTATTATTTAGCCACGAAAACATCACTGATAAAAAATACCATTTTTTTTTGTCATCAATAAAAGCAGCGCTTATCAAATCGCACCAGGACGTCATGTCGTTAATTGGAACAACTACAGATAATAGGGAGGATATTCCGAGTGAAAAACAAATGAAATGTCTGTTTGTAATTTCTTTTTACCGAATGCGAAAGTTTGTCTTGCTTATAAATAAGCATACATCCAAATTTCTCAATGAAACTTTTAAACATCTGTCACATAGGACAATACATATACCTACAGACGAACCCAACACATTAAGGCCGTTATATTTTACCTGCAGACTGTTGACCAGTTGGTAGCGTGGCTTTAAAGTATTGGCGTCGGCAACGAGAAAAAAAAATCCTTTTGATACAGCCAGAAGGCCAATATCTCCAAAGTACCCATTGATAAATATATGACATGCGTTGTCGCCGTGTGTTAACTGCGACTATGGTCATTTATTTTTTTATCATCAATCTCCTGCCCCATATCCCAATTTATTTGGGGTCGACGCAGCATGTCTTCTTCTTCCATACTTCTCTATTACTCGTCATCTCATCGACCAGGGTCCTTTCTTGCAATATCATCCTTTCCTTTATTGTTTGCAGAAATTTCCCGAACCTGGCTCTTTAAACGGCTATTGCATGCTATTTCTTTTACTTCGTTCAATGTTGTCTTCTTGATATTTCATGAGGAAGTCATCCAAGACATCCCGCCATCTTTTTCTCATTTTTCTTTCTTCTAATCAGCGTAGCCTAAGTAGCAAACACCGTTCTGACTGCCTTATATTTTGACCAAAGCGCTAGCTAAAAGCTAAAAATATAACATTAGTCCGATGACTGATCAATTAAACACCCCTTTCATACTACAGCCAAAAAGGATGTAAGTGATTATAACTTCTTTTTCATCTAAATAGCTCTTTTGTTATAGCACTCATCAGTGTTCTTCATATAATCACATAATTTGTGATACACATCCCAAAACACTGAGTTATTTATACCCTTCTTTGATCAGCCATCTTGTTTTTTAGAATACATGATGTCTATACTAAATCAAAGGAAAAAGAGGTGAAAGCACTGCGTTGAAAATAAAATTTATATGTTTACATGTTCTTTTGAAGTATATCCAGTATATATATTGTGACTTTTTTACTGTAGTAGTAAATTGTATGCGATGTCAAAGTTCCCACATAAATGCAACTTGATACTTAACAAATAAAAAAAAAGTTATAGATCGTTATAGAAGTCTAAGTGTCATAAAATCATAAAAGATACGCATTTGCAATTGTAAAGATTTAAAGCCATAGTTCTGTCTGTCTTTTTGTTCATTTATTACAATTGTATGTAAATATATTCGTTAACAAATTACCACGAAAGGATCAAATAGAACACCAATAACTTTGTGAATGAGTAGACAATAAACTTTGGTGAGCCTCGAGCGATGACAGTTTGAATTATATTTGAATTTGATCAACGGTTTTCGTATACAAAGATTCGTCCCGGTTCTGTTCGGTAATTTTTTGAATTCAAGGTGACTGTGACTGCCTCTATGGTCGCAAGCGCCATCAAACGTAAAAGTTTGGCGAGTTTAGTCTTAAGTCTTCTCACCTCTTTAATGTAATTTCTTTAAATAAATAAAAATAAAAAAAGCGCGTCGGCAGAGCATGAGGTTCTGGGTTCGATTCACGGGTCGGGCAAAGTGTTATTGGGTTTTCCCATCAGGATTGTTTTCAGTAGCAGCCACAGAGTCTGTTTTTGAGCCCGGTTGGTGGCAATTATATACTACTAGCTGTACCCAGCATGCGTTGCAATGCACTTTTTACTACCCACCTACCCTATCAGACCTACCTACCCTATCCTACCTACCCTACCCTACGCTACCTACCTACCCTACCCTACCTACCTACCCTACCCTACCTACCTACCTACCCTACCCTACCTACCTACCCTACCCTACCTACCTACCCTACCCTACCTACCTACCCTACCTACCTACTCTACCCTACCCTACCCTACCCTTACTACCTACCTACCCTACCCTACCTACCTACCCTACCCTACCCTACCTACCTACCCTACCCTACCTACCTACCCTACCCTACCTACCTACCCTACCCTACCTACCTACCTACCCTACCCTACCTACCTACCCTACCCTACCTACCTACCCTACCCTACCTACCTACCCTACCCTACCTACCTACCCTACCTACCTACCCTACCTACCTACCCTACCCTACCTACCTACCCTACCCTACCCTACCTACCTACCCTACCCTACCGTATCCTATGTCCGTCTCCTGGTTCTAAGCTACCTCCCCACCAATTTTCAGTCAAATCGGTTCAGCCGTTCTTGAGTTATAAGTGAAGTAACTAACACGACTTTCTTTTATATATATAGATTACATGGGACTTAAAAATAACAGGCGAAATGTGTAACTTATTTGGGTACCTCTACCTAACCTTTCGAAGAAAAACAAGCGTGATGTTATGATATAAAAACAAAAATACAGCACAATTTATATCTATGATATTCTGTTTCGCTTAGAGATTTATTTTATTTTTCATACGAACTCAGGTGTTTTTGCTGTTGACTATTATTATCATTGTTTGAAGAATCTATAAACTTTGAGCTCAGTCCTATTATTTCTTTGATATAATGTTTATTATAATAATATAAAGGATAAAGTAAATATCATTATTATTGTCTCCAATTGTTTGGTTTTCAAAAGAATAGAGCAGAGTATTCAACCTCGGTAAGTCAAAAAAGTATCTAAAAGGTTTCTTATTAATAATCTAGAACGGCGTTAAGTAACTGTATTATACAAATGACTGAACTTAATTAAAATTCTTTTAGAAATCAATTAAAGTTTAATCAAATTAATAATTAAACTAGAAGCACATTGGTTATAAAAAGTAAAACCTTTCACTGTTATAACATAAAACCGAACGATTAGTACTTCGACAGTTAATTTCGATTCGACCATAACCTTTTTGAAACTCGAATCACAATTATGTAAAACACCGAATTCCGATAGAACATAAGAAATAAACATTTATGTCGTTGATAAAAACTTAAACAAAATACTGACGTCCATGTATCTACATTTCGGCTATAAAAATGAAATTCTATAATAACGTCAACGGCCATAAGAGCATAACACTCAAATGACGGACCCAAGAAAAAAAAAATGTACCGATTTCAAAACAAACAAACGAATTTTGTAAAACTATATGAAAAAAAAAAGTTGGTATAAAACTTTTGTGACCCGACAAATGTTAAAAGATGGTAATAAAATGCTAACGGATGGTAATGGTATAGATAGTGGGCCGATTTGGCCCCCCACCGCTCGCTACGGGTTAATAGCACAACCCATCAACTCCATGTATATCTCAGCTTGATAAAGTATTATTTTGTTTATGAATAATTTCTTTAATGTATTACCTAAACTGGTAGTTACTAACGGGATGCGATATTGATTAAAATTTTAAATGTATTTTACGAACCGTAGAAATGTCGGTTTTATGCTGATCTGTCGAGAAAATGTCGGATGCATCAGCTGCTTAATTTTTTTGGAGGGAATCGGGTCTTGTTTTTTAAACTTCGTCAACGAACGAGTATCGATTTCTTTTCGAACCAAGTGGTGATAACATATAACATATCATAATTGCTACAACATACTTGAATACTGAGATGTACTCGTATAAACAAAATTATGCTGCTATATCAATAACAAAAATATTTTCAACGACTTACCGACCAAAATATATTAAGGAAATCCCGTATTCAATATTTCAAGTACCTACCATCCAAATACGGAATTTCCTTAGTGAGAAACCGATTTCGAAATATATGGTCTAGCCTACCCCGAAGTCGGGAAGATGGAATTTTGCACGCAACGCCGAGTTAGACTGAAAACATGCATGGCTGGTCTTAACGACCGGACACGGCGCTTTGGGGTTAGTTAGGGTTAGTTTCCATAATGCTAACGTTTAACCCAAATTGAGGTAGGGTTTTTCTGTAACTGGTGTTTGTTGAAATTAAGAAATGAATAGTGTTGCTAGTTTTTAGGCAGAAAAAGAAAAGAATTGAATGTTTTTGTTAGGTAATTTACTTACCTACCTACTGCGAAGTTAAAATGGTTTTTGTCGGTCGAATCTATTAGGTCCTAGCATATAGACCCGCGGCTTGGCTCTCGTATAATCGGTTATTGTCCCGCGGAGGCGTAATACCGGGATAAAATGTATCCTATGCTTTCATCCAGTTTATATACTATCTGTGTTCCAAATTTCATTCAAATTCGTACAGTAGTTTTTGCGTGATAGAGTAACAAATAGTTAGCAACATTATAAAAATATTAAGATTTAATAAATTAAATGGTCGAAAGAATTGTTGCTGACGAATTCTTTTAACATTAAATGACACGTAATTTTCTTAGAAAACCTTATAGTCTTTTTAATAATTTATTTCTTCGTTCTTCGTTTTGTGTCTAAATACTGTCTTCAATACTATTGCAACTGATTAAATATAAATAAATTATAAGTTCCGTTAAAGGTTATACCTTCAGTAAATCTTAAATAAAATATACTAAAACTTATTTTTCTTTGTTTTCAGGTAAGCCATTGAGTTTTACGGAATCATACGCCGCTCAAGAAGCAATTAATGTAAGTTTTATGAACGAGATAAAACTGGTAATTACTGGTTTTATTACTACGGTGAATTTTAAACGTCATTTAAAAGTATTGAATGAATTTAATTGCACTTCAGTTGATATTAATTTTATTGTAAAACAAATAGCTACTTAAATTTATTTTAACCGACTTCAAAAGAGGAGGTTATGTTTTTTTTTTGCTGAGATATCTGCCATTAACTGTGGAAACATTATTAAACTTTATGTTAGTATCTACTAATGTTCCAAACACGTCACCATAAATTACGTTTTTTATGCTCTAAAATAACCTACCTAATCTGCTTATACCTATAAAATACAAGCAAAATTATATGCAAATTAAATAACTCTGTTCGCACCTTCTTTGTGAGATTAAATTACAAATTGATACACGCTAGACGCATTGAAATCGTTAAATTAAATAAAAACTTAACAATTTTACGCAAAATTAGTTTGTTATGTCTATGAAAAACTGGAATTAGTTGTCAAGAATTTGGTCAATAGGCAGATATTGTGCAGAAGTACCTAAAGTACCCAATAAATCTGCTGCCTCTCTGCTGCAGTGATACCATTTTTTTTTTTTATATATGGCATCTCGAAGTTCAACCTATGAGGTTGTCGTCTGCTTAACCGGACTATCCTGTGGGTGCCTTGAGAGTAAGGCCTCCAGCCAGGGCATAATAACTTACAAAATAAGCGACAACACGCTAAGGGCACCCCCTGTGGGGTACGAGCCTCAGCTTAGGGCGTCGCTGGGGGAGGACTGCATGGGGACAGGCTGGATCTGAATAGTATCATTATTTAGGGGCTGATTTAAAACTACTGGCGCAGCATCGCGGGCTATCAGTGATACCAAAAGTATTTGATATTTTTCTCTCAGTCTCCCGAATATTTTCCTCACCGTAGTCAATCTTGTCCTACTTACTGCTAATGGGGGATAATCCATTTTTTTTTTCTTTGTCCGTCGGGTAGTTTATTGAAAAGTATTGGACACGTATTTTTTGTTTTTTTCACGTGGTCATGAAATTATGGAGATATATTGAGTTGAAATGGCGCATGACGTCACATGTAGGTAAATTTTATACCTACTTGTGACGTAGTAAGCCCCCACTCTCCATCTTTAATGAGTTTTAACTAAGTAATTTTTTGATATTTTGATAAAACAAAAAATACGTGTCTAATATTTTTGTATTACCTGTCTGACGGACAAAATAGATTGTCGTTTTCTTTACCCAGTCCGGTCCCCTAAACTTGTGCTTGTTTGGCCGCTCGCATTTTATCTATCTAGACTTACCAATGATCTTCTGAGTAGCAAGCGCCCATCTGGCAGTAGGCCTGCCAACACTTCTTCTATCGTCTCTCGCCAAACATTCAAACTGCCTGACAGCTGTCGCCACCGTTTCGCCACAGAAAAAAAATAGTGCGTGGAGTCCCTCCGCGCGGAAGAAGTGAAACTTCATAATACTACACGCATGCGTTCGAGTGCCACGCATTCACTCTCACGTACCTTGCACGCCATCTTGCGTACCTAGTAGAACTACGTAGTCACAAATCTTGTAATACTGCCATCTCTTAGTGAGTTTTAAAAAATATTCCCCCTCTATAGCGTTAAACTTGTTGCAAGTCGCATAAGAAGTTTCACTTCAAAAAGTGATGCTATTGCCTCTTTCTCAACTAGTCTGCCAATTCGTTCGAGAGACAAAGCAATCCGTTTAGCCTTATTGCCGCTTTCAAACCATAGACTAGCCGCACCTACTCTCAAATGATCTTTTAAACTGGTACTAATGCGTCTTCCTTCCGTCGACTTATCACATGTCTGCTATTTCTAAAGGCAGATGATGCTCTTTCGGTACAAAGCAATCCTCGGGGTTCATCATCATCGTATCAGCCTGGAATCGCACACTGCTGGGTCACTCATCATTAGCCTATAATGTTCCCACTGCTGGAACACAGGCCTTCTGTCTATGAGAGGGAGTGGGCTGTAATCCACCACGCGGGCCCAGTGCGGGTTGGTAGATGTCACATGTCTTCGAATTTTTAGTTCTAGGACATGCCGGTTTCCTTACGATGTTTTCATGAAATAAATTACACAAAGTATAATGCGCCTGCCTGGGTTCGAACCCACGGCTTACTGCTGGTAAGTCGGGGCTGCCACCACTGGGCTACCGCTGCTCTTTTTCTGGGTTATTACTGCCAAACTAATATAATCTCAGGAGACCTGGAAAAACCCACGGCTTACTGCTCGTAAGTCGGGGCTGCCACCACTGGGCTACCGCTGCTCTTCTTCTGGGTTATTACTGCCAAACTAATATAATCTCAGGAGACCTGGAAAACTGTACTACTGACTTTTTTTCTGCATGTCTGTCGATCCTAGATGCTCAATAGACCACGCTTTGCACAGACAACTGCTAAATCCCTCGTCACAGCCGCTCAGTAGCTGCAAGAACTCTTTCAAACCTGTACTACTGATCCATTCTTCGTTAGTCTGTCGATTCGTCGCATGTCTGTCATTCCCCGGGGTTCAATAGTTCACGCTTCGCCGCGTTCGGTCTATGACCGGTATGCCAGTACGTCGATACGCCGAGGGTACGCCGGTACGCAGCATTCTGGCGGTTTCTACGAAGTCCCGATTAGCTTTGTTAAACTACGCCTGAAGTATGTCGATGACATAATAGGTATCGGAGTTTTGAAATTTTGACAGTATTTTATTTTTCGTGTTCCGCAATTCGGAATTTTGATATCTTTTGTTTTTTTTTTCTATTTTTGTTGTGTTCCAGATTTGTTGTGAAAGCTGAATCGAGGTCGCTGAAATGGGAGAGCTTTATTTTGGAACGGAATTCGATATCGAAATATTTTGGAATACTAACTAAACTGCTGGTATTGTTTTCTAGTTTGGCTTTGTTCTGTTTTACGGGTAGTCAAAAGCTTAAATAACATATCACAACTAAACTAAGTGCCAAAAAGCAGTACAAAATAATATGTAGTTCAAAATTGACAAAATCCTCGTTTATGACAAATATGTACGTACTACCCAGTTGCTGGGTTGTGGTGGTCAGATAGGCAGTCGCTTCATGTAAAATACTGGTACTCAGCTGTATCCGGTTAGACTGGAAACCGACCCCAAGATAGTTTGGAAAACGGCTAGGCAAATGATGATGATGATCTTTAGGCACACATTATTTACAGGTATTAAATGTAACTTAATATCATCTACTTCATAAATTGTGAATGGTGATATTCATTTATGGACATAAAAGCCCTTTTGATAATACCCTACAATCATGTTACTAGAAGTACTTAAGGTATTTCCAAGAATAAATTTTCTTTGCAAAAAAATAACTTTCAACATCCTTATTTCCATGAAAATAAATGCGAACTATGTATGTTATTCACCTCTTCACGTGAAATAGCTGAACAGATTAAGATGACATTTATCAAACACACATAAACCATGGCCTGGTTTAAAAGATAGGTTACTTAAGATCCCGGTAGTACACGTTGCCATGGGATAATTTCCAACCTCCGTGCAGACAAAGCCGGGGTAAAAGCTAGTTGCCTGTATAAGCAGATGAGCGCTTCCTTTATGTCCCTATCAACATAAAAATTAACTTCATGTATTATGAATATTTGTTTTCAAGGCTTTTGGCAAAACAAGGCGATAAATGTCGCCAGTAAGTAATTTAGTTTTCAATAGAAGGTAGATTTTTCTTATAGCTTCTGTAGATAAATAGTAATAAGTATGAACAGCTTAGGTTTACCGTATAACAGATCTTATTGTTGTTAAAGACGAAAGTAAAAGACGAATAGGTATTTATTTGTGGAACACTTAAGTACAAGAATTCATTGTTTTGTTTTTCAACTTTGCCCCACACTAGGAATTTCTCCTGTATCGTGGATGCGTAAAAACATTTAAATTCACATACACAAACAGCCAGACCCGAAACAACTATCTGTAGGCCATACTAATATTTATTCCGTGCGGGGATCGTACCCGCGACACGCAGCGCAGCAGTCGATCGCTCAACCGCTGCGCCAACCTTGCCGTCGTAGCTGATGGTAGGCGTAGCCTGTGCTGCGCTGGCCACACGTATAAGAAAACAGGACTTTTGCTATAGGCTAAACTGCTTGTATACAAAGGATGCGTCTGTTCGCTGATTCAGTGACCATAGAAAAAGTGGCATATATACAAGCTTTATACTTTTACTCTCTGTAAGGATGCTAATGATTTTATGAAGAGAAAGAAAGGCACAAAAGAGAAAAAAAAAACCTAAAAACTAAAATTATCTTGCAACCCCCCCCCCCCCCCCATCACAGTATGGTGCTGTAACATTTAAACATGTCACAGTAGCCGGCCTCTAGTTAAGAAATTAGTCCATGGAATTGTTTCTGCTGTAAAGCAACGTTGGTATATTCCCCAGTATTGTCGCCGAAATTAAACAGACTAAGGTGACAAGCGAAATGCAATGCCTGCCAGGTAGGTCGTTACCTTTGTACACAGAGGTCGGCCATTTGTAAATTCCACCTTTTAGTATCTGTTTCACAAGGAGGAGCTCGTGGCTAAATAATAACAGCCGCACGGGTCGAACTTTAAGGTTAAGCCGTGCTTGTCAAGGTTGGTCCGTGTATGGGTGACCATAATTACATACCGAGTTTCCTCCATGCCTAGAATAGCACGTTAAGCCGTCGGTCCCGGCTGTCATTTGTAGATCTTTGACAGTCGTTACGAGTAGTCAGAATCCAAATGTCTGACATCCAGTCTTACTAAGGGGTATCGTATGACCCAGAACTGGGTTGTGGAGGTCAGATAGGCAGTCGCTTCATGTAAAATACTGGTACTCAGCTGCATTCGGTTAGACTGGAAGCCGACCCCAAGATAGTTTGGGAAAAAGCTAGGCAGGTGATGGGTATCTGTTTCACAAGCTGTAGTCTAGTTCCAGGTGGATATATGTAGCTTATTTCATTATCTGGTAGATAGCCTATTTAGACTTTGAGAAAATTATCTCACACATCATTATTTCGTCAGCCTCTTCCGCTCTATCGGGTCGGCGTCCTGTATCCATACTAATATTTTACTCGTATAAATGCGAAAGTCACTGTTTGTTTGTATGTGTGTTTGTTACCTTTTCACGACCAAAAGGCTAATCTGATCTTAATTAAATTTGGCAGGAAGATAGATTTTAACCTGGAGAAGGACATAGGCTATATACCATCACGCTACGACCAATAGGAGCGGAGCAGCAATGAAAAATGTTGCGAAAACGGGGAAAATGTGACGCAGACGAAGTTGCGCGGGACAGCTAGTTTTACATAAAGCGACTGCCTATCTCCATCGATTGACATCCACAATCTGGCCAGGTTTTCATTCTCCTATCCCTATCCCAATTTATTTGGGGTCGGCGCAGCATGTCTTCTTCTTCCATATTTCTCTATTACTTGTCATCTTATCAGACGCCTCCTTTCTTGCCATGCTTTCTTTCTTTTCAATTCAGCTAGGTACTTAGAAATTTTGGTTCCCCGTGGTAAGCCTGGTAGTCAGACTTTCAAGCCACTGACATGATGAACAAATAATTAAAAATATCCCACGTCTGATAATCTCCTGATAACCTAACCAAGGTTATTATGACACTAGCTTCTGCCCACGGCTTCGCCTGCGTTTTTTCGGTAATTGTCCCGCGGGATCACACTACCGGGATAAAAAGTATCCTATGTGCTATTCCAGACTATTATCTATACCTGTGACAAATTTCATCCAGATCCATTCAGGAGTTTTTACGTGAAAGAGTAACAAACATCCATCCATCCATCCATACTTACAAACTTTCGCGTTTTTAATAATAGTAGGATTATCAGAGGTGGGATATTTTTTCTAATTCCTAATTCCCCCACTACTTCTACAGACGTAGCGACAACTGCTAGACATCCTCACAAAGGATAACAATTGTCACAACATATCAATCTTCAGCTGAGTGTGAATTAATCTCGTAAGTGCGAGACATCCGTTACAAAAAGCCGGTCGATCGCTGAGTGGCTGACAATGAGGGACGAGGTCGCTAGATCGAGTACCTGGACCTGGAGAATTGTTTGTGTAGGAAAAAGTAAGTTACTGAGAATGGGTTTGATGTTATTTTAACGTAATAGTAGTACATATTTAAGGAGCTCGTGGCTAAATTAAAACAGCAGGATCGATTTCCCAGGTTAAGTCGTCCTTGCCGAGGTTGGTCAGTGGATAGGTGACCATCACTATATACCGAGTTACCTCCGTGCCTCGAAAAGTACGTCAAGCCTTTGGTCCCAGCTGTCAGTTTTAGATCTTTGACAGTCGTTACAGATAGTCAGTGGCCCGAAAGTCTGATTACCAGTCACACCAAATTGTACCGTATTACCCAGTGCTAACTGGGTTGTGGTAGCCAGATAGGCAGTCGCTCCATGTAAAATACTAGTATTCAGCTGCATCCGAACATAGAACCTGTGCCTTTTTTGAAGTCGGTTAAAAAAATAACCTTAAACAATGTCTAAACTCGCGATTTTCCATAAAAAACCTTGAATGATTTCAATTTTCTCACAAACTGTCCCAATTAACAGAGTTGTAATCAAGATATCGCCAGTGACCGAGTGACGAAACGAATTGCATTCACTTACAAATTCTTTGCAAGAGCGGTAGAGGGCAAAATCGTTTGTTGAAATGTAACGGTATTTTTCAACAGTATCGTTTATTTTTAGTTATGAAAAGCTATCTTTTCAATTATTTCTGGTATTTTTTTGTTTTTTTTTTTTCGTTAATTACTGCAATATTTTTGTTGTTGTAGTTTGTTTGTTTGGTTGACCGCGCAAATCTCGGGAACTACTTGTTAGAATTGCAAACACTTTTGGAATTGGATAGCCCATTTATCGAGGAACGTTAAAGGCTATATAATATCACGCTACGACCAATAGGAGCGGAGCATCAACGAAAAATGATGCAAAAACGGGGAAAATGTGACGCAGACGAAGTTATGCGGGTCAGTTACTCTTATATAATTTCCTCGAACGTCATACAGAACACCCTCTTTCACTTTCTCTGAAACTTCAAAAACAAATTACCGAGAAAACCACCCGTGACACACAAACAAACAACACACGTTCCACTTTTCACACACCACGGAACTCTAAAAAGAAAACGGGCAACTAAATGAGCCAATTTTCTATACTTAAATTGGTAGGATGTTGACATCGCGAGCGTACTGCATATACACACGCCGATGCACATGTAGGTCTGGCAGTACTGATGTGTTGTGGCACTTGCGTTCGCTGCACGCGTGCATTTGCCTAGATACGTCAATTGACGTCATCTTAAGATAACATGCGTGATTAGCGAACTGGATTATTATTTTAGTTGAGCGTTGTAGGCATTCGTTGTAGCGGTTTTGAGGTGGAACTACGCGCGTTTGTAGGTTATGTCACTTCTAGGTGACGTGTATCTGCATTCTAGTTTTAAATGGCTGTACAAAATTTTAAAAGAGTTTCGATTAAGTTTCTTACCCGTTCTTCTCCATACGAATCTTCTTTTGCGAATGGGCAGCTAAAACTAAAATCAATTCTATTTCTTTGTAAAGTTTGACGTTCAATGGCCAGATAGGAATCAATAATAAAAAAAAAACAACTATTTACGGTCAGCTAAATATTGGAGTTGTAGCCAATATCGAAGTGTTTTCTGTCAGCAAATAAAGTCAATTTAAACGTTGCTAGAGTGGACAGCAAGAATAAAAAAATGATCAGCAATGATAATGTTTTACTGCGTAACTCATTCGACTCGCTTCGTGATTTATATATTATATCTATATATTATTCGGTATTTGTTTCAAATACTGGTACTAAATACTGGAAACAAACACCAGTAGTACTCGTATTAGATTTTGGTATTAGAACGGAATAAATCCGCTTCGTGTATTTATTTTTTCCTATAAATTGCAAGTAAAATACAATTTTACGCGTGGATAGGACATAAAATACTGCATATCCCAGTAATACATTTCCGTGGGCATCCACATAAACATTATCTTAAATTCATTTAACAACAAACTACACACAACAACGCTCTAATCACCATAACCCTACAAACGCTACCTACAGGTACATAGCGACCTAACCGTCCGTCTGCCGCCGCAGACTGCCGCGAAGACTGTCAAGTGCGATCCTGTAACCCTATCCCGAAGCCGTAGGGGACAGGTGTGAGCCCTACTCACGGCTGACAGGTCCGTTAACCCTTTCGCGACGAAGACATGTCATTTTGCACATGCTAGGGTTAGATTTGTGTGAATTGGATAGGTGTTTTATTAATTTGAGTAGTGTGGATTTTTCTTGTGTTTAGTTGAGCTTTAATAGAATATTGATTAATTTGGTTTGGTTAACTGGGGTTTGACTTTTGTGTAAAACAAAAGGCGAATTTTAACAATAAAACTGAACGCTATTTTTCAGTGTCAAAATTCCATAAATCGATCAGCATTATTTACAGAAAGAAAACCCCCAGTTTTCTTTTTAGGGTTCCGTACCAAAGGGGTCGAACGGGACCCGATTACTGAGACTTCGCTGTCCGTGATAGATAGCCAGTTGAAATTTCTGCAGATTATGTATTTCTGTTGATGCTATAACAACAAATACTAAAAACAGAATAAATTAAATATTTAAGCGGCCTCCCATACAAAAAAGCGATTTTTTGCTCGTTTTTTATAAATAATAGTACGGAACCCTTTGTGCTCGAGTCCAACTCGCACTTGGCCGGTTTTTATGAATAATGGTATGGAACCCTTCATGCGCGAGTCCGACTCGCACTTGGCCGGTTTTTTTTTTTAAATAATGCTGAATGTAGACATTCATTTTTACGAGCCATACATGGGACAAGCCGAAAAAAATCGTAATCCAAAACTTGTTGCTACTTTGTAACAAGTCTATCTTTCCAGTGTCATACGCGAGCTTGTCAGGTTAGCATTCGTGTGTCAAAATCGAAAATGTTCGTCATCAAAAATGTTGTATGACAATATTCCCTATCTCTTTGATGCTGATCGAGTTACTGTGAGCCTGTGTCATCTCACTGGAGGGCAAAGGCTTCTCTATCTTCTATACTTCTAAATCCTTCGATCCTCGATCGATTCATTCGATCTTCATTGATTCTATTCAGCTCCCGCCATCTTCTGCGAGGTCTACCACGTCGTGAATGGCTGTGTCATCATGGTTATTTTGGCCCACAGCTTATCGAGTTCAGTTTCATATATTTCTGAAATTCTCTTTCAGACAGAGAAACCCGAAAATATTTGCTAATGAGAGGGAAACACGAAGGGGTCCGAGATGGCCGATGTCTGCCAGGGCTGCGGGACTGTTCGAAAGAGATACCGTGGCCCTGGAACACAAAGGGCTAAGAAGGAACATGGATGGGTTTTAGTCAGTACAAGTCTGAAACTCCCTTCTGCTCCGCCGAGAGCAGGAGGAGTCATTTGATGATTTCCCATCCGAAAAAAAAAAGCAAAAAAAGGCATTTACTTAATAGAAAAGGACAACTTAGTAGGGAACTTTTTCGGGTCTAGGAGTCAATATTAGCTCCTAACCAAGTTTGATTGATAAAATGCTTTTAGAGCCTAACATATACTGAGTAGAATAAACAGTATTTCTTTCTTTTTATTGACTTTAACTGCTATATTATTCTTCGTTGTTTTTTCACCAGTCGTTACAAAAATATATCTCAATAACATTGAGTAACTGACTATCAAACTATTTTCATAGTAAAGCTTTGAAATAAAACATCAGAGAAACGATGAAGATAGATATTTTTTTAAAGCCACCAGTCTGAATTTGTGTCTGGTTGTTTGCAATAGGGTCGGCCCCAATCACATAGGACTTAACTAAATTGGGGATAACGTGCACCTCTGCATAACCCTCCAAAAATAACATGCGTGATGTTATATAAGAAGAATAGATACCATAGTATCACCATAACATCACGCCTATAATCCCCGATGGGTCAGGCAGAGATTTATTTTATTATTTATGTATGTACATACAATAGACAACACAGGAAAAAACATAAAATATTATAGTACAAAGATACTGATTATTTCATATGAAATTTCTGCCAGCAGACCTGCGAAAGGAGAAATGAAAAAGAAATGTAGACGATAGTGTGTGAAAGACGAAAGAGAAAAAATTAGTTATTGTGCCTTACCTAACTTAACCTATACTATTACCTAAATATAAATACATAATGTTAAGATATATAAATAAATAAGAATATATATACCAGATATAGAGAGATGTACCTAATAGTACTCCCACATTTCGCCAGTTATGATTTAGTCCTATGTAATAGGGGGCGAGCCTATTGCCATCAACCGGGCACGAATCCAGACTCCGCGGCTGCTACTGAGAAATTCTTGATGGAATAACCCAATAACACTATGTCCGACTCAGAAATCGAACCCCACATGATCAGCAGTCGCGTTTGCAACTACTAGTATCACCATAATCTTGTTCATTACTTAGCTACACACAATTTTAACAAAAGCAACACCCAAAACAACTCTAAACTCCTCTACCAATCGGATCACCTCATTCCAATACGTGAAAAGATGTGTCAAGTAATAACAAATAAAACCGGCCAAGTGCGAGTCGGACTCGCGCACCGAGAGTTCCTTACAAACCAAAATTATTGAAGAGAATAAATAAAAATATGTGATGAGGTTTTCGGAATTTTTCCCTTATATGTGCTATAAAACATTGCTTCATGCCAAATTTAAAGATTCTAGGTCGACTGGAAGTACTCTTTAAGTTTTGATTCCCTTGCGAGTAGTTGAGAGTTTGAAAATATGCGGCTTAAATTGCTGTTGCTTTTGATTACGTTGACATTGAAGTTTGATTTTGTTACAGCTTAAAGGTATTATAGACCTGAGTATTTGATATGAATTTCAATTTAATACCCCTACGCATTCATGAGGAAAGGGGTAGTAAGTTTAAAATTATTAAAAATATTTTTATTATGTGATGTAACTAAGAATTTACGGTTTTTGCAATTTTTCCTTTATCTGTGCTATAAGACGTTGCTTCGTACCAAATTTCAAGATTCTGAGTTCACGGGAAGTACCCTGTATGTTTTGATTCCCTTGCGCGTGTCGAAAATTTGCGGAAATTTGCGGCATAAACGGCTGTATCTTTTGATTGCGTTGGTTTAGAAGTTTGATTTTTTCACAGCTCCAAGGGACAGTAGACCTGAGTACTTGATATAAATTCCAGCTTGATACCTACAAGCGGTCCTGAGAAAAAGGGCCTTGACAGACAGACAGACGGACGGACAGACAACAAAGTGATCCTTTAAGGGTTCCGTTTTTTCTTTTCGAGGTACGGAACCCTAAAAAAACCTTCCATTACAACATTTAATCCGAAAATCAAAGCATCACAAAAACTTGCTTATTTCACGGTTTGGTAGCCTAAATCAACACGTTTGGGGTGAGACTCGTGTTGGGTAACTTGTGTTACAAAAAGTATCGGTGTAAGCTCGGCTTATAGTTCAGTTCAGGGTAAGAATACGGTTTTATCAAGTGGTATGTTTCCTTATTATTCTTTTTTTCGCGTATTTATGCGAGAATCGTATGTATTAGCCAAAGAATACCAGCCGCTCAGGTCGATGTTAAGGTTAAGCTGCACTTGCCTGGGCTGGTCCGTGGATGGGTCGATACATACCGAGCTACTTTTGTGCCTCGTAAAGCACGTTAAGCAGCTAGTCCCGGCTTTCATTGTAGATCTTTGACAGTCGTTACAGGTAGTCAGTGGCCTGAAAGTCTGACAACCAGGCTTACCAAGGGGTATCCGTATTAACCAGTACTAACTGGGTTGTGGAGGTCAGATAGGCAGTTGCTCTATGTAAAATACTGGTATCCGATGATGTTTATCTAAACTATTAAGTTTAGATAAACATAATATTATCCATACTAATATTATAAATGCGAATGTCACTCTGTTTGTTTGTTTGTTTGTTTGTTTGTTTGTTACCTTTTCACGACTAAACGGCTGATCGGATCTTAATGAAATTTGGCAAAAAGATAGATTTTAACCTGGGGAAGGACATAGGCTACATATCATCACGCTACGACCAATAGGAGCGGAGCAGCAATGAATAATGTTGTGAAAACGGGGAAAATGAGTCGCAGACGAAGTTGCGCGGGACCAGCTAGTTAATTATAAAGAGGAAAGATTTGATTGTTTGTTTGTTACGATTTAACTCAAAAACAACTCGACCGATTTTAAGAATTCTTTCACCACTAGAAAGCTACATCTTTACCAAGTAACATAGGCTATATTATATCACAATTTTTGCGGACCAAGTCGCAAGCGAAGTGCTAGTTATAAAAACGTTGGTAAAGAAAATTACTTTAGTGGGAGTCTAGACCACTGCTAGTCCCGTATTTTTGTCACACATTCCACTATGCCTTATAAAAACTTTCAACCCTATAGCCACCAATATGAACGCTGTAACTTGCTAAAACTATTTCATATTCATGCATGAAAATTCCCACCTTGTTATATCCACGCTTACAGCCCCAGGTTTCAGTTAGTTTAACACTAGAATAACATAATTAAACACAACGACAACCAAGACTAGAGCATAACCCTCTAAATGCTAAGCTGGTTATTTTGACCCCCCAGAGGACTAAACATCAAATAACAAGAAGAATCAACATAACTTGGAAGAAATTTTGGTCACTGAAAGAAGTCCTAAAAGGAAACTACAGCATGCATCTAAAAAAAGTTGTTTTTGATACATGTCTCTTACCATGCTTACTATACGGTTGCCAAACCTGGATATACACAAACAAAGTAAGACAAAAAATTAAACGCACTCAAACAGCAATGGAAAGAAGCATGTTGAAGATTAGGAAAATTCAAAAAGTGAAGAATGTGACCATCAGACAAAAAACTAAAATTACAGACGCTCTTATCCATGCCCTCAAACTGAAATGGAAGTGGGCCGGACACATCTCACGATATACAGACAAGAGATGGACCATTGAAACCACACAATGGAAAGGCCCATCAGGGAAAAGAATTGTTGGAAGACCAATGAGACGGTGGGCTGATGATTTTATTCAAGTAGTAGGAAAGGACTGGATAAATTCTGGTAAAGACAGAGAGTTATGGAAGAAGATGGAGGAGGCCTTTACCCTTACAGGGGTCCATATTTCAATCACAGATACTAATACTACTAACATAAATTAAGCAAACTTACTAACAAACTACTAACAAAATTTGAAATTTATGTACAGTAGAAATATGGAATAAATGGCTTTATTATTATTATTATTATTATTAGAGGACTAAACTAGTGACGTCGCCCAGAATTACGTTATTACGGTCAAAGCCTGGTTTGGTTTAATTAATTTAGACTAGAGTTTGAACATCAAGCCCCGACATCTATTTATCTATATAGGAAATAAATAAAATTGAAGTGTCTGTTTGTAATTTCAAACTAATAGCTTTTTTTTGAATGCATATCAATTTTTGTCTATCTTTTACGCCTGTCTGTGTCTGTTTGTTCCGTCTAATCTCCTAAACGGCTGGACCGATTGTAATGGCAGAAAGCTGATATTATTAGGAGTAACTTAAATTATTTTTTATTTTAGAAAAAGGATTAGGGTTCCGTGCAAAAAAAAATTGTAATAAATAAGAAAAAGCTTTATCGTTCAAGAGAGCATTACACTAGCTGCAATATCACTAGTCTCCACACTGGGATTCCCTGTGTCGTTGAGACTTGTCTCCTTCGACTAATCAATAGGAAGTAAGGCATATACAATAGCATCGTACAGTTAAGATATTTTAGGATACAGTTAAAAAAAAAATGCAATTCCAGAGCCATAGTAAATTAAAAATTTAAAAAACCCCCGACGGACAAAACCTCTAAAAAACCAAAAATAAAATTAATCCAAGCGTCGTAGCGTCGGGGGTCCACTTTGTTTGTATATATATTTTTATGTACTAAGCGGTCTACTTAGCGGTCCCCCGACGCTACGACGCTTGGATTAATTTTATTTTTGGTTTTTTAGAGGTTTTGTCCGTCGGGGGTTTTTTAAATTTTTAATTTGATTTTTATTTCACGCCTTTGAAACTTAAATTATTTTTTCTTAGCCTTGACTGTCCCACTCCTGGGCATAGGGCTACTCCCATTCCTTCCACTTTTCTTGGTGTTGCGCCTCTTCTCGCTTATTAACGAAAACAAGGAAAGATATGAATTAAAAAAAAAACTTGAGCTTATAGGGGAGAGGGGGGGTGTGCAGCCTACCCCCCTGGCGATACCCATGGTGAGAAAGTGACAAGAATTCAAATTTCCAATCAACTAGACCTGTAGAAGTTGTTTAAATCCCTTCATCAACTAGAAAAGAGGTGATGAGCTTCAAACGGCTGAGCAAATTTTCTCAAAACATAGCTAAGAACACTCTCGATTAAAATACCTTTCAAATGACTTCAATTTTATCAAAATCGCTTCATCCGTTTGGGAGCTACGATGCCACAGACAGACACACAGATACACACGTCAAACTTATAACACCCCTCTTTTTTGGTCGGGGGTTAAAAATACAGTTAAGGTTTAAGTTAGTTGAAATTGTGTCGTGTGCATGTCTGTGGTGTGTAGTGAGGTGTGGGTGAATGAAATTAAACCCCTGAATTTGTCAAAATCAGCATCTGCCTAGCCTTTTCCCAAACTATCTTGGGGTCGGCTTCCAGTCTAACCGGATGCAGCTGAGTACCAGTATTTTACATGAAGCGACTGCCTATTTGACCTCCACAACCCAGTAGCTGAGTAATACGATACACCTTGGTAAGACAGGATGTCAGACTTTTGGCTTCTGACTACTCGTAACGACTGTCAAAGATCTACAAATGACAGCCGGGACCAACGGCTTAACGTGCTTTCCGAGGCACGGAGGAAACTCGGTATGTAATTATGGTCACCCATCCACAAACCAACCTCGGCAAGCACGGCTTTAACTTAAAGATCGACCCGTGCGGCTGTAATTGTTTAGCCCCTCCGATCCGATCCAAATAGCGAAGTAATATTTAAATAACAATTTCACGCGGACGAAGGTCGCAGGCATCAATTAGTCAATACTAATATTATAAAGAGGTAAACTTTGTACCTCCTAGGGGATAATCTTCGTAACTGTAACTGCTGATCCGATTTCGAAAATTCTTGAGAAGAAATTCTTTTCCCGTGTGTTAATTTCCGCCTATAATGCGAGCGAAGCAGCTGGTTTAAACTAGTAACAGATATCATTCAACACGTTTCGTACCTACTGACGGTTTTGTGTTTTTTTGCTGCAATTATTATCCAAGGTAGGAACTAAACATGATTAAAAGCAGCACTTGTGGTTGCAGCAGTTGCAGTGAGAAGAAGAGGTGAATTCCATTGAAAACACAGCTACATCTCTTGCTAATTTTCCATTTAAAACAAGTCTTAAAAGATCTTAAAGCCTTCTAAATACTGACCTATTTTAGACCCGCCTGACATAGGCACCGAAAATCTCTCTACCTTATTTTGTCTCAGCCATTTTCCATGTCATAATATTTAAAATGTAAATAAGTTTCCTTCCCCTTACCCCAAAGGACTTATTAAGTTGTCAAATTGACAAATATTTTTAAAACTTCGACATCTTCGCCAAGTTTTTGGGCAAAAAATCGGATATCCAGTTTTGAATACAAACCATTTTTCTGGTGGCAAAAGCTCTGTCGTCGGCCTCATAAATTCATGTCCTGACACCAAAAATGTGTTCCTGACATGCACACGCTGATGTTTTAAATTTCACTTAGCTATAGTTCAGCAATAAGGTCTAGTTTTGCTTGTGTGATTAGGGGTTTTGGATCAGGAGTAAATTATGTTATCGGTACGTTTGTTTTTGCGAGATCGAATGGTGATAATGAAGTTTTATATGGCAAAATAAATATCTGAAGACCATTATTTGAGCTGTCTGTTTGAAGACGTATATTTACATACCAACAAAGAAGTATTGATGAGGTTACGAAGTCGATTTAAAAATCCCTTGCAATCAGAAACACTATCGGATTCACAATGTGAAAATATTTTAACAGGTGAAATGCAGGTGTATTATTAGGTACTTCTGCTTAACTCTTCGGGGATTGCAGGCGTTATGTTATAATGTTATGTCATCATCTGTCTAGCCTTTTCCGAAACTATCTTGGGGTCCGCTCTTTGTCTAACCGGATGCAGCTGAGTACCAGTATTTCACATGAAGCGACTGCCTATCTGACCTCCACAACCTAGTAACCTGGTAATACAATACTCCTTGGTAAGACTGGATTTCAGACTTTTTTGCTTTTGACTACTCGTAACGACTGTCAAAGATCAACAGCCGGGACAAACGGCTTAACGTGCTTTCCGAGGCACGGAGGAAACTCGGTATGTAATTATGGTCACCCATCCACGGACCAACCTCGGCAATGTATCGGTAGCATATTATCATACAATATATAGGTATCGTATTACCCAGTTACTGGGTTGTGGTGGTCAGATAGGCAATCGCTTCATATAAAATACTGGTACTCAGCTGCATCCGGTTAGACTGGAAGCTGACCCCAAGATAGTTTGGGAAAAGGCTAGGCAGATGATGATTATTTACACGTATGTCAAATGTAGTAAACCTGCTCACTCACCGCACCACTGCCGTTGTATGCGCTGGGACCAATCAAGCTACTTAAAACCACTTTATGCAGAACTCTCACTCGTACGGAAATTTATACAAAAGGAGGCCATGTTATACTGGAAATGTATAACTTGATGTGTCACCGTGTGCAGAACTTCTTTGCAGAATATCAGTTTAATTTATCTTCGCGCCCGACTTCGCTCGAATGAAATAGCATCTAGTTGTTACTTGCAAACAGTAAAATAATAAGGATGACGGCAAAGTTGTATGTACGCGACATGTGCACGTTACTTTATGGGGTATGGTCCTAGTGCCAGATGAAAGCGATTGGAACTATACAATTAGCAGTGTTGTAAAACCGTTATGTTTCAAATCAAATCAAAAGTCATTTATTCAAACTAGGCTGATAATCAGCACTTTTTGAACGTCAAAGTTACAAGAGACAGTATCCCAAAACGCCCGCCCTTCGCCACTTCCTAGTGTTTTAGCTGGGAAGAAGAAGTGGCGGAACAAACTCCCCAGCAACACATCTGTCTGTTAGGTTAGAAGAACCAGATTCTATACAATAGTGTTCAACAAGTTTATATAAACAAGGAATCCATTACATCAATTTTGGTGTACTTACAATAAAGTATTTTTTGTTCTATTCTGTTTTAGGAAACTTTAATTCAGATCTCGTTGCTTCGTCTATGGTCTTAAGGAATGCTGAAGAGCGTCTTGGATTTGATTCTCAGGGCAAAGTGTTATTGGTTGTTTTCATCAGAGATTACTCAGTAGTAATCTGTACGTCTACCATGAGTTTTAACAATCTATACTCGCTAGCGTTTGTAGTTAAAAAAATGTATGAAAACTTTTACAGCGCCTCTAGCGGCTAGTTGGGTACTAAAATGCGCAGTATGAGTCACTATAGTTATCTATCCTACGTCACCGTGTAGTAAACTAAACTACAGCGACTGCAAGTTTGGGCTTCATTTGCTTAGAATTTGGTAGTAAGCACCAACACAGCTCATGGTACCATTGAAAAAGCTAACTATAGTATTTGCTTATTGACGTAACTATTGCAGTTACGTCAAGCGATCTAACTATGACAACTCATGGTAGACGTACTGGAGTCTCGATTTTGGTTCGGTTGTGGCAATTGGCTCAGCCACTATAACATCATCATCTGCCTATCCTTTTCCCAACGATGTTGCAGTCGGCTTCCAGTCTTATCGTATGCAGTTGAATGCAGTATTGTACATGAAGCGACTGCCTATCTGACCTCCATAATCCAGTTAGTAGTAGTACCTACTGGGTAATAGGTACGTAATAGGATACCCCTTGCTTGGTAATACCCGTTGTACGTCAATTGGGCGACGGACTACCTGGCTGAGCAACCATAACGTGGGACTTAAACATAAGTGGACTACACGCATTTGAAAAACTGTTAAACAATAACAAAAAAACTTAACAAAGATTTAAGCACATTAATCTGTGGACTGAAATAAACCAATAAAAAAAAAATACAAACATCCGAATTGAGAACCTCCTCCTTTTTTAGAAGTCGGTTAAAAAGAAAAAGCACCAGTTTTAAGACTCAGCTAGGGCAGGCTATTGTCTAAGCAGCGGCATAGGAAAAGCTCAGTTGATACATTTTTAGCTAACTATAGTTATTTTTCCATAATGTACTGACTGTTAACTTCTAATGCCAAAAGACACGAAAACAAATCAACCGAAAAAATCCTATAAAAAAAATAATAAAGCTTTAAATATTCTAGCCTTTATTATAATATAAACCGCGTCGTGCGTGGCTGTAGTTTGTTTTTGTAATCATTTTAATGGCAACATTATCGTCAGAGTTTTATGTCCCTAATCCCATAAACATTGTGGTTTCCGATTATGAATATGGCCACCCTGTTGTTTCCTGTTGGTGTCGTAAAAGCTTTGGATGTTATAGATCTATACAATCATAGTCCTTTTGCAGTTATTCTTCTTTAACTTTGCATTACTGTCAAAAACATAGTGATCTTTGTAATAGTAGCAATAAGGTGGTTATTAAGTTGCTCTCACTGACAATTCTTCCAAAATTATATTGATCTTTATTTGCGGGACTCTATGATTGCTATTGAACTGCAGCTGTCATAGGTGAAATACATATGAAAGGAGTATAATACAAAGCTACCTTAGTTATTGTTTTAAGAAAGATGTCACGTCCTACAGTGGATTGGATCAGTTAATTAAAATCAACATGTGAGAGAATATCATGAACGTTGGGATGTAATGTTAATGCTTATTGATATAAGCACGAAATTACATTGATTCATAGACAACAAACAGATCAGAAAACAGGTTATATTTTGAGGACATTAAAAGAAGAAAATGCACTAAAATGCCCTTTATCGGAATTGCATTTAGATACAAATTGTCGTATGTACCATTATATGTGCGGAAGACATGACACAAACTTTGAACGAAAATAATGAAGGGTTACGTCAGACTCCTACCGACTTCAACACCACGGCTAATGCTGCTTCCATGACTCTGGAACCGATAGATACTGACTCTTGTCCAGTACGTCTACCATGAGTTTTAACAATCTATACTCGCTAGCGTCTGTAGTTAAAAAAAATGTATGAAAACTTTTACAGCGCCTCTAGCGGATAGTTGGGTACTAAAATGCGCAGTATGAGTCACTATAGTTATCTATCCAACGTCACCGTGTAGTAAACTATACTACAGCGACTGCAAGTTTGGGCTTCATTTGCTTAGAATTTGGTAGTAAGCACCAACACAGCTCATGGTACCATTGAAAAAGCTAACTGTAGTTTTTGCGTATTGACGGAACTATTGCAGTTACGTCAAGCGATCTAACTATGACAACTCATGGTAGACGTACAGGGAGAAATAACTATCAGCTATTGGGTCGATGAATCCTTTGAAAAGATACGGCGGCGTAAATCTAAGGAACACTCACATTTTGCTTGATATGTTTAAGCCCAATGTTATAGCTGGGGTCGCAAGCATTTGCAGCAGAATTCGCATTAGATCCCGGTGCCCCCCTATGCAACTGTGCGAGAGAAACACCGGTGTAGTTTTAGTCAGTACGAGTCTGGGCCAAAGTAGGAACAGACTGGGTTCCACACAACGGAACCCGGCGACGCGGTAGCCCCAGAAGGAGATGACATGAACAAGCTGGACCCTTGCCAAAATGATTGGGCCCAAATAGCAAAAGAGAGAGAAAAATGGAAAGAGGAAAGGGAGGCATTTGCCCTATAGTGAGACACATACGGCTCATAAAAAAGTATTGTGCGGTTTTATGAAACCACGGTAAAAGTGAAACTTTTTTTCACACTATAGCGCGGAGTAGGGATCCGTACTCCGCGGCCCACCGCGACATGCAACACACAGACGAAAAAGTTTAAGACGATGTAAGTTTCACTTTAATAATAATAATAAACGAGTCTGACTGGCTCCGCTGTCCCCAGGCTGTCATCTATTGAGGATTTCCATATCGAGAAAAAAAAACAAGCACCAACTTATCAGCTTCTGTACCTTCGCCATCCTCTATTATTCTATCATTAATCATATTTGTTAGATTTATTCCGTCTATCATTCTATCATCGAGTTATTTATTCCGTCGCAATTATGTATCAAGATAAAGATTGGTTTGTTTTTATCGCCGACAATCACACCACAGCCTTACGACGACATATTCATTTTCTTTGAAAAGTGCACACAAGTTTCTAGAGTTTAATAAAAGTGTTGCTTGTAAATACACACTGTCGTCCACACGGAAGCGAAACGGGTACGTCATATTTACGAGTGCGACACGACTTTACAATAGATGACGCGAAAAAATCTCTCTCTAATTAGGTTTAGCGGAACGCGACCCTTTTTGTCAAAATTGGGTCAGGCTATGATAAATGGGTGTGTGTGTGTGACACCTGTCCTACTGTTGACGATTAGCGAAATGTGGAGTGGAGCTAGCTACTAGAAACGAGTTGGTTTGGCGAGCAGCTAGTGTGTGTTTCGATAGTTTTGTCGTTGGTACATGAGCGAGTGCGATTGTTGATTACTTGCGCCAGTCACTAGTAGCTAAAAAATGACAGTCGCTCAGGTGGCCTACCATGACGTCTTAAAACATTATTGTTTTACTCCGTTTCCAGTGTGGGAAAGAGATGGCGCTAGACATCCTGTATAGCTCCGTCTCTTTCCCACACTGGAATAACAGTAAAACAATACTGCTTTAAGACGTCATGGTAGGCCAGCAGGTCCTTAGATTAAGCCGTGCTTACCTGGATTGACATAATAGAAAGTCATGGGACAAAGGCCTTTGCCCAGCAGTGGGATGACGCGGGGTAGCAGTATCAGTACGACTTTTACTGACATGTGACTTACATCTATTGGGATTATGAAACGTACTACCTGCACGCTCAATGACGGTCGACCTCTTGTCACAGTTCTCACCCTTATGTCTTGAGAAATAAGGTTGAAAAGTGGTCGAGTCGTGAGCGTGATAGTTCGTTGCTTGAGCGAGAAAAAATATAGTCTGCACTAGCCGCTTCCTCGTCGGCTTTGGGAGAGATGCCTATGATGAATATATGTGTGTGTGTGGGTGATAGTTAGCATTTTGAGGGTTAGTGGAGATATGAAAGTGTTTGTGTTGTGTTGCGTAGTTTTGTGAGTAATGATAGTTTTGGTTTGTTTTTGTTGTAATAATCTTTTTTTTTTTTGGAATTCTATTTAAGCAAATTTTTGTATGTTTACGAATATCCTACGTGGTTGCTAAAAATAGTTCTTGCTGTGGTGATTAGATTAGTCAGTAATCAAGTTTGGTTTTGGTTTTGGATAATCAGAGTGGGCTTCTCCTCTGGGAGGGAGTAAGTATGGAAGGCTATGTGCCTTCCGATCAGCTGGCGAGTAAGTTCCCTAAAGTCGGTGGTCGTAGGGACCACTACTTTGATTCCCTGCTTTGTGTTTTGGCAAGCTATAGACGCAGGTATACTTTGGAAAAGCTTACGCGCATCTTCACCACCACTAAGCAACACCTAAATGAATGCCTAACATCTGTATCTATAAACAGGTCAAGATGATTACTTACTTGAGCAAAAGTAATAAAAAGTATTAAGGAAAAATTTTTATTCTGTGGTTTAGAAATGAAGCTGTTAAAAGTTACAGTTGTTAGCTTTTCTTTCTTTGACGGTTCTAACTTCGTTCAAATTATTGTATCATTATCTGCCTAGCCTTTTCCTAACCTATCCTGGTTTCGGCTTGCAGTCTAACTAGATGCAGCTGAGTACCTACTGCCTATCTGACCTCCACAACCTAGTAACTGCCATACGATGCCCTTTGGTAAGACTGGATGTCAGACTTTTGGCTTCTGACTATTTGTCACGACTGTCAAAGATCTACAAATTGTAGCCGGGACCAACGGCTTAACGTGCTTCCGAGGCACGGAGGAAACTCGGTATTTAATTATGGTCACCCATCAACGGACCAACCTCGGCACGCACGGCTTAACCTTAAAGATCGACCCGTGCGACTGTTACTATTTAGCCACGAGCTCCTTCAAACTCTTGCTTATTGTATGAAAATGGTTGCTTAAAAAAATTACTTAAATTCTAGTAATTACTATAGACTATAGATACCTTTACCATGGCAAGTGTAATCACACGAGAACTTAGTGTAAACGAAAACTAAATGCTCGTTATCGCATTTTCTTTTTATGTCAAATTGCAAGCCTTTCTTATGAAAGAAAATTAATAACAAGATGTAATCAATGTGATTATCCTCTCATCAATATTTAATTAAAAAGAAAATTTTAATCAAGGCAACAGTTTTATCTTTTAATATAAGAAGGAAAGAGGATCCTGCGTTTAATTTTTGAGCACAAAGCGAGCTATTATCGCTTGATCGGATGCGCAAGACTATGCAAGTGCATTATGCTCTGAAGACACCTAAGCAGATATGTAGGGTTGCCAAGAATAATTCTGAAAATATTTTTAACTTTACGTGTGTTAGTTCAAAATTCAAATAAAAAAGCAATACACAGAAATAACTGTCAATCAAAAAATAAAAAAAGATAGAGATCATATTTTTTTTTAATGAAAGTTACTACCCACCCACATGACCAACATGAGCAAGAGTTCTTCCTTAAAATATAAATCGTCTTCTGCCTAGCCTTTTTCCAAATATGTTGGGATCGGCTTCCAGTATAACCGGAGGCAGCTAAATACCAGTATTTTTCAAAGAGCGCCTTCATATTGGACCTTCAACCACAACCCAGTTTCTGCCAATTACCTACTCCATTAAAGAAAATGCCCTACCGAATTATTAAAAAGATGAATTAACAAAAAGGAAAGACGAACAGAAATTTAGAAAAAAGAAGCTAATAAAAGGGTCATCGGCATTTTACCTTACCAAATAATAAATTCTAATCTATGATATCATCTCCACATAAAATATGACAATATCCGATATCTGCCAGCCCTGCCGACATACGGACATCTTAAATTTGCATAACGTTTATTAAAAAAATCATAAACGATTCTTATTAGAGTATCCCATGCTTCTACTCATAGTCACAGTATACAAGGTGTTGTTTTGCATCCTCGTCAGAATTCAGGATGTTGTCACAAAAGACATAAATAATCAATATAAATTACGATACCCAGTTAATAACATCTTGTATAGATAACCACTATATCAAATAGGACAAATAAATACAATGACTGGACAAGATCATCTTCCTGCCCCTGACCTGTTACTTGGGGACGCAACACGTCTTTTTCTTCCATTCTCCTCTGTCAACCTTCACGTTACTATTTACAAAATTAAATTAAAAGAAAAAAAAAAAATATATTTTTTTTATTTTATTTAAAATTTTATTACATCGTCTCAAACGGACGACCGCTATAGTGTGAAAAAAAGTTTCACTTTTACCGTGGTTTCATAAAACCACACAATCCTTTTCTTTCATATAAATCCTCACACATTCCTTTCATCGTTCCGTTGGTCTTTCTGTCCCTCTCCATCTATCAACATTAATTATGCACGGACTGGACAGGTCCACTCAAATTTTATATGTGTAAACCACATCAGACACTAATTTGCATGGTCTTCGTATGACCTACCTAAATATTTGTTCCAATTTGAATTACTGTTTGGTAATATTGATATGCTAAACAGACTATTTGTCTACTGTCGTATTGTATAATCGCGAGGAAAAGTTTTTAAATTGAATAAAAAATTGTTTATGGTATGATATGGTACATCATTAAATATCAAATGACGAAATCCATTTTTGTTTTTTTTTATTAATTAATACTTGATAGATATTCTGCTAATGTTTGGTTATCGTTAATGAAATGTGTTTTACATTATTTATAAGGGATATTAAATTTATTTTTTAATATTTTAAGTAGACAAGGAGCAAAATGTGTTAATAAAATCTATTAGGAATGGTATTTAGATGTTAAGTAGCCGTTCTTAAATTACTCGTTAAAATCTGGTTAAGTTTTAAATGATTTATTTTTTAAATTACTAAGTGTTAAGCGTTGTTTTGTTCTCTCTCCTGCTGATTTGGGTGGTTGGTTTTTTTTTCTTACTCCTCCGTTATTCTTTTCTGATTAATTTCGTGGCGGGATTCAAGACAGTTTTATTGTTTCTTTGGGACTACGTCGAGCTTCATTTTCTCGGCGTTTTTCTGGTGGTCGCCACTGTTGATTCTGGCTTTAAGGAGTTGCAGTGGTTAGAGAATAGTGTTGCGGGCTGGTCCCAAGTTAAAGTGTAAAGCAATGCATCGCTTAATGCCTCCTTGGCTTCTCCGTTACAAACGCTTATTAATTTTCTCACTGCTTATTTCTTCAAACAGACCTGAGAGCGGCGGTGGCCCAGTGGTGGCAGCCCCGACTTACGAGCAGTAAGCCGTGGGTTCGAACCCAGCAGGCGCATTACTTTGTGTAATTTATTTCATCATCGCTGCTCTCAAAAACGGTGAACGTTCCTTCACCGGCATGTCCTAGGCCCGCGTGGTGGATTACAGCCCACTCCCTCTCATAGGAGAGGAGGCCTGTGTCCCAGCAGTGGGAACATTATAGGCTTATGATGATCGTTCAACTAATATTATGAATATCTACAATATTTAGAAGTAATAAATAGCCCAGCGTTACGATGAAAAATGGTTAGTTTGGTAACGACTTTTCAATGCTTTTATCAGCCCAAGCTTACGGTTCATAAACTATGATGAATATTGTTCCCAACAAGCTTTTAGTTCGTTTGATAGACTTATTAACTACTTCAAGCTTATAGCT
Organism: Cerastis leucographa; assembly: GCA_963082945.1. Taxonomy (NCBI): domain Eukaryota; kingdom Metazoa; phylum Arthropoda; class Insecta; order Lepidoptera; family Noctuidae; genus Cerastis; species Cerastis leucographa. Next base: position 10,333,141 of record OY720372.1, on the reverse strand, counting down.
CAGGTTATTTAGGTAAAGGTTTTAACTCCAAACTTTGAACATTGACAGCCGAAAAACTGATAGAAGAAAACTTATTCGAGCACAAAATATTTAAACGCGTTATCATAAACGCTGGTTGAATACGAGAGACGTTTAAACTGTGAAAAATGTATGGATATGCAGCATTTATGAATAAAACGCTCTAAAAGCATAAATCTTAAAATATGTTATAAAATATTTAACGTGTTAACTGCAACCATATTTGATATGCTTTTTGCTTCCTTCCACTTGGGTGCCAAATGGAAGATTCAAATGCCATTTGATGTGGAAATATTTATGGAATTCTGTCTACAGCAATATTATGTGAAACATTATTTTATAATGTCGCATAATGTAGCATAAAATCATGCCTTAAATCCCCGAAGGGTTAGATTAGACGTACCTTATGGTACACCCACATTTCGCCAGTTATGTTTATGTCCCATGTACTAGTGAGCGAGCCTTTTGCCATCAACCGGGCAAAAATCCAGATTCTGTGGCTGCTATTGAGAAATTCCTGATGGAAAAAAAAAACAATAACACATTGCCCGGCCCGGGTATCGAACCCAGGACGTCATGCTCAGCAGTCGTGATTGCGACCACTAGTCAAACGAGACAGTCCTTAAGACTATAATTTTTGATTGATATTGGAAAATCGAATAAGTACATCAATTAAGGTAACCAATACTGATACCAACACCAATCATCCAAAAGCCCAAAAAATTCTGTACAAATAAATAAAATAAGAATATATAAAAATACAATAGAATAATAATATCCAGACGTAATTCAAAGAAATCATCGAAGCTGTCACTCAAATCGTAATTTATTGTAATTAATTTCATGTTATCACCTAATATCATGTTACCGTAAGCATAAAATTAATTTAATAAATTCTACCATTCTTAGCGATGACATAATTATGTTTCCTCTGACACGTTTTGACAAAAGTACTCCAAAGTAGTAAATAAATGACTTCTCATAAATAAAACAAAATTCTTTACAAGCATCAACGACTATATTGCGTTCCGCCGATTAAAATGTAAAAAAACTCAGGGAACGCATCCATAAAAGAAGTTCGATTTTCAAAATAAAGCAATAAATCTATGCTCCTTTGTCAGTGACGATAGGACAACGCACATTTTACAAGCTAATAATTATTAGACAAAAGATTATCTTTTGTCCGCGACTGTACCTTCTTAGAAAATAATGTTTAGTGGACGACAATAGTGTTTTGTTCTTGTGGTCTTACTGTTTTGGTAATAACTTTGCAAGTTCTCATGAATGAGTAATAGAGTCAATTTAAAATGAGCCCAAAAACAATAGAACTAGAGTTAATATCACCCTAGCAGGTTATTAATGCCGTAATTAAAGTAGTATTTTAGTCCAAAAGGAATTTCTAAAGAGCGCACTTTCACGTAAATGTTTTATATTTCTCCTTTTGCTACTCGTTGACTTTTCGGATTCCAGTAAAAATATTTGCAGTCCACTTTTCCTTTATCGAGTTCCATTTAAAAGTAAGTATTTTACAGTAACCGCTCACTCAGTTTTTCTGTTGCACAATTTTTGAGCTATTTGCAACTTGGCACTTTCCATTGCCCGTCACAAGATTGGTAATCAGAAAAATATAGCAAACGTTTTAGGGAAAAAATAAAAATCCACTTTTTACTCTCTATTCAAACGTTAATTTTGAAGTGGAAAGTATACAATTCGACGTTACTTAAAATCGTGAATATTCTCTTAGAATTTGGTACAATCGCGATGAAAAGTGATTCCGCTCGAGAATCCTTTGTGCCTATGCAAATACGTTTATTAAAACCGGACCCTCTGTCCCTTCAGAATTTATATCTTATTAATTGGGACTTAGTCAGCTATTGTTGTTTTGTGATTAACTGTACCTACGCGTTTGGGGAAGTCTTCTGGAAGTAATGTACGACTAATCGATATTTGGCTCTTTGGAAATAATGGACCTTTTTGAGTGGATATTATTTGCTATTGTATTAGCCAATAATATCCACTCAAAAAGGTCTGTCGGCTGTCGTTTTGTTTCCTCGTCAAATTCAAGGCTTACACGCCACTGATTAATACGGAAGTTTTATATAAAAGCTCACTGTTGGAGTTTAAAATTGTTTTTTGTTTTTTTTTTTTTTAAACATTGCCCCGCACTAGGAATTACCCCTGTATCGTGCTTTTACAAACATTTAAACTCACATACAGAAACAGCCAGACCCGGAACAACTATCTGTAGACCATACAAATATTTGTTCCGTGCGGGGATCGAACCCGCGACACGCAGCGCAGCAGTCGATTGCTCAACCACTGCGCCAACCATGCCGTCAAATTCAAGCAATTGTAATAATATTAAGACATTTATTTAGGTGTCAGTCAAAACAAGAATAATTTAACAAAAATACAAAATAATACAAGCAAGTTAAATCCTATTTAAATAACAACACATATTTCACACACAAAAAAGACAAATAATTCAATAACAAAACACCATGAAACAGTGACAAACCACCCAACCAGGGGCATCATACCTGACAAACCATCCCCTTCCGAATCACCATAATGCCTAATACCGGAGGGGTGCATGCATAATACTAGCTGCACATAGGGCATATTAGTATTACAGTATTTCAACTAGGAATATGCTCGATATCCAATGGCAGATAGTAATCAAGCATCCATTTATTAAAAAAAATACACAAATGGTTTTTGTTATTTAATATTTTAATTTTATTCAATTTTAACAGTTTTCTTCGTGATTATCCCTTCCCGGACTGTCCCTTCCAGAGACACTGAGAATATAATAGGTCTTAAAAAATAATAACTATTGTACACATTGACAATACTAAACTAGTTAATTAAGCACCATTGTTACTATCAATAAAATACTAACAAAGCTATGGACTGTTGTCTGAAAAAAACTTTAATTTATTTTATTTTATACCATAAGACAGTAGACATACATACGTATTTAGTACTAGCTGTCCCGCGCAAGTTCGTCAAATGTGTGCGTCTGCGTCAAATTTTCCCCGTTTCCGCTCCTATTGGTCGTAGCGTGATGATATGTAGCCTATGTCCTTCCCCAGGTTGAAATCTATCTTCTTGCCAAATTTCATTAAGATCCGATCAGCCGTTAAGTCGTGAAAAGCTAACAAACATACAAACAAACAAAGTGAAATTCGCTTTTATAATATTAGTATGGAAGTATGGATTGACATAGAAAATCCATATTTCGACGAGGAAGAAATGGTCGGAATTGGCTCAAACGCACGTGTAAAAGCTTCACAACAATTCTTGTCATGCTGCAGGTAACAGGTTACCAGACAGAGGTGTACCGAATAGTTCACCCACAATTCGCCAGTTATATTTAAGTCCTATGTAACAGGGGGCTATCCTATTGCCGTCAACCGGGCACAAATCCAGACTCCGTGGCTGCTACTGAGAAATTCCTGATGGAAAAACAAAAACCCAATAACAATTGGCCCGATCCGGGAATCGAACCCAAGACTCTCATGCTCAGCAGTCACAATTGCAACCGCTAGACCAACAAGCCAGTCACAAAAACATATTAAGTTGACAAATTATTTAGGGCATTCCATGTGTTCCATTTGAGATAAAAACCGCGGCTTAGGGCGTCGCTGGGCCAGAGCGGGAGAAGTCATTTGATGACATCACATCCGAAAAAAAAATAAAAAAAATAGCGTCGCTGGGTGGGGGCCTGAGGACGGTGAGTAATGGGCTAGCTCACCGTCCGTCCGTCTTATGACGACAGGCCGTGTCGACGGCGCGTTCGTGTTCCACGCGCGCCTCAAGAAGATGTCAGCAAATCGGAAGGGGTCCGAGTGGGCCGATGCCTGCCAGGGCTGCGGTACTGTTCGAAAGAGATACCGTGGCCCTGGAACACAAAGGGCTAAGAAGGAACATGGATGGGTTTTAGTCAGTACAAGTCTGACACTCTCTTCTGTTCCGCCCAGAGCGGGAGGAGTCATTGGATGATGTCCCAACCGAAAAAAAAAAACGGTGTCGCTGGGTGAGGACAACAGGCACGCTGGATCAGATCAAAGGCCTAGTCTTCTTTTTTAACGTGTGGTTAGTGTTTAGTGCCTTACTTGGTGTTAGATTTTTATGCCGCTCATGGGCCTCTGACCTGGCTGTAAATACCATTGAGAAACATCTCTCTGACATGCTGGTTTTCTCACGATGTTTTCCTTCACCGAAGCAAGTGATGACTATACTCTATTGTATCAGAGGTGCGAGTCTGGGGTTCGAAGTACAGACCTATGAGTTGGCAGTGCAGTCCGAGGGTCACACCACTAAGCAATGACTGCTATGCGTAGTTTAAGTAAAGGCCTAGTTAGTCTACTGGCTATCTTTACACTGTGACACCGGAGGGGTGCATAATACCGGCTGCACATAGGCAGTGATCAGACATCAAATATTCCGCTTGTAACCGGATTAAGGAGTGTCACAGACGCTGATTGGCTGATTAACATTCGTAACTATGAATAGTCCCTGAAATATTTGAATTTGAATTCTGGAACTATAGCACTTTGATTTGCTTTGGTATTTTTTTTTTTAATTTTGTGGCAAATGTGTCCTGGCAGTTTCAGCCAACGTTGTTTAGGCCAACGAGCCATGGACAAGTAATAATTATCGAAACCGTTTTATATTATCGAGAACGGCTTTTAATATTTTTAACAAGATTGACATGACTTTTCAGTGGCTTATGTCAATCCCATACATGTTTGAATTTTCTATAATCCCATATCAGATATTTTGTTATTTTTTCTGACCTATAGCCAACTCAAAGCTGTTTGACATTGTTAAACTCGTATCATAGTTAGCATTGACAAGAGTGTCTTGGCTCAAAAACAACATATTATTTTGTAATAAGTATACACGGCGTCAAATCATGCTATACGTACCAGTATAACATGGCCCCACTTTTTTATAGATTTCCCGTATAATGAGAGATCCACATTAACTGGTTTTGTATAGCTTGATTAGTCGCTGACACGCCGCTAAAAGTAACGTAAATAATATGAACATCTAAATTCTAATTGGTCATAATTTATTCACCACACCACCCTGTTTTTGAATAAATAACGAAAGACAATATCGTGTATGTAGGTACGTTTGATAATGGTCGAGGGTGTGAGCAATGGGGGCGCTAGCATAGAATTACTACAAATATATATACCGCATACACAAGTTTAAAAGAAAACGTAAACAAATATGTGGTTTTTCGAAAAACCACTTTGACACTTTTAAATAAAGTGCAGATTGCTCTATTACTTCAAACATTTTTCATTTAGGTATGTTTTTTTAAAGAAACTTTATTAGCACTAGCATAAAGTTGATATTATTTTGTTCTAAGTGGTAGTCATCATTCTCCTGCGTTAACCCAATTTATTTGGGTAACTGCGGCATGTCTTCTTCTTCCATACTCTCTATGACTTATCATCTCATCAGACACCTCCTTTCTTGCCATATCATCCCTCACACAGTGCATCTATGGCTTTAATAAAACCTTTTTGTAATAAAACAATAATTGGCTACATAATAACATGTAAAATCGAAGCGATAAGGGCTTAGTGGCCACACTTTCAATGCCTTTGCAAGCTTTATCATCATCATCATTTCAGCCGAAAGACGTCCACTGCTGGACATAGGCCCAGTGACGCCACATTGACCGGTCCCGTGCGCTTCGCATCCAGTGGATCCCCGCAACCTTCACCAGGTCATCGGTCCACCTAGTGGGAGGCCTTCCAACGCTTCGTCTTCCGGTTCGCGGTCGCCATTCCAGAACTTTTCGGCAAGCTTTAAAATTCTTTGAAAAAATCCACAAAAAAAAGCGTAAAGACATAAAAGGGTTTACAAATCAAATAAACTAAGGGGCGAATTGACAAACTCAAGTATCAAAATATCTACGTTTTTACAATAACAAGTACTCGTTACCAACAGAAACTCTCCACAAACGTCACCATATAATAGGCAAATTATCTTTTGTAAAGGGTCTTATTTTAATAAAAAAAAAAACGACACGAATTGAGGGTCAATTTGGTTTCTGTAGTCATTTGGAGTGAGTCTACGTGGCCAATTAGCTCCCCTTCGGTAACTATGTCAGTGCAGGGGAAAGGTGGAAAGAGTGCAACACGGCACGACTTTTTAGTCGCAATGTCGTGAAGTCGGTGTCGTGAACTTGCATAAAAACAATGGACTAGTGTTTAAAATGTAGCTTTGGAGCTTATAGAAAGTAGGAAAGAAAAAGTATTTATTAGACTAGCACAGGACAAAAAAAATTGGTTAAAATAAAAAAGTAAACAAAATTATATAAAAAGGTCAACATAAGAACAAAATAAGTCAATTTAAAGTGATCCTGTAGAGGCCAAAAGGCCTATCTTAGCAATGAATGGTAAAATAGGAGTTTTTGCTTGCGTTTGGCATTATCTTACTGGACATAATTCGGTTTGATGAAAGTGAAAAATTATTGGGGCTTTTTGGTAAGTCTAAAATGATAAAATACAATATTTTATTTATACAATAAGTTATTGATAAATAGTACCGTATAATATCGAATGTTATGCATCCAACACAACAAAAACGCGAAACAGAAAACTGGCATGTGTGCCTTCATCAGATCATCCCTTCTATTGAATTCTTATTTAAATGACGGCAGCTCAAACACGTTTCAAATGTCACAAAACTTTAATTAAACAGAAACTTGGGTAGCACTAAACAAAGGCCACAATTCCGAAGACGTACCTCGGTATCTTCCAAAACACCCAAAAAAAAAAGACTACCTGCGACTGTGCGACTGCGACTAAAATTCGCACAGTGTGCGCTCTTAAACCGGTAACCAGGACCCCGTCGCCTAATTATGTACGAGCAGGATTTTGGTTCACATCCATGACGCACAGGCTTATAGGGACGCTGTGAAATTGAAGCTTCTGAGTGAATGCGTAATGGGCGTATTAATTAAAAATGATTATTACTTCGGTTGAATGAGCAATGGCTGCCTAATTGTTACGGTTTTGAGTTACGTTTTGTAAGGTCATGAATTCAAACCAAGTTGGCACTTCATCATTTTCTGCCAAGCCGTTTTCCAACTGTTGGGGTCGCCTTCCTGTCTAACCGGATTCAGGTGAATACCCGTATTTTGTATGGAGCGACGTGAAAGGAGTAGCCATGTAAGTATCGTAGGAAGTGGCGTTCTATAGTTTTCTGTCTACCTCCATGGGAAATGGCGTGAGTGTTTATGTATAATATGTAGCGATATATTTCATCACCACTGCTCTTAAAACGGTAAAGGAATACATCGTTAGGAAATCGGCATGTCATAGAACGAAAAGTTTGAATACATGTGACATCTGCGACACGCCACTCCCTCTCAGAGAGAGGAGGCCTGTGCCCCAATAGTGGGGAAGTTGTAGGCGGTATGCTATGTATGACGTTGGCTATGATAAATTAAATTAGGCTCTCGTTAGGCAGCTGGATCAAGGGCTTCATTCCGAAAGCGGTACTCCTGGGCACGGCTCGTATTGTTAGGAGGTTCCTCTCTCTGGATCCCGGACCGCCGGGTAGCTTGGACTCTGTTCCCGATACCGGTGGGCTACTTTTACATATATTTTTTTATTGATTTTGTTTAAGGATGAACAAAAATGTAAAAAGTAAGGAGGAAAATGAGTAAACGAAAGTTATATATAATAATTCTATCAATTATTGTCTGCGTCTCCTAATTGCGTTTAATCGCAAAAAAAAATCTGAGGGTCTGAAGAAAGCCTTAAAAAGTCGGTGTGTCGTAAAATTTCTTGTACCTTTAATACTTCAGGTTTTAAGTTTGTTCCTGAATTTACTCTTTGTTGTACAGTACCAAAAACTTGGTGGAAGCACAGCTAAGAAACTTCGTGGATGCTCATTTAAAATAATAATTTGTTTTACAATCTTCTTGTTACAATAAATCTTCAAGTTATCGTGTATGTAGGCAAAGGAATCTGTGTATGACGGAAATGCCGGTTTCTTTACGATGTTTTCCTTCACCGTTTTTGAGGGCAGCGGTGATGAAATAACAACACAAAGCAATGCTCCTGCAGGGGTTCGAACCCACGGCTTACTACTCATGAGTCGGGGCTGCCACCACTGGGCCACCGCTGCTCTCATCGCGCCGCTTATCGTAAGTATAATATATTTTAATGTGTTTTATGTGCAGTAGTTATTGTCACAAACCTACCATTCGTAATGATTTATTCAAATTTTGTCATAAAACACATCGCGATTATTTTACAGTGGACAGTGTCCAGCTCCAGACATTCTAATAAAATAGATCTGATATAATTTCTATATCACATAATTTAACAATGCCACATACCGGAAAATCATAAGAACAATATTTAGAAATTTTATCAGGATCTAAAATGTCGGCGTCTCAGTGTTCGTTAATTAATTCTTCCATATTTTATGAGGGATACATTATACCTGAGACTCTCCCCTTGTCTGGTACAGTAAAAGGACATCTCGCTCTAATTTCGGGCTTCTACTCAAAGCTATGCTATAATCCGCTTAGCTTTACTTTGAAGGAAAGAATACACATGGCCACTTCCGCAAAAGCCAAGTCTGTATGTGGAGCATGGTTGTTTTAGCACGGTGGTCTCGGCGCGCGGCGGCGGTTATTTGTAGTTCTTTGACAGTCGTTACAGGTAATCAGTGGACTGAAAGTCTGGCAAGGTCTTACCAAGGGGTATCGTATTGCCCAGTACTAACTGGGTTGTGGAGTTCAGTCAGGCAATCACTCCATGAAAAATACTGGTATTAAGTAGGGAATGCAGAACGGGTTCTGTTTAAAGAACCGGAATTTTTGGGACCTTCTGGCTCTCGCATCAAGTAAAATATTGGTATTCAGCTGCATTCAGTTAGACTGAAAGCCGTCCCTTGGGGATACACTAGGCTGATGATGATGATTGCAAGTTACTTGCATGTTGCGGAGTCTATCTAAATTTGATAATGAAACTCCGCAGCCGTGATGGGTACCGACGACGTCTAATCAAGCCATACATACATAACCAGTTTACGTGGATCTCTCATTGTACGGGAAATTGATACAAAGGAATACCATGGTATATTGGAAATTAATGTACTACAGCTGATTGGCCTTCACCAGCGGCCATCGTGTTAGTGTAGTCTTTGCCAAAGGTAGCACAAGAGGACAACAACCACGAACAGTATTATATCTTCATTTCTGCAATCTTATAGTATAGCGACCACATTTTGGTTTTTTTTTCGTAGAAAAATATTTTCGCTACTTCATTTTTAATTTAGATTTAAGGAGAAACTAAAAGTTAAACTACTCTGCATCCTTTTGATGCTAAATATTCAGTCCTAATTAGAAGTTTCTTTTCTCATTTGAATAATAAATTGCAAAAGAAAAATTAACTAGAACTTTTCACTTAATTAATCTGTCGGTGACTTTTGTAGTCCGTTCAAAGTTAAATAATGATATTGTAGTTTTATTTTCTTGAATGTACATGATTGATGAGGTTTCAGTCACTAAGTTTTTTTGAAAAATGCTTTATTTTTCTATTGTATTAGACTAATGATGTATTGTTTTATTTTGCTGTCAAATTAGATTACGAGCAATCAGTTGCCCCATAGAAAACTGCAATACCTACTAAACCATACTATGGGATAGCTGAATTTTGTTGTGAAGTCGGTGCCATGGAGAAAGCTTTCAGTTTCATGGGCTGAATTACACCCTGAAGTTTGACCACACTTTTCTGTAACATGCTCTATTAAATCATATTAATTTGAAGCTATATTTTGACGATCTAGTCACAATATAGCTTCAAATTCGCCGACAGTGGAATACAACCCCAAGAAATATAATATCTAACACAGTTTTTTCCCTCTCAAATGAAATCCTCTGAGAATTCCCATCAAGATCCCATAGCCCTTTGTTTGAAGACCACCCTTTGCTTTATTTGGCATAAGTAGGAAATTTTAATGGCCGCCATGAAAAAAAACAGGACGAATTTTAAACTTTTATCGTTTGGCCGACCGACATAGACATTATGAATAATATATTTATAATTCTATCTTTTTTTTCTGAGTATCGGGCATTCGGGCGCGTTTGTTTTCTGGTCCTAATCGTTAACGTGATCAAATATTGTTATGTGACATGAATAAAAAATGGCGACCGTGATCGTCAAAATGGGAGGAAGCAAACTTTGGTAAAAGTTTCCTTATATACGATATTGGGAGCAAGGTTTTAAAATATTAAAAACTTAGGTGCAAAGTTTGTTTTTATTTGGTGCTCATAATCCGTCATTGCGTACAAAATTCATGATGTGTACGGTAAATTCTTGAAGGATGAAGTTTATTGTGACTTTGGTTCCTGTTGTAGGGTTATTAATATTTCTTGTACCATTAACCTGTAATATAAATCACTGGAAGTTTCCTTATATACGATATTGGGAGCAAGGTTTTAAAATATTAAAAACTTAGGTGCAAAGTTTGTTTTTATTTGGTGCTCATAATCCGTCATTGCGTACAAAATTCATGATGTGTACGGTAAATTCTTGAAGGATGAAGTTTATTGTGACTTTGGTTCCTGTTGTAGGGTTATTAATATTTCTTGTACCATTAACCTGTAATATAAATCACTGAAAGTTTCCTTATATACGATATTGGGAGCAAGGTATTAAAATATTAAAAACTTAGGTGCAAAGTTTGTTTTTATTTGGTGCTCATAATCCGTCATTGCGTACAAAATTCATGATGTGTACGGTAAATTCTTGAAGGATGAGGTTATTGTGACTTTGGTTCCTGTTGTAGGGTTATTAATATTTCTTGTACCATCAAACTGTTATATAAAATTGACTGAAGGAGTCATCTTCATTTTCTTATGTCACCTCATTTTTTATTTTTGAGGTGAAATACAGCCTTGTTTCTGAGCGAAATACTTCCATTCAAAATTCTATTGTAAGTGTAAGTGATTAGGGGATATTTTTTTAAAAACCCTGGCTTAGAATTCACGTTATAAGTATACGGAAAGTTGTGCAAAGTTTCAATATTCTAGACCTAGCGATTAGGGCAGTGCGTTGTCTGTTAGTTACATTTTATATAGGGTGACTAGTAATAAGTGACCGATACTTAAACACGTGATTATACTCATGATAACAAACAACTTTCCCTAAGAACACATTTTTTTTAGACTCATATACTTTCATCACAAGCTGATAGGTCACAGGGGCGCGCGCACAAATTTCATATAGCTGTTGTATTATTGTGATAAAAGCGGATGAGTAAAAAAATGTTGCTTTGGGAAAGCTGTTTGTTATCATGATATAATCACGTGTTTAAGTATCGGTCATTAATTACCAGTCACCCTATATAATTGATTTCATAATTGAATTTTAGATAAGTACTAGTAGGTGCTAGCAACAATGAGCAGGTCACAAGTGTACTTTTAATAAACTACATTTTTAGTACAAAATAATGAAACATGATCAATCAAACCATTTTAAATTAAATTTCAAGTATCAAGCAGACATTTTAAACATTAATTTTGTTTCAAATCTCGTCTGTTTTTGACAAGACTTATTTAAATCCGATGGTATTTGAAACGAACAGGCTTTGGACAAAGGAGCTTAAATTTGTAGCTAATAATAAAATAGTTGGAAAATTCATTTGTATGTTTCGCATAATTTTCCCAAAGGAATCATTTGTTTTTGTTTGTTTCTAAAACAGCATTTTACCTCTTTTAATGGTTATGGCTTTTGGGAGCTAGGATCATTAATTTTAGTAACGATCTTAAGAATATTAATTTTTATAAATTAAGTGTAGACTAAAATAAAACCTGACTGATTTTTGCTTCTTTAGTCCTATTAACCTCTGAAGGTACTCCTCTGCCTACCCCTCCGGGGGTAACAGTCGTAATTTTATGAAATGTTATGTTAAAGATTACCTGATGGAAGCCACCAAACATTAATTTCGACTGTTTTAATTAAAACCAGGATTTCAAACCTTCTAGACATAAATCTGTTACTGTGGACTATAGCTGTTGAATTATAAGCACTAGTATTCAAACTCGGCTTCTCTTGCATACCTAGAATGTTAAGTAGCTAACCCACAAACTGTGTTTGATGGTATAAAGCCTCAAGCACTTATAAGCAACAAATAAACTAGCATTGTTGGAATTTTAACTCTCGGTACCTCACCGAACGCTGCAAATCCAAATGTACACGTTTATTATGGTGTTGCCTTGTGAATACGGGCATCAGGTGGCGTACCATGACGTCTTAAACCATTATTGTTCCATTCTTATTCCAGAGTGAAAAAGAGACGGAGCTATACAGGTCGTCTAGCTCCATCTCTTTCTCACTCTGGAGTAGGAATGGAACAATAATGTTTTAAGCGTCATAGATAGCATAGCACCAGATTCGCTAAATTTGCACTCAAAGGACAATGAAATATATGCACAGTTCATCATCTGCCTAGCCTTTTTCCCAACTATTTTTGGAGTCGGCTTCCAGTCTTATCGGATGCAGCTGAATACCAGTATTTTACATAGACCGACTGCCTATCTGACGTCCACCACACAATTAGTACTGGGTAATACGGTACTCCTTGGTAAGCCTGGTTGTAAGACTCTCGGGCCACTGACTACCTGTAACGACTGTAAAAAGTCTACAAATGACAGCCGGAACCAGCGGCTTAATATGCGCACAGTTGCGTTCCCGAAATAGAATGCATTAGTATTTCCATAGACAATCCTGATATTCGGCTCGGCAAGTCTACTGGTCTACATAAATGATTAGCCTTGCCTCTGTCTTCAAGCAAATTATTCAAATAGGAGTAGCCTCCATTAATCGATTGGAGAGGATCTCTCGGTTCCCAGACTCGATTCTTAATCGATTCCAGATTGGATAGTTTATCATTCGATTACATCTACCGAGACATTATTAAAGTTAATCGATATGGAAATTCGTTGATGAAATGACAATACTGAAGTATGATAGCTGTTGTATTAATTTGTGTTTAATTAGTCGGTTACGCTTACTGATTCCAATGCTATTGTTTCGATGACAATGATTGGAAACTAGAAATACATACAGCCAGTAGTTCATAATAGTAGGATTCAGTAATCGATACTCATAACATAAAATTACGCCTGTGGTCCCCGATAGGTAAGGCAGAGGTATGGTGTAGCCAATAGTTCACCCACATTTCATCACACTGTTATGCTTAAGTACCATGTAAGGTGGCGAGCCTTTTGTCATCAACCGGGCACAAAACCAGACTCCGTGGCTTCTGAAAAATTCTCGCTGGAAAAACCCAATAACACTTGGCTTGGTCTGGGAATCGAAACCAGGACGTAATGCTCAGCAGCCGCGCTTGCGACCACTAGAACAACGAGGCAATCGAAACTCAATTATCGATATCAATACATCCTCACTATCGCTTCTGATTCTGTTCTACAATTTCTCTATCGAACATTGTCAGCCCTCACTGCATATTCTCATTTTAAATCGCCCCCGTTCTCAATAAAACGCCGCCCAGACGTCTGCTCGGCGTCTCGGCCGACACAATAGTGATAATGAAACATGCATTACAGCGCCTTTTGTGTTTCCCCCACCACTTTCCGCGCAGCCAATCATGTCGCCTTTGAAGTGGATCCAGGGGAAAATAAATTTAATACATACCTTCAATGTTGAGTTTCTTGGCGATGATGAATTATAAAAATGTTCTTTTGAACTCTGACTTTGTTTATACTTGAGATTAATAATGGATGGTGTATTACTTTCGGCTGTTTTCCCTGTGATAAATAAAGTATTAGGCAAGATCTTGACTATGGATGAATTTCATAATCTGAATTTTTAATGAGCTACGATACTTTCATGGAAAAGTAGAATAGCTAGGCATTACAATAGTTACTTCTTTATGCTACGTCAAATTAAATTAACAAGCAAAACTTCAGAAATTATGGGTATCGCTGATATAAACATACTGATACTGTTAGCCTGCTTCATCCCACTGTTCTCACCATGACTTTCAAGTGTCTCGATCCAGAGCCAATGTGGACCACAAAATAGCCACTTTCTGGAGCCCTGAAACAGCCAGAAGGCCTCGCGGTAGACCATGTAGAAGATGGCGAGACGAGCTAGACAAAATATAAACACAAAAATAAAAGAAAAAAAATGGATGAATTTTTGTACGTTATGAAAACAGAGTTAAAACCTGTCTTCTAATAATGACAGGTTTTATTTATAATTTTAAGCACGAAATCATCATCAGAATTTCCTAGTATCAATAAAGTGGCCATTTTAGGCCCACATTTAAAATGGCCGCTTTAGTAGAAATATAATGGGTAAAAATATGAATTACGTATCAATTAACTGCATGTAATATTAAATGGTCACAACCATTTGAAGAATTTTGTTCATATTTTTATCCTATTATGGTTCTGCTAATATGACAAGTATCATGACTTTGTCATCAATGACTACCGCTAAAATGACCCAAAATAATCGACACTATACACCCTAATACATTTGAATATGATTAAATCCGAAAATACATGTAATATCGACACAATATTCCCGCGAAATAGTCCCAATTCCCGGGATATCCCAGTCCTAGAACGCGCCGGGAATTACAAATGTAGTTATTGAGAGTCATATTTGATATTGAGATACCATATTTTATGTTCGACGATATTACGTCAAAATTGAATTCTTGCTGAAAGTCATCGGGAACGGATATGTGAACTAAAATGTTACATTTTCGTATTTGAAGATTTTTAGTGGTCTCGCGAATAGATGGTTTCTTTATATGAGTTTATATTGGAAAGTTTTGCTTTTTGAAACTTGGGGTGGATGTAATGAAAATTGATCTGTAGTCGGTCAATTTCTTGTGGAGCAGTACTTACGTGTAGTTGAACTTATAGAATACTAGCTGTCCCGCGCAACTTTGTCTGCGTCACGTTTTCCCCGTTTTCACAACATTTTTCATTGCTGCTCCACTCCTATTGGTCGTAGCGTGATGATATATAGCCAATGTCCTTCCTCAGGTTGAAATCTATCTTCTTGCCAAATTTCATTTAGATCCGATCAGCCGTTTAGTCGTGAAAAGGTAACAAACAAACTTACTTTCGCATTTATAATATTAGTTAGAATTTTAATCGACTTTGATCTACGGGAAAGGTAAACAGTATAATGCATGAGGTCGTGGTTCAATTCCGGGGTCGGGCAAAATGTTATTGGGATTTTCCATTAGGAATTTCTTGAATTTCTTCTTGTTGATGGCAGTAGGCTCCCTATTACTTTGGAATCAATCATTAAAAACCATATGACCCGGTTTTCCACTATCCACGCACGCGTAAAAACCAAAACAAAAAACCCATTACCCAAGTTTCCAACCCAACAGTTTCCAATACTAAGTCACACTGTTATATATTCACGTCTTCCGAAACAGAACCCACATTCAATATGCCTCCAGACAGCGTGCCGTTAGATCATTTGCGGTGGGTCAGAAATAGTGATGTTACGTGATAGTTCCCGGGAAATCCCGGGATTACGGGACTTTAAAAATTCTTGGTGAATTATATTCGTACCGTAGATAAATCTCGTCTGGCATTTTTGTTTAAAGATTCTGAGAAAGGATGTTGGTTCTCAGTTTGTTTGAGTCAGATTATAAATGCGTTTTTGCTTGTATTAGTTCGTAATGCGAGAGCTAATTCCGTTCTACTACAAAACTGGACTAAAACAACAAATCTATTTCGGGAATATCTTCTTGTTTGCTTGTTTGGCATTTTATTTTTTTCACAAAGTGAAGCTTAAAAAACATATTGTCTTTTAAGCAGTCCCAGAAGGAGATGGCGGGATGAGTTGGACTCTTTCTCAAAGGATTGGCCTACAATCGCACTAGATAGTGAAAATTGGAAGGAGGGAAGGAAGGCCTTCGCCCTGCATTCGGATAATATAGGCTTTTAATAAAATAAACAGATAGAAGTATAGTTTAATTTTGCGAAACACCGGGAATAACAACAGTCCCGCAAAATCAAACATTTGCTCGCATCACTAGTTATGATAGCTACAACCCAGACATTACCGTCTGAGTGAAACCGCAGGCGACGCCAGAAGACGGCGCTAGTTACAAATTGGTCCCTTCAATTATTTGTCCAATGATGATACGGAATCAATGGCTTATTGAGTGTATTCAGATTAAAATGGCGGATATAATTCAAAGGCTTTCTTAAATTATTTTGATTTTAAGTTTAGCATTATATTCACAAAATTATTCATCATCAGCCTATAATGTTCTCACTACTGGTACACAGGCCTCCTCTCTATGAGAGGACGTGGGCTAGATGTTCTGCTAGATGTCACTTGTCTTTGAATTTTTAGTTCTAGGACATACCGGTTTCCTCACGATGTTTTCCTTCACCGTTTTTGAGGGCAGCGGCTATGAAATACATTACACAAAGTAATGCGCCTGTCTGGGTTCGAACCCACGGCTTACTGCTCGTAAATCGGGGCTGCCACCACTGGGCCACCGCTGCTCTCAATATTTGAATGTGTTTGTTCAAAACTTACGCATTTTTGAGCAACTCGAGCTATTTTGCAGCGGTTTGACTCCTTTTGGCAGAACTAACCGCAATTGATCAAAAAAGCCACTTCACTAGAAAATGCACATAAACCTTACCTACTTTTCCTCAATCCTCATCCCATCGCATCCTATCCAGCGGTCTTACCCTGACAGCTAAGTAAACAGACGGATGAACTAGCAATCACTTAATGGTATCCAGGGAATAGTCTGATAGGAAGAACTGACATGGGATTTAAATGATGGAAAAATCTAGGAGCTAGGTTATAGAAAGGATTTATTTGTTGACTATATTTTTGCGTTATTTTAGCATGGACTTGCTGTAGACTGCGACCTTCGTTCGTGTGAAATAGGGGATCGGACTGGGTAAAGAAAACGACATTCTATTTTGTCCGTCAGACAGGTAATACAAAAATATTAGACACGTATTTTTTGTTTTATCAAAATATCAAAAAATTACTTAGTTAAAACTCATTAAAGTTGGAGAGTGGGGGCTTACTACGTCACAAGTAGGTATAAAACTTACCTACATGTGACGTCATGCGCCATTTCAACTCAATATATCTCCATAATTTCATGACCACGTGAAAAAAAAAAATACGTGTCCAATACTTTTCAATAAACTACCCGACGGACAAAGAAAAAAAAAATGGATTATCCCCTATTATTATAAAAAAATATGAAATATTTTTTGCACCGGGTACCGTGCAAAAAAAAATCGTTTTCGAAATAAAAGTCTCGTCAAAATCGGTCCAGCCGTTTCGGAGATAAGCAGGAACAAACAGACTTACAGACGAAAATAATTATGAAAGTAAATAAGTACCGTGTAGACGAAAAAAGGTGTCATTTTTTAATTACAAAACAGATAAATAGTTCTATTCTTCTTCTAGTTTTTTTGGACTAGAACTTCGCTTCTTGAGGTAGCACAGAGGTCGCTTCGGCTGAATGTTTTTGGGCTGTGAACAATTAATAAAATCCACCTTTGCTCGTAAGGTTTTCATCTCTTTCTAATATTAGAGTAGATAATGTAGGGATTATATAAAGGGTGTAAAACACCTCTTAACGAAGCCGAAAGGCACTGGTTCTCCATGTCATTGCGATCATTTTTTTGTTCTACACCGTACCTGGGAACCTTCTAGTTACGGAGATATTAGGGGTCAAAGTTTCAACTTTTTGACAAGTATTTTTTAAAATACAAGTTTTTAATGTAAGATTTTTACTTTAAACACCTCCACGACCCCCGTACTATCAATCCGTCCATCAGCACAATGTTTTGAGTGCGTTACATTGAGTTCTACCACAAAACATGATTTTACTCCCCCCAAAAAAAAGTCGTTTCCCAGCAATAATTTTTGCGTAAAGTTACTTAGTTTCATGTACAGAATGCTTGGTTGACGGCTTCGTGATGAGGTGATTTACACGGTGTATAGACTTAGGCTACTTACACATACAGACATAGGCATGAGACCCACACTACATAATACAGTATACCTATCTCAGAAATAACAGTATTGTATGACTAGTGAGCGGGATGTTGAGAATTCAATGGGATTTTTTTATACAAGGTGTTGTTTTGCATCCTAATTAATTATTATTATTAACTAACTGGGTACCGTCATTTTAATTGATTATTTATGCCTTTTATAACCACCTCCTGAAATTTGACGAGGATGCAAAACAACACCTTGTATAAAAGGCTGTATTTAGATTGTGTAGTATAAGTATTATATGAGAGCAGCGGTGGCCCAGTGGTGGCAGCCCCGACTTACGAGCAGTAAGCCGTGGGTTCGAACCCAGGCGCATTACTTTGTGTAATTTATTTCATCACCACTGCCCTCAAAACGGTGAAGGAAAACATTGTAAGGAAACCGGCATGTCCTAGAACAAAAAAATCGAAGACATGTGACATCTACCAACGCGCATTGGGCCCGCGTGCGGATTACAGCCCACTCCCTCTCATAGAGAGCAGGCCTGTGTCCCAGCAGTGGCAACATAATAGGCTGATGATGTATAAGTATTTAAATCTGGGTACTTATAACTAATAACTTGTAAACAAAACGCCATAAATTTAGCATAACTTGTGTGTATTGTTTAAAAACAATGAAAAGTCATCGGTCATATCAGCCTTTAAAGTTAGAGTTGACAGTCATCTTCGACACACTCTCGTTCCAACACAGACTTCATCCATCGTCATACAACTCTGTCTTACCCTTCTGGCATTACAGGCGTGATGTAATATTCAGTAATGGATCTTTAAGGCTTTATTTCCTTCTCATTAACCCCATAAAAATTCGAAGAAATTTTAGATAGGGCAACATTTTGTTGTCCACGGTTCAACAAACTTAGTGTATATCCTATAAAATAGTTATGTCCATTATGTCTGTATATATCATTTAACTAAGTGGCTCTGAATAGATACGACGGGGTATAAATAATTTTATGTCTATCATACTATCATAGAGTTTGTATCTCTATGTTCTGCTGGTCAAGGACCGTAAAATGCTGGACAATTTTTAGGGTTCCGTACCCAAAGGGTCAAACGGGACCCTATTACTGAGACTTCGCCGTCCGTCCGTCCGTCTGTCACCAGGCTGTATCTCATGAACCGGGATAGTAAGCCAGATGAAATGTCTACAGATTACATACAGACAAATACTAAAAACAGAATAAAATAAATATTTAAAAACGAGCAAAAAAATCACTAATTTTGTATGCCTTCCATACAAAAAAAGTGAGTGAGTGAGAAGTTTTTTTGCTCGTTTTTATAAATAATGGTACGGAACTTCGCACTTAGCCGGTTTTTTCCTCCATTCTCCTCTGTAATCCTTTAAGCTATCATTTACTCCTGTTTCTTTCTTTTCTTTCCTCACACAATCCTTCCATCGTTTCCTACGTCTTCCTCTCCATCTCCATCCATCAACATTTAAATTCATTTCTCGTTTTTTTTGTCACATACGATTCGATTCGATTAAAAAATACAACTAAAGAATTACAGATACGACTATTCTTTCACTTCTTTAATATATATTTTTTTTCTTGCGTTGTACCTATGTTTATTGTTTTTTTTTTTTTGTAAATTTCTATAAACGTCATGTATAATCATAATCATAAATCTTTATTTATCTCCACATCAAAACTTTAAGGTGCTGGTTCACATTTGTACATCTTATAAGAAAGGTGTCTGAGATAGGAAGATCCTGAGGTACAGATCACCTCTCGGGCTTAGAATTAAACATTTTAATGTTTTCAAAAATATAAGTAAAGATAAAAAAGAAGAAGATAGTAAAATTAAAATTAACAAGTTTTTTTTTTTAATTTTAAACAAAAGTAAATCAAAATAAAATTGACATAAAACATAAAATTACTGAACATACAATAGTTCCAAAGTTGTATTTGTATGACCCTGAGTAATAAATAATAGGTACTTTATTCTTTTCTTTCTTTCAAGCTCTTAGGTGTATAAGTTAGAAATAAGTCTTATTATACCTGCTAACTGGACCATAGTAAAGAACATATCATCACGACTGTAATCCCAGAGGGGTTAGGCAAAGGAGTACTTAATACTACACCCACATTGTGCAAAATGTGTTCTAATTCCATGAAAATAGTCTTCTAAATCGAACAACAACATCCGGCCACACAATACAATGTTTCATAGAGAATTATCCGACCGACATTAATAAAACAGTGAGAAGAGAGGTCTTTCTAAAATTAATGAATGAAACGGAGACAGTCGTCCTAAAAATAGGTTGAAAAATAGCATTTTCTCTGTATTTTAGAGTACACAGTGTGAAATTCGTATTTTATGTTCCTTTGACCGGCATTGCAACACTGCTACGGGAATAATAGACGGACTTATATCAAAATAGCTGTTGCCCGCAAACTTTGCCCGCATGATATTATTATAAAAATATTAATTCGCTATTTGAATATGATTTTGATAACGATTTCAGACGTTTTTAAGTTATTTGCACGGAATCCTAATCCTTTTTCTAAAATAATAAAAGTAGCCTATGTTACTCTTTACCATAAAACTAGATTCAAAACCACTTGAGTATGTTGAAGAATACACATATCTTGGCCAAATAATATCACCAAAAGATCAAACCAACAAGGAAGTCAACACAAGAATAGCAAGTGGTTGGAGAAAGTATTGGTCACTAAAAGAGATCATGAAATCCAGAGACTTAGGAATGGCTCTAAAGAGAAAAGTTTTCAACATCTGCATACTACCTTGTATAACATATGGATGCGAAACATGGGCACTGACAAAACAACACAGAAACAAATTGCAATACTGTCAAAGAGCCATGGAACGGAGCATGATAAATATAAGGAGAGTAGATCATGTGAGAAATGAACAACTGAAAGCAAAAACGAAGCTACCGGACTTGATCTTGACCAGAATTGACCAACAAAAATGGAGATGGACTGGCTACATGATGAGAACAAATACTGAGAAATGGAGTAAAGTAATAACCGACTGGTATCCAAGGGATAGTAAACGTAGCAAGGGGAAACAGAAAAGAAGATGGGAGGATGAGCTTAAACAAACGGCGGGTCCCAATTGGAGGAGAGTGGCTCGTGATAGAAACCAGTGGAAAGAACTAGAGGAGGCCTTTGCCAAAAGGCATACTGAATTGAGGGACATATTATAACAACATATTATGGTGAAACAGAAACAATTCAGAATAAAGGGCAATTTATTATTATTATTATGTTACTCTTTATAACATCAGCTTTCTGCCAATAAAACTCCAATCGAAATCGGTCCAACCATTTCGGAGATTAGGCGGAACAAACAGACAGACAGGCAAAGGAAAAAAAGTACCGTATTTACTTTCATATACCTACGCATTATAGTAAAAAGCTGTTACTTTGAAATTACAAACAGAGAATTTGACGGCACGGTTGGCGCAGTGGTTAAGCGATCGACTGCTGCGCTACGTGTCGCGGTTTCGATCCCCGCACGGAATGAATATTTGCATGGCCTACAGATAGTTGTTCCAGGTCTACCTGTTTGTGTATGTGAGTTTAAATGTTTGTAAACGTACCCACGATACAGGAGAAATTCCTAGTGTGGGTACGTTTTTTACTAAGAAAGAAAGACACTTTGCAGAGATAGCATAGTAGCTGTGTTACCTATCCTCCTTAAACCATCTTAATACCACTTACTTACTCATGTACTCTTAGTACATACCGTACAGCTCTTCAATAATAACAGAGTAATAACTTTTTATATTCAAAACAATTCAAATCCTATCACCTCTTACGTCATCAACCCTCTCACAAAATTATATTCTGTTTACAAACAGCTAATGTATTTCCATGTCTGTTCGTCTAGGTATTACGATACAGTAATAAGGTATAATGGCGGGGTGAATGCCTGAATAAATAAATACCTGTAGTTTTGTATCGTCTATACATACCAAATAAATAAAATTGAAGTGTCTGTTTGTAATATTAAAATAACCGCTTTTTACTACATGCATATTATTGTATATACGGTATATATACCAAAATATATTTTTTTACAATTTTTGTCTGTCTGTCTGTCTGTTTGTTCCGGCTAATCCTATCATCACTTACGTCATCAACCCTCTCACAAAATTATATTTTGTTTACAAACAGCTAATGTATTTCCATGTTTGTTTGTCCAGGTATTATGATACAGTAATAAGGTATAATGGCGAGGTGAATACCTGAATTAATACTTGTAGTTCTGTATAGAAGCTGCTAAGGTACAAAAATAGATCCAGTTTACAACAACACCGGTTTATTTAGATCTCTCATTTGTACGGGATATCTGTACAAAGCGAGGCCATGTTATACTGGACGTTCGTGTGTGCTAATCTAGATTCTGTTTACAACAACTGTTAATGTATCAAGTATTGTCCAATTTCCATGTCTGTCTGTTCAGGTATTGCGTTAAACAATACAATACAATCCTTTATTTCAGGCAACTAGACCCATAAAACACAATACATAATATAAGTTTAAAAACACTAACTGTAAACTAAAACCTACATCTATACTAATATTATAAAGCTGAAGAGTTTGTTTGTTTGCTTGAACGCGCTAATCTTACTTTAACGCGCTGGTCTGATTTGAAAAATTCTTTCAGTGTTAGATAGCCCATTTATCGAGGAACGCTATAGGCTATATATAATCACGCTACGACCAATAGGAGCGAAGCAGCAATGAAAAATGTTGCGAAAACGGGGAATATGTGACGCAGACGAAGTTGCGCGTGACAGCTAGTACTTTATAAAACTAAAACTTAAAAAAAGTACTGTACACAAAGACGACCCCAAGATAGTTTGGGAAAAGGCTAGGCAGACGATGATGATGGTACGTACCTACGTTCCCTTGGGATGATTTTCAACCTTCTCACGGGCGAAGCCGCGGGAAAGATTTATACAGGTACTAGCGTACCTACCTGTATAAATCTGTATTTTTGTTTCGTAAGCTCTCATGGTAATGCTACTGAATTGGACATGGCGTTGCGGTGACCATGGCTCGGATCGTCCTGATAACTTGTGAGAATTGTCCGTAATGGAATATAATTTTGTATTTTATTGCGGAAATACGTTAATTTTATTTGTTCTGAATCGGTTTGCGATGAACAAAAGAGATCAATTTCAACAGAAGCCGTACATAAAATATGAAAGTCACTAACAATTTTTTTATTGTAATTACTTTTAGCTATGCTTGTAGGAACACCAAGAGGATTCTTCAATCAATATATCGATACAATTAAAGTGTCGGTTTGTAATTTCAAAACAACAGCTTTTTACTGAAGGGGTATAAATATAAACGGCACTTATAAAAACATTTTTTTTCTGTCTGTTTGTTCCGGCTAATCTCCGAAACGGCTGACCGATTTTGTCGGGACTTTTAATGGCAGATAGCTGATGTTATACGGAGTAACATATGCTAATTTTATTTTAGAAAAACAATATGGGTTCCGTGAAAAAAATTAAAACCCATGAAATTGTTAACAAAATCGGAAGATTCAAATAGGAAGGTGATATTCTTATAGTTATTTCACGCGGACGTAGGTAGGGCTATAGTTTTTAATAAAAAAATATTGTTGTCCTCTATCCAAATACCTCATGGCGACAAAACCCTCTCCCGCCAGAATATGTTAACATTAATATCATTGTCGGATATATTCGATTTAATCTGCCATTTTCGCGGCAATGCTTTTGAATTATTTATATATCATCGGCATGTCCATGCTTGTCGAATATTGCGGATTATGTTTGCAATTAGCCAATTGCACAACAGGTATTATTGACTGGGGATTAGTCTGGCGTTAAAACGTTCGATGAACTTTAATCGATTGATTAAGTTGCCATTGTTTTGGTGTTGGTGGACATCGGCGTTTGTATGATAGTTGGCATTGAAATTGCAATAATAAAAATGTTTCAACAAAAAAAAAATTGCTTGGCAAAAAAGGGTGTTGAGCGAAATGTTGGGAAAGATTTGAGAGTTATTTAATTAAGTTCAACACAGACTACCACTTCCACATCATATCATATAGATCAACATCAATAAATCATAATATAATCATGCAATTGATTAGAATATTATAAATTAGTTAAAACCTCAACTGCCTCATTCCGTCAAGAAGCGTTACAGGATTGACGGCGCAGATCATCCACAATTTTCTTCTTTTATGTATATATAAGTAATAAAACAGACAACAATAGTGTAAGCCCAAAGATTCTTTCACATTATCTTAAGCGTTCAACTAAATAAACATCGATAACCTAATCCCTCAGTCTAAAGCTCCCAATAATGAAGCGAGACTATATTGATTTAAGCTCGTTGCAACTAAGGCTTCCTCGACATTAACAGCCCTAACCACCTTTAAGGTTATCCGTTTAATTATAATCCTCCTAAGTAGATTGCCACTTTAGAAGTTAAACAGTAATTGCTAACCGCAGTTTAACGATACGAGGACCGATTATTATTGAACTCAGGTTAACTGATTGTGTAACTGGTGGTTTAGTTGTGTATTTGTCCGTTAAGTGTCCAGTGGTTAAGGGTCTTGGTTTAGACAGCTACAGTTTGGTCGTGAGAGATATTTGGTATCTGTGATCCATTTGTATGTTTGTTGGATCAGAATTAGTTAGAATTATTTCTGGGATGTAACAGAATCAAACTTACTTGTTTTGTGGTGTCTAGTCTATACAGCTATACGCTACACAAATAAATAAAATTGAAGTGTCTGTTTGTGATATTAAAATAACCGCTTTTTACTACATGCATATGAATGTATATACGGTACACATACCCAAATAACATTTTTTACAATTTTTGTCTGTCTGTCTGTTCCGGCTAATCATTAGAACGGCTGGACCAATTTCGACGGGACTTCACTAGCATATAGCTGATGTAATAAGTAGTAACTTAGGCTACTTCTTAGATTCCACGCGGATGAAGTCGCGGGCACAGCTAGTAGATAAATAAGAATTCAGAAAAGCTATGAGATTTCCAAGGCCTAAACACACACATGACTTATTAGTAAACTATCGTGTAATTTACTCCTAAGACCTATCTAGATTTTAGGTGTGCCGACAACCAGGGCCTTAAAAAGAGAGGTGGAACAAACAGGGTTTTGTGACGCAGCTTAGGAGATACCTCCCAGCAGTGGACTTCGACAGACTTCATTGAATGTAGTATGCATGCTTTTCAAGATTTCTCAGTATGGGAAGTTGATGGACTAAAACTAAAAAATAAAATGTAGACATCAGATTTCCCAAAACCGTCAATTATGTACACCTCAGTAATTACTAGACCACACAAACGTATCTATTACTCACACCAAAATTGCTTCAATACATCGATATTTACAAAAAACCACAACAATGGGATTCCGCGTAGAAAAAAGTTCTTTTGGCAAAGTAAGGTGTGAATAATAAAAGAACTAAAATGAATCATACTTTGTGAATAAGAAATCTGGTATATTAGTTTCTAATGACACTTACCTAACCGCAATGACTTTTTCGCTGTCCGAATTTTAAGTAGATGCAAAGAAGTAGAAACTTGCATACATGATGACATTTTTCGTAGAATCTTCGAAAGCTTGGATGTTGTAAGCCTGATTCATGAAAGAGATTTCTGGACGAAAGTAGTCGATTATTTGATACAACCTTAAGCCGTATACAGACATTGCGAGGCATGCGCCGCGAACAACGCACAGCGAATGCCTCGCAAGGTGTGTGTGTGCACCTTTGTATTCGTGGCGAGGCATGTGCTACGCACGTGCGTGGGCGAGCCATAGTATGGCCGCGGTATTCGTTGTGCGCCGTTCTTGGCGCATGCCTCGCAAAGTCTGTATCCACCTTTAAAATTCGGTACGCACCGCGACCAATCAAGCCATACAAAACCAGTTTATGCGGAACTCTCATTGTACTGGAAAAAGCTGAACTGGGCCTATTTGACGCAGCCGTGAGACTCACAATAATATATTTTTATTTTCTGTTTAGTTTTCAGTTCTTTTTGTTTTTAATTTTTGTTGTGTGCACTTGTGGCATGTTCCAAATAAATATGTTTTCTTAATTTTTTTACAAAAAGCGAGGCCATATTATACTGGAAATGTATGTCGTGATGTGTTGCTGTGGGTACATAATTCGCATCATGTCAGCTAAAAGACACACTGCTGGACGCCAACACGATCCTTGCAAAGCCTTTCCAGGGATCGCCAAAACCGGTCCCGAACGCGTAGACCACTGCAGAAAAAGGTTATGTCTACGGAAGAATCGACAAAATGACACATTTTCACTGTCTATACTCTATCTGTCATTATGTCGATTCTTCCGTAGATAAAACTAGTTTCTACAGTGGTCATGCTACGCGTGCTGTGCCGATGCCGACCATACCCCAAATCGAATAGTGCTCTTAACTGAATTTCTGGCATGGCGGCCAATGTCAGCGTAGACTATTCAGCGACGCAGAAGATATTATTATAGTAAGTACTGTAGTGTGAGCATAAGGACAGGTACTCTGTCTCTCTTCTCACTTTCATCTAGCATATCTATTACGATCTACAGAGAAGTTATTAATAATAGACTTAAACCATAGCACATGAGGATCGTGGCTACATAATAACAGCCGCTCGGCTCGATCTGCGGGTTAAGCTGCGCTAGGCTAGGTTGCTCCATGGATGGGTGACCACCCATTACATACCGAGTTTCCTCCGGGCCTCGGAAAGCACAATAAGCCGTTGATCCCCGCTGTCATTTGTAGATCGTTGATAGTCGTTACAGGTAATCCCGAAAGTCTGATAACCAGTCTTACCAAGGGGTATTGTACTACCCAATACAAGCTGGGTTGTAGAGGTCAGATAGGCTGTCGCTCCATGTAAAATACTGGTACTGAGCTGCATCTGGTTAGACTCGAAACCGACCCCAACATAGGTTGGAAAAGGCTTATGTTTAACATAACACCAGATAAAGTAAATATAACCTTAAAAAACATTTTTATACTGCCTAAAATAGTAAATTATCACCAGAAATAGTAAATGATCACCAGAATTAAAAACCTGAAAATCACAGCTCCGAACTAAGGCGTAGTCGACGGAGCCCCGCTACGCGGGGCTCCTATTTCTCTCTGCAGGGTTTAAAGTAACCTAACACGAAGGGGATGTCGGGGTCTTAGTTCGCTCGTTCCGCTCGCTCACTAGACCCCGCCATCCCCTTCGAACCTAACCTGTCCGAGTCGGGGTGCCCAATATCCCGAGCTCGCTTTGCTCGCACTTGCTTCCTAAGTTCTTCTTGCCACAAAATTTGGTGATCATTTACTATATTTGGTGATCATTTACTATATTTGGTCTTTGAATACAATTTTTTTGGTGTTTAGTATTTTTTTTTGGGTAACGTAGCTTAGGATCTCAAAGTATTTTTTGGTGCTCATTATATTTAATCCCGTTGGAAAAGGCTAGACAGACAATGATAAAACAGTACAATAAACCACCGGCCTCTGCCTAGCAATATTAACGATCCTAAACCTGATGACATCACTTATGTAGGTAGATGTAGCTCCTTTAATTAACAAACAAACCTACTACTAAAAATTCTGCCAATGAAAAACCAATAGGGGATAATCCTATTTTTTTTTCTTTGTCCGTCGGGTAGTTTATTGAAAAGTATTGGACACGTATTTTTTCTTTTTTCACGTGGTCATAAAATTACGGAGATATATTGAGTTGAAATGGCGCATGACGTCACATGTAGGTAAGTTTTATACCCACTTGTGACGTAATAAGCCCCCACTCTCCAACTTTAATGAGTTCTAACTAAGTAATTTTTTGATATTTTGATAAAACAAAAAATACGTGTCTAATATTTTTGTATTACCTGTCTGACGGACAAAATCGAATGTCGTTTTCTTTACCCAGTCCGATCCCCTATTGCAGCATAATGACAACAATTTATAAACCATAGTCCAAACAATAGATTTCTTCGAATATAAAACCCACCTTTAGGACAGGTAATGTGTTAATGCAGAACCCATGATTCATACTTGTGGACTACGAAGTCGATAAGCTTGTATTTGCATGACTCACTTACAGAACGAGGTCAGCAGATAACGTGGTTCCCACATTATTGTTTACTATTCGATTTCTTTGTGTACTGTCTGAGTTATAGTGTGATAATTTAATTGAGAACGTTGATACCAGAAAAAAACATTCCTTTCCACCTCACCTTACTCAGACGGCGAGCGTTCTGGACCAGGTGACTGTCCACTGCTGGACTAATCAACAGCTGCCTAGCCTTTTCTCAAACTATCTTGGGGTCTTGGGGTCGGCTTCCAGTCTAACCGAATGCAGCCGAGTAGTAGTATTTACATGAAGCGACTGTCTATCTGACCTCCACAACCCAGTAACTGGGTGATACGATACCTCTTGGTAAGACTGTATGTAAGACTTTTAGCTTCTGACTACTCGTAACTACCGTCAAAGATCTACAAATGACAGCCGGGACCAAAGGCTTAACGTGCTTTCCGAGGCACGGAGGAAACTCGGTATGGAATTATTGGCACCCATCCACGGACTAACCTCGGCAAGCACGTCTTTACCATAAAGATCGACCCGTGCGGCTGTTATTATTTAGCCACGAGCTATTTAGCACGAGCATGTATAACATGGAACTTATACATAACTGGCGAAATGTAACCCCTAAAGGGTTATAGTAATAGTACACCCACAGTAGGGTTATAGTAATAGTAATCCCTAAGGGGTTATAGTAATAGTACAGGTGTGATGTTATCTCTCCCTAAACATGACAACGAAAACAATCATCAACAAACTGCTTGCTTTAAATTATTGTACACTCCTCTAATCTTACTGCATCGCCAGCCAAGCTTAACGAAGTCAAACAAAATTGATCCAATTAACTCCCTTCGTTCTCACTCAGTAATAAGGGTTGCAGTGAGAAACGATGCTGGAACCGCCCCAATTTATTAACTCGAGCTAAATACACTTCATTAGAAGCTGGTGGATGGACTTCTTTATAATTTTTAGGGGTTGTTCGAAGGTGGTTGGCGTCTTTTGTTTTTGGGAGTTCATTTCAAAATTGAAATATTTTATTTTACATTACTCGACAAAAAGGTGCTCGGTTTGGGTTGATCGTTTCCTATGGAGGGGAATCGGCAAGAAACTACATGGTTACTCTTTTAAAATCATTTGGTTTTAGCTTCTACAATATTTCTATGTTAGAGCGTTAGTACTTAAGTATGGGAGGACCGACAATAAGTCGTTGCTTACTACAAAACTACACATTTGTCTTGTGACCCCAAACCAGTGACTTGTGGATAACAGACGGAACGGTCCATAGGAAATTTTACATACACTGTTAATTTCAAGTCATAACGTGTTACCTAGTAACTGGGTTGTAGAGGTCAGACAGATAGCCGTTACCGGTTAGACTGGACCCTATCATATTTGGGGGAAGGCTAACATCTCCTGATGTTTGATTTATACCAAGTTTTATGGCGATGCTGTAATTTTCATAATCCAGCCTTTTTCAGTCCTCTTCAGGCTCAAAGCCTTTTCTATTTTATATTATAATCTATATTTATTATAATTTTAACCATATCTTCGTAAAGCTGTTTTATTCCTAAGTATTGACAGAAGGTCCGCCCCTTCGGTCTAGTGGTTATATGCGCGACTACTGAGCATGACGACCTGAGTTCCGAATCGGGCAAAGTGCTATTGCTTTTTTTCATTCGGAATTTTTCAGTGGCAGCCACGGACTCTGGATTTGTGCCTGGTTGATGGCAATAGGCTCTCCCCCTATTACATAAGACTTAAATATAACTGGCGAAATGTTCGTGTATTAATAGGTACACCTCTGCCTGATTCTTCGAGGGGGACGCCCATAGCGTTATGTTTATGTTATTGACAGAATCTCAACAGTGTGCATGCGCTGGTTTGTCGGTAACGACGCATCATCACCTTGCTGCTTTTGTCACATGTAACTTAGAGTCGTTGCCGATGCAACACGTATTTTTAGGGTTCCGTACCTCGAAAGGAAAAAACGGAACCCTTATAGGATCACTTTGTTGTCCGTCTGTCTGTCTGTCAAGACCCTTTTTCTCAGAAACGCGTGGAGGTATCAAGCTGGAATTTGTCAAATACTCAGGCCTACTGTCCCTTAGAGCTGTGAAAAAAAACAAACTTATAAGCCAACGCAATCAAAAGATACACACATACAGATATACAGCCGTTTATGTTGCAAATTTCCGCAAATTTTCAACTCTCGCAAGGGACTCAAAACCTACAGGGTACTTCCCGTGAACTCAGAATCTTGAAATTTGGTACGAACTACGAAGCAACCTCTTATAGCACATACATATAAAGGAAAAATTGCGAAAACCATAAATTTTTAGTTACATCAATTAATAAAAATATTTTTAATAGTTATATGGTTTTAAAAGTACGGAACCCTCGGTGTGCGAGTTCGACTCGCACTTGGCCGGTTTTTTTCCAATCTCTCCTGTCAGCCATCGCTTAATCATTCACTCCTTCTATTAACAACCATTCCTCACAGAATCCATTCATGTACGAGTACATACAATTTCACTTTCTTCAAAACTATTTGCACCTATTGTCATCACTTTAGTTCCATCAATAAAGCTCTTTAGATACGTTTATATTACCAGTTATGATTTCCATACCTTTCCAGCCTATATTCGTTTCGCTCAATATTTCTCTCAGCTCAACATACATTTGTTAGTACTAATATTAAAATCAAATTAATTTAAATTTATTTAATTTAAATTAATTTAAGCCATAAAATGCTTTGTAAAGGCTCGTTGAGTGGAACAGCTTTGAAAGTGCGATATTACCACAGAGTAAGAAAATTCAGAAGGCCTACCGTTTACTTACATTGAAAGTCGTTATAAGAGTACTAAGTACGTTGAGCTGTTCGAAATCGAATATGGGTACGTATAGTCAGAAGCCTGATAGTCTGACAACCAGTCTTACCACAGAATTACTCACGACACCCATGTAACGTTTTAATAGGGTTATGGTGGTCAAACAGGTAGTCGTTCTAAGTAATATATATATATATATATATATATATTATAATGGTGTTCGGCACACAGTTGCGAAAAGGCTAGGTAGTTATCAAGAACTTTGCCTAAGCTTTATTCCTGTCACTGTCATACACACGGCGACACATCAAGCTATAGATTTCCAGTATAACATCGTACAGCCTCGCTTTCCTTCCCGTACAATGAGATCCGCATAAACTGTTTTATAAAGATTGATTGATCGACGTGCGTACAACTGTCAAACTATAAGACGTGCAAAAAATGTTTATACCAAAGCACACACACATGTAACGTTTCCAGATTCGACCATTGGCTGTAAGGAGTTGCTAAATCAAACTCAAAACTGTATGAAATGAACATTCTGTCCATGTATTTTTCATAACCCGTCTAGCATAATATAGGTTTCTCCGGTAATACTGCGTAGGTGGTTCTTTAGTTTGACACAGGGGCGGTACCAATACCTGCTTTGCTAGACAATTTAAGATTTATTGTGAAACAAGCTTGGGGCTTAGGACCTCGGTCTTCTTGGTATTGAACCGAGTTATGGTAATGCCATAGGCTCATTCATATTTACGCGTAAGTTGACTGTGTAGACCTCGTACTTGTAGGTATCCTGTTTCACCAAGTAAATATTAGTTTCGATGTACTTATCTGGTGAATAATAATAGGGGATGATCACATTTTTGTTGTTTGTTGTGTGTGTGTCTCGGATAGTTTATTGAAAAGTATTGGACACGTATTTTTTCTTTTTTCACGTAGTCGTAAAATTACGGAGTTATGTATATTGAGTTGAAATGGCGCATGACGTCACATGTTGGTAAGTTTTATACCTACTTGTGACGTAGTAAGCCCCCACTCTCCAACTTTAATGAGTTTTAACTAAGTATTTTTTTGATATTTTGATAAACGTATACGTGTCTAATATTTTTGTATTACCTGTCTGACGGACAAAATAAAATGTCGGTTTCTTTACCCAGTCCGCACCCCTATTACATTAAATTTGTATTTTGCAAGTCGTAGTTGAATTTATTCACCTAATCTATCTTCATTCCTGCCTTTATCCAAATTCATTTGGGGTCGGCGCAGCATGTCTTCTTCTTCTATACTTCTCTATTACTCGCCATCTCAGCAATCACCTCCTTTCTAGCAATATCATCCTTCACACAGACCATCCATCGTTTCCTTGGTCTTCCCCTATTCTTATAGCCATCCGCATTCATAGTTTAATCTTTCCTCATGACGATTTCCACATTCCTCCTCCTCTACATCAGATCCACATACCATGTCAACCGATTACCACACAATTATACACCTTTTTTTTTGTTAGGTTTAACTTTCCCACTCCTGGGCAAAACCCTCCCCCCACTCCCTCCACTTTTCTCGATGTTCCCATCTTCTCGCCAATTAACGAAGAAGCCATCCAAGGTGTCCCGCGGTACACCTACGTAATTGTTATTCAATTGAATTGCATCCTGCATCATTCTTAACATACTGACTTTTGACTACTCTGTGACTCCTCAAATTTTCCCAACAACGATCGTTTTGAAATAATACCAATCGATAGTTTCTTAGCCAACAAACAGTAAACGATAGGAAGTCGGAAGTTCAAAGCTGGTTGATCAGTAAAATAATATAGTGATTCCTAACTAGTTAAAGCGATTAAGTTGCGAGACTTGCAGTTAAGGCTGTAGTTGCACTGATGATGTGCACTATTAGAGCAATTTTTGCCATCCTAGCAATTTTTTACGTGTTGTGGTCACCTAAAATTGGCTGCTTGTTTTTCTTTTGAGTGTTAATTAAACCTTGAGCTTACCAAAAGACAGTTTTCAATTTAGAATTGTTATTATTAACTTCGAAGAAGTATTTACTTCGAAGAAGTATTAACTTCAACTGCATGTCAACTGTGTGTGTGGTTTTTATAGAAAAATCACCTTTAGGAGTTTCTATTTTCTACAGTACTCCTACTTAGCTGCAAACAAGAAGTCGACTCATCAAACATCGAAAAGTTGCAAACTGCATCTTCAGGAAAATTTCTGCAAAAATACCAAAAATTTGATGCAGTTTAACGGAAAAGATCCAAAATAGATGTAGTTCTTTGTGAAACTGCATATAGCTCAAATATAAAAGCTTGAATTACGCTACAATCACAAACCTTATCAAACAGTATGCCCACAGCCCATGTCTAGGATAATATTGTCAAAGTCAAGTAGTGAGCTGGATCTTAAACTTGGACTTTAAACTTTAGCGGTCACTAACACAGAGATTGTTTTCGACTATTAAAAGCAAAGCCATAAAAATAGTTTACATTTTATGGTCGTACTTTAGTTTATGATGGAAATAAGTTAGTCTGTGGTTTAAGCGTGTTTACATGTGCTATAAAATATTTCGCATACTTCGTTTCTTATACTGGCTGTGAGTTCAAATGTTTGTAGACGCATCCACGGTACAGGAGAAATACCTAGTGTCCCCAAACGTTTAAAAAAAAACCCAAACTCAATGACAGATGTCATAAAGTTCAAATTCCTTCGTAACCTAATGTCAATCCGTCTTAACTACGTGCGGTCAATGATCTCAAAAAAAAATTGATATTTATTTATTTATTTTACTATTTATGTACTAGACAAGAGAAGAAAAAATAACAAAACATATTAGAGTACAAAGGTATTGCTTATTGCATATGAAATTTCTGCCAGCAGACCTGCGACACGAAAAATTTTGGAGTAATAAAAATTTAATCTTTGTTATTATATGTAATCGTTTTTATACAGGGTTGAAACCCATCCACCCTGAAAAAAAAAACGTAAAAAAAAGTTAACAATTATTCTGAATTCTGAACATAGATATTTTTTATCTGTATTTTTTTTTTAACTATTCCCTAATTTATTATTTTTTAATTCCTGAACATAAATATTTTTCACCGTAATTTTTTTTTTAAATATTCCCTTTTTTTTTTAATTACGGTGAAATGAATATTTGATTTATATTCAGAATTAAGTACTGAATAAGTAGTATCTAACCGTTTGTGCGCCAATAACCTTTCGACCCTGGAGGCCTACTCTCTTTCTCCGAAACGTAACTTCGGCAACGAACGAAAATTAAACGTAGTATCGTTTGTGACCCTACTCTATATAATTTGAGGACACACACAATAAAATTCAATACATACGTTGTCTGTAAATTCTTCTTGTGTGCGTCCGCAAATTATATAGAGTAGGGTCACAAACTTAACTACGTTTAATTTTCGTTCGTTGCCGAAGTTACGTTTCGGAGAAAGAGAATAGTCCTCCTGTAGTTCGATTCCCAGCACATATTCATCTTTTCCGTAGGTAACTAATTTTACCCTATTTACCATAATATGGAACTCTGTATAATTAAAATGAACCCATTAACTTGTTGCAAGGAGATTTCCAACGATAGACACAAATACAGTTCTTACCTAAGTTAGTTCTAATAATATGTTTATCTTTAAGTGAGTATCATTAAAATTCTATGTACTTAGTTATTTAATGTAACTTTGCTAAAATAAATTACCGAGCCCGTTTTCTTTATATAAACTCAATCTTCAAGTAAAACATTCTACATACTGAGTTAGAAATTTATTTAAAGAAAGTTTTACTTTCTTTAATAAAAAATAAAGGTTTCTATTGTAAATGTTTGCTTTGGTACTGAAACTAACAAATGGCGTTCATCTATTTCGATTCGCCCTGTCGTGGGCCAATTACCAACAATACGTAACCATAGTTTTACCATGATTTCCAAATGGGTCTTGTGGTCGAAAGCAATACTGCTGAGAATGAGGTACTGGATTCGATACAAAGGTTGGGCAAGGTGATCTTGTGTTTACCTATCAGAATTATCTCAGTAGCAACCTGGATTTTCTTTTTGTACCCCATTTAGATGACATTAGGTTTTTTCCCTATTAGAGAAATTTTGGGAAGAAAATATAACTAGCGAAATGTGTGTCGTGGTAATATCCTTGGTATACTAATAAAAACTATGTTTTTGATTGAAAAGCAATTATATATATTTTTTACAAGCAAAACCATTAAATGCAAATAGAAAGCGAAAGTTAACATAATAAAGTTTATATTAATATAATAAAGAAAGCGGCCAAGTGCGAGTCGGACTCGCGCATGAAGGGTTCCGTACCATTATTATAAAAACGAGCAAATAAATATTTGTTTTATTCTGTTTTTAGTATTTTTTGTTAAAGCAGCAACAGAAATACATAATCTGTAGAAATTTCAACTGTCTAACTATCACTGCTTATGAGATACAGCCTGGTGACAGACGGACGGACAGCGAAGTCTCAGTAATAGGGTCCCGTTTGACCGTTTGGGTACGGAACCCTAAAAAACGTATTTTTTTATTACTAGGTACAGTTGTATAAATATAGTGTAAGATATTTCTCTCCTGTTTTCATTGTTATATCTAACATATGAATTTAACGTGACACTGGTGAACGCAATTTTAAAATACAATAAAGTGACCAGCATCCCTTCTACTGCACCACTAACAAATCTTTGTAAACGTGCTTAGTATTTATAAAGAGCTGTTTTACGCACTAGGTTGGTGAAGTTGGTATACCCTTGCCCGCGGCTCTGACCACTTGTAGCTTTTTTAATTTGCCCGGATGAAAGGTATTATATCTTTGCCCACATAAAATTGGGCGGTCTGAGATTAAATGGGTAATGTTTTTTTCAAAGGAAAGTGTGCTTAATAATATTTAGATTCTCTCTCTCTTGAATAATTTTGCCTAGTTTTGTTGTCTTGGTAGTGGCAGCGATGGCCCAGTGGTGGCAGTCCCGACTTACGAGTAGTAAGCCGTAGGTTCGAACCCAGGCAGGCGCATTACTTTGTCTAATTTATTTCATCACCGCTGCCCTCAAAAACGGTGAAGAAAAACATCGTCAGGAAACCGGCATGTCCTAGAACTAAAAATTCGAAGACATGTGACATCTACCAACCCGCACTGGGCCCGCGTGGTGGATTACAGCCCACTCCCTCTCATAGAGAGGAGGCCTGTGTCCTAGCAGTGGGAAAATTATAGGCTCATGATGAGTTGTCTTGGCAGTCTATTATTCCTTTTTTTTTTTTCTTTGTTTATACTTATGGTTGTCCTTTTCGAGACGACTAGGGAAGGCTCTCAGACTCTTGCAAGCTTCTTCTGAGGTTCCCAGATAACTATAACCACA
Organism: Cerastis leucographa; assembly: GCA_963082945.1. Classification (NCBI taxonomy): domain Eukaryota; kingdom Metazoa; phylum Arthropoda; class Insecta; order Lepidoptera; family Noctuidae; genus Cerastis; species Cerastis leucographa. The sequence goes on along the minus strand of OY720372.1, from coordinate 10,296,752 downwards.
CAGAGACCAGATATTTAAAAAAAAGTCTGAGAAATTCCGCAGGCTTGATGAAATCTAAACATTTGTCAACTAAAATCGTAAAATTTCATAAAAAAGGATTGTGTGGTTTTATGAAACCACGGTAAAAGTGAAACTTTTTTTCACACTATAGACATTTAACTAAAAATTTTTGGGAGCGCCTTTCACTTTATGCGGCCGACCGTCACGCGACATGCAACACACAGACGAAAAAGTTTGAGACGATGTAATAAAAGTTTCACTTTAAAAACAATTTCTGAAATGATTACTAATCGCACTTGCAATTTTGCTATTAAAATGATGACAATGACAAAGAGAATTAAAATCCTATAATATTTTTTAATAAATCAAAAGACTAATGGCTAAGATTTCAGCATAATAACCCAAGAACTTTCACCCACCCTTTTCAACAACCCTCTCGAAGTATCTAGTGACCCTAAGAGATAGACATATCAATCTACCTCCAGCACAATAAGGCGTAGTGCACAACATTAACAGCCAATAGAATACAAGTATGATTTACTAAGAGATATTTATTTTGTTCCAGGTAATTTCGCGAGTCTGCTGCTGATGTGGCTCCGGTTTTAATTGCAGACCGATGGCTTTTACAGCTTAGTATTGTTTGGTATTCAATTGTTTTCAGTTTGGGTTATAGATTTATGGTTTGTACGTATGTCTGTGGTTTTGAATGTTTAGGTACATTATTGAAGAATTTTTAAAACCTCTTTGGGTTTGGAAGCCAATAACCTAGACTATACACGGTGTAAATCACCTCATCACGAAGCCGTCAACCAAGCATTCTGTACATGAAACTAAGTAACTTTACGCAAAAATTATTGCTGGGAAACGACTTTTTTTTGGGGGATGTAAAATCATATTTTGTGGTAGAACTCAATGTAACGCACTCAAAACATTGTGCTGATGGACGGATTGAATAGTACGGGGGTCGTGGAGGTGTTTAAAGTAAAAATCTTACATTAGAAACGTATATTTAAAAAAATACTTGTCAAAAAGTTGGAACTTTGACCCCTAATATCTCCGTAACTAGAAGGTTCCCAGGTATAGTGTAGAACAAAAAAATGATCGCAATGACAGGGAGAACCAGTGCCTTTCGGCTTCGTTAAGAGGTGTTTTACACACTTTATTAGTATTAAAAAACGTGGTTTTTGTTAACTTATTTTGTATCGGAAGGAATTAAATTAAAATCGGAAGTGTGTGTGATGGATCTTTTCACACCTTGACGATTGAACGGATTTCGATGAAATTAGGATTGGAAATAAATGAGAATAATAATATTTTATTTTTTATTCATGAATATGAGACAAACATACAGATTCACTTAAGAGGGCTATTACATTTTTTCTTGTATTTGAGTGTTGTTAAGGGTTTTACTAATGTAGGTATGTACACAAATTGAAATATTTATTTAGGAGGCTCCCTAGATGAATAATCAAACTTTCTTGGGCATATTTTTTTTTTTGGCCATACCTAAACTGTGAAAACACATCAAAACTAGGGAGTTCTAATGTGTTTTTACGGTTTACGTACAGCCACAAAATTTGATTATTCCTCGGAGCCTTTTAAATAAATATTTTCATTTGTGTACACCCACATGCCCACACACACATACAATTTTATTGATAGTACCCTAATTTAATTTTTCTCTCTTTTGTTACCAATTTGTAAGTTTATAATGTAAGGGAAGAGCGGAGCCTTCAACTACAGGCATTTTTTATGCGTAAATGGAGACTCCTCAACATGCATTTAAGCCAAAATGAACTGAAATAAACTTATTTTTTTTTTATTTTTTTATTTTTTACATACATTAGTAAAAACCTTAACAACACTCAAGTACAAGAAAAATTGTAATAGCCCTCTTAATAGTAAACACAGGTTAGAAATGGTACATTGTAAAGATGGTTGCCTTGGAACTGATTCGCCCTATGGGGTCGCACTACTATAAAACTATAATAATAGATCAAAGATGCGAGCAGAGGTTAGTAGTCAGACTTCTAATAAAGGATTGTATTGCTATTTTGATTTAAAATACTATATACAAACAGTGTACAGAATAACATAACATCACGCCTGTAATTCCCGAAGGGTTAAGCAGAGGTGTACCTAATAGTACACCCACATTTCGCCAGTTAAATTAAAGTCCCATGTAATAGGGTGCGACCCTATTGCCATCAACCGGGCACAAATCCAGCCTCCGTGGTAAGATTCTAATAACACATTGCCCCACCCGGGAATCGAACCCAGTACCATATGATCAGCAGTAGGGCAATGAGGCAGTCGAATGGCATACACTTTAATTAATCCATGACCCATTAGGCATACATGCCTTGACCATTGACATAGTGCCTCTGGGGTTGTAAAGAGAGCCTTAATTGATCTCTGAAGACGGATAATGTCATCAGCGTACTGACTTACACTACTAACTGAAGCTGTACTGTCCTCTTTCGTATAGTGTAGAATGGACCATGATTTATTTTATTTATTTAATGCAAAATGTACATCATCATAGCTACAAGTTGGACTTAAAATTAGAGAGTACATGACTCTTTTAGGACGCAGCAAAATAACTTAAAACTAATTTAAAATAACTTAATAATATTGCACTAAGTCTTTTATATAATATGTATTACTTAACTTAGGAACTTGCACAATAAAAAAATAAACATTTGCATTGCATTTGCATCTGCCAAATTAAAAATACTATAAATTTGAACATAAAAAATCGATGACCGATGGTATTATTGTGTATCTGTGTTATAGGTATCTAAAAACTGTCACAACCACCCAAGAAGTCAGGTAGCTGTCACTAATGTCATCTGTCAGTCATAAAAAACAGGAAATTTGATTCGACTGGGACTTGGTCAGCCTGTGATATACTTATTAATCATCATCATCTTGTTATTAATCTATCAGCCATGCTACTAACTGATACTGCAGGTTTCATAGATGACTACGGTTGTCTATGCATCTATGGTAAACATAATAAAATCAACTCGCCAAATGACGTCTATAGAACGAACTGGCCAGTAACAATTCTCACTAAGCCAAATAAAGAATTTGGTTGGCCTATCAGTCACCACGTATCACACGCAATCAAAAGGCCCATTCCTCTCTCTATTTAAGACGAATCGCATTCCAAAAATGTTCCTTATATTTAGGCGCAATATTAATCCGAATGAATCTCCGTGAAATGTCGGAATTCCACAAATTCCGAGGTCGGACGGGCCCCACAAATATTTTTGGGGGCCCGGCCTTTTGGCCCCGAGGTTTCATATCCTGTTCACTTAAAATTCTCTTTTAAACGTAGAAATTTTAATCATACAACTGCGAACTTTTGATATACTGTTCTTAGTGTTAATTTACGCTTTTATAATTAGGAGGGTAGACAGTACTGTTGGTTATTAACGTAGCTTCTGATGTGAGTGAGGTTTTCCTGCGGCTTTCTTTAGACTTTGCCTTATATGATATGGTTTTGTACAAAACAAACGGGAATATGTAAGTTTTTGGCAGTTTCGTACTTTTGTGGAGTCGTGTTGTTTGAAGTTGTAATGAGATGTACATTTGTAACTTTTAATGTTTTTTGAAATGTACGAGTATTCATAAATTGAAGAATAGGGATGATGACTGGGTAAAGAAAACGAAATTCTATTTTGTCCGTCAATCAGGTAATACAAAATATTAGATACGTATTTTTTGTTTTATCAAGTTAACAAAAAAATACTTAGTTAAAACGCATTAAAGTTGGAGAGTGGGGGCTAACTACGTCAGAACTAGGTATAAAATGTACTAAGCCGTGACGTCATGCGCCATTTCAACTCAAAATATCTCCGTAATTTTACGATTACGTGAAAAAGAAAAAATACGTGTCAAATACTTTTTAATAATCTACCCGATAGACAAATAAAAAAAAATTAGTCACCATCCCTATTGGAACTAAAATTTAGAAGAAAGGTGGTGTCTGATAAGATAGCGAGTAATAGAGAAGTATGGAAGAAGAAAACATGCTGCGCCGACCCCAAATTAATTGGGATAAGGGCAGGAGAAAGATGATGATGGCGGAATTTAAAATTATCTTCCGAGCAAAAACTTTTCTTTGAACTATACAACAGAACTTCCACTTTCGTGCTTACAATCTTCGACATACAGGTGACATTCGGGTGACGGAAATGCTTCTAGGTATTCAAGACTAGGTCATTTTAAAATACTTCAATTCAAAAACACAAGACTGACATTCCGTAGGTAAGTGTCTAAGTAGATCCCCCAAACCTCTTTATACATCTATGTACCCTTAAATAAACTCAGATTTTCCGGTAACAATTATTTATATTCACCACCCGACCGATTTGAGTACAAACGCATTTCACTGTCCCCTACGACCACACAGATTACCCATCATAACTTGAACCGTGGCTAAATTCGGAACTAAAACAGAAATGTACTGATTTTGACGTAAGAGTTTTGACAAGCAGCGCCACGTTCAAATGCCAAGATTTGTTGGTTGGGGATATAGCATCGGGGTGGACTTTCCTTATAAAACCTTTTAAGCTTTTATCGTTTTTCCTATTGTATGTTATTATATATGTGTTATACTTATGTTTTAAAGGATTTGTCTGACTTAGGATATAATACTTATATGATTTTTGAGGGTAATGGATTTAATAGAGGGTTCTGGCTATTTTTACCCTTTTTCATTTGATTCGACGGGTCCTGCGGTGGGGTCTGTCTGTGATTTTAAGTGTAATCATCATCTGCTTAGCGTTGTCCAGCTATTTTTGGGTTAGCTTCTAATCTAACTGGATTTGGGTAACTTAATAAGTTAATACCAGTATTTTGCGTGGAGTGTCTGCCTAAGAATAACATGTGGAATGCAATAAAAGTATTGAGTATCTGACCTCCACAATCCAGTTACTCGCAGTAGTGGGTAATACGATAATCCCTTGGAAAGACTGGTTGTCAGGCTTTCGGGCCACTGACAACCTGTAACAAATGTTAAAGATCTAGAAATGGCAGCCGGGACCAACGGCTTAAATATGTTTAGACTGGAAACAGACCCCAACATAGCTGAGAAAGGACTAGGCAGAGGATGGCGAATTAGGAATTTCTTTCTAAACTCTTCGAATTGAAAATATTTTACGCTATTGAGGTGGTCGGCCTTTTACCTTTCAGTTTCCAATCTCTATTTCAATAATAGCCACAGGCAACACGTTTCTGTGAAAGAAAATACGCTTAAACAAAAGTAATAATGGTCCAAAATCTTCCGAGATCAAATACCTAATACTTCATCTTTAACAAAATAACAATAAGCAACCTATTCCAATACGTTACAATAGGCAGAAGGTTGATTACATTTTTATATTTAACAGATTCGAGGAAGGATTTTGGATACTCTTGCACCAAGACTATCAGATCCATTGAACTATATTACTAGCGTAGTAATACCTCAGTGATCAGATCATTATTTAGTTCGATTCATTAACCAAAAATTTCAAGTATAATCCAGTCCAGTTAATTCCTTTGCCAGTAGGCCAAATTTCCATCAGTTGAAGACAACGCCTGTGTCGTGGGTTAATTCGTACCACGAATTAACCCACGACACAGGCATTGTCTTGTATTTTAGGGTTAGCTTCTAATCTAACTGGATTTAGGTAACTTAATAAGTTAATACCAATATTTTGCGTGGAGTAACTGCCTAAGAATAACATGTGGAATGCAATCAAAGTATTGAGAATCTGACCTCCACAACCCAGTTACTCGTAGTAGTGGGTAATACGATAATCCCTTGGAAAGACTGGTTGTCAGACTTTCGGGCCACTGACAGCCTGTAACAAATGTTAAAGATCTAGAAATGGCAGCCGGGACCAACGGCTTAAATATGTTTAGACTGAAAACAGACCCCAACATAGCTGAGAAAGGGCTAGGCAGAGGATGGTGAATTAGGAATTTCTTTTTAAACTCTTCGAATTGAAAATATTTTACGCAATTGAGGTGGTCGGCCTTTGACCTTTCAGTTTCCAATCTCTATTTCAATAATAGCCACAGGCAACACGTTTCTGTGAAAGAAAATACGCTTAAACAAAAGTAATAATGGTCCAAAATCTTCCGAGATCAAATACCTAATACTTCATCTTTAACAAAATAACAATAAGCAACCTATTGCAATACGTTACAATAGGCAGAAGGTTGATTATATTTTTATATAAATAGATTCGAGGAAGGATTATGCATAATCTTGCACCAAGACTATCAGAATATTATTTAGTTCGATTCAATAAATGGAAATTTCAAGTATAATCCAGTCCAGTTAAGGAATTAACTGGACTGGATTATACTTGTAATTTCCAGTAGGCCAAATTTCCAACAGTTCAAGACAATGCCTGTGTCGTCGGAAAAATTAATTCGTGGTACTACTTATGCTCCTTAACAAATTCAAGTTAGTTTTACCTATAGGTATTTTATCTTTTCATTTCTTAGACGATAGAGCCGGCAAGCGTGCTTACCTGCATATGAATCACTCGTCACTGCTGCAAGTGTGAAACACATATCTCGTATTAATCTCGTATTAAGACACTATGTGTATTTAAAGCAAGGCTGAAAACATTGCTTTTAGAAAAATTTTATTATAGTATACAGGAATTTATAGTCGATGGAAAACTAAAATAGAGCTCAAATTACAAGTATGTGTTTGTGTTAATTACAATTATTTTCTTTTATAGTATGATGAGGTGCTAGATATGTTTTTTTATGTTTCATATTTTTTATTGTGAATGTTCCTAAATTAAGTAGTAAAATAACTATTAAGTTATTTTTAAGTTATTTTACTGCGCCCTAACGGGGTCATGTACTGTCTAGTTTTAAGCCCATAGCTTGTAACTGAGAATATGTACATTTTGCAATAAATAATAATATCACGACAAAATGTCGTCTCTGTAGTTAGATCTAGACGAGATTTGAATCTATAGTTGCAAGAAGGCCCGTTTTGGTGTCAAGCGAATAAAAAGTTTCTTTTTCGAGTAGGGATTCTAGGTAAGAAAGGGACAAAAAGTAGGTAAGAAAGGGCCACCCGGCTCAGACATAAAAAAGTATGATAGACGATATATAGATAGTTTCACACTTTCTTTGACTTCTTAAATAAACTCATTATTTGGGTCGCAGTTGCCGTTGGTCGTTTTTAACCCCCGACCAAAAAAGAGGGGTGTTATAAGATTGATATGTGTGTCTGTCTGTGGCATCGAAGCTGCTAAACGATGAACCGATTTTGATAAAATTGTTTCGTTTGAAAGGTGTTTTAATTGAGAGTGTTCTCAGCTATGTTTCAAGAAAATCTGTTCAGCCGTTTGAAGATCATCACCTCTTTTCTAGTTGATGAAGCGATTTAAACTACTTCCACAGGTCTGGTCGATTCGAAATTTGAAATCTTGTCACCATAAGCATCGGCAGGCTAAAAGCTTGGTTTTTTTTTTTAATTTATAACTGTCCTTGTTTTCGTGAATTAGCGAGAAGAGGCGCAACACCGAGAAAAGTGGAAGGAATGGGCGGCGGCCTATGCTCAGGAGCCCACTCCAGGGCCACTTCGACGAATTATTGTATTTCTTAACTACAAGGTGTTGTTTTGCAAACTCGTCAAATTTCAGGAGGTGGTCACGAAAGACATAAATAATCAATTAAAATTACGGTACCTAGTTAATGATTAATAAACGCTGTTTTTTTTGGTTGTTTAAGTTTGTCAGTATTTCAGAATAACCCCCTTAACGTGGGTTAGGGACTAAAAAAATATCGAATAAACGTTTGATATAGTTTGAATGTGTGTAAGCGAGGTTATAAGGCAAGAACAAGACGGGCCGCGTTTAAAACAAGGGTGGTTCACACTTACCGATTTCCGTAAAAAAGAAAAATTACCTACCCATTTTATTATTGATTCGGGACGAGAATCATTAGCATAGTTACCTCCTTGAATTTGACGAGGATGCAAAACAACACCTTGTATAAATTGAGCGTTTTTATACAAGTTGGACAGCTGACAAATACCGTCAGATATAGAACGAGTTGGAAACATAATTCTCTCTATTACTCATTGGTCAACAATTTCTCACAATACAAAGGAATCGTAAAATAAATCCTAATTCAATAGTATTTCGTTTCATCGAAAGTCGACATTTTACAGTTGTTTTTAATTGACAGTTTACAAGCAACAGTTTATTGTTATAATTACTTTTCTCAAGAGAACGTCAGTAAAATTACTTTGTCAAAGTTGAGATGGAGTTGGAAAAAAAATATACAGGGTTATTTTTTTTTGTGTAACTTTCTCAAAGATAATTGTTTCTCTTCAGAATCGTGAATAACTCAACAAACAGTATCTAACGAATTATATAATTTTCCTCTTTACATTTTTTTCCTATTCACATTCGAGCCATCCTGTATAATTGAGTTGTCACTGTCACGAGGTTGTCAGAAGCCTACAAAATATAAATGTCTTTAAAACTTTGTGTAATGTCAGAATATATACCAGGTTTTTCAAACGATGTAAATTTTATGATTGTTTTTATTATAAAATTGTGTTATATGCCTACATGCCTTTAAAAAATACAATGAATAAAACACGTATACTCGATCTGATATCTGAAACAAATTGTTCACTATTTTATTTGGGTAAAGTACGGTCGGCTGATAGTGATCTTCGATAGTAGTGGTTACTTCACTAAATGAAATAGGTATTTCATTTCGGTAGGCACTAGGATATATGAAATAGTTTTTTGGGTTTACCTACACGCTGTATAGAAATTGTAGTATAGATTTCTAAATATTTCGTTTTTGGAATTTATTCTGCGCAAAAAAGTATTTTTATTTACACAGGATTTTTTATAAACAAGGATATTTTATTTACACAGTATTTTGTCCGAAATTTTTATAGTGATTTCTAGTTAACATACAACTATGAAAAAAAAACCTTAAATTAGGCTTTACCTCCGAAGTATTTGGTAAATCCTGTTTTTTTTTTTTCAAGATTTATTTTCATTCGGAATCGTAACTGTTTTTGTTAATTATTTAAATATGATTTATGCATCGGTTGCATAACAACATTTGTTTTAAAATACCTGTGACGTTCCTGTAGTCCTGTGTGAGCACCTATTATTGAGTGCTTCATTTAAGGTGCACAATGCATCGGTGCCCCCAAAAAATAGGTGCTCTAGGTGCTCAAACGGGAATACTGCCAAAATATTTTAATTTGCAAATAAAAATATATTTTTTTACAAACATACGTACTAATGTTTTTTCAGTTTTTTTTTTCTTAAAATCGTCCTCAACATGCAACCCCATAAATAGTCCAAATTAACAATTCACAGCTAACCCTAAAACAATAACGTCGAAAATTTTGCAAAATTTCGCCGAATTCCTCACATTATTTCGGTCATTAAGCCATGAGGGCTTGAAATTTTCGCGTCGAAATAATTTAAATTGAATAACAGCCAAACTCGGAATCTCATTCTTTAGTCAATGTGGTCCGTTTTAAGCATTTCAAGTCAAATATTTGAACTAAGTCAAGAGTCCCTTGGAAGTTTATGTTCTTATGCCTCGTTTAGTACGCCAAGCAAGTTGCTTGGGTAAGTTGTCAGGCGAGATGTCAGGCGAGCATTTGGCATATGTGGGCCCTGTAGGTTATCATTATAAGCTTGTTAAAAATCTAGTAGACAATGAATGCTTTCGCAAGAGGTTTAGTAATTTTAATGTAGCGTGGGTAGATATTGTTGATCGTTATGATAGGTACATAATACTGGTTAGTAGTATTTCTTGTTCGACAAGTAAGCAGGTCATGGTGTTTGGTTTAAACACTCCTTTATTTAAAAAATTAAATCATAGGTACTTGAATTTTTGTTTAGTACCTATAGCGTAGACGAAGCTTTTTGTACATGTCATGTCTGACATCCAGTCTTACCAAGAGGTATCGTATTACCCAGTACTGACCGGGTTGTGGAGGTCAGATAGGCAATTGCTACATGTAAAATACTGGTATTCAGCTGCGTCCGGTGGGACTGGAAGCTGACCTCAAAAAAGTTAGGGAAAAAGCTAGACAGGTGATGATGATCGTAGTCGGTGGCGTTCTATAAATGTGTTTCACACGAAAAATCAGTATGCAAATATTTACCTAATAAAACTTTATAACACGCTAAAGCCAACAAATTGCCAAAAGTATTCATAAAACAGAGTTTCGTCCATAAAAGCATAAAAGTGAATTTACGTATTTGGGTTTAATCTCCTAAACTGCTGAACTAATTTAAATATTTTCGCTTGTTTCGAGAGATAAAGCTTTCGACGTGGTGGCGTAAAAGAAATACAAATGCGTTACCATTAGTGGTTTTTTTTTCACTAATGTTTCATGAATTACTAAACATAGCGCCGATTAATGATAAAATTAAACATTTTGCACAGATTCAGATACTAATTCCTTATAAATTTAAATATTGTGAACAGTATTGAAAAACCAAATTAGAATTTCGAATCTATCTCACCACAGCGTAATGAGAAATTCCGAATATATACAAGGTGTTGTTTTGCATCCTCGTCAAATTCAAGGAGGTAACTATGCTAATGATTCTCGTTCCGAATCAATAATAAAATGGGTAGGTAATTTTTTATTTTTTTATTTTTTACGGAAATCGGTAAGTGTGAACCACCCTTGTTTTAAACGCGGCCCGTCTGGTTCTTTTTTTTCTTTTTCTTTTTTTTTAGAAAAACGTTGCCCCACACTAGGAATTTCTCCAGTTTCGTGGGTGCGTTTACAAACATTTAAATTCACATACACAAACAGCCAGACCCGGAACAACTATCTGTAGGCCATACAAATATTTGTTCCGTGCGGGGATCGAACCCGTGACACGCAGCGCAGCAGTCGATCGCTCAACCACTGCGCCAACCGTGCCGCCAAGCCTTATAACCTCGCTTACACACGTACAAACAACCTCAAACATTTATTCGAAAATTTCTTAGTCCCTAAACCACGTTACGGGGGTTATTCTGAAATACTGACAAACTTAAACAACCAAAAAAATCAGCGTTTATTAATAATTAACTAGGTACCGTAATTTTAATTGATTATTTATGTCTTGCGTGACCACCTCCTGAAATTTGACGAGGTTGCAAAACAACACGTTGTATAATTAAACAATTTTCAACCTTTAATTAGCTGAACATAAATTAGTAAGCACTAGGTATATCACTTAGTAAACGCGCCAGAGTAAATTCGCTAAATGAAGATAGAAACCGCAGCAAAATCCGTTTTCAAAGTTTTGGAGAACAACGTCATTGGGCACACAGATAGACACGAAAAGCGGTTTTAATTAATAGTATTACTAGCTACGCCCTACGGTTCCACGCGCGCAGACCGCGATAAAAAGTATGAGTTAATCCAGATCCACCTATCTACATACCAAATTTCATCCAAATCCGTTCAGCTATTAATGCGTGAATGACAGACAAACACACACAGTCACTCACAAACTGTCGCCTTTAAAATATTGATGTGATGATTATATACTAGCATATGCCCTCGGCTTCACTCGCGTGAATTTCGGTAATTGTCCCACGGGATGTTAGTACCGGTATAAAAAGTCCTACTCTGTCCTAAGCTGGGTTTACTTTTTCGGACGTCCCTATATTTCTTACATCTGAAAAGAGTCGCAGATAAAATCATTAAATGTAACCAAACCTTTTTTTCCAAAATCTATTCCTTTGAACTAGAAAATCAGTCTAAAGTCACAAGACGGTTCGGGAATTCAGCTAGCTCAGTCCTGAGATACGTTAATCCGGATTACACTTCGATTTCAGCTTCAGTTACTGCCCATTCACTAATTAGGACGTTGATTGGCTATTTATGTGTGTATACGGATTTGTGGACCTGGGTATAGTGATATTTGAGGAGCTCGTGGCTAAATTATAACACCCGCTCGGGACGATCTGTAGGCTAAGACGTGGATGACTGACCACAAATTACATACCGAGTTTCCTCCGTGCCTCGGAAAGCACGTTAAGCCGTTGGTCCCGGCTGTCATTTGTAGATCTTTGACAGTCGTTACAGGTAGTCAGTCGCCCGAAAATCTGACAGCCAGTCTTACAAAGTGGTATCCTTTTACCCACTATTAACTGGGTTGTTGGGATAGCTAGGCAGTCGCTCCATGTAAAAAACTGGTATTGAGCTGCATTAGGTTAGACTCATCGATACATTGCAGCAGAAATATAGCTTTAGCCCGTAAATCCGACAACTAGTCTTACCAAGGGGTATCGTATGACCTAGTACTAACAGGTTGTGGAGGTCAGATGGTCGCTCCATGTAAAATACTGGTATACAGCTGCATCTGGTTAGACTGGAAGGTGACTCCAACATAGTCTTGGAAAAGGCTAGACCGATGATGTATGTTGATATTTTGAGAGAAAGTGCATGAGTAGCGGTTTTTTTTAACGATTGCAGTGGTTAAGACAGTTATTTGAACCGTGCTTATAAATACTTAAATGATAATCAGTAAGAAACTGGGTACCTACATATCTGATAAATGCAATGTGGATTCTCTCATTATAAATCAAGAATGTAATCATGCCAACATAGCTGTGACTAGATAATGGACGCCGCTCCTTTTTTGATGGATTGAAGGTTATAGACATTATACAAGATGTTGTTTTGCATCCTCGTCAAAATTCAGGAGGTGGTCACAAAAGACATAAATAATCAATGAAAATTACGGTACCCAGTTTATTATTAATAAAAGCTGTTTTTTTTTGGTTGTTTAACTTTGTCAGTATATCAGAATAACCCTCTTAACGTGGTTAGGGAATAAGAAATTAATGAATAAACATTTGAGATTATTTGTATGAGTGTAGGCGAGGTTATAGGGCGAGAATCAGACAGGCCACGTTTAAAACACGGGTGGATCACAGTTACCGATTTCCGTAATTAAGAAAATATAATAAAAATCACCTACCCATTTTATTATTGATCCGGGACGAAAATCATTAGCTTAGTTACCACCTTGAATTTGACGAGGATGCAAAACAACACCTTGTAGAGGCAGGCAGGTACAGGCATGTGAATCATTTGGGTATCAGTGTTTATGTTGGATGAGCGTGTTTCGAAACATCAATCTAGAACGTTTTTAGAAAACGTAACGCTTATAGATTCGTTCTGTCCGTCTGTCTGTATATCACAGCCAGATTACTCAGACAGACTGCCTTCTGTAAATAGCAAGACAACACAAATAGGATAATATGCTTCTATGATTCTGCTAGAGTAGCCATTTTAGACCCCCTGGTCTCGCAGGAATCCCCAGGATTTGGAAAGTCTGGGACCAGTCGAATTTCAATGTGGCAATGTCCACTGTTAGATAAAAGCCTATCCACGGAAGGCTATAATGACGATAATGAAGTTTTAGTGACGTATTCCTTCTCTATCAGTCATTTTGACGTTGTTATAAGCTAAAATTCAGTTGCCGTTGGTCTCGGCTTTCATTTGTAGATCTTTGACAATCGTTACAGGTAGTCAGTCGCCCTAAAGTCTGACAACCAGTCTTTTCAAGAGGTATCGTATTACCCAATAATAACTGCGTTGTGAAGGTCAGGTAGGCAGTCGTTCCATGTAAAATACTGGTATTCAGCTGCATTAGGTTAAACTGGAAGTCGACCCAAACTTAGTTCAGAAAAGCCTAGGCAGATGATGATGATGATAAGCTACGAGTCAGCTCACAACATTCTGACCCAAAAGCAGATTCGCAAACAGGTCGCGTATACACACGATACAATCAGCAATACATTGTACCATCACACCACTTAAAACATCGGCCACTAATCCAATTAGCATATCTGGCAAAATAGTTGCGTCTACACTTTCACTACTAGTGGCGAAATCTTTATAATTACTTAATTATCTGAAGTTGTTAACATTTAAAACAGAAGAACTAGGTCTCGACTGTGTCTTTGTAAGTGAGAAAGGTTAGCTAGAAGGTCGACCAGTTTGATATGTAAGGTGTTTTATGAAGTGACCTATAGCATCATGGGTCTGTTATGTTTGTTCTTACGTCTTTACAACTGTTTGATGATGCATAGTTCTATACAGTATGTTAGGCTAAACGAAGGACATATTGAGGGAGGGTATTCAGTATTCGATTCTCGTCCCAAATATGTAAAAAACCTATAACGTATATAGAATAATTTTGAATGTTTTGTTTAGTGCCTAGATATTTTGGACTGTTCTAAGCCAGGTAAGTTTAAAGTATGAATGGAAAATGGATTATACCTAAGAGTAATTGACCCGCTCACATGTTCTGCGATAGTATTAAGTCGCTAGCGCAAGGGTGTATACACGTTGCGTGACATTTGCGAAAATTTTGGTATGGTTCTGTCTGTTATTTATCAGTGTTTTTTTTTTGTTTATATTTTTATTAGTATCATGTTAGCATGTACTATTATGGGTTTGAATATGTCCCTCGTTTAAACTAACATACTGTATTCCATGTCAATATTGATCATCATCTACCTAGCCTTTTCCCAAATTTATTTGGGTCGGCGTCCAGTCTTACTAGATGCAGCTGAATACCAGTCTTTCAGTCATTAGTACTGGCCCTGGGGAATACGATATCCCTTGGTAAGACTGCGTATACCTATAAAAGGCGTACATACCAGAGCTTTTATTTTAATTTAATTGTTTTCTGTAATTCATAGTATGTATTGCTGTTGTTGTACTTAATAAATAAATAAAGACTGGTTTTCAGACTTTCGGGCCACTGACTATATGTAACGATTGTCAAAGATCTATAACGGCTTAAGGTGCTTTCCGAGGCACGGAGGAAACTCGGTCTGTAATTATTGTCACTCATCCACAGAACGACGTTGGTAAGCGTAGCTTAACTATTAGTTATTCATGAGAATGTTTGTAGTGCGTCCTGGTGTATATTTGAATAAAAAATGGGTGATGCCACATTTATATTATAAAAAGGAGAAGAGAAAGAACAGCTTGCTTACAGACCGTTACCTAGTCTAAAAAGCATGTCATACATTTTATCAACTGGATGGGTAGTATGATTATAACAAACTACTGTCATAGCCAATCTGTTGGCAGAAACTCGTAAATCACGCCAGTTTTTCCCATGGCACCAAGCAGAACCTACAAAACGCCACATGCTTACACGCTCATACATACATCTGGTCATACTCGTGCGCCGGTTGCGAGTACTGCACCTTGCACCATACCTTGCACATCTGTCCTAAGAAAAAATAATGTGCAAGTAAAATCAGAGCTGGCGAGTAACTATACTGTATGGAGTCATGGAGTCTAAACGCAGCACCAGGTTAAATAACCAAGTGTCCCGTGATCGAGGGTAGTTCGGGCAAATTTGAACTTTGGCCGGTAATAGCTGAGGACTATCTTTAGCTATTTCCTCTTAAGAGTTTTCGAGGGGCGGTCCCTGATGAAAATTGTTAAGGGGTAGTCTTGGCCATTTCAACGACAGTGGCGCGGATGTTTTAAGAAATATGCGCACTTATTTTGTTTAAGGCGTAGTCTTATAATTACTTTGACTGAATTTAACTTTGGGTTAGAAATTATGGCGGATGGGGAGTCGTTTTTCGGGAAAGGGGTTACTTTGATTTTTGTTTTTGGTTTTTAAGAGGTTTTGCTACGATGTTCTCAACATTTCACCTTTGAAAATATTTCCTTCCAGGTATGGAAGGAAATATTTTTGTTGTTAGTATGGTAAAAATATTCAGGTTAATTGCCTTTATTTTAGAGTTGCAATAATTTTAAAACATTTTCATTAAATCAAATTAATTTCAAAACGCATTCGGCCAACTAATATCAAATGAAGTTTTTAATTAAAACTGCACTTCGTAAATCTACTGTATGTAATGATTTTTTTACATCTATTTTCATGTCTTTCAAAAGGAATGAAAGGTAAGTCATGTCTGTTAATAAATTATGTATCACATGGATTACGTTGTACTTTTATTAATGGACTTAATTATTCTATTTAAGGATTTCTACGTTTTGATTATTTTTTAAGTTTTGTAGTAGTAAGTTAAGGTTCTTAAAACCAATGGAAATGTACATTAACACATTAACTCTCTTATTTCAGTTAAATTTCATAAGATGAATCTGCACATAAAAAAATAAATAATAATTAGGACCTTCTAACAAAAATAAAAAACATAAAATATAAAACAATTTTTAATCTTTTTACAAAAAAATAAAAAAAATATAACAGCACCCCGAAGGCTAAGGCAGAATGACATCTTCAACCCCTCTTTAAGTAAGAAATCCACCTTTAGTTAAGAAATCCTAGATAACATCTCAAAACGTATTACAGTGATCCACTTAACCCTATCCTAATATTTACTGAACCCTTCATCAAAAGAAAAATCTGGGGTTCTTCTTGACTTTCACCCCCACTAGAAGTGTTTTACTGAAACGTAAAGGGGTTGTGAAGAAAAAATCCGTGATTGACTCTTGTGTGGGTTGAGATTAAGGTATTTCGATTAAATAGTACTGTAGAAATCTAATTTAATTTTTATTCTATTTGCTGATAATGAAAGATTTATTTATACCCTTATGTTTTTTATTATGTATAAGTATGCATAAGTGTACAAAAACTAGTGAATTTTCTGTTGTTATTAATTTATCTTATTATCATTAATTGTGTGTAGCCTCAATTACTCCATATAACTTCAAATCAGTCCAGCCGTATCGGAGATAAGCCGGAACAAACAGACAGACATACAAAAATGTATAATTAGTATAGATGTGTAGGCAATTCAAGTACTTGCTTACTTGACTTCTTTCGAGACGAAACAGCATCAATGAGAATAACACTTGATGCGCTGCGCCCGCGAATTGTTCAAACGATTATCTAGTCAGCCAAGGCGGGGCTGACTGCCTAGGGTATATATACAGGCTCTGAAAATTATGTCACCCATCTCTTTGATATATTTTTCTCTTTGAAGTATCTGCGTAGGTTGAATTGTAATCAATCTTATACGACATATGTCTGTGATCAATTTTGTTTTATTTTTAACCTTTACATCTATACGGTGAATACCGATTGAGGTTCAAGTACTCGCCAAACAACAATAGAAACCATTGTACACACACATTCAGTCACCCACGTTTACAATCAACAGCCCACTCAACCTCTCCACTTTTTACGAGGGGTACAAAACAACCCCTTCCAGAATACCCCCGAAATCTACGTCTCTATTACTGGTATATATTGATAACGACTGGTTTTCATCATTAAAGTACTTGATTGATTGACGAACGATGACTAGATTCGCGAAAACAATAAAATCAGCAAATCATTAATGGTTTTCAACCCTCGGCAGTCGAGGGGTTGAAAGTTGGAATAACATTTGGAGTCATCCCGCTATGTTTGGTTTGGCCATATGTCGGTATTTTAAATGTTCAAACAATGGATTTAATCTGGTTTCCGAAACGCGATGTGAATTTATTGTATGTGATTATTTGAGTTTTAATTTGGTACTGTCACGCTAACGTTAATTGTATAGTTTTGTTGATTAAATTTATTAATTGCGGAAGGTCTCGTCAGCAACTAGAAGTGTTTTATGAAAGAAGTCATGAGGCAAAGCTTTTATTTAAATAATATTATTTTCTCAGGGATTTATACAATAAAGGCGGAAATATACTTACGTGTCGTGGCGTGTCGTGTTGCGCCAGAAGCAAATCGGTTTCATACATTTAATATGGTTAGGGACATTTGCATGGCATGTCGTGTCGCAACGATGTATGAAACCGAATGCTTCTGGCGCGTTACGACACGCCACGACACGTAAGTGTGTTTCCGCCTTAAGGTGTCGGTCAACAAATTAATAAAAACAGTAAGTAAAACCGTCTACCTTCTCAATTAAAAATTACAGATACGCTTTCCCATGTTATTACAAAAATTCAGTGCAAATTTCATTTCAAATTTGCACTGAAACAAAATACGATGTTTTTTTTTACAACAAAAAGGTAAGTTATCGAATTTTAATACGAAAACTGCACTCTAAACCACAAACTGCACCCGAAATGTACCCTATTCCACAAAGAACAAAAAAATTAAGCTGAACGAACTTGTCATCATCTTCATCTTCATCATGGGGTTTTTGGTTTCCGCACTTAGTCCCTTAAGTGGACCATTGTGCGTGAGCCATAGTGGCCGTTACTCCAACCAGCCCACCTCCCTCCAGAAGCAGATTAAACTTCTCGGTCTTCTCAGGGCATCCGCAAGAGATCTTGGTGTTCCCAGGGTCGCCTCGCGAATCTTGGTGACACCGGTGCACTCAAGCAGCACATGCGCTACCGTTTCCTCCGCATCCATGCATGCCCTGCACAGGGGAGTGTCAGTGATTCCTAGAGTGTGGAAGTGTTTATTCAGTGAACGAACATGTCATACCGAATGAAGTTTTAATTATTCTCATAAAAAGTAGCTTTTAACCAAATCATTATTCAATACTTATCATGTTAAATTGATCGGTCGAAATCGTTCCAGAATATATTGGGAATCGACAAAGTTTCCAAATGCGCGGGAATTTAAAAATACTTGGCATAAAGCCGGTCATTCGTTCGTTTCGTTCATTCGTTGCTATGTATCGAGCTTAGGGCTGTCAGAAATATCGATAAAAAAAAACGTTAGAAAGATAGATAGAATAAATACTCTTTATTATGTATACCATACAGATTATATACCTAAGTGTAAGAAAACAAAGTAGACTTATCGCTAAAAGTGATATTTTTAAGACAAAGACTTTTCAATACTAATCATCTGGTCAAAAACAAAAAAAAACCATATAAACTTTGCAATACTGTTTTTGGTGGTCTTATAAAATGAGAACGATGTGACCAATATTTGCTGATTTTTGGCCGATATCCACTCCTAAATACGGCAAGCCCATAAGGCAAGCAGACTGTTCAGAAACCATAACATCATGAAGAGTCGTAGGTTATAAGAGTAAGCCAAGCTTGCAAGCTTGTATGAAAGTACCACCACTACTCCCAAACTTATGTTATAACAGGAATCAATTGAACAAATATCGTGCAAATGACGAAAACCTTAATTAGGAGTTAAATTATGTTAATAATGTGAGAATGATAAATTAAATCCACTGGTCTCCCATTTATAATTCAATTAGATTCAAAATCAACACTAATAACGTAATCATCAGCAGGCTTGCATGCTGGATTAATGGTTAGGTAATATCCATACAAAATTAATGTTTACCCGGTATATAGGGCAAGCAAATTCTGACAACAGCATAACATCACGCATGTTTTACTCAAAGGATTAGGCAGAAGTGTACCTTATAAGACACCAAAAAGATTGGGCCTTATTAGAGGACATTAAGAATATCGTCATGCAAACATTTTCATCCCGCACTTTTTCGAATTTGATACACGAATTTTGACAAGCGGGCGGGCGTATGACACTAGACAAACCAACTTGTTACAAAGTAGTAACAAGTTTTTAATTACGATTTGTGATTTGCTTCGTCTTGTCCCGTCTATCACTCGTAAATATTTGAATATCTTTGTAAGACATTTCATTTCAGCAGCTGTGCTAAAATGCCATAGAATAAGTCAAGCAAGTCTTTTGCCTCGAAATAAGCACAAGTCCTGATTCAGTGCTACTACTGAGAAATTCCGGTAAAAAAACGTAAAATTACTTTGCCCGAACAAGGTATTGAACCAGTGCAGTAACGCTTGCGACCACAAAACCACCGAGATGTTTTTGTTTTTTTTTTTTACTTTTTGCACGCAATAAAATCTACCAAGAATTCCATAGAAAATTAACATTTACCTGATAAATAGGACAAACGAATTCTCACATAAATACATTTAGGTACTAAACGAGAATTTAATAACAGCAAATGTAATTGGAATACTCAGACGTCTTGACAAAATTATAAGAATACACGGCGAAATCAGCGAAAAAAAAATGTAAATGGAATTTTAGCGAAATGAACCAAGATTCTACACGTTTTTACTCCCTTGTTGTACATAATGTAAATCAAGACAAATTGTATTCAAAAGTATGAATTTTGTTAGCATTTCTACAAAAATTAAGGTTGTTAATCTCATCTTAATTTTTAATCTATGGAATCTGGGCACATTTCCGGATGACTGAGGAATACTTAGACGCCTAATCGTCTTGTTGTGTAATTAATAAGTTAGTTTTTTTCATATAAAAAGTGTTTTTTTGTTTTTGTTTCTTCAGTTCTCGAGTGTCAACCGTCACGCTCTCATTTACTCTTTTTTAAGGTTTCGTACCCAAAAGATCAAACGGGACCGTATTACTGAGACTTCGCTATTCGTCCGTCCGTCTGTCACCAGGCTGTCATGAATCGTGATAGTTAGCCAGTTGATTTTTTTGCTCGTTTTTATAAAAACTTAATGCTACGGAACCCTTTGTGCGCGAGTCCGACTCGCACTTGGCCGGTTTTTCTTTCACATCATATCTCACACATACCATCCATCGTTTCCTTTGTCTTCCTCTCCCTCCATTAGCATTTATATTCATCACTCTTTTAGTCACATGCGATTCGTCCCTCCTTATCGTACCATGCTAGGACAGTCGATTCCCTTTCACCTTTTCTGTAACTGGCGCAGTTTTCAAAGTTTCATCAAATATACTCATTCTTAAATAGGGATCAATTTGAAGTCACATAAAAAAAACTGCTTTAAAGCAAAAAAAAAAAAAAAATACATATTTATCGACAACCAATAAACAAAAATCTCTCGCAACAACCCTAGCTGCATCGGATCGGCATGAATGAAATGAAATGCAAGGATTGTTTGCTTTCAATCGGATATTAAGGTGGATCCATTGCTTTGTGTAGGTATTCGAATGAAAACTATCCCAGTATCCGAGTATCCGTCCCGTTCGCGTTGGCCTAGCACTATTCCATTCAATAATTGTTCTTTTTTAAACCTTACTGTTATTGCTTTGCTCCAATTTCTAGTGCAGTTGGACGTGTTGCTTGTGTCACACAAGCAACACGTCCAACTGCACTAGAAATTAAAACTATCAACGTCAACCACACAAGTTGTGTGGTTGACGTTGATAGTTTATTACGGCGATTAAAGAAAGGGAAAAAGGCTTAATTGGTCTGATTTAAGAAATGTCATGGTGTTGCTATTCTGAGGAATATAGTGGGTTGGCATAAACTTGAGGTAAATTCATCTGAAGACCCAAAGTTACGCATATAACGCATTTTTTTAAAATTCTGACAAACCATAATGCAATTGCCAGAAAAACTAAGTGATAGCTGAACAGATGAAATCTGTTGGTTTAATTATATCCATTATAATCAAAATAATATTATGGTTAATATAACCATATTTTAACCACTACACATATTATAAATATAATCATATTATAACCGTTTATATTACCGAGCGAAACGCGGGCGAAGCCGTGTGGCATAAGCTAGTACACTCATAAAACAAAGACGGCAGTGTCTTCACAAATCTTAACACACTCGTAATTGCTCAAAATTGGGGCAAGCTATAAAAACAGGAAGCTGAAATTCCGAGCAATTAATCCATCAGAATTGGTAATGGGTTAACAACCGGGCAATACAATGAACCAAGAGCAAACTGTTATACCATGGGTGTGGTAAATAATGAAATTTTGATTGTTAAAAACTTAAAAAAAACAAACAAAATCTATATATTTTATTTTACATTTATGCGTTTTCATAGCCATCCGCCACTTATAAAACGTCGACAAAAGGTGCACGGTTCGTGAGAAAAACCGGCAAGAAACACCATGGTTACTCTTTTCAAAACATTTGGTTTTACAATATTTGAATGTTACAGCGTTAGTACATAAGTATGGGAAGAAAGCGTAGGCCCGACAATAAGTCGTTGCTTACTACAAAAAAAGGATTGTGTGGTTTTATAAAACCACGGTAAAAGTGAAACTTTTTTTCACACTATAGACATTTAACTAAAAAATTTCGGAATAATATTCTATTAAGGGTATAAAACGTATAAAACGCAGAGTAGCGTTCGCGTCCGAGCATCACGCGACATGCAACACACAGACGAAAAAGTTTGAGACGATGTAATAAAAGTTTCACTTTAAAAAGTAGAAAAAAATTAAAATTAAGGCTGCTATCTCGAAAAAAGCTTGAAAAATGCATTCAGTTGAAGCAACTTTTCGTCGGCAATTACAGAGAAATTACATCTAAGAAAAATTGCTACGTAACTACATGATATGATACGTAATTTGGTTTAGCCACAATTTTTCTATCGGTATCACCTATTAAGAAAAAAAAATGCCAAATCGCCTCTAAATCATTGAGATGAAACCATTTTTCTCCTTAATTACTTATCAAAAGCGTGTAAAAAATATATCTACTGCTTTGGAATAAAAAGGAGCATGATTTGGTTTTGTTACTTTTTACAAATATGTATTATTTTTGTTAAAATAAATTAAAAATGCGTCCGATTAAAGACTGCGTTTACATCTCCCCCGCACTCGTCCACAAATTCAGTGCTGGGCGCATCGTGTTGCTAGGTGGACGTACGTCGCGTTGCAAGAGCTCAGCACTACGAAATAAAATAGTAATATATTACTGCAATCATTTTCTGAGCGAGGCCTGGCTTGAGCCGATATGAACCGGTTTCTCTAGTGTACGGACGCAGCAGTCAGTTGACGCGCCTCATGTAGTAGTGTGCCTATCAAAGAAGATCACAGAAGGTCCACGCAATGACATTTAGCCTATATTATATATAAATTTTACTTTTCGGTATCTAAATAAAGTCTATTATTCTGATCTGTAGCGATTATTTGTGAAATATTTTATTTTTTTGCGGGACTAGTTTAGCTAAAACTAAACTACAGACGAAAATTTTGCCAAAACTGAAAATGCTCCTGAAGTAGGTATTAATTCGGGTTTTAGCCGTAACATATCTATGTATAATGAATAAACAATAGGTATATTATGTAAAGAAATAAACTTCACAGGCATAGGTAAAATATTAAATAATAAAAACATAAACATAACGAATAGGTATTAAATATGTATTGTGTCTTGTGTTTTTTTTTTACCTTTTTTCGTGGAAACACGTGAAATGCATGCAGATTTTAGTAAAAACCTGAACCGTTTCTGAAAGTAGTAACATCTACCCCCAATACAGAACGGTTGAATTTGTGAGAAACTTTTGATAAAACGAGTAGGATCACGAAGAGCTCAATTGGCAGAGCGGCTATACTCAGTTGGTCGAATGTCGAATACTTTTTAGTTGATATTAATCAATCAATAAAATCAGCCGCAATTGAAAAAAATTGGCAATCATTTTCGAAGTGGAAACTTCTTTAGCGGCGTTGTGCAGTTTTGTGATGGGTAAAATTTGTTTAACTCGTGTCAGGTGTCACGTGATGCTGATCGAACGGATTGGCATTTAGGTTACGAAGGAATTTAATTTAAACTATATGACATCTTTCATTGAGTTTGGGTTTCCAAAACTTTTCCAGTTTTGGAAAACTAAACTCATTTCGTAAGACTGATTGACATTAGGTTACGAAGGAATTTGAACTTTATGACGTACTTACTTTGACATCTGTCATTGAGTTTGGGTATACACAAACAAAACCTTCGGTTTCTCCAAAGAGGTAAAATTCGTAAGACGGATTGTAATTAACTAGTTCTGAAGTGTTCAATTTTTAATGTAATATAAATGGTCATGTATGTGTATATAGTACACAAACATGACCATACATATACAATCCGTCTTAGGAATTTTACCTCTTTGGAGAAACCGAAGGTTTTGTTTGTGTATACCCAAACTCAATGACAGATGTCAAAGTAAGTACGTCATAAAGTTCAAATTCCTTCGTAACCTAATGTCAATCAGCAATAAATTAATACTGTATTTTACCACATAAATGATAGTCCTTTTATACTGATAATTAAAGCAATTCGTGCAAAATTATTCCCTAAACATTCCAAAATATCAAAAATGCACACCATCAATATTCAAGTTTTCACTTCTGCTGGCACTCCCGGAGTGCAACCCGTTCTTTTTTTTTTAAATAATATTACCACTTTTCATTATTAGCCATGCGGGCTAACTCGGGTCACTATTATTTAACTAATCATATACAGTTATATATTGTATATATATAGTTATAGTATATACAATAATATCAACTTGAAAGTCAAAGAATCCTCTATTTGAAAATATTTTATTCAAAACTGGAAGAGGTATCTTCACATGGACCTTTCAGTTGTGGTCTCGGTAGCGTGGAAATAGTTTCTGAAAAACAAACCGGTTATCAATCAACTTTTACGCTTCAATGCAAATTATGCAACATTAAATTTTTCATCTCCAGTGATGAAGGTAAAGGTGCTGAAATGATCATCGATGATTGCGCAGTTTTAGGGACAGTGGCAATCGGTTGTGGTCATTCACAACTCCAAGAGATATCTGCCTCTTTAGATTTCCCTAAAATCAAGATGCCTTTTGGACTGTGGCACAACTAAGGAAAGAAAAAGAGATAGAAGAGAAAAATTAAGAAAACGATAACGAAGAAGAACCTTTGTACTCAAATGTTTTATGTTTTTTCCTGTGTTCTCTACTGTGTGTACATAAATAGTAAAATAAATAAATAAGAACAAAAAGAAAACATAGAACAAGATTTAATATGATTATCGAAATTTCCAAAAATAAACATATGTGAACACGGAGAAATAAGTGAGGATGAAGAAGTTCAACCAACCAAAAGAATAAAAATTCTTGGTGAAAGAAAGTTAAATTTCAGTGAATACTAATAATAACAAATATTATGAAATGCACTAGTGATAATTATACTACCTATCTACCTTACTCTAACTTCCTACCTACATACCCTACCTACCTAACTACCATTTTTCTCTTCATAGAAACCTTCCTCAGACTACAACAAATATTCGAAAAAATCCGTATTGGTCAAGCCATTCCTGAGTTTTACGCTTAGCCAAAACATTTAGCCGTTAATTTTTATTTATATATAATTTAGTTAAAAAAATACATCAAGCTGTTTACCTCATGTTTCAAGCCAGGCTGATTTATAATAGAGGTATAGTTTCTAAAAGTGCATCCATATCAATAGATAATAAATAAAAACCAAAATGGACCGCTTTAGATGCGGTACACTTAAAACTTAATTTGACTCTTACGTTGACTTGACCTTCTGTGATTTCGATACTCTGTGCCGAGACTAGGCGAAGCGACGACGCGTGCTGGCGGCGCGGGCGCGGGCCGCGCGCGCGGAGAGGGGTCGTTAGCTCCGCCCAAATGCTCAAGGTTATTGGCATGATTACAAGCCTTAAAAAACATGTTCAACAAAACGTTTTTATGTAGGTACAGTCACTACTGTACCTACATAAAAGCATAAATAAGCATTAAGTCTTTCTATGTACCACTGTACATAGACAGACTTAATGCTTATTCCCCTTATATACTTAGGTTATATGGTAATTTTGACCACTGAGTACCCACATCACTAATAATGACATCATACTTCGGCTGCCTAAGTGCCTATCCCACGATTAACAATCAAATGACCTACAGGTATTTGTTGGTAAAGTCTATTCAATTCCATGTTTTGTATTTGATGTTATTTCCACTTAAACGAATTTCAACTTTATCGTAATTTTAAATAAAGCATGTTGGAATTTTAAAATGTTGCTGTAAATAACATTAAAAAAAAATGCAATTGATTAAATTACATTGAAGTGCTCATTCAAAAAGAAACGAAAATTAAACAATGAAATATCAAAGTAAACGAGGAGGCCAACAAATGGCCAGTAATAATATTTTTAAATTTCAAGTTTAAAAATGCAAACTGAACTCTAAGCAAAAGTGTTAAAGTTATTTTTATAAAAAAATATATTATGTTGACATGTTAGGAAACTAAATTGCGAACATAGGTTAGGTATTTGTTTCTAAGCACTGGTGTTTGTGTATATGGTAGGCCGATTACTAGGAAATAGGAATTCTAGTGTGATTCGCATGTAAAGTGGGTTTATCGGTGGCTAGATCTTTTTTTGATTTAGATAAAAAAAGACTAATGAATGTTTTAATATATTCAGCTGATTTGTTTCTTGGGTAATGTCTTCTTATTTAGAAGTGGGCTGTGGATTTATAGTTAAATAAAAAGTATTGATTAAGACGTATATACAATTTCTTAGACGTTTGTTGTTTTGAAGTGTCCTAATATGTCCAAAACAGCACCCCATTCAATCCCAAGGATTTCAAAGGAAATTAATAAATAAATTTTCCCTTATATGTACAAAATAGTAAAGGGTGTAAATCAACTCTTAACGAAGTCGAAAGGCACTTGTTCTCTCTGTCATTAGGATTTTTTTTTTGTTCAGGACCATATCTGGGAACTTTCTAGTTACGGAGATATTGGAGGTAAAAGTACCAACCTTTTTTTTATGCTTTTTTTTAATGTTAAAATTTTTCTTTACATACGTTTATAACCCGTTTACTATTCAATGCATCCATTAGCACAAAGTTTTGAGTGCGTTATATTGAGTTTAACCGTAAAACGACATATTTCAACAAAAAAAAAAAAATCGTTTCCCCGTAATAATTTGGCTTCGTGGTCTGTTTACAGCTTGTAATGTATCACGCAAATACCCCGCAGGTTAGATTACAGTAGAAAAAAAAACTTAGGTAATTAGGAGTAGGTAAGATTTTAATAAAAACTTTTAACAAGACTATGTCAAAAACATGGATGAAGATATGCCTACTTAATTCTTACTTAGATATATTACGGAGACAAAAGTTCTAAAGTAATCTAAACATTCTAAGTTAAAGCTATCACTGCCTGTTCTTAACTTTTTAACAGAATCCAGAACAAGTAGGGTCACCATTAGGTAATTTGAGAAAGTCCTAATAAACTGCCGGACGTTTGAAAACAGACGGGATATTTTTGTTTTCGATTTTTCGCCTATATTCCGCTTAAACGTCAGTCATGAGACATATATAAGTCTATTTATGCAATACTGGCTTTTTCCCGCGGCTTCGCTCTTGTTATGGTCGAAAATTATCGCTCGTGAAAGTTTTAAATATGGTATATGACTCTTAGGGAAAATTTAACTTCCTTTTAATGAAATATTTTTTGAAATTAGATCAGTAGTTCCGAAAATTACCCCTACATCCAACTTACGAATGTACAGATGCCAGCACGTCAAGCTACAACAATCTGTCAAAGGTCTTTAAAAGATTTTCAACTTTATCGTTAAAGAATTAGGTTCAAGGTTGATTAGAAAACTTCGACAGTTTCGGGTATCGTGATGTACTGCGTCTGTACAAGCACACAGACATACAAATGCAAACTTAACCTCTTCACAAAATTAGTTTAGTCTATAGAATAAAAATGACAAGGCTGCATAAAAACCTAGAAGGTGACAAAAAAGCCGGATATATCCAGAAAAAAAAAAGTATGGTTACCCTAAGTACAAGGAAGAACTTTTAATATTTACACTGATACGTTTTTGAACAGTCTGAATCTTAGGAAAGTATGTTTTAAATGTTAGACTCTATCTTAAAGCTAAAATCTTTTAAGACTTGGGTGCTGGGAGACAGAGGCTTTAACATGATTCTTTAGGTTTCTCTTTAGCTTTAATATTGTAAACACTAATGGCATTATAATGCTTGCCTGCCTAGCCTTTTCCCAAACTCTCTTGGGGTCTGCTTCCAGTCTAACCGGATGTAGCTGAGTACCAGTATTTTACATGAAGCGACTGCCTATCTGACCTCCACAACCCAGTAACTGGGTAATACGATACCCCTTGGTAAGACTGGAAGTCAGACTTTTTTTTGTTTTCTGACTACTCGTAACGACTGTCAAAGATCTACAAATGACAGCCGGGACCAACGGCTTAACGTGCTTTCCGAGGCACGGCGGAAACTCGGTATGTAATGATGGTCACCCATCCACAGACGAACCTCGGCAAGCACGGCTTAACCTTAAAGATCGACCCGGGCGGCTGTTATTACTTAGCCACGAGCTCCTCTCCCATCCAAAAATTTGAAGATACTTAACATAAACTAACCTGCCGGGGCCGCTCACAGAGATGAGGCCTGTGTCCCAGCTGTTGGTCTTCACCATTCTCCTGCCCTTATCCCAATTTATTTAGGGTCGGCGCAGCATGTCTTTCTTTTTCCACAGTTCTCTATTACTTGTCATCAGACACTTCCTTTCTAGCCATGTCATCCTTCACACAGTCCATCCATCGTTTAATTAGTCGTCCTCTACTCTTATAGCCATTTACATTCATACTCAACATTTTCCTCACGACATTTTCCTCTTTCCATCGCATGTGCGTACCACGATAACCGATTACCACATAACATAGGTTAAACAATATAGGTGCAGATGTTACAAATATTGGAGGTTTATGGGAGTCAGGAATCTGTAGGATACCCTGTGCTATGGACTCCTAACCCCCTCGCTGAGATATACTATGCTATGCCGTAAGATGAAAAAACATTGAAAGAGCGTGATCAATTCATGTTTTGCCTGTGCTATGGACTCCTAACCCCCTCGCTGAGATATACTATGCTATGCCGTAAGATGAAAAAACACTGAAAGAGCGTGATCAATTCATGTTTTACCCCTAAAAGTATTCGACATCTAAAAGACAGACTTACGACGCGACGAAACTAAAAAAAAACACGCCCATTTTCTTTGACAAATCGCGCAATATCACAAAATTTACAGACGCCAATAAAACAACCAATTTTATGCATCTTTCTTACAAAATTTATGGAGCTACCACGGACAATACGTCTACTTTCAATTCTCCAAGAGGGGGTGCGATTTTTTTGTCGCATGACAAAGCTTCTTTGTGGTTAAACCTTAAATCGTTTCGCCTGGGTAAACACGATAACCGATCGTCGTAGTTAATGAAAAGTGGTTGTTGGTGGAGTATATAAATAAAGGTTCTTTGAACTTTAGGTACTACCTTTTAGTTATGGGCTGACGTGAATTTTAAGTGGGGTTCAAGAGGTTTTTGGTAGATACTGAGTAGTTAAGTGTAGTAATTACGTTTCTATTTACTGGTATTTATCGTAACTGTTTGTAACGAATTTAGAACAATTTTTATGACACATGTCGAAGTTTTTTTTCTTTGATTTGCTCACGGATTTTAAGTACCTACTTACCTATATTCTATATTTACAAATACAAATCTTACTAGTACATATAACCAGATCTGTAAACAATACTTTGTAAGAGACAAACACACGATAGGGCGTCAAATTATGGCGCGCTGCGACGTACAAATATTATATCAGCGTTAGGAGTCCTGGATTGGTTACCCAATATACCACTAAAAAACTCTCTTATTTTTCAAGTACGAAACACTTCTATGTAAATTGTCCATGGAATCAAACCAATGCACATTTCGAAGAAAAGAATAAACTCATCGAACTTATTAAGTTATAAAACTTCTGTCGTAATAAAATTAAATTTAGCACAATTTCCTAAGATTTATAGAAGATTATTCAAAGTATTACTGGCCACTTATCCTAGGTTTCCGCCAGTTTGGACCTAACTATTAATCATGGCTAGTTTTCAGACTAGCGTAATGGTCTGGATTTACATCTGCACCTGTTTCAAACTAGCGATTTTTAACCGACTTCTGATAAAAAGTTGGTATGGTTTAAGATTAATTGGGTACTTATTGCACTCCGGTACAAAACAACAGTATTTTTACAATTTTAATGTTACGTATTCTGAAGTGTTGATTAGTCGTTTTTTTTTTATTTGGCATAATTGCCAAAAGGATCGTTAATTTAGTCCAAAAAATTATAGTGCACCCTATAAATGATATACGAAAAAAAAAGCCTAATATACTAAGTACTACAAAAGCGTTAAATATTCTTAAAAATATCCAAAGCAGAATACACTTAACCCTTCATTGCGCGGTTACTTGTCAGACAGTATTATAAACACGCACGGTACGATGTTTCCCACAAAATTATCCCTCATTACCGTCAAAAAAAAAATTAAAAAAAAAAAAAATATTACCATCACAATGTCTTGAAGACAGGACTAGGCTCCGTATGTCAGGTTTTATTCATTGTTTTGTGTTATTAAACAATGTAAAAACATTACATGTGTACGTAATACATCATTTTACGTGTGTGGTTATGTTTAAATTACAATAATCTCGCCTCTGAAATACGTCTTCGGATAAAAAGGTGTTTTCTCTGCTGTTGTTAACGTGTTTTTTCTTGTGGTTTTTCGCGATATTACTTTCTACACTGTTTTGGAATGACATAGGGTTGAAATAGACACAAACAAATAAGGTCTAAAAAGTTGGATTTGCTTTCTTTTTGTAGAAATCTCGTTAGACCTTAGCTCCTAAATCTGTTCTCACTAGGCCCAAATAAAAATTGTGCCAGACAGGTACTAATAAGCTTTCAAGGATTTTCGCAGCGTCTTCGGCAAACTAATTTAATACGTATTAGGCCGTAATTAAACTTTCCTATTCTGTTGTTTAAAAAAAAAAATTATCGAGTACAACACTAAAAAAAATTGAAGAAATGTGACATCCATCAACCTGCATGTCTTACCTGTCTTTTAGCCAGTTATGTTTATATCCTATGTCCATGTAATAAAGGCCACTATTCAACCACGATTCTCTAAGCAATTTGATAGAGATCATGGTCAGAGTTAATCAGATACGTGCCCCCCACGTTTTATCATAAAGCAAAAGGCCACCATAACAAAGAAGTCCTATGCACGCAAAATATAATTTTCTCCCGAAGAAAAATTGTTTTAGAGGAAATCAGAGAAAAATGTCGTATCTGAGCATCGTTTCCGCATTCCGCTGTCAAACTCACTTTTCCGCTTTGCAAGTCGCCTTTGAAAATAAATCGCGTCGCAAATTCTTTTACGGGTACGGAGTTTCACCTTTTTGAGCCGGATTGCGTGCGTAATTATAGATTTTACGCACGCGTTTTGTTACGTTTATGTTACGCTAAGCATTTTATATTTTCTTGGTTTATGTGAATCTTCTTGAGAGACTTTATGCTTGTGGTTCTCTTTTAATAGTGAGATGGTAATATTGAGTTGTACGGATGTGTCTTGTCTTGATTTGTGACCAGATTATCATGATTTGGTTATAATTAAGAATATTTTTGTACATAAAAAAATCCGTGAAAAATTAAAAAACTAATGCGACAGCCCAGTTTTACTTAGGTAAGTACAACAAGTGATTAAAAAATGCAACTTAAGCAAAATAATTTCTCAAAAACTGACGTCATTGCTCCCAGCAACAAGACTCCGCTAATGTTTTTTTTTTAATCTCAAAGATGGCGTGGGCGCAGGTGCAACTGAACTCACCTCGCCAGATGCCGCGTCGCGCGTCGCGTGTATAATCGAACACGCCATGTTGGACGCAAATTGCGCCTGCGATTTTAGGGTTAACATAGTTTTTTAATACATTCTTTGATGGTCAAGTAATTTGTGGTGGGCTTTGTTCAATATTCTTTGTGATTTTGAAGTTTCTGCAAAGAAACAGCTGAAGTAAGTTATCATTTTTTTTATATATTTACGTGTAATTTAGAAGAATTAAGTTCAAAAGCAATCAACCTGACTTCCCATTAGAAAATTATTATAAATGAAAAAACATAATAAGCCAACTGTAGCCACTGTAAATACGAAAATACGCACCGCCATTGGAAACATTCGTTCAATCAGAATTAAATTATGATTAAACCCTTTTTGCTCAGTTCAAGATCATAATACGTAAGTCCATTGCAAACCCTACGAATGCCGTCCAATTTACGCAGAATTTTATTTATATTTTATTTCTTTCGAGACACTACGTTCGTTCTTCGTTCACATAATTATATTACTGCAGTGACAGCAAAAGAAATCCATTTACGGTTATCATTCACTCAATAAAATAAAAACACAGTTTTATCTACCAATTGGCGAGGTTAGTCACAACTTTTTTTATTCATCTATTGACTAGATTTTCTTCTCTAAAATATGTCATTGGCAAAGACAAAATACCTAAAAGAAGGTGTCGAACAAATAGTTTTTAGGGTCCCTCAATCTAGTGACATATGTTCAACGTAAATTCTTAAGCGTGTTTACGAACGATTTCTTGCTACATTGAATAATGACAGCACTAACTCTTACAGTTTTTTTGTGTGCTTTATTGATTTTTTTCGTTCATGTTTTTTTCTGATTGTTTAAGCGGGAGTGAAAGTTATTATAGACAGATGGTTTTTACTATACTTATAACTGCCAACCATACAATCCAGCTCAAGATCCTGCTAAATAACTACAATACCATTATAAAATGCAACCTTCGAAAGTTTACGGTTAAAAGCGGCCATTTTGTCCTCATCTCTACATAGATATAAACCGAACGAAATCTTTAATTCATTTAGAGTTTTTTTACTATGCATTTACCTAGATTAACTGACCCACTTTGCTTTAAAATGCTACAGTTTTTTATCCATTCCGATGACATTGTTGCGTTTTTTCATCGGCTGGTATAAAATTATTCTATAACTTTAATTCAATTTTATGTTGGTCGTAATTTTTTTTAAGTCATCTTTTTAGGGTTGACTATTGCCATTGTTTGGCGTATGATTAAATTATTATTATTATTATTTAATCAAATAGGTTACACTTATAACTTATTAGGTTTCACAAACTCCTTCGAATTAATTTATTTTTATTAAAAATTGGGACTACAGTTTTGTTAAATTAGTTATGATAACTTATAATGTTTATTAATGTTATTCAAAACTTTAATAGGTTTTTAGAGTTCCATTTAACCCTTAGAATAGGTACAGACGCTGGCACATCAAGCAACGTCAGTCTGTCAAAATTCTTTAATAGATTTTCAACCTTATCCTAAATAGAATACGGTTTAAGGTTAATTGGGAAAATTTGACAGTTCCGGGTAGATTGACCTGCTGGCTGTCTGTACTTAAATTACAGCCAATCTCTTCTCAGAAATCCATTTAGAAAAGAAAAATACCGTCTACACAAGGTGTTGTTTTGCAACCTCGTCAAATTGAAGAAGGTAACTACGCTAATTATTCTCGTCCCGAATCAATAATAAAATGGGGTGGTATTTTATTTATTTACGGAAATCGGTAAGTGTGAGCCACCCGTGTTTTAAATGCGGCCCGTACGATTCTCGCCCTATAAACGCGCTTCCACACATACAAACAATCTCAAACGTTTATTCGATCATTTCTTATTCTCTAAACCACGTTAAGGGGGTTATTCTGAAATACTGACAAACGTAAACAACCAAAAAAATCAGCGTTTTTTAATAATTAACGAGGTACCGTAATTTTAATTGATTATTTATGTGTTTGGTGACAACCTGCTGAATTTTGACGAGGATGCAAAAAAACACCTTGTATATTGTAGCCAATCGATTCCATGGCCGATAAAAAACACAATAGGCAACTTTTTATGTCAAAATTTCCGAGTTTTAAAGCGGATTAGTATCGAACCCCGTAGAAGCGATAAGCGCTCCCTATCACATGGGGCTTAATCTCCTTATCGGCAACATGCTTGGATAAAAATAAACCTAATTTGACGAAAATTAGGACAACTGTCGTAACGGTTCTGTTATTCTATCCATCAATCAGTTTATTAGGGCCAGGTTGAAATACTAATAGTGCAATAATATTAAGGCTTTATTGGATTTCACTAAGTGTTAGGTAAGGTTATTAGTTTTAGTGTTTCCAGATCTGTTAGGTACTAAAAAAAAATGAAGTAGGTATTCATAGTTAATTACATAGATTTAAAAAAAAAACGTTTTGCAAAAAATATTTCCGTCATTTAAAGAATCCATACTAATATTATAAATGCGAATATCACTCTGTTTGTTTGTTTGTATGTTTGTTTGTTTGTTTGTTACCTTTTCACGACTAAACGGCTGATCGTATTTTAATGAAATTTGGCAAGAAAATAGATTTCAACCTGGGGAAGGACATAGGCTATATATCATTACGCTACGACCAATAGGAGCGGAGCAGCAATGAAAAATGTTGCGAAAACGGGGAAAATGTGACGCAAACGAAGTTGCGCGGGACAGCTAGTTTATTTATATATCTATGGATGATACTGATAGTTCCCGTTGGAAACAATTTAACAAATATACTATAGAAGTCATTAAATTAAAAACCACTTCTAAATTCAGAAAGAATTAAAATTAAGGTAAAAAAGTACAACACACACATCCACATACGTACTTACAAATTTTACCAGTATGAAAAAAAAAACAAATAAAAAATTTACATAGGCATGGGTGTCAGCGCTGTGCGTAAAGCGTAAATTTGCGTAATCTGTGCTTGACGCTGATTGGTTGAGCTGATACGGATTGTAAAATGCCGAGATTTTTTAAAATTCTGTGTTAAAAACAAGTAGTGTACATTAATTTATAGTTGGTTCTTATTTATTTTTAGTTGGTTTAAAATAGCTTGATTTTCATTGGTTTGTTAAAACTAAGTAGGTGAGTAAAATTATCTGGGTTTCATTATTCACAGAATGCTGTAAAGTGTTGAAGTTCGTTTTTATCAGAATTTAAATTAACATAATTTATTTAGCAGACGGCTCGGTAAATTCCAGTTACAGGGTTAAAGATAATCCTTTACCCTTATATGTCTGTCTGTTACCTTTTCGAGTTTAAATCACTGAACTGATCGTAATGAAATTCAGATAGATAGATAGCCGTGGACCTCGTGGCTAAATAATAACAGCCGCACGGGTCGATCTTTAAGGTTAAGCCATACTTGCCGAGGTTGTCTGTGGATGGGTGACCGTAATTACATACCGAGTTACCTCCGTGCCTCGGAAAGCACGTTAAGCCGTTGGTCCCGGCTGTCATTTATAGATCTTTGACAGTCGCTACGAGTAGTCAGGAGCTAAAAGTCTGCATCCAGTCTTACCAAGGGGTATCGTATTACTCAGTTACTGGGTTGTGGAGGTCAGATAAGGCAGTCGCTTCATGCTGGTACTCAGCTGCATCCGGTTAGACTGGAAGCCGACCCCAAGATAGTTTGGGAAAAGGCTAGGCAGATGATGATGATGAGATAGCCGTGGACTTGGAGAATGACATAGGACACTTGTCATCCCAGATCGCAGACGAAGTTGCGGTAAACAGCTGATCAATGCTTGTAAACGTGAATGAAAAAAGATACTCCTAAACTTATTTTTTACATTACATTGCATCACGCCTGTAATCCCCGACGGCTTAAGCAGAGGTGTATCTAAATAGTACACCCACATTGCCACATTACACGTATTTTTAAAGTTACCAAAAATAAACCACACCCTATATTTTTAACCCCATTTCCGCCCTTATTTCAACAACAGTTTACGTAACTAATAACCACATTTGACAGGTAAACTATTAGTTAAAAACAACATTATTAACTACCGTTTCATTAATCTTCGTTTACATAGGTAAACCGGTGTTTATTATGATTTACAGTTTGCGCGAAAAAAATTGAATATTACGGTTATTTTTTATATAAACAGGGATTTGCGTGAAATTTTGGCTCGATGCGGTGTTGGTTGAGGTAAATCGTCAGTATAATAATAAATCTATCTAAATGGAGGTTTTCTTAAAAAAAAACACCTAAGAAGCTGGAATATGTATAATTTATGCCTTATACACGCGGAAGAAGTCGCGGGCTGCAACTAGTCTATAATAATCGTATTCTGTCTGTCCGTGTTGCTACAAAATCAGAGACTCTTCCACCAGAAATAAACTTTGTTATCCCCCCTCCATTACAGCCATGTCCATCAATAAACAACGCAACCGAACAATGATGTCTAGGTCCTAAAGGCAACACACATTGACTGCATTTTGGGTACAAGGTACCACAGAGACTGGTAGCGTATAGATATGGCAGTACTAATAAAATTTCAAGTGACAAAATTGCGAGCCAAAGTTCTGTCTCGAACAACCTTTGAAGCTGTCAGTTTTTGTACGCAACGAACCCCTAATCCTTTTTCTGCTGAAATTAAAGTAGCCAAAGTTACTCCTTATAACTTCAGCTATCTGCCAGTAAAAGTCCCGTCAATCGATCCAGCCGTTTCGGAGATTAGCCGAAACAAACAGACAGACAAAAATTACCTTTTTTTAATGTTTAGTTTTTTTGTTGTAAATACCATTCCTCTTTACTTCCATAAATGCATTCAGTAAAAAGCTGTTATATTGAAATTACAAACAGACACTTCAGTTTTATTTACATATTTGTATAGATGGAAAGTGTTGATAATGACCGCCCTAGAAGTGGCCGTTGAAGCGTCTCCTTGCTCTATGTAACGTCCCCTGTCAAACTGGCCAGTCTGTGTACACCCTAAGGCGAATTCTACTGCCGAAACGTCATCCTATTGTGGACAACCCAAAACACTATCTAACTATAAATATTGATAAATGTATTGAAAACGAAACAGAAGCATGCGATCGTTTTGACGTCCAAACAATAATAAGGACCGAACTGACTCGTGAGAACATTTGATATGATATTCAATTGTAAATTTAAGAAAAAATTAGACAGCGTTTTTGAGCCTTCACCTTGGAAGATTTCATTAGTTTTTCGTCGTATTTATTACATGTAGCCAAAAAATGTTTTTCGCCCCAAAAAAGTAAAACTCGGTCGAATTATATTCATCTCCGAGAAATCTGATATCAAAAGATTAATTTTCATTCATTGTGAAGGTTAAACAAAAAATCTAATAAACACCTTGCAATGCCATTCAATGAAAAACCAGATAAAATAGAGCGTTAACTCCAAATATTGGAGTCAATGACGAATCTAAAAATGAACTCCGCAATATCTACCGCGACCAATTTCGATTTTATGCATCAAAACTATTTCAGTCTTAATATTCAATTAGTCAGTGATGGTCCAAGTCTCCTGTTACCTGCCATTGTTATTTTTTGTCCCGTTCTAACGTTCGACGAACATTCGAGGGGCAAAAAAAAAACAAAAAAAATGGGATGCATTTCATTGTATGTTGTATTTTGTTTCGTATCGTTCGAAGGTCCGTGAAATTTTGCGAAGAATTTCTTGGTGGGACTGTTAATATTGTTACAATGCTTCTCTGCTTGCGTTTTAGGCGTGTTTTAGCAAACATACTTCCGAAGTTTTAACGCTCTGTAACTTTTTTATGACAATCTGGGAAGAACGAGGATTCACTTGAAAACTTTCTAAGTATAAAGTTATGAACACTCTAATTAATAAAAAAGAACATTTATAAATATAATTCTGTTGATAGCTACAAATATTAAGGGTCAATAACATGAATAATGTTTCTTGTACAAACTAGGCTTCATTGATTTATAAGTATAAATATTGGTATAGATGGTTGTCAAAGTTACCGATGAAGCCTAAAAATCTCCTATTTCAGAGATAACTTGGGTGTCTTTCATAAATGGCTTTTTATTGTCTCGATTTTAGAATGTTCTTTTTGCTTACCCAGCTCTTAGAAATGCGACTATTATAAATATCAATATATTTCACGGAGTCTGGCTTTCAAAAGAAGTCAGTCTGATCGTAAATTGTTTAAAACGATCACAGGCATAGTCAGATGTTTCTACGCATCGATGGGTTCCAAAATAGAAACATGACTGCACATTTAAAATTCATGTTTTATCATTTCAATTTTATTAGTCATCCAAATCTTGACTGTTATTGAATCTGCAGTGTGTGCACCTCTTAATATTCTGACTCATGATCTTGATGTTAACCTTCACTGATGAATTTATCACTGTCAAACGTCATGCTGCAAGATATATCACGCATTTAAAGTCCCCAAATTTCAGTTTACTCGAATCCAAAATGTGTCCAGTATTGCCAGTTACCAGTATATCAATTGCGAATCCATCGTTCGTTCGCAGATATTCTCTGATAATGTCTATCAAGTAAAAATAAAACTTTCTTTAAAGGTATTCTCAGATTTGAGAATCCGATTCGATGTAAGGTCAAAACATTAATTTGGGGTACGTACGATGGTGCCCCAATCCTGATTTATTACTTTAATATGTTACGGTTATGTTGGTGGGGTGGGCAGGACTCGTGGTAACGGATGAGTTGGTTACGCATGTAATAACAGGCGAAGCGGTTGGTGAAAATAATTTGATAAAACATGGAGTTGTTTTGGGAGGTTG
This sequence comes from Cerastis leucographa, assembly GCA_963082945.1. Taxonomy (NCBI): domain Eukaryota; kingdom Metazoa; phylum Arthropoda; class Insecta; order Lepidoptera; family Noctuidae; genus Cerastis; species Cerastis leucographa. The sequence goes on along the minus strand of OY720372.1, from coordinate 10,258,520 downwards.
AAATGGTGATTTTGGTAAAGTTACATGTCAATAGATAGCCTGTGGTTGTATACAGATTAATAGTTTTGTTTTTTAAAGTAAATATTTCTGTAACTTATTCAAGGAGTTTTGATGGAGACTGGTCTAAAGAGCTATAGAAATAGATGTGGGAAGAGAGCAGTTCAGCGCTTTCTTCCGTTGCCCTGCTATGGATAATGATAGAATAATCACCCTGTAAAGTACCTACTGCTGGGACACAGGCCTTCTCTCTATGAGAGGGAATGGGCTGTAAGTGTATAATCCACCACGCGGGCCCAGTGCGGGTTGGTAGATATGACATGTCTTCGAAGTTTTGGTTCTTATATTAAGTTTTTCCGCACTCTACATTATTTTATTCGTTAACTAAATCTCTAGCTATTTCTAGTCTAAGTAGAGGAAGCTAATTTAAATTCTGTAGAATTCCAATATCTACTCAATAACTTCTAACTGACAGTTAAGATATCTTGCTTGGAACCGATAAGCTCTGTTTCGCCCATTCCAAAATCAGATAGACATATAACATTAGACCTTCGAAATCTTCCAAAATGTTTGTCAAAACTATCGGTTACCAGTCAACGACGATTTTTAAGTTTCACACCGAGGTATCACATTACATTTCCAAAGATTCTTGCTAAGGGATTATGGACTGTAAAGCTGTGGAATAGAGGTGTGTAATTAGTGAAGAAACGGTTAATAGGGCTTCGAAATTTTTTGTTTCCAAAAATTGGTCGAAATGATAATAGTTTAAAGAAGGTTCCTGTGGGTTCATTATTGTCGTTTTTTCTCTCTAGGGGGTAGTTTTTAGTGATGTTAGAGATAATAGTTTTCGAAACTTCTGTTGGAAAGAAATTATCTTCACCCTGCATGTTGACAACGTGGTGGTTGGTTTTGTTGTTTCTGGTGTTTAGGAGACGCTTTTGAAAAATGATCATGCTGTGAATAGTGAAGAATGAAACAGTGAGGTAGTACTCGCAACTGGCGAATATGAAAAGACTTAGGAATTGTGGTAAACGGAAATGATTACTTATTAACAACTAAGAATTGTTATAGGGTTTATAGGACACTGGGTTCAAGAACTGTTTAATAAATTGTATGTAGTTCATGTTGTACTGAGTCCAGACAATGGCGTCTATGTAAACCTGGAACTGACGGCATAGTATGACTAGTAGGATTCAAGCGAATTCACTTTCAAATAAACAGCATATAAAGGTTTGCGGGAATTTTCATGTAATAAAAATGTAGCAAGACACACAGCAGTGCACACATAGGCATAATCGGCAAATATCTAGCTGTACTTCTCTGTAAAAGGCCGATAACTATACGAACGCTTCTCTTCTTTTAGATATTTCGACAAACAGTGATCAGACAGTGAGCATTTGATAGTACACACTAACTTAGGCTATCTTACTTCTTTAAAAACCCAGTCGTTGACCGCACCAAGAAAGCACGTGGCATTCTCGTTCCACTTTATCCCTAAGGGAGATTTAACCACGGTTTTTCTTCTAACTAATCCTTTAACAATAGATTCTCTTTTCAAAGACGGGAACGGATTTCGTTAGTAGTTAGCCATTGTAATTAAACCGAAACTAACTGGTCTTGTCTAAAAAGAACAGTGGTAAATTGGAATAGGAAAATCGACCTTACTGCTACGACATAAATGAGCTGTCAATGTCAAAATATGGTTGACAGGACTAGTTGTGACGTACAAACTAATTAATTTAGGTCAAAGACTGAAAACATACTTTTGGAAATCATAACTGAAGAGCAGCGGAAGAAACAGTTGATGGATTTATTTATAAGTATTAAAGTAAAACAATATTAGCGTAAGACCAAAGAAACGATGGATGGATTGTATGGAAGATGAAGAAGATGGATGAAGTTGCGTAGAAAGGAATGTATGGAAGAAGAAGACATGCTGCGACGACCCCAACTTAATTGAAATTAGTAAAGATTCAGCCAGAGAATCGTCATGATTTAAAAAAAAATACAAAGACTGTTGGTAAGTTAATCTTGTATGAATAAAATTGTTAGAAAGAATATTGTATGACCATCTTTATTCATCATAAACAAAAACATATGTTTCTCTATCATTAAATCTGAAACAGTTGAACGCTTTTGAAAGAACGAGAAATATTCAATGTATTCTGCATCGTAACTATTCATAGAGAGAAAAAAAACAGAAAGTTCGCAAAACTAGTGCAATACAATTTGAGCTCTCCAGAACCTGCTGCAACAGATTCCCAACATGAGAGAGAAAAGCGTACGAACTCAAAAAACGTGCAAGTTTTAACTGTCCACCATCAAATTGAATAGTTCAAAGGAGTTTAGTCCGGTAAATAGTTTGTGTCCGACCGACAATCGGCCGAACCATAGGGCTGATACGCAGTATTTCTAGATAAAAATAGGTCAGATGGTCGAGCTCTATCAATTTAGCCTATCATAGTCCTTTACCCTGTCTAATCTCGATCCACTTGAATACCTATTGCCTAGAAAATAGAGCCTGTTTTTGCCTATCTAGGCTTACTTTATCTAGTCTTATTCATCAAGGTACACCCAGATATGCATATTTTCAAGCTTTTGTATTATATTAAACTTTAAGTCTATCAGAGTACAAGACGAGCTTCGTGTCTGTATGTCTGGTCGCTTTTTTATTCTACAACACACAGTGGATTTTTAGTCATCATCATATCCTACCCTATCCCAAATTATTTGAGGTCACCGCAGCATGTCTTCTTCTTTCATACTTCTCTTTTACTTGTCATCTCATCATACACTTCCTTTCTTGCCATAACATCCTTTACACAGTCCATCCATCGTTTCTTTGGTCTTTCTCTATTCTTATACCCATCCACATTCTTATTCAAAACTTTCCTCACGACATTTTTCTCATTTTTAAATAGCGCAGAAAATCTCAATGTTTTAGCATGGCTTGTCGTCTATTACATACATCCATGCAATGCACGGACAGGGCGCTAGTATCATGTGCAAATGATTAAAGAAGAGCCAATATTTTTCACTAAAAAGAGGCCCAAGTTCAGCTCTCAATTTCAACAAAATTTACCGATTCGCCATCCCTATCTGAACCGTCGAAGTTTCAGTCATGGAGTTACGGAACTCTAATCTTTCCGCTGTGATTTAGTACAAAACAATTATTCTGAAGATATCTTTGACGACGTGAACTTTACCGATTGTCATGTTACGGAATCATACTTTGAGAAATGTTTCTGTCTTGCTCTAGTTTACTTGTTTTTACTTTATTTTCTCTGTCGTTATTTGGTTTGTTTTTTTTCCAGTTTTTGCATATGGATATTGTTTTTACCCTTTTATTGATTTTTATTTAAAGTTTAAGGTTTTAAGTAAACAAATACACTACTACTCCAGCACCCACAACAGTCAAACACCGATGTTGCATCGTGTCAAACGCCTTTTCATAATACATTCAACATTTTGACAGATCCTTGCGAGATCGATGGGTCTGTTGGCTTATGGCTATGTCAATATGAATTTTGTAGATAGCTGAAAGACATCATAATAATTATTACAAAGAATGTTAAATAATTTGCCAAAACCTGGATAATGTCTGACACAAAGTTTTAGGCAGACGATATTGTTGCCATCGGGGATTAAATATGGATGATGCTGGCAAAGAAGCGTAAAAATAGGCAGTATTGCCACAAACAAAGGAAGACCCAGCAATGGGTGGGGTCGGGCTGCCATAGTTTTACGGGAACTAGTTTTGGTAAAGAAACTCGCCGAGTTAGGGATGAATGAACCGGTCGCTAATGATGGCTGCACGACTAATTTGTAAAGCAAAACGTACCTTTGCAAGCTAAGGTGGGAAAGAGACAGAAACATGACTTTATAGTGCAGTCTCTTTCGGTTAGAATAGTCGCTTTAACAAAACGTGGAAGACGTAGGCTTTTAAGGGTTGGAATGTGATAGGTTAATAGATTTCTCAAAAACGATGGATGCAAAATAAGTAAAGCCTAAAATTACCGATAAAATTAATATAAGTTATTACCTCTCTGTCTACCTCTTCCTGTATAACATGCTTGATCTGTGTCTTATTTCCAATAGAGTCATCTTATAAAACATGAATACAACAGCCAATCCTGCTTACCCTTTAAAGCCCCAAGGAGCGTGTAGGTAAAAGTTAAACGTAAAAGATCGTGCGTCACAGGATTGTAACAGAAAGGGGTAAACACAAAAGATCATGAGAAAGGGTTGTTACCGCGTAAGTTTCTGATCTGTCCCTATCCTTAGATGTAGATACAGGTAAAGATAGAGAAAGAAAAAAAGAAAGAAACGAAAGTATCAACAATATAGATCGGTATTGAAAGGAGAAAAAAGAAATGGTATGGGATGAAACCGGTATAATGAGTTTTGGTAACATTGATATCAAAAGAATGAAGATTTTTCGTATATCAAATGGTCTTTAAAAGAATGTTATTATAACACCACCTAATTTTGCCTTAAAGTTAACAGAACTTGGAGCTCGAACTTTTATCGAGCAAAACCGGCTTTGCATCGCTGCTCTCCATCAGTTGAGATGTTTTGGTTGTAGTTGTTACTACTAGTCTTGTACTAAGCTTAATATATCGAAACTTTTGTCACTCAGAGACAGAAATATACCAAAACGTACCTAGACGTATTAAAATAATGACCAAAATGTAAATTGAAACAAAATATGTAGTTATACTAGAAGATGCAATAATGCTCTCTGATATTTTAAAAATAAAATTATGTTTCATAAATGACATAACGTCCTTATCGATATTTTACTCAGTATTCCTGTTAAAAAACTTTAATAAATACATTACAATTACTTCGAAAAGTTACTTCAACTCTGCCCATACACTGATTGTTTCGCAGAACCACTGAACAAGTAATATTGTCAACAAAAAATCGCATCGAAAACGCTAACAGGTCAATTATATCAACCAATTAATTTGATTGAAACTGCCATATGCCAAATCGATTACTGTCATTTGATAGAATAAAAAAAAATACGAAAAAAAGGTAGTGCTGTCGTTCAATTTGCATGCATATTAAAATGCGTTAAATTTTGTAACACGACGATATATAAAATTGGATGTTCCGTAATCTCCATTGCACACCGTTGTAGGCCCCAAGCGTTTACCTGTTTTTCATTCGAAAGCTCCGTGCGAGCGAGACGGCATACATATTCCAAAAGCGTATGAAGAATTCGTGGCAACAAGCGGCCAAGATCGGGGCCGACGCTACTGACAATGCACGATTCTGTGTCTGGTTATGTTAAGCGACCGCTTTCAAAATACACGGGATTATTGTAAATTGGGTGTTCGAGTGCGCCTCTCCATTTCGGCCGACGTTCAAGTGAAGCGTGGCCGGTGTGGCAACCATGCGCGGCGCATTCTTCACCAATGGGGGCCAACTTCACGCAGTAGCGTCCAGACCGCCGGCGAGGACGGACCCTTGTCGCTCGCGCCCCGAAAACTATCGTACAATAAACATTTAAACAATTCACAAGTGTTCCAAATCGAATCGAATTTTGTATAACGTACTATAATAGTGATGGGAAGTGTAATAAAGAGCGTGGACATCGATAACGTACGATGACCGAAACTTTAAGTTACGAAGAACGAAAAAAAGTTGTGGTGTCGAATGCAACTCCCGTTTACAAAAAATGTGTGCTTGTAATGTGATGGCCTGATGGGATCGCAGTGTGGCCAATACAGTGTAGTTAGTGATGTGTACTGTGATATAAAATTTCGGCAGTCGCGTAGATGATTGCCGTTCTTGAGTGTGATATTATTAGTTTATTAGTTACCAAAGATTCCTGATGATCTTGTACATTAGTTTGTGTTTCATATTGGTAGTTTTAGGTAAGTACAGTTATCTCCGACAGTTGGTTTATTGTGTTCGTTACGTTATCTGGAATATTTATTAGTCTTACTACCATTAATTTGCATCTTGAGTAATTATGACAGTGCCACGATAAATTGTGCCGTAATAAATAAATCTAACTTAAACAGAACGTTTCTAGTCATAACGGTCCACTGTGAGATGCCGCTGCAATAATATTTCGATTAGGCGACTGAACTTGACATAGAAGACATTGACATTAATCAATGTCACTTCCATATTTAAACCGAAAAAAAGAGTTAAAACATAGTGATGCCCAACAAAATCATTCAAATCTAATTTTAAAATCGACAAAGCTACAAAACGGGACGAAAGCGCCCGCATACACTAACACTTAGCAGTGATAAATTAAATAGTTATAAATTCCCAATCGTAACGGCAATGGACGTAGGCGTCCACAAATTCAGTTAACTTGACGTTATTGCCCGTGCTTGCTCGTCCGTGTCAATTAGTACGTAGTTCATTAAAACTAACCTATTAGAGAGACCACACAAGGAAAAGAAAATATAAAAGAGAGATTTATTTAGCCCTTGAAATATATATTTAGATAGAATTCTCAAGGTAGAACTTGAGCACGGTATAAGATCTGAAGTAAATACATAATCTCGAATCTCAAGAAATGAAAAAGTTGTTTGTAAAGAAAGTGGAAAAAACAAAGCATCACAGACCGTATCTAAAGATGGTTTTATTTAGAAACCTGAGCACACAGACGATAACCATCTCAAAAATAATAGAGATTATTATGAGACTTGCCAAGATGTGTTAACAAAAATAGACGAAAAACCTTTCGGGAAAGGTAAACAAAATTTCCAAAACATTAATATTTCATATCCAATTACTATTGATGAAAACAGATAATCTAATGGAATTTGGATGCGAAACAGCCTAAGCCCAAGGGATCACAAAATCGGCCAAATTGACTGCAAATCCCAACTAATTGATGTTTCGATGAAACTGTTTTCATTGAAAAGAATTCTAAATTATATTAGTCGAATTCTCGGAGTAGTAATAATGATTATTATTTATCAAGAGCTTAGTGCAGCGTAAAATTATATTAAACCTTTTCAACTTACAAGGGTTATTGAAGATCGTAATGCTTCAAAGGACATTTTAATGAAAAACCTATTTACGAAAAATTTAAAATTTGATAATAAAATATTATATGGATTCGTTTTGTGCGAAATGGAAACGATCTTAAAAAGGTGATATTTTATAAAAGAGTTTAATATCAAAGCTTGCTCCAAAATTGAAACCACGCCTCCGCAATTTCGTTGATGTTATTAATATGATAACCATTCATCATAAAAATAGGAGTTGCCTCTTAATTTTGTTTCTGTTCTCCAAAAACGGTATGTTTAGCTAGTTTTTGTGGTAAAACACAAAAGTTATTCTGTCTCTTATCCTGTTACGATCTACATTAGTATCATAAATTGTCATATATGGAGGCAATTCTGCCGTAGGAACGATATTTGTATGTAGTCTCTCAATGAAGTTATTTAATACATCCGTATAAAGAATAAATTTGTTTTGTACGAAAGCTTCATTACATTTCATAAGTAATATCATCTTATGGATATAACTCAAATTTAATGTCACCGACTTTACGATTCCCCATAATTTACTTCTGTCGCTCTTGCTAATTTTCAATCATGAAATTCGTCGGTTCGTCCATAAAAATTTACGCTGACATCCAACAAATAAATAACATTAAAGATTCAGACCGTCCACTCCTCGATCTTTTACGATATTTTCAATGGAATCAGGGATAAAAATTTAAAACGATATTTTTTAGAAAGTGACTTCGGCAAACCGTAGCAAACTGAATTAAAGAGGACGTGACTTCGAGGCACGATTTCAGTTCCTTAGGCATTTCTTTTTTATTTCTCAATGTTTCTTTTTTATGTTATATAAGCGCTGTATTTTAGTAAGACTGAGTATTCTTGAATCTTGATGTTTATTCTTTTTATATTATTGCTTTATTTCTGAGTCTACTTCATTCATTTTGTTCAAGTCTTTTCTTTGATACTATGAATGGTCTAGTTATCCTTAAAGATATTCACATCACTAGTCGTAAAGTCTGCACGTTGTAATTCTGATTGGCAATAAATAATACTTTTAGCAAAGAAAAAGTCAGTCGAGTGAAAATTAATTTTTCATTGTACCATCGAAATTATATTTTCGTAGACATGAATCCCTCCAAATATTGCCTAACGTATTTACTTTAACAATGAATTTATTAAACTGAAACGTATTGTTCTTAAAATCTAACTTGACACCGCTTATTAAATGTTATTTGAATAAATATAATTCCGATAATGTATAACCGACATATTTGTATGATGTTGATTGCCGCTTGTCGACTTACAGCGCCATCTAGCGCCGAGTAGCGGAACTAAACTTTGCTTAGCGCAAATAGCAAGTTACTTTAATAGTCTTTTCATTGTTTATTTTGCGCTATAGTGATACAATAGGAACATAAATTATGAGTGACTTCGCAGAGCTTTGTGTTCTAGGAAATGTTAGAGCATTCATTAAGTGTAATAAACATGAATAACATTGGTAAAGTACAGTAATGGCCTTCAAGTATGCAAATGATACAATAATATTTGAGAAAGTGCCTCTATTTTCTTCATGTCAGTGTTTTTAGACGTAATTTCATGATCCTCTTAGGTTGGAGGAAATGTAGTATAATATTTTGTGTTAGGTGTTTCAAGATAAACTGTTATTCTGCGAGAAACTTCAAGTTTCGAAATAGGTTTCTGTTTTACTTTTGATAATCTAAATAAACTTCATTCAGACGTTGAATGCTATTCCCTTCCATCTAAGTTTCATTCTATCTATCTATTCATCATCAGCCTATAATGTTCCCACTGCTGGGAAACAGGCCTCCTCTCTATGAGAGGGAGTGGGCTTTAATCCACCACGCGGGCCCAGTGCGGGTTGGTAGATGTCACATGTCTTCGAATTTTTAGTTCTAGGACATGCCGGTTTCCTGACGATGTTTTCCTTCACCGTTTTTGAGAACAGCGGTGATGAAATAAATTACACAAAGTAATGCGCCTGCCTGGGTTCGAACCCACGACTAACTGTTCGTAAGTCGGGGCTGCCATCACTGGGCCACCGCTGCTCTCTCTATTAGTCGGTCTAAAAACCCAAGGGAATTTGGTTTTTACCTGCTTTTCTTTGATAAGTAATTGGTTTTCATTCTTTACATAAGTTTTTACCTTTTTACATTCCTTTTACTAAGAAATCATTACGAGTGTATTGTTCACATTGCTTTTTTATAGGCATTTTGGACACGGCCTCGCGCTGTCCAAAAGCTATTTTTCGGACTTTTTAATTTTTTTTTCTAAGAAATTATTCATATCCATATATGAATAGGAATTTCGCTTGATTTATTTGATAAGCTAACCAACTCAAAGTCGCTAGATAAAAATCCCAGTATTTTTTTAAGCTAATTTACTAGCTGAAAAAAGATCATTGAATTGACATTATTTTCCGTTACAGGATAGGTATTGCAATACTATGAAACATTTCAATAACATCTATAAACAAAAATACTATTCAAATAGAAAAAATAACCTCACGCCATATATCAAACATTAGCGACAAAATGTAACAGTGAGAAAAATGGAAAAATAAACAATATTTACCCACACGAAACAATTTCTCTTCTGAGCCCATACATCAAAGACACGTCACAAAGAATAGAGTTATGTCTCTTCCGTTGCCTTTTGTTTGTGTCGATGAAAAAAAAAAGTAATAATAGAGTTTATGGTCTAATAGTAAATGTTTACTAGACCACAATTTGTTTGCCGAATTTTCACTTATGGCAACACTTTTGAGGTCATGTTTAGATATGGACGTTATGAAAAAAAAAAAGTAAACTATTCCCTCAATTATTTTTTTTTGCCATAATACTAAGCAAATTTTTGTTTTGACAATAATTGCCTGATGGCAAACAACTATAAGCTTTTCATTGTTAACACAGGTGGCCAATATATTATCCAGAGTAATTGTAGCCAAAACATACCAAATATTTCTTGCTTATCGCCAGTATATTAATAAACGCCAAACATCGGCTTACCTCATTCTACACCATGCTTTGCGTCAGCACATCTGGCAAAATATTATCTTGTCCTAGTTTTAGTCTTTTCGTGTCAGGTCTGCTAGCCTAAATACCTTGCAATTTAGTATAGTCTTTAATTAAGTCTGGAGTGGATTTAGAGGGACTTTGCTGTGGGAAGCTGTGCTAGGATTTATTTTAGTTTAGTTGTGTTTATCCTAATGTAATGTTGGGTGCTAGTGCTGGTACTTCTAGGTATTATGAGTAAACCGATTTCTCAGTGGAAGTTAAGGTTTTTTTTATGAGTTTTTATACGTTGATACGGGGTACTGGGTTCTGTGAAGTCAGCTTTAAGCATTTTCTTGAACTATTAATGTAGACCAGTTTAGTTTATGGATGCTGTTAACCTGTTACATTATCGTTGATTTTTAGTTAGAAAGTGTTGTTACTCTTTACTGCTATCACTTATCACTTTGAAACAAAAATAAATAGTATAATATGGGATATTGTTTTAATAAATAGCATAATTTTTTTTACTGCCTGCCTGTTATGCGTGGTATTTCATTGATTGGCATAATCATGGCGTGCATTTATTTTGGCCTAATTTGGACTATAGCATTGTTGGTCCAGCTCGTCCTGGCTTACGTGCTTTGCCTTGATATAAGCTATGTAGTTTCTAAAGCCCATAGCTCATTGAGAATATCCTATAAATAGCATTAAACACACATAAATAAATAAAAGAAAGAGACAGCACTAAACACAATTTGACTTCCTACTTATTCTAACCCTCATTCACTCGTCAATAAATCTCGAAATTCCGAGTTACGCCGAAAAGTTACGCTTACAAGAAACAATAAAAATCAGTGTTACAACAAGCCATAACATACGCCATGTGGTAACATACGCGCGTTACTTTTAACGTAAACAAGATAAAATAAACAGTTTTTGTAAGAAAACTACGTACCACGTGTTAGATTACGAAATCGCTAGTAGGAACTTGTTACGAGCTACTTGAAAACGGTACTTTTTTTGAGTTATGCTGTGAGGTGATTGTTTTTTTTTTATGGTAAAGAAGATTGTTTTCTTTTTTAAACCTATATTATAATCCATACTAATATTATAAATGCGAATGTCACTCTGTTTGTTTGTTTGTTACCTTTTCACGACTAAACGGCTGATCGGATCTTAATGAAATTTGGCAAGAAGATAGATTTTAACCTGGGGAAGGACATAGGCTCTATATCATTACGCTACGACCAATAGGAGCGGAGCAGCAATGAAAAATGTTGCGAAAACGGGGAAAATGTGACGCAGACGAAGTTGCGTGAGACAGCTAGTATTATAATAAACCCTTAGCCTTCCACAGAAGAGTTAGTGAGTTTTATATTGATTAATAATATGACCTTGCTAATTCATAAGTGAGAATTGAAATTAATTGATTTTTTAAGTCCATCGTGCAGCTGTAAATTCTTATTGACAAAAAAAAGTTTTTTAAATGCCTATTTTGATGTTGATAGCATTCCACCTTAATTACTGCAAACAATTAGGTTAATATGACATGTTATACTTACCCCAATTAAGAAATTTGAGAATACGTTACTAAATAAACATTTGTTACTAAAACATACATACATTACAGAGACCGCTAAAATCATAAGTAACTTATCCCTTCCTTTTGACTAGTAGTCGGGTAAACAATAACTAGGAATATCGAAATAAAAGTTATACGAAATTAATTTTATAAATTGTTATATAAACTTTTCACAGTTGTATGAGCCACATATGGTTTTCAGTGATATAACCGTTTATGTCAACTTCTCGAGCAGTGAAGTGTTATATTATAACTATAATATTTAGTAGTAATAGAATGAAAAGAGGTTTATATGAATCATAGTTTTTTTTGGCTTATGTTTAACATAACACCAGATAAAGTAAATATAACCTTAAAAAACATTTTTATACTGCCTAAAATAGTAAATGATCACCAGAATTAAAAACCTGAAAATCACAGCTCCGAACTAAGGCGTAGTCGACGGAGCCCCGCTACGCGGGGCTCCTATTTCTCTCTGCAGGGTTTAAAGTAACCTAACACGAAGGGTCGGGGTGCCCAATATCCCGAGCTCGCTTTGCTCGCACTTGCTTCCTAAGTTCTTCTTGCCACAAAATTTGTTGATCATTTACTATATTTGGTCTTTGAATACAATTTTTTTGGTGTTTAGTATTTTTTTTTTTGGGTAGCTTAGGATCTCAAAGTAATTTTTGGTGCTCATTATATTTAATCCCGTTTTTTTTTTCATATAATCCGTTACAAAAACTACTTTACAGATTGACTACCTAATCCTTATTAAAAAGCATATAAAAACTACATTCTCCATAAATCCGTCATGTTTATATTAATTTCTGGTTAAACCTAATTTATCGTTTCTGTGCGGTTAAATTTAACTGTCGGCTTAGTTTCAACGAGATAGTTAAACTGTATGGTTAACTGTATTAGTTATTCTTTGCAGTCATAAAAACAAGTTTATAGCGTGATAGTGATTTTTTCCTGTTAACTTTTTTTATGACTTTTGGAACAGATCAAAAAGTAGTTTTTTTTTCTGTTTAATATCGAAAGTTTCGGGTTGAAACTGTTTTTTTTTTTATGAAGCATAGGTACAGTGTAGTGTGATTTATGTAAATGTGTTTTTTTTTATGAGGATTTTATGTAAATAATCGCAATTTTTCAGTGAACTAGTCGAAAGTTGCAAAATAAACAAAACAGTTAAAAGTATAGTTCCGTCAGTAGTTTCAATTGAAAAGGCAAGTCGTTGGATCTTCATGGCTTTTAAAGCATAGCAATAAAATTTGTTGCTTTCGCTGCTTGATATTCTGTTCCGTAACTTCTAGGTTATAATTTCGAGTAACCTTTGAACTTTCTCACAATTATTTGAAAGAATGGAAAAGTGAATGTGGCGAGTCCATAACCATAACCACTTGTATTGATACATAAAAACTTTTTATTACTCAACTAAAAATCAACCACTCTATTCTTTAACAAATAAATTAACCACTTCATATCAACCTTCACTTAATAAATTACAATACTACTTAAAAAAAAATCTTACAAAAAAAGACGTCCCCAAAACACCCACTTCCTTTACTAAAAATAGCTTGAACCCTGCGAACTAAAAGTCGATCCCTTGATGAAACTTAAAGTTGATTCCTTTATGAAGAAGTAGGTAGTGGTATAAACTTCTGCCACAGATGTTTTAAAACAAAACACAGTCGAGGCTAGAAGTTTGTATACAATTTTAAAACAAGAATTAAGTCTGGGATGATAGAGTAGATTAATCAGGTCAGCTTATTAGTGATGGAACGATTCGTTATTAAAAAAGTTCAGGAGAAATAGTTTAGTCTGTTTTTGTAGAGTAAAAATAGTTAGGATTTGTGTTTATGTGTATTTAAAAATGGGTTGTAGGAAGATGAATGATGTAGAACATGTAGTAACCAAAACTTTGAAGGATTTTTTGGTCTTATGTTTTAAGAATACCGAAATTCAACCAAGAAAAATGTTTTTGCTCATACTAATAAAAATATGATGCATCATAAGGAGAAGAGAAAAGAATTTTGCCGGGTAGAATTATAATTTTTATACTATATTATCTATACGTTGGTACTTATTCTGAAGTCTCAACAGCTAGCAGACATAACATAAATACTAAGACTATCTTACTTAAAAAGAGTTTTGTAAGAGCTTCCAACAAAAACTTGCCAAAAACTGCACGAAAACTTATAAACAAAGTAACAATTACTTGCTGAGACGGTTATTTTTATTAAAACAACGAATTTGCTGTTGCTCTCTCTCTGAAACAACAAGTAAACATAAAGCATTATTATTTTTGTTCGTCGAAACTTTTAATGAATATTAGTTTTCGTTTTAAACTTTGATTGTCTTTTTAATAAATCTAAAAATGTTTTACAATTTATGATTCATAAAAGACTGTAATTTTGAATTAGTACGAAGCAAAGTGAATAATAACATAAACGTAATGAAATTATAACAAGTAAGACTAGCTGCCTATCAAATTAAATTTAAAATATTACTAGACAAACTAATAATATTTATTTTAGTTAATTTGACGTAACTATATAGAAAATATCAAGCTCCGTCTATAAACAAAAACCAAAGCACTTACTATTTTCTACAGAAATTTTCAAGTTCAAAAAATTGCATTTGTAATAACAATTTGGTTTTAACACGCTGCTCGTTCTTGCATACAATATTTCCTTATATTTAAATTCATATACTGATTCTACTGCAGTAGTCTATGAGCCAACCACAACGGAAAAAGGAAAGAAACATAACAATCTTTTGCTCGCAAAATGCTGTCTATTTTTCTTTTTTATTTGACAGAAGTTACACGCACTATTACGTAAACAACCTTCTTGTTACGAAAAATCATATACAGTCCCCCAAGGACGTCAAAAAACACGTCTTTCCTTATCCACCCTTCCATCACACCGAAGCAACAAATTGTTATTAACTCTTGAATAAGATATAATGCGATGTCAATGTGGATAATACTTCTTGTGATTGATAAATCCTCGTTTTAACCCATTGTTTGGCTAAAATATCATTAAAATTCGATATAAATAAGGACATAAAGCAAAGTATTGGTTCTATCACATATTGGAGATGCTATAAATACTTGTGACGATGCTCTTTCTTTTTGGACTAAATTGGTGTTATTTTTATGCTATTGTGTGGGCGGACCTAAAATGCGAGCGTAGCGCCATCTGTTATCGAGTAGCGGTATTGAAAGCTTTTTTATTTCTGTGTGGGTGTAAAGGATACATACGTTGTTTGGTTTCGTTTATAGAATATAAATAGGTCTTTATTGTTAAAACGTGTTTTGTGTAAATATTAAAATGTTTTGTAATGCTTGTTGGAGCTTAACCTTGTCTAATGTTAGACCTTTTAGAACCTTTGTTTGTATTCAATTAAAACCTCTTTAAATTTTCTAGATTCATATTCATTATGTCTAAAATTAAGACACAAAGGCCTTTCTGCGAATTCATAATTCGAATTTCAAACATGTTTTGCTAAACATAACCGTTATAAAGTTTTATCTGTAACGAAACAAGAAACCACTCGACATTAAAACCAAAACAATGCAAGATCCACTCATTATTTCGCCGAAATGTTAATTACTTAACTTTAGGGTCCACACACAAAATTTTAAAGCACAAGATGCTACTTGAAAATTTTACACCCGTAGTAAGTCCCGAAACCCAAATTTTCGAGTTATCAGTTTTCGAGGGGAGAATTTAAAGGTTTAACTTTTATGAGAAACAGTTACAATATGGGGTTGTATTGTGTAAGTTTTATTTATAATTATTTTGTAGTGAAGAATACTTTGACAGATGGCAAAAACACTTCGGGGTAAAATTGTGATGGGAACTGAGAATTTTAATAAACACTCCGGCCGTGATTAAAATGATGGACATCTCAAAAGTCGGCCATTGTAATGGACCATCATGGGCCATCGTGTAAATACAAAGCTTGTCAAAACATTTATTGGAATGGCAACACGACTATAATCTTTTTTTAAATCAAATCACATTATTAAAACATGCATTTTAACAATATTTCAATACGAATTGGAGCGTTTGTTGTATATGCAATTGACGTGTAGGGTAATAATTGCTTTGTCGGTAATGTGGAGTCGACATTTTGAGTCGATAAATGTTTCAGTGTTTTCATGTAATTGCTGTAGAGGCTGATTAATTAATTCGTAGATTAATGTACTGGATGGATGACTATGAATAACGCTTTGAAGTGTGTCGTAATTACTTGACAATGTAATTGTTAGGTGTTAACTTAAGCAGACCTAGGTGATCGCCACTGGGAATACTACAGCTTGATTGAAAATTGTTACTTACTAAGTATGTAAGGTATTGACTTTGTGGTTGACATGAATATGCCATAATAAACTTACAATACCGAGAAATCGAACCAACCAACAGTTTCTCAATCCGTTACATATTTTTTCTGTAAAAATGGAAACCGTTTCAAAGGATTGAGAAATTAGATCGTAGCGAATATGCAATACAGCAATTTATCTAGTGGCGTGGACGTCGGACTGCATTTGACTGCAATGCTTGAGAGGTTTTTCTGGCCGGCCTGTAAAGGTTAGAGGCCCATGGACGGCATAAAAACTCTGACTCCAGGTTAGGTGCTAATAAAAAATTAAGGTCGCTTTAGAAAAAGTGACGCTTTAAAATTATTACTACTAAGTACTACACAGTAGTACTACTGAGTACACCACTGGCTACCCCCTTTTTATTTTTAATTCCGTAATGTCCATCCAAAGGTTGTCTGGAAGATATCGCTATAAGCGATAAGACCGCCGTTGTAACCATAACATTGTAAAATTTGTAAAGCCGTTTTGTTTGATTTTTGGTGTACAATAAAGTATTATTCTATTCTATTCTACTATTAAAATCGATTCACCTATCATCAGCCCCCGTATGCACAAACGCTCGGATTCCATTTCGATCCGGAAAGTCGTATATCTATCCCGCTCGCTTTCGTAATGCCAAAACAAGATAGACATACGATTTATCGAATCGAAATCGAATCCGAGCGTTTGTGAAGGTCGCTGGACCACCTTGAGAAGGGCCTAGCCACTATTCCCATTTTAATCGAAATCACACTTAACCGACCTACGATAATGAAGGATTAGTAATTAAACCTTTAATATTAAATCCAGTCCTTAATCTAGACCGAAAATAATCCCAAACAACGAAGCAGCAGCTTACAATGTTAACTTTGAATCTCTTATAAAGTTTCTTCAAGCAAAAAACTAGGCTGAAATGCAGATAATAATAAATCAGTCTGGGGAACCCAAAGACAGACATTTATTTATCTGGCGAGTACAGTATTTAATAAGGTTGGAAAGAAGATCCTAAGTTTTTTGTTTCGTGATTAAAATTGGTTGATAACCAAAAATTTTGAATGGGGAATCTTGAGGAATGACTATTAAACTATGGTTCTATGCTTCAATGGTTTATGGTTCTATGTTCCCTGATAAGTGGGACTGCCCTTATAAAAATCGGTAAAATATTGCTACAATCACCATGCTTGATAAACAAATTGGATTAACATGGTTCTTATAAAAATGATAATCATAAGTCATTTTTTTAAATAAGACTGGGTTTGAGCAATGAGCACGGTCCAAAAAATCTAACCTACTTATTTTTTTATTTAATTTAAAATATAAGCTAAATTTTTTGGTAGTAAAATGTCGAAAAATAATGTGCATTTTGTGCGTCTGCCTATTCTTGTTGACATAGCAGAAAAATAACTCCCCATAAAGCTGCGACGTGTCTGACTGCACTGCCTACCTTATTAGGTTTCAGATTCTTCTACTCTAACGATTTAATACGGTTTTGGCGATAAAACGATGGGACATGGTTTTGATCGTAGCCTCTCATACTATAAAGCGTATTCCTTCTTGGGCGTCTAATAGGGGGCGAGCCTATTGCCATCAACCGGGCACAAATCCAGACTCCGTGGCTGTTACTGAGAAATTCCTAATGGAAAAAAACTATAACAGTTTTGCCCGACCTGCAAATCGAATCCAGGACCTCACGCCAACAAGGCAGTCCCCGGGCAAAACCTAGCATAAAACAAATGTCACTAATTATTTCGTCTTAAGAATTCCGCTAATACCGTACAGGAAAATAATAGCATTACGACGTCGTGAACGGTCATATCTCAACCTTAAGTAAGGTTGTACCATAACTTATCTCATGTCACATATATGTTGCAAATAGACGGTTTTCCCACCCCTACGCATGATTCATTGCTAGGGACAACTGTATCTGTTTCATGAGCCAGTGAATCGTATCCATTTGTTTTCGATTAATGCTGGAACAATTGTGAGACGGGGCAATATTAATTGGAGAGTTCCGGTTTTTATGCCCGCACTAGTGTTGCGGTTTTTCGTTTATTTTTCGTGTAACCGCTGTATGCTTGCAGCATTGATTAATGGCTTGCTTGAATTGGTTTTGTTTTTTGTTTTTTTTTCTGTTTGTTGTCGTCTTTAAAGTCAGTCGGCGTTCGATTGATTTGGTTTGAAGTTGAATGCAGCTGCCAATTCATGATGTTGGTTTCTTAAGTACCTATATCAAGTCAATAACTGCTTAAATATTCAAGATTTAGTTTGTAATGTGTATCTTCAGAATAACCTATTTAAAGACATATTTTGTCCAGTGGGTCAATTTCTGTGTTTTAGTCACAATCTGTCAGAAATACTTTGTACTAAAACTCATCAAAAATTTATTTTGTCTACATTAGCTATTGTATGACAACTTTAAATGTGCATTTAAAGGTTGCATCGAGATTTTAAACTTGGTACATTTAATTTAGTTCCGTGTTATCCTGCCTGCACTCATAAGTTGGTAGAAGTGCACGAGATTTTGAACGTTTTTAAGTACTATTGGTCAAGTACTGGAGAAGTATGGAAGAAGAATACATGCTGCGCCAACCTCTTATGAGGTATAGAGGCAACAGAATGAAACAGAAGGCATCAATATTAAACCAATACCTCTAAATAATAAGAAATAAATTCCATTGAACAGCTCTTTCTTAGTACATAATCCTATTGTTAATAATCAAGGAAATATTAATTAAGTTGGTTCTTCACTTCTTAGTAAAAGCCGGCTTTTATTTAATTAGAATAATCAACGTTCAAGAATAACTAGGCTAGGTATTCTTATGTTGAGGTTATCTAGAAGGCAAGCGAGGAGAGGTTTTAAAACAAGGAAAAGGAAAAATAAAAACTGTAAGGAAGAACAGAAGTCAACAGAACAGACCCAGTCTTACCAAGGGTGTTCTATTATCCATTACTAACTGCGTTCTGCAGGTCAGATAGGCAGTCGCTCCATGTAAAAAACTGGTATTCAGCTGCATCTGGTTAGACTGGAAGCCGACCTCAACATAGTTGAGAAAAGGCTAGGCAGATGATGATGATCCTTATGATTTTGGCAGACCATGGTGTTACCCAATTAGGGCGCTTGAGTTGTTAGGGTTCCGTACCCAACGGGTCAAACGGGACACTATTACTGAGACTTCGCTGTCCGTCCGTCCGTGTGTCACCAGGGTGTATCTCATGAACCGTGAGTTAGCCAGTTGAAATTTCTACAGATTATGTATATATCTGTTGCCGCTATAACAACAGATATTAAAAACAGAATGAAATAAATATTTAAGGGGGCTCCCATACAAAAAAGTGTTTTTTTTTTTTGCTCGTTTTTATAAATAATGGTACGGAACCCTTCGTGCGCGAGTCCGACTCGCACTTGGCCGGTTTAAAAAAAAAACTCATTATTTGTATACAACATAAATCTTATTTATAAAATTTTGTGTCGGTAAAAAAAAACTATTTTCACAAAAGATAAGTCACTGCCTTTTCTTAACTATCTCATAGCACTTCCACACCTTTTTCATTATACAAGAAAAACAAGACAAGAAAATGTTCAAGTCTCTTTCACTTCTATTTAGAACGTAAGAACAAAAGAGCTTGATAATAAAATCATCAGCGGAAACGCACAATAGGTAGCTGTAATAATATTAACTTTTATTCCAGTTTTCATTGTTTTTCCGGAGCTTGTTCAAAAGATTGTTTAATTAATAATTGGGCGTCGGTACTTACGTAATCCTTGCCTATTCCTTTGCGTTGTTAGGTAAATACAGAAAAGTACATAATATAACATCACGCCTGTAATCCTGAAGGGTTAGGCAGAGGTGTATCTAATAGAACACCCATATTTCGCCGGTAATGTTTTATAAGTCCCATGTAAAAGGGCGCGAGCTTATAATAGGGGTGCGGACTGGGTAAAGAAAACGACATTCTATTTTGTCCGTCAGACAGGTAATACAAAAATATTAGACACGTATTTTTGTTTTATCAAAATATTAAAAAAACTCATTAAAGTTGGAGAGTGGGGGCTCACTACGTCACAAGTAGGTATAAAACTTACCTACATGTGACGTCATGCGCCATTTCAACTCAATATATCTCCGTAATTTTATGGCCACGTGAAAAAAGAAAAAATACGTGTCCAATACTTTTCAATAAACTACCCGACGGACAAAGAAAAAAAAATGTGATCATCCCCTATTGTTGATTGGTTAATTTATTTGTTAATTTGATTTATTGTCCATTTAATTTACAATTTGTTTCAAATTATTTGTTATTTAAAGTTACAATTTGATTTAATTTATTTGTTAATTTTAATTAATTGTGCTCTTCATAGCGTATATGTTACTTTATTGCAGTTATAAAAATATGTCATAACATAAATGTCCGACGGAGGGTCGCCTGGTGATCTGTAATACAGGTTTTACCTAAAACAGACACCAGTCTCTATGTAGTGACAATTTGATTCTGTACTGTTTATGAGGAAGAGAGAAATAAATTAAATTTATTATTATTATTGCCATCAATCGGGCACAAATGCAGACTCCGTGGCTGTGACTGCAAAACTCCTGATGGAAAAACCCAATAACACTGCCCGTCCCGGGAATCAAAGCCAGGACGTCATGCTCAGCAATCATGCTGGTTATAACAAGAGCAGTCAGGCAGGGCAGTATGAAAAGTACATAAAATGATATTTTAAAATTAGGGTACCATACTCGTCGGTATTCGTTTGAGTGTTTTGCTCCCCATCCGGATTTTGTCCAGCATTGTCATTGGTCTGGACTCTTCAAAAGAATTTCTTTAAGAAAAAGCTTTTAGTCTGGAATTTTCTAAAAGGACTGAACGACGGCACGAGGCTTGAGGAGGAAGTTCCTGATTACGAAAATTGGGTTATCGGGTCCGGAGTATTAAATTTAAATATTCCTAGAATTTAGAACTTAGTTAGGATGTTACGTCATGTTCAAATAAAGGATAGGACAGAATCCGTCTTGATGTTCGAAACAAGGTTTTTTATCGGACCTTGATTTAATCCATTGAGCCATTTTCGATCTTTATGCGAAATACGGTAAAAAAATATATGTCCAAAACTATTACTTAATTTGTTTTTTTTTCTTCTTTGGCAACTGAGCCGATGTCGACTATTCTGCCAGCGTTAATATTACAATATGACAGGTCTTAAACGCCATTTAGAAGTGCTAATCGCGTTTAAATTTCACTTACGGAGTAAAGTTTGAAAAACAAAAAACTGGCTCGAAATACTTACATATTTAAGCCTGGTGTTCTTGGACCAAAGAAATTGTTTTGGAATAAGATTGTACTCGTCCAGCTGTAGCCTTAGCCATAACGAAAACCTCTGAACAAAGTCTGAATTCCTACTATTTCTAGTACTATTAGTCTTTTATCCAATTAAAATCCAAGTTCATTAGATTATCCGCCAAGCTTTGGCATCCCTACCAATAAACAGAAACTTGGCAATGGAATTCACTTGAACTTATTAATTCTATTTTGTAATTCGAATTTGGAATCGTGTTAAACTTTTAATTTCGAAGGGCCACTGTTTCGCCTATTATGCCAAAGGGAATTATGTCTACGTGTTTAGAAAGCGTTATTTTTTGTAACGTTATTTTCCTAACGTTATTTGGGTTATAAAAATTAGGTTCGTAATGTTTTTGGGGTGTGCTGTTTAATTTTATGGTTATAAAGGTTTTTTGTGCTAAATAAAGTTTTGTTGTGTAGGTTTTTTTTTGCTCTTAATTTCGTGACGATTTTTAGAATTGGATCAAATGAGATAAGCAATTTCAATTTTACTTTACATGTTGCTCGTTTCGCATTGCTTGCAAAGTTACTAACAAAATAGAAGAGCATTCTTAGATTATTTGACGTGTATAAAACCATGAAATGACACATGAAGATAATCTTAAAGTTATTGAGCTTTAAACCTTTTTCGAACTAAAAATATTTTAAACCGATACCATCGCTTCCCAAAAAATACATAAAACCTCCAGTAACATATATATTATTATCGATTCCAGTGAAAAACACTTCACAAATAAGGAAAAAAGTGCATCGATAATTGAATCATCACACTCACCACCTTTTGGTGTGAGTCAGACTTGGAAACCGCACTTGATGTGAATCATAGGTAATTGCCGACATTTTTATTGCCATCCTAACTGATTTGGTATCGGTAATTTGCTTGCCAGGTTCCTTGGCAAGCGTTTTTGTAAGGTCTTCAGGTAGAGCCAAAAAAAAATTAGTTTGAGCTCTACAAAGGTGAATAAAAAGTCTACATACACCGTGTAAATCACCTCATCACGAAGCCGTCAACCAAGCATTCTGTACATGAAACTAAGTAACTTTACGCAAAAATTATTGCTGGGAAACGACTTTTTTTGTGGGGGGTTTTAAATCATGTTTTGTGGTAGAACTCAATGTAACGCATTCAAAACATTGTCCTGATGGACGGATTGAATAGTACGGGGGTCGTGGAGGTGTTTAAAGTAAAAATCTTACATTAAAAACCTGAATTTAAAAAAAATACTTGCCAAAAAGTTGGAACTTTGACCCCTAATATCTCCGTAAATAGAAGGTTCCCAGGTATAGAGTAGAACAGAAAAATCATCGCAATGACAGGGAGAACCAGTACCTTTCGGCTTCGTTAAGAGGTGTTTTACACCCTTTATAGTGTAATGCTTTATATAATTTAGCACTGCTTCTTTTTGTATAGACCACATTTTTCAGTCAAATTAACATCTAGTCGACATACCTAGGTTACTAAATATCAATAAATAGGTAGAATTTCTTGGAAAACTGAATAATACGTAGAATAGTGAAACCCCAATAAAAAGTGTTATTTTTTACTATTCGTGGACAATGAAACCTAAGCCTTACTAATTTACTTCAATACAAATTAAACAATACAAGCACGACCGAACGCATTCACAGAAATCATCAAAAAGTTTGACTCATCGCAAAAAAAAACTAAAAAAGGTCCCATTATGAAAACGATTCGCGCTTGACCGCAATTTTTTATCTGTATTCACACATTTTATAATAATGCCTTACTAAATAATAATAGGTGGTCGTGAATAAAATGGCATTGCCTTTTTTATTATTTGTCCAAAAAACGTTAATTTGGGCTCTTTGAATGGTTATTTCCTGTTTGGTGTTGCCTACTGTAATTTTTGCGTGGCTATCGCGTGAGGTGGGGTTAAATTTGCTGTACTTAGCGTTATGTATGTGAACAATGTATAATTTATTGCCATATTTTAGTTAAATTACTTTTTCATTGGAGTAGTTAGAAGTCAGGCAATTATTTTGAACTATCAAACGTCAAAGTCAAAGTTTTTTTTTTTAAATATTGTATCTAAGTGTCAAGAGCGAGGCATTTTGGCTTCCTATTGTTATTCCATGTTAATATATTATAATGTGCGTGTATTGTTACTGTGCAGAATAAAGAGATTGTACCAAATCTTGCTAACTAGCAATTTATCAAGTATTTTAGGTCATCGTATTTTCTCGAACACAAACAGTTCTTACATTGACCATCCGATAACATATCTACAGTGATTGCTAGGTCAAAGATCGCATAGTGAATAATTAATGATCGGTTACTAGGCCAACGAATATAAGACGCAATGACTCGTATATTTGCAAGTTTCTTCACTCCAATAAATCAAACATAACTTCACGCCTGTAATGCCTGAAGGGTTCGTCACAAATGTACCTGATAGTACACCCACATTCTGCCAATTATTATATTTTGGTCTCATTTTATAGAGAGCGAGCCGATTACTATCAACCGGGCATAAATCTGAACTCCATGGCTGCTAATGAGAAATTACTCATGTAAAAAACCCAATCATACTTTGAACGGCCTAGGAATCGAACCCAGGTCCTCATGCTCGGCAGCAGCATTTGCGACTATTAGACCTATGAAGCAATCCTTCAAATCTCTACATAAACATGTAGAAATAAAAGAATTAAGGCATTGTTTTAAAAGCACACTAGCGCCATTGTCAACACTAGTGGCATTTCGAAGAAACCTCATTAGCCCAACCATAAACAAAACATTACCAATGTTCTTTTCTAGTATAGTTAGTTATAAATAGAACGTACTGCGTTTGAACTTTTGAAGAAAGAACTACTTTCTCCATTCTATTTAAAAAGTTGCGCTTAACGTTAAAAGCATTATTGAGGCCACGAATAAAGAGTTCGTAGGTACTTCATAAACATAGGGTAACGGTTTAATATATTCGATTTTAGGTTTAGAATGGTTTAGTTCGGATAATAAGCCGCTGAACCCGGCTGTATTTTGTACACTTACCAGTAACGACTGTCAACGATGTACAAATTGTCTGACTGTTATGACTACCGTCAGAAGCTCGAAAGTCGGACAGCGAGTCTTACCAAGGAGGGGAATCTTATCTAACCCAATAACTGGGTACTGGACTCAAATCGTACAAGAAGTAATGGGTTCTTAACATAGGTAATTATTTTTTGTTGATGGTGGACATAAAATTTCAACATGCATGTATAAATTACTCGATGAGCTCGTGGCTAAATAATAACAGCCGCACGGGTCGATCTTTATGGTTAAGCCGTGCTTGCCGAGGTTGGTGCGTGGACGGGTGACCATAATTACATATCGAGTTTCCTCCGTGCCTCGGAAAGCACGTTAAGCCGTTGGTCCCGGCTGTCATTTGTAGATCTTTGACAGTCGTTAGGAGTAGACAGAAGCCAAAAGTCTGACATCCAGTTTTACCAAGGGGTATCCATTATTACGCAGTTACTGGGTTGTGGAGGTCAGATAGGCAGTCGCTTCATGTAAAATACTGGTACTCAGCTGCATCCGGTTAGACTGGAAGCCGACCCCAAGATAGTTTGGGAAAAGGCTAGGCAGATGATGTATGGATTAATTACTAATGCAAATAGGAGGAGGAGGTAGGTATACTTTGATTGACGTTTAAAAGTAAAGCATAGCAAGTGTTAGCCATTCTGTGGGTACTGGACAATGGCATCTATCAAATAGGTATCCTAGAGTTGTCATACATTCAAGTACCTACTACCACGAATGTGTATTATTTGTACGTGTGTATACTCCCTCGATAAATCAATAAAGGATAGGTACTTGACCAACATATATGTCAACGAACCTACTTATGTTATGACACATGTCATGACATCATCCTCTGTCCTCAGCTTGTCCATAGCCTTCTTTATAATCTATTCCACTGAAATCGTTATGTCAATGTTGACAGTATCTGTCATCTTTGCCTCGTCATAGAGACCTATCTATGAAACCCAGACGGTATGGAAATAATAATATTTATGTATAAGAAGGAAAGAAAGAAAACAGTGGTCATGCTACGCGTGCAGGACAAAACAAAATCATTAGGTAAATTGTCCAATCCTGGCAAGGTTTGGCCAATAGGTATTTATTGCTTATATATAGTACACCCACATTTCGTCTGTTATGTTCAAGCCCCATGTAATAAGTGGCAATCCTATTGCCATCTACCAGACACAGAACCAGACTGCACCACCGTCTACTGACAAATTCCTGACGGTAAACCCAATGACACTTGGCTCGCCTGCAAATCGATTCCAGGACCTCATGATGCTCAGCTGTGGCTGTTTGTGACCACTAGACCAACGAGACAAAAATTCACTACAAAAGCTTCGAGTAATCTATGAAAGAATGAACAGAAGTCTCGTTATAAAAAATCATAGTTCTACAAGACTTTAAATTAATAAAGTAGGCCAAAGAACAAAGAGTTCACTTCATAAAGTGTAAACGTCGTAATAGAACACTATTGACCAGACGCTTAAACAATGGCTTTTATCTCATTCCACTGAACTCCAAATTCGATAACCTGTGAGAACAGCAAATATTTTTAATTTGATACGTTATTCGATACTGGCTGTTTATACTTTACTCTTTTGTCTCTGGCTATCGCGATTTAAAAATGTAGTGTTCGAAGTTTGATTATGCAACGGAATTTTAAATGGCGCGTTGTTTGTCTTCGTAATTTTATTATGCGAAACGTTTGCTTATCTGTAGTTTATTAATCGAAACATGTTTTTAAATGTCTTCGGTCTACATTTGTGACTAAATATATGTATTAAGAGCATAGGTACGCTATGTTACATAAGTTTAATAGTATCATCAATTACATAATTACTGCATCCTTATTCTAGAAGGAAACAAAATAGGTTGATAAAGAGGGAATGACGTCAAAACATATTATACGCTTCAATTTCTTTGTATTCAGTACCGTTTCTTCACTGCTGTACTTAACCTTATTTGTAAGTCTATAAAGATCACTGTTACTTTGACAGTAATGTAAAGTTAGGGATAAACTGAATCGTCTGTACTTACCGTTTAAACAGACATATTGCGTAATCGAACATACAAGGAATGCGATTGAAGACATTCCGATTTTAAATATCAAAATATTCTTAATTCAAATGTGACGTTTGATTGATAATTTCCGCCATTTTGTAATAATTAAGCGCCATTTATTACTAATATTATTTGAATACGAATGTTGTTTTGAATAATGTTTCTATTAATTAAATTAATATTCGTAAAGTTAATTAATGGCAACAGATCATCTGTATTGCTCGTTTTTTCCTCTGTTACTTTTAATATGAAAACGCTCATAAAATATTACTTACGCAGGTCGGGCTATTAATAAATCTGTACCCAATTTACTATGTAGGAATAAATATGTATACCAATTAATTAAAATTACCGTAAAGAAATTCGATTTAATAAACGATACAATTTCATTTCAGTGTTCCTCTTTTAAGGAAATTCACTGTAATTCACATGATATTAATTCAGTCCATTATATTTTTTTTATTTGTATGTAGAGTCACGACCACCAATATGTATAGGTACACTTTCCTAAATTTAAAAGCTGCTATTGTCGCGAGAAATAACGATTCTAACTGTGAGATAAGATCTATTTTATAATAATATGAGTCCTAAAATACTATGTTCGCTTCATCATCATCTGCCTAGCCTTTTTCCCAAACTATGTTGGTCGGCTCTCAGTCTAACCGGATTCAGCTGAGTACCAGTATTTTACATGAAGCGACGGCCAATCTGACCTCCACAACCCAGTAACTGAGTAATACGATTCCCCTTGGTAACACTGAAAGTCAGACTTTTGGCTTCTGACTACTCGTAACGACTGTCAAAGTTGTACAAATGACAGCCGGGACCAACGGCTTAACGTGCTTTCCGAGGCATGGAGGAAACTCGGTATGTAATTATGGTCACCCATCAACGGATCCTCGGCAAACACGGCTTAACCTTAAAGATCGACTCGTGCGGCTGTTATTATTTAGCCACGAGCTCCTCCTTCCAAAATACTATGTTCGCAACACCATGAAATTTTAATCAGAACAGTAGGAGATAATTTTTTGCAAAAGCTGCTAAGTATTGGTGCTCGTGACTGTACATAGATTTAAAAGAGGAAGAAGCGCATTCTATACGTTTAAAAAAAACAACGACAACTTAAACTAACCCAACACGTTTCAACATACAGTAGCACCTAGAATATTTAACCCTCAACTCATCCGCAAACTCGACCCCCTGACAGGACTAACTCAACCCCCGAGCTTCGCCAACTCAACCCAGCCGCGTTGACCGACGTAGGTACGATGTTGACAAGGGTGACATTGCCTTTAGCTACCAATTTTAGCAAAACCGTTGTGTGACTGTTTTAGAGCCTAAAATAGTACTAGTGAAAGCATGATAGACAGACTGTACCATTATAAAAGGCCTATTTTAGTAGTAGAATAATACAAACTGTGCTTTTGTGGCCGAATCGATATCTTACCTAAGCGGTATAGAATTAATTGTCTCAACATCTGCCTCTTTTTCCCACCTATATTGGGGTCGGCTTCCAGTCTTACCGGACGCAGCTGAATATCAGTATTTTACATGGAGCTACTGCCTATCTGACCTCCGCAACCCAGTTAGTACTGGGTGGCTACGATACCCCTTGGTAAGACTGGTTGTCAGACTTTATTTTATGCTATAAGAAAGGATTTTTGAAAAATCATCCCGGAAAATCGTTTGCGGAATGAATTTTAATCGGTAGAAAAACGGTTGAACTTTGTACGGCAAATCCTATCGAGCAACGGCATTTTACATTGATAAATCTCATCTTACTAGTTTCTAAGATTTATATCATGTTACAAAACCTAATCATATTTTTTTTCTTTTATTTCCAGCTGATCCGTTGCCAGGCAAGCACGTACCGCTAGAAAGCTATGAGAGCGAACTGGAGAGGGAGCACGCGCTGCCGACGTCCGTCCCCAACGCTGACATACTCAAGACTAACAGCAACCCGACGTATCATAAGCCGAGGTAAGCAATTTTTTTTTTTTTTTATGGAACTGTTTGTGGCCTACCTTTTTTAATTTGAAGGCTCTGTTACTAACCGTTAATATAAGAGAAGAGTTCGTCCCGTGATATTCTCCTGGAGCAGTTTCGGTGTTCTTTGCTGTTGTTTA
The DNA here is from genome assembly GCA_963082945.1 of Cerastis leucographa. Taxonomy (NCBI): domain Eukaryota; kingdom Metazoa; phylum Arthropoda; class Insecta; order Lepidoptera; family Noctuidae; genus Cerastis; species Cerastis leucographa. Next base: position 10,230,035 of record OY720372.1, on the reverse strand, counting down.
GGTTGGACCTAAAGATGGCGGAGGCTTTTGCCCCGCAGTTGGACATAGATGGCTAATAATGAAAAGGCACTGCGTTTTCAGGGCAAATCTTACGTTCATACGGCGACACATATATTTATTATAAATTATTATTACTAGTATAACTTGGCCTCGCCTTGTATGGATTTCCTATACAATGAGAGATCAGCATAAACTTGTTTTGTATAGCTTGATTGATTGCCGTGGGAATTCTTGGACCTAGCATATCAGTCTGAAGGTCATATTAGTATTCTCCTAGGTAGGTATCCACAATTCTAGGAATTGAACCCGCAACCAGTATCGCAGAAGCTTCCATTCAGTGACTAAGCCCAACGAGCTGTCAGTGAAAAACAGATCATACATTATTTATTTGCTTTTTATTATACGTTACTTTTATTTAAAATAGGACAGTAATCGTAAAACTTCGGATATACGCTCCTAATTACAGCAATTAAAATACTTTACACACACAAACAGGTACACAGAAGTAAAAAAAAAACAAACATTATCGTTAAATTTAAAATGGGATTGCTGCTAATCATGATTTTACGCGATGCGTAAAACGGGCCATTCTATACGCGGCGCGTAAAAAGGTAGATTTCTCACGGGCCGTTTGGTTTGTTCAAATCGTAAAATTGGCATAACCTAGCAGTATAATTTTCAAACGATTAGTTTTTGTTTAGGGTTGGCAACAAAATTAAAAAGGTTTTATAAAGAAAAAAGTTCCTACTTACATAATAAAGGAAAAAAAAATGCTCAAGACGGAATATCTAAGGATATTTGGCTCAAAGAAAAAAATACAGGAAATACAGCGATTAAATATGCGAAAGGAAGAAGGCGTCAAATGAATGAATTAAACAAAGCTAAAATAAAATTGCTTTAACTTTGCGTTCCTGTTTAAACATAGATTACAAAAATTATAAAGCAAGCTTATTCTCAAAGCTTTCATTTTTATTTCTGATTCTTTTTATCTTTCTGACAGGATAAAAAGATCAGAGAAAATAATTTTAATCATTAATGAAATGAATAAAGTATGGCAAAAAATCCTCCTTTTTAAAAACAAAAAATAAAAATAAAAAATAAAATCAAAAAAACAAAAAAATAAAAATTAAAAGTAATACAATAACAATTTCAAGTTTCCTTCACTCACAAAACGATGGGTGGATGAAGGACGCACAGAACAGGGAAGAGTGGCAGAGTAGAGGGGAGGCCTATACCCAGCAGTGGTTGATTCCAGGCTGAAGAACTGATGATGACTTCTCACTCACTGAAACTCAATGTTTTTTTTTAAAACCAACATAACACTCAATGATTTTCTTAAGAACATTTTTGACAAGTCTGAACAGAAACACCTGGTGTAGTATAAACACATTATTAAAAAATACAATAAAACAAGCATCATCATCTGCCTAGCCTTTTCCCAAACTATCTTGGGGTCGGCTTTCAGTCTAACCGTATGCAGCTGGTACCAGTATTTTACATGAAGCGACTGCCTATGTGACCTCAACAACCCAGTAACTGGGTAATACGATACCCCTTGGTAAGACCGAATGTCAGACTTTTGGCTTCAGATTACTCGTAACGACTTTAACACAATATAAACCCATTGTAAATTAATCAATCAATAATTTTATTAAATTAAAACTTCTCCCAACCCTAATTTTACCAGCATTATCTTTCACAAATATAAATTAATTGACGAATTTCTCGCAAAACCAGTTCTTAAACTTTATTGAGATCTCTAATAGTCATTTCCCGTGATTTTATTGATTTGACAACATTAAGTCGAGGTTTTATAATCTTATTTTATGGCTTTATATTTTCGGAATAATCTTTTAATAAAAGAATTAATATTGACTTAACGGGTGATTTCAAACAAAAATTGGTCACTATTAATATGCAATGAGGCGGCTGACATTTATACATACTACATAATTATTTTCATAATGGTTGTCCTATGATCTGTTAAGCTTTTAATTTTCGTCATAATATTGTTAGCTAGTTTCTGCCCGTGCCTTTGTCCACGTGGAAGTCAACTATACGATGAACATCATCTTTCTGCTGCCCTTATCCCAATTCATTTGGGGTCGGCGCTGCATGTCTTCTTCTTCCATACTTCTCTATTACTCGTCATCTCAGCAGTCACCTCCTAAGTCAAATACACAGGACTATACAATAGAATATAAATCCTATAGCGCTCCGTTTAAGTGTAGCTTTCTATCAGAGAGAAATAATTTTAGTAACCGGATCAATTCTTCCAGAGATTTCCTCAAACAAATATTTATAAGTCATAGGCTCTCATGGCATGGAGGAGCTCGTGGCTAAATAATAACAGCTGCACGGGTCGATCTTTAAGGTTAAGCCGTGCTTGCCGAGGTTGGTCCGTGGATGGCTGACTATAATTACATACCGAGTTTCCTCCTTGCCTCGGAGTATGCTCGGAGTGCAAGTTAAGCCGTTGGTCCCGGCTGTCATTTGTAGATCTTCGATAGTCGTTACGAGTAGACAGAAGCCAAAAGTTTAACATCCAGTGCAAGGGGTATCGTATTACCCAGTTACTGGGTTGTGGAGGTCAGATAGGTAGTCGCTTCATGTAAAATTCTGGTACTCAGCTGCATCCGGTTAGACTGGAAGCCGCCACCAAGATAGTTTGGGAAAAGGCTAGGCAATTGATGAGGCACTCGTGGTATGGGCAAGTGATGCGGAGGAATGAGGAAAATGTCTTGTCTTGAAATATAATTTGGATTACCATAAGAATAATGGAAGACCAAATCCAGAACATTTATTTTCAATCAGACCACAACAGAGCGGCACCTTTGAAGGTAAACAAATCGAACTACGGACCCAGTTACAAGGCATAATAACTATTGAAAGTAGGTACTGTAGTGGCTCATTCCAAAGCGCAGATCTTTATGGAGAAAAATGGGCAAGAAACTCCATGGATACGTTTTAAAATCAAAATCGATGTAGAAAGACGTGCAAGTTAATAGCGTCCAAAGAAACGATGAATGGGCAGTGAGAAACATGATAGCACCAATAAGAAGTTGATCTTCGCAAAGTGCTGACAGATACATCCAATAAACCAGATCATATCTTCGAGATTAATGGCCCAGAATAAATTATCAGCAATAAAAAAGAATCGTCCTCTAAACTATTTTTTACAAAACCATTTGCCTAACCGTAGAATAATTTCAGAACAGAAATAATTTAACTTAGTAGACATTATGCTTCTTAATGTACCTTTTTACGGCGTAACTTTCGAAATGAACCCCGATTCAAACATTTTTTAATCTCACTCATGCTAAGGAGATTGGTCCATTTGATTTTTGGGAGGATTTTATTTCTTGTTATAAAAATCTATATGTAAGGAGGTTTCTTGGCTTTGGAATCGGGTAATATGATTGGGAAACATCTCCGGTATCTAAAAAGCTTTTTTCGGAGATTTTCTGCCGAATCTCATAAAGAATATTGATTGGTTAATATTTCGGGCTCAACAGTTTTCAAAGACGTGATGGTATTTGCTGAGAAACTTTAACAAATCTTTAAATTTAACGACGAAGACGACAGTAGTTGAACAATCACAACATATTATTTTGAAGCACCATTACTGAACAGGAACTAGAAGGAGATCTAGTAGGCTTAACGACAAGAAGTCTTAACATACTTCCGAAGAATAACTGCCAAATCTGTCACATTCATAAATAAAATTGTGTCCCCTGCTAAAAATACTCTTCATCTTCCCTTAAAGAAATAATCCTTCATACGGCAATGCATGAATCCCTATCCGTGACCCCCGTGGGGTCACCTCGCTAAGAAGTAATTAGTACACGGGCATACAGACGAATTGCGTTCCTTACGGACTCCTTAATTAGGAGAGGACAGAGATTAGGACCAGCTAAAAATAATACGGGCCTGGTACTATCCTACAGTAAAGCGAAGAACTCTATTGTGATAGAGAAAAAACGTGCAAATAAACTCACTTTAGACCGACTTTCAGGCCGTTATAATAAGTTCAGGTTAACCCAAAATATTTTTCATTCAAAATCAATCCAATCAAAATTAAGAGCCAGCTTTGATGTCAGTCATATCGAGATAAATAGTCCTGATAAACATTGATGAAAATATTTTTTCTACGATACCTCTACATTATCTATTTTGATTCTCGACCTCCATGAGGGTACAAAAGTCACCCCTCAATAACAACAAAACTTTTAAAAAACAACAGTCAAACATAAAGTGCTGACAGAAAAGTATGTTCCCACAGAGTTTCCTTTCTTAACACACAGATCAATCAACTCTGCCATCGATCGAACGTTCTCCGAACGAAGCTTGCGTTTCTCAAAGTTTACTCAAACTGACCCCTTTGTAGGAATCATGTCTAGATTTTGCAAGTTGATGCATCGGTTATAGTTTTTCTTTAGTGGAAGCTTTAATGTCAAAAGCTTTTAAAAAAAAGTTTAAGTTCTGGTTTAGTAGTTTATTTTGTTTTAAGAAAGGAGGTAGGTTATAGGTCAGGTATCTTCGTGGATTAATAGTCAAAGAGAAACTGTTGGGAAGTTGTTTAATTTTTATTTATTACGAGGACTGCTAGTGACGTAATCCTTTCATCTTTCTTTGACATGAGTGGGATGAAAACGTGGCAAAATATTGTATTCTTTTAATATCAACAACACATACATTTTATAAGCAGCAATCTCATAAAAGTTTTTTGGTGTGCTCGTAAGAATTTTTAAATTTTGTTACTACTTTTTTTGGAATTATCGCAACCTCACTTCTATTATTACCAGTCGTTCCTGTTGTATTCGCAAGTAATTCTCTCATCATCTTTCTTGACTTTTCAACCTGGACAATGTTGTTTACTGTCCATTAAAAAAAGTTGAAGAAAAAAGATTGAGAACAACTGTATCAATACTAAAAGCATCATTGGACTTCGTTATTGTAAAGTGGAGATTCATTTGAATAAAAACAAAGTTTTTGAGAAACTTTGGGCATTCAATGTTCTTCTTACTTTAAAGTTTTGTATCGATTTGGTTGTATTTTGAGTAGTCTATCTATGTATGTGGAAAGCAGAGTTTGTTGTTAGAGAAAAATATCGCTGAAGTTACGGCACGTAAGTCGAAATTATCACCTTTACGGGAGAGTATTAAACTGCATTAATATACCTAGGTAATGGTACAATTTAATTTTATAACTTGTTTTCTCGTTCTCTTCAAATTAGACAGAAACATAAATTGTTTCTGATTAGCTGAAACAACCAACCGGCGCCTTCCGATTCCGCAAACGGCATCAAAATGTCGTGGCGTTAGAACTTCAACGACGAAAATATTAGAAAATTTCCAAGGTGTGATCTTTTTCTAGATGAATATGATTCGTTAGTCACACAAAATTATATCCGTTTAAAACTACGTCCCTATATTTTACTAGTTTCTTCAAAGACTTGATTTTTACGAAAACCAAAGATGTTACTAGTATTTACTTATACACCATAGCTAAGCAACGGGTTCACACCGGGTACAGAACCCGTTGGTTGGTTGGTCAATTAACGGATCAAAGATAACTTTTTAATTTATACCACAGTAATTAAAGTGTATTAGAATTTTAAGTAAACTATGACGTCTGGGTTTAAGTTATAGTTGCTTCTCGTTTGGTATTCTTAAACTTTTAATAAAATACGTGACAATAAAAGTTTAACAAGAATTAGGGAGGAGCCACGAGATAAGCGTTTAACATTTTCTTTAAATTATGTATGTCGGTAGTTAATCTAAAAGATTAATTAATACACTAATTCGTATGCTGCTGAAAATATTTGTTCTACTTAATGTTCTGAGGAAACATTATAAACTACAAGACTGGCCTTTACCACAAATAAAACATCATTTTGTGTCTGGTATCTTCTTTGTAAAGATTGACAGGACGAGAACGATGTTTTGAATTCGTTGAAAACCGTTTAGCCAAGATGGTTAGCCGTCACAAGTTTGATGTCAGAGCCTAAACTGGTGTCAGAGTTTTATACCGCCCATGGGCCTCTGACTTGGCTTGTCATGCAGAGAAAGATCTTAATTAAGTCAGAAAATAAAGAAAATCTTTCAAAAATCTTTGTCAGTTACATCAGTACACATCAAATTCTCTTTAAGACAAGGAAAACCCATCATATTTCCTCTCAGTCATAAACCACGAGTTTGGCACTCGATCAAGCTATATATTTAGATAGTAAAATAAGTTTATAGGAACATCCATAAGATGGGGGCTAATCGACCAATATCTGATATTTTATTCATGTAGTTTTCACCAAGTTTTGGAAGCTAAAAGCTGTGTAATATATTCTGAAGTTTAACAAGCGTTTTGTACTTGTTACCTGGAGGTTCCTAAACGATGGGTTTGTGTTTATTTATGAGTAAAATAGCAAATATGAAAGTTTTTTTTTTGTGAAAAATTGCGGTTAGTTGGACACTGAAAAAGAAAACTTCTTTTTCATAACGACTTAAGACTGAAAAATATCATGTTTTATTTTGTTTGTTCGAGGACGTTTATAATCGCTACAACATTTTTCAGACGTAGTTTTCATGAAAGCTATTAATGACTAACTTAAGTTTCTTTCTTGGTTCACCATTTGCATCTTAAAACTTACTTACTCAATTCAGAAGTTGGTGAGCGTGCTAAAAGTATGAACAATAAAGTAAGCATTTATTTACTTACTTATTAAGTAAAAGCTATATTTAAAATAAGTAAAGTCATTGGAATTAGATATTTTTGTGGAGATATATACGTGCAAAGCATTTTTTTACAACCAGTAAAACGTTAGTTCTAGGAAAAGTCGCTCTCGTTCCCCGCTGTTTTTGAAGCCCAAAATTACGACTTATAAGTCGTTGCTGAAGTCTCGTTAGTATGATTATGCAAATCTTTGAGATTTACAAAGGACACGACTCACGACTAATCGTGTTCATAATCAGTTTAGTGATTCCGAGTTGCGACTTGCGAATAATCGCAAAGCAGGCAGAGGCTCAATCGTAGGCTGAATAGTGATGTAATTTTTCTGAATATTTGATTGGCGATTGAGATCGGGATTAAAGTAGCCTTAATAACGTATTTCTATCTATAGAACATCGTGCTCTCTGGCATGGTCTTCTTCTTCTTCGTGACGCTGGCCAAGCTTAAAAGTCGCAGCATTCCTAATCCTTAACTTCCCATTTCTAAAACCAAATGCATCAAAAATATATTGACATAATCTTCCAATAAATCACATCGGCTTTCAGAATTAAATCGAACCAAAAACTAAATAAAACATAATTTTACATGTGATTTGAACGCAGATTCGCCCGACTTAAATATTGTTTTATATGCGCGGCTTTAAGCCTGATTGAAGAATTAATACCTCCCTGTCAAAATGAATTAATCCAATACGAGTGTGATTTAAGCTAAGAGCGGTTTTGAGTTATTTTGATCATTCATTTACTCCGTGGCTGCAGCTGTAAAGCTGTAATGTCTGCCAAAGCTCTCGTTTCCGAAACAAAATGTTTATCAATCTGTAGTCAAATTCTATGATTGGCAGCTGTTTCTTTGGTCAACTAGTGACAGGTAACCATGATATTTGACAGTACATTTTACTGATCGGAAACTTGATCTAGCAGATTCTATGTAATTGTGGATTTCTATAAGAGGAAGGGTTGAGCAGTGGTTGAAAAGTCGGCCGCGACTTACGTGTCATAGGTCGCGGGTTCTAATCTTTATTTAATTAAATTTGTAATTTATTTCATCACTCCTAGGAGCTCCTGGCTAAATAATAACAGCCGCATGGGTCGATCTTTAAGGTCAAGCCGCGCTTGTCGAGGTTGGTCCTTGGATGGGTGACCACAATTACCGAGTTTCCTTCGTGCCTCGGAAAGCACGATAAGCCGTGAGTCCCGGCTGTTATTGTAACTAGGTATTAATACGATACCCTTGGTAAGACTGGATGTCAGACTTTTGGCTTCAGACTATTCTTAACGACTGTCAAAGATCTACAAATGACAGCCGGGACCCACGGCATAACGTGCTTTCCGAGGCACGGAGGAAACTCGGTATGTAATTATGGTCACCCATCCACGGGCCAACCTCACAAGCACGGCTTAACCTTAAAGACCGACCTGTGTGGCTTTTATTATGTTTACCCACGAGCTCTTCCCCTCCGATTCATACTTCTAAAAACATCGTGACGAAACGAGCATGTCTTAAAATCTTAAATTCTAAGACACATGACAGCCAAGGCCATGGTGGATGACGGCCAACTCCTCTCACAGCGACGAAGCCTGGAGGACTTTCTATAGTTGTTACGCTACGGGTAGTTAGAAGCCCGAAAGTTTGACAACTAGTCAAACTTCAGGATGTCTGTTTTGCCCAATGTTACGGAGTTTCGACTGGCAACATCAAATTCCCTTTGAGTTAAATAGGAGCATCAGAAGTTCTGCAGTAGTATCTTGTTAAAAAGTATAAGCTGACATGGAAAGAAACGTAAAATGATTGATGATTTTGGTAACACCATCATTTACCTGCCTCATCATCATCAGCCTATATTGTTCCCACTGCTGGGAAGCAGGCCTCCTCTCTATGAGAGGGAATGGGCTGTAATACACCACGCGGGCCCAGTGCGGGTTGGTAGATGTCACATGTCTTCGAATTTTTAGTTCTAGCACATGCCGGATTCCTCACGATGTTTGCCTTCACCGTTTTTGAGGGCAGCGGTGATGAAATAATTCACACAAAGTAATGCGCCTGCCTGGGTTCGAACCTACGACTTACTGCTCGTAAGTCGGGGCTGCTACAGCTGGGCCACCGCTGCTCTCCAGCAGCCTGAGAGCAGCGGTGGACCAGCCTGTATGTCAGTTTATTTACGGGCGGCGCAGCATATTAAGTAATCCTCTATTAGTGCTCATCTCATGAGTTAACCCTTTCTAGCTATATCATCATCATCCCTAGGCCATTATTTCATCAGGCTTATCAGTCCTAGCCTTTCTCAACTATGTTGGGGTCGGCTTCCAGTCTAACCGAATGTAGCTGAATACCTGCAGTTTACATGGAGTGACTGCCTATCTTATCTGAACTCCACAACCCGGTTAATACTGGGTAATACGATACCCCTTGGTAAGACTGGTTGTCCAGACTTTCTGTGACGACTGTCAAGGATCCACAATTGACAGCCGGGACCAACGGCTTAAGGGGCTTTCCGAGGCACGGAGGACATTCGCTATGTAATGGGTGGTCACCCATCAATAGATCAACGCGGCTTATCCTGAAGCCGACCCGAGCGGCTGTTACATAATTATGTTAAATTAATGATGATTGATGGAAAACATCGCGAGGAAACCGATATGTCCTGGAATTCGTGTCGGGTCATTTAGTTCCCTTCAAAATGGTTGAGTTGAATGATGGCTGATCCATGCGTCATGTTCGTGAACGGGCGCTGTCAGTTGTGCCTGGTCGTCTCTTAGCTGCCACGGCTCATTTCGAACTAATGATTTCATGATTTAATTGTTCTTTTTGTTTTTACTATGGACACTTTTAACGTGCACGTCTTGCTACATCGTTCTCACATAATGTACCATCTCTAAATGAATGATGTAACCAAGGTTTTGTAACAAGATTCTGATTAAAAAAAAATAAGACCAACCCGTACAAAAAGATAGGATGTATCGGTGTTTCCCACAGCAGTCCTACATTATAGAGTGAATAATATTATGATAGGTTAAAATGAGGCGAATGTCCTTAATTGACCGTAGCCTATGCATATAAAACTAGACAACTCGACATAAATAATAGGAAAACAGAAAACTTATGATGCCCCTAGGCTAGAAGTATATCATTATGTTCAATTATGGTCATTCACCCCATGCCGGCGCGCTGGGTGACACCATACCTTGCTAGTCTATGCTCAATCGAGTTCTGATAGATATAAATTATGCTCTATGGTGGGTCTATGGTTTTGTGCTTTTTTATTCATGTCATAAATGTCATCTACAGAACATGTTGCTTACAATCACCTAGAAAATGGTGATTGTTGCGTGTATTTAATGTTTATAGAAAAATACAAACTTTCAAACCTTGTTTAATGCCCTGCATGATTTTGTGTAATGCAGGGAAGTTTTAATTGCTTACCAGCAAACTACACCGATAACAAGTGAACACCGATTCTACAATCCCTAGTTTTTTTTTCCAAAGTAGTCCAATACTTGCTACTATTTAAGCAACAAATCGGTCTGTCTAGTGTCAGTGTGTCAGTGTCAAGCCTGCTTGTCAGGTAGCATTCGTTTGTCAAAATCGAAAATATTCGGGATAAAATTTTAGTAATAAAATCTTTGTTTTTTTTTTTTTTTTTAATGTAATGTATTTGTGAAAAACCCTATGGACTTTATCTGAAATAAAAGTATTTGAATCAAGCGGTTAAGTATTTTTGTCGAAACACAAAACAGTGTTGCTACTATCATCAACACAACATGCAATTGACAACTTAGTACCTGTGTGTAATTTCGATGACAAAGAAAAAAAAACAAGAACCACTTAAGTTTATAATCTCAACCTACAAACTCAGCCTCAGAGTCTGTGATCATTAATCTAGTAATACTGATGCAGCATTGTTCATATTTGCATTGTATTCCGCAGTTTTATGTTTTATTGCCAAAACAATCTTATTTATGTTGCTACTTTTATGTGAGAATGTGGTTTGTGTAAATTGGTATGTTTTTAAGCTGGATACTCCTTCTGAGTACTTAGTTTGTAATGGCCATTAGGGTTGTTAAAAAAAAAGAACAATCATCATTATCTTAATTTGTGATGGATCCGGCGTAGTACCTAGGACATGTATTTTTCTTCCATAAGTTTTACCATCTCAGTTATTTTTATGGAAGCTCTACAGTTGATGATGATGTCTATGTTTTGATCACCTTTTACGATATGGAGTGGTATTTATTAGTATTTATCGAACCACTTCGTTATGGTACACAAAAAACTCGAATTATGCATTTCCATTAAAGATCAGTCCATAAACTGGAAGCATTAGAATATTTATCTAAATAGCCATCTTGTCGAAGATGTAAACGCCTACGTCTTCGCATATAAATGTCACAATATTATCTCATTTGTTTTAAAATTTAAACTAAGCGGACTAGACGTCGCGTCGTGAAGATTGCGAAATCGTACCACGTACTCGTAACGCCATCTAGCGGCGAGTAGCAAAACTAATTTAGCTATTTCATTCAATGGCAGCCGCTACTGTTATCTTTTTACAATCTAATTGTGTTTGAATTTAACTATTTTGATTATACTGGAAACTGTTTTATTCGAGATACTTAATTAAAACAATAGGCTTTTAATGTGGTTGAGTTTTAATCCGATAATAATCTGCATTGTTCTAGTATCGCCATCTTTTAGCTAATGGCACAATGTAACTAAAGGAGATTATGAACAAAAAGATTTGTTTATTTTTCTAATTCTATTTATTTTGTGAAACATTTAGTTGGTATACAATAAATTATATTGTTTTAGTTATAATTTATTTACTTTAGAAATTAATATGAATGATGTAAAAAGAGAAATAGGTAACGAAAAAAAGGCGCCTTTTTATTTAGAGGTTACCAAAATTATTTTGAAGTACCTACTTACATAGTCATATCAACAGGTACCTATTTTTAAGCTAAAAACCTAGACCTTTTTTTTATAATTTCCTCATTAAAATGCGGTTTGCGTACCGAAAATAAAGCGGACTGAATGGCGTAGCTATGGCACATTGCCAGTTTTTGTCACTTCCATGGAAGACTGGGATTTGAATACTGATCTCTGTACCAATACAAATTCTTAGAAAACAGAGGTCTTTTAACACTGGATGTACTACAAATGCTAAGGTCATCGACATTCAGAAAAATATTCGCTTATACGGTATTGCCGTAATCAAATTTACGCTCCAATTTCAGTGTATTAAATTGCCTTTTAAAAAACAACAAATTTGTTTTTGTGAATGTAGTAAAGTAATATCTTTTTTTTTGCTGTGCCAGTGACACTTATTATTAATTTTTTTTAAAGTTTCTCTACATTATTTTTCAGAGCGACTATAAAAAGGAACTCAAAATTCCTAATCCAATCTAGAAATGATACTTCATTTTAAGACCTAGAAGGATTTCTGTAACAAAACCCTGTTTTAGTGTTACTTCTTAAAAAAAGTAGATAGATACCTACTTTATAATTAACTCTTATTAAATAAATAAATAAAGGACTCTGCCTAACTCTTCCGAGGTGACAGGCTTATATCATTTTAGGTTAATTATATCCAATGCCATCCAAATTCTATACAGGGTGTAAATCACCTCATCACGAAGCCGTCAACCAAGCATTCTGTACATGAAACTAAGTAACTTTATGCAAAAATTATTGCTGGGAAACGACTTTTTTTTGGGGGGTGTAAAATCATGTTTTGTGGTAGAACTCAATGTAACGCACTCAAAACATTGTGCTGATGGACGGATTGAATAGTACGCGGGTCGTGGAGGTGTTTAAAGTAAAAATCTTACATTAAAAACTTGTATTTAAAAAAATACTTGTCAAAAAGTTAGAACTTTGACCCCTAATATCTCCGAAACTAGAAGGTTCCCAGGTATGGTGTAGAACAAAAAAATGATCGCAATGACAGGGAGAACCAGTGCCTTTCGGCTTCGTTAAGAGGTGGTTTACACCCTTTATAAGTACAAACTAACCATAACTCGACTAAAACTAAACATAACTCGGTTTATGTAAATATACCAAAAGATTGAAAACGTAAGACTCACCCTATCACGTCAAAAACTGTTCAGAATACAAGTACCTTTATACTTTAGTTAATATTCTCGAAAGACCAATGCTTATATTTGTATAAATCTTTACCTACATAACATTTACGTAACCCGGCCGCTCTTCTCAAGAAATCCAATGTTAACAACATATTTCTATGAAATCAAAGGCTGCACTACGCGTAGAATTTCTATTGAAATGCATGAATTGAAGACAATAAGAATATTTCTATGTGTGGTCTACGGACATGTAATACTTATGAGAAAAAAATTTAATCTATGGAAACATGGCGGCCCAGAAGTGTTGCTGCTAATTAATCACCAGAGGGTGTTGACAATCAAATTTCGTAACTTCAATGTACTTACTTATCTGTGGCAGGCTTGATAACACAGAACTAAATAAATTCGCCAACTTTGACATATCTATACAAAATTTCTTGAGAAGCAATGCCACCTAGACAGCAGTGGTGGCCCAGTGGTGCAGTAAGCCGTGGGTTCGAACCCAGGTAGGCGCATTGTGTAATTTATTTCATCACCGCTGCCGTCAAAAACGGTGAAGGAAAACATCGCTAGGAAACCGGCATGTCCTAGAACTAAAAATTCGAAGACATGTGACATCTACCAACCCGCACTGGGTCCCGCGTGGTGGATTACAGCCCACTCCCTCTCATAGAGAGGAGGTGTGTGTTCCAGCATTGGGTACATTATAGGCTGATGATGATGTTGATAAATGAACTGCGGAGGTCAGATTAGCAGTCACTCCGTGTAAAATACTAGTTTTCAGCTGCATCCAGTTAGACTGGAAGCCGACCCCAACATATTGTTGGGAAAAGGCTAGGCAGGTGATGAATTATGTTGTAGCTAGAAAGGGTGCCTCTTGAGATGACCACTAATGTAGAAGTATGGAGGAAGACGAGATGGTATGCTGCGCCGAACATAAATAAACTGACGTATTACGGATATGAGAATGATTATGATCTATACCAATTTTTTTTTTTTATTTATGTCATCTCGCAGTTCAACCTCTGAGGCTGGCTTCTGCTTAACCGGTCAATCCTGTGGATGCCTTGAATTTAAGGCCTCCAGCAAGGGCAAAAAACTTAAGAGATGTGGTATTCTATTAAACGTAGTATGGGCTTTAGGGTTGCGTGCCAACCAGTCCATGCTTAACTCGGGCAGCGAGAGCACGTGGGCCTAAAGTCATTCATCTACTTACTGATAATTTGGTGGTTTTATTCTAAACCCTAACTAGTTTAACTAGTAGACTAAGCGACAACGCGCTAAGGGCACCCCCAAAGGTACAGCCTGGATCTGAGTGATTTCATTATCTAGGGGCTGATTTAAAACTAAAGGCTGAGCTTCGCGGGCTGGCTCGAGCAAGGGTCGGGGGGGACCAAAATCATCAATCATTTTGTTTTGTATGAAATATCTAACATACGAAGTTGTGGGATATAAATTTTCTTAACATTTAATTTTAAAGTAGTAAATATGATTTCTGAGATTCACAGATAAAGTATCTCTATAGCTTTTGATTCGCCGAAGTTATTTAAGATCTAGGTACCTAATTAGGCTTTACTCAAGATAAGTAGAGCAAGCGTGATTCGTATGAAGTTTACGTGCATATTCCTATGTTACTGCGTTCGAACGTTTCAGATGAAAATGAAGATTAAATTTATACGTGTAGGGTTGATAATCAAGCGCATATTTTACTTTATTTGAGTACGTACAGTCGTATGATCTATAAACAAGTCAAAGTGTTTACTTGAGTAAATGTCATTATTTAAGACAGGTACGATTTGTATAATATATGTTATCTGCAAAAGTCAGCTTTGCTTTCTTTGTACTTGACCATAGATACAGAAATAGAAACACAATGTTTGTATATCTTGAACCAATATACATATATATACTAGCTGATGCCCGCGACTTCGTTCGTGTGGACTTTTTTTTATGGGTATGAAAAATAGTTGTTGGCCGATTCTCAGACCTACCCGATATGCGCAAAATTTCATGCAAATCGGTTCAGCCGTTTCGGAGGAGTATGGTAAATAACATTGTGTCACGAGAATTTTATACGTAAGATATCTATCGAATAGTTTAAAACTCCGGTTAACTTTAAGACACAATGGTCTTACGGGGCAGGAAACCATCGTTAAGTAACCTGATCATAATGACAAACAGAGTAACCTCTTCCTGTTTGATAACAACACAAAAAACAGACATAATGACAATCACCAATATGTCGGTAAAGTAACGTGACACTGGCAATATCCGTTCATTGTGGTAATTATTGGAAGTCGCATCATTATCAAACTTTATTTAGGTTAAGAGCGTTTACGCCTTACCTCGTTTCATAAAAACTTTCAAGTCCTAATTTTCCGAAACGAATGAACCGATTTTCATCATCAACATTAGCCTATAATGTTCCCACTGCTGGGACACAGGCCTCCTCTCCTATGAGGGGCAGTGCGGGTTCGTAGATGTCACATGTCTTCGAATTTTTGGTTCTAGGACATGCCGGTTTCCTCACGATGTTTTCTTTCACCGTTTTTAAGAGCAGCGATGGTGAAATAAATTACACAAAGTAATGCGCCTGCCTGGGTTCGAACCCACGGCTTACTGCTCGTAAGTCGGGGCTGCCACCACTGGCCCACCGCCGGTCTCCCGAACCGATTTTAATGAAACTTAATACGCATAAGTAGGATGCATATCTCTAAAAAGTGACTAAAGACATTTTCAAAATGTCTTTAAAAAAATGGAAATTTCTAAAGATATATATGATCGGTCTAATTTAGCTGTAACACTATTTTTCGAAAATGTTTTTTTAGTAACTTTTTTAGACCTATGTATCCTGCTTATGCGTATAGGTTTCATTACAATCGGTTCATTCATTTCAGAAAATAAGTTTGTATGAAATGTCGTAAGTTGTAAACGCTCTTAAGTCAGCTTCAAAATTACTTTTCTACCCTAAGATGGAATGGCAATTGCACTTTATAAAACGACAATCTCTATTTGTCAAATGGGTGTAAAATATCCCATAACGAAGCCGAAAAGCAGATTCGTCCGCTCTTTGCGATATTTTTTTTGTTCTAGACCATACCTGGGAATCTTCTATATATTATACTAGCTGTACCCAGCATGCGTTGCAATGCACTTTTTACTACCCACCTACCCTATCCGACCTACCTACCCTATCCTACCTACCCTACCCTACGCTACCTACCTACCTACTCTACCCTACCCTACCTACCTACTCTACCCTACCCTACCCTACCCTTACTACCTACCCTACCCTACCTACCTACCCTACCCTACCTACCTACCCTACCCTACCCTACCTACCTACCCTACCCTACCCTACCCTTACTACCTACCCTACCCTACCTACCTACCCTACCCTACCTACCTACCCTACCCTACCCTACCTACCTACCCTACCCTACCTACCTACCCTACCCTACCTACCTACCCTACCCTACCTACCCTACCTACCTACCTACCTTACCCTACCTACCTACCCTACCCTACCTACCTACCTACCCTACCCTACCTACCTACCCTACCTACCTACCCTACCCTACCTACCTACCCTACCCTACCCTACCTACCTACCCTACCCTACCGTATCCTATGTCCGTCTCCTGGCTCTAAACTACCTCCCTGCCAATTTTCAGCTAAATCGGTTCAGCCGTTCTTGAGTTATAAGTGAAGTAACTAACACGACTTTCTTTTATATATATAGATTATATAGATAATATATTGAGATATTGGAGATATTGGGAGTCAAAGTTCCAACTTTTTCACATCACGCCTTAAATCCTCGAAGGGTTAGGCAGAGGTGTACTTAATAGTGCCTACAGCCTACACCCACATTTCGCCAGTTATGTTTTTAAGTCCCATGTAAGTCAGCCTATTGCCATCAAACGAGCACATATATCCGGACTCTGTGGCTCCCACTGAGAAATTCCTGATAATACTACCTGACCTGGGATTCGAACCCAGTACCTCATGCTACGTAGTCGCGCTTGTGACCACTACCAACGAGGCAGTAAACAATATCACAAAATTGAAATTGCTTGAAAGTTGTAGGGTTAGAAAGAATTTCTACCTCTGCTGTTCCGCTAAAGTATAGAAGCGTAATAATATGATTTGTAGGACCTGCATTCACAATGCGATTTGTATTATGTTAGCCTTAGACATGTTAGGAACTTCGTTTTATATGCATCGCATTGAATTCTAAAGAAATTGGCGAGCTCTTGTGAATTTCTATGAACGACATACGACGTTACTGTAAAGTTATGTTAGGTGAAGTACTCTATTAGTCTTTTGAACTCAAAAATACTTTCATATATCAAGTCGTGAATAATCAGTTTTGTACATAATAGGGATGAGGACAGGGTAAAGAAAACGAAATTCTATTTTGTCCGTCAATCAGGTAATACAACAAGTTAACGAAAAAATACTTAGTTAAAACGCATTAAAGTTGGAGAGTGGGGGCTCACTACGTCACAAATAGGTATAAAATTTACTTAGCCGTGACGTCATGCGCCATTTCAACTCAAAATATCTCCGTAATTTTACGATTACGTGAAAAAAGAAAAAAAAAACGTGTCAAATACTTTTTAATAATCTACCCGATAGACAAAGAAAAAAAAAACAGTCACCATCCCTATTGCGTGATAAAAAACATCTTTTTTCTTCTACCCTCATCTCAATTTATTTGGGGTCGGCGCAGCATCTCTTCTTCTTTCATAATTCTCTATCATACCCATTTTAGAAGTCATCCTTTCTAGCCATATCATACTTCACACAGTCCACCCATTGTTTCTTTGGTCTTCCAATACCCTTATAGCTATCCACCACATTCATACACAAAAGTTTTCTGACGACATTTTCCACGTTGCTCCGCACCACATCCCACACAGCATGACAACCGATTTAATTAATGTAACTTTACAGACGTCAAAAAAAAAAATGAATCGTACTAATATTCTAATATTATAAATGCGAAAGTTTGTGAGGATTGATGGATGTTTGTTACTCTTTCACGCAAAAACTACTTAATGGATTTGGATGAAATTTGGCAGACGGGTAGTTTAAAACCTGTATTAACACATAGGATACTTTTTATCCCGATAGTATGTTCCCGTGTGACGATTATTCGGGCGACGCCGCGGGCATAAGCTTGTTAAGCATAAACTTTATAACTAGAAGTACCTAATACTTTAATAGTAGTTAAAGAAACTGCGATCTTTAACCACGTACAAAATCTTCAAAAGAAAATTGTTTTTATTTTGTATCAATAGCCGATACCGTCGTTGTAGTTTTGCTAGCTATTTAATTTTTGACCCATGCATTTTATCGAGGATCAAAATCGTATTACCAAACAGGCTTTATACATATACAGGACGGTTGATTTTTTATTCCTACAAAAGCGCATTTGGCAAGAAATGCATTCTTGCAAAATTTTATACTTAAGAATTCCGATTTGCACGCCAAGAAAATAGCATTTACCTACAATACTGTTTCTTTCAAGCGATTTCAGGCTATCCTTTTCTTGTCTGACTTACGTAAATATACTTTGCCTTAAGCCAAAGCAAATAATTGTAAAAGAAAGCCAGAAGGAACATAAAAGATCGGTGTTTACTCTGTAATAATTAAAAGCAGAACAAACAGGACGATCGTAAAAAGTTTAATTTATTAGTAATTTTGCGAGGTCTTAGACCGTACTTTTTCACTAAAATGTGCCTTTCACAACAGCATAAAGTGTAGGAAGAGTACCTTCGTTTTCAAAACTATCTTTTTATATTCGCAACTATGAAATCCATTTAAGATCGCAAATTAACTAAAACGTTTTAACGACTAACTTTTACCTGCGGCTACGATCCAAGTGACGATCACTCGAAACGTTTTTTTTTTACAAAGACTGGATGTCAGACTTTTGACTTCTGACTACTCGTAACGACTGTCAGAGAGTTACAAATGACAGCCGGGACCAACGGCTTAGCGTGCTTTCCGAGGCACGGAGGAAACTCGGTATGTAATTATGGTCACCCATCCACGGACCAACCTTGGCAAGCACGGCTTAACCTTAAAGATTTACCCGTGCGGGTGCGGCTATTATTATTTAGCCACGAGCTCCATTACTACTTCAAAACTATCTTTAAAAGTAAGGTAAAGCAAATTGTCTCATAAGGAATTCGAGCCCACAACTCTTAGGCACCATCTCCATGGTCAAAGCTCGCATCATATTCATCCAGTAATCTAAAGAGCACATACAGGATGGATTTCGTGAAATATTATGTGAAGGAGAAAGGAGTAAATGATAGCAAGACGAATGACAGGATAATGGAGAAAAAGGCATGTTGCGCCGACCCCAAATAATATGACAAGGGCAAGAAGATGATGAATCTAAAGAGCATAATTATACTGTATCAATATAGGGGAAGACCATATTGGTCTTCTTCGACCAATCCGGCAACATGAACCCCATAAATATTAAAAGAAAATACACGCAAAGTCACCAAATCTAATAATCCCATCCTTCCACAGACCACCACAACACCACGGCGCTGCTCTGCTGGCCGGGGTGGGGGGAGGAGGGGCTGTCCCCTCGTACGCTCCCCCCGGCAGAGCCTTCTTCACCCCTCCTCTGCCGCCCGAGTACAGAAACCCCTTTGCTGACAAGCCTACACTTAGAGGTGAGTGGACAATTGGATATACTGGCATAACTAATTATCGTGTAGAGAAAAAGTCTTCTGAATTATGAGCTACAATTCTGAGTAAGACCGCTTTTTTGAAGCTGATGTAACAGTTCCCAGCTACGGTAGGCACTGGTACATCCAGCATAACATGGCCTCACTCTGTATAGATTTACCATACAATGAAAGATCCGCATAAACTGGTGTTGTATAGCTTCATTGACCGCCTTGCATACAACTGAGGTAAGATACTCTTCGAAAAACTTTTGAATGATATTTCTAATGCTCGTATGTTCCGTACAAGACCCAAGTAGTAATGAAGCTGTAAATGCTCGGGAAGACTTAATTAAGTAACTACAAATTCAAAACTAAAAAAATAAAAAAACAAAAGACTTCCGTCATTACGCTCGCTCTTCGCTACTTCTTAGTACTTCAGATATTGAGAAGCAGTGACGGAACCCCTAACAACCAATATCAGACTTTTATCCTCTTATCACCTCATAACCAATAATCTTGTTCTATTCACAGGCACTAACACAGATGGGAACAACTATCTCAACAGGCGGCCTATCCCCCCGCCCTCCCTCGGCCCGGGTCACGACAGGATACCAATCAGACCACCCGGACAGGTAAGAACATGACAATTAACTTATACGGCTACTTCTAGAATGGATGGATTGTAATAAAAAAAATGGATGATATGAAAGAAAAAGGAGTAAATTACAGCGTGGCGGTTGACAGATGAGAATGGGAGAAAAAAACGGGTTGCGACCGACCCCAAGTAACAGGCGACAAGGGTAGACGATAATGATGTCAGCTTCCCATAAAGTCATCTTCGAGGATGGCAGGATCTGAGGAAGAGGCTGTTTCAAGCAAGATTGGACAACTACTTAGAGGAAACAGTAGTCGAAAGTGAGGAGTAGAAATAAAGGTCTATGCCCCGCTGTGGGCATGAAGAGATCCTATTAACAACAATGGCTATAAAGGGTGTAAAACACCTCTTAACGAAGCCGAAAGGCACTGGTTCTCCCTGTCATTGCGATCATTTTTTTGTTCTACACCATAACTGGGAACCTTCTAGTTACGGAGATATTAGGGGTCAAAGTTCCAACTTTTTGACAAGTATTTTTTTAAATACAAGTTTTTAATGTAAGATTTTTACTTTAAACACCTCCACGACCCCCGTATACTATTCAATCCGTCCATCGCACAATGTTTTGAGTGCGTTACATTGAGTTCTACCACAAAACATAATTTTACACCCCCCAAAAAAAAATTGTTTCCCAGCAATAATTTTTGCGTAAAGTTACTTAGTTTCATGTACAGAATGCTTGGTTGACGGCTTCGTGATGAGGTGATTTACACGGTGTATGCTTATAACAAATCTTTTCCCAAAAAAAAATAAGTCTTTGCGCAGTAAGGCCTACGGGAGAACGATGTGCCAAGTTAGGAATACAATAGAAAAGAAAGTATACAAAAGAAAGACTGTCTTAAAATAGGAATGTTGTTATATTCATAATGATACACGAAAAAGTATCAACTCAAACCGGCCTTAGATACAAGAAAAGTATGGATTCCATTTCAAATGTGCGCCAAATATAATTCCAGTCCTTTTTCATACGTGTTCGTGTATGTAAGCGGTTCTATGAGCTCTCGTTAGTCCATTGTCAGAAACCGACCTATTTCGGTGTGAATAATTATCGAAAATTTGTGCCGCGACTGTGGTTATTTTTGGCACAGGTTAATGATGAAAACGTTTCGTGGTTACGATTAACAATGCTCCTAAATATAGCTTGTGTGATCTGATTTTCTGTTTGAAATAATTGTTCACATCGATGTTATGTGTGACTGGATATGATGGAATATAATTAACCTTTGCCGATCTGTTGATTCCTGCATCTATTTCTGATAGGGATGCTTAGGTTCTGCGAGTATGTAAAAGGTCAATCAGTCTACTGCTATCAATCAACCGGGCAAAACTCTGGATTCTGGTCTGAGAAAATATCGACAGGAAAAATAGTTCGTGGGGACTCCACGGACTATTCCTCCGCACGGAAGAAGTAAAACTTCGTAATACTACACGCATGGGTTCGAGTGCCACCTATTTCTCTCTCGCTCTGTCTCTTTCTATTCCCCCTTCATGGTAGCGTTAAACGTTTAACGCAAACTTGTTGGAAGTCGCATAGGAAGCTTCACTTCAAAAGCCTAATAACACTCTGCCCGACCTGGGAATCAAAACCATATGCTCAGCAGTAGCAGTTGCGACAACTGGACCACAATCAATCTTACAAGTTTAGTTTAGTACCAACCTGAAGTGTATAATCAAAAAAGCATAAATAATAGACAGGATTTGAAAACAGGTCATCAAACTTGTATAACATGTTCACCTGGAGCGCGCATAGCATTCATTGTTTCTTTTTGTCTATTTTCAGGAGACTTCATCGCCCCAGGTGCCAGCACCTCCGCCAGCGCCGCCGATGCCGCCGGCGGGAATCGAACCCCAGAAGAAGAAGGCTCTTAACACACCTAGCCATAAGGTAAGCACCAGCTTTAACAAAAGCTGAAGTAATCAAGTTTTTAGACGGAGAGTTACAAGGCTTTAGTTTTAAACTAATTTTAGCAAGGACTCTATAATCTAAGATGTGTTAACAAAATCAAAACTAAACTCAAACTTATCTAACAGTTTCTTTTCTCTTTTCCAGCCGGACGAACTAGACAGTGACATTAAGCAGCCTGGAACAGACCAGGCCAACTTCACAGACTTCGTGCCCAACTCTCTGAACATCCCGACCATATCCAGGATACTGTCGGGCTCCAATGGGAGGAAAGAGGACATCCCAGACGTCCTCTTAAGAACCGTCACCGCGAAGCCTCAACACAACCAAGAAAAGACCTCCAAGAGTGACATCTTCGTCACTAAGGAAGTCGGGGTCACATTAAGCGACTCGAGCCGAGATTCTTCAACCGAAGGATCCGTTCTAGCAGTCCTAGACCCAGAAATGAACAATCTAGATAGGCCTTTAATTGTAGATCAAAATGGAGAAACGAATACAAGAAGAAATCTCCAGTATGCTACTAATAAACAGACAGATAGGAATGATAGTAGAAAGGATGAATATACTCCTGCTACGACTATAGGCTTTGAGTTGAAAGACCCTGAAATGTCGACAGAAAGGTACCACAATCTAGCAAACGTGAATTCGGACAAGAAGATCCTGAAACAGGATTCAAAGAACTCAGGACCAGTCCAAAGGCCAGGAGCGGCCTGGCCTTTCGCGTGGAACCTCCACATTTATCTAGCAACCGTTATGTTCACCATATTAGCAGTCTACTCCATCTTCAAAATCTTCTGCTACAATAAGTACACACATTTGTTTACGCAGTACTATTTTATCATACTCCATTTAATTTTGGTCCTTGTTTGCCTTCTCAGGATCTTCTACATGTGCTACGATCCTTATAACATCAATAATTCGCTCCCTAAATTCATCAGTGAGATTCTTCTCCATGTCCCAGAAATTTTCCTTACCATAGCGTTCGCTTGTATCATACTATTCCTCCTTACTAATAGTATTAATTTTAAGAATACCTGCTGTTCATTCCTTCTTCGACCTAGAACTATTATTATAGGCGGCAGTCTACACATACTGTCCTGTTTAATGTTGCATATCTTTGAAAGTAGTAATACAATAAATAGAAATACGCAGGGCGTCGAAAAGAGGGTATTAGGTCTTACTTGTCAAATAATATTTATAATAGCATGCCTTACTTTAGGTCTTTGCTACCTATATGTATATAAAATGCTCAAAACTGTTCTACAGAAAAAGAGTCATACGTATATAAATGGTTTCCAGAATCTGCAACATGCAATTCAAATAAAATTGGCGACGGCTTTGCTGTTTATTCTGATGGCAGCGTTGCAGATTTTCGGGATCTTTGGTATAAATCAACACAACATGACCAAGTTTGACTGGCTTCAATGGGGCTACCAATTCTCACTGAGACTTCTAGAAGTCAGTATAGTTGCCCTTATCTCCTGGGTCATAAGTCTGAAAGTTGGAATCGCTTTGCAGCACGAAAAGGCTGATGGTCACAAAATATCAGGCCTTGGTCTTTTCGCTTGTGGAGCAGGTTCTAGCAACGAACAATTTGAATCAGACTACCCGGCGATATGCAACACAAACACCAACCTTCATACTTACACGATGAGGACTGGGAAGCCTATTTATGAAACCACGGGTCACCATCCAGCCATGCCTGATCCCTGCTGCGGACCAGTGATAGACCATCAGAGATTCCAACTTAACACTCTGACTGGAAACTGCGATACCAATTCAGGGACTGAGAACTATTCTGGGCACAGTTCTATTGCCAACGCAGGGCACAGCAGTTCGACAGAATCCAGTAACGCGACTTCCAGTCAAGGTGTTACGAACCACCTGATCAAACACCATCCGAACTTGGCAGGGTATAATGGCATAGAGTCTGCCTCAGATGACCATTACTCCAACTGTGATCCTGCCATCCAGTCCCTACAAGGTGACGATCCCTTAGACCATGAATACAATGTCATCCAATACGGTAGCAACAGCGATTTCATCAGGGACATCAAGAACCAGAACTACAACGCAGGGTCGAACCGCAGTTCGCACAACTTCAAACACATGTCTTATGATAGGGTGTCGTCACGAACCAATAGTAATCCTCGGAAAAAGCACCGAGCGAAGAACAAGAATGTCCAGAATTGCATGACTATGGGTTACGACGCCTCGATCGGGCACCACTACCATCAGCCTCATACGCCTGATGAATACGGCAACTACAACACTGAGAACGCCTCCTACCACGCTTCTGGAATCCAGACCTTGAACCCCAACAGGAGTTACAGCAACGACCCGTGCCAACAGATCAGAAGTTCACAGCGCAGAAATTCGCCGTCAACTTCCATGGTCAACTCTAGCGGGAGCCAGAAACGTGGTAAAGGCAATGGATTCCCTGATAGGCCCAAGTCTACTGACTTGTACGGGTTCTCAGAAGACCCTAATGAGAGAGGGTATCCTTGTGCGTTAGGAGGGACCCCTCAACCAGCTCCTAGGAACTGTAGTTACGAGGCTTCGTACTCCCAACCACAGGATGAGATACCTACGGAGGCTGAGGGCAACAGTATGCTGGTAGCTCAAGACGGGTTCCTAAGGATCCGTTCGATGAAGGACCCGTCTCCGAACCCTCAGCCTTCGCATACCTGATTTACCATAAATCTGTCGGGTGCGACAGAACTCAGTTTTTGATAAAATATTTACTGTCTGGCTATGCTAAGTATCAAGTTTATATTGATATGTGTAGGCACTTGAGCCAGTATATTGTTAGGTGTGATGTATTCATAAAGAATGCTCATTAAATGTCAGTGAGAAAGTGAAATGAAATAAAAGTATGCCTTAAATACGGCAAAATAGGCATTTTAAAGCTATTTTTATTTAAGTAACTTAATTATTCTTACACTGTACAGTTCATACTGATTTCTTTTTAATTTCTTGACTTAATTACGGCCTCTAAGCAAAGAGTATAACGTAAAATTATACGTATCATAAGAGAATCATTTTTATAGCCATGACCCATTTGACATTGTCGAATCAAAATCATGTAAAATTGTAAATGTTAGGTATAACGACTTAATTTAAGGTTATAAAACATAACGGCCTTTTGTAAATAGCTTATTTTTTAGTTTATACGGTCTATGTAAAATATATCTTATGAGATTTCGTTTAGAAAAGCCTGGGTAATATTTTTTGTAGGAAAATACACCTTTGCAGAGTTTGCCAAACTCTGCATTTTGCGTTTGAGTTGATACGCAGTTCAAAATTCTAATATCATTTCCCACTTAGACTTAAGACATTTATAGTTACAGTAACCTAATCCGTTTTTTAGTGTTAAATGAAGATTTAAATGTATGTGATATCAATAAACATTTTATTTGAAACAATCTGTCCATATTTAACGTTAAGATATTATCAAAATAATTCTAAGTAATAAGTGCACTATTCAACATTTAAAATAATGTTGGAGGAATTACTTTAAATTATTTTTAGGGAAATTTTATTAAAATCACATGGAAATGTTAGTGTGATTTTAATAAAATTATCTTTCAAATGTGTCTGTGTTTATTGTTCAGTTAACTATACCTACATATTTCTATGACCATTACAATTTAATAAAAATATTTATATGAGTTGATATTCTGATCTAAATGTTAAATGTATCCTTTTTCATAAATAACCATAGAACAATTATTTGTCATAAAAAGCACTGTTACAGTTACTGATTAATTTTTATTCTTTGGCAGATGTTAAAATAATTTGTTGGAACAAGAATACCTAAATAAGAGTGTCGAGTGCTCGAGTGTTACCATATTATTAGAACCTTCTTAATAATATGGTAGAAAAAAAATAAAGCATAGAAAGGCACTAAATACACAAAATTGATAAATAACCATAGAACAATTATTTGTCATAAAAAGCACTGTTACAGTTACTGATTAATTTATATTCTTTGGCAGATGTTAAAATAATTTGTTGGAACAAGAATACCTAAATAAGAGTGTCGAGTGCTCGAGTGTTACCATATTATTAGAACCTTCATAATATGGTAGAAAAAAAATAAAGCATAGAAAGGCACTAAATACACAAAATTGAGCTTGACACAAAAAAAAATGCATAGTAAAACATAGCAATCTCTTTTAAAATCTCTGCAGATGTCAGTTTTGCAGGATTATAAAAAGTCTGCAGTTTGCATTTGTAAAACCTATCAAGATATTTGTTGTTTATGATTTTTCTATAAATTCAAGCAAGTAAAGGAATATTTTACGGTCTAAACTTGTCAACTGTGACAGGTACCTGCCATCTTTTATTAAATAAATGAGCTGTGGTTTTATCTATTAACATAAATATCTGAAAGAAAATATCTATGTACTTATGTTAAAATGTACGACATAAAAATATGTTGATAATATGACGGCTAGGGATAGCAATATTGGAGAAAAAATTAAAGGTCTAAATTATTTGTTAGTTCTTGTCTTGATTAAACTATATTATTATCATTGTTTAAAATATTCAGGCAGGTAATTATAGATCTCGAAATAACAATTATTTTTCAATATGACTATCTCCTAGACTATCATAGTTAAAAAATAATGAATGTTGCCACTACAATAGATAGATAAAATAATTGTATAAATTAGACGAAAAAAAAACTAAAGAATATTTATTGATAAAAAAAATACCATCTCACTCGAATATTGTAACGTTATTTTGAGGTAAAAAGAATAATAATGTTGCATTAGAAAAAATGCTCATTTAATTAATTCCTATGTAAATAAATGTAATGTTTAAGTACATAAGTATGGTAAAATAGCTGCGACCATACATGCCACTTTTTAATTTTATTTTTTTACTCTTAAGTGTATATATGATGAATGTACTGAGGTACTTCAATCGAAAAAACATTGAATTTGTTGTAAATTATAGCGTTTTTTTTATATTCCCAAGACTGTACGTATTAATCATCTAATATGTAAAAAATAAATTCGAAAAACGGTATTGAATTTGTTGTTTTATTTTAAACCTTATAAGAAGAGATACTGATGAAAGGGTCAGAAGCAAGTCTGGCAATAAATCTTACCAAGAGGTTTCGAGTTACTTCACTGGGTTGTGGAAGTCAAACAGAAGCTCCAATGTTAAAGAAGTGGTGCCTATTCCGTTGCAATAATACTACCAAGCCAACACAAATGTTTAGGAAAGTCGAGGCCGATAATATTTTGTCAGACACACAGGACTCGAGAGAAATTTAACTCGTTGGAAAAAAAATTTATCATTACGTAACGTAACAGAAAAAAAGAAAATGTATTTCAGTACTTGTTTAAGTAGCGACATCTATCCGGCGACAAGTGAACAGTACTGTTTTAAAAAGCTGCCAATAGATGGAGCTACCTACCCGAACCCGATGTCTCCAAACCCGCCCACCTGATCTGTTTAGGGGGGCCGGAAGAGGGCGTTGACCGATACTTTTTAAGTTTTATTATTTTCCGCTTTCATATGTAAGAACGTAATAAACTTTAGCGTTCAGTAGAATCATGAGCTTTGCTAGATACTAGTAACTGTAGTACTGCTTTTTCTTTGCGCGGGCAGAAAGTCGGAAGGCGCAAAATTACCTTTTGGCGCCCTTTTTCTGCCGCTGGTTTTGCACACCTATTGGATTTTCGCATGATACCTAGATCAACAAATTTTGACAGAGGCTTAAATAAATTAGGAAACCCTTGCCACTAGGCTCTAATAGGCAAATTAGGCATTAACAAGGTTGCAAAAAATCGAGCCTGTAGATAGATTATATTTTTAATCATAAATTATCCAAAAGCCAATGACCAGAATGTACATAATTTTGGAGCAATACAAACAACCATTTTGTATTCGTTTATGTGTTATT
Organism: Cerastis leucographa; assembly: GCA_963082945.1. NCBI lineage: Eukaryota > Metazoa > Arthropoda > Insecta > Lepidoptera > Noctuidae > Cerastis > Cerastis leucographa. The sequence goes on along the minus strand of OY720372.1, from coordinate 10,202,053 downwards.
TTCTTCTGGGTCGGTGTCACTGACTCTGGCAGGGCCACCATCAGGGATTTTAATTTTCAAAACACAAAAAATTTGTCGCTAATTAGTCAAATTTTGTCGCCAAATATCAGAATTTGTCGGTCACTGGTTCAAAAGATATAAGGGTTTATAGGTGGCCGATCTGGAGAGACTCTCCCCAGCAGGGTCACATTTATATCTCAAAAACTAGGGCACCTAGCGAAGATCTGTTTTCTCCCATATTTTGTCGCCAATTAGTCGTAATCAGTCTCCAAATATTAGAATTTCTCGGTCACTGGTTCAAAAGATATAAGGGTTTATAGGTGGCCGATCTGGAGAGTCTCCCCAGCAGGGCCACATTTATATTTCTAAAACTAGGGCACCTAGCGAAGATGTGTTTCATCCCATAATTTTTCGCCAATTCGTCGCAATTTGTCGCCAAGTCACAGATTTAATCGAGTCTTAGTTTAGGAGATATAATGAGTTCAATTAGTAAGGTATAGTTCAAGAGCTAGATCAAAGAGTTCACGAAAAATTACCACGAAAAAATATTTGTATTAATATGTGTACACATATATATGTATACACTTCTAGCTTTATCGGTCTAAAGTCTAAAGTGTCTTAAGAAATGTCCGAGAGAGATAAATAATCAATTAAATTCATGTTTTAAATTACTAGGTTAGAGTGGCTTAAACTTCTTTGAAAACATTAAACCTTGCTCTTGGTCTATTTGGTGTCAAGATGTACAGTCGCATGCAACTGTTTCACCAGTTTACAACGTTAAGCTCTAATTAACGTTAGAATAATAAAAAAATACCGTACCTTTATTAAAATGTTTAAAATACTTAAACGTTGAAAACGTATTGTCAATTGTAATCTTATTTTATAAAAAATAATTTCCAAGAAGTTCGTTTGATGTGTGTTGTGTTTGTGTGTATTTTGAGGTGATTGTGAGTGTTGTGTTGTGGGTATTGACGGGTTGAGTTTTTATTTTATCTTAATTTAGGTAATTTGAGCGGCGGGCGCGAACGCCCTCGTTATATCTCATTTTTGTATTTTCGGAATACCTAGAGATAACAACACTCGAGTTCGTAACTATTCATAATAAGTTACTTTAACTTACGTGACGGGCAACTCGTTCTAAGCAGCTCGTCTGTACACGCGCATCTATCTCTTTCTTACTTACCGTAAATGAAACGGAGCGCAGCGATCTATCTGCCAGCGACTAGCTGGTAAGTGCACATCGTGTTAGATTAATAATTACATTTATTTATTGTAGATTTGTTTATAGGTAATGAATACAGCTTTCCTATGGTGGGTTGAAATTATAGAATAAGTTTATATAATTCGAAACAAACATTCCTCCATAAGACGTCATAGATAGATACTGTCTAGAAACTACATAAAGTATTTTGTACTCGCTTGTACCACTGTATGGAGAAATTGAATTCTTATCTTTTTAATTACACACCGAATAAATTTGTAACTTGGCGACAAAATATGGGAGAAAACACATCTTCGCTAGCGACTAGGGCACCTAGGTGCCCTAGTTTTAGAGATATAAAATGTGGCCCCGCTGGGAAAACTCTCCCCAGTTCGCCACCTATAAACTCTTATATCTTTTGAACCAGTGACCGAAAAATTCTGATATTTGGCGACTGATTCAGACTAATTAGCGACAAAATATGGGAGAAAACAGATCTTTGCTAGGTGCCCTAGTTTCAGAGATATAAAATGTGGCCCTGCTGGGGAGAGTCTCTCCAGATCGGCCACCTATAAACCCTTATATCTTTTGAACCAGTGGCCGACAAATTCTGACATTTGGCGACAAATTTCGACTAATTAGCGACAATTTTTTTATGTTTTCAAAACTAAAATCCCTGATGGTGGCCCTGCCAGAGTCAGTGACACTCCGGGTGGGACTTTTGATAGATCTGGAACCCTATGTAGAGGTGCCCGAGAAACTTGTGTTACTTGTAACCAACCTTGCATAACTTTTTTCTCGGATTTTTGACCGGATTGCCGCCATGGGATCTGGAGGCGATAGTCCTCGCGCGCCTGCACGAATGGCGCGCGGAGGCACGACGCCGGGGGGAAACTCCGCTGCCGCGGCATATTGTCGCTCAGCGGACAGACCTCCGGCACGATCTCATGGCGACATGGAGACAGCGACTGTCGCAACCACGTGCAGGGCACGCCACAATAGTGGCGATAAGTCCCCTCTTTGAGGAGTGGCTAGAGAGGCGGCACGGCGCCCTCACCTTCCGCCTGACGCAGGTCCTCACCGGACACGGTTGTTTCGGCAGGTTCCTGCACCATAAGGAGATGTCAGCAAACCGGAAGGGGTCCGAAAGGGCCGATGCCTGCCAGGGCTGCGGGTTGTTCGAAAGAGATACCGTGTGCCCTGGATCACAAAGGGCTAAGAAGGAACATGGGTGGGTTTTAATCAGTCAAGTCTGACACTCCCTCCCGCTCCGCCCAGAGCGGGAGAAGTCATTTGATGAGCAAAAAAAAAAAAAAAGGCCGCCGTACTGTCAAGGGTGTGACGTTACGGTACATGAAAATATATGATAAGTTAAAGGAACCTACAAAGACCTACAAGCCTAACATTCCCTACGCCCCTAAGCCCTATAATACCTATCATATACCTAGTATGTGATAAATAAATATATAAATAAGTTCAGGATGTCTGCACTATGCGACCCAAGGTTACAGACGGATAGTAGACAGGAATACCAGGTTCGGGAAAGGTACACTCATTGCCAGTCCCGCAGACTCACGAGACTGATCAGAGATGGCTAACGGTGTCTTGGCCACAGTGAGGGGTAATGAGACAAGAATATAAAATTCAAATCTGATTTATTTACAAAATGTTCTGTTTATATACTACTTTATCTTAACACATACGTTCTATGCGTGTAAGATGCAACCAAATCATTCTGTTAACTGGGCCGCGCGTGAGCCAAGCCGAATGCTGAGTCTATGTCCAAAGGTAATCATTGAACAGGCCAAATACTGTTTTTTGTCTGCAAATGAAAAGGAGTGACTGCAGTAAATTAAAAATCAATTTTCAAACGCCCTGTTTTATTTTATCTAAATTACCAACAATTATTTTTACACAATATATTAATGATATTAATATATATTTACAAAAATAAAAACATTAAAACTAGCGGTAGACAAACAAATAGGTTACTTACTTATATACAAATTTATGTATAGTCATATAAATTGAATGCTAACATTACATTGCTTATTAACCAGAGTTACAATTAAAATTACGGACGCAGCTCCAAATAGTGACTTAAATTAGCCATTTTCATCATTTGATCGAAAAAAGAGTTCATCAGTTTTGTGCAACAATAGCTATTTAGTGCGTTTTAATCTGCATTATCTAAAAAATCCTGGCAAAAACGCATGATTATGGCAACATTGTTTCGTCCCGGAAACCTCACGCGTTCATCGTGCACGTCACTAGATTAAACAGTGACCAATTAAATGTGTTAACTGGTTACATCCTACTAATATTATAAATGCGAAAGTTTGTGAGGATGGATGGATGGATGGATGGATGGATGGATGGATGTTTGTTACTCTTTCACGCAAAAACTACTGAATGGATGAAATTTGGCACACGGGTAGATTATAACCTGGTATAACACGTAGGATACTTTTTATCCCGATAGTATGTTCCCGTGGGACAATTATCGAACTCCACGCGGGCGCCGTGGGCATAAGCTAGTCTATAATCCATGTTTGATTAACCATTATACGGGTTAACTCTTATAATTATGGGTTAACCATTTAAATATTGCTGATTAACCAGAATTACAGGAAAAGGCAACGAACGCGGGCTAAATCCGTCACTTTCTTGCATTTTTTTTTAAATACAAAAATGAAATCTGTGTGTGAACCGGTTATTTAGGCTGATTAAGTCTATAATATGAGCTTACCGTTACTTTAAGGATTTTCACAAAACCCGATTAAACCCTTAGACGAGTAACGGTTTTGGTCCCCGGTTTTAAAATCTACGTTGAACTTTGAGTTGAAAATAATTGTGGAGGTTTTATCAGTTTTGTATAAGAGCGATTTAGAAGTTCAAAGTTCAATCAGTGTATGTTTTACAAGGAATTTCCAAAAAAATATTTAATTAAGTAAAAAAACATAGGTAAATTATTTCATTAAATTGCTCATAATTTTTCTCTTTATTATTTACATGAAAACAAGGCAATTCTAAATTACTTATAAATAAGAATTCAGTCAAAAATTCATTGTATCCAGTACAATTAGTCTACAAATATATATTTATTAATTACAATAATTAACTCAAATAACAACATAGTATACTTACCTAACAAACTCGTGTAAATTATATAAAATTTACTTTTTCTTCAATTCCAGATTATATAATGACAAAAAAATGCTTGTACATTATTTCCAGACACACGTTTTAACGCTTTTAGGTTTATCAAGTAACTGATGTCAGATATAGGAGGCCTACTCTCTTTCTCCGAAACGTAACTTCGGCAACGAACGAAAATTAAACGTAGTTACGTTTGTGACCCTACTGTACATAATTTGAGGACGCACACAAGAAGTTCGAATTCACAGACAATTAACGTGAACGAATGTATTGAATGTTATTGTGTGCGTCCGCAAATGATATAAAGTAGGGTCACAAAACTACGTTTAATTTTCGTTCGTTGCCGAAGTTACGTTTCGGAGAAAGAGAGTAGGCCTCCTGCTTTTGAACTGTCCTATTTTGATAAACTAAAATGTAGTCAGAAATTAAGTTTACAAATTGTGCTGAACTGCAACCATCATCAGTACAAAAATATTATGCAGGAGACCCTTTTTTAACAATATTAGAGATATATGTAAATATACTACTAATTCCATTTAAGAACGAACATATAAACCATATCTGTTGCATCATGGCAATCAATAGCGGTGAAGCCACGATTTCGCGAGACACACATGTCAAGGTCTGAAAGTTCCGGCCCTGAACTATAAAATCAAGCCTAAATATCCAAACAATATTATTAGTTTTGAATTATATATACAAAGGCAGATTATCTGCCTTTGTTTCAATACACTTTTCATGGTGTATAACTTGACAAAATTTCAGTAACTTAATATGATAGTTTTGTATCTCTAATTAATCGAAAGTAAGTAGGCCGGTAACTGTTCGACCTACGTGACATTAACGCCCGATTTGTCGTGAAGATAATAACTTTTATCTTTAGCAAGAAGTTATCTGAAGATTGAAAAATCTGCCTTAAAAGTATTCAACCCTTTGTCCAGCGTTACCGCTCTCATTTCCCGATCTACATAAGTTCTACAACCAAGAACATACCGTCAAGTACCCTTACTCTTAGCAAACTCCTCGCCTAATATCTTCATGACCTGCGCGTGAGTTCGCTTACCGTCTTTATACGTAGCATAATGCTCTTTCACATACATAGCGAAGTCGTTCGTAGTTCCTTTTCTAGCTGGAGTAGATATAACGACGCCATCTTTATTTTTTTTGTTGAGTATTATTTCGAAAGTACCTCGGCAGTAACCGCAGCATTTCTTCGTTACGTCGATTGATTTTGAATGTCGTTGGACACTGGGAAAATAAAATGTTATGTTATTAGTAAAAGATTATTTGTTATTTGCCCTCTATAATTGTTCCCACAATCATCTGCCTAGGCTTTCCCCAACTTTGTTCTTCTCTCTGCCAACCCTGAATGTGACGTGTTTGCGGATGAATGGAATAAAGTAATGCTTAAATGTCTGGCGTTCTGTGAGAAAAAGTTTGCAAGAGTGTCCACTGTTCCGTATTAGTTTTAGTTTAACTTATTGAATGTCGTCAACTTTATGTTCTACCTTTTTCTGTTTCCATGTTAATTACTGTACTTATATATAAAATTCTCGTGTCACAATGTTAGTTACCATACTCCTCCGAAACGGCTGAACCGATTTGTATGAAATTTTTTGTGCATATCGGGTAGGTCTGAGAATCGGCCAACATCTTTTTTTCATACACAAAAAGAAAAAAAACCCGCGAACGCAGTCGCGGGCAGCAGCTAGTCTTCTTATATATAAAATTCTCGTGTCACAATGTTAGTTACCTACCATACTCCTCCAAAAGTCCAAACGGCTGAACCGATTTGTATGAAATTTTGTGTGCATATCGGGTTGTAGGTCTGAGAATCGGCCAAAATCTATTTTTCATATCCAAAAAAAAAACCCACCGAACGAAGTCGCGGGCAAGAGCTAGTTAACTATAAATAAATATTTTGTTGGGGTCGGTTTCCAGTCTAACCGCATGCAGCTGAATACCAGTATTTTACATCCAGCGACTGCCTATCTGACTTACACAAACAGAATGATGGTGAGGTGCGCTTTCTATTTTACAGATTTGTGATGCAAGCGGTGTTCAGAAAAAAAACGCTCAAAGCCCGCGATAAAAGCTATGTAATAGCTTAAAAATACCCGGAATTTTGAAACAGCAAAACCTGTAGTTTATAAATTTTTGCTTTCACTTTTGACTTGACAGCAAAAAAAAAAACCCCTTTTTGGACATCTAAAGTTTGATTAGGCAATTTGAAAACAACGAAATCTTACCTATATCCACACTTGGTACATTTATAGGTGTACTTGAAGTGTATCTCCATGTTATGGCATCTAGAAATCTCTCCCAGCTCCGGAAATACCAGCAGTGCCCGCTTAGCCCTGTAACAAACAACATAAAGGGTGTAAAACACCTCTTAACGAAGCCGAAAGGCACTGGTTCTCCCTGTCCTTGCGATCATTTTTTTGTTCTACACCATACCTGGGAACCATCGGCCCTCTCGGACCCCTTCCGGTTTGCTGAAATCTCTTTGAGGCGCGAGTGGAACACGTACGCGCCGTCGACACGGCCTGTCGTCATGAGACGGACGGACGGTGAGCTAGCCCATTACTCACCGTCCACAGGCTCGCGCCTACGGTAGCCGGGGGCCACTGGTTAGTGGTGGCAACCCTGACTTACGAGCAGTAAGCCGTGAGTTCGAACCCAGGCAGGCGCATTAATAATAATAATAAATTATTTATTTCAAGTAACTATGACTCATATAAACGGTTAGTAACAATATTTACTTAAGACTATGTTAGTACTTTATCATATTAATTACAAAGAAAACACTACAAAACGAACACAATATTAATCATTGCTGCAGAACACCACTCGAAATTCTGGAGCAACGATTAACAATACAACAATCTAGCCTATCAGCAATCATGCCCAGGACGCTATTAGAGCTGGCCCGCACCCTGCGCACCAAGGATGCACATTTTTTCCGCATTGTAGCATAAAAGCAATCTACTCGCATTTCCGCGAACATCCCTGATGCGCTACAGAAGCGAGGCAGCCCCATCAGCATCCTAAAAGCATTATTGTACTGAACGCGAAGGGCGCTGTACGATTTTTGCGTAAAATGTACCCACAGGCTGCTGGTATAAAAAGAGGTACAGTGAGCTCGGAATAGCATTACCTAGTATAATTTATTTCATCACCGCTGCCCGCTAAATCGGTGAAGGAAAACATCGTGAGGAAACCGGCATGTCCTAGAACTAAAAATTCGAAGACATGTGACATCTACCAACCCGCACTGGGCCCGCGTGGTAGATTACAGCCCATTCCTTCTCATAGAGAGGAGGACTGTGTCCCAGCAGTGGGAACATTATAGGCTATTGATGAGATGATGAATAGGGGGCGAGCCTATTGCCATCACCGGGCATAAATTCGGCATCCAGAGTTCCTGACTGCTACTGAAAAATTCTTGGTGGAAACCCAGCTACACTTTGCCCGAGATGGGAATCAAATTCAGTATCTCATGCTCAACAGCTGCGCTTTACTACTAAACCAACGAGGCAATCAAAAATTGCGGAAATTATTTAGGTGTCTCTGCCAACCACTTTAAGGGATACAAGTCGTGATGTTTGTTACTAACTATCGGAGACTAAGCGTTGTTGATAACTGACCATTAACAACAATTTTATAAATAGAGATTGGAATCGAAGTAATTATCCACAGTCAACCGCACGTCAACAAGAAGTAGGACAAAAAAATAAAACCGACTTCAAAAAAAAAAACACTAAAAAGTGGAAAATAGTTTTATTTTCGGCAGTCGGTGACTTGTTTGTTTCATTTACTTTTTTGCCACCGACTTCCGAAAGTAAAATTATTTTCCACATGTGTTGTGTTTTTTGGAAGTCGGTTTTTTTTTAAAGTTTTTTTACCCTTTTCAGTTGTGGTATCTCACATAAATCCTAGTATCATTTTTACATTGTAATTAGACACCAGCCCCCCTAGCATGACCGTTCTATCTCTATTCTACCAAGAAACGACAAGAAATCTTTTCTATACAACTTGACATTTCTTCTGGCCGAGCATGGCGTGCCCCGTCGACTCGCGTTTCTACGAAGACAGACAGAAATTCTTTCCATAGCTTACCCTTAATCACTTGTACACTGAAGGAGCTGATGATGGGAAGATTTCACCCGGCTGTGCCAATAAATATCGCCTCCAACAAGTGACAAGCTCAAAGTTAAAACGACGCGATATGAATGCTGTTGACTGTACAATGAACTTGTGAGTAATTTATTTGTCAATCCAAATACATCATGTAGGAGTGACACTTTAATGCTCTATGAAAAATGTTACTTTAGTTATTACTTACATTTCAAAATACAAATCAAACAAATTCACGGGGTTTCCAGCTATCAAAAATCAAGTCAATTTCCGAGAACCACATAATGTTGGTAGCATATTTTTTGTTGTCTCTGTTATATTTAAGTTGTAAAAGCGACAATATTTTTCATAGAGAACAACAGTTAAAAGAACCAAGTTTAATTACGTGTTTAACGAATATAGTAAAAAAATACTTCAGTGAAAAAGAAACGTTGACATACGTTGACATGAGAACGGATGAAGACGAAATTCTTAAAGCAATCCATTCTTCATTATTAACAGCAGTGCTTCATAGACAAGCGACCAAACAAGTACATTTTAGACATCAAGGATATTTTATAATTGCAGAAAATTCAACGAAATTCACTGAAATGTTCAAATATCTCCTACAAGAGCCAACATGGAACCCATACGCTCGATTCCTAATCGTTATAAATTCGCTTATAGAAGACGAACTAAGGAAGATTTTCGATGAGATTTTAAAAAGTTATGTAATCAATGTTATAGTGGTAAACGGAACGAAAGACGCTGAAATATACACATATAATCCGTACGAAAACTACGGCTGCGGAAAATATTACGATAAAATTATCAGCTACGGTTTCTGCTCAAAGACGAAACAAAATCTTTTCCCGAATAAATTAGTAACTGGATTGGAAAACTGCACAATGTTAGCAGCTGTAGGAGACAGAGCACCTTACGGCATATACCCATGGAAATCATCAGACAGACGACCAGGAACAGAGCAATATATATTTCAAATCCTAGCAGAATTAGAACAGTTTCATGTAAATTTCACCTATGATTATGATAAAAGCATTTTCTCAACTATAACTGAAACCATGCAAGTCATTGGCCCGATGGAAAAGTTACAGAAAAATGAGACAGATGTTATGTTTGGTGGTACATTTTTGGTTTCAAGTCGAGCCGCTGCGTTTTCCTACTTGCATGGACATCTGGATTACTACGATGAATTGCGTTTTTTTGTGAAACGAGCAGGCTTTAAAGCGATTTGGAAAAGCGCTTACTTAGAATTCCAGCCATTCGTTTGGTGTTTACTGTTGATAGTTTTTCTGTTATACTTTATAATAATGATATTTTTAATTCGTGTTGAAAAAACAGAAATTATGCTGAAATTGTTAAACTCTTTACTGCTTCATGGCTTCAAAATGCCTGATCGGATGATTGTGAAATTCTTCTTTATAACTTGGGTGTGGTTCGCGTACCTAATGAACAGTATTTACCAGTCGAGCCTAGTCAGTTTAACCTCAAACCCAATAATGGAACATCAGGTATTAAGCGAGCAAGATTTGGTTAGGCATCACTTGAAACCATGTATAAGTCATGGTTGGCTCGACTATATGTACTCCGAAACGAAAATATTTTCTCCAGTAAAAAAGGAATGTCTTGACAACCTAGAAAATGTCAAATTAGTTGCTCGATCCGAGGATTTGTTCACTCTGATTCCACTATCGCTTTTCAAGTATTTCAAGAAAAGCGTCAATGACGAATACGGACGATCCCCGGTTTATTTCTTCAAAAGACCATATGCTAAGCTAATTTTTGGATATTTCTTCCGTAAAGGTTTTCCGATTTCGGATCGGATGCGAATAAACGCCGTCCGTTTGAGAGAAGGTGGCATTGTTGATAAAAGTTTGAAAGATATTTATTTCAGGAGGAGAATTAAGTATCATTTTAAGAAAAAGGAGTTTCATACTAGATTTGTATTGCCATGGTGGTTATATGCGATAGGATGCGTTGTAGCAAGTGTTGCTTTTATTGTTGAATTACTCTTTGCATGTTACAAGAAGTATTTTTGTTAAACACATTTAAAATAATTAAGATTTTTAGAACAAAAAGTTTCTAATTTTATTGAAATGTAACATTGTATTATATTACTTAATTAAGACGTTATGTATTTCATATGGATGTACATTTAACAAACTCTCAACTCTATCACACTGCTGTCCTATTTGACCCAAAGGTTGAATGTCAAAGCCTTGAGGCATTAAGTTCGCCCATGTACCACTTTTGTACACGAAGTAAAATTTTTTTTTTTTTTAAACGTTGCCCCACACTAGGAATTTCTCCTGTATCGTGGGTGCGTTCACAAACATTTAAAGTCACTGTTAAGTCATGCAGCGCCATCTATCGAGCTAGAGGGTGAAGAAAAAGCGACATCTGTTGGTGCTCGCGAAGAAGTCGCCGCTCGGCTCGCTGCGCGCGAGATCCCCGCGCCCGCCGCCGCCGAGAGTGTGTTCCGTTTCATAGAGCGTGATGGTGCATTTTACGAAATTGTAAACGTGAATAAATTGCTGATTCAAAATCCTGTAGTCTGAGTATCACTGAAGAAGTCCCAGCCAGCCCCCCTGTCTTCAGAGCCCTAACATTGGACCTTCGAGCCACATAGAAGATACCACGCACGTGTTACGAGCCGGGTTGAAGGGAGGATTTGAGGAAGCGAGTGGAACTTCGAAGCAGAAGTATACGTTGAGGAGATTTGGAAGCCCAGCCACAGTTAACTGAAGAAGCTATTCATGCAGGCAGCCAACAACGGTCAGGTTATCCAGTCCCTTTTCCCTCCTTCCCCTGTGTCTTCGCCTTGTGTTAATATCGTACCTAAACGTTTTTCAGATCTGATCGATATCAGGTCTACCTACTGGCATTACTGGGGCCCGCTTCAGGTGAGAAAACACGACTGAACACGAAAAATTGTGAGTACCTACTTTCTTAAACTACCAAAATGAGTGATGATGAAACTATTTCTCGTTTAGATCGTCAGTTAGCTGATCATAAAAAACAACGTGGTATAATTAAAGGCAGATTAACATTGTTCGCAAATTATATTAATAAGTTGGATAAATCGTGTTTAGATTCTTTATTGAAAACGCAAGTTTTAATGCGTATTCAATCGGCAGCCATTTTCTTTGCCGAGTTTAGCGACGTGCAATCTAAAATAGAAAGAATTGTGGATGAAAAAGAATTATTGTCACATTTAGAATATAGAGATTCGTTTGAGTGCCAATATTATTCAATTGTAGCTACAGCAAAGCACATGATAGGCGACTGTGAACAAAACGGATTAAATAATTCTCAGTGCACTTCCGGTAAATCTGTGTCGATTAAATTACCGCAAATAAAGTTACCTGCCTTTGACGGTTCTTTCGATAAGTGGTTAGAATTTAGAAATTCATATGTTTCAATGATACATGATCGCGACGACTTAGATCCTATACAGAAATTTCAATACCTAAAGTCGTCTCTCAGTGGATCTGCGTTACACGTTATCAGTTCGTTAGAGTTTACAGCAGCTAATTATTGTAACGCGTGGGACCTGCTTGAAGCAAGGTATCAGAATAATAGGCTATTGATACATAACCATGTAAAAGCTTTGTTTTCGGCACCTTCACTGGGCAAGGAATGTTCGGCACAGATCAGAACGTTAGTAGATTGCGTTTTACGTAATTTGAGAGCCCTTAATTCTCTTAAAGAACCGGAATCTTCACTTGAGGATATGCTTATAATTTATTTAGTTGTCAGTAAACTTGATTCCGCTACTGAACGCGAGTGGGAGAATTACAGAAGTTCACTTATCGATTCTAACCAAACCTCTAAGTCTAACATAAAACTAGAAGACTTACTAACTTTCTTAAACAACAGATCCGACATGTTAGACATGATTAATTCAGGTAATAGCAAAAATCATCAGTCACATTCACAAAATAATAAACACGAGGTTAGACCATCAGCTGACAATAAAAGGCAGTCTAACTCTCAAACTACACTTAGTTATGCCAGTGCGAACAATAATAATAATAAGGTCTCATCAGTTAATAAATCTAAATCAAATAAACACAACATAACATGCCCGTTATGTAGTGGAAAACATGCACTTTATGCATGTGTTAAGTTTTTAAATATGTTGGTACAAGACCGGTTGAATTTCGTTCAATCAAAAAGTGTTTGTCAAAATTGTTTACGTTCTAACACGAGTCACACAATAGAAAATTGTAATTTCGGTCCGTGCAAATTATGTCAAAAGAAACATAATGCATTAATTCACGTGGAAAATATTGCAAATACGTCACCACAACGCTCGATTATCAATAATGCGTTGCCACAGTCTTCTGTTTTACACTGCGTTCGTGAAACAGCTGACGATATTGATAATCACAACAACGGGTACACATTCACAGATCATGCTAAATCGTTACAGACTGTTCTGCTCTCTACGGCGTTAGTTGAGATTGCTGATAGTGATAACAGATATCACACAGTTCGCGCTCTGCTTGACAGCGGCAGTCAAAATTGTTTTATAGCTCAAAGCTTATGTAAACGTTTAAACATACCAATTATACAGTCCACTATACGTGTTTGTGGCGTGGGACAAACTGTTTCACAGTCCAGTCACAAATGCGATATCAATATTCGTTCTAAGGTGTATGATTTTAATACAACATTACATTGTTTAGTGTTGCCTAGTATCATTTCGAAGTTGCCTTCGACACACGTTAATCGTGATGCTATACGTATACCTAGCAATATTCTACTTGCCGATCCCACATTTTATGTACAGAGTGACATAGATTTATTAATAGGCGCCGACGTCTTTTGGGATTTATTAAAAGAAAATAAAATAAAACTGCACACCGGTCCGTACCTACAAGATTCTATGGTAGGTTGGATTATATCCGGACCAGTTTATAATTTTAATAATAATAATCGTTTATTAGCGAGTAACATAACAGAAGTTCAGTGCAATTTGACGCTAGTTGATTCTCAATTACGAAAGTTCTGGGAAATCGAAGAAGTACTTATCCCTGCCGTTATTACTGAGGAAGATCGTTTTTGTGAAGAGTTGTTCTTGCAGACTACTGAACGCGATCAGGACGGTAGGTTTTCTGTAAGAATGCCATGCAAACAATCACCTGATTGTTTGGGTGACTCATATAATTCTGTTAAACAGCGTTTTTTATCCTTAGAGAGGAAACTAGATCGTTTGCCACAGTATAAAAAAATGTATTGTGAATTTATGCTCGAGTACGAGCAATTAGGTCACATGACGCATGTTAAGGATTTTAATAATTTAAATAAGCCGAATTACATAATACCACATCATGGGGTATATCGTGAAAGTAGCGCAACAACCAAATTACGTGTTGTTTTCGATGCAAGCGCGACTACTTCTAATAATAATTCGTTAAATGATATTCAATGCGTGGGCCCTAGATTACAAAATGATATTTTTTCAATATTGCTTCGTTTCCGGCAATATCAATATGTTGCTTGCGCAGATATTGAAAAGTTCTTTAGACAAACCTTAATACATCCTGAACAACGTAACTTACAATTAATATTATGGCGAACTGATAACAGCCTACCAATTCAAGTTTATCGTCTCAACACAGTGACGTATGGCACTGCATCAGCACCGTACCTTAGCAACCGTTGCTTGAAACAATTGGCAAAGGAATGTAAGGATGACGTCATCGCTAACGTTATCAATGACGATTTTTATGTCGATGACCTTTTGACGGGCCATGATCAGCGCGACATGTTGTTAGATATTTGCAATAAAACGTCCGCCGTTCTACAAAGCGGTTGTTTCCCATTAAGGAAATGGACTTTTAATTTTGATGTAACTTCAGAAAGTACTAAGGATTTATGTATAGGTGAATATTGTCAGTCTAAAACCCTGGGTGTTGGTTGGTCTAACAAGAACGATTTGTTTAATTTTTCAACTAGTGTAGATAAAAATTATATTAATACGAAAATAACTAAACGTTTAATTATGTCAGTCATTGCACAGATTTACGACCCACTAGGATTATTAGCGCCAGCTATTACAACCGCTAAGGTCTTATTACAAAAATTATGGCTTGCAAAAATAAGTTGGGATGATGAAGTCCCAAGTGAAATTGCATGTATATGGTATAATTTTATTAATTCATTACAATATTTGTCCCAAATATTAGTGCCGCGTTGTGTCATGTGTACTAATGCTGTACATAAAGAGTTACATATTTTTACCGATGCTTCTCAGTCTGCATACGGTGCGTGTGCATACATACGTTCACATAATAATATTGATGAGTCGCAAGTTACTAGCCGATTATTATGTGCTAAGAGTAAAGTCGCACCAATTAAGGCGTTAAGTATTCCACGGCTTGAACTGTGTGGAGCTTTAGTTGGAGCTAAACTATATAATAAAATTATAAATTCTCTTAGGCTACAATTCGATAAGGTTTATTTCTGGACTGACTCCACTATAGTTCAAGGATGGCTTCGGACATCACCACATTTATTAAAGACATTTGTTCAGAATAGGGTTGTGCAAATAAACGAATTAACAAGCAACACTACTTGGTTGCATGTTAAAGGTAAGGAGAATCCTGCTGATACCCTATCACGAGGCGTTCTCTTTGATTCGTTAAAGGGAGACAACACTAGTTTGTGGTGGTGTGGTCCGACCTTTCTTCGTGAACCGACTTCTTGTTGGTTGACAAAAAATATGAATGAAATTGAATTGACTAAGTTACCGGAATTAAAATGTTCTAAAACTACAAATTTGTTAAATGTAGAAACTAATAGTTATATTATCGTAGATTTTGAAAGGTTTTCTTGTTTTAATCGGTTGCAAAGAACAGTCGCATATGTCTTACGGTATTTATTTAACTTACGTGCATCGCGTGTCGGTCAAGGTCGCAAAACGGGTTCATTGACCGTGAGCGAGATTAATAATTCGTTAGTTGTGTTGACACGTTTAGTTCAATCACAATCATTCAGTAAGGAATATCATAGTCTTAAGGAAAAGGTTCAGGTGAACAATAAGTCTAGTAATAAAACATTAGGTTTAGGTATATTTTTAGATAAGAATAATATAATTCGTGTTGGTGGCAGACTTAGTAATTCAAAATTTGATTACGACAAGAAACATCCAGTGTTGTTGTGTCGTAAACATCGGTTTACATGGTTATTGTGTTCGTACGAACACAAACGTTTGCTTCATGCTGGACCTCAGCTTCTAGTGTCCGTCATGCGTGATAGATGGTGGGTGCTGGGAGCACGTAATTTAGCAAGGCAAGTGGTTCATAAATGTGTAACCTGCACTCGCGTGAAAGGAAATACGCTAACTCCATATATGGGTGATCTCCCTGCTGAACGTTTAGAAGCAGGATTTCCTTTCATGCGATGTGGTGTTGATTATGCTGGACCAATGTCTATATTGAATCGTAAAGGTAGAGGTTCACAACTCATTAAAGGATACATTTGTTTATTCGTATGTTTTGCTACCAGAGCTGTGCATTTAGAATTAGTTGGTTCATTGTCGACTCAGGATTATTTATTGGCATTCAAACGATTTATATCAAGACGCGGTAAGCCATGTCAAGTATTTTCCGATAACGGTAGGAATTTTGTTGGAGCTGAAAGAGAGCTTTCAGCTATATTTGAAAAATCCAACGAAATAATTGATTTTGCTAGTAGTAATAGTATAAAATTTAGTTTCATTCCTCCATATAGTCCGAGTTTTGGTGGTTTATGGGAGATAGCAGTGAAGTCGTGCAAGTATCACTTGAGACGTGTGGTAGGTAATGCCAAGCTAACCTACGAGGAGTTTAGTACGGTATTGACCCAGGTTGAGGCCGTCCTGAACTCCCGTCCTATGTCACCTATGTCCGCAGATCCTAACGACTATCTTCCACTCACACCTGCTCATTTCCTTATTGGCCGGCCGTTGACTGCGCCTGCCAGTGAGGACTTCAAGACGACATCTACGCCTGCCTGTCGCTACCATCGGGTCGAACAGCTGCGGCAACATTTTTGGGAACGGTGGTCCAAAGAATATGTGTCTGAGCTACAACGCAGAACGAAGTGGGCACACCATAAAGATGATATAGCTAAAGACAGTCTTGTCGTCATCAAGGAAGACAACCTGCCACCATTTAAGTGGAGATTGGGTAGGATTGTTCATCTATTTCCAGGGAAGGACGGAGTTTCGAGAGTTGCAGAAATCCGAACATCAACAGGCACAATCAAGCGTGCTGCTTCGAAAATCTGCCCACTGCCGATGCCGGTTTCCACAAACGAAGCCAGCGTGACTCCTGTTTAGTTGGAAGACAGATCTTCCAAGGCGGCCGGTATGTTAAGTCATGCAGCGCCATCTATCGAGCTAGAGGGTGAAGAAAAAGCGACATCTGTTGGTGCTCGCGAAGAAGTCGCCGCTCGGCTCGCTGCGCGCGAGATCCCCGCGCCCGCCGCCGCCGAGAGTGTGTTCCGTTTCATAGAGCGTGATGGTGCATTTTACGAAATTGTAAACGTGAATAAATTGCTGATTCAAAATCCTGTAGTCTGAGTATCACTGAAGAAGTCCCAGCCAGCCCCCCTGTCTTCAGAGCCCTAACAGTCACATACACAAACATCCAGACCCGAAACAACTATCTGTAGGCCATACAAATATTTGTTCCGTGCGGGGATCGAACCCGCGACACGTAGCGCAGCAGTCGAACGCTCAACCACTGCGCCAACCGTGTCGTCAAAAAAAAAATTGTTTTTTTTTGTTTAAATAAACGCATTTCCAATAACTCTTGTTTTCCATAATCCTCGAAATATGGCCGACGATACGGTTTTTCCACAAGATTAGGTTCCAATTTCTCTAATGAGTAAACAGCTCATCCGACACTGACATCCATATTCAAAGAGCCAAACCAAATCTATTTTTGGATTTAGTCGAACTGTGTTGCCATGAAAACTCGCACCAAATTGTATACCTAGAATTTCTTGGCCGCAATTGGCGGATCTTCGAATAAGGTACCTCCTCCAGCTACCTATCTTTGTCAAACCCATGGTTGCATCCTGCTTCAATCAATTCTAGAGATTTCATATTTTTATTCATGAATGAATGTTTTAGAAATTGAAATGAAAATTTAATCATTTTAAAGATGTATACATTATGTTAGGTTAAACGAGGGACATATTGAGGGAGGGTATTCGATTCTCGTCCCAAATATGTAAAAAAAACTATAACCTTAATTTGTGACGTAATTGTCCTATGAAATACATTATTCATGAACACTGAGCGCGCAAGAAGTGAACTCGTAAACAGTACTTAAAGTAATCACGCGGAAAACATGTGCCGATCCTGCCGAAAAGAAAGCGCGTACGCAACCCCCGCCTCTTTCCTTTGTGTTGTCGCCGATGCACCTACGGGACACACCCCCGCGCTGACCGCAGTCTATGCGTGCGCGCCGCTATTTCCGCATGTCTAATATTGCGCTCCGCGTATTCCATAAACAACCCCGCTTACTTCGCGATAAGTGTGTCCTCTTAACGTGATCTTGAATAATAATCAATAAAAATGACGGCTTATCAATATTCCAATGAAGAATATTGGGATATGGTTCGTACCTACATGTTAGCAAATGATACCTAATGTGTGAGGAGTGTAGTGTACCGAGAGATGTTTCCCAACAGTCAGATTCCATCGTACAATCTTATGCTGGTGTAAACCAACGATTGGGAACATTTGGTCAGTTCACCGTACCGACGCATGCCTAAGGACGAGGAAGGGAGCCATACCCAGTGTACTTGCAAGAAGCCATCTTTGAATACTTCGAGCATCACTCAGGAAAATACTCGAAACGCTGCAAGACGGTTTGGTGTATCGCATTGGACTGTGTGGAAGCTGCTGCATGAGGTAGGAATGCACCCATACCATTTTTGACCCGTTTACCCAGGTTTAAAGTATGAAGGGAAAATGGATTATACCTAAAAGTCATTGACCCGCTCACATGTTCTGCAATAGTATTAAATCGCTAGCGCAAGGGTGTATACACGTTGCGAGACATTTGCGAAATTTTTGGTATGGTTCTGTCTGTTATTTATCAGTGTTTCTTTTTTTTTTGTTTATATTTTTATTAGTATCATGTTAGCATGTACTATTGTGGGTTTGAATATGTCCCTCGTTTAAACTAACACACTGTATAATTAATAGTTTTCCGGTATTTCAAAGACAGATGAAAAGTAGGCGTTTATATGTCAACTTATAAACAAACAGGGCGGAATTTAGGCGTGGTTAGTCCGACTTAAGTTCAGTTCACGACTAACAATACCAGTGTAAGTGGTCACCGCAGTCTATGGACCAGTAATCACGGAGAAATCGGTGAAAAACATGAAAAAAAGATGCTAGTGGAATACATATTTTACCTCCTCTATTTTAGAATTTGGTAAAAAAAAAACTAAATCTTTGTAATATGTTAAGTACCATTAATTCCACAGAGGGCCATGTCCCGCTCTCAGCTCGGAGTCGATCAGCCACGTGGCAGCGTGACACAGCTCATGTATGAGCGTGTCCCGCAACAGTTGCGATCCGTCCAACACTTTAGTAGAATCGTCGTCTTATCTTACCATTTATTCCACAGAGGGCCATGTGTCGCTCTCAGCTCGCAGTCGATCAGCCACGTGGCAGCGTGACACAGCTCATGTGTGAGCGTGTCCCGCAACAGTTGCGATCCGTCCAACACTTTAGTAGAAGCGTCGTCTTATCTTACCATTTATTCCACAGAGGGCCATGTTCCGCTCTCAGCTCGCAGTCGATCAGCCACGTGGCAGCGTGACACAGCTCATGTATGAGCGTGTCATGTAACCGTTGCGATCCGTCCAACACTTTAGTAGAAGCGTCGTCTTATCTTACCATTTATTCCACAGAGGGCCATGTCTCGCTCTCAGCTCGCAGTCGATCAGCCACGTGGCAGCGTGACACAGCTCATGTGTGAGCGTGTCACGCAACCGTTGCGATCCGTCCAACACTTTTGTAGAAGCGTCGTCTTATCTTACCATTTATTCCACAGAGGGCCATGTCTCGCTCTCAGCTCGCAGTCGATCAGCCACGTGGCAGCGTGACACAGCTCATGTATGAGCGTGTCACACAACCGTTGCGATCCGTCCAACACTTCAGTAGAATCGTCGTCTTATCTTACCATTTATTCCACAGAGGGCCATGTCTCGCTCTCAGCTCGCAGTCGATCAGCCACGTGGCAGCGTGACACAGCTCATGTATGAGCGTGTCACGCAACCGTTGCGATCCGTCCAACACTTTAGTAGAATCGTCGTCTTATCTTACCATTTATTCCACAGAGGGCCATGTCCCGCTCTCAGCTCGCAGTCGATCAGCCACGTGGCAGCGTGACACAGCTCATGTATGAGCGTGTCACGCAACCGTTGTGGTCCGTCTAATACTTTTGTTGATAATTTGATGCTGGACGTCCGGATACGGTCGCCTTTTGAGTTCTTTAGTAGGCGGTTTGTAGTTGTTCTGAAATATAAATTGATGAGGAAATGAGATACCTAAATCAATTTTGCAAATGTAGCTTTATATGTTTTTGGTTGGATAAATATTAATTTCACTGTTAAGTTCTTGTTGTATGCAGTCGTTGTCGTTGGTCCGGAAGCCTAACAATAAGAGTTGCCGAGGGGTATCGTATTACATAGTTGTGAAGGTCACATAGGCAGTCGCCGCAAGCGAGGCTTCGGCCCGCATGAACCTGACTACTGATTCGGAGTCAAGGCGATTGGACGTTACAATGGGTGTATGAGCATAGCAGACTTCCAGTATGAAGTTTCAAAGAAAGAATAGTGAACGGGTCGACGCGAGGCGATCCTGACCCCGTGTAGTGAGATCTAAGGGCGGTTTCAGATTAGCGAATATTCGGTGCGTATAAGCTCGTTTTTAAAGCCCGTGTTGGCGCTTATACGCTCGCCTTTTGTCACACGCGCAACAAGTACGACCGTTGATGCGCTTATAAGCTCGTATAAATGCGAGCCGCGAGAGATACTGAGTTGTTTGCTACTGACAGAACCAACCGGTGCGAACGAACACGTGTGGACATGATCGAGTTAGTGTACGCGCGGTCGATTTTATGAAGCGTGAAATGTGTCGCGCGTCATTCGATACGCGCCGAAAAATAAGCTGGTCTAAAACCGCTCTAAAGAATGTTGAAGCTACGAGTAATGAAGAAATTACTAATTATCACTTACCCCGCAGTAGTCCTAAACTTAGTATCCCACAGTATAGGCAAGTCAGCATCCATAGCGTTGTCAAACACGCCTTTATTAAACTCGACGAACAATCTCCTAGCTAACTGTTCCTTCAGAGTCTTGTAATTGTCTCTGTATTGTATGGCTTCAACGTGGCATCTCCAAGACGGGACGTTTTCTGAAAGGAGAGAAGTTACTTAAGAGGCTTTTGAAGTGACATGCATGATGCTGGTAGTTCTTGAAATGTTATAAATCAAAATGATGATCAAAAATTATATCAAGTTCTGTGAATTTAACATGTCACTAAATGTTATGTTTAAAAAAAAAATACTGGGTCAAATTAAAAAACAAACAGCTGATTGCGTGGTCAACGGCCACTGGTTTTATCGGCATTAGATATCCATGTAATAGGGGCGGGCTTATTGCCATCAACTGGGTACAAATCGAGACTCCATGGCTGATCCTAAGAAATGCTTGATGGAAAAACACAATAACATATAGCCCAACTCGGGAATCTAACCCAGGACTAGTCTCAGTAGTCGCGGTTGCGACGCGACCACTTGACCAACAAGGCAGTCTGTTATATGAAAACACAGTAAAACTAGCTTTATAGAAAAAAAAGCTATTTCAGATCAAAAGAAGTATGTCATACCTGCCAAAGAACCGATAAAACTAATCCTTTGCACATTCTCAACTATTGGAGTAACACATACACTGCCAACTTTCTTTGCCAGCATGTCAACATCATCCTTCATGGTCATTACCATTTCCGTCACACTCATCGCTTTATTAAACTTATTCTTCTTTGTAGTACTGTTCACATTTCTTAATTTAACTTTTGGTACTTCCGGAGTACTGGGCACCTTTTCTGTGTATAGTTTCTTCTTTGACCGTTTGCCCGTTTCATCGGCTATGTCAACTCTACGTTTAACCTCAGAATCGGTTAAGTACAACATTTTGTTACGTTCCAAATCATGTCTTATATTCTCTTTATCACTTTCATCGTCATCAAACCTCAGTTTCTTTGAGACTGCGTCATTTTCAAAGTTCGCTTTTATCGCTTTAAATAACTTTGGTATTGATTTCCACTGGTCTCCATATAAATCATTTAGTAGTTTCTTCTGTGATAAGTGTATTTTCTTTATAGAGCATTGTTCTTGTGATTCGTTGGCTATGTCTCTTGGTGAGGAGGGTGTGGGTTCGTGTCTGGGTGTGGCACAGATGATGTTTTGTGCTGGCGACCACCCGCCGATGCTGGGTCGTGATTCTTTTTTTGGTGATGCATCTTCTCGTGAGCAGTTGAAGGAGTACTGGAATTTGATAAGGAAAGTTTATACTATAATGCTATCAGAATCACTCTTATTGGCAAACATAAGGTAGGGTGTTCTCAGGATGCAAGAAGCTTGACAGGGTGGCTGGTAATACTTGATAAATTAAATGGCACGTGGCGTGCGATTGGAGTGGCCTAAGTCCAGCAGACTGATGATAATACCAAACAGGACTACTTTTGGTTTTTAACTTTACGGATGGGAAAAATCAAATGACTCCTCCCGCTCTGGGCGGACCGGAAAGGAGTGTCAGACTTGTACTGACTAAAACATGTGTTTAAGCAACATGGATGGCCACGTTCCTTATTAGCCGTTTGTGTTCCAGGGCCACGGTATCTCTTTCGAACAGTCCCGCGGCCCTGGCAGGCATCGGCCCTCTCGGACCCCTCCCAATACCAAACAAGACTCCTAACTCAACACAAAATTGACTATGAATATGACATAGAATATTATGTGCCTACCCATTTCCCAAATATTTATGTTACTGTTTGATATCAGTCTAATCAGATGCAGGACAATTCAGATCCAAGGAGATGACATGTTCTACTCTGACTTTTATCTTTGTGGACTCAATTACCACGGTAATAGTATTATTTTTGATATACAGGTTATAAACTATTTGAACACCATTATCATAATATTAGTAGGATAAATAAATTTCACTTACATTGCCATTCTTGCTAGGTTCCTTCTCATTTTCTTTTCCATTGATAGCAATCTTTGGCAGGTCATCATTAAATGAAAGTTCACCAGAATCATTTATTGTGATCGGAGAATATATTTTCTGGCTAGATTGTGCCTGGAATGAAAACAAGTACTGAAGTAACAGTAGTAAAACAAGTAGTAAAGCATGTCAGGTAAAAATTGGAAGAGCATGGAGATTATGGTAAGCCTCAAATAATTATTTGTTATTTAAGGAATGTGTATGATTTTTGTTTATCATTTAAAATTTAGGTTGCAATGACGTACATTCATATGAAAACAGTTTTGTGGGGCTTAGTTTTTAAATGAAAGTTTGTATAAAAATTGTTTGATAAATAAATAAATAATAAATAAGTGTATGTATGTACATAGGATTCTCATAATTATTATTCATGGTAAAAGGAGATTGTATTTGAAGACTGTTTCTAAGATGAGATTCTGACTAACATCTACAATAAAATTCTTTGGGAACTATATTTTCTATCACCAAAATTTATATTTGTCATCAAGTTGTATCACCTAATAAATAGATCTATCGCCACGAAATATTTTCGTTCTCAGATAAACAAAAATTGTTCCCAGGTATGAATTATCAGTAAAATAAGAGATCGATAACCAATAAAATTATATTGCATTACATGAATATAAACTTCGTTCTTATAATAACAGTTTTGTTACTTAAATAATAGCTCTGTGCTCAGAATGGTAGATCTGTCACCAAATAAATAGATCAGTTCCTTAGAGACATAGGGCACATCAACTCGGACAGGTTAGGTTCGAAGGGGATGGCGGGGTCTAGTGAGCGAGCGGAGCGAGCGAACTAAGACCCCGACATCCCCTTCGTGTTAGGTTACTTTAAACCCTGCAGAGAGAAATAGGAGCCCCGCGTAGCGGGGCTCCATCGACTACTATTTGAACTTAATGCAATTTTCTAGTAACATAATATGATTTATTGGTGATCTCTTTAAATTAGTTTGCTTAAATACTTATTAGGACACACCTATTATAATACATACAAAAACATTTATTTGGTACTAGACCTTATATCTCAGGATTTTAGGTGATTTATTGTGGAACTGATTTTGCATTGTTTGGTGACTACATTTTGGTGACAGATCTACTATTTTGAGGACAAACCCTATTATTTAAGAAACACAAAACTAATTAAATTGGTGATAGCTTAAATGATACCCAAATTCTTTGTTGCTTTTTGCTGGGGGTAGGCGACTAGGCTTATTTTGTTTTGGCTTGGTAATAAACTATTTTATAATTTATTAAAATATTAATGTAAAGAAGACTCTCTGACTCAGTATCCAGACAGATCTTAAGATGGAAGCGACAGGGCAACTTCCAACAATGTTGCGTTAAACGTTTAACACTACCATGGAGGGGGTATAAAACACTGTTGCGTTAAACGTTCAACGCTCCTGGGGAGGGGAAATAGAAAGAGACAGAGCGAAGTTTCACATCTTCCGCGCGGAGGAACTCCGAGCACAATATTTTTTGTTTGTTTTTTTTTTATTTGCAGGTAAGTGACAGGTTGTATGAAACCTTTCACTTCGACCTTAAGGTGAAAGCGACAGGGTTCTTATTATTTTCCAGTTTGCCGGTCCACTGGCAGTTTTTATGTTGAATAAAATATGATATGTGGTCGCACTCATAACTAATATGGCTTTACCGAGTTATAATCATTAACGTCATGAAATAACCCTTATAAGTTCATTTAATTTGAATTTCGCAGGCTACCTTGTCGCTTCCATCTTAAGCTATAGCTGTGTGAAGAGAAAAAGTTTTTAGTTGTGTGATTAAAAAGATATTTCGTATTATTTTTAGATGATTAACTGTTATTTGCAACATTGATTAGCTTCTCATAACTTTATTTAAATATATATGAAGTAATTTTACTGAAAAGTTATTGGAATACTGTAGACGTAAGTACTTGAATTGAATGTGTCAAAATGTCTGAAAATGTTTCCACATGACTTTTACTCGTCAGAAATGAAGTGGGCAAGGTACTTACAGTTTTTAGAAAATCATTCCTCAGTCTATCAAAAGACTCGTCAAGTATTATCACATCTGAACTTCTGTTAAGTTTATTTATGTTTTGAGTTGCTTTTGGCCTAGATTTCTTCAAAGATAGCTTCAGAAATCCTGAAAAAACACGAGCAAAATGATTTCTTCGCGTTCCACGATACAACTTTTGAATTTCCCATAATCTGTAAAGTTGGTGTACTTACGGTTCTTCGGTTTATTTTGTGAGGTTATAGTGTCCATTTTTATCAAAAGTTTGTAAAACAAACGAAATTACCTATTGAAATTATCCATGAAATAGGAAAATGTTTAAAAAACTCCAGCCGTTGAGTTGTGACAATTGATTAGTGATGTTACCAGTAGTTAAAAAAAAAGAAAAAGACCCGAACATTTTTTTTTATGTAGTGATGTTTCAACTATAATTTTTTATTGCTTACTTTACGGGTCGTATTTTCTATTAATCATTTAATGAACGGTGTTTTTTTATTGTGTAAACATCCAATAATTTCAGGTGGGAGATATTAATCATTAGTACAGCACCATCTACCGGTGAGTAGTTTGAAGCGTTCATCGCTAGAGTGCGCTATTATTAGTTTCCGTCCAAACTAATAGATGGCGTGATGTCTACACTTACTTTTATTCACATTAGATGTCGCTTTTTGAAACGTTTGTATTTTTTTAAAAATAATGAAAAAAAAACAACTTTAGTAGTTATCGTATCCGCTGTTTTTTTTTTTTATTGTGAATACAGAGAATTTAAAGACTGTTTACGTTTAGTAATGCACTTACCGTGTAATAATCATTAAAACGAAAAAAAAGTCGCTTGCTCAGCTTTTATTATTTTGTCGTTAAGAGTTCTCAAAGCCTTCACAGCATAATTTGTTTTGCCTTTCATTTGTATTTACGCAAACAGCAATAGTTGCATCGACATCTAGGTCAAGTAGCTTGTACTATGCTTTTATTATGAAACAGATTTGGGCAGATTCACTACATACCATTATGATAATGTCTTCACGTGCGAATTATGGAAACACTTTAGATTTTTATCGGGTCATTACGAACAAAGCTCTATGGTCTATTTCCGTCCTTATTTTGAAATTATTGTGATTGTTAGGTCATCTTTACTAATGTTATTTTTTTTTACTAATACTAATGTTATTTATTTCCTATTGTTTTTTCAGACGTATTTTTGAATCCTAAATAAACTTAACTCTGAGTTTCGGGGAAGGCTCCACCGGCATTTTTAGCATTTTTAGCCACCTTCGCATGTTCCAAATAATGTAAGGGATTATATCTTTGGCAAAAAAAGTGAAGGATAAGGTAAGTAGGTACCTATTGCTTACGCTTAAACCTGACTCCTGTTTCCTCGATGGGTTGCCAACTTATCATTGCCAGAGATGAGAAAACATCCACTCATATCGCCATCAACCTAGGTAGTCTGTAGGGTATCTACAAGTCCAGATTTCGGCCTGCTACTGAGAAATTTTTGATGGAAAAATTCAATAACAATCTGGTGGCCTACCATGACGTCTTAAAACATTATTGTTTCATTCTTATTCCAGAGTGAAAAAGAGACGGAGCTATACAGGTCGTCTAGCTCCATCTCTTTCCTACTCTGGAATAAGAATGAAACAATAATGTTTTAAGACGTTATAGTAACCTCCCTGGTCACATTCGCTGCTGACATTCGCAGCAGTAGCTAATGACCACTAGACCTAAGTTTTTCTTCTGTC
Source organism: Cerastis leucographa (assembly GCA_963082945.1). Classification (NCBI taxonomy): domain Eukaryota; kingdom Metazoa; phylum Arthropoda; class Insecta; order Lepidoptera; family Noctuidae; genus Cerastis; species Cerastis leucographa. The sequence continues at coordinate 10,175,510 of OY720372.1, read as the reverse complement.
ACTTTTTTGTTTATGGCTAAAAATCCTAGTAGGTACCCTAAGGTGAGTGGTGAACTCCTGGCCCCTTATTCACAAACGGTCGGATTCGATTTCGATTCGATAAGTCGTATGTCTATCTTGTTTTGGCATTACGAAAGCGAGCAAGATAGACATACGACTTTCCGAATTGAAATCGAATCCGAGCGTTTGTGAATACGGGGGCTGAGCTTGCCTTCACGTTGTAAAAGATCACTGAAGTATTTCTTAAAACCGGGTTGCCAGCGTAGCGTCCTCTTGTTTGACAATCGAAACAGCAGACAACAGATTGGTAGTAAAAAAAAAAAGTTCTTATGCAGCATCGTTTCCAAAATGAGGGTAGTTAGTCGAATGAATTAGATACTTAGGTACGTCATTTTGTGTTCCGTGACATTGCTGAGTTTTTTTATTAGGTTGTGTTTTGTTTATTGATTTATAAAGTAATCGTTTTAGTCTATTATGTTATGCATATAAGTTTTATTGTTCGGTGAAGTGCAATGATGACGGAGTAGAAATGGTAAGTCCAGTCAAATATTGCATTGTATTATTATTTCCTTACAGCATAGATGGGGTGCCCGCCGGAGTGTGTTTATTGAGATCTACGAATGTCATTCGTAACTCATGTATTTTGTAAGAAACATTCTAAAATGTTGGTTCATTTTGAAAATGTTCGTTAATTTCATTTTGCAGGGAATAGAAGGTAATTCTTTATTTACTAGCAGAACGTTATTAAATAATAGAAAACTAATCAAAGTTACCTCAGTTGATCCTACATGCTTTATATTTATATCTATATATATAACTTTGCTCCACTGTCATGCATTTTTAACGCAATCTGCGCCGTTTAACACTTGACCTTTCGAAGAATTCCAATATCGCGCAATCACAAGCCTTATTGCTTTTTAGTTCGTGCCATACGGCTCCGGGCTATTTAAAGGACGGCCTACAAATCCCTATATTATGAAAGGAACACTTAGGAATATACATAGATAGTGCCTATTTAAGTGTCGGCTGCGAAAATTGCTAACTACTTACTCATGTATTCAGTCCCTCAAATGGGCAAGTCGGGCAAATGTGCGATGGGCTGATTGGCTACGGCCGGCCCATTCGGTAAAGGCAATGCTGGTATGCTGGTCGAACACCTACGTAACCAGCTCCCTTTTTACTCGATTAAAATAACGTCGACATAACCGTTAAGTCGAGGACCAGGCCCCTATTCACAAACGCTTAGCAAAGTCGTATATCTCCATCGCTTTCGTAATGCCAAAACAACATAGACATACGACTTATCCAATCGAAATCGAATCCGAGCGTTTGTGAATACGGGGGCTAATTCAATTTAATCTTGGTCTTTAGCAAGAGTATTGCTTTCTAAGAGAGGGCGCTCGCCACACGCGCTCGGATCCTACTTTGAACCCTGTGAAAAACTTTGATATTAAGGGCCCTTTTTTCTGCCTCTGGATTGGCACTTCTATTGGAAGTTCCCACCTCAATAACCAGTGTGTTCTGCACAATGACGTCGGGTGCTGAAACATGGACGCTCACGCAGGAGGCTGTGTACAGACTCAGAGTTGCGCAGAGAGCCATGGAGCGTGCCATGCTCTGCAGACAACTGATAGATCGAGTTGAAATCCGAAGACGTACAAAGAATTTCGATATTGGAAATCGCGTTACTGAACTCGAGCGAGGCGTTGGGATGACAGGTGGACTAAAGCTATCATCGAATGGCGTCCAAGAACGGGCAAAATAAATGTGGGCCGTCCGGCGTCGAGATGGGCAGAAGACAGTTGCTTTCGGAGAAAAAACCTGGATGAGGCTGGCGCAGGACCTTGGAGATTGGCACAAACAAAGGGAGGCCTATTCCCAGCAGTGGGTGAATTTGGGCTGTGGATGATGTCGATGATGATGATGATTACTGCCTATCTGACCTCCACAACCCAGTGAGTACTGGGTCGTACGATACTCGTTGGTAAGACTGGTTGTCAGACTTTCGGTCCACTGACTACCTGTAACGACTGTCAAATATCTAGAATTGACAGCCGGGACTTAACGTCCTTTCTGAGGCTCGGTGGAAACTCGGTATGTAATGGGTGGTCACCCATCCACGGACCAACCTAGGTTAGCACGACTTTACCTAAAGATCGATCCGAGTGGCTGCTCCTCGAAAACCAACCACCTCTTACTTCATCATTATCTGCCTAGCCTTTTCCCAAACTATCTTGGGGTCGGCTCCAGTCTAACCGGATGCAGCTGAGTACCAGTATTTTACATGAAGCCACTGCCATATCTGACCTCCACAATCCATTAACTGGGTAATACGATACCCCTTAGTAAGACTGGATGTCAGACTTTTAGCTTCTGACTACTCGAAACGACTGTCAAAGATCTACAAATGACAGCCGGGACCAACGGCTTAACGTGCTTTCCGAGGCAAGGAGAGAAAATCGGTATGTAATTATGGTCACCCATCCACAGACCAACCTTGGCAAGCACGGCTTAACCTTGAAGATCGACCCGTGCGGCTGTTATTATTTAGCCACGAGCTCCTCTACCACCTCCCACTTAATGTAAGTAATTAGGTGCTTATCTTTTTGTACTAGTTTATTGTAACTTTTTGTAAGGGACAGGAACTGCTTTTCCTTAATACATACAAATTGTTGTTTTGCATCCTCGTCAAATTCAAGAAGGTAACTATGCTAATGATTCTCGTCCCGAATCAACCATAAAATGGGTTGGTATTTTTTTTTTCTAATTTGCGAATATCGGTAAGTGTGAACCACCCTAGTTTCAAACGCGGCCCGTCTGATCCTCACCCTATACCGAGCTTTCATGCATACAAACAATCTCAAATCTATAATAGATGATTTCTTATTCCATAAACCACGTTAAGGGGGTTATTCTGAATTACTGACAAACTTGAACAACCAAAAAATCGGCGTTAATTAACGATTAACTAGGTACTTACCGTAATTTTAATTGATACTTTGTCTTTTGTGACATCCTCTTGAATTTTGACGAGGATGCAAAACAACACCTTGTATATTATGTTATTCTATAACCTAGCTAGGAAAGCAGACCACCCACCAGATTGTGATTGACATGGTATAAACTTATACGTGTAACTTTGTGTATGCCTCATTTACAGTCAGTGAGTAGCATTACATGACCCATTTGCCTCTTTTTTGCTTTTTGAGATGGGTCAGGTAATTTTGCGGGGCACTGTACTACAATCTCCCTTTTTATTAAATACATTTACTATTATCTAACTTTATTAAATTATGAGGGGCTTAAGTTAGGTAGGTACTACTTACTTAAGACTGACTTCACTTCTAAGGTTTACATAAAGTTGCGTAAACAGGTAGTGCAAAGAAATGGAAAAATACAACAAAACACAACAGCTATAACTCATAAACACAATACACCTGTCATTCAATTTTCAATGCAAAATGTTTGTTGCTTCGAGTGTTAACATTACTTTTATCTTTGTCACTCATAAACCAGCTGTTCAAGCAAATAATAAACGATAAAATAATGAAACCGTGACGTCTGGCAAGTTACAAGCGTAATTCCGAATAAATTATGTCTATGGATGCTATGCTACCCTTGCCCTTAACGCCACGCATGCGCTGTCCGACGCGACGGCGCAAAATGGCGTCAATTTTCTATTAATAACAACTAAACTTGGCAAAATTGCATCGGGAGACAGTTTTTATTGATAATTACAGCTTGCAAAATGTTTTTTTCAAACAACAAATCATAAACCGCGTAGCTGCGAGCTTTATAAAACGAATTACGCCGCGACAGTGACCCCTGACACCGATAAAAGCCAGTTTAGTCTGAGACGCCTTCGCGTAACGATCGCTTGTGCGCGGAGGTCAAATTAGTATGAAAACAGCTGTTTTGAAAAATCGAATGCCACAGACGTTAAATATCGCGAATTTTCGCCAGTTTGACGTCAGTTTTCGTTGAGTGCGGGTGGATATTAGCACCGACCATGTAATGGTGAGTGCCACTTAGCCGGTAGAATTACGAAATTGTGATCTAAGTAGCGTAGAGCGTGTACATAATTGAAATTTTTCAGTGGAATGCGTAAAACCGTGCTTTTTCCTAGAAAATTCAGTGTATAGTGAATGTTGTGTGTAGATTTTCAGTTTTAACTAGAATTTTATTTGGAATGTTTTCGTCTGGTTGTCGTATATAAAACTATTAAATCGATGGCACGTCGGTCCGGCCACGTGGTGTCTCACATTTTCCTAGTGATGTTGCATGAAATAGCACCTTATAATATTAAGTGGACAACTCAATTTTGTTCGAAGGTATTGATTTGACGTTTGCTCAATCGACGGTTGATTGTGCTGATTTTCCACGTAAACTAATTTTCACGTTTTGAAATTAAAAAGTTCTTCTTGCGGGACCTTTGATTAAAACGGTAGTGGTAGGTATTCTGAAACAATATTTTAACCAAATACAGTACGTCTAGAGGGCCACAAATCCTTCTAGAAACAACATAAATGACTCAATTAACTACAAATAAAAATTATTTAAAAATTACAGGACCTACATAACATAGCAAACGAATCATAAGGATAACTTAAGTAGAGAGTAAAAGTACTTACAAAAAAGGAATAAACATTAAAAAAATGTAAGTGTTCTTATGCTATTTATTTTAAACACTTACAATAGCAAGGAAATTAAGTAGATATACCAAATATTAATTTTTATAGGAACTTTTAGATGACAAAGGTCAGATTGACATAATATTTCACAATAACACGTATGTAACACAAATATTTTGTAAGCATGTTTAGGTCGGTACATATAGGTACCTAATAGTTAAGGTAATGGGTACCTTAAATATGCGTGGTCCTCATAATTAAGACTAGAATCAAGAACCCTGATTTTTCGGGATCATGTGCGTATGACGAGCTTCGGTGAAAGAAAATATCGTAAGGAAACTACATAGGAGGGCGCATAAAAACTGAAACCCGGTTACGCACACAAAAATAATAAGATAATTGAGAATTGACCAAGATTATGCTTGAAGTTAGAATAGGGTTCTTAGATCCACGCAACAGCTTTTCAAAGAAAATTCCGGACATTATCAAAAAAAATCTGCTGTCTTTTTAATTGTGCAGTATGAGTTTCCTCCGTGCCTCGGAGAGCACGTTAAGCCGTTGGTCCCGGCTATCATTTGTAGATCTTTGACAGTCGTTACGAGTAGTCAGAAGCCAAAAGTCTGACATTCAGTCTTACCAAGGGGCATCGTATTACCCAGTTACTGGGTTGTGAAGCTCAGATAGGCAGTCGCTCCATGTAAAATACTGGAAGCCGACCCCATGATAGTTTGGGAATAGGCTAGGCAGATGATGTGCAGTATGAGTTTCTTACCTAGTTACCTAATTAAGGTGTACAAACAGATGAATTCTATGTTGATGTTTTAAACAGTTTTATATTTCTCATTTTGGAAATCCTGGACGTTTTACTATTCCTCCCGTTTTTCCTATATTGGGCTACAATTCCGGATAATTCCGGACTTACGTATGCGACCCTAACTTGAAAAGAGACTTTGAACTACGAGTTATTAAAAAACAAAACGAGTAAAAAGGTTTGTTGGTAAAATAATTGGCAGAATAAACAAACTATTTACCTTTCGTTTCGCTATTCTCTTTTGACAACTAATATTTTATGAAATGTCAGTGTCAAGGCTATAGATGCGGCTGATCTATAAATGTGAACATGCAACATTAAACTTGCAATTTACATTATAATAAACTAGTTTATGTCCGCGGCGTCGCCCGCGTGGAGTTCGATAGTTGTCTCACGGGAACATGCTATCGGGATAAAAAGAATCTTATGTGTTAATCCAGGTTATATACTATCTGTGTTCCAAATTTCATCCAAATCCGTTCAGTAGTTTTTGCGTGAAAGAGTAACAAACATCCATCCATACTCACAAACTTTCGTATAAATTATAATATTAGTAGGATATTTGTCTGGCTTTTCACGCAAACGTTTTTTTTTTTATTATTACAGCCGTTTTGTTATCTAGCAATATCAATAAGTTTTGCATTATACAAGGTGTTGTTTTGCATCCTCGTCAAATTCAAGGAGGAACTATGCTAATGATTCTCGTTCCGAATCAATAATAAAATGGGTAGGTGATTTTAGTTTTTTTACTTAAATATTTATTTTATTCTGTTTTTAGTATTTGTTGGCATCAACAGAAATACATAGGTACCTAATCTGTAGAAATTTCAACTGGCTACCTATCACGGTTCATGAGATACAGCCTGGTGACAGACGGACGGACGGACGGACGGACAGCGAAGTCTCAGTAATACGGCCCCATTTGACCCTTTCTGTACGGAACCCTAAAAATGAATCAAAGGGCGTCAAAAAATTCGACCGCGTCGCTGTCAACGGGAAATTAGTTAGGTAATTTGCTGTCTTTCACACGGCGACACATCAAACTTTACATTTCCAATATAACATGGCCTGGCTTTGTATAGACTTTCTTTATAATGAGAGATCCGCATAAACTGGTTTTGTATTAATAGCTTGCTTGGTCGTCTTGCGTACAATGTTGTAATTCACTTAATTTAATACCTACCTAAATTAATAATTAAATAGACAACAATGTTTTAATTAAGATACAAAAATTCAATTGTTCATAGTTCTCATGACACTGTTTGTGAAATTTTATCGTATTAATTACTAAAAAAAAACCTGTTAATTCTTATTATGTGTGTTAACAATTTGTTAATTGTTTCTTAGGTAAAAACATGATTTTAATTGAATAAGCTACAAATTTAGTTTTACTTATTTTGAAATCTTTGTATATAATATTTTATTTTTAGCAGTGCTAAGAAAAAAACAATGAACAAATAAAAGCAAAAACAAAAAGTTATTGGCAGCGGTGGGATTCGAACCCACGCCTCCGAGGAGACTGGTGCCTTAAACCAGCGCCTTAGACCGCTCGGCCACGCTACCACTTGTTGTGCTGGTCGAAATTATGAATGATTTACGGAGTATGTTTTTTACCAACATTATAGATAACTATGGCCTTGATTCTATAATTGGGTGCAAAAGTAAAACTGCTTACCAGTTCTATTTTTATTACGTCGCGTGCTTCTGTGTGTTATTATATTTCATAATAATTACACGTATAATTGTGTTACTTCATAATATTATAATAAACACTAACGAACCGTTTAAATTCCAAATAAATAAATGTCCACACTAAACAGTTTAGGAGTTTATTATTTATTTATAATATGATGTACTTAGTTATTTAATCAGTCTTTCTAAGTAATTTTACCTCCAGCATTGCACCGCCCCGTCAAAATCACAGTGGTTTTTATGCACGCACCATTTAAGGTTGTTTTAGGTTGCTATCACAATAAGTCAGGCACAATCATGGTGATATTACCCAAGTAAATACCGGCCAAGTGCGAATCGGACTCGCGCACGAAGGGTTCCGTTCCATTATTTATAAAAACGAGCAAAAAAAACACTTTTTTCTATTGGAGCCAAAATATTTATTTTATTCTGTTTTTAGAATTTGTTGTTATATTGGCAACAGAAATACATAATCTGTAGAAATTTCAACTGACTAACTATCACGGTTCATGAGATACAGCCTGGTGACAGACGGACGGACAGCGAAGTCTGAGTAATAGGGTCCGTTTGACCATTTGGGTACGGAATCCTAAAAATGAGGCTGGTAAATTAAAGTTTTTAAATTAATCATACCGGAATTAATCATACTTATCAACAGAACTATTTACATGATTATTGAAATTTAGGCATTTTGATTAAGTTATTTTAATCTAGATCGTTTTATAATCAATGACGTTAGATCAATATTATTGAATTGTACCTAATTAAAAAGTTATCAGCTGTTATTTAATTAATATTATTGTTTATATACAGGTTGATTGAACTCGTCGAAAATCTTTTAGGGGGGTTCTGCACATTTTGTAGAAGTTCTAATGCTTAACCCTTAATGGTAGCGGCTAAATAGTTATGTTAGGGGTCGCGGAGGGTGCGTGACACCCCTGTCATACACCGTGTAAATCACCTCATCACGAAGCCGTCAACAAAGCATTCTGTACATGAAACTAAGTAGCTTTACGCAAAAATTATTGCTGGGAAACAACTTTTTTTTGGGGGGTGTAAAATGATGTTTTGTGGTAGAACTCAATGTAACGCACTCAAAACATTGTGGTTATGGACGGATTGGATAGTACGGTGGTCGTGGAGGTGTTTGAAGTAAAAATCTTACATTAAAATCTTGTATTTAAAAAAATTCTTGTCAAAAAGTTGGAACTTTGACCTCTAATATCTCCGTAACTAGAAGGTTCCCAGGTATGGTGTAAAACAAAAAAATGATCGCAATGACAGGGAGAACCAGTGCCTTTCAGCTTCGTTAAGAGGTGTTTTACACCCTTTATATTAAACACGAAACACATACAAAATAACAATTATGCTCGATTCTTGATCATTAAGGACACGTGTTTTATGAAGCTACCGGGAACTTCAGCGCGCAAAATGCAGAATTTAAAAAGTTCTTAACCTTCAAAGTTGCTTTGGAGTGTGTTACACCCCATGCAAACAATTTACGGTTCAAACAGTTTTTTTTTAAAAGATAAACAATCTTGGCAATCTTTACTGCTCGCAATTTTTTTTTTTATTTCCTTGTAGATCGTGTTTTATCTTTGGAGATATACCTCTTCTATCTTCAGTGTCTTCGTCTTGGGCAAGCTTGAATCACTCACTTCTTTCAGGATTCTTGTCTTTAGTCAGCAGAGTTAACTAGAATCCCTGTTACTAACTACGAAACTTAATGATTTATGAGTGACAATTCATGTCCTGAAATGAAGACCTTTTTCCACCATTCAAAGTCACCATCTGTTTAGCCTTTTCCCAAACTATCTTGTGTGCGTAGTCGCAGCGGAATAATGTCGAATTTCTTAATTTCAGTTAAGCAGATATTTAGTGTATGACCTCGTGTAATTGTGTATGGTAAGTACAAATTTGTGTATCCAGCCATTGGGGAGCTATTCAACAAAAACTGTTTCCGCTGGAACTACGTCATCCTAGCGGCACCTTTTTTATCCTATGCACGTACATGAAAAAAAATACATTCAATAATTAGTGTATAAGGAGAGGTAAATGTGTATGCTTGAATGAAATTTGTGTGTCATAAAACTGCGAAGATAATCAAGTTTCCGCTGCGCTGACGTTTGGCTATTTGATGAAAATCATATAAAACAGCTTAGTGCAGAGTTGAATTTTTTTACGCACCTTGCTTTGAATTTGTGTGTAATGTTTGTGAAAACAGAATTTAAAAAAAACATACCGTTCAGAAGATATACACGTAAAAGTAAAATAAGGTTATTAGGTCCAATTACTTAAAATAGGAACTCTAGAGCCTAACTTATTACGTTTACTTGTATCTTGTAAGGGTCTACAATGCCTTGCCAAGTTTCATTTATGTGGTCTTAGTAATTAATGAGCAATGGCATAATTTACTACGACTGTACCACTATATTGTATGACATCGGATTGCAGGAATTTTTATTGGTAAAGCAGACTAAACTTATTCCGATAATTAGTGTATTAATGCAACTATTCACATGTAAAATTTCAGGTCATTTCACTAAATAATTAAAGAGATGGAATAAAAGTACCAGAACAACCGCAATTCATGAAAAAACCGACCAAGTTTGAATGGCTACAAAAAAGCGGCCGTGCAGTATATAGAGCTAACGTTCTAAAATTTCCAGTGTTGTACCATAATTGGATTGGTACAGGTGGGCACACAATTCTTAAACAAGTAACAAATAATTTTCGTAATAAAAATAGTAGGTCTGTTGTTTGTTTCTCAAACTTAAAAAAATCATTGCGTGGATTCCCTCCGCGCGCAAGAAGTGAAACTTCGTAATACTAGAACGCATGCGTGTAGTAACACGCATGCGTTCGAGCGCCACGCATTTACTCTCGTTATTTTATTGAACTTCGAAATAATATTTTGTTGTTTTCTTGTTGTATTATTTTTATTACATAATTATTACATAAGTTTATCGAGGTTATTCTACCCATGGAAATTGAGCGAAGACTGGGCACACCAAAGAGTCGAATGCATGACTGTTTGCACGTCATCTTGCGTACCTAGTAGAACTACGTAGTACGCAGTCACAAATCTTGTAATACTGCCAGTGAGTTTTAGAAAATATTTCCCCTCCATGGTAGCGTTAAACTTGTTAGAGGAAGTTGCATAAGAAGTTTCACTTTAATAAGAATAGCTTCTGTATCACAATATTACAAAAAAATGTTACACTTGGTAATTATTAGGTCCTTCCTTAATATTCTGCTGCTTCCAGCGTACAAATATTTTGATGATACTCGGTATAATTTGATTAAATGAAATACTAATAATAATTATAAAAACTCATTAACACCAGTAGTTATTTCAGATGTCGAATTTAAAAACTGATCGGTTTATTAGTGAATAATCTAAAGAAGGTTATTCTAACTCACTAAGATGGTGGGTCGGTTTTAGTCGTGTGTGTAGTGCACATGCACATTGTTTATGTGTGCGTAAAAGCTCGAACGAGAAGACTAACTCCCGAAAAGTTAGGTGCTAGTACAAAAACCTAAGATTTACTTAAACATGTAGGCTTTTACAGTAGGCAATATATTAGTTATTTATGTTTAGTAAAAAACTGATTCTTTATCAATGTTATTATTACCTACTTTGCTAATAATGTGGCATTTTTTCATTTTAATTAGTCATTATTAACCAATAAATATTTTTAAGATTAGGTATAAAGTTAATAAAGTTGTTTTATTTTCTGCTAAACAATTGTGTACGCACCTGTACAAAACAATTACACACAATGACGATACTATACTGGAAATTTTTGAACGTTAGCTCTATATACTGCACGGCCGCTTTTTTGTAGCCATTCAAACTTGGTCGGTTTTTTCATGAATTGCGGTTGTTCTGGTATTTTTATTCCATCTCTTTAATTATTTAGTGAAATGACCTGAAATTTTACATGTGAATAGTTGCATTAATACACTAATTATCGGAATAAGTTTAGTCTGCTTTACCAATAAAAAGTCCTGCAATCCGATGTCATACAATATAGTGGTCTAGTCGTAGTAAATTATGCCATTGCTCATTAATTACTAAGACCTCATAAATGAAACTTGGCAAGGCATTGTAGACCCTTACAAGATACAAGTAAACGTAATAAGTTAGGCTCTAGAGTTCCTATTTTAAGTAATTGGACCTAATAACCTTATTTTACTTTTACGTGTATATCTTCTGAACGGTATGTTTTTTTTCAAATTCTGTTTTCACAAACATTACACACAAATTCAAAGCAAGGTGCGTAAAAAATTGTTTTATATGATTTTCATCAAATAGCCAAACGTCAGCGCAGCGGAAACTTGATTATCTTCGCAGTTTTATGACACACAAATTTCATTCAAGCATACACATTTACCTCTCCTTATACACTAATTATTGAATGTATTTTTTTTCATGTACGTGCATAGGATAAAAAAAGTGCCGCTAGGATGATGTAGTTCCAGCGGAAACAGTTTTTGTTGAATAGCTCCCCAATGGCTGGATACACAAATTTGTACTTACCATACACAATTACACGAGGTCATACACTAAATATCTGCTAAACTGAAATTAAGAAATTCGTCATTTTTCCGCTGCGACTACGCACACAACTATCTTGGGGTCGGCTTCCATCGGATGCAGCTGAGTACCAGTATTTTTAACCTCCGACCAAAAAAGAGGGGTGTTATACATGAAGCGACTGCCTATCTGACCTCCACAACCCAGTAACTGGGTAATACGATACCCCTTAGTAAGACTGGATGTCAGACTTTTGGCGTCTGACTACTCATAACGACTGTCAAAGATCTACAAACGACAGCCGTGACCAACGGCTTAACGTGCTTTCCGAGGCACGGAGGAAACTCGGTATTATAATATAATTATGGTCACCCATATACGGACCAACCTAAGCACGGCTTAACCTAAAAAAAAGGCAGTTCAGTCAACCTGTCAAATCCCGTGTTCTTATTCACATGGATATGTGACCGAAGCGTTTATTTACGTCAGTTATTTGTTCGGAAAACCGTTATGCGCTCGCTTACAATTTCACGAATAAGTTTAGGATTGCATTTCGAATTGCCAAGTCTAACCACAACTGTAGAAAAAACTCACCAATTCTCTTAGTAAAAAGTCCCTTATTTTTTTATACTTACGGCTTTTTCTAACCCACTGTTGGGCCAAGGCCTCCCCCACATGGCTTTCCAGTTTTCCTTATCTTTTGCCTTCTCCGCAATTTATTCGACATTTTAATGCATAACATCACGACGAGGCAAAAGGAGTAGGTATGTAAAGAACATAGCCTTCCCCCATGGGAAAAGGCATAAGTATCTATATGTATGTATGTATTTAATAACATTATGTAGTATGTACCTACCTTAGTTTCCCACCTACCAATAGTTACTTGCATAATAGTTATTTGTGCAACAAGAGAGCAAAGTCATTTTTTGCTGCGAGTGCTGATTTTGGGATTTAGGGATTCAATCAAAGGCACGAGATGCAAAAAACTTTGCTCTCGTGTAACACACATAACTTTTCACTTCAGCAGCAAGAACACTTTAGGAGATAAAATAATAAACAGGAATTGATTGAAATAAATATTTATTTTGAATCAAAATAATTAACATTATAGATGATCACCTCGTCTGTGATAAATCTAAAAAATAAGATAGCAACACCGTCTCCGAAAAACTACTTGCGCCCTTTGTAAGTCTCGTATGCTTTCATGGTGGTTTTTTTCATGGTATGCTTTCAGATATTTCTTGCGAGACTTCTCAGATAGGAAACTTAATTCTGCATTAATAACTGTCTTGTTGTTTTAACTTTTCCGGTGTTACAATACTGTTCTCGTCGCTAGTTTCACTCATATTTTACGATTATTTTAATATTTTTAACTTACTCAACTCTTTACGCCAGCCACGAATTTTTTTTCCCGCTCTTTTATTTAAATTAAGGCGTGTTCCGAAATAGCACCCATGATATTTTATTATTCAAAATATATTACGTAACATTATTGAAACTAGAAATAAATATTTACAGGTTGAATATCAGATTTATTTGCAGTAAATACTTATTTTCGTTTAAATACAACAATAAGTTAAAAATTCAATAAATTACATTAAAAGACATTTTTGCGAAATCTCTTTAGTTTGTACGAAATTCCGAACGTGTTCGAATTCAAAAACGGAACTTCGAAAGGGCTGGTCTTTGTCTCTCTCTCTTTCTAATGGGCGGGAAACAGATAGAGTGTGAATGTTTCGAATTGTATGATTAACCCAAGGCTAAATAACATATTCGGGGCTTTCTGAAAAAAAGTAATTAAAAAGTTACTTTGTCTCACTCAGTGAGCAAAATCGCATTTTGCTCACTGAGTTCAGGGAGCAAAACCTACATGTTTGAGCTACTGAAGTGAAAATAAATAAATAACTAAAAGGCCTTCGATACGGCTGCAGACATTAAGTCTAGACTAACAAAATCCGTTATAAACAATGATTCTCCACTGACGATTTGTGTTTAAAGTGATTATTAATTTTTTCACTTCAGTAGCTCAAACATGTAGCTTTTGCTGCCTGAAATCAGTGAGCAAAATGCGATTTTGCTCACTGAGTGAGACAAAGTAACTTTTAAATTATTTTTTTCAGAAAGCCCCGAATATCTTATTCAGCCTTGGGTTAATCATACAATTCGAAACATTCACACTCTATCTCTTTCCCGCCCACTAGAAAGAGAGAGACAAAGACCAGCCCTTTCGAAGTTCCGTTTTTGAATTCGAACACGTTCGGAATTTCGTACTAAAGAGATTTTGCAAAAATTATGTCTTTTAATGTAATTTATTGAATTTTTAACTTATTGTTGTATTTAAACGAAAATAAGTATTTACTGCAAATAAAACTGATATTTAACCTGTAAATATTTATTTCTAGTTTCAATAATGTTACGTAATATATTTTGAATAATAAAATATCATAGGTGCTATTTCGGAACACGCCTTAATTTAAATAAAAGAGCGGGAAAAAAAATTCGTGGCTGGCGTAAAGAGTTGAGTAAGTTAAAAATATTAAAATAATCGTAAAATATGAGTGAAACTAGCGACGAGAACAGTATTGTAACACCGGAAGAGTTAAAACAACAGGACAGTTATTAATGCAGAACTAAGTTTCCTACCTGAGAAGTCTCGCCAGAAATATCTGAAAGCATACCATGTCTTCAACGAGACTTACAAAGGGCGCAAGCAGTTTTTCGGAGCCGGTGTTAGTATCTTATTTTTTAGATTTATCACAGACGAGGTGATCATCTATATAATTTTAATTATTTTGATTCACAATAAATAGTTATTTCAATCAATTCCTGTTTATTATTTTATCTCCTAAAGTGTTCTCGCTGCTGAAGTGAAAAGTTATGTGTGTTACACGAGAGCAAAGTTTTTTGCATCTCGTGCCTTTGAATCCCTCGCCACGCTCAGGATTCAGCTTTAGAATCACTCGCTACGCTCGTGATTCAATCATTGAATCCTTCGCTTGCTCAGGATTCAAAATCAGCACTCGCAGCAAAAAACGACTTTGCTCTCTTGTTGCACAAATAACTATTGTTTTTAGGGGGATGAGGACCCGGGTTTAAAATTCCTCAATACTCCATTGACAAGGGATGAGCCTCCGACCAGACGGGTGTTATGTCTGGTCGGCAACTGCCCAACAGTTTTTTTTTTGTGTATGGCAACTCGCAGTTCAACCTATGAGGTTGTCGTCTGCTTAACCGGACTATCCCGTGGATGCCTTGAGAGTAAGGCCTCCAGCCAGGGCATAATAACTTACAAACTAAGCGACCACACGCTAAGGGCACCCCCTGTGGGGTACGAGCCTCGGCTTAGGGTGTCGCTGGGGGAGGACTGCATGGGAACAGGCTGGATCTGAATGATATCTGGCTTTCAGGAGTTGCAGTGGATTGGGAATAGTGAGGCGGTCTTGCCATAACAAATCAAAGTCCGGGACACCTCCGTGCTTAAAGGAGTTGATCCCGACTAAAACCGAAAATAAAATTAAACTAAATTTCTTTACAGGCTTTGTTAAAAACATTCATGATTGGAATCAGACCTGAAAAATATCTATCCAAGCAAAGTTCGGTTCAAACTTTATGGCGGCTCGAATGTTAGCTGCGAGTCTGCGCATTATACAGTCAAGACGAAGAGTCCTCTGTTTGAGCCGGGAGCCTGCCGTTTTGCCAAAAAGATTTTGATAAAATTTCACTACCCAAGCAAATTTTAGAAACCTTTTTTTATACCAATGTAATGTTTGGAATGATTTTAGTACGCACTTTTTCATTTGGGCAAATTTTTACTTGGCAGAATATTACCAAAGATAATTTCATTATGGCATTTAGTCTTTCATTCAGAAAATGAAGGAGCTCCAGAACATTTTCAATACTGTTCTTTTTGATGGGAGAACTCCAGAGGCGTGGATTAAGAGTGTTGTCGTGTTGTTTTTCAAAAAGGGTGATAAAACTCTTTTGAAGAACTACCGACCCATTTCACTCTTAAGCCACGTCTATAAGCTGTTTTCGAGAGTCATCACAAACCGTCTTGCGCGAAGACTCGACGAGTTCCAGCCTCTTGAACAGGCCGGGTTTCGATCGGGGTACGGCACCATAGACCACATCCATACAGTGCGGAAGATCAAATGATTTATTACAGCAAACAATCTTTAGACAATAAACGTTAGGTCAAATGATTTGCTATGACCAAAAATATAAAGGCAAGAATAAGTCTTGTCTGAACAAGTAAAATTTATGGTTACTAGGCTATTAGGTTATTTATGGAACTTATATATAAAAAAAGGTTAGGTTAGGTTAGGTTACAGGGAGTCGGACGCCCGGCGTCACCACTGCCGCACGAGCGAGCGAGTGCCAGAAACGACTAGATAAAATGGAAAAAAACAAAGCTTTTAAAAAAGACATTATTTTAGGCAGGCTATCGAGAACCGAACTAGTTAGACGGGGTGAATTATTAAAAGAGAAATGGTTAGGTTAGGTTAGGTTAGAACTGTGACCTCCTACGCCAGAAACGACTAGATTATATAGAAAGAAATGAAATAGAAAAGGCTACCCGAAACTAAACTAGTTTTATCTTTTATTACGAAATTTGCACCATTGATACATGTTTGTGATAAATCTAGCTGGAAATGTGTATCAGTTGGTTCTATTTTTGCGTAAGATGTGTTATTCCAACTGATATATTTGACTACATAAAAATTGGTAAAAGTACTAGTTGGTAAACAAGTTATTGTTTAAACGTTCACTTGTCAAACATTAGGTTTGCGTTACAATTTTTGTGAAGAGATTTTTTACGGGTATCATTTAAGCTATCACCAATTTAATTAGTTTTGTGTTTCTTAAATAATAGGGTTTGTCCTCAAAATAGTAGATCTGTCACCAAAATGTAGTCACCAAACAATGCAAAATCAGTTCCACAATAAATCACCTAAAATCCTGAGATATAAGGTCTAGTACCAAATAAATGTTTTTTTTTTCAAAATAATAGAAGTGTCACGAAAATTGAATCATCAAACAATGTAAAAATGTTTACATAAAACTCCAAACCACAGGTCCAAACTAAGGCGTAGCCGACGGAGCCCCGCTACGCGGGGCTCCTATTTCTCTCTGCAGGGTTTAAAGTAACCTAACACGAAGAACTTCGAACTTCGAACCTAACATGTCCGAGTTGATGTGCCCTATGTCTCTAAGGAACTGATCTATTTATTTGGTGACAGATCTACCATTCTGAGCACAGAGCTATTATTTAAGTAACAAAACTGTTATTATAAGAACGAAGTTTATATTCATGTAATGCAATATAATTTTATTGGTTATCGATCTCTTATTTACACATATATTAACATTAATTTGATAATTCATACCTGGGAACAATTTTTGTTTATCTGAGAAGGAAAGATTTCGTGGCGATAGATCTATTTATTAGGTGATACAACTTGATGACAAATATAAATTTTGGTGATAGAAAATATAGTTCCCATTTTTTACTAAGTAATATAATAGTAAAATGAAATTATGCGGAAAATTGTTTGGGAAGTGATAATTTGTCAAATTCTTTTCGGTGAAACATAGGTAACCCGTTTGAGCCAATTTCTTCAAACTTTTGGTGCTTCTAGGACTAGAGCATGTCAGTTCTATGATTTTTTTCTTTTCCGTATGACCACGGTCATATTTGTAGCAGCGACAGATCCGCTCATTAAGTCGTTATGTTTAAATCCCTTGTAATAGGAGGTGAATTACACTTTACCCGATTCGGTAATCGTACCCATGACTTCCTGTTTGGCATCATATCTTTGCGATGACTAAACCATTAACGCAGTCGATTAGAAAATGAAACGTTTCATTGTTTATCTGCTTAAAATCTCATGAATGACAAATCAACATGGCGCGCTCTCGTATCAAGACTTTAAATCATTGTTGATGATGTTTTGCAAATAAAAATCTGAATTTTAATCAGTTACATAAGAAAACAGTTTTCCTGTTTGGCAGGCGGCATCCGCTTAGCTAGATTAAAAGATAGAAAAGATTATTGGCTACTTTGAAGGAAATTGTACTGAGAAATCATTGATTCACAACAATTGATGAGGTCATCTTATCGTTTTGAAGATACGCGGTAATTCCCCGTGATAAAGAAAGCACTTTAGAGTACTTTTTTAATTTAAAAAGTCATCATATATCAGCTAGCCAGTGGTCCGAAATTATGACATCCAGTCTTACTAAGGGGTATCGTGTTGGGCTGCGGGTTGTTCGAAAGAGATACTGCGGCCCTGGAACACAAAGGGCTAAGGCCTCTAACACACGAGCGGCATGTTCTCAACGGCAGAGGTAACTGCAGCCGTCGACGCGCTTCGGCGGCAACCGTCGACGCGTCGACGGCAGCAGTCGACTTGTAACGACACTTGCAGTTGTAGTGTGCCGCGTCCGCCATTTTGTTAGTCGACTGCAAATAGTTCAAGAGTGCGCACACGTCGCAAATTTGTAAAATGAGTTCTACTGACGAAATTGATAATGAATTGCTAATTATGGCAGTAAAGAAAAATGCTTGTATTTGGAATTATAAATTGAAAGATTATAGTAATAAAACAATAAAAAACAGAGCATGGATGGCGGTTTGTGAAGAAGTTGTAAATGATTTTAATAATAAATCAACTGACTCCTATACTAAGAGAGCAGACGACGGCTGCCGCTGATCTTCGAAGTTGAAATGTCGACGGTTGCCGCCGACGCGCGTCGACGGCTGCAGGGAACATGCCGCTCGTGTGTAAGAGCTCTAAGAAGGAACATGGGTGGGTTTTAGTCAGTAAAGTCTGACACTCCCTCCCGCTCCGCCCAGAGCGGGAGAAGTCATTTGATGATTTCCCATCCGCAAAAAAAAAAAAGGGGGTATCGTGTTACTAGTCTAAGTACTAACTGGGTTGTGGAGGCTGTCGCTCTATAATAAACTAGATTCTGCCCTCGGTTTCACCCGCGTGGAGTTCGGCAATTGCCCACGTGTGCATTACCCCCACATAATAATTTCAAAAATAGTTATTTAAATGTTATAGATAAAATAGTTGTTGCCCGCGACTTAGCTCGAAAATTCAATTAAAAAATACTCAGATTAAACAAAACTATTTAACTCCTGGAAAACTATATTAATAATAAATTATGTGGCCGAGCGATGGACACGTCATTCTATTTATTAAATAAATTATAATTATTAGATCTCATAACTTTTTGCGGCAGAAGAACTGCTCAGCGAGACTTGCATTTTTGTACATGTTATGTTTTTGATGGAATAGATTTGTCTTAATCTTGCGAGTGTCAATACATGAAAGTTTAAGAAAAGACACGTTATGTAACTGAAAAGCTGGAAATAAAAAAAGTAATTATAAAAAGCGGGAAAGTGCGAGTCGGACTCGCGCACGAAGGGTTCCGTACCATTATTTATAAAAACGAGATAAAAAATAACTTTTTTGTATGGGAGCCCCCTTAAATATTTATTTAAATCTATTTTTAGTATTTGTTGTTATAGCATCAACAGAAATCTAAAGAAATTTAAACTGGCTAACTATCACGGTTCATGAGATTCAGCTTGGTGGCAGACGGACAGCGAAGTCTCAGTAATAGGGTCCCGTTTGACCCTTTGGGTACGGAACCCAAAAAACTAAAAAACCCGACTGAAAAGCATACAACAAGGGAAGCAGTCGGGACCCGTTCCATGTTTTAATTATTTTATTTTTCAATGGGTCCCGACTGCTTCCAAATGTCCTTGTTACCGTTTAATATTTTATGCACATAACAGGCTGCCAAATAAATATGCAGACTGTATTCTTTTTAGTAGTTTTTACACATTTGTTAAAAAACTTCGTGATTGGAATCTACCTATACCAAATAAATATTTAAGTGTCTGTTTGTAATATTAAAATAACCGCTTTTTACTGTGAATGTGCATATACCAAAATAACGTTTTTTTACAATTTTTGTTTGTTCGTCTGTCTGCCTGTCTGTTTGTTCTGGCTAATCTCTGGAACGGCTGAACCGATTTTGACGGAACTTTCACGGGCACATAGCTGATGAAATAAGGAGTAAGTTAGGCTATTTATATTTCAGAAAAATAAATAATATAAAAAAAATAAAAATACAAAAACAAAAAATTTACTAAATAACTTTTCTGTTAAATTCCACGCGGAGGAAGTCGCGGGCACATCTAGTCGTAAATAAAATTATAATGCATTTTTTTTTAGAACAACTAAGTTACTTCCTTTGTTGTCTTGTGATCGTAATTGTGACTGCTGGCTGACCATGATCATCATGCATGAACATCACGCCTGTAGCCCCGAAGGATAGGACAGAGGTGTACCCAATTAGGGTACAACCACATTTCACCAGTTAATGTAATAGGGGCGAGCCTATTGCCATTAATCGGGCACAAATTCAGACTCCGTGGTTGCTACTGGGAAAATTCTTGACGGAAAACCCAATAACACTCTTCCCAACGCGGGAATCGAACCCAGGACCTCATGCTCAGCTGTCACGCTTGCGACCACTCGACCAACGAGGCAGTGTTCATAATACTAGGCTGGATAAAACTTGTGACCTTGAAGAAGGAAAGTAGGCGACGCCTCACCACCGTGCCAATTCTGCCAAACACACTGGTCTGTTACGCCATAGTACAACAGATCCAAGGTATTGAATTCCTACGGAATCGGAAGAGAACTGCGGAAGTTCTCTTAATGAGGAAGTTATTTGTTTCCGAAAATGATTATTCTGAAATTATACTTAAAGAGATAATGTATGCAATTGAAACAGTGGAGGAGAACGATGAAAAAAACCGGCCAAGTGCGAGTCGGAGTCGCGCTCGAAGGTTTCCGTACTATTATTTATAACGCGAGCAAAAAAAAACACTTTTTTGTATGGGAATTATTTGTTTTATTCTGTTTTTAGTATGTGTTGTTATAGTGGCAACAGAAATACATAATCTGTAGAAATTTCAACTGCCTAACTGTCACGGTTCATGAGATATAGCCTGGTGACAGAAGAAGAGAAGTCTCAGTAATGGGATCCGGTTTGACCCTTTGGGTACGGAACCCTAAAAATAACGCATTGACAGAGAACAAGTACCTATTTACACCCTTTATGGTATAATTTATACTCAAATCAATATTTTCCTCTTGATAGCTGCTATTTAAATTCTAATCTCCGTATTGTGTTAAATACATATTCAATGTGCGACCAGATGACTGTTGAATGGGAACTTTTTGGTCCAGTGCCAACTGTGTTAACATCACTGGGGATGTCCCTTTCTACATTTATTGTAATGTTAATAATATAAGTTAATATACAAGGTGTTGTTTTGCATCCTCGTCAAATTTCAGGAGGTTGTCACTCCAAATTACGGTACCTAGTTAATTATTAATAAACGCTGATTTTTTTGGTTGTTTATTTTTGCCAGTATTTCAGAATAAATTATATAAACTATCGAAGAAACGTTTGAGATTGTTTGTATTTGTGGATGCGCGGTTATAGGGCGGGAATCAGACGGGCCGCGTTTAAAACACGGGTGGTTCACACTTACCGATTTCCGTAAATAAGAAAAAAAAATACCTACCCATTTTATTATTGATTCGGGACGAGAATCATTAGCATAGTTTACCTCTTTGAATTTGACGAGAATGCAAAACAACACCTTGTATACACTGTCCTTATTGGTGACGTTCTTCATAAAGGTCAGCTGCGTAGTAGTCGCAAAACGTGATGTATGAATGTGGAGGAAGCAAACGGAGTATGGAAGGATTGTAGGAATTAAGAAATGGCGTTCCATAGTTTTTGCACAGTATTATACATATAATTGCATAGCCTATATTGTGTGAGTACTATATTGTACTAGAAAGCTATCATTTACTGGAAACCTACGTCTTTTATTGACTTGAATGTGACCTGGCGGTTGAGAGTATGTCATGCTCACATTGCTCACTCAAATATCGCTGATAGTGGCGTGTGTGTCGGGTCATTAAGTTCCCTTCAAAATGGTTGAGTTGTATGATGGCTGATCCATACGTCATTACGTAAACGGGCGCTGTCAGTTGTGTCTGGTCATCTCTTAGCTGCCACGGCTCCTTTCGAACGAAATATTTTATCTTTTAATTGTCTTTTTGTCAGAATTTTTATGCCGCCCGTGAGCCTCAAATCAAATCAAATTATTTTATTTGTTAACTCTGACTTGGCTGTACACGTCGTTGAGAATTATCTCTCAGGCATGCTAGTTTCCTTACGATGTTTTCCTTCACGGAAGCAAGTGATAATGATACAATACGCACATGAATCCGAAAAATCAGAGGTGCGTGTTTTGGGTTCGAACCGACCTATCACTTGGCAGTGCGACGGACACTCCTCTAGGCTAATTTCAGGCTAGGCTTTTTAATCCAGCGTAAAGAGTTGGGGATTGGGAACTTTGGTTTGCTTTGTTCTGCTTCGTTACGGGTTGAAGCTTCCCGGAGACGGCTTCATTTGTTTTGAAGTTATTCTGAGGAACTAAAACAGTGGCAATTTTTTTTTTTTTTTTTACTTATTGTTTTTTAAGGGTTCCGTACCCAAAGGGTCAAACGGGACCCTATTACTGAGACTTCGCTGTCCGTCCGTCCGTCTGTCACCAGGCTGTATATCATGAACCGTGATAGATAGCCAGTTGAAATTTCTACAGATTATGTATTTTTCCGGATGCTGTAACAACAAATACTAAAAACAGAATAAAATGAATATTTAAGGGGGCTCCCATACAAAAAAGATGATTTTTTTGCTCGTTTTTATAAATAATGGTACTGAACCATTCGTGCGCGAGTCCGACTCGCACTTGCCTGGTTTTTTTTTATTACTTTCATAGCATTTCGTGTGTCAACATTCTTGCAGTAACTTCTAGGCATATGAGTTTTTCGTTAGCTAACATTAATCTAATACGTTTTTACTTTTTCACCACTTCTTAAGCTTACTATCAACAACCAAATAATTCCAACATTCATGCAAAAAAAAACAAAAACAACATTATGAATGCACACACACACACAGACAACACACAGCAAATGCGTACTCCGATAGCGATCTAGATGTAAAAGTCACAGATAAATATAAAAAAAACAGGTGTCCTCTGTCACACTGGTAGACAAGACTTGTTAAGATAGCATGGATGTGCCATAAAAGATTGTGAGTAGGTGCTGTCGTGTCTACTATCTTTCTTAACGACACGTGTCTTCGATAATGTGGTAATATTAAAAGTTTTGCATAACTGGCTTATCATGCAACTCATTTGATAGTTATAAACTGTATGTTGTATCAGTCATCATCATCAATTCCTCACCGTTGCTACTAGGCCACTCTGCTCATCATTCCTACTATAAAATAAAGGGTATCTTCATCATCTTTCTCCAGCTTTTTCCTAACTATGCTGGGGTTGGCTTCCAGGCCCAGTTCCAGTCAGATACAGCTGATGTCAGTATGTTAAGTGGCTCGACTATCTATCTTACCAGTCTATTCCCACCACTCGTTCGTATTACAAAGTACTAACTGGGTTGTGGAGGTCAGAAGAGCAGTCGCTTTATGTAAAATGCTGGTATTCAGCTGCATTCGGTTAGACTGGAAGCTGACCCCAACATCATTGGCATAAGGCTAGGTAGATTGACGAAGGGTCAAAAGGTAGACTTCTTTCTTATGTAATTTGGACGTTCGAATCGATTTGAATAAATTACTTTTGATTTTGAATGACTTTTTATGTCTCTTTTACTTTTCGATTTAAAGCTATCAGTCTCGGTTGTCATATAAAGGGTGTAAAACACCTCTTAACGAAGCCGAAAGGCACTGGTTCTCCCTGTCATTGCGATCATTTTTTTGTTCTACACCATGCCTGGGAACCTTCTAGTTACGGAGATATTAGGGGTCAAAGTTCCAACTTTTTGACAAGTATTTTTTTAAGCACAAGTTTTTAATGTAAGATTTTTACTTTAAACACCTCCACGACCCCGTACTATTCAATCTGTCCATCAGCACAATGTTTTGAGTGCGTTACATTGAGTTCTACCACAAAACATGATTTTACACCCCCCAAAAAAAAGT
This sequence comes from Cerastis leucographa, assembly GCA_963082945.1. NCBI lineage: Eukaryota > Metazoa > Arthropoda > Insecta > Lepidoptera > Noctuidae > Cerastis > Cerastis leucographa. The sequence continues at coordinate 10,151,728 of OY720372.1, read as the reverse complement.
CGTTTCCCAGCAATAATTTTTGCGTAAAGTTACTTAGTTTCATGTACAGAATGCTTGGTTGACGGCTTCGTGATTAGGTGATTTACACCGTGTATACTTACGTTAATCTAAAAAAATAATAATAAGTAAATTAGAAAAATAAATACCTATCTACCCATTTTATTATTGATTCAGGTCGAGAATCATTAGCATAGTTATCTCCTTGAATTTGACGAGAATGCAAAACAAGACCTTGTTTTCTACATATTTACATTATTTACAAACTACAAATATTTCTAAAATAATAATAAAATATGTACAAATATCAAAATTACAAATCAAATCAAATGTTTATTTGTAGAGCATAGGTAACATACAAGGTGTACATAATAAAATATAAGTTCGCCATGTCTAGCCGATAGCGGCATACAAATATTAATTATATATAATGTCCTTACAACTAAATTAAAGAATAAGTATCACAATATTAAATGATTTACATGCACATAATTACATTATTATTAAGTCGAAAATGTTAAAATATTACTAATATTATTAATATTGTTAAATATTGTTAAAGCACATATTTATCTACACTTTATTTGAATATTTATTTAAATTATCATCGGTTAGGTATTCTTGTACTGAGTAATATGCCTTCTGTGTCAGGAATTTCAGCAGCGTTTTTTTAAATTCATTTAACTCATTTTTTTCTCTGATGCACCTGGGTATTTTATTGTATATCTTGGGTGCCATACCTACAATGCTTTTTTGATAAAGGGCAGTCTTGTGTGAGTAGGAGCAAATGTCCATATTACGGCGTTTAGATTTTACAGCTTTGAATGTTTCCGAATTAGTTTTTACGAACAAAGCTATCTCATAAATATATAAGCAAGGCATGGTAAGTAAATTAAATTTTCTAAAATATGGTAGGCAGCTGTCAGTTGATTTTAATTTAAAAATTGATCTAAGGCATTTTTTTTGCGCTTTGAAAGCGACGAGTCTATCAGTGGAATTTCCCCAGTACATAATGCCGAACCGTAGTGTAGAAACTACATATGCATTGTACGCTACTAGAACGGCAGACTCATTTACCATTTTTGATAAATTGTATAGGGCATATGCATATTGATTTAACTTTTTGGCAACGGTTTCAATATGGGATTTCCATGATAGGTGATTGTCTAAATGTAATCCTAGAAAAGTAGCAGTATTAGTTTCAGCGATCCTTTTATTATCGTAAGTAATATTAAGTTGCACTTGATTTTTTCGCTGATAAAATAACATTATTTTGGTTTTTTCTAAGTTTACTTTCAATTTATTTATTTCTAACCAGTTTATTATGGATTGAAGGGAACTATTAATATCATTTTCGAAAGTATGTATGTTTTCACATGGGACTATGACAGTGCTATCATCTGCAAAAAGAACGGTTTGATGTTTAATACATTTTGGTAAATCATTTATGTATACAATGAATAGCAAGGGCCCGAGGACACTTCCTTGGGGAACTCCGCATGTAACATATCTAGTCGACGACGTATAGGTATATTCTACTTTTGTTTTGGGGCAAACCTTTTTTAAGACAGTGACTTGCTTCCTGTCAGATAAGTAGGATTTAATTAATTTTAATACATTGCCCCTTACGCCATAACCTTCTAACTTACGTAGTAATAATTCATGATCTACATGATCAAATGCCTTTGACATATCCATTAGTATGGCTGCGATCGGTGTTTTTTTGTCAACATTGACTATGATTTTTGAGAGTAATTCAAAGACTGCCATATTTATTGTTTTATTTTTACGAAAACCATATTGCTCTTTAGTTAGTATATTTTGTGATTCAAAGAAAGAATATAAAGACTTGTTTATGACTTTTTCGAATACTTTAGACAGTACTGGGATTAGAGCTATGGGACGGTAATTTTGAATAGCTGTTTTATCACCTTTTTTATGCAACGGTTTTATTATTGTCAATTTTAACTTACTTGGAACTTACAGGGCGTCAAAAAATTCGTCCACATCGCTGTCAACAGGAAAAATGCCCAGAATGCTGGCCGCCACGTTGGATGGCAATGCTGATTCTTTGGGCAAAAAAAAAAGGCCAGCCTTGTCACGTGAAGAGTCGACCAAACGTTATGCGATATCTCGATACACAAGGTGGGCACTCGGACCCCATGGCCCTAGTGTTTCAACCCCAAACGGCTCATACACATAATTACTAATTAAGTTATTGTACTTGCGCCGCTTGAGGTTTTCAGCACCTGCAGTAGCCGCCCCAGCGCAGCTCACCGTGCTGGGAAGATGGGATGGCGCAAGGGTGTCGACGCAAATCGCATCCCACACCGAAGGCCTACCCAACTTCAATGGCATTGTGGTCATACCATCTGGTCGCTTCCCATCGACGCGTGCCAAGCCATTGAGTTCTAAGACAGCTGGCACATCGGCAGTAGCAAGAGCACGACGGATGAGATCATTAATGCTAGCGTGCCGCGCTATCCGACCTGCACTCTTACTGCAGGAAAAGCCATGGTGTCCGAGGCCGTCGACTGCTTCACCACATCGACAGCGATGTGGAGCCCCGCAAGGAGCGCCCAATCGCAGACATGAAGCGAGCCAGAATGTTGTGTCACCTAGCACAGTGCCTATGTGAGGTAACGGTAGTGCCTGAAGCCAACAAGAGACCCGACTCCCACTCACCCACAGCCAGCAGGCGGGCACGCTCAGCAGTATTGGTAGACGTATTAATAAGGTTATTCCGTAGCAACCTGCAGAGCGGCTCATCCCACTGTTTCTGGGAAAATGGGTTATCGGGCCGATCCGTATCCGGGCAAGCCACTTTCCAGGCGTCCACTGCGTCCGCCAAGCACGGCACTTCCGAATCAACCAGGGAGAGAGTTAATATCTTCCTGGTTAGCTTTTCAGTGCCGTGGACAGAGGACAAGACAGCTTACACTAGTTTTTTTTTTGTATTCGTATTCATTTAATTGAGTTCCACAATGTTATAAAGATGTTATAAAAGGCTTACAGCTAAGAACAATGTTATGGACCCTGTTAGGGCACAGCAATATAAGTATTTATTAAGATTATCTTGAATATAAATTAATGTTATACAATAATTTGCATAAGATATAATTATATACATAATTACTATCTACTCCCCAAAGTTAAAATCCCTATCTAAATGTAATATATACCAAAACACTAAAAGCAATTGTTCCTCGCTGGAATATTGATCCGGCCTGAATCTGAGTAAGGCCTTTGGGCTTTTGAAGTTTATGTTAATGGGTATCTAGCTGGTACGTATACTCTTGGGAGTTTTCAAATCTCGATTGAAGTTACTTCTAGGCAGGTATATTGTAGACTGCCTCAAAACTTCTTATCAACTATCAGATGAAGAAGAATTATTTGATTTTAGAGACTAACCTATCAAACAAATGTATATAGCTTGCAAAAATTACTGATAATACTTTGAGCACCATATTTACACATCAGGGGGCCTAAAATGGCCGAATGAGCAGAATCATAATAGAATAATAAATTAAAAGGAAAATAAATTCGTAAAATGTTCACAAAATAACAATTTATAATAATAACTGCGTATGTCGCCGTTTCAAGAACTTTAATGCAATTCTTATTATTATCAAGCGAATATTTCAGGCCCCCAGAGGGCGGTCCTGATGTACAGAAATTTCACAGCCACGGAGTCAGGATTTATGCTCGGCTGATGGCAACTGGCCCGCCTCCTGTTAAATGCAATTTAAAACATAACTGGCGGCTTTACATCATAAGACTCGAGAGAAAATGCTATAGTTCCAAGAGCTCCACGACCTCATCCCACCGGCCCCCTTCTACCATCGGACATCTAGACGCACTGCAAGTTACCATCCCTACCTTATTGCTATTCCACCAATTCGAACTAAGCGTTTTCAACGTCTTTCATAATGCTTACAGCAAAGGAGTGGAACTCTCTGCCTGCGTCTGTGTTTCCGAACGCTTATAACCCTAATCTCTTCTAACTTAGAGTGAACAGGCTTAGCTCGTACCATCGTTGACTTTGTCTCTGTTTGTTTGGTGTTATGGCAACATTGAAAAAATACATACTTAATGTCATACAAGATGGACGATTATGGATTGTTTTATTTTATTAATTCCTGTGTTTAAACATGGTGTCAGGTGAAAAAAGCACACTTTAAAGAGTTTATCGTAGAATTTAGAAAGGATAGCTTAGTGCAAATAAATAGTAGACGTCAGACGAAGAAAATAAAGTGAAAAAAATGGAGGGAATAAAACCGCCAAAAAACTTAATATTAACTGGGGAGCAAGCCAATTTCAAAAAGTACAGACAGTTGTTTGAAATCTATTTGGATGCAGCAGGCTTGACAACTGCGGAGGAGTCAAGAAAAATTGCAATATTTTTAAATGCAGCTGGGGAGGAAGCTGTGGAGGTTTTCAACACCTTCAAGGTTAAGCCGACTAAACTTGTGTCTCTTCTTGAACAGTTTCAGCTATACACCCAACCGAGGAAAAGAACATTGATAAATACCTATGAATTTCTTCAATTAAAGCAAGAAGATAGTGAGTCTATAGATCACTTCATAACTAGAGTAAAAACCCTGAGTAAGTTATGTGAATTTAGCACTCTAGAAGAGAGGTTAGTTACAATGATGATAATAATAGGAGTTAAAGATAGGGTTCTAAAAGAAAACCTGTTAAGAGAGGAAGAGATTTCCATGGATGAGGCAGAAAAAGTATGTAGAGCCTATGAGGCCAGTAAACAACACATAAAATCTTTAGAAAAGAGTGAAGAAGTAAATATCATCAAAAAAGCTCATACGGTTAACCAACAAGTTAAGACAGAACAAGTTCATCAAAATTGTTCTTGGTGTGGGCAAGCACATGCAAGAGGAAACTGCCCTGCATTTGGAAAAAAGTGTGCATTATGTAATAGGTACAATCATTTTGCAGCTGTATGTAGAACTTCTAAACAAAAAGAGACTGTGAGGTCTAATCAGGTAGCTGGACAGTCAAGGAACAGGAGAATGATGTTAATGGAAGAAGTGGAAGAAGAGGGACAAGAGTTTGCATTAGAAGGAATATATTGTGTAGACAGTGTAGGTAAAGTGCAATGGAGAGAAGATGTTGAAGTCGAAGGAGTAAATTTGCTGTTTAAACTGGACACAGGAGCAGAGTGCAATACCTTATCTCGGAGTGACTTTTTAAAGTTGAACAAAAACAATTTACAAGAAAGCCAAACAGTGCTAGTGGTCTACAATGGTGAGAAAATTAAACCTCTTGGGGTTGTTACTTTGAACTGCAAAATAAAAGGCACAACTCATAAGTTAAACTTTAATGTGATAGATTTGCCTGTACAGTCGGTATTAGGGTTAAAAGACTGCATCAAGTTAAACTTGTTGAAAAGAGTAGATGTAGTGGAAAAGAAAGATCAGCCAATGAAAGATGAGTTTGTGAAAAAGAATAGAGATGTTTTTACTGGGTTAGGAGAGATAGGAACTTATAAGTTAAAGTTACAGCAAGATGCAGAGCCTGTCAATAAGCCCATCAGGCGTATTCCGGAGAAAATTAAAGACAGATTGAAAGAAACTTTGGATAGGTATGAAAAATTATGTGTGTTAGAAAGGGTTGATTGCCCTACTGCTTGGTGCAATAATATTGTCATTGTGGAAAAGCCAGATAAATCCCTTCGATTGTGCTTAGATCCAAAAGAGCTTAATAATAGTATTGCAAGGGAAAAGTTTTTGATTCCATCCCCAGAGGAAATTTACAGTGCTTTGTCAGAAAAAGAAGTTTTTACTGTTTTGGACCTAAAGGATGGGTTTTTTCAGGTTTTGTTAGATGATCAGGAAAAAGTGTGTACTTTTGCCACCCCATTTGGTAGGTACAGATTTTTAAGAATGCCGTTTGGTATATCATCTGCCCCAGAGGTTATGCAAAAGATAAATTCAAAAATATTTGGTGACATTGAGGGGGTTCAAGTATACTTTGATGATATTATTGTGGCAGGGAAAAATAACCAAGAGCATGATAAAATATTAGAAAAGGTTTTCAACAGGGCTAGAGAACACAAAGTAAAATTTAATGAAAAAAAGTTACAGTACAGATTAGATCATGTTAAGTATGTGGGATTGATAGTGTCAAAATCTGGTATACAGGTGGATCCAGACCATGTTAAGTCTATTACAGAACTGAAAGCCCCAAGCAATGTGAAAGAGTTGCAAAAATTCTTGGGGATGTGCAATTATTTGTGTAAGTTCATACCGCAGTATACAAAAACTACTGAACCTTTAAGGCGGTTGCTTAAAAAAGATGTGGAATGGGTATGGGAAGAACCACAGGCCCAAGCATTTCAGGAGCTAAAAAACAAGTTATCATGCACACCTACTTTAGGTATTTTGACAAAAGAGGGTTCAGTGGTTTTGCAGACTGATAGCTCAAAGGATGGACTGGGAGCTTGTCTCTTGCAAAAAGGTAGGCCTATATCATTTTATTCTCGTTGCTATACTGATTGCCAGAAAAGGTGGGCACCCATAGAGAAGGAACTTTTTGCCATATGTGCCTCATTAGAAAAATATCATCAGTTTGTATATGGTCGAAAGATTGTGATTGAAACAGATCACAAACCTCTGGAATCAATTGTAAACAAAGATATAAATAAAATTAGTTCAAGATTACAAAGAATGGTACTGAAATTAATAAAGTATGATATTGAGGTTAAATATGTGCCTGGGAATAAAATGTTTGTCGCTGATTATTTGTCTAGGCATTTTATTAAGGACAATGCTAAAGTGGATCCAACGGTGCAGGAGTTGGTTCATAGTTTTGAGTCACAATTAGCAGTTTCAGACAAAAAAATGGCACAGTTTCAAAAAGAAACCTTGTATGATCCAGATTTAAGGCAGGTTATTACATGGTATAATGAAGGTTATCCTAAAAATGATAGAAAGGTTACTAGTAAAAATTTGAGTGTATATTACAAACTGAGAAGTGAGTTACATGTAAAAGATAACATTATCTATTATAATGATCGCATTGTAGTGCCACAAAATATGAGGCAAGGGGTACTACAAAGCTTACACACAGGGCATGTAGGAGCTGGCAAATGTAAAAAAAGAGCCAGAAATTTGCTGTATTGGCCAGGAATGTCAATAGACATTGAGAAGTTTACCTTATCTTGTAATATTTGTGAAAAATATAGAGTTTCAAAGCCTAAAGACCCGCTCATGTCTCATGAGATTCCTGACCTACCATTTTATAAGATTGGTATGGATATTTGCACATATGGAAATAAAGATTATTTAGTTGTGGTAGACTATTACTCAAGGTGGATTGAAGTAAAGACTCTGAAAGACAAAACAGCTGGTACTGTAATTCAAAAGTTAAAAGTAATTTTTGCAGTTCATGGGTTTCCCAAGGTCATTGTTAGTGACAACATGCCTTTTGCTAGTTACAACTTCAAACAGTTTGCAGAATCTTATGACATGCAACTAGTTCATTCTAGTCCTAGGTACCCTCAATCTAACGGTTTAAGTGAAAAGGCAGTTGGGATTGTAAAGAACATGATGAGGAAGTGCACAGAAAGTAACACAGATTTTAATGTTGCTATTTTGAACTACAGGGCTTCACCTGTAGCTGGATTAGATTATAGTCCTTCAGAGCTTTTGATGGCCAGAAAATTGCGTACTACCTTACCATGTTCTGAAAAAAGTTTAAAACCTGATGTTCCTAAACTGGTATATGAAAAAATGTTACAATTAAAACAGAAGTGTAAGTTAAATTATGATAAGTCTGCTGTTGACAAAAAGTCATTTATATGTGGAGAGAATGTTAAAATGCAAAATCAACCAAATAAATTATGGGTGCAGGGGAAGATAGTTAGAAAAGAAGGCCCTAGGTCATTTGTAGTTAAAACGGAGAAGGGGAATGAAGTTAGGAGAAATGAAAGACATTTGATGCATAGTAGAAATGCGTTTGTTGAAAAACCAATCAATATGTATGTACCTAAAATAAAGGGTGATTCACAATTGGTTGCCCTGGATAATGGGTTAAATGAGGATCAGGCCGGTTGTTCCAGGCAACCAATGTCAACACAGTCTGAAGCTAGTGGTAGCTCTGAAAATATGCAGACTACGAGATCGGGTCGCTCAGTGCGTCCTCCCATTAGACTTGCTGATTATTCCTTGTATTAAGAAAGTTGTTTCTTTTTAGTTTAAACTGTCTCTGTTGCTTTGATAATTTAATTGCTGATTATTCTTGAACATCATATTTTGAAAATGTATGCGGTCTGTGTTCACTTGCTTATTAAGTTGTTTTCATGTAGGTACTATTTTGGTTGCTGTACCATTGTTGTAATTATATTTGTAAAAGGGGGGGATGTTTGGTGTTATGGCAACATTGAAAAAATACATACTTAATGTCATACAAGATGGACGATTATGGATTGTTTTATTTTATTAATTCCTGTGTTTAAACACTGTTATCTCTGACCTAGACCAGAGTCAAGAGTAGTTATAGTTATGTACTTGCCTGACACAACGTTTATCATCGTTGAGGTAAAATGAAGTGCCTAACGTGTCATTGAATTTCCCAAATAGAAAGCTGTAAATTCCCATGACGGGTCTGTAATGTGTCTCGGCCCACAACAAAAGTAATATATATTTGTGCATGGTCATAACCGCATTTACATGCCTCCTGTCACATCATTCATCGTCATCAATTCAGCCAAAAGACGGCTACTGCTGGACATAGGCCTCCCCCAAGTGTCGCCACATTGACCGGTCCCGTGCGACTCGCATCCAACGGATCCCCGCAACCTTCACCAGGTCATCGGTCCACCTAGTGGGAGGCCTTCCAACGCATCGTCTTCCGGTTCGCGGTAACCATTCCAGAACTTTTCGGCCCTATCGCCCATCCGTTCTGCGAGCAGTGTGCCGTGCCCACTGCCACTTAAGTTTGGCAATTCTCCGGGCTACGTCGGTAACCTTGGTTCTCTTGCAGATGTCCTCATTTCTGATTTGAACACGCAAGGAAACTCAGAGCATAGCCTTCTCCATTGCCCTTAGGGTGACTTTAAGCCTTCTGATGAGGCCCATTGTGAGCGACCACGTTTTGGCCCCGTATGTAATCACTGGCAACATACACTGGTCATAGACTTTCGTCTTGAGACACTGCGGTTGGTTGGACGAGAAGATACCACGCAACTTATGTTAGACCTACCCAACTGGACCGTTTGTCCCAGGTAGACATAATCGTCTACTACTTCGAGGGTAGAGTCTCCTGTCACATGGGAATTAAATATATCTGGGGAAATGTGGGTGTATTTATAGGGTACACTTCTGCCTAGCCCTTCGTTGATTACAGGCGTGATGTTATGTTACCCGAATTGAGTTGTATTGTTGTAACAAAAGTTGTATGACAAAGAAGTATGATGCGTGAAAGCTATTTAATGCACTCACGTAAATTAAGATAAATTTCATTAAAAAAAAACCGGCCAAGTGCGAGTCGGACGGAGGGTTCCGTACGATTATTTATAATAAAAACGCTTTTTTGTATGGGAGCCCCCTCAAATATTAATTTTATTCTGTTTTTAATATTTGTTGTTATAGCAACAACAGAAATACATAATCTGTAAAAATTTCAACTGGCTACCTATCACGGTTCATGAGGACGGACGGACGGACAGCGAAGTCTATCAGTAATAGGGTGCCCCGTTTGACCCTTTGGGTACGGAAAAAATGAACTCGTAGCTAAAACATATTCATGAAAAACATAAAATAATACATGAAAACCACTTTAACAGTTAATATAAAAATACCCAGACAAGACCTTAATAACTTCGTCCAAGAAAAACTTATAATTTTATCTTTCATAACAAGAAAAAGAAAACCTTTTACCGTGAAGGACGTTGTGCCAATAACTGGTAACCTTTCAGAAGATAACGTTTCAAGTTCGCATGACAACCAATCAAGCTATAAAAAACCAGTTCATGTGGATCTCTCATTGTACGGTAAATCTATACAAAGTGAGGCCATATTTTTACTGGAAATGTAAGGTATATCTTGATGTGGCGCCGTGTGTTCAAGCGGCAAGTTCTCGTTAAAAGGTAGACTTTATTCTTACGTAAGTATACATAAAGGGTGTAAAACACCTCTTAAGGAAGCCGAAAGGCACTGGTTCTCCCTGTCATTGCGATCATTTTTTTGTTCTACACCATTCCTGGGAACCTTCTAGTTACGGAGATATTAGGGGTCGAAGTTCCAACTTTTTGACAAGTATTTTTTTAAATACAAGTTTTTAATGTAAGATTTTTACTTTAAACACCTCCACGTACCCGTACTATTCAATCCGTCCATCAGAACAATGGTTTGAGTGCGTTACATTGAGTTCTACCACAAAACATGATTTTACACCCCCTAAAAAAAGTCGTTTCCCAGCAATAATTTTTGCGTAAAGTTACTTAGTTTCATGTACAGAATGCGTGGTTGACGGCTTCGTGATGAGGTGATTTACACCGTGTATTATACTTACACCTGACAACCTTACCCTCCGGGGATTACCAGCGTGATGTTATGTTATAACTTAACTGCTTCATTACATCCTAAATAGTCTCACAATACATTAATACATACAAATAAATAAAATAGCAGTGTGTGTTTGTAGTATTAAAATAACTGCTTTTCATTACATTCATATGAATTTATATACGGTACATATACCAAAATAATATTTTTTTAATTTTGTCTGTTTGTCCGTCTGTCTGTCTGTAGTCTGTCTGTTTGTTCCGGCTAATCTCTGGAACGGCTGGACCGATTTGACGGAACTTTCACTGGCAGATAGCTGATGTAATAAGGAGTAACTGAGGCTACTTCTATTTTAGAAAAATAAATAATACAATAATAAAAAATGCAAAAAAGTGTTTAGTTAAATTCTATGCGGACGAAGTCGCGGACAAAGCTAGTAGTAAATAAAGTAATAGGTATTTCAAATCTATCAAGGTGAAGGTTAAACCATAAAAATGAATATAAAAGTAAATAAAAGCAAAACAAAAGGCAATAAAGATGAATAAGCAATAAAAGATAATGTACTACTGAAAGAAGATAATGAAGTTTGAGAAATACGTTCATCAAATAAGCCGTTACGTTATAAAATGTACTATTTACACAAACTGTGTTAGTTATGACCGACTGTGATTTGTAGATCTATGACAGTCGTTACAGGTAGTCAGTGGCCCGAAAGTCTGACAAACAGTCTTACCTACGGGTATCGTATTACTAAAATAATTGGGTTGTGGTGGTCAGATAGGCAGTCGCTTCATGTAACATACTGGTATTCAGCTGCATCCAGTTAGACTGGAAGCCGACCCCAAAATAGTTGGGGAAAGGCTAGGCAGATTATGACTTAAACTTTCTCAAGTTCTTTTATATATTTTTTTAGATTAACGTATATATCATTCATCATTTGTCATTATCAACCGAGAATGATAGCTTTAAATCGAAAAGTAAAAAAGACATAAAAAGTCAGTCAAAATTAAAAGTAATTTATTCAAATCGAATCGAATGTCGAAATTACATAAGGTAGACCCGACCTTACCTGTTTTAGTTTGTATGTTGTGCTGTTGTTTCATAATGTAAATAGGTAATTAAAACCATATAAGTATTCGGCTCTACAGTCCCTTGAAACTGTGCAATATCAAACTTCTAAGGTAACAAAAAAAACGTATATTTCATGAAATCAACATGTATATCGTACTTCCCGTTGATGGCAAGTAATATAGTCTTTTACTACAAGTACAGGGAAAAGTATGAAAACTATACCTACCTACAAATTTGTACGTTAATTCTCGAGGTCGAGTCCTACTCGCTTCTAGTCCCAATCGGATTTTTTAACCGACTTCTAAAAAAGGAGGAGGTTCTCAATTCGGATGTTGTATATTTTTTTTTCGTTTTGTTTTTTCGTGCGCATAACTCCGTCGCTTGCTAACCCATTTGAAAAATTCTTCTTGTTGGAAAGGGTATACTTCCTAAATGGTCCCAAGCGGTTTTTGAAAAATCAACAAAAATCTTCTCGTTAGATCTTTTCGTTTACTCTGCATTGCGTTTTTTGTTCGCGCATAACTCCGTCATTTACGAACCGATTTGGAAAATTCTTTTTTTAATTCCAAAGCCTATGCTTTCCAATTGGTCCAATAGTCTCCAAGTCGGGATCTGATGATGGAATCTTTGCGAAATCGAGGGAACTCTTCAAATTTTATAGGAAAAACGGTGCCTGTGTCTTGGATTCATCATCAGATCTGATGATGAATCCGAGACACAGGCACCGGAACTCCATAATAAGACAGTGTATCTAAGCTGTGTTTGGGCTTGTTGGAATTGTACCGTAACGGTATGCACTTCCCAGGTGTACCAAAAATAGCTAAAAAAAAAATAGAAAACTTTTTCTTTTTTCATTCAACATAAGTATCATTCTCTGGATATATTAATGTTTGTTCATCCGTCATTTATGGATGGATTTTGATGTTTTTAACCAACTTCTAAAAAAGGAGGAGTTTCTCCATTCGCGTATGTTTGTTTTTGTTTGAAATTTCGTGCAGATCGGATGCTGGGTTCAGAGATAGACAACGGAACTTTTCAATAAGTGGAAAGCAGATAACCTCGTGAATGCATCGGGAATTTGTTGGATGTGAGATGCGCGGCAGTGGATTTCGTTAGCTAATCGATTGCGAATTAAAGATATACGATGATGGTAATCTTCTTGGCTTTCTGTGGCCAATCGAGTACGAATCATACTAAGACGACGATTATAACCTTCGTGACTTTCCTTATTCAATCTACCTAACATGTGGGTCCTCAGCTTTGACAGCCTGTTTTCGCGCTGGTCAGGGTTCTCATTTGAAATGCGTCGAGCATTTCTTTCCCTGATTTAATTTAATCGTTTTCCTTTTTCATTCTCAGTTTCAGTTCGTTTTTGTTTGCCAATTTTTTTTTTAAATTAGTTATCACTGAAAATTGTATACCTCTTCTTAATGCTTCTTCTTAGACCTTAGACGAGAGCACTGTATATTCATAAGAGGAAATAAATTCCATATACAGTTATTAATCTTATATATGTTACCGGCCAAAAGCGATTTCAGGCCAAACTAGTTTGTCCTAGGCCAACCGGTTTACTGGCTTATCGTGTCAACATATACTGAGCCAAACAAAACATCTACAAGGAGCCCAACTTGGATGCGACAACGCTCGTTACGCTCGCTCGGCTCGCGCGTTTATGATCACAGTTCTAACCTAACCTATCCTAGTTTGGCCTAGGACAAACTAGTTTAGCCGGAAATCGGGTTTGGCCGGTAACATATATACTAGCAATTCCCCGCAGCTTCACTCTCGTGGAGGTCGAAATTTATTCCATTTGAACTTGCTTGCTTGCTTAGGTACTCTACGTAAGTAACACAGCCGTTTAGGCATGAAAAGTCTCAGAAGGACAAATTCACTTTCGCATTTATAGCTACGTTACGAGTAAATCTGCTGCGCCGTTCATCAGATCATCACCTCTTTTCTAGTTGATGAAGATATATAAACAACTTCCACAGGTCTGGTCCATTCAATATTTGAAATCTTGTCACTTGTCACTATGGGCATCGCCAGGGGGGGCGGCCGTACCCCCTCCTCCCCGTAAAAGATCGAGATATTTTTAAATTCATAACTTCCTTATTTTCGTTAATTAGCGAGAAGAGGCGAAACATCGAGAAACGTGGAAGATTGGGGGAGGCCTATGCCCAGGAGTGAGACAGTCAAGACTAAGAGTTTACAATACAAATTAAAAATATAAGTTTTGAAAAAAACACGTACTTAATACAATTTAAATAAAAAATTAAAATAAAAAAACAGTTTTATTTAATTAATTTTTCATACTATGAAATGATTAATGAAGTACGGAATTACGGATACGAAATACTTATGTTATAAACTTATAATTATGTATTTCATTGGCAACTAGTTTCACTCGCAGCTTCGCTCCTTTTAACCCACAGGAACGTCGTGCGTATGGCACTCGGAGATAATGTAGCTTCCCATTAGTGAAAGAATGTTTGGAATAGGTTTAGTAGTTCTGAAAATTACCCCCTACATTTAAACTGACAAATTTCCTGACAAACCTCTGTACCTCGGTATTTTAAACTTAGGAGTTCAGTAATACAAGCGTCGTGTCCGCGCCCTGTCTATTCTATGTCGCGTCGCGTGTTTCTATAAATTTGGTATGAAAGAGACGCGGAAGAGACACATGTCCGCGCCCCGTCTACGCCTTAGGTTTTTTCTGTGTGTCCAGCGCTTTATACTAAAAATTTTATAGAGATCAATGTTGTTATGCTATTCTAGTGCATTATTTCACGGCATGTTTTAAAATTTTAGAATTTAGCACTTATACTGGCACCTGCTTAGACTTTACAACAACTGTAGGTCTGTTTGAAACTATTAGTTCAAAATTTAGGTACGATTTTGAAGAGAAGAGAATTTACAGAAGAGGTCAGAATTCGAGATTCTCCAAGACTTGGGGGTCAAGTCTAAGAATAAAGTAACAGTGTGCACGACTGGAGAGCAACGGTGGCCCAGTAGTGGCAACCCCGACTTACGAGCAGTAAGCCGTGGGTTCGAACCCAGGCGCATTACTTTGTGTAATTTATTTCATCACCGCTACCCTCATAAACGGTGAAAGAAAAAATCGTGAGGAAACCGGCATGTCCTAGAACTAAAAATTCGAAGACATTTGACACCTACCAACCCGCACTGGGCCTGCTTGGTGGATTACAGCCCACTCCCTCTCTTAGAGATGAGGCCTGTGTCCCAGCAGTGGGAACACTATAGGCTGATGATGATGATGATGTGCACGATTGCTACTTTATTCTTAAGGGGTCAATGTCTGATCATCGAAACAGGCGCAGACAGAATTCTCCAAATCGGTAAGTTTTACCAAGTTAGGTACCTAAAATAAAATAGAATTATCTTTATTTGCGTGCAATATGATACCTACATATACAGTATGTTAGTTTAAACGAGGGACATATTCAAACCCATAATAGTACATGCTAACATGATACTAATAAAAATATAGACAAAAAAAAAACACTGATAAATAACAGACAGAACCATACCAAAATTTTCGCAAATGAAAAAAAAAAATAAGGGATTAAATATAATGAGCACCAAAAAATACTTTGAGATCCTAAGCTACGTTACCAATAAAAAATACTAAACACCAAAAAAATTGTATTCAAAGACCAAATATAGTAAATGATCACCAAATATAGTAAATGATCACCAAATTTTGTGGCAAGAAGAACTTAGGAAGCAAGTGCGAGCAAAGCGAGCTCGGGATATTGGGCACCCCGACTCGGACAGGTTAGGTTCGAAGGGGATGGCGGGGTCTAGTGAGCGAGCGGAGCGAGCGAACTAAGACCCCGACATCCCCTTCGTGTTAGGTTACTTTAAACCCTGCAGAGAGAAATAGGAGCCCCGCATAGCGGGGCTCTTATTTCTCTCTCTATTCTCTATTCTCTCTTCTCTATTTCCGTCGACTACGCCTTAGTTCGGAGCTGTGATTTTCAGGTTTTTAATTCTGGTGATCATTTACTATTTCTGGTGATCATTTACTATTTTAGGCAGTATAAAAATGTTTTTATAAGGTTATATTTACTTTATCTGGTGTTATGTTAAACATAAGCCAAAAAATAATAAGAACCTACCTTCTCAAATATTTATATTATGCAGTGATGTTACACAAATAAAAAAAATAATACGTGGAGTCCCTCCGCTCGGAAAAAGTGAAACTTCGTAATACTACACGCATGCGTTTGAGTGCCACGCATTCACTCTAGTTATTTTATTGAGCTTCTAAATAATATTTTGTTGTTTTCTTGTTGTATTATTTTTATTACATATTATTACCTAAGTTTATCGAGGTTATTCTACTCATGGAAATTGAGCGAAGGCTGGACACACCGAAGAGTCGAATGCATGACTGTTTGCACGCCATCCTGCGTACCTAGTAGAACTACGTAGTCACAAATCTTGTAATACTGCCATCTTTTAGTGAATTTTAGAAAATATTCCCCCTCCATTGTAGCGTTAAACTTGTTGGAAGTCGCATAAGAAGTTTCACTTCAAAAATATGTTCGTACAGTAAAACTATTAGGTACGGCTGGAATTAAAGTTTAGTTTTTTTTGTTAGTTTTTAGCCTATAATTAATTAATTAATTAAATTATAGGCTAAAACTCACTTATTGTGTAAAATACGGGTGTATGTCATAATCGCGAAGTTCATTACCGCGATGTACGTTATCACGGAAGTACATTATTACACAGTCATCTTTTCAGTTGTTTTGTAGTATAGAAGAGAAGAAGAGATTTCTCAGGAACAGGAAATTGAACAACGGAAAGGCAAAGGGAAAACTTTTATCCTTACATTACATACGCATTTTTGACGTCACCATGATCGTCATGTGGTTTTACTAACTACGTAGCGTAATTTAAATTGATTATTTATGTCTTTTGTGACAACCTCCTGAATTTTGATGAGGATACAAAACAGCACCTTGTAGAAAACGAAACCAAGACTTCGTCGTTGGTCCAGTGGCCAAAAGTTTGACTGCTGAGCACGAGGTCTTGGGTTCGATTCCCAGGTCGGGTAGTGTTATTGGGTTTTTCCATCAGGAACTCAGTAACAGCCACGGAGTCTGGAGTTTGGCTGGTCGATGGCAATAGGCTCGCCCCTGTTACATGGGACTTAAATATATATAACTGTCGAAATAAGGGTGTGCTGTTAAATACATCTCTGCCTACCCTTCAGGGATTACAGGTTATACGTTCATAGCACGATCATGGTATGGTAATGTGGGAGCTAATTTAAAAGCCATGGATAAGTCTTGTCATGCAAATAAAATGACTTTTAGTCCAGACTTTAGATTAATTTCTTAGTAAAAAGCGTGCTTTTATTTGCAGGATAAGTCTTAGATAGCTAAGTTTATTAAATCTGTCTTCTGAACCGGGTTCTTTACGTCTTTCTAAGATACCACATAAAAAACTTGCTTCCAAGTTTGAAAGGCACAACTTTTTCTGCATATTTCTTTGGCAAAACTCATAAAAATAACTGTTTATCATGGTGCATGTGCCGAACTTAATTATGCTTCTAGTTTTCAGGGTCATAAACCTATTAGCGTTACCTATACAGACACGGGTAAGTACCGATAATAACAATACATGAATACTTATAATAAATACATCGGCAATTGATACATTACATAAGGCATTTGGTGCATTGTTGGATTTGCAACGCACAGCTGTACACCGACAGTTGAGATTCAAACAGCACTCAACGTCTCTTACAGCATTTATCCATCGAAGGTGGTTTTTTCCGAAATCGATGTATGCTCAGCTGATTTCGATTTGCAGTCACGTCTCAGGGATTCCTAGTGTGCGGTACAGATAATCTTTTGTCCGCACGTCATGCCGGGAGTGACCCAGAAACCGCAGACGGTTTTTCATTGTCTTATAGTTATAATACGATTATTTCCTTTCTAATTCCGATTCTGGGCAGGTATGATGTGTTAAGGAAAACAGTACTCTTAGGTTGGAGGGATTTACCTGTATTGTATGTTGAAGATGTATAGGTAAACCTTGAGTTTTCTTTTGCTTAGAAAAACAAGGTTTTAATAAGCGTTGGGTTGGGATGGTTTGTGGTCCTGTCAGTTGAGTTTGACAGGTGTGTGATCAAAAAGTTTCCAACCAAAACGGTGCAGACGGGAAACCACAGAATTAAAACCAATGTATCAAGTTCTTCTCTCATCCTTTATCGGGTGATTGGTGCCTAGCCTGGAGTCAGAATTTTTATGCTGCCCATGGGCCTCTGTCTTGGCTATACATGCCGTCGAGAAATATCTCTCAGGCATGCCAGTTTCCGTTGGGGTAAACGTGTTCTTGAGTGGAGATCGCGAATCGGCAAGCGTAAGGCGGAACGCCCTCAGGCTCGGTGGAGCGACGACCTTCGCAGGGTAGCTGGTAGCAACTGGATGAGAGTTGCCGAGAATCGGGTTAAGTGGCGAGCGATTGAAGAGGCCTATGTCCAGCAGTGGACTGCGGTAGGCTGATGATGATGATGATGATGCCATTTTCCACAAGATGATGATTATTATACAATACGCACATGAATCCGAAAAATCAGAGGTGAGTTCGAGAATTCGAACTCGAGACTTATGACTTTTGCATCCTTACTGTCACACTACCTACTAGGCTTTCCATAAATTCGTATGGGTGATAGCAGGACTGATCTAATTAGTATTATATGCTCCCTTCCTGCGACATGTTAAAACAAGATGGTTGTCACTTCTCCCTGCGGTGGAGCGTGCTACCAAGTCTTATGAAATATTGAAAGATTACATCATCTCAATGAGAAGACGAATGTTCAACTGCGTTGTGTCATTTTTAGGGTTCCGTAGCCGAATGGCAAAAAACGGAACCCTTATAGATTCGTCATGTCTGTCTGTCCGTCCGTATGTCACAGCCACTTTATTCCAAAACTATAAGAACTATACTGTTGAAACTTGGTATGTAGATGTATATTCTGTGAACCGCATTAAGATTTTCATTCAAAAATAGAAAAAAAAAACAATAAATTTTGGGGGTTCCCCATACTTAAAACTGAAACTCATTTTTTTTATTTATCAAACTCATACGTGTGGGGTATCTATGGATAGGTCTTCAAAAATGATATTGAGGTTTCTAATATATTTTTTTTCTAAAGTGAATAGTTTGCGCGAGAGACACTACCAAAGTGGTAAAATGTGTCCCCCCCTCTAATTTCTAAAGTAAGAGGATGAAAATTCTGAAAATATTTAGGATTACAGGACGTAAAAAAAATTTTTCAACGAATTGGTTTGAATAAGATATGATGTTTAGTTTTTGAGATATAGGACTATTTCATCAAACTGCTGCAGTTACTTTGAACTTTAAAAAAATTAATTTAATTATATTAAAAATATTTTATATTTTATTGTTTGGTGGTACGGAACCCTGTGTGCGTGTGAGTACGACACGCACTTGGCCGGTTTTTTAGTTCTGATGAAACAGACACATGGTTGGCATTTTATCAAAATGCACGGAGGATGCAGTGGTGCAACTTGAACATTGACTTGATAAAACATTGTTGTTTTAAAGGCCATTATGGTAGAGGAAAGTAAAAAATTGAAACAGAGGATAAAGGATGAGTTTTTTGGCTTCAAGAGCAGCAATTTATTTAAACACTTACCTGATCATAAAATCACAATTAAACTCGGCGGAAAAGTATTTAACAGGTCTACTTAATTTGGTCCAAGCAAGCAAGCAAGCAAGAAAAATACAATTTTAAATAAAATAAAAAAATATTTTACTCGTTCGCGTCTTCAGTTATAAATTATAATACATACCTACGATTTTATTGTAATATTTGGTAATATAAATTCGTTCAGCAAGTTATTTTACGATTAAAATAAGATTTAGTAGAAGTAGAAAAGCAACAGCTAAGCCTTCATTTAATAAAAGGGTTTTTTTCGATCTGGC
The DNA here is from genome assembly GCA_963082945.1 of Cerastis leucographa. Classification (NCBI taxonomy): domain Eukaryota; kingdom Metazoa; phylum Arthropoda; class Insecta; order Lepidoptera; family Noctuidae; genus Cerastis; species Cerastis leucographa. Next base: position 10,132,151 of record OY720372.1, on the reverse strand, counting down.
AACACTAGGCGTAGTGTTATTATTCTCTATCGCTACTACTACTATTTGATACTTTGCATTACTTACTACATTTTTAAGGTTTTCCATACTTGAATTAATAATATTTTTGATTTGAGCAATAGTAGCTCTAATGCAATTAGTATCGTGAGTAGTGCCTTGGTTTAAAAATAATGCCCATGACTAAAATTGCACCCTGTATAGCGATTGTTACAAGTCTTGGGCTAAAACCAGGCGGTGAATGTATGTTGTTGGTTCCAGCTTGAAAGATAGGATATTTAAGGACCAAGAAGGTGGCGCTGTTGTTAATAAATTGCACCCGTCCGAAGCCAGGGCGAGTCGCTAATCTATACATCTACACAAATAAATAAAAATTGAAATGTTAGTCGAGTGAACTCGAGTGCAATTTAGACAAAAAATACTCATAAGATGGAACGAAGTTTATAGTGAACGGATTTTTATGGGACATTTTTTATTGAGTTCCTGGAATGTAGAGAAGAAAGTTAAAAAAAAAAATCAACCCTGATGACGTTTGTGAACCACTTGAAATTCAAGGTTTTTTATATGGCTTTGTGTATCCATTTAACGCTAATTTGGTCATTCTTCTTGATGAAATACGCATTTCAATTTTCTAAATTTCCTATTCTTTTCTTCAATTATTTCTAAATTACCGGATTTTTAGACTAAAATTTATTTTGAAATTATAGATAACTGCATTTACGAGTGAAGTGACTAAAAATAAATATCAAGAAATCGTCTATCCTTGTTCTGAATCGTCTCGTTTTAGAACAAGGATCAGAGATCCGTGCAAAAAAATTAAAACCATTGAAATTGTTAACAAAATTCTGAATTAAACATCCCTTTATTTTTATAATAATTTCACGTGGATGATATCTAAGAATCAAGTAATAACAATGATTGGTGACGTAAGTTCGTATGATGTCATAATCTCGATAAAACTACAATATTTGGGCGAAGGAAAATAAGGATAAGCAGTACTTTATCTAAATTGATAATCTGTTTCAGACTTCGTTATCGCGGGAACACTTCTTGATTTGCAATAATATAACTTATCGCTTAATTCATTATGTTTCTTTTGATAAACAATTTCTAGTTAAACATAAATTAAAACTTAATCTTAGTGTACCCTTCCCGCTCCCCCTTCCACACGTATACGGTTGTAATTATTTACCCTTGGGTCTTTACTAAATAATAATAGCCGTACGGGTCGATCTTAAAGAGTAAGCAACGGTAGTCGAAGTCGGTCCTTGGAAGAGTGATCATCAATTACATAAAGATTTCCCATTTGAAAGACCTTTATTTGAAACAAGCCCGAAAGGCTGTCAACCAGAAAAAGTCTTATCAAGGGATATCGTATTACCCATAGAGTAGGTTATCTAGGCTGTGAAGGTCAGATTGTCAGTAACTCCATGTCAAATGCTGATATTCAGCTACATCCGTTTAAATCAATATTTTTATTTCACATAGGCCTACATGGGCACTTGCAAAACGTCGACAAAAAGGTGCACGGTTCGGGTTGGTCGTTTCCTATGGAGACGAACCGGCAAGAAAATCCATGGTTACTCTTTTAAAATCACATTGTTAGACAAGAAGCCGACCCCAACACATTTGCAAAAAGGCTAGGCGGACGAAAATATCGATTAAACTCTCAATTGATAGCAGAAGTGAGCTCCTTCCAAAGTCCACCGGCGGCCTCGATGGCATGATTCCTCTGGACCTTTGCGTTCAGGCTCCAGGGAAGCTGGTGAGTCGATTTTGGGAGAGCTTGTGGCTAATCTGGTGCTCAACTGTGGAGTGAATGAAGCAGTCGTAGATGTCTTGTTCGGGACCAAGTTATGTGCCCTGCCGGGTTTTCTGTTCAACGATCATTATAATCTGGATGTCATCAAAGTTCGAGTGCATCGGTTTCTTCTAGGCAAACGTGCATACCCACGGTACCACTGGACCAGTAGTGTAGAAGGGAAAAAAAAATTCCCGCGACACCACCAGTGGTGCCGTTTAGTAGTGTGAAGGGAAGGAGGGGCTCCACCTTAGGCCGCTTCATCGCTTCACATCAGGCAAGTTGCGGTCAAACTCAAGATATGTTGTAAATTGTTCAGTGAAAATGTGAGGAGCTCGTGGCTAAATATTAGCAGCCGCGCGGGTCAATCTTTAAGGTTAAGCCGTGCTTGCCGAGGTTCGTCCGTGGATGGGTGACCAGAATTACATAGCTACGAGTTTTCTCCGTGCCTCGGAAAACACGTTAAGGCGTTGGTCCCGCTGTCATTTGTAGATCTTCGACAGTCGTTACGAGTCGTCAGAAGCCAAAACTCTGACATAAAGTCTTACCTAGGGGTATTACCCAGTTACTGAGTTGTGGAGGTCAGATAAGCAGTCGCTTCATGTCAAATACTGGTACACAGTTGCATCCGTTTAGACTGGAAGCCGACGCCAAGATAGTTTGGGAAAAGGCTAAGCAGATGGTGATGATGTTCAGCGAAAATGTAGCGGATATCTTTCAGCACCCACTTGGCTATTCATCCTATAATTTAACAATGAATTCCCTTAGATGATAGAACTCTATATGGTGACTGGTGTTTGAAAGGGGACGACGGTTTGAAAGACCAACAACTCCTCAAACAAGTCTTTCGACTGTTAACTCAGGCTGTAACCGCTTCACACCTAACCGCTGCTGAGCCAATCTTGATCCTGGTATGGGCTGGCGTAAAAATAAAAATACCAGCCAAGTGCGATTCCCCAAGTGTGAGTCCTACTCGCACCCAGGGTTCCGTAGCCCCAAACAATATTTAAATAACAATATTTTGAACGGTCATTCAGAGGTAAATTTTACACTCAACCGCAAAACTAAAGTTCTTTTTCATAGTATTTTAATGAAAAACGAAGTTACGGCTGCAGTTGGGCAAAACGTCCCATATCTCAAAAACTGCTGTTTCCTATAAAAGTGGGAAACCAACACGGTTGAAATGTATGGAACACGAACAGCATTTTTTTTTTAAATTGCCGATAAAAAAATATATTGGTTCGGAATGATGTACTTATCTGCTGAATACGTACGCGGGAATCGTTAGTGCGTCGATATCTCTGTATACACAGTAAGCTCACGACTCCGTTATGTAATTACGTAACGTTTCCTTTCAAATGACCAAAAGATTAGCTAAAAAAAAAAAAAAAAAAAAAAAAAAAAAAAAAGATATTTATTACCTTCAATAATTGTACAGGAAAACACTTATCTACACACTATGCAGTGTTACAACTATGGAACAGAGTGTTTTCGATGAGCTCTGGCACCCAATGTAAGATTTAACTTGTGTTTAGGGTGCCAGCGTCCTCGCCTATGATTTGAACTTGTAGTAGTAGTTGTAATACGAGCACAGTATAAACATTGTTAATCTACAACATCATTTTTGAACACTATACAATATAATATTTACTAGCTAATGCAACTATGGTGTGGTCTACTTATGTACCTATGTATGGGTGTGTGTATGTGTGTGGTGCAGAGATAAATATTGTGAAAACTTTCGTTTTGTCTGTGTAGATAATATTATAAACTTATTAATTTATTGACTACCTTTGGTTAAGCAATCGATATCTGTAGTAGATCTTCAGTTTTGGTATAATCCAATGTCAACAGCCACTTTGTGACCCTGGTTTTGCATTCATTTAGACACATAGGAGCAATGGTGCAAAGTTTATTTATTTTATTATATAAATGGTTTGATAGTATACCAAAATGACGCTGAGCAAGGGCCGTTCTACAACCATGAGTTGAGCATACTTCAAAGTGTCTACGCTTTTTGGTAGCGTTCGGATCGTATACCACAAAGGGATGTTTGCGCAGAATAGTACCAAGGATGAAGAGCTGTCTCACAGTGAGAACCTCACATTCAGTGTAGAGAGCCGTGGTGGGATATCTAAAAGGCTTCGAGGTCATAACCTTGAGAACAGCTCTCTGTGCTCGTTCCAGGGGCAGGAAGATTGTCTTAGGAGCGCCGCCCCACACTGTGATGCAGTAGTTTATTATGCTTTGACACAGGGCATAATAAACAGTTTTAATTGTAAGACGGTCCGCGGAGTGCCTTAGTTTTTTAAAAATAAATATACACTTGCGGACTCGCGAAATGAGATTATTAAGGTGAGGTTTCCAGCTCAGAGAACTATCCACATAGACTCCGAGGTACTTGACATACTCACACCTTTTGAGTTGAGGACAGCCACATTGTGAAGAAGAAAGACCGAGTGAGCAAGTGTGAGCTCTGAGCACCATCGAATTTGGAGGAGGGAGGTTGGTGGATAGTAAGGAGAAAGGTAAGTATACCGTTTTATTTAAATTTAAGGTTAGGATATTATCTGACAGCCATTTCATCACTGAGTTTAGAGCAAGTTCAGCGTATTTTACTGTTTCAGGCCAGTCACTACCATGAATTAATAGAGCCGTATCATCTGCGTAAGTGAAGATTGAGCAATTCATAAGAGACATTTTGCATAAGTTGTTGATATAAATAAGAAACAGGGTGGGACCCAAGATTGAGCCCTGGGGAACGCCAAAACTCAATGAAATGTTGTCACTAATAACGTTATTTATTTTAACACATTGAGTTCTATCACACAGGTAATCCTGGAAAATTTTCAAGGTATTTCCGCGAATGCCTGTAGCTTCCAGCTTAGATAAGAGGTGGGGAACGGACACAGTGTCGAATGCCTTAGACAGATCCAAGAATATAGCCAAGCATTTCATTTTGCCATCTAATTTAGATACTACATGGTCCACTAAGGCAGCAACAGCATTTTCGGTTGACCGGCCACCTCTAAAACCATACTGGTTATTACTTAGTAATTTGTATGACTCAAGATAGTCTACCAATCGATTATTAAGGATCTTTTCTAATATTTTAGAGATGGCAGGCAACACTGAGATCGGTCTATAATTATCTACACTGTGTCTGTCCCCATTTTTGAAGATTGGGTGAACAACAGCTCTTTTAAAAACCCTTGGAAAACAGCCTGTGGAAATAGAGCGATTGCAGATATGAGTGATGGCTGGAACAATTGCGGGCAGACAGGATTTCAATATTCTCGCTGAAATGCCATCCCAACCAGCCGCAGCATCTGTTCGTAATCCAATAATGAGATTCGAGACCTCTGCTTCATCTGTAGGTAGAATTACTAGCAAGTTAGAGGGCGGCGCAACGAGAGAAGATTCGGATGTATACGAGGTGGACAAGATTTTGTCAGCCAGGTTCTTGCCAACATTGGCAAAAAACTCGTTTACCTTATTAACCGAGGACTTTTCATCCGAAGAAATTCTTAGTAGCTCGTTTTAGCTATACGCCTCCGATATAGAGATTAACTTGAAAACCCAATAAACAGGTCTAAAATAAGAATCATTTGAAGTACATATATAACGGTAGACGTAAAAACCTGAATGTACTGATAGTACCAATATTAATAATTGATTGGTATTAATACAATAATAATCATATAATTGATTGATATTTTATGGTATTGATTGATTAGTGGTCACGTAGCTGTTTCAAGTACACAATAAAGATTTAGATAAAAACAAACAAGGTGGCTGAATAAATATGCTAAACCGGATGTCGCGGTCGCTGGAAATGATAAGAATTGAAGTTTTTTATGAATTTCTAGAAGAAGCTAAATAATAATAAATAGGCACACGGATCGATCTTCAAAATTAAGTGTCATTTGCCGAGGACGATCTTTGGATGGGTGACCACTGACCATTAATTGCATACCGAGACCTTTCAGAAAACATACTAAGCAGTTAGTCTCTGCTGTCATTTGTAGATATTTGTGAGTCACTACGGGTGTCAAGTCAGAACTCCGAAAGTCTGCCAACCAGTCTTGGCGAGGGGTTTCGTCAAATCGTATAAAAACCCCGTACTAGTCACTTCATGCAAAATACTAATATTCCGGTTAGACTAGACGTTGGCCCTATGATGGTTTATAAAAGACAGGCAGAAAATAAAATTTCCTGGGAATACTGTAAGGTCAACTAAAACAAAAAAAAAACACTGTTATAGAAGAGTTTGCTCAGTCTCTACTGAGCAAAAATAGATTTTATGCTCTTGCTTTTGAATGTAGTACCTCTAAGCGTGCGCTTTGTGGAATACTTTAAGAGCTTTTAAAAATGTGCTCTTATACAGTATGTTAGTTTAAACGAGGGACATATTCAAACCCACAATAGTACATGCTAACATTATACTAATAAAAATATAAACAAAAAAAAACACTGATAAATAACAGACAGAACCATACTAAAATTTTCGCAAATGTCTCGCAACGTGTATATACCCTTGCGCTAGCGATTTAATACTATCGCAGAACATGTGAGCGGGTCAATGACTCTTAGGTATAATCCATTTTCCCTTCATACTTTAAACTTACCTGGCTTAGGACAGTCCAAAATATCTAGGCACTAAACAAAACATTAAAAATTCTTCTATATACGTTATAGGTTTTTTACATATTTGGGACGAGAATCGAATACTGAATACCCTATCTCAATATGTCCCTCGTTTAACCTAACATACTGTATTGTGAGCTCTGGATGAAAAACCTCTTAGAATCGGGCATAAATACTACTTATACTTTATTAATTTGGTGTCGTCTGAATATTGGGCTTCATTTCAGTAGACAACCTTTTAGACTAAGGCACTATCATCAACAAGCCCATGATTTATATTAAAAAAAAAATGTGGAATAATGAAGTTGATTATTACTGAACGATCATTCATAGGAAAAATCTTGTTCAGTTCTAGTTAAAGAAATATTTTCAAGTGGAATTTAAGCTGACTCTTGAAATAACTCCGTTGATGTGTATTTCTGGGTTATTATTAATCTGCTGTTTAACTTAATTGGTTTTTATTTATACCTATTTTAATGGGATGGTCTTATCTTACCGCGAAACCCCTTTAAATCAAATTAGTTTAATTACTTGTCAGATATAGAATTTTATTAGTAATTAATAGTCAGACTGGTTTATACTGCGCGTGACCAGAGGACTGCCTCGTATTTTGGTTAAATTAATGATTATAGTTTTGTCATTTATTTGTAGATCTGCTTTTATTATTGAAGTGAAACTTCTTATGCGACTTCCAACAAGCTTGCGTTAAAGGTTTAACGCTACCATGGAGGGGGAATAGAAAGACATAGCAAGAGTGAATGCGTGGCACTCGAACGCATGTGTGTAGTCGTAATAATAGTTTCCCTTCTTCCGCGCGGAGGGACTCCACGCACAGTTTTTTTTAAATTTGTGTACTGTCACGAGTCTCCGATTGTTAATTGTTTTTTTTTTTAATAATTTCCTATATTAATTTCAATCACACTACATTTACTTGGAGGCCTATGTCCAGCAGTGGACGTCTTTCGGCTGAAATGATGATGATGACATTTACATGGGACTCGAAAAAGAACTGGCGCAATTGCTGCCTAGCCCTATGGAGATTACAGGCGTAATATTATGTTAAGCGACATAGTAAAATAAAAAAAATATCCTGTTTTTAGGCTTCGCCTCCGTCGGTTAGGGTCAGTTCATACCGAAACGCGACGCGACGTGACGCTGCGCGCACACTTTTAAATAGCGATTCAAAATATAACTTTATTTTCTACACGACAAGACACACATTTCGTTGACGTTGACAACACATTTCGTTGTGAGAATTCAGAATACGTTGCGCCATGTAGCGCTGCGTCGAGCGGCCTCGTGAGGTAGATTTCAGTAGAAATCAGAATACGTTGCGCCATGCAGCGCTGCGCCGCGCGGCGTAGAGATACGCAGCGCGAAATCACTGGCCTCTTCAAGGATCGTCGCGTCGCGTCGCGTCTCGGTGTGAACTGACCCTTAATGTCTGGTATGAAGGTTTTAATATTTTCGCAAAGTTGCCGACGTGCTCGACAGATGGCAGCACAGGAAAAATTAGAAGTCGCTATGGTTTCGTTACCGCGCGGAGTTTAAGAACCCCAGTGCGCCAACCGCTATCTATAAACGTTTATGACGAAATCTGTTAAAGAAATAGAAATTTTCTTGAACGGGGGTTGATTGGAGTTATCTAGTCAGCGCCTACAGAAACTCTTGTGATATTTGGTAAGGTTAAAAAAGGTTCCTGTCAAGGTACTTAATTTATCGCAACCAGGTTTTAACTTTAACCTCCTCCCGGAGTTAAAACCTGGTTGTTTCGGCAAATACGTATCTTCCCTACTCCACACGTGTAGTGCAAGTGCATGCCTGCTTAGTTAATGCCATGCCCACCTGCGCGTGCGTTGTTCAATAGTTCGTAGTTCCATACTTTTTGGTCTTGGACTGTTTTTGTTTTCTTGAAGTGAAACTTCTAATGCGACTTCCAACAAGATAGCGTTAAACGTTTAACGCTACCATGGAGGGGGAATAGAAAGAGACATAGCGAGAGTGAATGCGTGGCACTCGAACGCATGCGTGTAGTATTAAGAAGTTTCACTTCCTCCGCGCGGAGCGACTCCACGCACTATTTTTTTTAGCCACGATCACCGCCATAATGTTAAAATGTGATGACTTAAATGTAAACACCATATAATGCATCCATCAGCACAATGTTTCGATTGCGTTACATTAAGCTTAACGTAGCTGCAAACCGTGATTTTTTACCCCAAAAAAAGTCGTTTCCCAGCAATAAGTTTTGCGCGGTGTTACACACTTTTATGTCCAAAATGCTTTGTTGACTGACGGCTTCGTGAAGTGAGTGTTTACAGCCTGTATATTCGATATAAGAATCGAATTAAGAGAACTAAGATTAGGAGACCCTACCATTGTTTCTTTTAAATAAGGTATATGAAGGAATCGACGGAAAGATGGTAACTGTGAAAGATGGTTCCGACTAGAATTATAAAACACCCAATCAAATAACGCCAAGGGTTGGCGATGAAGCTGGTTTCATCATCAGCCTATAATGTTCCCACTGCTAGGACGCAGGCCGATCTTTGACAGTCGTTAAAGGTAGTCAGTGGCCCGAAAGTCTGACAACCAGTCATACCAAGGGGTATCCGTATTACCCAGTACTAAGTGGGTTCGGAAAGTGAGATAGGCAGTCATCATCATCATCAGCCTATAATGTTCCAACTGCTGGAACACAAGCCTCCTCTCTATGAGAGGAACTGGGCTGTAATCCACCACGCGGGCCCAGTGCGGGTTGGTAGATGGACATGCCGGTTTCCTCACGATGTTTTCCTTCACCGTTTTTGAGGGCAGCGGTGATGAAATAAATTACACAAAGTGATGCTGGTTTATTTCAGATTTAACCATTTTTAAGTTTGCTTCCAACATTCCAAGAAAAACGTAATCTAGAATCAACCATTATACCACTTATAAAGTTGTTTCCAGATTATTAGTATTAGATTTAATTCGATAAGCAATATACGACGGCTTAGAAGTCCAATCGAGAATAGTTCGAAGGACAAGATTAATGAAGAAATATTTCTTTTATCGCCTCGTTATTTTTTGATATGCCGCTAAGATTAGTTACGAGATTTAAAGTGCAATGACGTCAATACTTAATGTTGTTATCTTTTGATTGCACTGGAATTGCTCTCATGAGCAGTGCAAATACTAAAATGTACCAAAAGTCATCATCATCTGCCGAGCCTTTTCCCAAACCATCTTGGGTTCGGCTTCCAGTCTAACCGGATGCAGCTGAGTACCAAAATACAATACAATACAATTTATATGGAGCGACTGCCTATCTGACTTCTACTGTCCAGATACCTACTGGGTAATACGATACCCCGTAGTAAAACTGGTTGATAGACTTTCGGGCCAGTTTTTAACAAACTCTTCTGACCTTGTTTTTTTTTCGATTTCTTCTTAACAAAAACCCTTTGGTGGGGTGCATACAAAATATCTAGTTCTCCATGATTGGGAGTCCGACCTATTGGATTTAGAACGAAATCAAGTCACTTAGCTAATCATGCAATGTCATCCAAAGTAAACGTGTTTACAGAATTTTAGCTGGTTGGGGATTATTGTTTTAATTAAAAATCAGTTACAAGATTTGACCTTAAAAGAAAAACATTGCAAATTAAATAAAAGCCTGTAAAATACTACCTTCTAGGGTTTTCTGACTCCATATTTGGTGACGGCACGGTTGGCGCAGTGGCTGAACGATCGACTGCTGCGCTGCGTGTCGCGGGTTCGATCCCCGCACGGAACAAATATTTGTATGGCCTACAGATAGTTGTTCCGGGTCTGGCTGTTTGTGTATGTGAGTTTAATTGTTTGTTAACGCACCCATGACTGTGGGTCGACGTACAAAATATATATATTTATATTTCCAAGCGAAAATTTGTGCAAAAAGTTATTTATTAAACACTGAGCTATTATTTATTAATAATAACATGTATTTTAGTATTATAAATATGTATGTGCAAGCGCTGGTCAAACCTGTCGCTGATTGGTTCCTTACCGTTCAAGCCCCGCCTACAGCAATTGATGCTCTTCGGTGTCTCTAGCAAATAGCCGATCAAATCAAATTATCACCAATCGTATTTTTCTCTTTCTTTATAGTGTCGTTAGTGCCTAAACTGATGTCTAGAGTTTTTATGCCGCCCATGGGCTGACTTGACTTTACATGCCGTCAAGAACAATCTCTCAGGCATGCTGGTTTCTGCGGGTTGTTCGAAAGAGATACCGCGGCCCTGGAACACAAAGGGCGAAGAAGGAACATGGGTGGGTTTTAGTCAGTACAAGTCTGACACTCCCTCCCGCTCCGCCCAGAGCGGGAGAAATCATTTGATGATTTCCCATCCGAAAAAAAAAAAAAAAAAAAAAGGCATGCTGGTTTGGTTTCCTCACGACTCACGATGTATTTCTTCACCAAATCAAGTGATAATCACGCAATATGTACATAAATCTGAAAAATCAGAGATCTTTGGTTCGAACTCGAGCTATATGACTTGACTTGACAATCCGACGGTCACACGGCTGTTACTAAATACGTTTTAAGTTGAGAATCGACATTGCCATCCAGCGTGGCAATGCTGCCAGCTTTCTAGGCGCTTTTCCCGTTGACAGCGATGTGGACGATTTTTTTATCGCACTCTAATTTTTTTCTCCTTTCGATAGCTGTACATATACACTGCCGATGCCAAATGCCACACAAACATCTTAATATCTCCTAAGGGTTCTATGTCTTAGGAGATATTAAGGTGTTTGTCGGTATTTTGTGGGTGGAACTTTTTCATTGCTCGGCAGTATATAATATTTGCGATGATTATCATTTTTAACGTGGCGTTTGCGTGGTGATGAGTATGAGGAAAAACATAGCATTTGTGCTATTTATTGCAGACTATTATCTATCTGTTGGTACCAAATTTTATCCATATCCGTTCAGCAGTTCGAGCGTGATTGAGTAACGAACATCCATCCATCCAAACTTCCGCATTTATAATAGTAGCAAGATTAAAACTAAATAAAGGGTGTAAAACACCTCTTAACGAAGCCGAAAGGCACTGGTTCTTCCTGTCATTGCGATAATTTTTTTGTTCTACACCATACCTGGGAACCTTCTAGTTACGGAGATATTAGGGGTCAAAGTTCCAACTTTTTGACAATATTTTTTTAAATACAAGTTTTTAATGTAAGTTTTTTTTTTGTATGTTTCGAGCATTCATGATTCATGATGCAAGTTTCGGACGATTTTAAGTTGCATATATACAGGGTGTAACGGAAAGGGTATATACATATTTAAGAGTGTGCCAAAGACCATCAAACTGAGCATGTTTTTTCATCGGAAAAACATCGTTATAGCGGACAAAATATTAGCTGCCCCATACATTTAGGTGGAATAAGTATTGAATTTTGTATGGGGCAGCAGATAATTTTTCGCTATTACGATGTTTGTCCGATGGAGAAACATGTTCAGTTTGGTCACCCTTAAGTATGTATATACCTTTTCCGTTACGCCCTGTATAAGGCGGTCTCTATTGATAATTGTAGGCAATGGTGACCACTTACCATCAGGTGGACCACTCCTGCTATCACCCAAACCAATATTTGGTGATAACCTAGTGGTGTGACCGTCGGCGCGTTGGACTGCCAAGTCAAAAATGAGAGTAGCGTGTCTTGAAGAAAATATCATGCGGAAACCAGCATGCCTGAGAGATATTTCTCGACGATATGTAAAGCCAAGTCAGAGGCCCATGGACGGTATAAAAACTCAGACACCAGTTTATTTATTTATTTAACACTTCAAGTACAATGTACAGAGGCGGACTTAATGCCATAGGCATTTTCTACCAGTCAACCTTTGGCTGATGCAGAGAAAAACAGTGCACTGTTTATTTACAGTTAGACACCTACCATGGTAGGTGTCTAATTGTAAAAAAAAAAAAAAAATAAGACATACTAAAAAGATATACAAGATGTTGTTTTGCATCCTCGTCAAATTTCAGGAGGTGGTCACAAAAGATATAAATAATCAATTAAAATTACGGTACCAAATTAATTATTAATAAACGCAGGTTTCTTTGGTTTTCTAAGTTTGACAATATATCAGAATAACCCCTTTTACGTGATTTAGGGAATAAGAAATTATTGAATAAACGTTTGAGATTGTTTGTATGTGCGTAACCGAGGTTATAGGGCAAGAACCAGACGGGCCGCGTTTAAAACACGGGTGGTTCATACTTACCGATTTCTGTAAATAAGAAAAAAAAAATTACCTTCCCATTTTATTATTGATTCGGGACGCCTTGAATTTGACGAGGATGCAAAACAACACCTTGTATAAAATACTATGAATTTATAACAAAATACTATAAATATATATCAATATATAAATTATAAAATAAAAGGACAAACAATGAGGAAAATATCAACGTTGTGACGATACTGCTAGCTTCTTCCGAATGTGCTCGCGAACTTTTATTTTAAAAGATAGACGATTTGTTACCATCCCGATTTCCTGGGGAAGCGCGTTCCACAGAGAAATAGACTGGACAAAGAATGACAGTTTAGGCAATAGCCATACGAAAAAGAAAAACTCAAACGTTGCACTCGTATTTTACGGGCCCCATGATGTGCACACTTAGGATAGCCCGCGAAATTCATCTTTTTTTTTGCAATATTCCGTTCCGTGTCTGGCTGTCATCATCTAGCCTAGCCTTTTCCCAAACTATCTTGGGGTCGGCTTCCAGCCTAACTGAATGCAGCTGAGTACCAGTATTTTACATGAAGCGACTGGCTATATGACCTCCACAACTCAGTAACTGGGTAATACGAAACCCCTTATTAGGACTGTATGTCAGCAGACTTTTAGCTTCTGTCTACTCGTAACGACTGTCAAAGATCTACAAATGACATCCGGGACCAACGGCTTAACGTGCTTTTCGAGGCACGGAGGAAACTCGATATGTAATAATGGTCACCCATCCACGGACCAAGCTCGGCAAGCACGGCTTAACCATAAAGATCGACCCGTGTGGCTGTTGTCATGTAGCCACGAGCTCCTCTCAGGCTGTATGTTGAATAAAATATGATTGCGGCCTTAATAAATAAGGCTTTACAGGGTTATAATCATTATTAACTTATCTTTTCCAGCGATTCGTCTAAACCTAGTCGCATTATATGCCATCGACAAAGGTCATTCGGCAGAGTGCCAAGGATTTAACGATTCTTTCATTATGGCTACTGTTTCTCCATGACCATGACATGCCATACTTTATCGGATCTATGTAGTAGGCATTATAAAGAACAAGGCTAAGGGCCCTCGCTCACGGCGACTTTTTGTATATAGCGATGCTGACGCGCGTTTACGAAATGCGCGACTGCATCGCTACTAATGCGGGTTAGTCACATTTGCAACGCGCTACAGAAGCGAGCAGTATCGCGACTGTATCGATGCGGACGCGTGACAGCATCGCTACTGCATCGCTACAAAAAGTCGCCGTGAGCGAGGGCTCTAAGGCTGTTCTTGTACATTTATTTAGTTTCTTGGATAAAATGGGTAGAACAACAGGAACAGAGGGGAAAGTACCTCCAATCTTCATAAAAAAAGGATGGTTCGGGGCTACTGTGATTTATAACGATTTCCTAGCTTCGTTGGTCTAGTGGCCGCAAGCATGATTGCTGAAACACGAGGTCCTGAACTCGATTCCCAGGTTGGGCAGTGTGGTTGGGGATTTCTTTAAGATTTTTCAGTAGCAGCCACGGAGTCTCGATTTGAGCCCGGTTGATGGCAATAGCCCCGTCCCCTATCACAATGGAACTTTAACATAACTAGAAAAATTCGGGTGTACTATCAGTGTACATCATCATCATCATCATCAGCCTATAATGTTCCCACTGCTGGGACACAGGCCTCCTCTCTATTAGAGGGAGTGGGCTGTAATCCACCACGCGAGCACAGTGCGGCTTGGTAGATGTCACATGTCTTCGAATTTTTAGTTCTAGGACATGCCGGTTTCCTTACGATGTTTTTCTTCACCGTTTTTTAAGACAGCGGTGATGAAACAAATTACCAAAAAAGTAAACGAAAAATTTTGGTATTTCCAAAAGCTTATTCTTTATTGCACATAAAATTACAAGATATACACACAAATAATATACATCGTGTAAATCACCACATCACGAAGCCGTCAACCAAGCATTCTGTACATGAAACTAAGTAACTTTACGCAAAAATTATTGCTGGGAAACGACTTTTTTTTGGGGGGTGTAAAATCATGTTTTGTGTTAGAACTCAATGTAACGCACTCAAAACATTGTGCTGATGGACGGATTGATAATACGGGGGTCGTGGAGGTGTTTAAAGTAAAAGTCTTACATTAAAAACTTGTATTTAAAAAAATACTTGTCAAAAAGTTGGAACTTAGACCCCTAATATCTCCGTAACTAGAAGGTTCCCAGGTATGGTGTGGAACAAAAAAATGATCGCAATGACAGAGAGAACCAGTGCCTTTCGGCTTCGTTAAGAGGTGTTTTACACCCTTTATAGCTTATGTAAATTTAAAAGAATGGTCTCAGAATTTCTTGCAAGTCAGCCATAAGACGGATGCCCTTGTCATCCGCTTCCTTCGCTTCGTGTATAGTGTTTTTCTTCATTTTTTTTTCTTTTCTTTTCATTTAACATGCGTTCGTTTTCATACTCCGATGTCATTTCGTGGACAATAGTGTGGGTTATACGTTTTTTCGACTAAAATATCACTACTTTTTGTAAATGTTATAATGTATAACTGTTTTTTGTCCCAAATAAATAAAATAAAATAAAATAAAATAAAATGTACAACGGCGAGCTTAACCCAGAATTGGGTTTTCTTACAAGCTTGCCGTTTTTTGTTGCGTTGAAAGCTTACTTAGGTTTAACTTCTAGAATGACTGGTGTTTCCACAATTGATGAATCAAAGTCCAACCTAAAAATAGTATGGGGGAGAGGGGGGATCCTAGAGTTTTTGTAGCAAGCATATTCAGCATGAAAACTTGGTAGCTGAGTAGTTAGGACATGAGAATGCTAAAATTATACTACGAAAAATTTCAGGTAGAAGCCCTATTTAGTCTAGCCAAATCGTTTATTTATATTCGCACTTATAATTAACTTATAATATTGTATTACCTATTATAATATTTTTTATTTATACACTATACATTTATAACCTAATAAATGCTCAAGTAATCAAACACTCACCCAAGAACAAGAACGCTTATAATACAGTAAACTAAACTTACTGTAGAACACTAAATTTAAGTTGAGGGTATACTTACATAACTTCACTCCGCGTATAAGTAATTCTTTCACTTCCACGCACAACACCAATTTATCTCGTCTGCTCGACGTCCGTATGTCATTACAGGGATCCAGCAGAATATCAGCGTCAGGTGCATGCCTGACACATGCTGAGCTGGACTCCCATTTGGTGCAACCTTGAGACGCACACCGCTCCTTGTATACTCGTTATTTTATTTGAATGTCATGGTGTTACTATAACTGTTTCATAAATATGTTTTTTTTTTTTTTCCTTTTGTATATATTGGCACCTTGTTTTTATATAGGTATATTTATGTAATCTGTGTCATTAATTTGTGCTTCTGTGTGTTGTGCTATGTCTTTTGTGTGCACTGAATAAATGATTTATCTATCTATCTATCTTCGGCCAGGGATTGCAGGGACCCACCCACTTTGAGTTTCAAAACGGGACAACTAACAACAGTGTGTTCAGCAATGTTGATTTTCTTTCTTCATCTGCCTAGCCTTTTCTCAACTATTTTGAGGTTGGCTTCCTGTCTAACCGGATGCAGCGGAATGCAAGTATTTTAAAACGCCTATCTGACCTCCACAACCCACTTATTGCCGGGTAATACGATATCCCTTGGTAAGACCGGTTGTCAGACTTTCGGGCCACTGTAACGACAGTCAAAGATGTAATGACAGCCGGGACCAATAGCTTAACGTGCTTTTCGAGGCACGGTAGAAACTGGGTATGTAATGGCTGGTCACCCATCCACAGACCAACCTAGGCAAGCGCGGCTTAAAGATAGACTCGAGCGGCCGTTATGATTTGGCCACGAGCTCCTCGAATGACTAAAACATTGCATTGAGACCTTACTCCCGTATGTGAATTTTGCCTCAAGAGACCAAAGATTAACTCGATTTTCATTTGGATGTTGAATCAATGTTTTTGCTAATCTTGAACTCACCATTGCTTGATTACTGGAGATTCCACTGTAACAGATTCAAAGTCCAACTCATATGAAAAAAAAACATCAAATCAAGTACAAATACGGTATTCCCAAATGTCCAAAGTTCAGTTTCAAAGGTTGCTTTCGAAGCTACGAATTCTCCATCCATCTCAAGATTACTGGGATTTCCATAGTTAACGAATTAAAGTTCAATCCAATAATAACCCTGTTATTAAAATCAACGTCTTTAATTATAGTTGGCATCAATCAAAACATAGATTAAAAATAGTCATAGGTTGGATGTACTATTGAGTTCACTGACGGTCGATCCTCATCCTTATGTTTTGAGAGTTAAGGTTGAAAAGTGTTCGACCGTTAGCTCAGTAGTACCTATTCTCATAGACTTTAAGTTTTTTCTGAAAAAATTAGGTACGATTTAAAGTTTATGTACGGAAATCAAAATGGGTTTTTGAAGAGTTTAAAGTCCAAATGGTCCAAAGGTCGCTAACTAACATTTGAGCAGTGTAGTTATTTCCTGATTACTGGAAATTCCACTATTTATGAAATTTTTGTCTAAAAAAATAATATACGGTATTTTTTTCATATTTTAAATAAAATTACCTTGTCAGTGAATTGGAACAACTTTCCCTGACAAAAAAACTTTCCCTGAGATACGTTTTTTTAAAGGTACTCTGAATGAGTTTAAAAAAAAAGTGTCTCATTTACCACAATAACACAGCCAAATGAAATTCGCGCGCGCGCATCAGTGACCTATCAGCTGTTAGCCCCGTGATGCCGTTCTGTCTCATTACTATCGTACCGTGCAACAGTGAGTAGGCACGGCACCCGCGCGGCTCGCAAGTCCGCTCCGTAAGCTGCAGCCAGCAGCCGCTTCATACGGCTGTTGTGTATTTATGTAATTTGTGATTTTTTGGATTCATGTGCGTTTCGTATAATTATCATCTGCTTCGGTGAAAGAAAACATCATGAGGAAACCAGCATGCCTAAGAGATTTCTCTCGATGGCATGTAAAGCCAAGTCAGAGGCCCGTGGGCGGCATAAAAGTTCTGACACCAGGGGGGTTACTATGACGCTTAAAACATTATTGTTCCATTCCTATTCCAGAGTGGGACAGAGATGGAGCTAGACAAAAAGTAAAGCTCCGTCTCTTATTCACTCTGTAATAAGAATGGAACAATAATGTTTTAAGACGTCATGGTACGCCACCAGGTCAGGCACTTACCACACGATAAAGTAGAAAAAGCAAAATTTCTATAAAATTCCAAAGGATTTGAAGGAAATTCCAAATCTATTGCTTCGTTTGTTTGCAAAAATCGTCTACCACGCAATGTAAATAACGCAATGAATGTTGTTGAAATGTCAACATTAATGACATTACCATCACACACGTCACATTTATGCGTAGTACATCACGCACTCTTTTAATTACCCTTTTTATCTTCCAAAGTAATTAAAACAAGGTTTAATGTAAAACAAATCTTATTAGATAAAAGCTTTCAACGAAAAACGAGATATTTGCGAAACTTATTTCAGCTACCTTTATTTAAAGATGGCGGCAACGGACCGAGTTGCTCCGTGTCAAGGTTAAACTCATAATCTTAATTAATATGCACCTAATTTACGAATTATGTCAACTTTCCATGACCTCACGGCTTAAGAAACCGGTTTTACAATTTTTGGGGACTGCTAAAACGTATCATCTACCTTTAAAATAATTTTTGCTAGTACGTATTGTGTTTAGTAATAATAAATCTGACACATTTTTCTAAGGCATTATAAAACGTTTACGAATTTTAAGCTGTGACTGTACATTGCTTGCTGAATAGTCTTAATTCTGTCAGCTGTCATTTTGACAGTTCTCACCATTATTCGTTTGTCAGTTAGAGACAACTAATCAAAGAATACTCTCCTCTCACAGTTTATTTATTGCCAATTATGTGTAAAAAGATATGTTATAATGACCTGGCCTTCCACTCGTAAACAAACTTTCTCTCTTTAAACAAAACATACAAAAAAAAAACGATTATCGTGTATATTACGTATTATCGTAACACATAATATTACGTTAATGAATTCCCAGAATATCGAACCGAGTGTGTTTAATTATGTCCATAAATAATTTATCATTAATTAAAAGACAAGTGATTTATATAATTTTATTTATAACTGACTTTTGTGCGCGGCGTCCCCCGCGGATAGGTCAAGAATTATCCAACGGCGGAACGGCATTCAGCTGTTTTACCGAGATACATTAAAAGTCCTCTTATAAACTTACCCAGGTTTAAGAGTAAAAGAGGTTGGAAATTTTGACGTGACAACGTCTTATAAATTGGTTTGCCGGGTGACACTTCAAGAAACTGCGTTACGCTCCGCTCACGTTATGCGCTCACAATGAGAGCGAGTGAGACGCACGCGTCCCTATAGCGTTGTCACGTTCAACTATCGTCAGTAAACCGACTTTACAGACAACCAATTTTTTTTTTATGAACCATGCCCTACCTAACTTCCACAATTTAATTTTCAAAACAGTGGCCACGACAAAACCTGCATAGCAAGTTTTGTATGAGACAAAATATAATATAAGCTATCCAAGTTAGAATCTACTCACTCATGATTATCACTCGAGGATTCCCTACACACTTTTACTGCAGCAATATAATGTTTTAAGTATAGAGTCTCGCGTTTACTTCTGGTGGCCATGATCCTGCATGGTTTGTGTAAAAATAGATTTGAAATTGAGATGATTGATGATGATGATTGAAATTACTATTAAGTTACGCTAGACGTATATACGTGCGGCCCGCGTGCCCCGGCTGTTCCACGTGGATTCATGCAGGACCAACGCACGAGTGCCTCTTTGTCAATTTGTGAAAACCACACACTTCATGGACATAGATATCTTCTTTCTTTCTAGTAAAAAAAAACACTGGCTATTAATATTCTTTCACCAAAATCTTAAACTAAAATTCATTAATAAAGTCATCAATTCATCATACACAAAATTTTTAATAATATATTTCCGTTCCATTTTTGTTCATTTATTAACTCGTGGACAATGTTGTGGCCTGTTTACCTATTTTTCTAACGATACATAATTTTAAACTTGAACATGTAGTTATAGTAAGTACCTAAATGTAATTAAACTGATACTTGCTTAATAAAACGTCTCGTTATTAAAATTAATTTTAATACAAAAAATAACAAATAGCATGGGTTACACGCTTATTTTTTAGTTATTATGAATCTATTTACATTTGGTACTTACTATAACTGTCCACTTGTTTTATTCAATTTATTTTCCTATTGACAACAATGTGGACAAAGTGACGTTTTGACGTCCAGTAATAAAAAAAAAGTTGCCATTTTGATACTCGTACATATTTTATATATATATTTTTTTTTTAAATTATGTACAGCTACATACTAACATTTAAAAGAAAAGCCAAATCAGATTTCTATAAATATTATATTTCTCCTAAAATTAAACTAAAACAAGAATTGATCTACTTCATAAGTTAGATACGTCTAAAAATAAAACGGTTTGATATATCCCTCAAACCGGTTTCACACATGGAGTCCACAGACTAAATTCTCAATACATTAAAAAAAAATCGCGTTTGGATTCTAGCCCCAATTTTTTTACATTTTCATTGTATGTACGAGCATTGACCGAGTGGAACCAGTCGGATGTCTTATGCCGGCAATGTACGATGCCGTCTGTTGCTGACGAGACTAGCCATTGTATTCTTATCATTATCACTGATTGTGTTGTCCACTTGATATTAAAGCCAGAGGTTTCTTACCTGAATGAGCAGTTCGCCGTCGGACGCGATTCCGAACGCACCTGCCGCCGGCCGTATTCGAATTTCGAAACACGACAGCGTCTCCGCCGCACGTGAACAAAAATGTAATTTAAATAACGAATGTAATCGAACTATTCAAATGTAAATTAAAAGTAAACACTCCGGTGTAAATAAACTAATGTAAATATTTTAACAGTGTTATAAGTGTGTGTAAATATTTAAAAATATTTTTGTTAAAAAAATATTTTTTCTATTTTATAAAATCCTGTGATATTAGAATTAAGGAGTCCTGTTGAGGAGAAACAGTCAGTGAGTATTTTATATTTTTTTATTCTTGTGGTTGTGTTTATAAATGCATGCTTGATGTTAACTTATGGTGTCGACAAAAAAAATACTCATTGTATGTACAGGTAAAGACATTTTTTTTTCCAAGAGTTTGCTTAATTTTTTGTTACCCTTATTACAATAATACATAAAATTTGACATAAACGTGCCAATGTTTATAATAAATAAAAATATTAAACCTTTATTTATATATCATATTAATAGTTTGAAGTTATATCTGCATTAAGTGTTTCTAGGTAACTAATTAGATACAAATTAATAAATAATTAAGAACACGTGTCTCTAAAAAAATAGAAAGGTAGCTTCTTCAATACTTAAATATGTATAAATTATCTGTAATAAAACCGGTCTAAATATAGTGAAAATATTTTTAATCCTACTAATGTCAAGGAAAACCAGTCGGTTATCCTATTTTTGGAATAAGTTATCAAGAAGTACCTCTACCTACCCACTTAGCTGCCTCGACAGAGCGAAATTGTTTTTATTTGTACTTAAAATCTATAGCAAAGATCAATAAAAATATGAGTAAGTGCATTTGTTTCTAACTCAATTAGAAACAATAGGTAATTTCATTTTTATTTCATATCGATTATATCGCTTTATTGTAAAATAATAACATAAATGCTTGATTAATAATATAACCGGAATGATTTATTAAAATTAGTCATAAAATTATTCCTTTATCAAAATGACACTTCTAATAAATTAAAATAAAACAGTCATGTAAAATGTCATCCAAACTAAAAATATACGTAAGTAAGACATTTAGCTGTTCCTTATTTTTTGTATAATTATATTTTGAGCATATTTTGAACAACTGGCCGATGTTGATAGTCAAAAATAATGAAAAGAATTCGTAATTCCTATCCTCTAGTAGCAATTTTTATTTTTTTCTTGATAACAAACTAGCAACCTATATGTAACCTAATAGGTTAATACTTTTCATAGTCTAATAAGAAATGAACCTATATTTTAAACAATCTAAGTAAAACCTACAAAAAAAATCCTCTCCTCTTTGCATGAATTTACAATGTTATTTAATTACATAAAAACCAGCTGTTGCCCGCAACTTCGTTCGCGTATAAAATTTGTTGTGTTAGTGTGAATAAAAAAAAAACTTATGTGCTATTCAAGACTATAATCTATCTCCGTGCCCAATTTCATCCAAATCCGTTCTGGCGTGATTGAGTTACAGACATCTATTCATCCATCCAAAATTATAAAACGTTAAAAAAACACATTAGTCGTTTTTTTTTCTATTCAGTTATTAGGCCGTTTTGTATCTTGCGTTGCTACATAAGCTATTATTAAATAAATGATTGTGCAGCTGTGAATGCCAAAGTATCCGTACATAAAATATTTAGAAATAACTGTCGTTGGTTCCATGTGAACTTGACACAGGAAAAATATAAAATAAAAAATCTTCCTGGTTCA
Organism: Cerastis leucographa; assembly: GCA_963082945.1. NCBI lineage: Eukaryota > Metazoa > Arthropoda > Insecta > Lepidoptera > Noctuidae > Cerastis > Cerastis leucographa. The sequence goes on along the minus strand of OY720372.1, from coordinate 10,109,867 downwards.
GAACACGTGATTTCTACAATGAGAAAAAACATCGCATAAATTTGTTAGAAATTATTATTCAAGTTCAATTTAAAGTATTATTAAATAGTTAACTTAAGTATCAATAAAAACCAAATGTTCAAAATCAGTTTTGTTGATGTTCTGAAAAATGCTTGTTTATAATGTCAAAAATCATTCATTTCCTTTACAAAACATTTATACATTTTTGACATTTTAAACTGTATTCTACATTGCCATAACTGAGTGTTACACTTTTTAAAAACCAAATTATACATTTTAAAAATTGACTTACCTATCCTTTTTTAAATGTGTAGTATACACAACTACATTTTACTATTAGTACATTAGTAGTCTACGCAAATACCATTACCAACGTCAATTCACGTCAAAGCAACTGTCTTGTTGTTAATAAACAAATGCCCAGGTGTCGGTCAATGGTCATCACAAACAAACGTTAAAAGAATGCAAAAAATACGAATGTCGCACATTTTTAATTGTTTTACCGTCACAATGTAATTGGACACTTAGGACAATGCCGTCCGCAAACGTCATTGTATAGTACACTCGACGAAATTGGTATTTGACCACTTTCACCCTCATGACCTAAGTAAAATAATAAATTGAAAAGTGGTTCACTGTGAACTTTGTTTGCGTTACTGAAGTGATACTTGTCAGAACTGCTTTTAACGTGAGGGTCATTATTGGAAAAAAAAACAGTTGTGAAAAAAAAATCGTAATCAATCAAAATTCGCGAACAATTTTATTTAGAAAAGGCTAAAAGCTTGCCTAGCACTTATAACCCACTACTCTTCATGATGATAGGGTTTCTGAAGTCTGCTCGCCTTATGGGCTTGCCGTATTGTTAGCCACTACAAATAATTTAAGCCGTAATAGGCACATACTTAGTCAGGTTGTTCCTGTACTAAGTTTCGCAAAAATCTATAAACTTATGTTTAAACGTGTGACCCGTAGTTAAATCATTGTATTTTGGTTACAATCATCAGTTTAGTTAGTCGACGTGTTTTTAACGAGTTTTTAATCGTAGCGTTTACAAGCTAAATGTGAGAATTTCCATTGTGACCACATTCCTAGATAACTCTTATATATCACACCTGACCATAATATTATATTATTTTCGTCACTGGTACTCATCACAATTCAGTTTATCACACGCGACTTTTATTTTTCAATTCAATTCTAGTCATAATATTTTATTTCACATGAAGCTGGATGAGGTTTTTCTCATAAACAACATACTGCGATTCCAACAATGAAAAATCTTTCAATCGTTTCAATTAATAAGAATTGATTGACTTACGTATCAAACAGTTTCTTTAAGCATGTTACAGACCAGCTTCGTCGCTGATTAAAATTAAAAAAAAAAAAAAAAAAACTCAAAGATAGTGTCTTACATAAACTGAGGCAGCCCCAGTAAGTTACAATAGTACTTGTGTTGGGGCTGTCTCGCTCTTCCCTTAAATGATATCTTAACAATGATGTAAGTGAAGTCAAAGAATGGAATATAAATAAAATTAAAAAAAGAAATGAAATTAAATGATAGATAACTAAGCAGCTCTCAATGTGTTAGTGTGTTAGGGGGGGTTGTGTAATTAATGGTTATAGTTTTAGTTCATGACTAATAATTAGGTAATAATTGGCGATGAACTTGTAAGAAAATAGCTTAATACAGCATACCAAATCGTTCTCATCCCAGTACTGGGATTCAGGCTTCTTATTTATTTATTTATGTACACGCAAAACACTTAACAGGACTATTAAGATACAAGAGCACAAAGGTACTGCTTATTTCAAAAGAAATGCCTTCCAGCAGACCTACGAGTGGAAAGATACGAGTAGTCTATTATATAGATCTTATTAGTATGCTGTGGCAAAAATGGCTGTGGCTACAGCATTGCTTACTGACCAGATTATATCGGACTTACATTGAGATATTCCCATTGGTGGAAGCCGTATTAACGTCAAAAATCACCACCAACAATCTCCGAGACCCGTATCCAGTCTGACCCAGCCACCTTTACAGGGTGTAACGGAAAGGGTATATACATACTTAACGTTCTGCTACAGATCATCAAACTGAACATGATTCTCCATCGGACAAACATCGTAATAGGGAAAAATTATCTGCTGCCCCATAGAAAATTTAATACTTATTCGACTCGAAATGTATGTTCACCTAATATTTTTAAATATTCCGTTCCGAAAAAAATATTCCGTTACAACCTTTATAAAGTCGTCAGTCCCAACCAATTGGGTTTGTCCCACTCCTTACTTGACGATACGCGGTCCCCAAAGATAATACTAGATCCGACAACTAAATTATAGATCTATCGCGAAGAGAAACAGCAATATCCACCAGCACTTATAACATTAAATCAAGCAAAACCAATCCCATTAGCACTACTCGATTCAAACGACAATCTCTTCATGAAAAATCGATAAACACACCGTTATGAACTTTCACCTTGTAATCAAGCAAGATCAGGTGTTTATGAGTGCAATATGAACTGCAATATGAACTTTATTTGCGTAACACGCTGACAATCCTAAATGCTTTCATTTTCATCATTCTTCTGCTCTTATCCCAATTTATTTGGTGTCGGCGCAGCGTATCTTCTTTTTACATCTCTATGTATTACGGCCATCATAGTAGTCACCCCCTTTCTAGTCTCATTATCCATCACATAGTCCAAACCTCATTACCAAGATTATCCACTAGCAACTTGCTTTGAAATACAACCTTGTGGAATCAGAAGTGCCATACTATAAGTATGCGCCCGACCCAGTTATTAATGATGATAATAACACGTTGTATTGGGATCGACCAATCGTCACTGACAGGACTATTGTTGCCAATAAGCCTTTTTTTTTTTTTTTTTGCTGTTGGGAAATCATCAAATGACTTCTCCCGCTCTGGGCGGAGCGGGAGGGAGTGTCAAACTTGACTGACTAAAACCCACTCATATTCCTTCTTAGCCCTTTGTGTTCCAGGGCCGCGATATCTCTTTCGAACAACCCGCAGCCCTGGCAGGACTTTGCCAATAAGCCTGACATTGTGTTGATAGATCGATTGGAGCCCCTCGCGCAATGATTGTCGATACAACGGTCCCACATGACGAGAACCTCGTGAAAGCAGGGAAAGATAAGCAATTCAAATATCTAGATCTGGCTCGCGAGGTTGTCGACATGTGCGACGTGAGTATAGCAGTCATTGTGCCGATAGTTGTGTCGGCCAATGGCTTAATAGCTAAAAGCCTCGTCCAAAATCTGAGGAGTCTTTCGCATGGCAGCTGGATAAAGGGCTTGATTCGGAATGCAGTACTTCAGGACACGGCGCGTATTGTTAGGAGGTTCCTCTCTCAAGAGCTCTGACCACCGGTAGCCCGGACCTTGTTCCCGATGCCGGTGGGCTAATATTTTTTTTTATATTTTTAAATGTTTTGTTATTTATATCTTTTTTTTTTAATATAAAAAAAAAATATTATGTATATAGATAAATAAACGAAATAATAATAAAGTCATTGATTTCTTACAATGAAACGATATTAATTGCGTTATTAACGTTGGCACGCAGACGAATGTTTCCGACTTATGAAGCAATGGTTTTCGAATTTCCTTTAAATCCTTCAGATTGTGATACAAAAGTGTTATAAGCAATGATAATAAGGATGCTGGAGTTACTGACATTACTTGTAAAGTTAGCAAACTGAAGCGGGCTCTTAATGCCTGTCAAAGTACTGATGACTATAGACCAGACGGGTCCTACGGTTTTGACAACGCGGTCACTAGCCAGTTGAGACTCACCATTGGTCTAGTGGTCACAAGCGACTGCTGAGTATGAGAACCCGGGTTCGATTCCCAGGGTTTTACCATCAGCAATTTGTCAGTGGCAGTCATGCAGTTTCAATTTGTGTTCATTTGATGGTAAGAGGCTTTCCCTCTAATATCAGGGACTTAAACATAACTGGCGAAATTTGGGTGTATTGTATTATCAGGCATACCGCTGCTTAATAACAAATTGGTGTTAGTTTTTAAACTAAAATCAATTTGCATGCCTTGTGGCATTAAGTCCGCTTATGTACCACTATTGTACATGAAGTTTAAATAAATAAATAAATAAACTGACATGGTCACTAACACTATTAATAACACTTACAACGGGATATTTACCATGTGTATTATCTGCACTTATACACCCACCCGCAATAACTTCAGTTTATCCGTGATCATGGCGTTTGCAACAGCGCCGAAATATCGGGAACTCGAAACAAATAATACACATGGTAAATATCCCGTTGTAAGTGTTATTAATAAATTGATGTTATGTCATTATAGTGTGAAGTTCTCGTAAATATTATGGATACGATTACGAAACCGTAATGGCGGCTGGTTTTCTCTAGATTCTGTTATTAACTATCAAGTAACGGTTATTGGTAATGTTACGATTGCGTTGCGCTTTGCTTTGAAAACATTAACTGTTAAACGAGCGATAAGTGCACCTGGGTTACAGAGTAAAAAATATTATAATGCTGTTTTTTTAGTGGAATATTCTCGTGGGGAATCGTGGTTTAATAAAAACAGCCGCTCGGGTCGATCTTTAAAACCGTGACCACCCTTTACATACCGAGTTTCCTCCGTGTCTCGGAAAGCACGTTAATCTGTTGCTCCCGACTGTCATTTGTAGATCTTTGACAGTCGATAATTCAGTGGCCCGAAAGTCTGACAACCAGTCATACCAAGCGGTATCGTATTACCCAGTACTAAGTGGGTTCGGAAAGTGAGATAGGCAGTCATCATCATCATCAGCCTATAATGTTCCCACTGCTGGAACACAGGCCTCCTCTCTATGAGAGGGAGTGGGCTGTAATCAACCACGCGGGCCCAGTGCGGGTTAGTAGATGTCACATGTCATCGAATTTTTAGTTCTAGGAACAGTTTCCTCACGATGTTTTCTTTCACCGTTTTTGAGGGCAGCGGTGATGAAATAAATTACATAAAGACCATAAAGTAATACGTCTGTCTGGGGTCGAACCCAAGGCTTAATGCTCGAAGTCGGGGCTACCACCACTGGGCCACCGCTGCACTGCTCTCCAGGCAGTCGCTTCATGTAAAATACTGGTAGCTAGCTGCATCAGGTTACACCCTAACATATTTGGGAAATGGCTCAGCATATAATGATGCTTGTTGATTCAATTTCTGGTCATGGAAACTATGGGCAGAGGTTTTTTTTTTGTCTTGGCAGGAGTGGGAAATCCTCACGACACCTCGACTGCCTCACAGGTTGTGAGACAGTTGAGGTAGTGCCGGACTCGAACCGGCTAAAACCACACTCCTGCCCCGCCAGTGTTCCTCTAACATGGTCAGACCCCTTTGTTGCGGAGGTTTTTGTCTTATCTATCAGAGAATATTTGGAGGCCGAGGAGACCACACTCTTTTGTTTATATGTTTTTCATGTATTTTAATACCTCTTCTAAACTAATACTATTATTTATCTTTATTGAAAACATTTTAAAATTACTGTTTGCCACTTATTTTACTATGTACTTTAATTGCTTTGAATTTCTACTATAATGGTTTATGGGCAGAGGTTTAAATCACATCAGATTTGCCACCATCGTACTTAGACCGCGCGAAAAAGATTTTGATGAATAATCGATGCAACACCTTGCATACAAATGCCGGTCATTATGAACGAAACAGAACTGTGACCATCTTTTGACGTATTCGGGCGACCACAGGATGACATCGCTGTCGTTAAAACCATTTTAGCAGCACTTAAAAAGAGCACTACAGCGACATAGTGAAAAAGTACTACAGCGCCATTAAGGACTAACTAACACCAATATTCTAGATGGCGTAGATAAAGTTACCCGCGACTTATACTGTACTAGCTGTCCCACGCAACTTCGTCTGCGTCACATTTTCCTTGTTTTCGCTACATTTTTCATTGCTGCTCCACTCATATTGGCCGTAGCGTGATATATTATAGCCTTCCTCAATAAATGTGCTATCTAACACTGAATTTTTTTTTCAATTCGGACTAGTAGTTCCTGAGATTAGCGCGTTCAAGCAAACAAACAAACTCTTCAGCTTAACAATATTAGTATAGATGCAAAATATACTATATTGTATAGAAAATATACTATACTGTATAGAAAAGGTCGATAACAACTGTCGGGCAGTAGCCTACCAGACATAGCTCCCGTCTGGTTGGAGGATCCTCCCTTTTCTACGGGAGATGAAGAACTTTACACCCTGGTCATCTCTGGCTCGTTTCTCGGCGTAAGACCTGGTACTAACTGGGTTGTGGTGGTCAGACAGGCAGTCGTTCCATGTAAAATGAAGGTATTTAGCTGCATCCGGTGAGACTTGAAGCCGAACCCAACATAGGTACTTGGGAAAAGGCTAGGCAGATGATGATGGCTGATCTTGTTTTGCTAATAAGTTGTTACATAATTTGTATATAAAACATCGGGTTTCTCGTTAATCCTATGCGGCGAGTATTGCGGCACTAACTTTAAAAAACTTTCTTAGTTCCGTTGTTATACCTAAATTACGAAGAAACTTTCAAAGTTATACAGAAAATAATAACAGGCGAAGTTTCTGTTTTATGTACATATTGAAGTTTATTGATTTTATGTAACCACATTATCCTTGAATTTTCTAAAAGGGAGGGCTGAGATTCAGATTCGGTTGTTATGTTCAGACAATTTTTTTTTTTTTTTTTTGCCAGAAAACATATACTTCGAAATTCTAAATGGTAAAACCCGATACACTTTGCCCAATATAGACATCGAACTTACAAATAGTTAGGTTTAAGAGCTTGTGACCACAAACCGAGGTCTTTCTTAGAATTAGGTTTTTTTTGAAAAATGTTTATACATTTATTTGCGCTAAACGTGACGCCGAAGAAATAAATTAAGAACAAAAACCTGAACTTATTTTTTTTTTGGTTTCTTAAGGAAAATTTTTGTATGTAATAGGTCAAAAGTTGTCACGTTTTTTTTTTCTAATTCGCCCCTAAAACTTTTTATGGTTTCGTAAAATTTTCCGTTAGGGCGCCAATCTAAAAATATGGGTAGGTATGGAAAACGTGGTTCTTCGTAATAATGCGAAGTCAGCAGTGATTTACCAACACCATAATTAATATTGAACAAATATTTGTTCCATTATTGATCCCGAAAGAAAACAGTTACATTTAAGTATTCATGTAATGATTACTATTAAATAAAATATGAAATTCAAAAATGGTGAATACCTACTGTATCAATAATCATTATTTTTCAGATAATCATATTAATCGCACAAGTGTTTGCAGTGGTAAAATATCGCCGTGCTTTAATGTTTCATAATGACAATTATTGTACGAATACCTACCTACCTACCATATTAGCTAAATAAAAATCGTTTCTATTCTTTTCATAAATATAGTTCAAATACTACTCAAAGCGTAGGTATGTAATTTTCCCATTATAGTTCCATAAAATAATACAATTGCCAATTTACTCATAAATCAAAAAAATAATAAAGAATACCGAATGACGTCAAACTGGCAATAAATTGGGAAGACAATGATTCCGCAAAAGGCGGGACTGTCTCGAATAATAAATGACGTATGTTACGTGACGAACGGAAACATAAATTTTGCGACCTTACGATTTATTTGGATGTCTTTACAATAATTGTTTTATGACTTTTCTTTGCGCGAGTAACAGTACTATTATGATCTTAACTGATACTATCACTTACGGGATTATCTTCTGTGATTTTTGTTTGTTTTAAGTTCCCGATATTTATGCAACCGTCATGATCGGGATGACTATCCGCGACTATTGTACTACGTTGTATTGTGCTACGTTTAGATAAAAACCGTGAAAATTTAAACACTATTATGATCTTTATTATGTGATATCTTTCATTATTATAATTTCACTGTGTTTTCGCAACACTAAATGAGAGTAGATGCAGAGTTCATATTTGATTGAGAAATATGATAAAAAAACGATTTGTGGACTTGTGGAATTTTTGGGTTAGTAATGTCGTTACTTTAATTCTTACATTTTTTTTCCCTGCAGGATTAGTTAGTGCAGGAGAATAAGAGCGTAACCACCATATTTACAGTATGGGGGGCACACTTTATAAGTAATCATAGCTCTATAGTTCATTGTATAGGTCACAATAGGTATCTATTGTGTCTCTTTATTGTTTTGTTTTCTCAAAATATGTGACTCTACATATTTGCGTTTGTTTACGATACGTTCTACTTGTTATAAACAGTTACTGTTTTCAGTAAGTAATAATACCAAGTGTTATCTTTACTTCTAAGATTGAAAAAAAAAGAAATAACTGGAACGTGTACCTATACAGCAGACATAGATTTGAATGATTGCTCTACTGTAGAAGCATTATTCAGGAAGATAAAAAAAGGGAATACATTTATTTACAGAATCGCAGCTCCTGTTCAGGTTCTACTACTTAGTGTAAGACGATTCACGACGTCAAAAGGACCCCACAAAAAGCTTCAATTTCCTAGTAACACTATTAATATCTCATCTTCAATTCTCTTTGACATTGAAAAGTCTACTTTAAAGTGGGGTGAACACTTCGTGAGGCGAAAGATAACCCAATTATTTTATCCAATTTTTTTTTTACCGTCGTGAAAATTGTGAGTTAGGTATTTTTTTAAATAAAATATATATAAATGGTTAACATTGTGGGTATAGTTGTCACATATAGTAATAGTTACTCTTTGTCATTGTACCTAATAGTTTCCTAAATAAGTTAGGACTTAAAACATAAGTATGTAAAATGATCCATTAGAATGCGCGGCAAATAATATTTGGATTTTGCTGTCTTAATGCATGACTCATATAAATATTAGTTTCAATGTGTTAGATAAAATCATTATTTGCTATGTTCTAATCATTCGATTATTAATTGAATTCAAATGATAAAATTATGATTGCTTAGTCTTGTAAAATTCCTATGATTGTGATATTTTCATATTCAGGATCAAAGAAATTAGTTCTGATCATTATTATCGCTAATAAAAAAGCCTCGTCCATGAATAATCAGTCTCATTTAATTGATTATAATGACGTTAATATTTTTAAATAATAATAATATTGAATCTTATGCCTACAAAATTACATTATCTTACCTATTTAGGTCAAGTGTACTAAAGTTGAGTTTTTAAACCTCGATATATCGTTTTATCTTATTTCGCAACAATTGTAATAATGCTGATAAAATAATTCGAAACGGTTGGTGTGGTGTCGTAAAGTACTATGATTTTGCATTACCACAGCATTACTTTAATTCATCGTATTCTTGATATTGAAAATAAATCAGTTTTTTTTTAACTTCTTTCGGGAAAAGTGTCACGGACCAAAAGTAGTTTTCAAAAAAAAAACTCTAGCAGTGCAAGTAAAGTATTGGTGGTAGAGTTTGTTGTTAGTAGAAAAAAGGCATGATTTTCCCATGGAGTAGGCAGAAACTACAAGGTGCGAAGGGCTACCTACCTTACATCCTATATACAAGGTGTTGTTTTGCATCCTCGTCAAAATTCAGGAGGCTGTCACTCAAGGCATAAATAATCAATTAAAATTACGGTACCTAATTAATTATCAATAAACACAGATTTTTGTAGTTGTTTAAGTTTGTCAGTATTTCAGAATAACCCCCTTCACGTGGTTTAGGGAAGAAGAAATTATCCAATAAACGTTTGAAATTGTTTGTATGTGTGAAAGCTTGGTTATAGGGCGAGGGTCTGATCCTCGCCTCGCGGGCTGCGTTTATGACAAGGGTGGTTCACACTTACTGATTTCCGTAAATAAGAATAAAAATGAAAATTACCTACCCATTTTATTATTGATTCAGGATGAGAATCATTAGCATAGTTACCTCCTTGAATTTGACGAGGTTGCAAAACAACACCTTGTATATAGCGCAGATAAAATGCATTCGAGCCATATGTAAATCAATATGTCAATAAAACAAACGGACTCATGCAAGCCACATTTCCGAAACATAAAAATACTGACTGTACCATCACTCTATGTCTATGAAGCCTGTATCTTTGTAAAAACCAATATGTCATTATATAAATCTGTCGAAAGTCAAAGGCGCTAAAAAAAGCTGCACCCGTTATGCACTAAAACCAAATTCCTCTACAATAGTATATTTGCAATGGCTCCAAAACTTTATAACAAATTACCTAATAAAATTGTATCAAGCAACAACATGAATGAGTTTAAACGTAGCCTTTTTAAATTATTGAGTGACAAGGCGTATTACTCGGTCAATGAATATCTTAATGACAAATTAAAAGAATATATTTATTTAACTTTAAATCTGTCAAAATAATGTTGCTTATGATAAGGATGATAGTTTTTATTGACATATTGTATATTGCATTTATTATTATATAAGAAATTGTGACTAAATAATTTATACTTGTCTGTGTGCTGTCTTAATTTATTGATTTATTTATTATTAGCCTTTAGTGATTGGAATGAATTGTGACATTTACTTACCTTTTATTTTTTAATTTTGTTAATTGACATTTCGATTATCTACTTTATATTTTGTATGCCTTCTGGCGGGACATAGTATGGACCAACATTTATTTATAACATCTGCATATTTTCACCCTATGTTCACAAAATGATTAAATGAATTTGCATTTGAATCCTTCCTTCCTTTCTTTAGCCAGTACATAAAGCTGCCTAAAACTGTCAAATTTTCCCAATCAACCTTGAACCTAATTCTTTAACAATAAAGTTGAAAATCTATTAAAGTTATTTGACAGATTGTTGTAGCTTGACGTGCTGGCGTCTGTACTTCAGAAAAAAAAATCAAATCGAAATTAATTCGAAAGCAACGTTTTTTTTTTTGATAATTTTTATCATCGTCACATTAATCTCAAAGGAAAAAGTAAATAATGTAAAATGACATATTCCAAAACAGGTTGATGTTTAAAAATAATATAAATCAGTCATCATCAAGAGATGTTTCTAGAAATAACTAGTTATTGCATGACATTTCGAAACATTAAATTGGACTAAAACGAACTTTATTACAATACCCGTTTTAACGGTATTTTATTTCGTGAATCTAGAATTTGCCAATGAATTTTATTTTTTCAAATGAAGCTTGGTTACTTCTGATAAGCGTACGTTTGTAACCGTAAACATGTTCTGACTACAGATATCCGAAGTTTCGCATTTATTTTGTTTAGTGTAACTTATTCACTTAATTCCTGAAGAGACTGAAAAACAACTGGCATATCGTGTTCAAATCTCATATAGGCCTATGTAATGAGTTTAATGTTATTAATAACATTTACTACGGGATATTTACCATGTGTATTATTTGTTTCGAGTTCCCGATATTTCGGCGCTGTTGCAAACGCCATGATCACGGATTAACCGTTTATCCGTGATCATGGCGTTTGCAACAGCGCCGAAATATCGGGAACTCGAAACAAATAATACACATGGTAAATATCCCGTAGTAAATGTTATTAATAGTGTTAGTGACCATGTCAGTTTAAAAAGAGTTTAATGTTATTCAATAAAATATTGGATTGTTTATTGAACCTTATATGGTAATTTCATGGCATAGAATGTTTGTATCAAATTAATGATTGTATTTTAAACTAAAAAATAGACTTTATTCTATCAGATAATTTCAAAATAATGTCTTAAATCTGCTGCTATTTGTTCCTATCCAGATTACATTTTATATTTAAATAATATCCACACAAAACAGGTAAATAACAGGCCCACACTTTAATATACAACAAATTAAAAATACCAATGACGTGGTTTTGCACGCAGATTTTATCGAAATAATCATAGACAAGCGATTATTCCGTAGCAAAACCTACAAACAGCAACTAATTATACTGTACTTATGTTCGTAATTAGCAGATAATTATGTATTTATGCGTGATGTTTATTATTAGCATTGACAGTGAACGACGAAAGAAACATCACGTTCAGGGTGAACTAATGTAACTTACATGAATAAGTACGTGTTTTGAGAATGAGCAAGTATTTCTGTGAATCATGTTGGTCTTGTATTCGGGTTTTGTCAACTGTTTAATGGTTTTAGGTTCCTGGATAAAATAACACTTTTTTGGCAACACTAGTGACGATGCCAATAGAAATACAAAGCAAAGTCATCGATAAATTGAAAATAATATTGATTTAGCGTACAGTATGTAAAATTTACTGTTAACAGCAAATAAAATAACACTTTTTTGGCAACACTAGTGACAATGCCAATAGAAATACAAAGCAAAGTCATCGATAAATTGAAAATAATATTGATTTAGCGTACAGTATGTAAAATTTACTGTTAACAGCAATCAATTTTGATTACTTCTTTATCTCGCAGTTTTTTTTTAGATAAAATATCATTGATCATGCGTGTTTTATCTGTTTTTGATACTTCACTGTTACTGTTATTAAGTATGATAATTATGACATTGTGGTATTAATGACAAAGATAACACTTTCACTATATATATACTAATATTAATACCCCACAGTCAATGTGAACGTGTTTTCGGTATGCCATTAATGTTATACCGAAAACACAAATTCTCCTATCTAACTAGCGAGAAAATGACATGGGTTAATTAGTAAGTGCCCCGACTGTTTTTCATTAGGCTAAAGTAAACTGCTGTAACTAAAGTTGCATGCTTACGATTCGGTTAAACATCTCTAAGTTTGTATGAAGCTAAAAAGTGGAAAGGCCAATAACCCTAGTCCCTACCCTAGTCCGGGTATGATGCATCCTTATATATTTGATGCTTTTAACACCCAGATTATGTAATTACCCGATTAAATGTGTATACACTTAATATAGAGTGGAAGTTTAGTGATAAAATCTTTGAAAAAACCAAAACCATATTACCTAAACGAAACGTAATTAATTACAACCAATTAATGCATTCAATATAACAATCACACATTATCAGATTTGATTATCAATTTTACATTGAAAGCGCTCGATAACAATGCAATGCCTCGTACGTAATAATGCCATTACAAAATCGGTCAGATTGACAAATCGTCCGTCTGTCAATCCATAAACTTTAAATTAATACTATTGCATCGGAGTACATAATATTCTGCAATATATATTCGATCTCTTTTATTAGATTGATGTTCGAGTCATTAAATATCAAATCGGGACTTTCTCTATTTATGCTGAAGTTGGGGTCACCCTTGCAAATCTAACGCACTTAAAGAGCAGTTTTGACGGCGGAAGAATCGACAAAATGACAAATAGATAATGACAATCTGTCATTATGTCGATTCTTCCGTCGACATAACCCGTTTCCACAGTCGTCATACTACGCGTGCAGCACTATTCTAAAAATAATATTTAAAACTCACTATTCTAAGCGAATAGTTTGAGAATGAGTTTAAAAAGAAATTTAGCTCATAAGTATGCGTTTAAACGGCAAGGTACCACCTCGGTATGCGTTTTTATATTTAGATCATTTTTTACCCAAAGTCCGTGGCATATTTTGAAGCAGTACTAGCAGACTATGTAACCGTTCGCTTACGTAAGAAAAGCCGAATTTCGCGCATCAAATCTAGTACCAATACCAAGTAAGCCAAAGTAAAATTGTGTTACCAAATGAACGAAAGTATTTTTCAACAGTTCACGTGGAGTTAAGAAATCGAACACTACACATCACTATGTAGGCAATATTATGCTTTAAATTACATAAGCCATGTAATGTTATAGTGCAATATTGAAAGTAATTATTATTTTCAACATTATAGAGTCAGGTAGGCAGTCGCTCCATGTAAAATATGTACTTGTTTTCAGATGCATCTGGTTAGACAAGAAGCCGTCCCCAATATAGTTCGGAAAAGGCTAGGCAGATTATGATGACTAAACGCATTTTAACAGTTTGTGATGCAAGACTGCAATGCAAAAAGTCCTATAGCTGTACGGTATAAATACCTTTTTTTTACGGATGGGAAATCATCAAATGACTCCTCCCGCTCTGGGCGGAGCGGAAGGGAGTGTCTGACTTGAACTGACTAAAACCCATCCATGTTCCTTCTTAGCCCTTTGTGTTCCAGGGCCACGGTAGCTCTTTCGAACAGTCACGCAGCCCTAGCAGGTACGGCATCAATACCTTTGCAAACCCGTTGATTGTATAATTGTTTTAACTGTATTTTCTAGTTGCATTGCAAACTCACCGATACGAATTTATTTGTTTTGTTTTTATTACTTTTAACCATTTTAGACATTCGGTATACCGGTATTGAATCGGGCAATGACCGAAACCGGTTTATAATCTAATTTGTTTTGCATTGTCGGTTCCGTATAGGATTCATAAAAAACCCGGTCCATTTAGGTTTTATTTTTAGGAAACTTCTTGTTAGATGAGCAATGAAAACATTTTTTTTGCTATTTTAGAGTTTTTTTTTGTCATACCTCCATCCGGTTTGGCGATATTTAATTGTAAAACAATCAAATAAACCGGAATTTTTTTAGCTCTGCCAAGCATCAGAGACATTCTAAATTTATCAAATCACAAATACTTTTTTCTTCGCTAATCACCATGAGCTTCGACGAGATTCAATGAAATTCCACACGAATTAAATAGGTCTCATCTTTATACTTAAATTCCAATATGGAGCATAAACTTACTAACCGAGTTTACGGAACTCTTATACCGACAAGCAGAAGCCTCACTTTACATAAAGGTGGTTCCGCATTGTGAAACATAAGGAAGTGCCGTAAAAAGGAAAGAGCACTTCCCATCATATCAATCATGAGGTATTGTTTGTCAGTTCAATGACTATTATGGTACAGAATGACAATTGATTATAACTTTATAACGAGTTAATTATTATCTATTATTATCTTTATTTCCATTAATTATTGACATTGTATTGTTTTCTTTATTTCCATTTTTTTTTAAATAGTACAGTCAGCTCCAACTAAAACTCACCCCTTAGAAATGTTGACTTGTATGTGAGCGGGGTGAGTTTTAGTTGGAGCTGACTGTACCATCTCAATTGTTAATGTTTTTGCTTATAATTCCTGTCTTGAGTTATGTTGTGTTTTGTTGTAATTATTTTATTTTATTATGTTGATTATTAATTTTATAAAAACTACTAATTATGTGAAAGAGTGTACGCCTTTAAGGTAGATTTTTGAGGAACTAATTATTTATTATATAAAGGTTGTAAAACACCTCTTAACGAAGCCGAAAGGCACTGGTTCTCCCTGTCATTGCGATAATTTTTTCTACACCATACCTGGGAACCTTCTAGTTACGGAGATATTAGGGGTCAAAGTTCCAACTTTTTGACAAGTATTTTTTTAAATACAAGTTTTTAATATAACTTTTTTACTTTAAACACCTCCACGACCCCCGTACTATTCAATCCGTCCATCAGCACAATGTTTTGAGTGCGTTACTTTGAGTTCAACCACAAAACATGATTTTTACACCCCCCAAAAAAAAGTCGTTTCCCAACAATAATTGCGTAAAGTTACTTAGTTCATGTACAGAATGCTTGGTTGACGGCTTCGTGATGAGGTGATTTACACGGTGTATATTAAAGTAAGTGCACTATACAGGGTGGAATTTTTCAATGCCACCAGCACGCTTAGCATGACCACACTTTAAAAACAAGTTTTGTCTACGGATGACATAATGACAGATAACCAATGAAAATGTATCATTTTGTGGATTCTTACGCGTGTTGGAGGAAAAGTACTCTAAATACTGACGATAGCAAATTTGACTCAAAGGAAACATAGGTACCTTTATTTTTAAAAAGAAACATAATTAGCTACATTCAAAGATTTTCAAAAATAGCTTGTTACACTCAGGCATCGAACTAGAGCAATCGTTATTTTTTCAAGACTGAAAAATAATATGCTGTAGTTTTATGCTTTCGATCGCACCTCTGCATCTTTTGTTGACGTTTTATTAGTGCCCATATATCTAACAAACATAATAAATTAAATAAAGAGAAAACCATCAAATCTTCTATTAATTTCTTCATGTCGTAGGGTCATTATCATCAGCCTTTATGGTTCCCACTGCTGGGAAACAGGCCTCCTCTATAAATGACATATTGTAGCTACTTAATTTTGATAATAACGAATACCTGTTAAATTTTAATTCTAATCATATTGGTTAAATTGTATCACAAATCTTAAAATGCATTGTACTAACAGTAAGAACGACATCTGAATATTTGTACACCACATCTTGTGGTAGAATGTATGGGAATCAACAAAATATTAACACCATACTGTGTAAAACTAAATTTTTACAAATGAATAAATTCTAATTCTAGACCAATTAAAAACGCTACGTAGTTCGTACTTCGATTAAGCAATAATCTTATCGTAGTCATGGAACTGTCTAGCTACAAGACCAAGTCAAAGAACGTTTTTTAGCAAATACTATGTTTCGTTTATCGATATCGACTTAGAAACTCATTACTCATAATATAGACTATGGAGTTTCTTAGCCGATTCATCTAATCTAATTCTAATAAAGCTGAAGAGCTTCTTTGTTTGCTTGTTTGAACGCGCTAATCTCAGGAACTACTGGTCCGATTTGAAAAATTCTTTAAGTGTTAGATAGGCCATTTATCGAGGAAGGCTATAAGCTATATCATTACGCTACGACCAATAAGAGCGGAGCAGCAATGAAAAATGTTGCGAAAACAGGGAAAATGTGACGCAGACGAAGTTGCGCGGGACAGCTAGTAAAATATAAATTGGAAATGTTCGTATTAATTATTGAGTGAATGATAAGTAATAATTGGGTTATTAACATATTTGACATTTACTTCCGTACGCAAAATACGCGCTTTGGACGTGGAGTTGCAGACTCCAGCCCGTTATTCAATACAATTATATATGTGACTAAACAAAAACTAACATTTGGATTTGAATGCTATTGTTTTCTTCAAAAACGTTTTAAACAAAGCTAGATTCGAGATCTAACGAAACGATTTTCTCGAGACAAGAGCAAAGTTCAAACGCCATACAAAAACTTAATTCTCAAAACTTCAATCAGATTAAAAAGTTTTTCGTACAGAAGAAATTGGGTCACACCAATCATTTAAGTAAAATACCAAGTAAACCGAGCCTAATTCTCGAATAAACTTAAGAAATAAAACAACGAAAAATCTGTCGCAGTAGTGTTGCAAGACCGCGGTTCGTTGGCCATTGCGACAAACGACTTTCACAATAAAAACGAATGCCAGTATTTCAATTTAAGGGCCGATATTAATATTTGAAATACCAACGTATGAAAAGAAAGAAGCAAAACATTGATTAGATGTGGTCATGTAATAAGCTATGGGTTTTGCAATTTGCGCGGTTGCTAGTTTAAAATAAAGCTCATTTCTCTTTGATTGACCTTGCGGCTATGATTCAGTTTCTAGGATGAAAACGCAATAGTTTCGATTTACCAATAATAATTCATCATCATTATCATCAGCCTATAATGTTTCCACTGCTGGGACACTGGCCTCCTCTCTATGAGGGGGAGTGGGCTGTCATCCACCACGCGGGCCCGCGGGTCACATGTCTTCGAATTTTTAGTTCTAGGACATGCCGGATTCCTCACGATGTTTTCCTTCACCGGTTTTTAGGGCAGCGGTGATGAAATAAATTACACAAAGTAATGCGCCTGGGTTCGAATCCACGGCTTATTGCTCGTAAGTCGGGGCTGCCACCACTGGGCCACCGCTGCTCTCAATAATAATCACTAACCAATAATTTTAAAGTAGGACTCTTACCTTCATAAATAATACACTTAACATTACTTAACATCACGCCTTCAATGAATCCCTCAAGGGTTAGGCAGAGGTGTACCTAATAGTATACGCGCATTCCGCCTATTGCCATCAACCGCGCATAAATCCAGACTCCGTGGCTACTACTGAGAAAATCCACATCTAAAAACCCAATAACGCTTTCCTACCTGGGAATCGAACTCAGGACCTTACGCTCAGCAGCCGCACTTACGACCACTAAACCAACGCGGGAGTAATACACATAAACAGCTAGCCTACCACTTAAAACATATTGTTTAATTCCTTTCCCAGTGTGGAAAAGAGATGGCGCTAGACATCCTGTATAGCTCCGTTTCTTCCCCACACTGGAATAAGAGTCAAACAAAACTGCTTTAAGATTTCATGGTAGGCCAGCAGGTTATGCTCAGTTTATGCGTTACCATCGGTGCCTCGGATTCCTGGCTTCTTTTTGTGAGAGAGAAGAAAAAATCCACAACTCTGGTTTTTTTTTTCGTATGGGAAATCATCAAATGACTCCTCCCGCTCTGGGCGGAGTGGAAGGGAGTGTCAGACTTGTACTGACTAAAACCCATCCATGTTCCTTCTTAGCCCTTTGTGTTCCAGGGCCACGGTATCTCTTTCGAACAGTCCCGCAGCCCTGGCAGGCATCGGCCCTCTCGGACCCCTTCCGATTCGCTGACATCTCCTTGAGGTGTGCGTGGAACGGGAACGCGCTGTCGACACGGCCTATTTGTGAGAGAGAAGAAAAATACCACCACTCTGGCTCAGTGCGGGATTGTTTGAGTCACAATGTCTTGGGTTTTCTGTTTCCAGAGCTAGTTACTGTTGGAAAAAGCCACGATGTTTTTCTTGACCGTTTCAAGTGCCTAAGTACATCAAACCATAAAAGAACGTTCAACATTACAAAATTCTAGTTTCGTCAACCATAGCAAACTTTGAAATCGCTCGAAACGGTAAACATTGCGTTTTAAAAACATAACTGTGGTAAGCGTAATTGCAATATAGTTACGCGACATTAGAAGCTATGTACTATATTACATAGGTACGATCTACTGTTCTACATGTTTACTTTAGCTAATAGTTTATTTATTTAGCTATCTATATATAAAAATCAATTGCTGTCCGTTTGTCTCGCTAAAACTCGAGAATGGCTGGGCCGATTTAGCTGATTTTGGTTTTGACATGTTTGTGATTTGTCGTAGTCCAGGGAAGGTTTATTTTTTATTGTTGTAGGTAGGGTAGATAGGTAGGATAGGGTAGGGTAGGTAGAAAGGTGCATTGCAACGCATGCCGGGTACAGCTAGTCATAGATAAAGTGGAGTATAGAATACTTTGTTTAAAGTGTTGTTCGTATAAAAGCAAAAGCTGTACAAAAAAACATGAAAAAGTAGTAAATGATAACTTGACGGTTGACAGAGGAGAATGGAAGAAAAAAACGTGTTACGCCGACCCCAATTAATATGGGATAAGGACCCCAAGATAATGAGTGGCATTCAGACAAAATCAAAAGCCATCCATACAAATAAGTTTGAAAAATCTTTTACTTACTCTACGTTCGATCTAACCAAACAAAACACATTGCAGTTATTAAAAAGGTGGTGGTTTTATCGATAAAAATAAAGAAATGAAATCAATTATGGCGGATTCAAATCGATTTGTCGAGCTTCAGCAATAGCGTGAGCGCTCACGTTTTCACAGTCGAAGGAATTAACGCCGAATATTAGGCCAACTTTGAATTAATTAAAAACAGCGATTTTTTTCGGCATTAAATGTGTAGGGTATAAAGGAGTGTATTTGTATATTATACACTGTATTAAGCTGTATCCCGCGAAAAGTTCACCTCCGACTGTTTTTTTTCTCCTCGATCCGGTCTTGGAAAATGTTTTTTTTATTATTATTTGCAGAGCTAAGGTCATATACACGATTCAAGAAAAAAAAACACTGTTTATATTGAATGCAAGATTCAAATCTAAAAGCCCCAGACTATTCAGGTAATTTTCAATATTAGATAAGCGTATTTCATGGATTGAAAATTAATACGAAATTATAGCATTGGCCAAAGGTAGCGCTTGTTTGGAATAGTATGAATTTTATTTTTTATTCCTTAATAATGTTATGCTAGTACAAGTCCGTTCGAATAAAAATAGGAATTGGTCACCCTACTAGTATAATTTATGTAATTTATTTTCAATTATGATGTTACTGAAAATATCATGTAATTTTCTGTAAAATTCATATCATGTGATTCCGATGGATGAATTTAAAATAATTAATTATATTTTGTATGTTTGATCAATTCCAAAAAATAAACATTTTCAAGTGAGACAACACGGACATCATCAACATCTGCTTAGCCTATTCCCAACTATGTTGGCGTCGGCTTCCAGTCTAACCGGATGCAGCTGAATATCAGTATTTTACATGGAAAAACTGCCTATCTGACCTCCACAACCCAGTTAGTACTAAGTAATACGAAACCCCTTGGTAAGACTGGTTGTCAGACTTACGGAGACCTGTCCGTGTACTTAATCTAATAAAAATGCATTAAAACATTAGCTTCCTAGTCTACCTACCTCCGGATGTCACGTTTAAGACAATCTCGTGAACTTCACCGGCGCGGCGCGCGCGCATACACGATTGCAGACGGCTGCGTAAGCGCAGACGCGCCCACGCAAAACACAGCTGTTACCGTTATGTTTATTTATATATTTCTGCGTTGCTTAGCAACCGCATCGACCTTACTGATTGTTTAGGTATAATGTTGCTACTTTTTATATTGGTATGCAAAAGCAATGCGTCATTTTAATTGGGAACTATATTTTCTATCACCAAAATTTATATTTGTCATCAAGTTGTATCACCTAATAAATAGATCTATCGCCACGAAATATTTTCGTTCTCAGATAAACAAAAATTGTTCCCAGGTATGAATTATCAAATTAATGTTAATATATGTGTAAAATAAGAGATCGATAACCAATAAAATTATATTGCATTACATGAATATAAACTTCGTTCTTATAATAACAGTTTTGTTACTTAAATAATAGCTCTGTGCTCAGAATGGTAGATCTGTCACCAAATAAATAGATCAGTTACTTAGAGACATAGGGCACATCAACTCGGACAGGTTAGGTTCGAAGGGGATGGCGGGGTCTAGTGAGCGAGCGGAGCGAGCGAACTAAGACCCCGACATCCCCTTCGTGTTAGGTTACTTTAAACCCTGCAGAGAGAAATAGGAGCCCCGCGTAGCGGGGCTCCGTCGACTACGCCTTAGTTTGGACCTGTGGTTTGGAGTTTTATGTAAACATTTTTACATTGTTTGATAATTCAATTTTCGTGACACTTCTATTATTTTGAAAACAAAAACATTTATTTGGTACTAGACCTTATATCTCAGGATTTTAGGTGATTTATTGTGGAACTGATTTTGCATTGTTTGGTGACTACATTTTGGTGACAGATCTACTATTTTGAGGACAAACCCTATTATTTAAGAAACACAAAACTAATTAAATTGGTGATAGCTTAAATGATACCCATTTTAATTAAAAAAAAAAAACATAATTATGTATAAGGTAAATTTTACTTCGACCTATTTTTAAAGGAGTTTTTTTGAAGTGAGACTTCTTATGCGACTTCAAACAAGTTTAACGCTACCATGGAGGGGGAATATTTTCTAAAACTCACTAAGAGATGGCAGTATTACAAGATTTGTGACTACGTAGTTCTACTAGGTACGCAAGATGGCGTGCAAACAGTCAAGCATTCGACTCTTTAGTGTCACCAGCCTTCGGCCAATTTCCATGAGTAGAATAACCTCGATAAACTTATGTAACAATTATTTAATAAAAATAATACAACAAGAAAACAACAAAATATTATTTAGAAGCTCAATAAAATAACGAGAGTGAATGCAAGGCACTCGAACGCATGCGTGTAGTATTACGAAGTTTCACTTCTTCTGCGCAGAGGCACTCCACGTACTATTTTTTTTTTACAATATCTTATTAACAACAAAGATCCGTAGACGTGGGGTGAAAACAAGACAAAGCATTTTTTTTTTTATAAAACCTTCCACTTCTATTTCTGAGCACGAAGTCCTGTGTTGGACTCCCAGGTCGGGCCAAGTGTTATTGTGTTTTGCCTTCAGGATTTTCTAAAGCCACGGAGTCTTGAACTGTGCCCGGTTGATGACAATAGGCTCGTTCCCTATGACATTGGACTTAAGTATAACTGACGAAATATGTGTGTAGCAGGTACCTATTAGGGCACACCTCTGTCTGCCTACCCTTCAAGGTTTACAGGCGTAATGGAACGTTTAATTGTATGATTTAATCACAGACAAGTAAATCATTCATATTTTATACATAACTAAGTATTGCGATATCAGCCCCCGTATTCACAAACGCTCGGATTCGATTTCGATTCGGAAAGTCGTATGTCTATCTCGCTCGGTTTCGTAATGCCAAAACAAGATAGACCTACGACTTATCGAATCGAAATCGACTCCGAGCGTTTCGAATAGGTGGTCAGATTATGTTGTGAGTACACGCTACACGCACTCAACGTGTACCTACTCACAATATAATCTGATATCGCATATATTTCAAGTACAATTTTAACGGTGGAAAAAGCACTCGAAACCCAATTGATAAACTATCGGCCATGTCTTGCGAGTGCGACAGACGCACCCAAAGATCTAGAGATAATAGAAACGCCTTACAATAGCATACACTAAGACAATAAAAACAACTATTACAATATTGACACACTTAGATAAGTTTCTAAAATAGTTATCCTTAACACATCTAGATTTTATACGACTAGATGTGTTGGGACAAGACAGGAATGTCTTGGCCCTTTCTACTTGGGGTAAGTGCAACTCGTTTTCTTCCTGCATTCTCCTCTGTTAGAATCAAGGCATCATTTACTTCTTCAACCAGTTTTTTTTTTAAATTTAATTTAAAAAAAAACGTAATTTAATTCGTATTGGGCTCTATCAGAATACTGGCATTTTTTTTTTAATGTTACTGGCCACGTAAAAGACCAATTTAGTTGGTCTTATTTTTAATATTTTCTTATGTTTACTTTTTCATAAAATATTGTTTTATTGTTTATTTAACCATTTTCTTTGTCCATTGCTAGACTTAAAAAATAAACTTACTCTCTATCAAATCAATTAATGCCTGGATGTACCTATAAATTAAATTTAAAGAAAATATTGTGCGTGGAGTCCCTCCGCGCGGAAGAAGTGAAACTTCGTAATACTACACGCATGCGTTCGAGTGCCAAGCATTCACTCTCACTCTGTCTCTTTCTATTCCCCCTCCATGGTAGCGTTAAACGTTTAAAGCAACGTTGTTGAAAGTCGCAAAAGAAGTTTCACTTAAAAAAAAAGAACAAAATCTGTATGTTTGATGTGTGGAAGGGGTGCGTATCATATCATATAAAGTTATTTGGTATAGTGAGTTATACCAACAGTTGATATAATTTCTTTAGATATAACATTTATAAACTCTAAAACTTTTTTCGTATAACGTTATTGGATATAACGTTTATTTAATCAAAAATCATTTGGCTCATCGTTTAAAATATATACTTAATATTGATACCATCTTTATTATTAATACCCCAATTCAAAGCAATCCGACTCGGATGGGTTATAATAGAAGGTTCAGGCGGGAGCAGAGCGGAGTGACAGAAACGAATCGCTCCAAAACCGACTTCACGTAGTCTTGTCTGCCCTACCCCTAGAGTGTAATTTAAAATCGCGGAGGGGCGAGGCGGCCCGCGAGCTGAGGAGCAGGTGGTTTTAAAACTCGCCGCCGCGGCTGAAGCTGGGTGGCGAAGCCGGCCAGCAAGCCGAAGCCGCGGTGGTGAGCGTGAAACACATCTGCGACGATGAGCTCGCATGGGACCGCCGGAGCCTGGCAGCGCCGAAGCCGTGACAGAAACCATGCCTGCTGCATGTTGCATGCTAGCTGCATGCTTGCTTGCATGCTGCATGCTTGCGTATACCTATAATACCGCATAAAGGCGTTTTATCATATTAGACTAAATAGGTGTTATGTCTTTTGAGTGGTATTTCAAACGATTTTATTTTAAATGTATGTTATGCTTATAAAAAATAGTTATTTTAAAATTATATCAATCGTTTATTATATTAACTGATCGTTATATCGAATAATATTATAGATTCAGTTGTTATATCCTGTAAATATTAGAGATTTTGTAATTATATCATATATTACTTACCCGTGTGGAAGTTTGTTACTAGTTCACGCAAAAATTGCCGAACAGAGTTTGCTGAAATTTGGCACAGAGATAGTTTATAACCTGGATAGCACATGACATAGGATATTTTTTTATCCCCGGATTTTGCTTTCATTAGATAATTACCGACTGCCACGCGGGCAAAGCCAACTAAATAATAATAAAGGTAGTACAGGTATTTTTCCGGATAATATAAAGTGATTATTAATGTTATTTTCCATAATGAGGTTATCTTTGGAAACGTTCGGAATTGTTTTTACTCGGAAAAGTATACCGTCATACAGGTTATTGACATAACAATTTGGCATTGAAGCGATTTCAGGAAAGCTGAAACGATTGGTGTTGGCGTATTGACATAGTTTTCAGTATAGCTCGTGGCTAAATAATAACAGCCGCAGGGTCGGTCTTCAAGGTTAAGCAGTGCTTGCCTAGGTTGGTCCGTGGATCAACCCAAGCAAGCACTTGTGTTGTTAACGACACTTTGGTGGTCACCCACCGGTGACCACCAAAGTGTCGAATGACAGCCGGGACCAACGATTTAAACGTGCTTTCCGAGGCACGGAGGAAACTCGATATGTGGTAGGGGATCGGACTGGGTAAAGAAAACGACATTCTATTTTGTCCGTCAGACAGGTAATACAAAAATATTAATAACGCATTTTTTGTTTTATCAAAATATCAAAAAATTACTTAGTTAGAACTCATTAAAGTTGGAGAGTGGGGGTTTACTACGTCACAAGTAGGTATAAAACTTACCTACATGTGACGTCATGCGCCATTTCAACTCAATATATCTCCGTAATTTTATGAGCACGTGAAAAAAGAAAAAATACTTGTCCAATACTTTTCAATAAACTACCCGACGGACAAAGAAAAAAAATATAGGATTATCCCCTAATACTATACCTATATACTATACCACGGACCAACCTCGGCAAGCACAGCTTAACCTTAAAGATGGACCCATGCTGCTGTTATTATTTAGCCACGAGCTCCTCGAATCACCTAAACCTACGAGTATAAATAAATTCATGAAAGAACGACAGATAAAAAATTCTATAAAGGCTTTCCAATTATTGTAATAAGATTAGGTATCGACATCTGCGTCACTTAAGGGAAAAAGGAAATCCTATTCAATACACAATACAAAAAACCGGCCAAGTGCGAGTCGGACTCGCGCACGAAGGGTTCCGTACCGAAACACGAGCAATTTCAAACAAATTTTTGTATGGGGGCTCCCATACAAAAAAGTGATTGATGAATTTTTGCTTGAATATTTATTTTATTCTGTTTTTAGTACCTATTTGTTGTTATAGCATCAATAGAAATACATAATCTGTAGAAATTTTAACTGGCTACCTACCACGGTTCTTGAGATACAGCCTAGTGACAGACGGCGGACGAACAGCGAAGTCTCAGTATAATAGGGTCCCGTTTGACCCTTTGGGTACGGAACCCTAAAAAAATATTAAGTTAATTGTAAATTCAGAGGCGATAGACTGCGAATAGACTGCCTTTGTTGGTTTAATATTAGCTGCCCGGAGTTTGAATTTGTACCCGATTGATGATCAAAAGGCTGGTTCTCTATTGCCTTTAACATAACGAAGCGAAACGAGGACCTGAGTATAGATTGCTTTACTGTCTCGTTGGTCGAGTGGTCTCAAACGCGACTGCTAAGCACGAGGTCTTGGGTATGAGTCCCGGGTCGGGCAAAGTGTTTTTGGGTTTTTCCATTAGAAATTTCTCAGTATCAGCCACGGAGTCTGGATTCATGCTCGGTTGATGCCAATTGGCTCGCCCACTATTACATGTGACTTAAACATCACTTCCGAAATGTAGGCCTATGGTGTACCATAGCCACACTTTGTAGGAAACAGACGTCATATTATTATATTAAAAATAAATAAATATATATATATATATACATCTTTAAGCACACAGTAAAGAAGGAACGTACAGAAAATTACGTAAAAAATTGTGCGTGAAGTCTCTCCGCGCGGAAGAAGTGAAACTTCGAAATACTACACGTATGCGTTCGAGTGCCACGCATTCACTCTCGCTCTGTCTCTTTCTATTTCCCCTCCCCAGCAGCGTTGAAAGTTAAACACAACAGTGCTTTCATACCCCCTCCATGGTAGCGTAAACGTTTAACGCAACCTTCTTAGAATTCGCATAAGAAGTTTCACTTCAAAAATATTATGCATATTTATAAAGAAATCTCTCCCAGCGTACTTGCGACAGGAGAGTAAATAAAACAGAGATGTAGACACAGTACCTCTGAAAGAGAAGAAGTACAAAGCATTTTTAACCAAAACTGTAACAAATGACCTCTAAGCCGTAATTGTGTTAAGGCCATTATCGAAGTAATACGATACAGAAGGAAGTGTGTCTTGTGGTAAAGTGAACATCTCAAGTTACGTTATTCATGTATTTTACTGTGCATTCCTAGAGCTTGAATTGTTTTTAGTGAGAATTTAACACAGATTGTGGGCAATCGCACGACGGGTTACTTGAAAACTTAATTTTTTATGAAAAATTGACTTAAATCGTCACGTTCCTGCCCTTGCCCCATTCTAGGATGCCTAAGTTCTACAAGTCACTAAATCCATTTTCTTTGTGTTGAGAAAGATCAAGTCCTGTATGTTATGTATGACAGTGGTGACAGCTCCGACTTACGAGCAGAAAGCCGTCGTGGGTTCGAAAACAGGCAGGCGCATTACTTTGTGTAATTTATTTCATATCCGCTGCCCTCAAAAACGGTGAAGGAAAACATCGTGAGGAATCCGGCATGTTCTAGAACTAAAAATTCGAAGACATGTGACATCTACCAACCCGCAAAGGGCCCGCATGGTGGATTACAGCACACTCCCTATCATAGAGAGGAGTACTGTGTCCCAGCAGTGGGAACATTATAGGCTGGTGATGATAAGGTTGAAAAGTAGTCGACCGTCAGTGAACTCGGTGGTACATGAAAATACTGTAACAGTTTTTTTCCTAACCATATAAAACGTACAGTCTATTTTAAAACAACAAATTACTATTTTCCGAACAATGGTCAATAATATGGTCATCATACTACCATGAAAGATGATGGCAGGTATTGATTAGATCGTAAAATCAAGTAATCATTGCATGTACCGGAAAGCAATCATCATTCGTCAATACTGATATACATAGAAAGCAAATAAACACAAATAGTATTGTATTTTTGAATAAAATTTTCCGGCTCTCCTTGTAGTTTTAATATAATTTCGTAAGCTCATTTAAAATTTTACTAGCTGTCCCGCGCAACTTCGTCTGCGTCACATTTTCCCCGTTTCCACTACAATTTTCATAGCTGCTCCGCTCCTATTGGTCGTAGCGTGATAATATATAGCCTATGTCCTTCCCCAGGTTGAAATATATCTTCGCGCCAAATTTCATTAAGATCCGATCAGCCGTTTAGTCGTGAATAAGTAACAAACAAACATACAAACAAGCAAACAAACTAACAGAGTGACTTTCGCATTTATCATATTAGTATGGATTCTGATGTTTTATTGCAATTGCAGCAATGGAGTGGAACTCTCTGCTTTCGTCTGTGTTTCCGAACGCTTACAACCCTAATCTCTTCAAAGTTAGAGTGAACGGGTTTCTTCTGGGTAAGCTCGTACCATCGTCGACTTTGTCTCTGTCATCTCTGACCTAGACTAGAGTCAAGAGCTACCCATAGCAAATCAAAAAAATGCTGGATACCCTTTAAATAGAAGGTCTAAGGGAAACCGTCAACCAAGTATTCTGTACGTCAAACTACGCAAAAAATATTGCTGGAAGACGACATGTTTTTGGAGAGAATAATCTCGTTTTACTGTAGGACTCCTTTCACGCACTTAAAACATTGTGCCGATGGTTGCATTGAATGGTACTGGAGTCAAGGAAGTATTTACAGTAAAGTTAAGTATAGCGTTATAAACTACTTTGATCCCCAATATCTAAGAACCTTCTAGAGGTTCCCAGATATGGTCCAGAACATAAAAAAAACGCAATGACGTGGAGAACAGTGCCTTTCAGCTTCATTAAGGGTATTTTCAAGCCCATTATCTCGAATCATATTTTGATCACACCCTGTCATCAAAAGCACCTATTAAAGAAAATGAAATAACTATCCATTTGTTTATTGTTCCGTTTCATTTAATCGTAGATTACTCACAATAATTCCGGATATGACAACATTTTTCACTGTGAAATAATTTAGGTGACTTTAATACTACAATTTATATCGATAGCCTCATCGAATTGTAACGTGCCTTTAAATGAAAACAAAGCCATATTATAGGCTTTCCATAACATTCAATATCGATGTTATGAATTGTTAATTGCGTAACACACACAAACTCTATGCTATTCAGTTGACAATTAAAACAATATTCAACGCATAATTCACGGTGTCGAATAGCTAGTACCTACCTATACATACAAATAAATTAAATTTAAGTGTATGTTTGTAATATTAAAGCTTTTTACACTACATGCATATGAATGTATATACGGTACATATTACCAAAATAACATTTTTTACAATTTCGTCTGTCTGTTTGTTTCGGCTAATCTCCGGAAAGGCTGGTCCGATTTTGACGAGACTTTCACTGGCAGATAGCTGATGTAATAAGTAGCAACTGCCATTTTAGAGAACTTCTAATTCCATGCAGAGTACAATCTAGTGCAATGGCAATCCGGCAATGATTGCGCTTGCGACGACAGTGAAGCCAATGAAAGTGAAGGTTATAGAACTTTATTGTTAACACATGTATAGATAACGGTGCGTAGACAAAGCCGAAACTAACAATACAGTACATTACTATAGAAATAACAGCATTATGACCACTCCATGTATGGACTATGAACAGTTTCTTTCAGGCTGAATTATGTGACACTAGTTTTGTTCACTTGTTAATTTTTCGAAATAAATAGACCTTTATTATACCAATACTGGTAATTATAGAAATGGTGACACGAATATTATGAAAAAGTGGATTGAGTGAAATTGAGCAAAGAAATATGTCTCGTTGTATGTCAAATGAGAATCAACTTGGGCTTTGGAAGATCATCATTCTTCATTCTCTTGCTCTTATCCCAATAGGTGATCGGACTGGGTAAAGAAAACGACATTCTATTTTGTCCGTCAGACTGGTAATACAAAAATATTAGACACGTATTTTTTGTTTTATCAAAATATCAAAAAATTACTTTTAAAGTTGGAGAGTGGGGCTTACTACGTCACAAGTAGGTATAAAACTTACCTACATGTGACGTCATGCGCCATTTCAACTCAATATATCTCCGTAATTTTATGACCACGTGAAAAAATAAAAAATACGTGTCCAATACTATTCAATACTACCCGATGGATAAAAAAAAAATTGGATATTCCCCTATTTATTTGGGGTCGGCGCAGCATGTCTTCTTCTTCCATACTTCTCTATTACTCGCCATCTCAGCAGTCACCTCCTTTCTTGCCATATCATCCTTCACACAGTCCTTCTCTCGTTTCTTTGGTCTTCCTCTACTCTTATAGCCATCTATCTACATTCATACTCAACATTTTCCTCACGACATTTTCCTATATAAGATCGATACGTTTATCAAACGATATCAGTTGTGTAAGTTGACAAATAAAAGCAGCTAAAATCCAGAAATCAAAAAGTGCAAAACCCGCAAAAGCTCATGATATCAATGAAAATTCTGAAAAGCCTCTACATAAATTTAATTTCTGAATAAACCACATTATCACGTGTTGTCAATTATCCGGACAATGAACTCAAACTACCCAAACGTACGTCAAAACCAAATACATGGACATAAAGCCAGTTGTACACCAACTAGTATTTGGGTCAAACCTACGATTTTATGCACCAATATGTCCCACTTATCAGGCTTCAGCTACACTCCCACTTTAATGAAAAGCCACACGTTTTGGTAAACGCGGCGCTTATTTTAACGGTTTTGACGATTAAAATTGTGAATCTCTACAAGGTTATACAAGGTGTTGTTTTGCATCGTCGTCGAAATTCAGAAAGTTGTCCCATAAAACATAAATAATCAATTAAAATTATAGTACCTAGTTAATTATAAACAAACGCTGATTTTTTTAGTTGTTTAAGTTTGTCAGTAATTCAGAATAACCCCCTTAACGTGGTTTAGGGAACAGGAAATTATCGAATAAACGTTTGAGATTTTTTGTATGTGTGGATGCGCGGTTATAGGGCGAGAATCAGACGGGCCGCGTTTAAAATACTGGTAGTTCACACTTACCGATTTCCGTAAAAAAGAAAAATTACCTATCCATTTTATTATTAAGAGCGTTTACGCCTTACGACATTTCATACAAACTTTCAAGTCGTTATTTTCCGAAATGACTGAACTGATTTTGATGAAACTTCGTACACATAAGCAGGATACACAGATCTAAAAAGTTACTAAAAAACATTTTCGAAAAATAGTGTTACAGTTAAATAAGACCAAATTTAAATTTTCTATAGAAACAGAAAATTCCAATTATCTCTTGTTTTAAAACACATTTTGAAAATATTTTTTAGTAACTTTTTAGACCTATGTATCCTGCTTATGCGTATAAAGTTTCATTTAAATCGGTTCAGTCATTTCGGAAAAAAACTACTTGAAAGTTTGTATGAAAAGCGGTAAGGAATAAACGCTCTTAAATTGGGTACGAGAATTATTAGCACAGTTACCTCCTTGAATTTGACGAGAATGCTAAACAACACCTTGTATTGAAATAGCTGAACGCTTGAAAAAGGGTTATTGTACAACTTTGTAGCAACTTTTATATTGGAACCAACCCCGAAAACGCAAAGAAGTAACATAACATCACGCCTGTAGATCACGACGGGATAAGTATAAGAATAGGACTGCCAAAGTATAATCGAAAGCGACTAAAGTATTACCTTACTACAACGATTGGCACATTAATACCGTGATTAAAAAGAACCAGCCAAATTCGAGTCGGACTCGCGCACGAAGGGTTCCGTACCATTATTTATAAAAAACGAGCAAAAAAAAACTTTTTTGTATGGGCTCCCATACAAAAAAGTTTTTTTTTTGCCCTTTAAGTATTAATTTTCTTCTGTTTTAAGTATTTGTTGTTATAGCATCAACAGAAATATATAATCTGTAGAAATTTCAACTGACTAACTATCCCGGTTCATAAGATACAGCCTGGTGACAGACGGACGGACGGACAGGGAAGTCTCAGTAATAGTACGTAACAGTGGCGAAGGGTCAAAATTTTGTAAGGGGAAGCCGACGAAAAAAATGAGATCATTAATTTTGTTTTTAAAGTGAAACTTTTATTACATCGTCTCAAACTTTTTCGTCTGTGTGTTGCATGTCGCGTGACGATCGGTCGTGGAGCAGGGATAAAATGAAAGGCGCTCGTCAGAGCGCCTTTCACTTTATCCCTATTCCGCGGTCTACTCCGCGCTATAGTGTGAAAAAAAGTTTCACTTTTACCGTGGTTTCATAAAACCACACAATCCTTTTATTCGTCATCGCATTTTTAAATTTCATTTTGATTGTCAGCCGCGACCCCGAAAACCACGAAAATGTCACCCATGATCTGTATACACAAAAATTTTCGAAGGACCCAACTTGATCTTTTTTTCATAACTTATGTATTGTAACGATTAAATGCACAGGAGCTATAGAAAATATGTTTATTCATAAAAGTGAACGCGTATAAATACAATGTTTCATGTCTATGCTATTAACCGTTGAGGAGTTCCCTCATGAGAAGAGGACCCTGGCGGTAGGATGAATTCATGATACAAATCGTCATTATCCATCAAATATGAACACGTATGCAAAGTTTCGTGTCTGTGCTATTAAACGTTAAGGAGTTCCCTCGTGAGAAGACAATCCTGGCTGCAGGATGAGATCATGATAGAATTCATGTGTATCCATCAAATATGAACTCGTATGCAAAGTTTCGTGTTTGTGCTATTAAACGTTGAGGAGTTACTTCGTGCAAAGACGATCCTGGCTGCAGGATAAGTTTATGATACAAAACATGATCATCCATCAAATATGAACTCGTATGCAAAGTTTCGTGTCTGTCCTATTAAACGTTGAGGAGTTCCCTCGTGAGAAGACGATCCTGGCTGGAGGATAAGATCATGATAGAATTTGTGTTTATCCATCAAATATGAATGTGCATAACGTAACCCTAAAAATAACAATTTAACGAAAAATCTATTGTGAACGGTACGCCTACACACGTGCCGACCCAAATACCTACTTCCAAAATAGTACCTTTTTGATACCGATACCAAAACATCGACGTGACCTACTAAGCGATTTAAAAAGTTGTCAATGTGATTGTAGGAATCGAATGTTCATAAAGGAGGACAATTGTTTTTGAAGTGAAACTTCCTATGCGACTTCATAACAAGTTTTTCACACCACCTGCTCGAAAATGTCAAATTATATGTCAAGCAACCTTAACCTAAAGTGAGTCATTAGTGGCCGGGGGCACAGCCGGTCAATAATGTTGTACTGGATTTCATTATGACCCGCTGGTCAATAATGTGATTTGAATTTGGAATCTCACATGCTCAGCTAAATTGGCAGTATAGTACTAACAAACACCCTTTGGTGCCAGAAAGAGGAAAGCTATTCTCGATACCCTTACTACACGTGGATGATATTCTCGATTTCCTACAAAATCATAACGACTGCTTCTTCATATCGTTGCCATTTTTTCGAAGACATAATATTGTAAGAATAATTAGATAACTACGAACCATTTTTTAAAAGGAATGGATTAACATTAAAACTGGCATTAATAATAACAAATACCGTACCGCGCCGTAATACCGTAATAGTAATTGGCTGTAACATTAGTTAATTTATTTTAAGTAAACTGCGCAAAGATTGCTGTGGATTTTGTGATTAAATAAATAAATAATAAAACCTTTCTGTACTACAGTCGATTTATCACATTTTATCAAAAATACTCTATCACGAGCGTCTCCAATGTCGTTCTAAATTCAAAATTCATACCGCCAATCATCCAAAACCATTCTACCAGCCCTGTATAAAGCTTAGTTTACACAAACGCCACTTCCATGAGTGATATCAATAGACACACACGACAAAGCTGTAGAAGAGACTTTTTTTTTGAAAATCGAATTGATCGTGTCTTGGCTACTTATTGGTAGACGCAATAAAGGCGCGAACTTTTGGCATTTAAACTTTAAATTTATCAACAAAGTATTATAAAATGTCGAGTGATGAAAGTGATTGTACTCCTGAATTCATAACAACCGAAGCTAATAATATTTCCAATGATTTACTGCCGGAAAAGTCAAAGGAAACTTATATAAAAGCCTACGACAATTTCCAAAAATGGAAAAGTACGAAAGGCGTCAAGTCCATTTCGGAACCAGTTCTATTAGTGTATTTTCAGCATTTATCTTGTACTCAGAAGTCAAGTAGCCTATGGTGTACTTATTCAATGCTTAGGTCAACAATAAGCATGAAACACAATATAGACATCAAGACATACGCTAAGCTATTAGCATTTTTAAAGAGGAAATCGGAAAGTCACCAATCAAAGAAATCGAAAGTTTTCACACCTTTGAATGTTGAAACTTTTTTAAATGAAGCTCCTGATCATAGTTATATTGCCGTAAAAGTAAGTACATCATTTTATTTTTAACTAAATAATAATTTACGTATGTTGTTAGTAAAATTTATTTTTATTTTTGTTACAGGTGGCTTTAATTATTGGAGTGAATGGGGCTTGTAGTTGTCAAGAAATGGTAAACATGAAGGTCCAAGCTAAAGAAAAACCTCTTTACGACGAAAGAGACGCTAATATT
Organism: Cerastis leucographa; assembly: GCA_963082945.1. Classification (NCBI taxonomy): domain Eukaryota; kingdom Metazoa; phylum Arthropoda; class Insecta; order Lepidoptera; family Noctuidae; genus Cerastis; species Cerastis leucographa. The sequence continues at coordinate 10,075,870 of OY720372.1, read as the reverse complement.
GTTACTGATAAATTCATAAAACTTATTAGTTCTGCCATTTTGGATAATACGATTATCAAAAAACTTCCTTCTAATAAAAGAATTTTAAAACCTTGGATTACACCTGGCTTATTGCGATGCATTAGGAATAGGGATGAGCTCCATAAAAAAGTAAAAAAAAATTCAGAGAATGACACAATTAACATTACTTATAGGAGATACAGAAATTTTTGTGTTAGAATTCTAAAGAAAGCAAAAAGACTGTATGATACTCAAGAATTAGCTAAGGCAGGTAATAACCCTAAAACCTTATGGGATACCATCAAACGTGTAACCAATACTTCAAAAAATAAAACCACAGCTACACAATTACTTTCACTGTCACTGTCACCTACACAATCATGTAATAGCGTTAATTCTTTTTTTGTTAATATCGGCGGAAAGCTTGCCAATGACATAACAAATGATACAGGCAATCAAGCAATGCCACAAGATAGACATAATCCCTCAAAGGCTTCCTCTTTTGTTCTAGACCGTGTAGATCCCGAAGAAGTTATCACTGTCATTGACTCGTTGCGGTCTAATGCTGCTTCTGGTTGGGATGGCATCACACCTTACGTTCTAAAAAAATATGCAAATACCCTGGCACCTATTCTAAGTCATATCTTTAATCTATGCTTCGATACTGGTATCTTTCCTACATCCCTTAAGAAGGCCATAATTCACCCAGTTTTTAAGGGAGGGGATGGGAAGGAGCCTAGTAACTATCGCCCAATAGCTGTTCTGAGTGCTGTGTCAAAGGTGCTCGAACGCATTATCAATGAAAGACTGGTTAATTATCTTGAACATCATAATCTAATTTCTTCACAGCAATTTGGCTTTCGCAAAGGTAAATCCACCACGGACGCAGTACAATATTTGCTTAACAACATAGTGCATAACTTAGACAAGGGTAAAAGGGTTTTGACTATATTTATTGATCTTGCGAAAGCCTTTGACACCGTTCCAATTTCAATACTTTTACTAAAACTGGAAAGGATTGGTGTCAGGGGCTTGCAATTAGAACTTTTCCGAAACTATCTCTCGGGTCGCGCTCAAATAGTTACTATAGATGGCTATAAAAGTGAAGAGCTTCCTATATATTACGGAGTACCCCAAGGAAGCATATTGGGTCCGACGCTTTTTCTGGTTTTTATAAACGAACTATGCAAGCTGAACATCGCAAACGCTAACATAGTAACCTTTGCAGATGACACTGCTATTACCTTTGTTGCTGACTCCTGGTCGGAACTTGAGCATATTGCACAGGCTGGTTTCAACAAAGCCCTAAATTGGCTCTATTCTCACTCACTAACACTCAACACCTCCAAAACTAACTTTATTACCTATTCAATAAGTCCCGCCACCCAGCCAAGATGTCCTGTATCTATTAAAGCACACAAATACAGGTGTCTACAAGGAAATGCCTCTTGCCTCTGTCCATCCTTAAATGTAGTCGATCATATAAAATACTTAGGAGTATATATAGACAAAAATCTTAATTTTAAAACTCAAATTAACCAACTAACCAGTAGAGTCCGCAAGTTAATTTATATATTTAAAACCCTCCGAAGTATAGCGAACCCAAATATTATACGTGTAGTTTATTTTTCCCTATGCTTATCTATTGTTACATATTGTATCACATGCTGGGGTGGTGCTGCTAAAACTATACTAAAACCACTCGAGATCGCACACAGAGCGATACTGAAAGTAGCTACTTCGAGACCTATCATGTTTCCTACTGATCTATTGTATAGTATATGTAATGTTCTTAACGTTCGACAACACTTAATCCTTCAAACAGTTCTCCTACAGCACCGCAAAACCCCTTATAAAAAAGTAACAAAGCGTAGGAAAGACTTAATTTGCACTGTTCCACAGGTTCGCACATCCTTTGCAAGTAAATTTTGTAATTACTTAGGTCCGACTCTGTACAATAAATTTAACAAAATCTGCTTGATCTACGGATTATCTAACTTTAAGTGTAAAAAGGTTCTACGTTCATTTCTTCAAAATAAAAGCTATGTTGAAACAGAAAATTATCTCGTTAAGTTACAGTAACAGTGACACACAAACAAAACAAACACACACTCTCTCTCTCACTCCATCACACACACTCGTACACTCACACATACCACTTACACAAATACAAACAATCTCACACACACACACACACACTCGCACGTATTCAATTATAAACATTATTGTAGTAAATTACCTCTGTACTAGTTTATTGTAACTTTTTGTAAGGGATAGGGACTGTTTTTCCTTAATACAGGTTATTCTATAACCTAGCTAGGAAAGCAGAACTCCACCCACCAGATTGTGATTGAAATTGTAAAAACTTATACGTATAACTTTGTGTATGCCTCATGTACTACAATCTCCTTTTTTTATGAAATTAAATTTACTATTACTATTACTATAAAAACACTCAGAAGAGTTGTTATTGATTAAGTGCCAGACACTAAAACCAAAAGGGAAAGGTCATTTGTCATCCGCGGAGCATATGTAAAGGTTGTGGAAAAGTATCAAGCTCTGCGGCCTCCTAACATAAACACTAACCGATTTTTTATAGCGTTCAGTAGTGGAAAATGCACCCGTTAAGTGATTGGGAAGAACAAAATAAGTGCCATGCCGAAGGAAATTGCCAAATACTTAGGATTAAGTACCAAATATCGAGCTCTATACGGGTCATTGTTTTCGTCGAACGTCGGCTACACTGTTGGCGGATGCGAGAGCAGATATAACCCAAATAAAACGCCATGGTGGCTGGAAATCGGATACAGTAGCGGAGGGCTACATTGAAAATTCTGTACAAAACAAAAGTAAAATAAGCTGTCAAATTGGTAACAGCATCACTTTAAAAACGTCATCTGATTCTTTTTCACCACAACCTTTAACACCACACCATCACATTCCATCTTTCCCTGAGCCTCATGCACCACCTTCACCAACTTTCACCACCCAAAATGCTCCTCTGCAAATACAAGATTCTGAAGCATTGACGAGCAATACTCAAATAAATTCCACATCAACATCTATAAACATACCAAATAAAAACTTAACTTTATTATTGCACAACTGGACTAATGTCTCAAATGTTACCATTAACTTCAATTAATATGTAAGTGCATATAACTAACTAGTTCAAAATATGTTATTCTTACTGTTTGTTTATTTAATAAATACTTACTTTGTTTTTCGTACTATGGCTATTATTTTCTCACAGTAGGTGTAAAAAGTAGAGTATCCTCCTCTGGGCTAAAGGTGTCTTTGCCTTGGGCTAGCTTGAATCCCTCGCTGCATTCAGGATTCTTGTATTAACTCCCTCGCTTTGCTCGTGAGTTAAATCCCGAATCCTTCATTGCGCTTGAGATTCAATATGACGCCCGTGACATAAGACACAACTTTAGCCCCTCGGTGCATAATCTACTATAACGCTACCATGGAGGGGGAATATTTTCTAAAACTCACTAAGAGATTGCAGTATTACAAGATTTGTGACTACGTAGTTCTACTAGGTACGCAAGATGGCGTGCAAACAGTCAAGCATTCGACTCTTCGGTGTGACCAGCCTTCGGTAAATTTCCATGAGTAGAATAACCTCGATAAACTTATGTAACAATTATTTAATAAAAATAATACAACAAGAAAACAAAAAAATATTATTTAGAAGCTCAATAAAATAACGAGAGTGAATGCGTGGCACTCGAACGCATGCGTGTAGTATTACGAAGTTTCACTTCTTCCGCGCGGAGGGACTCCACGCACAATTTTTTTTTAACCTTTTAGGTATTATTTTAGTTTCAGCAAACTAATTTTGCATAAATATGTCTGTTTCTAGCCCTTTGTTCTAGTGGAAATCAAAATCTAGACTAAATATTTTACTTTACATAGGCCTACATGGGCACTTATAAAACGTCGACAAAAGGTGCACGGTTCGGGTTGGTCGTTTCCTATGGAGAAGAACCGGCAAGGAACTCCATGGTTACTCATATTTGAGTGTTACAGCGTTAGTACTTAAGTATGGGAGGACAGCCGCGTAGGCCCGACAATAAGTCGTTGCTTACTACAAAAGGTAGAACTAGATAAAAAAAAACCAACCCTAAGTGTTATTCACTTTGCCCAACCTGGGAATCGAACCCAGACCCTTATGACCAACGACAGCGAGTCATAAGTTATTATATAAAATATGAATGCAACTTGCTACTATGTTACCAACATATTGTATGTTTGTTTGCTGCATTCTGCATCAGATATTTTTGTAGACCGGTTTCCTTTCCGCGTGTATAGTTGATGACTTAGATTAAACGAAGTCAAGTTTAGGCCAAGGCCAGACGTTTTAGTTTCTATTTTTCGAATAAATGCATACGGATACTTCTCCGTGTGAATAAATGCTAAGCCGTTGCAGTTGGTTCCGGGTGTCATTTGTGTGTTGTTACAGACGTTACAGGTAGTCATTGGCCCGAAAGTCTTACTCCTCCTATTACTCTTACTTATGTGCAGGTTACTAAGCGGGCTTACTAAGTGGGTTGTAGAGGTCAGATAGGTAGTCGCTTCATGTAAAATACTGGTATTTAGCTGCATTCGGTTACACTGGAAGCTGACCTCAACATACTTGAGAAAGGTTAGGCAGATGTTGACTTATGTGTGTTGATGTTGTATCATCAATCATCACAGTCACAGTCCACAGTGGATTCTGGCCACAAAATCCTGTCCTCAACCTTCTGCATCCAGTCTGACCCAGCCTTGTCTGTCCTGTTGTATCATAATTCATAACTCTTCGTAAACATATCCTTTTTTCTTGTTCCCAGGCATGGTCGGAGCACCAGATGTTGTCAAACCAGCAGATAAGGTCGAAGATCAGTCGCCGTATCTCAACGGTAACCCAGTCTACACTATCAGCGGTAAGTGTAACCAGCTCCTTGATGATCTTCTTCTTAGCGTTTCGATGGCAATCAAAAATTGATTCAGCCCAAAATTTAGTGGCGATTTGGGCACTTGGTCCAGTCAATTATAGACGCTATTGAAAGTTCCCAAGTTGTCGCCATACAAACTGGATGCAATGTGCGAACTGCAGGATAGGCAGGACACGTTATCAAGTGTCACCACAGTTTTTGCTGGTGAAGTTCTTCAGGAAGGTCAGTGCGTAGTTCTCGCAATTGGCGTGTGAGTATAACCAGAAGTATGAATGTGCCTTAAGTCTTCCAATAAATTTTTGAAGTAAATTCTTTTTTAGCAGCGTTGTGCACTTTCGTGATGGGTAAAAAATGTTAAACTCGCGTCAGGACACGTGACCGTCAGATTACATTAGGTTACGAAGGAATTTGAAATTTATGACGTCTTTCATTGAGTTTTGGTTTTCAACACTGGATAATTATCTTACTGCACACACAAAACCTTTGGTTTCTCCAAAGAGGTAAAATTCGTAAGACGGATTGTAATAGTTCTGAAGTGTTAAATTTTTAATGAAGTAATATAAATTGTCATGTTCGTGTACGATAGCGCAATAAATGAATATTGTATTTTACCACATAAGTGATAGTACTTTTATACTGATAATTAAAGCAATTCGTGCAAAATTATTCCTTACCCATTACAAACTATCAAAAATGCACAACGTTAATATTCAAGTTTTCAGTTCTGCCGTTTTGTATCATTTTTATCTGGACATGTCGGGACTTTCATTAACAAATTCATTTTGTACTTTATTTTCTTTTGTATTACTTTATAGCGTCAAGATTTTGCTCTGGAAATTAAGTAGTTAGGTACTGTTTTTTTAAATATTTTGCATTATCTGGTGTATAACTAATGAAATAGCGCTAATATTAATGTATTATTAAGTTTGATTGACGTACGAAACGTACGCTATGACGCGCGAAAGTGTTAAAAGTACCTGCACTATTGAATTTTATAATCCTCATAGCAATAATGAATAGCACATTATTACTATGAGGAATATAAAATTCAATAGTATTATAATGAAGTATTTATGTATGTTGATTTTCTGTGTGGTTTAAATGAAGATTGGAAGGTAGGGTGCTAAGATGCATAAGTATAATAAAAAAAACGTGCAAAATATATCCAATTTAGATAGCATAAGTCTTGAAAACCGTGAAAATTCTGTCAGAACTCGTCAGAACCTTCACTATGTTTATTTTATTGTATTTATTTACGCACATTTCTTTATCACTATGGCTGATTGGCATTCGTATTCTATGATTACAGTTAATAAGCGTGAAATAAATATACATAGGGGATCATGGCCATAAATATGTGGGTATTATCCATCCAAACGCATGTCGTATTATACAAGGTGTTCTTTTGGATCCTCGTATAATTCAAGGAGGTTAACTATGCTAATGATCCTCGATCCGAATCAATAATGATATCAGTAGGTATTTTTTTTTTCTTATTTTCGGAAATCGATATGAGTGAACTACCCGTGTTTCAAACGCGGCCCGTCTGATCCTCGCCCTATAACCGCTCTTTCACACATACTAACAATCTCAAACGTTTATGCGATAATTTCTTATTCCTTAAACCACGTTAAAGGGTTTATTCTGATAGACTGACAAACTTAAACAACAAAAATAATCAGTGTTTATTAATAATTAACTAGGTACCGTAAATTAAATTGATTATTTATGTGTTTTGTGACAACCTCATGAATTTTGACGAGGATGCAAAAAAACACCAATGTATAAACAAACTGTTAAATAAATAAATATTAATATATTTTCATTTTTACTAGTTACCGGTACCGATATCTATTCTTAAGGTGACACTTTTCGACATTCTTTCCATAGAAACTTCGGAGGGGTTTTACTCCACTGTTTGACACTGCACATCCAAAGTAAAACATAATATGGTATTGTCTCATTATTAATTTTGTCTGTACGGAAACAGAATAGGAAAATAAAAAGCCATTAAAAAGTTACGAGCTATCAAAGATTCGTTTTTATTGCAAATTTTAACGCAACTTTGGTCGTAAGTTAGTAATAAAAGAAGTGTCAAATTTCCAAAACAAAGTCGGTACCGACACTGCACAATTATCAAAGAATTCAATACATTTTATTTGTAATTGATACACGCAGTGGTTTTTTGATAAAACACTATCTTCCAAAGGCCTTTTCGTATTTTTTTACGCGCGCCTTACGTTTCGGAACGCTGTGTGTGTGCGTACGAACTAGATGTGCGTGCAGACTAGCGTCTAACTGCTCATCACTGATACTATCTGATACTATCTCTGTCGGGCACGATGCCAAGTGAGACAGCGTGCTTTTCGGCCACGGCCACCAGTGAGTTCGAGCCCACGACTAGTGTGTCAGCATACCATACCATGGCCAAAAATGAGAGTTAGGTACCTTCCATACATGTTTTCATCCTCCTTCGTCAGAAGGATCAAGGGGTCACCCTTTGATTGGTATTATTTAATGAAGATTCATTAAATAAGAAATAAGGCATGGCATGTGCTTTTTAATAGGTACATAGGTAGATACTGTAAAATAAATTCAATTCGGAGCCAAACTCCACAGAAGAAAATAATTCTACATTTCAGCACAGTATGTCAAAGTTATAGCACTGCTTTATTTTATCCCATGTGTCTACACGTACGGAACCTAAATATTACAGCGTCTAGACGGTATTACTGTTACTCGTCTATATACTTACGAATGTTTTTCTTTTATATTTATTTCTTCACCACATTTAATATAACCATAAAGTTAGCATTCATAAATGTTTTATGAAAGAAAATGTCACGATTGTTTTTCACGCATTAGAAACAGTAACTAAATTTCAAGGTGTAACATAAAAAACGCACGAACTCTCGTGTGACGTCTCGGACCATGAAACTGAACATATTTTATAGAGTTTTTGAAATTCGCAAAAAACAAATTAGGATTTTCCATAGGAACTGACGCAATCAGCTGATCAAAAAAATATATCAATTTCTAAAATTCATACAACAAAACTTGTTCAATACTATGTATAAGGAAAAGGCATTATTTACACACTACATAGCGAATTTTAATAATTTATTCATTTTAAATTTGTTTTTTATTTTTTTTTATAAGAAAAGAAAGAAACTGGAAAAGTAATAGGCAAAGTCTACAGATCCTTGTATGACAAGCAACTAAAGTAGATTATCGCTCCATAATGCCATTTAGAACGTTCGATTAAATCTATAACTGGTATTATACAAGCTGTTGTTTTGCATCCTCGTCAAAATTCAAGAGATTGTCACAAAAGACATGATCAATTTAAATTACGGTACCTAGTTAATAATTAACAAACGTTGCTATTTTCTAAGTTTGTCAGTATTTCAGAAAAACGTCGTTGAAGTTGTTTAAATTATCGAATAAAGATTTGTGACTGTTTGTGTGTGTAAAGCATGCTTAAAGGGCGAGGATCAGAGGGCCCGTGTTTAAAACAAGGTTGATTCAAACGTACAGATACCCGAAAAAAAAAAACCTACCCATTTTATTATTGATTCGGATGGACAATCATTAGCATAGTTACCTCCTTGAATTTTACGAGAATGCAAAACTACACCTTGTATATCGATTCTCTATATTTAAAATAAAAATAACAGTATTTACATAAACTATCTAACTAAATATAAACTAAATTAAAAACAACAGGACGTTTAGGGACTACTCACACTTATTCAGCTCCATTCGCGTTTTGCTGAACGATTTTGACGATTTTGGTCACACTTATACAGTTCTGCTTCTCGGCGGAACAGCGCTGAACGCGGCAGAACAGCTCTGAACTCTATCTCTAGCACTCGCATGATACTAACACATATGTCCTCATTTTATACTTGTTTGCCGCGAAAGCTGAATAGACGCGGAAAGCTGAACGGATGCGTACGCGTCTCCATACATAATCGTTGTTTTCTATGGGCATAAGCTGAATAAGTGTGAGTAGTCCCTTAGTGTGACCAAAATCATTCAGCAAAACGCGAATGGAGCTGAATAAGTGTGAGTAGTCCCTAAGGCGTCAAAATTCTCCTAATTAATTAATTCTCTATATATGTGATAATATATTATTTTACAAGCTCGTTGGGTTCGCGGCTAAAGGAAAGCAGCCGTGCGGGATGATTGAAGGCATAAGATATGCTTGAAGAAGATGGGTGGCCATCCAATCCATATAGAGATCCCTTGTAGATCTTTGACAGTCTTTACAGGTAGTCAGTGGCCGTAGGTTTAAAAAACGGGCCAAGTGCGAGTCTTACTCGCACACAGGGTTCCATAGCCCCAAACAATATAATAACAATATTTTGAACGGTCATTCATTTGTAAATTTCCACTCAACCGCAAAACTAAATTTGTTTTTCATAGTAAGTTAATGAAAAACAAAGTTACTGCTGCATTTTGGTGAAAAAGTCCCATATCTCAAAAACTAAATATCAAATCTTATTCAAATCAATTTTCGTTAAAAGTTTTTTTTACGTTCTACATCCCAATATTTTTTTCAGAATTTTTGTTCTCTTACTTTAGAAATTAGAGGGGGGGGACACGTTTTACCAATAGTACTTAATTAACAAGAACTGCTAATTACTAACACGCAATTTCACAATTATTGACAAGAAAATGTGTTTTCCTTTTCTGACTCAGTAAAGTGATTGATTTACTATCAATAGTTAGTAATGGGCGAGCATTGACTGATAATCTTATAATAATAGAAGTATGAGACATTACAACTGTATGTGTGTCAACAAGGCTTAAATCATTTGATACTTTGTAAGAACCTATCTATCTATTGGTAATTATCAACTATGCATGTGAGATATATAAGTATGTGTGAGAGCAGCGGTGGCCCAGTGGTGACAGCCCCGGGTTCGAACCCAGGCAGGCGCATTACTTTGTGTAATTTATTTCATCACCGCTGCTCTCCAAAACGGTGAAGGAAAACATCGTGAGGGAACATGTCCGAGAAATAAAAATTCCAAGACTTGTGACATCTACCAACCCGCACTGGGTCTGTGTAGTGGATTACAGCCCACTCCCTGTCATAGAGAGGAAGCCTGTGTCCCGGCAGTGGGAACATTATAGGATGATGATGAACTGTGTAGGTAGCGACGGGAAACTATTAATGTTACTGTTAGCCTGTCTCATCCTACTGCTGGGCCTTTCACCATGAAGTTTATGGAATTGGAAATCCAAATCCTTCGATCCAGGGCCAATGTCGACCAATGGTCGTCAGTTCTGTCCAGCTCGTCCTGCCATCAAACTCAAAGCATTTATTTCAATTAGACAAAAAACAACAAAAAAACACGCGAAGCCACATACAGTCCCAGTCATTATAAGGCATAATAACTTGTGAAAGTAGAGTAGCTGCCCATTCCAAAGCGTAGATCTCTATGGAGAAGAATGGGCAAAAAACTCAAAATCTTGGTTACATCATTCATGTTGAGAATTACAAATATGTGAGAACGATGTAGAAATACGGGAAAGTTAAGAGCGTCCAGAGTAAAATATTAAATCAGTAGTTCAAAAATAAAGTGATTAAAATAAACCGTGGCAGCTAAGAGATCATCCATTCATCTTCCAAGAGATCGTCCATTTCCTGCGCTCTGGCTGTGTTAGGGCTCCACATAAAACTATAAAAGTATTAAAAGCTTTGGTTCTCTCACTTGTGCACAAAGATCTCCCCCATGAATTTCCAGCTACTGTTTCCGGGCGCCACCTCGAACCAGCTTTCACAGCGCGTCAGGTCATGTCGCCTCCTCTTTCTAGGCTGGCCCAAGAGTTCATCATCAGCCTACAACAGTCTTCTGCTGGATATAGACCTCCTCAATCGGACGCTACTTAACTCCATTCTCGGCTCAAGCGCTATTGAATCAAAAGTCATTTAAATATTTATATTAAGTTTGGTATCAGCACTGCTTGAATGTCAAAATTTTATAAGACAGTCACATTTACTTAGTAGATAGACAAAGATTTCTTATTTGAGAGATAATTATGATTGTAATTCTGGGTTTTCCAGTAAAAGGAGGTCTCATATAATAGGTTTCTCAACATCCTTGGTGAATTTTCATGAGAGGTTTTATAGTTTCAAAGACAAACAGCATTTTATAAACGTGACATGTCCCTGTTCTTTTAATCTCCTTTAAACCTCATTTGCATACTATCATTTTACCTTCCAGTTGTGATTCGTTGACCTAAGTAAAACGGTAACACCAAAAAAATAAAACCATAAGCTATCATCATATTTGACAGCAGATTAAGTTTATTACACTTTCAGGAAACTGTGGCAATTAACTGAAATTAAGATTAACTGCAGTTTACACAAAGTTCTTAATGCAAATTAATAAAAGAAACATGTAATAAACTGACGAACGTTAACTTGATAATATTACACTTTCAGGAAACTGTGGCAATTAACTGAAATTAAGATTAACTGCAGTTTACACAAAGTTCTTAATGCAAATTAATAAAAGAAACATGTAATAAACTGACGAACGTTAACTTGATAACAAATGTAGTGAGTAGAAGGAAAATCTCGCAAATAAAACCATAAACTAATTTAATAATTGCGTGTAACTAACATTGACATTTATGTCAATGAATTGTAGATTGTGTAGAATAATGTGTTATCTATGGTTGTGGTGTTATTGTAAAGGCGGGTAATAGAAGGTCAAGTACGGAAATAACTGGATGCAGCTGAATACCAGTATTTTACATGGAGCGACTGCCTATCTGACCTCGACAACCCTGCATTAGGTAATACGATACTCCTTAGTTAAGATTCGTTGTCAGACTTTCGGGATACTAATTACCTGTAACGACTCAAAGATCTTCAATTGACAGCCGGGACAAACGGTTTAACATGCTTTTCGAGGCATCCGGGGAAACTCGGTATGCGACAGGTGTTCACCCATCCACAGACCAACCTGGGCAACCACGGCTTAACCCAAAGAGAGTCCTCGAGATTGTAATTGGTTCTTTTCCAACTTTAAGACTTCTAGTTTTTCGTCTATAAAATTAGTGTTAAATCTTAAGGCTGGCATTGGCAGGCGTTGGCAAACAACGTACTATGGAGCGCAGTATCTAAGGTGTAAAATTAACAGATCATGTTCGAAACACCACACTGCGCTCTAAAACGCAAATCATTGACGTGACTCAAAAGGCTGCCCAACTTAAATGGAACTGGGCAGGACATGTCTGTCGCATGCCAAACGAGCTGTAGGCCCGCAAAGCATTGGTGCCCTGAAACAGTGGCACGGGGTCGCGGCCACGAATGAAAACGGGGCAGACCACGAAGGAGATGGCGGGACGAATTGAATGTTTTCCTTGAAAATTGAAAGGAAACAGCACACAATCGTGACCGTTGGAAGGAATTTGCCCAGCAGTGGGACGATAAAGGCTAGCTATAATAATAATAAAAATTAGTCACAATAACACACCCATCTATTTTTATAACAAACAAGCGAGTGTCATGGCATTATGAAATTTAAATTATTTAAATTAGGCAACATGAAAGCCTATTGGCGGAAAAAACACGACTGTGACTGTGATTCATATTGATAACAGTGACTTCACGGGTGTTTTACAAATACCATTATCATTTAAATTAAAGGTAAGTAGGCACTTATACATTTTGAAGTTTGTCTAATTGTAAAATACTACGTTGCGCAAACAAATAAATGACTAATTTAATTGTGAGGTTTGCGAGTGCAAAATTGAGTGCTCAGTAAGGGCGAGTTTCACCAATAAGATTTAACGTTATCAACACATATATCTAAACCGCGTTCAGGAGCTTGTCATTGTCATTATTGCAATAGAATATTGAGACTGGCAGCTGTTGAACGTCGTTAAGATGTGCTAGTCGTAATCAGTGTCATTGGTGAAATCCCTAAGCTAAGAATAAAATGAGTTAAGACCTAAAAGGCCGTTTTCAAAAAAAACATCACAATTTTTTTTTTTCACTTTTCAACAAAATTCATTACGTTTGTTGTAGAAATAAAAATGTTTTCAAACTTAAGAAGCAATGAATTAAGTAGAAATTTCCTATATAATCACAAATTAATAGTCCATTGTTGTAGTCTTCAATTTTCAATCTGTGCATAAACTGTTTGTAGATAGCTTTTTATTGCTAAGCCATTAATTTTGTAACCGTGCAAGAACGATCCATTATTCTTTTATAGTTATCGGTACTTAGATGAACTAAAAATGATTATTAAGTTTACAATATTTTAATAGCGTCTTTGTTACCCGAGCACGTTATAAAAATTATGTTATTTACTTGATTGCGAAAACGACTAAAGATCAATTTTCATGCAGATATACAATATAGCTCTATAAAATTGTAATTTATCAGAATATGACGCAAATAAGATAGTGGTATGGGTTGTCGTGGTGTGAGCATATCTTGCGGACGAATGAGGAAAATGTCGTGATGAAAGTTTTGAGTATGAATGTGGATGGTTATAAAAGTAGAGGAAGACCAAAAAAACGATAGACGGACTGTGTGAAGGATGATATGGCAATAAAGGAGGTGTCTCATGAGATGACAAGTAATAGAGAAGTATGGAAGAAGAAGACATACTGCGCCGACCCCAAATAAATTGGAATAAGTATAATGATAATGTCGCAAATAAGAATGTATTTTAAAAGAATATAGAATATTGATTATTACATTAACATTCTCTTACATAATATTACGTTTTATTGTTAAACTCACGCGCATGCTTTGGGATTGCAATTGAAAACAATGCAAGATCTATAATGCAATCAAGGTAATCGTTTCAATTTGTGGTGAAATCTCATTTCATAATCGTGGAAATAAATATTATTACGATGAAGTCATGTACAATACAATATGTTACGATTATGGAATCTCATTTTCTAGGTAAATTCCACTAGTTCAAATCGCTTATTTCAATAGTTCATATGAAATAAAGCCTGCATTTCAGGCGGTATCCTTTTTTTGTCAGTGTCCCTATTGTGTACCGCACTTTCAATCACTATTCGAAGGATGCAGGAAATCCATTGCTTCATAGGTTGGAAAAAAAATCATCAAAGTTCTGAACAGTGTAGCTATACAAAATAAATTGTTTTATTTTTTAAATCTAATAAAAAATAAAAAAATAAACCGCAATTTTATAAAATCTTTTTGCAAATTACATTTATTTAGGTAAATTGTTTTACAAAAAGGATTTATTCATGAAATTTTTGTTGGCTTATTTTGTGTCTGCTGGTCAAACCATTCTATCTTGTGCGATCTCTGCCCATATTTGCTCCGCAAGCAAGAAGGAACAGTAAATCTTCTGTATTTCAACTGCATATTGTCATTCTGTCTCGCACTTTAATCTCGTCTGTGCAAATACAGGGTGGTATTTAACAAACATTTGCACAACGCTTGCACCAGACTTTTACTAGACTATTATATTTGAGAGCGTTTACATTGCTTTAGTCGAGTTCTAAGCAGGGTTTTTGGGACAGATTATTTGATTTACTCTAGAAAGTGGTGAAGGATTACCAATTTTTCAGGGTGCTCTTTTGTTACTTTTGACGTTGAGAAGGCTTTTAATGATAAACATATTTGATTAACATAACACGCCTGAAATCCACGAGGTAAGTGTACGCAATAGTACACCCTCGTTTCGCCAGTTATGTTTAAGTCATATGTAATAGGGGCGAGCTTATTGCCATCAACAGGGCAGAAATCCGAAGTCCGTGCCTGACTAGTCATATTATGCTCTCTTTGGTTATGCCTGATTATTGCAGTTAATAGTTATTCTGATAGTTATCTTAAATCCATACTTCCATACTAATATTATAAATGCGAATGTCACTCTGTTTGTTTGTTTGTTACCTTTTCACGACTAAAGGGCTGATCATATCTTAATGAAATTTGGCAAGAAGATAGATTTCAACCTGGGGAAGGACATAGGCTATATATCATCACGCTACGACCAATAGGAGCGGAGCAGCAATGAAAAATGTTGCGAAAACGGGGAAAATGTGACGCAGACGAAGTTGCGCGGGACAGCTAGTACAATATTATAAAGAGGAATGTTTTGATTGTTTGTTTGTTACGATTTAACTGAAAAACTACTCGACCGATTTTAAAAATTCTTTCACCATTAGAAAGCTACATCTTTACTGAGTAACATAGGCTATATTATATCACAAATTTCGCAGGCGAAGTGCAAGTTTTTTTTTATTTATAGTGTGCGTTATCGGTTAGGTGTTTGATGCTACGTTTTGATGATAATAGGGAGGTAGGAATCGCCAAATTCATTAAAGGCCTATTTGCGTAATTACTAGCCTTATCATTTCTTGCTAGCATGATCTTTAATGATAATAACGTGAGACCAGTGATTACTAATCCACTTATAGATTGTCATTTTTATTTCTATTTCAACTAATAAAAAATATTATTTAAGTACATGAATTATTTACCTAAGCCTGTTTGGCTTAAATCATTCATATACTTAAGTGATATGTTTAACATTTTAATCATTAGTAGTAAAATAATGCTCATTCTATTGCTTTTATCTAATCGATTTAGTTTTACGACGCTATTTGACTTGCCGGAATATTTAATTAAATTGATGACAATGTACAGGAAAACCAAAGAAACAATGGCTGGACTGTGTGAAGGATGATATGGCAACAAAGGTGTCTGATGAGATGACGAGAAGTATGGAAGAAGAAGAGTGATAAAGAAGTCGGATAAGGGATAAGGGCTAGAGAATGATGTTGATTTGCGAGAATCGAACCCGCGACACACAGCGCAACAGTCTATCGCTCAATCACTGCGCCAACCATGTCGTCTTTATAACGCGTGACACATTTTCAATAAATCATATCAACATAATAAAGCTATAATGACGCATTAGGTAGTACCATATGTATTTATTTGCAAATAAGAAACAGCTGTTGCAAATTTCAAGAAAAAAAAAATATTCTGAAAAACGATGACAGCTGCTTATTGTCAGTGATTGTTAAAACAATACACGTTTTAAAAATTCCTATCAGCAAAGTGACGCATACATAGTGACTTAGTGACGCAATAAACAGTATATTTCTACCCGACTACAGCAAAGCCAGAAGAAGTTATGATTTTAGCTATTAAAACGAAAAGAAAAAATGTTTGTGACAAAACGATTCGGCAGTCAGGCGGTAAAATCTAATTATGCTAATAATAAAGCTGAAGTGTTTGCTTGAACGCGCTAATCTCAGAAACTACTGATCCGATTTGAAAAATTATTTCAGTGCTAGATAGCCCATTTATTGAGGAAGGCTATAGGTTACATATATGATCACTATATATCGTCACGCTACGGCCAATAGGGGCAGAGCAGCAATGAAAAATGATGCGAGAATAGGGAAAATGTGACGCAGACGAAGTTGCGCGGGACAGTTAGTCAAGAAAAAACAGCAAAAACTAAAAATAAAACTTTCTAGGGGAAGGGGGGGGGGGTTAGCACCCACCCCCCCTGGCAATGCCCATGGTGACAAGTGACAAGATTTCAAATTTCGAATCGATCAGACCTGTGCTAATTGTTAATTTCCCTTCAACTAGAAAAGAGGTGATGGCCTTCAAACGGCTGATCAGATTTTATCGAAACATAGATAAGAACACTCTCGATTAAAACACCTTTCAAACGAAACCAATATCATCAAAATCGGTTCATCCGTTTAGGAGCTACGCTACCACAGACAGACACACAGATACACACGTCAAACTTATAACACCCCTCTTTTTTGGTCGGAGGTTAATAAAATACATGGAGTAAAGGAATCCTTAACGGAACCACACGAAACTCAAGTCTACACTTACTGTTACGCAAAAAACGGCCGTTTTTTTTTTTTTTTATTGTACGGAATCATCAAATGACTTCTCCCCTTCTCTGGGCGGAGTGGGAGGGAGTGTCAGACTTGTACTGACTAAAACCGCACTGCATAAAACGGCCGGCTTAGCTCGAATTGTGCCAAACCGATCTAAATAGTAAGAGAATTAAGTCCCCATCTAGTCTTTTGGGATATTACCAAGTGATAGGTTGACATGATCAGCTGGCCTACCACGGCCACGGCATTATTGTTTTACTCCTTTGCCAGTGAAAAGAGATGGCGCTAGACATCCTGTATAACTCGTGTCTCTTTCCCACACTCGAATATGAGTAAAACAATACTGCTTTAAGACTTCATAGCAGGCCAACTAAGGTCTGGCCTTTTTTTGCCCAAGGAACTAGCTTTGCTATCCAAAGTGTCAATGCTGCCAGCCTTCTGGGCACTTTCCCCATAGACAGCGATGCGGACGAATCTTTTGACGACCTGCACTGTAATAGGGGATAATCCATTTTTTTTTCTTTGTCCGTCGGGTAGTTTATTGAAAAGTATTGGACACGTATTTTTTCTTTTTTCACGTGGTCATAAAATTACGGAGATATATTGAGTTGAAATGGCGCATGACGTCACATGTAGGTAAGTTTTATACCTACTTGTGATGACGTAGTAAGCCCCCACTCTCCAACTTTAATGAGTTTTAACTAAGTAATTTTTTGATATTTTGATAAAACAAAAAATACGTGTCTAATATTTTTGTATTACCAGTCTGACGGACAAAATAGAACGTCGTTTTCTTTACCCAGTCCGCACCCCTATTCTTTTCCCATTTACTTTATTTAGTACAATTTTTGTCTATTTATAGTTTGCTAATAAAGTACTTCATCTAATCATAATGTAAAGTTCCATAACGGCATCGTTCAATAGTACAGTAAATAAAACGTTATAAAACTTATCAGTTTAAATATGGCAAATAAATAGTTATTCTGATAGATTGCTTACAATATTATTATAGATAAACAGAAATAGCTAGAAAAATTTAACATTTTCCTGAAAGGAGTTATATTATGCTCTAGCTGTATGTAAATTTTAAGAGCTCGTAGCTAAATAATAACAGCCGTTCTGGTCAATCTTCAAGTTAAACCGCTCTTGCCTAGGTTGGTTCGTGGATGGGTGACCGCCCATAACATACCTGTGCCTCGGAAAGCATGTTAAGCCGTTGGTCCCGGCTGTCAATTGCAGATCTTTGACAATCGTTAAACTAATAAATCAAGAAAAGATTTTTTCAGTACATTAGCACTGAAAACCTAAAATATGTACCTAAATAAACTTGAACGAGACATTGTGTATATAAATGTAAAAAAGGTAAACATAATACATAATTTAATACACACTAAAGATTAACTTTACGATTCACGATATAATATTAACGACCTAAGATTATTTTTATTTGGCAACAGATATATAACGAGAGAAATACAATAATAATTTAATATCTACTACACTAAATTCTCAAGGTCCAATCAACAAAGCGTTCTTTCACCAATTGTTATTATTTTACGATACCTACCCTTAATTTCGTGCCTCGGAAAGCACGTTACGCCTTTTTTTTTTTGTGAATGGCATCTCGCAGTTCAACCTATGAGGTTGTCGTCTGCTTAACCGGACTATCCTGTGGATGTCTTGAGAGTAAGGCCTCCAGCCAGGGCATAATAACTTGCAAACTAAGCGACTACACGCTAAGGGCACCCCCTGTGGGGTACGAGCCTCGGCTTAGGGCGTCGCTGGGGGAGGACTGCATGGGGACAGGCTGGATCTGAATGATATCATTATTTAGGGACTGATTTAAAACTACTGGCACAGCATCGCGGGCTGGCTCGAGCGAGGGTCGGGGATGGCAAACACCGGGACGTTGCGAGGGACCTCGACGGCGAGGTCGGAAAGACGGCGGTTTGTGTCTAAACTTTTTAAGAGTACTGGTCTCTTTGCTACTTTCCTGGAGGAGGGTGATAGCATCATCGGGGGTGACGAGAGTATGCCTCGGACGGCGTACTGAACTAATGCGCGAGGGTTCGTAACGGGCGGCCGCTGCGATCAGGGGATTACGGTGTTTAATGGCGTTATCGAAGAAACGCTTCAAAAGCCGTTTCATAAGCTGGAGTATAGTGGGCATTCTAAGGTATACCTGAAGACGGTCATTACGGACATAAAAGGGGGCTCCCGTGACTCTACGTAAGAACCGGTTCTGCAAAGTTTGCATCCTATGGATGTACTTAGGCTTGGTGTGAGCGTTCACGACGCAAGCGTACGTCATAATGGGGCGGATCACCGCGGTGTAGAGGCGCAACTTGCACTTGAGTTACAACTTGCTTTTGGCCGAAATCATGAAATGAAGCCTAGCCATAGCAAAGGCAGCTCGGTCGTGAGCAGCTTTGATGTGCGCCGCAAAGGACAGGTGGTTGTCGAGTAGGACCTCCTAAGTATTTGGCTTGCTTCCCCCAAGGGATAGGCTTACCGTACATAGTGATCGGCACGTTACGCCGTGGTCTCGGCTGTCATTTGTAGATCTTTGACAGTCGTGACAGGTAGTAAGTGGCCCGAAAGTCTGTCAACCAAGAGTATCGTATTACCCTGTACAAACTGGTTGTGGAGGTCAGATAGGCAGTCGCTTCATGTAAAATACTGATCCTCAGCTTCATCCGGTAAGACTGGAAGCCGACTCTAACATAGTTGGAAAAGGGCTAGGCAGAAGATGATGATATCCTGAATTCCATAAACCCACTGTTGATTACTATTTAATCTTAAACTTTCCTTACTTGCCTTCCCCCATCAGCGAAGTTTCCTATCACTCATCTTTCACGCAATGTGTCCATTGTCTTTGATATTTCTCTATTATTTTAGTCCGCTTGCAACAGCGTCGAAATATCGGGAGCTCACAATAATTAAAACGGGAGATATAAACCCGTAAATTACAGTGTAAGTTTAATAAATATAGAAAACTAGCTGTCCCGCGCAACTTCGTCTGCGTCAAATTTTCCCCGTTTTCGCAACATTTTTCATTACTGCTCCGCTCCTATTGGTCGTAGCGTAATGATATATAACCTATGTCCTTTCCCAGGTTGAAATCTATCTTCTTGCCAGATTTCATTAAGATCCGATCAGCCCTTTAGTCGTGAAAAGGTAACAAACAAACTAACAGAGTGACATTCGCATTTATAATATTAGTATGGATAAGAATTTTGGAAACGATTCTAAGATACATGACGACGGCGCGGTTGGCGCAGTGGTTGAGCGATCAACTGCTGCGCTGCGTGTCAAAGGTTCGATCCCCGCACGGAACCAATATTTGTATGGCCTATAGATGTTCCGGGTCTGGCTGTTTGTGTATGTGAGTTTAAATGTTTGTAAACGCCACGATCAAATTCCTAGTGTGAAAAAAAAACGTGTTGCTTTCATTTTCCAATCAATTGTTTAGTCATATTAATATCCACTCTGTGCAATCACTTTTGTGTCGCAATCATCGCCTTGTACGTGCACAAGTGTTGATAAAACAACAAAATGTACAGTAAACTATGTTTTTAATATAAATGCTTCAAATGTACACTCGTACTGAGACTGATTACAATCAGGGGTTTGCATTTCACTTTAATCTTCAATGACAACGCTAGGATCGAGTGAATGAAGTGGATTTAAGTAGGTTAACTGCAAAGATCTTACCTAATTATTTACTTCAATTAAAACGATTGAAAACCAATTACATCTTCATCTATCTAGCCTTTTCCCGACCCTAAGCTCCAGTCGGCTTCCAGTCTACCTGGATGCAAGAAAACGACATTCTATTTTGTCCGTCAGACAGGATACAAAATATAAGACACAAAATATGAAAAAAAAATACTTAGTTAAAACTCATTAAAGTTGGAGAGTGGGGGCTCACTACGTCACAAGTAGGTATAAAAATTACCTACATGTGACGTCATACGCCATTTCAATTCAATATATCTCCGTTATTTTATGACCACGTGAAAAAAGAAAAAATACGTGTCCAATACTTTTCAATAATCTACCCGATAGACAAATAAAAAAAAAATGAGTCACCATCCCTATTGCTAGGATCTTTATCTAGGATAATCTAGGATCTTAAATTAACTTCAATTAAAACGATTGAAAACCAATTACATTTATCTGCCTAGCCTTTTCCCGACCCCAGCCTAGGTTTGGCTACCAGTCTATTCGGATGCAGCTGAATACCAGTATTTTACATGAAGTGACAGCCTATCTGACCTCCACAACCCAGTTGGTACTGGGTAATACGAAACACTTTGATGAGACTAGTTGTCAGACTTTCGGGCCACTGACTACCTATAACGACTGTCTACAATAGGGGGTGAAGACTGGGTAAAGAAAACGAAATTCTATTTTGTCCGTCAATCAGGTAATACAAAAATATTAGATACGTATTTTTTGTTTTATCAAAATATCAAAAAATTAAAGTTGGACAGTGGGGGCTCATTACGTCACAAGTAGGTATAAAAATTACCTACATGTGACGTCATGCGCCATTTCAATTCAATATATCTCCGTTATTTTATGACCACGTGAAAAAAGAAAAAATACGAGTCCAATACTTTTCAATAATCTACCCGACAGACAGAGAAAAATAAAATGTGATCATCCCCTATTGACAGCTGGGATGGCTTAACGTGCTTTCCGAGGCACGGAGGAATCTCGGTATGTAATGGGTCTCCCATCCACAGACCAACCTAACAAACAACAACCTAAGCAAACGCGGCTTAACCGGAAGATTGATCGGAGCGGCTGTTACTATTTTGCCTCGAACAATTAAGGAGGAGCTCGTGGCTAAATAATAACAGCCGCACGAGTCGATCTTTAAGGTTAAGCCGTGCTTGCCGTATAGGATATGTGGACATATATGGATAGGTGACAATAATTACATACAGAGTTTCCTCCGTGCCTCGGAAAGCACGTTAAGCCGTTGGTCCCAGCTGTCATTTGTAGATCTTTGATGGTCGTCACGAGTAGTCAGAAGTGAAAAGTCTGACATCCAGTCTTACCAAGGGGTATCGTATTACCCAGTTACTGGGTTGTGGAGGTCAGATAGGTAGTCGCTTCATGTTAAATACTGGTACTCAGCTGCATCCGGTTAGACTAGAAGCCGACCCCAAGATAGTTTGGGAAAAGGCTAGGCAGATGATGAATTAAGAAGTGATGAATGGCAGGATACAAAACTTACACTTTTATCGAAGACAATTTCCCAGTTATGATTCACACGCACTCCTATACCAATCAATACCTTTATTTTAACATCAAAGAAAAATAATATCAATATTAAAATGATTAATATTACAAAAGTATTTATCTAAAGTCACGTCGGCGTCGTTTTGGTGATTATAGTTATAATAATCTTGAAACAATAGTCCACTTGTGTCAATACTGAATTGATGTTGTATTCATACACGGTGTAAATCACCTCATCACGAAGCCGTCAACCAAGCATTCTCTACATGAAACTAAGTAACTTTACGCAAAAATTATTGCTGGGAAACGACTTTTTTTTGGGGGGTTTAAAATCATGTTTTGTGGTAGAACTCAATGGAACGCACTCAAAACATTGTGCTGATGGACGGATTGAATAGTACGGGGGCCGTGGAGGTGTTTAAAGTAAAAATCTTACATTAAAAACTTGTATTTAAAAAAAAATACTTGTCAAAAAGTTGGAACTTTGACCCCTAATATCTCCGTAACTAGAAGGTTCCCAGGTATGGTGTAGTACAAAAAAATGATCGCAATGACAGGGAGAACCAGTGCCTTTCGGCTTCGTTAAGAGGTGTTTTACACCCTTTATACGTCATAGGTAAAATGGATGATTTTTCATGCCCGGTGCGTACGGGTTTTACGATTGGCGAACAAAGTCACCAAAACACCACATGTCCACTGAAGAAACAAGTTTAGTCTACGTAAGAATCGACATAATGACAGATAGACAATGACAATGTGTCA
The DNA here is from genome assembly GCA_963082945.1 of Cerastis leucographa. Classification (NCBI taxonomy): domain Eukaryota; kingdom Metazoa; phylum Arthropoda; class Insecta; order Lepidoptera; family Noctuidae; genus Cerastis; species Cerastis leucographa. The sequence goes on along the minus strand of OY720372.1, from coordinate 10,053,023 downwards.
GTTTATCGATTCTTCTGTCGACGTAGCCCGTTTCTACGGCGGTCATACTTCGCGTGCTGGGCCCATCAATATTCATCATTAGCCGATAATGTTCCCACTGCTGGGACACAGGCCTCCTCTCCTATGGGAGGGAGTGGGCTGTAATCCACCACGCGGGCCCAGTGCGGGTTGGTAGATGTCACATGTCTTCGAATTTTTGGTTCTAGGACATGCCGGTTTCGTTACGATATTTTCCTTCACCGTTTTTGAGAGCAGCGATGATGAAATAAATTACACAAAGTAATGCGCCTGCCTGGGTTCGAACACACGGCTTACTGCTCGTAAGTCGGGGCTGCCACCACTGGGCCACCGCCGCTCTCGCCATCAATATTACGTTACAAGAATTTCATGATTTGTAGACCCTATTTTGACGTCACGTATTTTGCAATTTTACATTTTCACACAGAATTTTTTTTTTTTTCTAAGTTTTTAAGGAAAGGATTGTGACAAAATGGAACAGAAAAGAGAATTTCTAATTGTTCAAGCTGTTTCTGTACTAAAACGTACTAGCTTCTGCTCGAGGCCTATTCGCTCCTGTTTTGTACGAAAATTAACCCACGGGGGGATGGGATTAAAATGTAGCCTATGACATCCGGGAATAATGTAGCTTCCCGTTAGTAAAAGAATTTTCGAAATCGGATCAGTAGTTTCGAAGATTACCCCCCACATACAAACTTTCAAACAAACACCTCTTTATAATATTAGTATGGATAAGAAACCGGCTAGACAGAGTAAAAATTACTACTCCTAGAACTAGAAAATATCAACCCTCGAAAATTATAAAAAAACCCTTTCCATATTTCCAGCTAAAACGGAATTTTATGAAAGAAAATAAACTAGGTACTAGAAGTACTTGCTTAAGCTACCTAGTGCTTTCTTTGAGTTTTACCGCGTTTTTAGTCTAAGAATAATAAGTAGGTTAGTAGACTATACCACTCCGCTCACATGACTGACCGACCATGGTGACTTTTGAAGTCTTTTTAAAACTTTATGGAGAAGCTTTTTGGACTTGACAAAGTGGTCAGAAAAAAAGAACTACTACTCGTAAAACTTAACATTACGCGTATATTTTCCAAAAGGTTTGACAGAGGTGTAGTACAACAGAGAATGCTTCAGCAGTTTTGTAATAGAACTAGCGATCCTAGTGTCATCATCAGGTATGGAGCTGCTGCTGAGTAGTTAATCTTACCAAAGATGCCAAGCTTCACAGCTTGGCTCATCGCTGCAAGGTAGCCTGCTTGTCGGTCTTCTACGGCCTGTACTTCGGTGAGTGTGCCCAAGAACTCCACGACCTCATCCCACCGGCCCCCTTCTACCATCGGACATCCAGACGCACTGCAAGTTACCATCCCTACCTTATTGCTATTACACTAATTCGCACTAAGCATTTACAAACGTCTGTCATAATGCGCACACCAAAGTAGTAGAACTCTCTGCCTGCGTCTGTGTTTCCGAACGATTACAACCCTAATCTCTTCAAAGTTAGAGTGAACAGGCTTCTTCTGGGTAAGCTCGTACCATCGTTGACTTTGTCTCTGTCATCTCTGACCTAGACAAGTCAAAAAAAAGGGTATCGTATTACCCAGTACTAACTGGGTTGTGGAGGACAATAAACAGTCCGCTCCATGTAAAATACTATTCAGCCGCATCCAGTGAGACTGGAAGCCGTCCCCAACATGGTTGAAAAAGGCTAGGCAGATGATAATGAACAGCAAGTCTCTTTAACGTTAGTGTCAATCAAACATCACTTTAATAGGAAGAAAGTCATTCAAACAATTTTAATTGTGCAAAAAACTTACAATGTTCACACACTCAGTTGACATACAAAGGAAAAGCCAGGAAGTATTGCAAGGTTAAGTTCTAACGGGAGGAAAAACAATAATTTTCCTCAAGCATTATAATGTAGATAATTTTTTACCGCGTAAAAAGTCATTGATCTTCGTTTATGTGACCAAGGTTAATTGAAGAGTTTATTGCCTTTTGTGTTATCGAAGTTTATTGTCACTTGTTGGTACACGCTGTGACACATAAAGCTAAAAAAATCCAGTATAACATGGCCTCGCTTTGTAAAGTTTTCCTGTACAATGAGAGATCTGCATTAACTGGTTTAGTATATTTTGGTTTGGTCGCAGTGCGTATTAAATAACTTAGGCAGTATATCAGTCTTGGTGGATAAAGTAATGTGATTTATTTGTTGTTTTGTCTCTATTTTAGGAGGAACCCACACCTAGCAGGGTTAGATACATATTTTCTTAAGCAACACAATATTTGGGCCACATCAAACCATTATTATTGCTAGAAGGATTGGGCGTTGATGTCTTTTGGTAGAAAACCTTAAAATGTGTGAAATTTGGGATATCATAAACTGATGAAACTTTACTTTTTTATGTCTTTAACAATTCTTCTACATATTAAATAATAACATTAAGATAATTCGGTTTTTAAAGAAGACTTCTCAAACTGCCTTTTAATGCCATCTAGCGGCTCAGTCTTGAATCACCAGTAGATATTAGCGATTTATTTCCGAAACTTCATCCGTTAAAATCCACCTTTCTATGCTTTTTAATTGATAAAAATAAAAAGATTAACTCTATTGCCCAGCAGTGGGTCAACATAGGCTAAAGAAAAAAACCTACAAATATTTACATACTTATGCGTATTATTTAACTAGCTTATGCCCGCGGCGTCGCCCGCGTGGACTTCGATAATTGTCCCGCGGGAACATACTATCCAGATAAAAAGTATCCTATGTGTTAATCCAGGTTATAAACTACCCGTGTGCCAAATTTCATCCAAATCCATTCAGTAGTTTTTGCGTGAAAGAGTAACAAACATCCATCCATCCTCACAAACTTTCGCATTTATAATATTAGTAGGATTTATGTTGTATTAATATACAATCCCACTGTTGGGCAAAGATCTTCCTTTTTATAATTATTACTTGGATGTATGCATGATGTACTTGACTTTCCCAAGATTCCGAATTCGGAAAAAGTGTTTTTTAGTATTCATGAGGAATTTCGCAGTATTAGCCAGCACGCAGCCACGGAATATGAATTGGTTCCCGGTAGATGGTGAAAGGCTCACCCCCTATTAAATTGGAGTCAAACATAACTGGCGAAATGTATGTGTAAGTACTGTTACTTGCACCTCTAGCTGATCCTTCAGGGATTGCAGGATGTGACGTTAAGAGCGTTCATGCCGTACAGCATCTCAAACAAACTTTCAAGCCCTTATTTTCCAAAATGACATCACCGATTTTAATTAAACTTAATACGCATAAGCAGGATACAGTGGTCTAAAAACTTACTAAAAAACATTTTCAAGATAATTGAAATGTTCTGTTTCTATAGATTATTTATAATCGGTCTAATTTCGCCAGTACAACTATTTTTCGAAAATGTGTTAAATTAACTTTTTAGACCTACGTATCCTGCTTATGCGTATGAAGTTTCATTAAAATCGGTTCAGTCATTTCGGAAGATAAGGACTTGTTAGTTTGTATGAAATTTCGTATGGTGTAAACGCTCTTAAGTCATGTAAGTATGTTGTATTTTATTTATTATTACGGCCTACAGTGCACTCTGAGCGTGTAGGTCAATTTATTTATTTCTTCAACAAATTTACATTTGTGTCAAACATACACGAATTAGTTCCAATTCTATGCTTATAACTGCAATAATACTTATAATATCACGGCCCGTTTTTTGCAACTTCTTTCATTGATGCTTAGCTCCTATTGATCGTGGCTTGATGTTAAAAATAGCCTTCCTCGATAAATGAGCTATCTTACACTAAAACATTTTTTTTTAATTTGGACAGTATTTCTCGAGATTAGCGCGTTCAACAAAACAAACAAACTCTTCAGCTTTCTGGTATACATATCAAATTTAGAAATCTGCTAACCTTGCATACAAGACAAACGAAATACACAACGACCTTCAATCGCAGTCACAATACCATTCGTATTTAACTATACTTTTTCACTTAACTAATGCAATAAATGCAAATAATTTATCATTATCACTTAGATAGTAAATGCAGTTAAACTCATAAATAAAACCATTATCGGTACGTACCGGGCAGTAAACAGAGTTTACCCTCATTACCAAGCAAACATCATTTATACATTTATAATAGTAATGATAACTGCACTAAGCGTTTGTACGCTATGTTGAACAGTACCCTCCAAAATGTGAAAGGAATAAGTTTTGAGCGTGTTGACCAAAGCGACGTGAATACGAAATTCTATTTTGTTTTTTTTTTTTTTACGTTCGAAAATTGTGTCAAAAATGGAACATAAATTTAAAAGTGTCATCGCGGTTTGACATTTTGTCTTTTGTTCCGAAAGAACTCGCAATTAGAATCCCAGTGTTGTTTATTAAAAAAAAAAATAAGAATTTATTTATTCCAACAAAAATGTGACTTCTTAACTGTGGTGACGTTTGTGTAAATTAAATATTGCGCGGCAAAACAAAATGAAGTGAAAATTATCAGATAAAATTAATAATCACTTAAGATCTTTTCGTGATAGTTGAATAAACACCCTAATTACATTTGTAAAGAGATTTTTTCACGAATTACTTTTAACGTGGAGTTTTTTCGATAAGGAAATGGTTGTTCCGCGATGTAAATGAGAACTTGATCGTTTCTTAGTCTTTGTGTAGCTACCAAACGTATCGTTTCGTTAAAAACAAGCTGAATTTAATAAACCTCCAATTTCTATTATCATATAATTGTGAAAAACTTCGGTTTTTACTTAGTTTTGCTGTCAATATGTCGGTCTTAAACATGGGAGCGAAACTTGAGTTAATGCTCAGCAAAGTCTTCAGAAGAATGGATGGATATACTATCATAGGTAAGATTTTAACGTATTTTAAAAACTTTTTTTATGGTGATTTCCGTATCAGTGACGATGACGTCACTACTGCTAGATTATTGTCGAATTTTTGTTTAATGTGTAAGTATATCACCAGCCCATGCCCGCGGCTTTGTATGAAGTTCGGTAATTGTCCCACGGGATAGTACTACCTGGATAAAAAGTATCCTATGTGTTAATACAGGTTATAAACTATCTGTGTGCCAAATATCATCCAAATCTGTCCAGGCGTTTTCGCGTGAAAGAGTAACAAACATCCATCCATCCATCCATCCACACACACTCATAATATTAGTAGGATTAGTTTAATAGGATTTTAAAGATACATTTACTTAAATTATAGACTGTCAGGCAGCTATTTTGATCCTTAAAACTCCCCTATGGTTTAATGACCGTAATCGCGACTGACGTAAAAGACTTGGTTTGATTCTAGGGTTGAGTAAATTGAATTGGAATAATACCCAATTAATTCCAAATGCCAATTAGACTAGCCCAATTTTATCTAAATTATATTTAACTCTATGTCAATCAATCTCATATTAACGGCTACTAATTGATTGAGAGCCACTTCGATAAGTTATTTTCCTTAAAAAACAATCATATTATGTATAGTCAATATTATGACTAGGTCCTGTATTTTTCCAACGGAAAGGGAAGAGAACGGGGACACTGACCGTTTGCGATAGTCGGCCAGTACTACCAATTCAAAACCTATCTAACTGGGTGGGTTACTAGAGCATGAGTCAAATACCGAGATAGCATTGACTTATCAGGATGGTGTTTTAAAACCAGCGTTAGTCGTTATGACGGCACGGTTGGCGCAGTGGTTGAACAATCGACTGCTCAACTTGCTGCGCTGCGTGTTGCGGATTCGATCCCCGCACGGAACAAATATTTGTATGGCCTACAGATAGTTGTTCCGGGTCTGGCTGTTTGTGACAACAAACTCACATAGAGTTTAAATGTTTGTAAATGCACCCACGATCCAGGAGAAATTCCTAGTGTGGGGCAAAACATAAAAAAAAAATTACAAGAGGCTTGCGCCCGAATGTCATTTGTAGATGTTGCAGGTAGTCCGAAGCTTAAAAGTCTGACAAGCAGTGCTCAACTAGGGGCCGGTTTTAGATAGGCCGTCACGTTATCTATTCTCTATACAAGGTGTTGTTGCAAAACAACACCTTGTTTAGAATTTTGACGGGGATGCAAATCCCCGTCAAAATTCAGGAGGTGGTCACAAATGACATAAATAATCAATTAAAATTACAGTATTTAGTTAATTATTAATAAACACTGTTTAACGAACGTGGTTTAGGGAATAAGAAATTATCGAATAAACGTTTCAGATTGTGTCTGTGAATTCGCGGTTATAGGGCGAGGATCAGACGGGCCGCGTTTAAATCACGGGTGGATCACACTTTCCGATTTTCAGTAAATAAGAAAAAAAATCCTACCCATTTTATTATTGATTCGGGACAAGAATAATTAGCCTACTCACCTCCTTGAATTTGACGAGGATGCAAAACAACATCTTGTATTATAAAGAGGTAAAAGTTTGTAATTTTGTAGGGGGTAATCTACGGAATTACTCTGATTCCAAAAATTCCGTGTGAACGGAGCCACCAAAGCACCAAAATTCAGTAACTGCACGTAAAAAGTAGATATTACCATATTTATATTTTTTAAGGTAAATCAAATAAAAACACCTAATGATAATCGCTTGCAAAAATGTAATCACAGTACATTATTTAGCGATCAGAATAGGAATAGCAATGGCCTTGGGCTGGACGTTTCGTGGACGAGTTTACACATTCTAAAATCTTACTTAACATGCCTCAATTACGTTATAGTGAAAGGTACACATCGGTGTTGTACTTCGTTGGATCATAATATTGTAAAACTTTAGTATTTTTCGGTAATTGTTAACATATTTTTTTTACAGAAAGCTTTTGAAAGTATTGCAATTTCTATTTCGTAACTTATTTTTGGTAAAAATCTTAATCAAAAGTTATAAGCCCAGAAGAATAAGAAGGAGATATCTATAAGCTTTACTGAAAATAAATGACTATCATTCTTGCTTATTACTTCAAGGCTTACTAACAATGACCCAAAACATATTCATACTAGCTGTCCCGCGCAACTTCGTCTGTGTCACATTTTCCCCGTATTCGCAACATTTTACATTGCTGCTCCACTCCTATTCGTTGTAGCGTGATGATATATAGTTTGTAGCCTTTCTCGATAAATGGGCTATCTAACACTGAAAGAATTTTTCGAATCGGATCAGTAGTTCCTGAGATTATCGCGTTCAAGCAAACAAACAAACTCTTTAGCTTTATTATTAGTATTAGATTTTTGCCTTTTATCATCGATGAGGTAACCAAAATGATTGGATCCTGAAAATAAATGTAAATCGCGTCGTGTCTATCGATTGTGCGACTTCAAATCTTTGATTGAACCATTCATTATCTTCCTTAGACCATACACAATAACGACAAAATAAAGTAATTTGTAATACCTGGAATTACTCAGATTCCAAAAAATCATTTACATATCTACATTGAGAAACAAGGAGGAGCTAGTGGCTTAATAATAACAGCCGCACGGGTCAATCTTTTAGGTTAAGCCGTGCTTGCCGAGGTTATTCCGTGGATGGGTGACCACAATTACATACCGAGTTTCCTCCGTGCCTCGGAAAGGACGTTAAGCCGTTGGTCCCGGCTGTCATGTGCAGATCTTTGACAGTTGTTACGAGTAGTCACAAGCCAAAAGTCTGACATCCAGTCTTACTAAGGGTTATCTTATTACCCAGTTTAACTGGGTTGTGGAGGTCAGATAGGCAGTCGCTTCCTGTAAAATACTAGTACTCAGCTGCATCCGGTTAGACTGGAAGCCGACCCCAAGATAGTTTGGGAAAAGGCTAGGCAGATGATGATTGAGAAATAAGGAATTTATAGAAATATTGAAAGGGAAGTCGTAAGTGTTGGAATGCGCATGTAATGAGAAGGGATTAACCGCATGTGACAAAATAGTGATGGATAGAGAGAGAGAGGAAGCCAAAGAAAAGCTGGATGGATCGCGTGAGGAATTATGTGAAAGAGAAACTAGTAAATGTTGTCGTGACGTCTGACAGGAGAGCACGGGATAAGGACACGACATAATGACGTTATAACGGCTGCAAGAAGAAAGGACATACCTACCTGCCATAAATCGAGCGAAGCCGCAGACAAAAGCTGGGTCAGCCTGGGTTAGTCATAAAGTAGTGCAATGCCCTACAACGGCCGTGGCAGTTCTGTCCGTGACATTGCGACTAGGCTTTGTCATTTATAAGAGTTTCTATTACGTGCACATTTTGCTATTCAGTTGTCACTTGTTTTGGTTGTGGTTCCGTAGAATATTGACTAAACTTTTTCAATGAGAAATACAAAAGTTTTGTAGTAGAAGAACTGCCACGGCCGTTGTAGGGCATTGCAATACTTTATGACTAACCCAGGCTGACCCAGCTTTTGTCTGCGGCTTCGCTCGATTTATGGCAGGTAGGTATGTCCTTTCTTCTTGCAGCCGTTATAACGTCATTATGTCATGTCCTTATCCCGTGCTCACCTGTCATCATTCATAGAATCTTGGATAAATGGATTTTTCCGATATTATTCTGATTAGCGGGCCTAGAAAGGTGACATTTTACCAACGATAACGCTGTGGTAAAAGTTAAAAATAGATTGACATAAGTTGGCGAAAAGTATTCATATACATGTCTAAAGTCTTTGTACCGATATTATGCTATTCCAGACTATAATCTATCTCTGTGCTAAATTCCATCCGAATCCGAATTGAGAAACAAAAATCCATCCATCCATAGTAAAGTAGTAAGATGAAACGCGAGAGCGATTGCTTAGCATTTAGAATCGACGATTGTTCAAAAACATACCAACATAAAAATCACGCCTGTAATCCCTCGGAGGGTTTGGCACAGCACATGTATGCCGACAAGTGATAAGTATACACTAATATATTCGTAATATCACATTTCTAATACAAAGTATATACATATTGTTATCAGACTATCTAAAATTATATAATTAAGTATTTCCACGAGCCACTAACAAAATACTATCTTCTTTTGTAATATGTTTAAACACATTATCTTTTTACCACTTAAACTTATTTATTCACTAAAACAATTAATTTATTTATTATATTATATATTATGTAAACTACAAATAGATATACTTAAAATAAAAATAAAATATGAACAAGTATCAAAATAACAAGGCATCAAAAAATTCGTCGACATCGCTGTCAACAGGAAAAGTGCCCAGAAGGCTGGCCGCATTGCCACGTCGCGTCGGCGTCGGATGGCAATGCTGATTCTTTGGCCAAAAAAAAAGGCTAGCGCGCTGGTCACGTGAAAAGTCGACCAACCGCTTGGTGATATCCCGAAACACAAGGAGGCACACGGGCCCTAGTGTTTTAACCCCAAACGGCTCAATTACATAATAACAATTAAATTATTGTATTTGCGCCGTTTAAGGTTTTCAGCACCTTTATGTTGATTTATACGCAAATCTGTTTTGATTTTAATGAAAGAGGTACTTATTATTTAGACCCCAGAACATAAATTACGAAATTCAGAAGTATTCTTTTGTAACAAAGCCTCAATTTCCTCGCTTAGTCATAAGTTCTTGCTGCTATTCATCAATTTGAGGTAAACGTACTGAAAACATGTGTCTTTGGTATCCACATAAAACAACATCTGAATTTGAAAACACGCAATTTGCTTGGTCCAGTAAATTACTATCTAAGTACACATAACAACAGAAATTAACATGTAGCAAAAAAAAAACGATTGTACTCAAAACGGTAAAGACAGCCATTGTGATGAAACTGGAATGTCCTCAAAAATTCTAAGGCATGCGACATCAGGTTGGTACCTGCATTGAGCCCACCGCCCACTCCCGCTCATAGAGAGGTCTGTGTCCCAGCAGTGGGAACATTTGAAGCTATCCTACTAATATTATAAACGCGAAACTTTATAAGTATGGATGCATGGATGGATGTTTGTTACTCTTTCACGTAAAAACTACTGAATGGAAATGGATGAAATTTGGCACAGGGATAGATAATAGTCTGGAGTAGCACGTAAGATACTTTTTATCCCGGTATTATCATCCCGCGGGACAGTTACCGAACTCCATGCAAAGCCGTGAGCAGAAGCTAGTACTTTATATGCAAACAACAACTAAAGATAGACACAGTAACTCCTGCCTTTAAAAAGTTCCATTAGGTAGTCTATTTATAACATAACATCATCATTGCGCCTGTAATCAATCAATCAAATCATTTAATTCGGATAACAAAGACCCATAGCATAAATACCTTACAAACTATCATACATATTTATAAAAACTAGGAAATTATTATTAAACTATATATGACATCCTTCGGCCAAAATTCCTCCTTGAGGAAGGCCTCGATATGATGAGTTGGAACTCGCACCACGAATGACTTGAAATTCGTGTTGTGGCGCGACTCCAACTTCTCGACCCTCAAGGTCCAGCTGGTCCGCACTCGAACATACTCCACGATCTCCTCAACCTTCGAGGTGTGATGTGGCCGGGAGACATAGAGCTGCGTCGTGGGTATTGCCGGACGCAGCATCATATTGGGTCCTATCGGCGCGGTCCCAGGCACAGGTTCCGACTGGATGGCTTCTTCCTCTTCTTCCTCTACACCTTCACGAAGCCATCCTTGTCACATGTTCCTGAAGCTGGTCTTTGCTGTTTCGAACCCCTGTTGCCGGGTTCACAGCATTTGTAATGCCTGAAGGGTTAGGCAGAGGTGTACCTAATTGTACACTCACATTTCGCCAGTAATGTTTCAACTCCATTGGGCATAAACCTAAACTCCATGGCTGCTACTGATAAATTCCTGATGGAAAAACCCAATAACACTTTGTGCGTCCCGGGAACCCAGGACCTTATGCTCAGCAATTTGCTTGTACCACTAGACCAACGAGGCAGTTTATTTTAGTTTTTAGAAAATTTTATAAACAAAGAGAGATAGAAGAAAGAAAACATATTTATTTGGCACATGCCACAAGAACACAAAAAATAAACTTAACACTAAACAGAAAAAAAATATATTGTGTGTCTCTCCATATTATCCATACTAATATTATAAATGCGAAAGTCACTCTGTTTGTTTGTTTGTTACCTTTTCACGACTTAACGGCTGATCGGATCCTAATGAAATTTGGCAAGATGATAGATTTCAACCTGGGGAAGGACATAGGCTACATATCATCACGCTACGACCAATAGGAGCGGAGCAGCAATGAAAAATGTTGCGAAAACGGGGAAAATGTGACGCAGACGAAGTTGCGCGGGACAGCTAGTAATCTAAAAACTGAAATAACACATGAGACTTAACGAAGACCCAAAATTAAAGATTCTTCAGCCTCTAGCAGTTTGGAAGCCATGCTATAAGACTTGTCTACCTACTCCACAATTGTATTGAATAAGAACCTAGAGAGTGCCTGCATGTGCGTGTGTATATATTTCGTCAACAGTACTTAACATACATTGTATTTACTTATTTTTTCGTGGAGTAATCTAACAAGCAAACATCAGCATTACCTATACTTATACATGTCAACATTCGTTAACCAGTATGACGATGAAAATGATTGCTTTGTAACACGCAAACATACATACGCCACATGCAATATGGCCGCTTTTGCCTTAGTCATTGAAGTTCCACTAAAATTTCTGATCGTCTGATATGATTCCCCCTTCTTGTGGCCGTGAGTGCTGTAAAGAACTGAAATAAGTGGAAAGGCCTTGAATTGAAGAGTGAAGTTAGTTGAAGTAAAATACTTCACGATGCTCTTTCTTTATTGTGTGGCTAGTGCCTTAGGGGTCAGAGTTCTCATGCCGCCTTTGGGCCTCTGGCATGGTTTTGAATGCCGTCGAGCAATATCTCTCAGGCATGCTGGTTTCCTCACGATATTTTTCTTCACTGAAGGAAGTGATCATTAAACTCTGTCCACTACTGCTGTGAAAACAAATGAAAAGCGTATTTAAGATCACTCAATTGATCATCAAGACACCGATAAGATTCACCGCGATATTCTTGTGGAGTGACAGATAGAAACAGGAAACGCGAATGCGTTTAGACTGGTTACAATGTGAATAAAAATCTTGTGATATCATGCGACGTACGAAAAAAAACCATAAGGTAGTTATTTCAGGATTTATATTGATTCGTATTCATTTTTTTTTATTTATATGAATCAATATAAATCCGAAAAATACCGAAACAAAACCACCTAAAAAAGAAACGGTTTCATTATAAATTTGTTAAAATTTTCGTTCTCTGTGTTAATTATTTATTACAACCATTAAGATCAAAAGACTTTGTACAATGAAAGTCTCTATCTATTTCTTTAAATACATCCTTCGAATCATCGTATTTGTTATTTCCTCGTTTTTCTTTTCACTTTAATTAATTTCCTGTTATTCAAATCACCACTATCATTATTTTTTGTGTAAACATCATCTACTGAACTTCAACCTTGGACATCATCAGCATAAACCATCTAAATAAACCATAAAAGTTCAGTTTTGCATAAATAATGGCCACTTATTAATTTTCTCATAAACATCTCATTTGCTTTACATAAGGCAAGGTTATACAAACAATGGAACTCTCATTTCGCTCAGGGAACCCCACATCTGGGTAATTTGACTTTCGGTGACTAACTTTCTCGCCGTGGTATGCAATTGCTTGAACAAATTATACATTAACGAAATCTACATCGATAAATGATATAAAATTAAAGCCTTTTTTCGGGTCTGTCTGTAAGACTTCTTCTAGATTTGGCTGCGGTTTTCACCGTTATTTTGAAAATGTTTAAGATGGTTTGTAGCGATATACCCAAATGCTTCAAAAAAGTTAACAGCGACATCTATCTCACAAGATGATAGATGTAAAAATCAAATTGCCAATTAATTTTATCCGAGAGTTACTACTCCCGTCCAACCAGGCACAACACCCATCTGGTTGGAGGATCCTTTACAACGGGAAATGAAGAACTTTACACCCTGTTCTTCATCTCTCTAAAGGTTTATGATTATTGAAAATAAAGAAAGCTCGTAGTTATATCAAGTCATATAAACCTAGCGAAGCTGGAGCGGATCGCAAGTCTAATATATAAAAATCTTGTGTCACTGTGTTTGTTATCGAACTCCTCCGAAACGGCTTGACCGTTTTTTTTTTGTGTTGTTTTGGTAGGTCCGAGAATAGGTCGTAGGCTATTTTTTATATCCATAGTGATAAGGGTGGTTTATGTCCACGCAACCGAAGTCGCGGGCAACAGCTAGTTTATTATAAAAATCATTACAAATTGCAAGAGCAAGTATTCGTCGTTAAAATTTCATTTGATATTTAAATGATGGAATATTTTCAACTTCATATTTCAGGTAAACTAATTTAAAGCACGTTATTACTAACTGCGAAGTGGGGGATTCACTCGAAGTAAAATACTGGTTGCCTCTGGTTAGACTCACAGCCAAACCCCAGTATACACCGTGTAAATCACCTCATCACGAAGCCATCAACCAAGCATTCTGTACATGAAACTAAGTAACTTTACGCAAAAATTATTGCTGGGAAACGACTTTTTTTTGGGGGGTGTAAAATCATGTTTTGTGGTAGAACTCCATGTAACGCACTCAAAACATTATGCTGATGGACGGATTTAATAGTACGGGTCGTGGAGTTGTTTAAAGTAAAAATCGTACATTAAAAACTTGTATTAAAAAAAAAACTTGTCGAAAAGTTGGAACTTTGACCCCTAATATCTCCGTAACTAGAAGGTTCCCAGATATGGAGTAGAACTAAAAAAATATCGCAATGACAGGGAGAACCAGTGCCTTTCGGCTTCGTTAAGAGGTGTTTTACACCCTTTATGTAGTTAGGAAAAGCCTAGACAGATGATGACTAAAACCTTATCTTATCGGAAGTCATTGTAGAAATACAAAACGCATTGAAATTGATGTCGAGGCTTTCAGTAAACCTAGTACTGAATGTAAAACAAAAGCATTATTAGTAGTGAAAACTTTATTTTGATGATGACATTACACCACGCCTGGAATCCCTAAAGTCGCAGACAGAGTTGTACCTACTGAACCCCCACATTTCGCCAGTTATGTTTAAGTTCCGTGTAATAGGGGTGAGCCTATTTTTATCAACCAGGCACAGATTCAGAATCCGTGATTGAGATAAAAAATTGTTGACGTTTTTATTTAAAAAAAAAAACCGCAAAAGCGTAAAGGCGGAAACACACTTACGTGCCGTGGCGTGTCGTGACGCGCCAGAAGCATTCGGTTTCATACATCGTTGCGACACGACACGCCATGCAAATATGTCCCTAACCATATTAAATTTGAGATTTGCTTCTGGCGCGTCACGACACGCCACGACACGTAAGTATGTTTCCGCCTTAAAGCAAACAAAAAACAAAGAGTAGGTAGATATTTACTATAGTAGGTAAATATTCAATAATATTGCTTATATAGGAGTAGGCACTGCATGGGGTAGATTTTATCACCAATTTATATCCTCGTCCTTGATAGTGGAATGTTTTACGATTTATGTTGATAGCATATGAGAATATTTAATTTGTGCGAAAGTTGTTCTAATAAAAAAAATTTAATATATTGTAGTGACCGAAAGTGTATTTTTCTTAATAAAATCTTAAATTCACTGAAAGCCTTTACATTTCGAAAAGCTTGACATTTTTCCCAAGATTTCCACTTCTAGCACTTCGAAATTATTTTTATTATTCCTGCCCTAGTAAAATAGGAGATGACAGTTCATATGGAAGTTCGTCTTTTTTGCATATAGGTAATCCTATCACAGGGGCACACAACTTGTATATGTGGAATACATAAAACTATGTGGATCTTGATTAGAGTTAATGTCAGTAACACATTGAAAGATAACAATGAACATAGTTTTTAATAGTCTAACCACACAGTTGTCGTTTAGCATAACTCCATATGTAATTTGAATGATTAAATTATGAACAATTACATTAATCTCTTTGTTGTTTTGTTTATTTGCTTAAACGTGCGCTTCGGATTCGTTTTCTAGAATTTCATGCTAATCAACAACTGTGACGTTTAGCTAATTATGGTTAGTCATTTTCTCTTTGTGTGTATAGAAGAATGTTAAATTGTTTTAGTAAGTAATTTATCACTTACTGTCATTTTTGTTATGTGATGATTCATTAGAGGGTGACCTTTTGTGATCGCTGAATGTCCCGTCAAAGAGATTAATGTAATTGTAATCATACAAAAATATTTAAAATAGATTTTAAAAGAGAAAAAGTATATAGAGGCAATCATTTTGTTTCGGATATCGTTTTACAACCATATGTATTGATAGTGTATCAAAATTATCCCCAATGTTATTTCTGTTTTTACTAATAAGGACTTGATAATATAATCATAGGAAGTAACTTTACTGATAGGGGCTGGACTAGAAATAAACCAAAACACAATTCATAAAGGAAGTTTTATGAACTTATCTTCGGATTCAAAGCCGTCGTGAAAGCATGTGTTTTGACTTCTGTAAACTTCACTTTTGCAAATAATATTCGGAACTTATCAGCGATCAATTAAAACCTCCGGCTTTGTCTCCACATTACTTAAATAGAGAAGCTTAAGTACCTAAAAAGGCAAACAATGTTTGCCCTCATTGATGAAAAACACTTGACCTAAAAGATATGTATTAATTTGGACTTAATAATAATGTCACTATTGTTATTGATAGCTATCGAGATTCGTCTTACTTTAAGGGGTATTGTTTCATTCGTAACCTTCTAAACCTGGCCGGCCGCGGCCTGGCCTACACATATTAATTATTTGTTACATTAACCCGAAATCAATATAATTTTTTTGTCCCAAATTAAGAACAAATGGGCCTAACTTATCCTTGACGTTATTTATCACATTAATAAACGCAACGATTGATCTTACTGAGAACGTGCGTTACATTGTCAAACGCCTTCCAGAAAACCATAGGGGTTCCCCAAGGCACAAAGACCATTCTTTTTTCAAACAAAGAGAACGAATCAACTCTAATCTTCTAAACAATAACCTTTTACTATACATTACTTTTATAGACGTTAGCTGTTGTTTAGTTAACGTGACTAAAACAAAATGTCCCAACTATTGTCATACTATTTAAGTTTTGCAATTAAATCATTGTTTCGCAATTGCTTATTGGCCATTAAAGTATTTATTAGTCGATAAACAATTGTTTTACCGTATTGTGAAGTGAACACGACAGTTTTATGTGGAAATAAAATTATTTTTATGGCTTTATAAGGTGGGTGACGTAGATCATCGGAAATTGCGTCTGTTAAATTTTCAGATATTGAGATTGCTTCAATCATTAGTCTACGTTTTTCCAATTCCTTTGGTTTTACGCGATTGACGTCAGTAATGATATTATTGATTTGCGTATTAAATTTACCAAAATCTTATTCTCAATTATTGCTGACGAACCGACGTTTACTTTGCTGGAATTCTTAATCAAGCAAATAATGCTAAAAGTAGGATTAAGGTATAGTTAAGTAGCTGCTCTAGTAGTAGTAGTAGTAGTAGGCTGCGGGTTGTTCGAAAGTCAGTAGTCAGTCAAGTCTGACACTCCCTCCCGCTCCGCCTAGAGCGGGAGAAGTCATTTGATGATTTCCCATCCGCAAAAAAAAAAGGTATAGTTAAGTACACAGTTTTCTTTGATCGTATTATTATCGACGCAAAAACCAAAATCCCGAATGTACGAGTAAATAGTAATCAATCGCATTTTGATGCGTCCTTCCTTTGTGAATGACTGATCTATTTTGAATGAGCGTCTATCTAGCTTACACTTGGCGCCCCACGGCTATGTCATATCGAAGAAAAATACCTTTAATATTGTAAAATGTTTAATTTCTTGGACTTCTTTTTATTTAAGATGTTAAGTTATTTAGGAAAAAAAAATCTTAATAATTAACCCTTTCGAACTTTATCATAAAATACATTTGTGTGTTTTTCATATTTGGCGGGTTCCATTCCCGGTTCAGGCAGGCGATTATTTAAAAATCTTTGAACGTAGTTCATATTATTTTTAAAATCAAAATGAAGTCTTCTTTCAGGTAAACTTTCTATACACAAAATTTAAGTTACTTTTCTTACGTGTGGCATAGCCTAAGACTTGGGTATAGGCATCTAAATATTTTCACCGAATTTGCCGCTATCTATGATTATAGATGTAATAGACAGGGCTAATTTTAATTAGTTGTCAAATCGACATACTTTTTAATTGCGTAGTTAAATAGATAAGATTAATTACGGTTATCTAAAAGATTAGCTAATATTTAGATAAAGAAACCGTGAAATCGGTCATTTGTAATATTTTATGACATTGGCAGTGATCAAACTGTGATAAGGATAAAGATTATATTTTAAAGGCGCTACTTAGGTTATTCACGTTACTAGTCTGTTTGAGACTAGACGTGTAAGGTGGAGGTACTGGTGCATTCTAGGAAGGGAGCTGTGACCGGTTGTGTCTTATGTGTTAGTGTGGTTGCTGAGTGTAAGAGTGGATTAACATGGGGAACATGGATAAATTAGGTAATTTAGAATTTAGAATCACTACAAATTTTTCTAGTGTCAAGATTGGGACCTCAAAAAGTCTGGGAATTGTTTTCAAACAAATTTAAGTGATTTTTTCTATTGTCACAGATGAAATTGGAGCACAAGACAACGATTATAACATGGCGTCGATAAATTCTAACGAGAAAAGTCCGGGGGACCCCCCGGACAAGAAACTAGCCGTAGCTGAAGCAGACGCCGAGAAACAGCCGCTATCAGGAGTAAGTATTAATAAACAATATAAGTTATAATATTTAGTAGTCAAGGGAATGTCAGTATGTGAGAGCTAATTGACCAATATAAAAACTTCAACCTCGTAAAGGAAGACTAGGTTGAAACAACAGTTGAGGCACAAAGCCGAAGAGGAAATGCAGTGACCGATAAAGTTAAAGAATTTCGGGAAATCGAATCCAGAAGGGTTACTTATTCTGTGAATCTAGATATTACTGCGGATTTCACTGTCAGTGGGTTTTTGACATTATTATTACAATTTTGTGGCTGTTATTTTAGTTCGTTAGCATTTACCTTATTAATTGGAGACAATCAATACGTGAATGTGGAATGTTCATCGTAGATTCCTTGAAATGATCCCTTTTGGCATCTCCACAAATGGTTCACAATACTGTAGAGACTTGGTGATGCATACTCAGTACAAATTTTAACATTTAACTTATTTATCTTTCTCCTCTGCTTAACCCATTGGAAGAATGCTGTGATTGTAGGTATTACTCTTTATTATATCCTCATTAATCATTGCTTACTGTGCTAATCTTTATCAAAATCTGTCTAATACTTTAATAGCTTTGTCTGATAGTGTCATCGCCATCGCATCTACAGCATGATGTTTTTTTAGATACAGTAGCATTAGCATTTAAGTCTTATTAACACGAATAGTTTTACTATTTTAATCAATTTTCAATATAGCACAATCATCTTCTCTTACATCGTTATTTAAACGACTGAATGACGGTTCTAGTATTTTTTTTTTTGGTTATCTATCACTGGTAGCTGCCTAGTAATCATAATTGTCCAGGCTGCAACAGCATTTTACTTTATGTCAAATACTTCTTTTAGCTAAATAAGACCGGTGCCCCTGAACCTGTTGGTAATAAACAAATACATAATGATATCAAACGCATATGATAAAAAGTGGCGCTAGAAAAGTATCAGAACAATTAAAAACAAATCTGAACCCCAATTAAGTTAATACACCAAAAACTAATATAAACCGGTGACGATCAATCATAAATCGATTTTTAATCGATCTGATTGTAGTGAATATACTTACTTATGATTAATCCTTAATCGTTCAAGATAAGTTTCACGTTTTTCATACTTACGTATTTAATTTTGAGCGTTAAATATTCGATATTAAGGACTCACTGTGAGACTCATATAGTTGATAACGAATTAATTCACAATTTAAAACTGAAAATCAATATAAAGCCGCTTCTTAGCTTGTCTATGGCAAATACAAATTGTGTCAGCAACTGAGCCACGTGTTTGTCGCCTTCAATTAAGCTTGCTCATTGGTCAACGGGTGCTACATGTGTGCTGTGGTCTTATATGGCTTCATTTCTTTGGTCAATTATCTCAAGAGTCTCATTTATCAGTATATCACAGTCAACTTCTGGACCCGACCTGGACCTGTCCCAGGCTGCGCCACATCACCCTGTCCTTCTCTTTTAGCTTCAAATTGTACCCAACCGTCTATCTAAGCTTTTCTACTGGGGCCACCCAAGCTACGCTTATCAATACGCCTCAGGAGACTAAATCTTTTTATTTGAATCAAAATCAAATCAAATCACTTATTGCAAAATATTTGTTTCATAGTATGTAAATCCTCCTCAATAAAAATTGTTTAGCATGATTAAAATAACTAATGATAATTATGCAAATTCATATTAATCAAATAATCTTATTGATATGAGATTCACGTCGATTGTATTTTTAGCAATGATTTATTTGGACTACAAAGTCCAAATAAATCATTACTCCTACAAAGGAGTATATCAGAGATTCGAATTATTACACTCAATTGGACTGTGACTTTCCGTGACTTTCCTTACTGGTATCGACACTGGGTATGTTATCCATAACCCAATATTTTTTAAACAACACAATAATTGTCTTCTTCTTCCATATTTCTCTATTACTCGTCATGTCATAAGACCTTCTCCTTTCTTCTACTCCTTTCTTGCCATATCATCCATCACTAGACAAGGTATTTTTGTAATAATTTTTATTAGTATTCACAATTGTTATGAGCCTCTTCAATAAATAAAAATAACCGACTTTGTTAAGAAGGTATTAACAGTGAAACACGAAACAGAACTACCCTATCAATAAAAGTAAACACATATAGCGGCCGTGGACTCAAAAGAAACTAATAGCAAACACAATTGACATTGTAATCAACAAATACAGCTAAAGTACTGTTAACATATTATGTTTTCAATGCTGTGAAAGTTGTAGATAATGAGCTACTTACTGCCATTGTCAATATCCTATGCTGTGTAAATACTCGGGGAAGTGGTCTAACATGAGTACGTTTTTAAGTATTTCTTTTTCAGACTGTGCAAATTATAGTTTAGCCACACAGGCTTCTTTTTCTTTGCTCTCGTCTCTTCCCTATTTCCCGAGGTTGGCTTTCTTAATCCTGCGGTGCCATTTACTTTGCTGTTAAGCATCGTCATCCGTAAGGCCAAGCTTTTGCATGTCCTTTCGGATATTAGTCATCCAGCTAGTTGGCGGTCTACCTCTCCCTCTCTTTCTCGTAGCTATGGAAAAGCTTTTCACTATATGGTCATCAGGTCACATTATTATAATAATGTAACATTAAGATGAAACAGTTTTCTTGAGGAGTTGCGCCGTGTTCTACGAATTTATGTAAATCTTAACTACTTTTAATCTATCTATTGTTCCAAGTAAATATTGCCAATTTACGACGACTATCCCGAACTGTAATGAACAGCTTTCGAGAGATATTGCCTTCCTGTGGACAACTACCCTCGCCTATATTTCTCAGTTGCTTTTGGTCATCAAAATTAAGTGTTGAGCTTATGAGCAGATGGACCCCATTTTGGTTGGTAACAATTACCTAGCTGCTATAATTAGACTAAAATCTGTTTTCATACGCAAAATAAATAAAAAACTCTTTCTTCTTTATAGTGTGGTTATTGCCAGGTTAGGCCTAGTGTCAGTTTTTATGCCTCCTATGGACCTCTGATTTGGCTTTACATGCCGTCGAGAAATATGTCTCAGGCATGCTGGTTCCCTCACGATGTTATCCTTCACCGAAGCAAGTCATAAAAATACAATACGCACATGAATCCCAAAAATCAGAGGTGCATGTATTGGGTTCGAGTTCTACCTAAGACTGTTCGACAGTCCGACCTCTAAGCCTTAGAGGTAGCCTTAGAGTCTAAGGCTATCACTGCTGAAATAAGAATCAAACATATGGACCATAAAACAAGTTTAGATCTAGAATAAAACTCTTTGCTCTGCCTATCCAGTCACTTAACTATGTCTATTTCTCGCTGACTTCCCATGTGTCCCTTCTGACAGGTGTCATTTTTGTATAAATTTTATTTTGAAGATTTTTATTTTTATAAAGTTGTAAATTTTAGCAATTTTAGTAGCACAGAGTTACATAAACAGGGCGCGGCAGTTGTCGCCGGCATCCAGCTATTTCCTCGGGGGGCCAACTTCGTCACGACTTCCACCACGTCGTAGAGTAGTGTATTATATATTTTTTTACTATATTTTCTATTTACGAAACTGATCAAATCAGACTGTAGGAATCTTACTACAATTTTAAAAGCTGAAGTTTGTGATGATGTTTGTTACTCTTTCACGCGAAAACTATTGAACGGATTTGGATGACAAGCACAGAGATACTTTATAACCTCGATTAACATGTATGATACTTTTTATTTCGATAGTATGATCTTGTGAGTCAATTACCGACCTTCACGCGGAAGAAGCCGCGGGCAGTAGGAAAATAATAGAATCTTGTCTAAGCGTATACCTTCTGACTCAGTCTTGACACACGGATTATTATTGATTGCTATGCTAGAAGTGCTTAAGTCATCCTTGATAGTGATGATACCATAACTATTATAATAGACCTAGTTTATTAGAAGTGAATTAAGTTTAACATTCTTCGGCAGTTCGAAACGATGTACCAATGAATAATGATCAAACTAAGAATGTGAACAATCGTGCATGCATCGCTTTGATCATTTTGATGCCGTGAACACACTTCAATGTTACACAAAAATTACAAGAGACCAATGTCGTTATTATCGTCGGATTATTAACATGTTATCATTTAACTATTATCTATCACTATTAATTGTTTTTCTTAAAGCAGGACAACCTTATTTTAAATACGCTTTGCCAAACCGTCAATAATAGCTTACTTTTCCGAATTTTGTTAGTCAACCTATGGAACATCATTTTAATACAACAAATCTATTTATTTATTCACATTTATCATCATCATGTTCACAATAGGCATTTGCTGCTACATAAAATTCTTTTCCGTATTCTTCTTTGACAACTGTTCACGCTTTCTTCATCTACTTCTTGAATAATTTTTGATGTCGTCTACCTTTCGCAACTTCTGAGGTCCTGGTACATTCAGTGCCCTGCATTACCCAACCCGTCTCTTCCTGTTCTTCTTTGTGTGAGGGGGTCAAGCAATGCAAGGCACTGGCTAAACAGGAGTAATTGTATTATTATGACGAATCTGTATGCCTAACTAGCGCACCCTGGTTTCAGAAGAAAGAGGAACGATGGTGGACCACCTTGATGCAGGTGGCAGTGCCGTTCTTCATAGCTGGATGTGGTACCATTGGAGCCGGTATCGTCCTGGGGAAAGTTAGGGTGAGTAACAGTCATATTCTTATGATCAAGATACTATAGCTTAAAAGAAAGGATAGTGACATCTATGACAGAAGTTTGGAACAAAAATTTTGCATCGCGCTATTAGATTTATCTTCGAGTTCAGAATATACAAGGTGTTGTTGTGCATCCTCGTCAAATTCAAGGAGGCAACAATGCTAATGATTCTCGACCCGAATCAATAATAAAATAGTAAGGTAGTTATTTTGTACGGTAATCTGTAAGTGAGAACCGCCCGTGGTTTAAACGCGGCCTGTCTGATACACGCCCGCGCGCCGCGCTTTTACCCATACAAACAATCTCAAACGTTTATTCGATAATTTCTTATTCCCTAAACCACATTAAGGGGATTATTCTGGTATACTGATAAACTTAAACAACCAAAAATATCAGTGTTTATTAATAATGAACTAAGTACCGTTATTTAAAAGTACTATTTATGTCTGTTGTGACAACCTCCTGAATTTTGACGGGGATGCAAAACAGCATCTAGTATACAACAAACTGGGTGTAGCAATACCCCAGCAGGCCCAACACCAGTGAACACCAGTCTGGTCAGAATATCCTTCCTTTTTAGTCTGTTTTCAGCTTTACATCCTGTTCCCCATACCTCTAATCTGACAACAGTGAGGCGAAATCCGCGGGTAATGCGGGACACAACTGCACGTGGCGATAGTTGTATTGATAAGGAAGTCACGCTATTCGTGCCAGATTGAACACCAGTACCTAATTAACACAATAGGCGCGAGCGGATTTTGAAATTCGGGATGTGCTCCGATCAGATCTTATCAATAAAAACACACGCCGCATATGTAACGTCAGGATAAGATAGTAGCTCCTCTTAATAAATCACAGATATTTCTGACCACTCAGATGTATAAGGCATAAGTAGGCATTTAAATATATCTAATAAATATACTTTTATCAGTATGATATATATCTGATTTTCTGATACGTATAGCTTTTTTAAAATTTGTCACAGATAGTTTTGACCACTGACGTGTGTATGTAGATATTTAAATAAATCTGAAATATGTTTCTTTTATCAGTTCGGTGGTATCTACGAGTATCCAAAGACAACAAATTTTAAATGACATGTAGGATGTAGGTACTTTTTTTTGTTTAAATCTCTGATAAGAGAACCTTATCAATTTGTATTTTTGTTTATGCACGTGTTTATCAGATTTACGTAAAAAAACATGGTTTTTACTAAGTCACCATTTTCGTTTTCAATTTCACTCTTACATTGAAAACATGTCGTTACCAATGATAAATAATTATATTCAAATCATCTTTCTCTTCGAATTTTATCATCAAAATGGAAGTCTCTAAGTATTAAACTTTAATTCTCTAGTATCCTTTACTATCTTAATTCTAAAGATTTTCATCTCATTTTCCAATTTTTGTATTGTGTGAGTGTAAGGTGCACCCCTCTAGATATGATAGACCTATATGATATGGTCCCTGCTAACAATAATGACACCAAAGTGGACACTAGTCTAAGAAAGGTTGGGAACCACTGTATTAAAGTCACGCCCAGTAGACGGCAAACGACCCTAGTCCTGTTTGCCATTGGCTGATACTGAAAAAATATTAATTGGAAATCAAATTGATATAAAAATATCCATAGTTGAAGTTTTAGTTACCCATGCCAGAAATAAATGAATGATTTGTCACAGTTATTTTTATCAAATCATAAAATTTTCAGAAACGAATAAACCCAAATCATCAAAATAGCCATTCTTACGCAAAATACAAAACAGACGACGACGATTAAGTTATTTTTTGTCAAACTTTTTGTCTTCATTACTACAGACTAAACAGTAGACATTTTCCGTTTCTGGTGCTCAGTATCAAGGTCATTGTTTTGCAAGCAGTTAATAAGGTCAGATTGTTTAAGAACTTACTAAAGGAGACACTGATGACGTTGTGAATTTACCTTTTACCTGACATCTATAATGAAAGGAAGGTTTTTGAAATGTTGAGAATGGGTGTCCTCAAAAGCTGAACCCATTTGATATCAATGAGGTCGAAAGCCGTTGAAAGAGACAAAGCTTGAAGGTCCGCAAAATAACTTTCTATTAGGGAAGACGATGAAATAAGATACCGAAAAGCTTAAACTAATCCTACTGAGTCTTTATAAAATATAGTAAACCCATCGAAAGCAAGTGCGACTTCTCTAGGATTTTTGGAGTGGGAACCCCCAGTTAGATATACTGACCTCCAAAAAGTAGCCGGGAGTAACACGAGTACGAAAGATGGAGAACTGGGTGATGTGGCACAGCTTGGATGAGGCCTATATCCAGCAGTAATTTCAAATCAATTAATGTTTTTGGGCAGATAGCTACATTTGCTTGGATAGTACCGATCTGGAGACTGGAGGGTCCTTTAGACGTGTAGCTTCTATTGGGCCAATCTTTACGTTCTTGTATTTTACCCTCGTTTTGCAACGCGAATTTCTTCCAAGAGAACACAAATTCATAGTTTCTTGTGTGTTGTTCCAGGACTGGCCCGTATTCATGGAAGTATCTGCCATCTTTGTACTCGTACCATCGCTCTCTGGTCTTAAAGGTGAGTGCCATTTTATTACCTAAGATTTCAGTACGATTTGACCATAATTTCATTCCGAGTTTCCTCCGTGCCTCGGAAAGCACGTTAAGCCGGGACAGCCGGGACCGTTGGTCCCGGCTGTCCCGGCTTAACTCTGACATCAGACAGTCTGACAAGACTGGTAGGACTGGATGTCAGACAGTCTGACATCCAGTCTTACCAAGGGGTGTCTTACCAAGGGTGTTGTCCAGTTACTGGGTTGTGGAGGTCAGATAGGTAGTCGCTTCATGTAAAATACTGGTACTCAGCTGGATCCGGTTAGACTGGAAGCCGACCCCAAGATAGTTGGCTCTACCTAAGCATTTTTTTTTTAGGGCAATATCTGATAAGCCGTCAGGAACTGGTTTGTTTCTTATCAGGAATTTGATTTGGATCAAAACTTTGATTTCATCTTCTACCTCTGAGTCAGAGGCTTTAATATAAGATAAAGGAGGATACTCATCCATCGTTTACGATATTGATTTTTCCCTATGACATTTTATTTTCATTGATGTAGGTGACATCAATACATATAAAATGTAGATGAACGATAAAAAACCAATAAATCATGGTATTGAATGACTGGTACTCATGATTAGATCTTTTTCTTTCATCTGATTAGATTGAAACGTTTCAGATACAATATATCACTCTTTTGTTTATAGAATAGTACTAGCGAAATATCTAATCGGATTTGATCTAATCATTCTTTAAACGATAGTATCATGTACAAGCCCTTCCGAAAGGGATTTTAGTGTACTAACCTGATTTGTTATAATTAAAGTAGGTAATTAGATCAATCAAAACGTATGTTTTTGAATGTGATTCTATAGAAGCGTCGTTTTTGACGTTTGATAATTTCATGTTACTTCAGGCCTAACTCCCAATAACCTAAGAACTGAATCTGCGCAGCATATTATCTTCTTTCATTCAAGTCCTACAATCGAAGTCCCCTACTTAAGCCATAACTCTAATCATTCACACAATCGATTCATATAGTTTGTTCCGTCTTCCTCTACATTCAAAACACAATAGGGGTGAAGACTGGGGTAAAGAAAACGACATTATATTTTGTCCGTCAGACAGGTAATACAAAAATATTAGACATGTATTTTTTGTTTTATCAAAATATCAAAAAAATTCTTAGTTAAAACTCATTAAAGTTGGAGAGTGGGGGCTCACTACGTCACAAGTAGGTATAAAAATTACCTACATGTGACGTCATGCGCCATTTCAACTCAATATATCTCAGTTATTTTATAGCCAGGTGAAAAAAGAAAAAATACGTGTCCGATACTTTTCAATTATCTACCCGACAGACAAAGAAAAAAAAATGTGATCATCCCCAATTGTTTTAAATTTGTGCTCTAAAAGTTTCTCACAAGATTGAATTTAATGACGTCAGCGCCAGTTCCATTTTTTTTTCACACGGAATTTGTTGTGATTATACAATAGATTCCGTGTATCATCCTCTTTCTACCCTTTCGTGTTGACGCAACATATTTTCTTCTTCTTCCATTGTCCCTTGTCTCTTTCATATCATTGCTGACACAATCAATCCATCTAGTGTTGTATAATTTTGGGGTATTCTCTTCTGCAATACTGGCATTAAATTCATAGTTGCGATTCATTACTGTTCGTGCAATCTGGTCATCCCGCTGCTGGGCGAATGTCTCTCCCCATGACTTCCAATCCTTTGATCCAGGTTCAATTTGGACCTGTGGTCGTTGGTTCTGTCCAGCTCTGTTACGACTCGTAATTTGAAGATAGCGGAAGTTATTCTCCTTCTGGTACCTCTCCAAGTTGATAACCAACCTTCAATAATCATTGAAGGTTTGAAATCGAAGGTTCGAAATTCAACTGACACGTTAGGACATGGAGAAATATTGGCCAAGCATGTTCTTTTTCATTACTCATACTCTGAAAGTCGGTCTGAAGTTGCTTGAGTAGCGGG
Organism: Cerastis leucographa; assembly: GCA_963082945.1. NCBI lineage: Eukaryota > Metazoa > Arthropoda > Insecta > Lepidoptera > Noctuidae > Cerastis > Cerastis leucographa. Next base: position 10,025,956 of record OY720372.1, on the reverse strand, counting down.
TTGAAAGTAATACTTTTCATCCCTAGGGAGAATCGCTTTCAACTGACAGATGCCAAATTATAAAAAAAAATAGTTCTATTTTCACATTTTTATTGAACCATGTTCCATCTTTCTATGCAGCCACGATGTAAAATTTAAAAAGCATTGATTAAAGAATCTATATTTATTTTATAACTTTATTATAATTTACTTTAAACAATTTCTTTAAAATAACATACATTTGGGCAAAATATTTACCATTTTTTCAATGATGAAAATGAAAAATTATGGCTGAATAGCTGGCTGGCCACAGAAAATAAAACAAAATAGGCGGGAAAAGTTGTTGATTTATGTAAAATAAAATTTACTAATTTTTTCTTTAGCTAATTCATGTTTTTATTTTTACTTTCCTTGTATTAGTGTATTCCTCGGGTTAAAGACTTATTTAGTCCCTCGAACTATTGGCGAACCAAACCCCGTCGCGGGACTAAATAAGTTACTTTCACCCCTAGGATAACAATGTACTATTTCGTCATGATTTGATAGAGAGAGGATTAAATGATGCCTTGACGTCTGTCAGGGTAGAATGGGAGAAGAAAACGTGTTGCACGGACCCCAAGTAGAATGGATAAGGTTAGGACTTAGGAAGATGATGATGATCTTGATTCTTTGTAACCATTCCACAAAACCTTGCTGATATGTCCGCACCTCAACATACATAGTTTCTTTTGTCATTTCCGTGATTCACAGTAACATAGTTAAGAGATAAAAATCTGTCATTTGCTTGAATGTACTGTAGATGATTGTGGTGTAATTACATCGGTAATTGCTTGCTCGTCTTGGACAAAAGCAATTGATGTAAGCATAACAATGCTTTGTGTCCTAGAGTTTAATCGGTACGTATGCTTGGCCAAAATACAAGGTGTTGTTCTGCATCCTTGTCAAAATTCAAGAGGATGTCACAAAAGATATAAATTATAATCAATTAAAGTTACGGTATCTAGTTAATTATTAATAAACGCCGTTTTTTTTTGTTGTTTTAGTTTGTCAGTATTTCAGAATAACCCCCTTAGCGTGGTTTGGGAAATAAGAAATTATCGAATAAACGTTTGAGATTGTTTGTATTTGTGAAAGCGCGATTATAGGGCGAGGATCAGACGGACGATCAAAACACGGGTGGTTTACTCTTACCGATTTCCGTAAATAAGAAAAAAAAAACTACCCATTTTATTATTAATTCGAAACGAGAAACATTAGTATACCAGTTTACACCTCCTTGAATTTGACGAGAATGCAAAACAACAACTTGTATAAGTGGATATTACATATGTTCTAGGATGAAATTACGGTTTTTTGGCGACAGTTTATTTTCGGTTTAGGAAATTATTGTAACTATGATATTAGAGGAGGTTTTTGTCTATTTAGAGCTATTACCAAAACGCGAAATGGTTTTTTTTCTTGCCATTTTGTCCTGCTATTTCAATTTAAGGTATAAAAAAGGCATTTTCTATAATCATTACGACGTAGCTTAGCTTAGGATTAATCTCAAAAATTCATGGTTTATTTTGTTGGAAATACACTGAACTTGAATTTGAGTACGTATGATTAATTAAGCAAAGATCAACTAAATTAGTTTTATTAAGTTAATTTACTGTTCATTATTTCTTTAGAAAATAATACTATAAACCGCAATTAGAAGATTAATGCGAATAATCCTTTTTTTAATACCTTATCTGTGGAAATAATCGATTAGTTAGCTAATAGGGGATCGGACTGGGTAAAGAAAACGACATTCTATTTTGTCCGTCAGACAGGTAATACAAAAATATAAGACACGTATTTTTTGTTTTATCAAAATATCAAAAAATTACTTAGTTAGAACTCATTAAAGTTGGAGAGTGGGGGCTTACTACGTCACAAGTGGGTGTAAAACTTACCTACATGTGACGTCATGCGCCATTTCAACTCAATATATCTCCGTAATTTTATGACCACGTGAAAAAAGAAAAAATACGTGTCCAATACTTTTCAATAAACTACCCGACGGACAAAGTAAAAAAAAATAGGATTATCCCCTATTGCGTTCCTGTTTTCTGAAGCCATACAAACAAAGGTTATCAAAGCCAATTCAATATACATGACGACTCTCTGATGATGTTGAACTCAATCAATGATGCTTATATCCTGAACTTGGCTTGGGACTTTTCGTCGGTATTATTAGTGTTTCTGGCTTTAAATGCCCTTTTCGTTTTTCTTATAATACACAAAAGATCCTAGATTCTTAAATATCGGACATCCACACATTGTTGCTCCTTTAGGACAACGCTTCTGTGTATAATAATTTCTTAAACAGAAAATAAACTTTTGTCAAAAAACCAAGATTTTAAGGTTATACTTGTCTTAGTTAGGTGATTTTATTTCGTTACACTCGATCACCATGTGGGCAGAACAAGGGATTCGTTCTATGAGAACACACACTACACACGGTACGCTGCTTTTAACGAACTAACAAATTACTTGAAATTACTATCCAACACAATAACACTAGGCACCATGAATCGGAGTACAGTTTCGGGACGTCTTGACTCCGCCGCCGCCGCTGTCAGACACTCACTGTCCTGCAGTGAGCACAAGAAACATCACGACTCTGTAAAAGCACGCTTAGTTGGGGGTAGACTGGTAAATAGGTCGTGTGATGACACCTTTGGCGCGCTTCCGATTCATTTTCTGTCCGTACTAATGACCGGATCCGACATACTTATATTTTGCCTAAGCGTAAATAGCTATTATACTCTAGGACACAAAGCATTGTTATGCTTACATCAATTATTGTCCCTTCTTATCGTATCGATTTCAATCTACATATATTGAATCGGCCCAGAAGTTGACGATTGCGACGATTTTGACATCTTCAAAAAGCAAAGCACAATATAAGCCTACAGTTTCTGTAACTGGCAGCAGTAGGACAGACAAGACATGATATTGTTCCTTACACGTTGGACATAATTATGTATCACAGAGGGGGAGTCCGAGCCCCAAAGAAGTTGAAACAAAGGTATATTACAGTTATATATCCATGACACTACTGCTGTAATCGTAGCTGATATCTTATATCAACCATTAGATTACAATCGACGGATTAAACAAAAAAAAAATACAAACGAATCAAAGAAAAACCTGTTACTTCGCGTGCAAGTTTGCATTATAAGGAAAAAAACTGTAAATCGACCAATAACAGAGCTGTTCCCAGTTAGTACTTTTCTATTGTATATTGTAGAAACGTATGTCGCGTAATGATCTGAAGCATTGACAATAGGGGATAATACTATTATTTTTTTTCTTTGTCCGTCTTGTAGTTTATTGAAAAGTATTGGTCACGTATTTTTTTCTTTTTTCACGTGGTCATAAAATTACGGAGATATATTGAAATGGCGCATGACGTCACATGTAGGTAAGTTTTATACCTACTTGTGACGTAGTAAGCCCCCATTCTCCAACTTTAATGAGTTCTAACTAAGTAATTTTTTGATATTTTTATAAAACAAAAAATACGTGTCTAATATTTTTGTATTACCTGTCTGACGGACAAAATAGAATGTCGTTTTCTTTACCCAGTCCGATCCCCTATTGGATTCGAAATACATGAAAATTATAATACGTAAATCATGTTATGTCTACTTCCTTCTGCTGGCCAAAAGTCTCCCCTATATGTTTATACAACCCTCTCTTTGTATCGCCTTATCCGCTAAATCTAAACGAGTCCACAGGTTCTAGCACGAGCGCGCGTTATTAACGCAAAGTAAATACGTTGGTTTTCAAATAAAAAATACTCGTTTCACATTATATTATTTCCAAAACTTTTAAGAATTTATTAATTATCTGTGCATGATACTGATTGTTCTTGTTGCAAACAATTTAATTAAAATGCTATCTCGATTTAAAAATCGACGTATTTACATTACTTTTACGTCGCGCGCTTGCGCTTGCGCCTCAGATCGGCAGGCTCTCGTCCCGGCTTTCAATTCAGTAGGAACTACGTCATTATATTCTTTCTTTCTCACTCAAGCTAACTTATAAACATGAGGTTATCCGCCTTTTTGTTTATCCCTGATAGCTATAACATTCAGACACGAAGATGAGGTCAAGAATTTTGTTTTTAATAAACACCTACTACGATCTTAACCGACATAGCAAAAGCGGTGTTTACATTCACCGTTAACTGCGCCGGCGTTGTTACACAAAGGTGTATACGATACTATTATTTATAAAATATAATAGGCAATACAGGCTTGTATTACAGTAAAGGTAATCTAAACACTGCTATAGTTGTAATTATTTTAAATTAAATAAGACCCTTTAATATAAACATTGGGTGAGATTGCTAGACGAACAGCTGCAAAAAGTACCTGTAGGTACGGTCAGCAGCAAAAGTCGCTTTACATAACCAAAATTATAAGACGTCTTAGTTTTAGAACGATCCATATTAACAGACTGGAGTAAAAGACATAACAATATTTTCATCAATGGTTACACAAATTCGCAAAACAAATAACATCAGATCACACTGACCTGCACAAAACTTGGAGTAATATTTATAAGTGTTAACCGACTTTTGATGCTGACTGTACCTACCAATTTGTTTATAAATACTATTTTTTCGCCCTCGCGACTTCGTGGATTTCGTATGTAGACAACAGCGCCATGTAACAGGACCAACTAACACATAAAAAAAGCAGTCAAAATCGGCCGTTAAGGATGGAATATAAAAAAAAGGAAAACGATTTTCGCCTATCTGCGTTACCACGGTATTCTTCTACATAGCATAGACAACAAATTTGTGTGTGTGTAAATCACCTCATCACGAAGCCGTCAACCAAGCACAGTACATGAAACTAAGTAACTTTACGCAAAAATTATTGCTGGGAAACGACTTTTTTTTTGGGGGTGTAAAATCATGTTTTGTGGTAGAACTCAATGTAACGCACTAAAAACATTGTGCTGATGGACTGATTGAATAGTACGGGGGTCGTGGAGGTGTTCAAAGTAAAAATCTTACATTAAAAACCTTTATTTAAAAAAATACTTGTCAAAAAGTTGGAACTTTGACCCCTAATAGCTCCGTAACTAGAAGGTTCCCAGGTATGGTGTAGAACAAAAAAATGATCGAAATGACAGGGAGAACCAGTGCCTTTCGGCTTCGTTAAGAGGTGTTTTACACCCTTTAGGTAGCCCGCAGCTTCACTCTGGTTCAAAGATTCAAGCTTCATTAAATCATTGGCACTAATGGTAATTTACTTATTTCTAAGATGTGGTCTATCTGCGTGCTAAATTCAAATTCGATCAGCTGTTTTTAGAATACGTAATAGAGAGAAGAGAATCAAAATTTAGCGATACTACAAAATGTTTCTGTACTTAGTACATTTTGTAGTGCCGCTAAATTTTGATTCTGTCCTCCCTATTACGCTTTCTAAAAACACATAGTACAGAAAGTACTAGAGCGCCATCTATGACACAAATGTAGAATTAACATCAAAATTTATAATCGCGCTTAAGGCGGAAGCGACATGGTCGCCCGCGAAATTCAAAATTTCAGTTTTTTTTGTGATTAACAGGTCAGTGACAGATTATAAGTTGATAAAAATTTGGAACGCGAAATATGGTTATAACCCTTTTGCGTTCATTTAATCCCATTGAATGACAACTTTAAGAAAAAATCATTCAATTGATTAAATGAACGTAAAATTGTTGTATTGATGATTTTAAGTATTGTAATTCGGTAAATACGTGTATTCGTCCACTTTGGCTCTGTCATCTCTGACATACACTAGAGTCAAGAGCAAACCCAGCGCAAATAAAAAAAAAAACAAATAAAATTACGGCCGCGTACCATATTTTATTCAAAATACTACCTGACGTTAACCGTAAAATTGCAAAAAACGTAAGAAAATTTGAATTTTGCGGGCTACCCTGTCGCTTCCACCTTAAGACTACTTAGACAAACGCGACAACAACTGTCGGCCGTCGGGCAGTACACCACATGCCACATGCCAACACCGGTCTGATCGGAGAATCCTACCTCTCCTAAGGGGAGTGAAGGACTTTACAACTTGTTCTTCATACTCTAATAAAACATAAGTACTTAAGAGCGTTTTGCGCGTTAAGGCATTTCATAAAAACTTTCAAGTCCTTATTTTCCGAAACGACTGAAACGATTTTGATGAAACTTCATACCCATAAGCAGCATACAGAGGTCTAAAAAGTTACTAAAAAATATTTTGGAAAAATGTATTACAGCCAAATTAAGACTATATTATAAACTAGCTGTCCCGCGCAACTTCGTCTGCGTCAAATTTTCCCCGTTTTCGCAACATTTTTCATTGCTGCTCCGCCCCTATTGGTCGTAGCGTGATGATATATAGCCTATGTCCTTTCCAAGGTTGAAATCTATCTTCTTGCCAAATTTCATTAAGATCCGATCAGCCGTTAAGTCGTGAAAAGGTAACAAACAAACAAACATACAAACAAACAGAGTGACATTCGCATTTATAATATTAGTATGGATTAGTATGGATTATCCATAGAAACAGAAATTTCGACAATGTTTTTTAGTAACTTTGTGCAATGCAAATGCATGTTCCTGAACTATCATATTTTTAATAGATAGCCAAGGTATCTAAGTGGATAAAGAACTGGGGAAATTTATCATTTTTTTGTTGACTGGTAATAATTGTTTTATTTATCTCTAATTTTGTATCCAAGATACATTTGCAATTATTGTGCATGCATCGTTGCAATTATCTTGTTTCGTGTAATCTACTAAAATATCATGTCATCTTAATCAGTACCTACATTTCTATTATCAGAGGATTAAAATGTAAAACAGATAAAATTAAATGTCTGGATTATAATATTAATATGAACGAAATAAGAAATGAATTTGGCATATGAAATCTTAAGCTCAGTGGTGAAAAATGTAAACTAGGATATCCTTGAATAAATAGGAGAACATAAGCAGTAATGTCTTCCTGTAAACAATACCTATATAGCAATTTCCAATCACTTTAACTGTGCTGAATGTGACATTTCCATACACTATACAAGTTATTGTTTTGCATCCTCGTCAAAATTCAAGATGTTGTCACAAAAGACATCAATTATCAATATAAATTACAGTAGGTACCTAGTCATTTATTAAGTTACACTGTTTTTTTTTGTTAAATTGGTCAGTATTTCAGAATAACGCCCTTAACGTGGTTTAGGGAATAAGACATTATCGAAAAAACGTTTGAGAATTTTTGTACGTGTGTAAGCTAGGTTTATAAGGCGAGAATCAGACGGGCCTCGTTTAAAACACGGTTCACACTTACCGACTTACTTAAATAAGAAAAAAATAAAACAATACTTACCCATTTTATTATTAAGTGTGCCCAAAAAAAGACTCTTGGCTCCGGGACTGATAATTCCTGCTGAAAATTCCAATACCACCCGCCGAAACGGACGGTCTTTTTGTGATCTCACCATCAATTTAATTCATCATCTTCTGCCTAGCCTTTTCCTAACTTTGTTGAATTCGGCTTCTAGTACAACCGGATACGATAAAACAAGTATTTTTACCTGAAGCGATTACTTATCTGGCCCCCTATTCACAAACGCTCGGATTCGATAAGTCGTATGTCTATCTTGTTTTGGCATTACGAAAGCGAGCGAGATAGACATACGACTTTCCGAATCGAAATCGAATCCGAGCGTTTGTGAATACGGGGGCTGACCTCCACAACCTAGTCTAGGTAACACCATCAAGTTTATTAAGCAAGTTATTAAATTTATTTTTATGTTTTGTTACCAGGTAACCTTGACATGTGCCTAGCATCCAGACTGTCAACGCAAGCAAACCTCGGCAACATGACATCTACGAGGGAAGTCATATCCATGGTCGTGGGAAACATATCATTAGTACAGGTGAATATTATGTGACCACAACTGTTTTATACAAGGTGTAAATCACCTCATCACGAAGCCGTCAACCAAGCATTCTGTACATGAAACTAAGTAGCTTTACGCAAGAATTATTGCTGGGAAACGAGGGACTTTTTTCTGGGGGGTGTAAAATCATGTTTTGTGGTAGAACTCAATGTAACGCACTTAAAACATTGTGCTGATTGGACGGATTGAATAGTACAGGGTCGTGGAGGTGTTTAAACTAAAAATGTTACATAAAAACCTTTAAGTTTAAAAAAAATCTTGTCAAAAAGTTGGAACTTTGACCCCTAATATCTCCGTAACTAGAAGGTTCCCAGGTATGGTGTAGAACAAATAGATGATCGCAATGACAGGGAGAACTAGTGCCTTTCGGCTTCGTTAAGAGGTGTTTTACACCCTTTATGGATTATGCTCGTCCTCTCTTTGCAAAAACAAAAGAGTAAATCGGTTTCCAACTGATTAATGTCACAGTATGGCCGCCCCCGACATTTATGTTCCCTGAAATCTTTAGTAGACATATCTGTGCTTTCCTAGGATTGCCATCATCATCTGCCTGCCTGTTTTTCAACTATGTTGGGGTCGGCTTCCAGTCTAACCTGGCCCCTATTTTCAAACGCTGGGATTCGATTTCGATTCCGATTCGATAAGTCGTATGTCTATCTTGTTTTGGCATTACGAAAGCGAGCGAGATAGACATACGACTTTCCGAATCGAAATCGAATCCGAGCGTTTGTGATTACGGGGGCAGATGCGGCTTAATCCCAGTATTTTACATGGAGCGACTGCCTATCTGACCTCCACAACCCAGTTAGTACTGGGTAGTACGATACGCTTTAGCAAGACTTTAGGTTGTCAGACTTTCGGCCCACTGTCTACTTAACTTCTGTCAAAGATCTACGATAGACAGCAGGGACCAACGGTTTAACGTGCTTTCCTAGGTACGGAGGAAACTCGGTATGTATTGTCTACTACCAGGTCATTGCTCCCATCACACACATGTGTGTGTGATGGGAGCATATATCACATATATTTTTTCTCACTAAGCTTTTTTTGACAGAATGTTGTTTCCTACAGTTTTCCACAGATCATTAGAAAAAGAATGATGTTAAAACACACATTTTATCGTGACTTAACGATGTGTAAAACGCTGTTTATGTTTGAGCATCGCACGGTCATTACACGCGGTAATACTCGTAGTGACAGCTCAATTTGTGGGTGTTTACATGTCCTCTCCAGTGACAATACATAAGTGTTGTAGATTCAGAATAGGCTATAATAACAGTTTATAATAGTCCTACTGTAGACCGAATGCCTCTTCTCATGTAAGCATCTATAGAGGAATAACTAGATTGTCGGTTTATTTTAATTACTCTATTTTTTAATTATTGATTTTATCTTTTACTCTGGACGCTTTTAACTTGCACGTATTTCTACATCGTTCTCACATATTTTTAATTTTCAACAATAATGATGTAACCAAGACTTTGTAACATATTTTGATTTAAAAGAGTGTCCATGGAGTTTCTTGCCCATTCTTTTCTACGCTTTGGAATGGACAACTACAGTACTTTCACAAGTTATGTCTTGTTTTTTGACTTTCAAAAGTTCCTTTATGGTCTAATTGAAATAAATGCTTTGAGTTTGAGTTTGAGTAGAGATCAGATTGGCGGTCTTCATCATCATCATCATTTCAGCCGAAAGACGTCCACTGCTGGTTTTCACCTGCATCCGGTTAGACTGGAAGCCATCTCCAACATACTTTGAAAAAAGGCTGTAGATATTTTGTAATCTTACTATAATTGGTGGTAAAAAAAAATGCTGGTATAGTCAGGTTTAAGATACCAAGTCTTTCCATACTTTTCATTATTTAAAAAAACTTAAATAACCTTGAATGTTCCTTTCTTCAGGTGCAAGCAATAGTAGCGGCAACAGTGGTATCAATGTTCGCGATAGTGGTCAACACTATAACGGACCGCGCCATCAATGGCTCGTTTGTGTTGCTGCTGGTCGCGTCTGCAGTCTTCACTGCTACCACCACGTGCTTCGTCTTGGGTATGTTATATACTGTTTTATGATTCTGATTTTTATTATAACTGCTATTAAGTCTATTTCGACGAAATCACATTCAGAGTTTCTCAGTAAAGCTGCTTGAGGTCTGAACCTTTGCCCCCAATTACAATTTTAAGTTCACCACGTTGCATGGAAGTTTAACATGATTGGAAACTTTTTTTGGCATGATTTATTTATTTTTCATTTCCATTGTCAGGTGGAGTGCAATATTAGGCGACTTATTGTTTGACAACAAAATAATGATGCCCTAGGAATTTCCCTTGTATCTGAGTGCGTTTAGCATTTTAAACCGACTTCAAAAAGGAGGAGGCTCTCATAACTCACATATACAAACAGCCAACCCGTAGCGCAGCAGCCAATCGCTCAGCCACTGCGCCGACCGTGCCGTTAATTATAATTACCACCCTCAATCTTTCTAATTCCACTACAGGGCTTAGCTTACTCCCCCGTGGCTCTCAAACTCAACACGTATCTATTAAGTGCCAAGATGGCAACAATGTATGACACTCCTCTACAGGTTTTTTTTTTTAATTTTAGTAATTAAGTGATTTACTCTAGGTTTTGCAAAGTGTACTAATATTATATTTTAGAAAGACAATTTCCGCATGCCATTCAATTTAATAGCACTTAACAAATCAGATAAGACAAACGTGTCAGCAGATACAACGTAACTTACGGTCAACGGTCAATTGTATGTAATTATTTGTGTGCACGTAAGGAAACTACGATAAAAATATCACCATAAACATCTCGTGAAATGTGTGTAATTTGTTTATGGACTGTTAAAAACGAATTACATGCGTTTGATTCCTCCTCAACTTAGCCGAGCTACGCCACAGCAGTGTGTCCTCTGCTTTTCCCATCCAGTCTCACCCAGGCACCCTCTAAGTCCGTCTAGCTGAGAGACGTCAATCATTATCGTGATTTTTCGTAGTCTACAAGATGGAAGGAACATTGATGCTAAAATGTTTACCTCGCAGCCATCATCATTCGGAACCCCACATGGAATTTTTTTCTAAGTTTTTTTTTTTTTTAAATTAGTTGTTCCATACATTTTGACCGTGTAGGTCTGTCTTGTAGGAAACAGCTGTTTTTTGTTTTTTATAACCAAAGATAAAATTTTGGGGCGCTTCAGAATGATGTACTTCCACCCTGTTTATAAATACGTATATTTAATCCGATTATTCAACTGTACTTGCCGGATAGAATGCGCAATAACTACAAAATGGCTATCTATTTCATCATTTAAATGTGTTTATTCCAAATAACTTCAGGCAGTGCCACATTGTCTCTCTTTATCATCATAAAATGCCGTCGTATCAGTCTTTAGTAGGTACTCCTATAATTTTATTTTATTTCTCATCTCTCTTTTTCCAGACTTCGTGATGGTAATGGTGATCTACGGTTCTCATAAGTTCAAAGTGAACCCTGACAACGTGGCTACGCCACTGGCGGCCTCTATCGGTGACATTGTGAGCAACACAGTGCTGGCTGTCACTGCGCAGTATATGTTCGAACAAATACGTGAGTAAAGAAACATTTTCTATATTTTATTTAGCCGTTACTGTCCCACTGGGCAAAGGTCTTCAATCCAGGCACTTAAAGGAAGAAAAATATTTTAAGTCACAGAAACCACTTGCATAATAAAAAAATATAAAAAAAAAAACAAATATAATAACTTTTTAGAATAGCTGCAAAAGAAAGAAATGATTTACTTAAAAGTTTCCGTTACGATGAAACACGTGTGACTTAGAGAGTAATAATAAATATAAATGCGTAAGATAGAAAAGGAGAGGTAGATCAAAGTAAAAAGAGATGTGTGAGGGATGTTATGAGGAATGATATCGTAAGAGTTAATGACACGGAAAATGATCTCAGAAATATTTTTTGTGCCGTTCGCAAATGGGGCAAGGGTAGATAGAAAAAAAGGATTGTGTGGTTTTATGAAACCACGGTAAAAGTGAAACTTTTTTCACACTATAGACGTTTAGGGATAAAGGTATAATGTGGAAAAAGGGATAAAGTGGAAGGCACTCGTCGGAGCGCCTTTCACTTTATCCCTACTCCGCGGCCGAGCGTCACGCGACATGCAAAACACAAACGAAAAAATTTGAGACGATGTAATAAAAGTTTCACTTTAATAAAATGCAAAGCAAAACTTAAACGCAAAATAGAAAGCCTTTAAAAGGATAATAGATGAATAATTAAGAAACTATTAAAAATCAGATGGACTCTTGAACGAAACTTGATAAAAATAATAATACAGGTCGTTACTTTTCAAAATTACAAGGTACTGATAAAGGAAGGAGTGAAAAAGGTGAGTTTAGTGCAATCAAAAATAGACTCTTTCGTTTAACTTAGAAGATTTATTTCACATGCCTGTCTTCACTCACACTTAATTTTATTGTATGATTCAAGAAACTACATAATAGGCTATTTGACAAATTTTGGAAAACCTAACTAAATTATTCCTTATTACTTAATAAGCACATCGTATTGATATTTCGGAAAAAATATATGTAGTTCATAAAAAAATAACAATGATATAGTTTAAATTATCAAAACCGCGCGAAAAACGCTGTTGCTCTAATGGCGTTGGTCACGTGATCCGGGTGACGTCACACTGCAGTAAAAATTTTGTAATAACCCTTTAAAAACAGCAGTGAACCCAAAGTAAAATTCATTTTTATCAGTTTTAGTGGTTAAAATGGTGTATAAATGGTGTGTAGTGCCACAGTATACAAATACGTCTATAAATAACCCACAAAAATTGTTTGTTTCTGTTCCAACAAATCCCAAAAGGCGAAAAATGTGGCTAAAGTTAGCTCGAAGAGACCCAAACAGTATTTCATCTCATTCAAATGTGTTTATGTGTGAATATCACTTTGATGTAAGTAAGCAATATTTTACTTTAGTGAGAATCATGTTATCCTAAGATATACAGCTGATCCATCTGTTCTGTAACCTTCAAAATATTGTACATAGGATGTTGTAGGTACGATTCATTGTTGATGAATCAAATAAAATTAACATTTATTAGACTACTCGAAATAGTAACTAAAAATATCAGTTTTTATAAAAGGAAATAACATCTTTAGTACCTGATTTCCTAATCTGGCAGCATAAGTTGAGGATAATCCTTTTCAACTCACTGTTATTGCAGCACAACAACCCTTAGTGATGTTGTTTAGCTATACAATACAATACTCTTTATTGTACAAAAAACAAACAAGAAGCATTATTATAAAAATAGAGATGGGCGGTCTAATTGCACTAGGCAATTTCTTCCAGACAACCTTTGGATGGACATAATTTGCAAGAAATAAAAGACAGGTAGTCTAACCTAAAATAAATATTTTATGATGATCACACATAGGTAAAGGTTTGTAAATAAATAAGTCTTACTTACATTGCTGTTTTTACATTT